>JAMPIT010000624.1:5047500-6297500 GCA_026261815.1 Monarcha castaneiventris obscurior | reverse complement strand
CTGTTGGCCTTGCTTACGTACTGCGAAGTTTCCAGGACAGGGAGCAGAGCATTCAGGAATGAAGAATCTGACAAACATTTCTGATGACTTCAGTTTTAACAATTCTGTTGGGCTGCAGCTTTGTGAGCAGTTGGGCTGAGATAATTGCCTGCTGGACCCTGAAAAGAGGAAATCTTTATGGCGGCATCTTCTGTGCCCTTCCCAGCAGTGTGGATGGTCATGGGGCTCCTTCACACCCCAGTGCAAACTGCTGGCTCTGCAGAAAGCAATAAATCCCATCACCTTTATTTTTTCCGTATCCATGCTGCAGAGCTTGAGCAGCAGAGATGAGGGGAGGCAGATGAGGGGTGATAAGTCATTGCCGTTCAGCGCACCCTCTCCCAGGAAGCCACAACATTTTTTGCAGTCTCTTAGACCTGTGTAACCTTCATTGCCTGTACCAAAAGTTAGAAAAATACCTTCAGAGCCCTCTGCAGAGAGAAATATAGAAACAAAAAGTATATGTAGGGGATTTAATAGAATTGTAGAATCACAGAATGGCCTGGATCGGAAAAGACCCTAAAGATGATCTCGTTCCACCCCCGTGCTGTGGGCAGGGACACCCAGTTGGAGTCACACACAAGGACAGAGTCAGAGAGTAGGATGGGGGAGGATTGTAAAAGACTCTAGACTTTAGAGGGCCCTAGGATAATAAGGACTTTTATTACTGTCTAAAGGTGAAAATACTTGGGTATAGTACATGTGGTGGTTTTGGGGGTGAGAATGAGTTTATTTTGTGGTTTTGGGTTGGTTTGTTGTATTTTTTTGTTTTGGTTTTTTTTTGCTTTTGTTACCTGGAATCTTTTACAAAGATAGGAAAACTGATGATATAAATCATTGTCTCATTTTCTAGGCTCCTATTGAGTTGTTTTTTTCATTGTTTGCTGATTGCTTTAAAGCCGTGGCAGTGTTCATGCAGGCAGCCTTTATGGCAGGTGCTTGTGTACACAAATGGCATTCTGCAGAGCATTGTATCTCTCTGCTGTACAGCAAGGAGTGTGACTTATGTGGACACGCCAGGAATGATGCTGTTTCTCCTTCTCTCATACTTGTTGGCTTGCTTTTCAATGGCTGTGCTGCTGGGCCTGTTAGTCTTCTTATGATTTTTTTCCAAAATAGAGCCTCTAATGGTTTTTACAGATTTTAGTAGCTGATCTTCTTTTGACTGTGGTTAAGAGCATTGCTTCAGATTTCAAAGTTCTTGGGAAACAGAAGAGAGATGGGCTGTTGTAGTTGTACTGAATTGGAGCTGTTGAGAACAAAGTACTCCTGTTTCTTCTGTACACTTGTGGTTTTTCAAATGGTGGGATGATCTCAGTTGTCAGCCTATTATAGTACTCTTGCATCTTCTCAAACACCTGAAATTAGTTCTAGTCAAACACTCAATCTTGGATCATTTAGACCTTGAGATAGTGTTTGGTTCACTGCATGAATGTCCTCTATTAAGATTTTTTTCTTTGGGTGTTTGGACATGCACTATGGACTTTTTCAAAAGTTTTACACCTTAGCACTTTTTTAGATCATTTATGCAAGAATGAATTTTAAGTTCTGTTTAGGGGAAGGATGTTGTTTGAAATAGCTTTTGTGTCATACTCTGATGGTAATCTGAAACAAATTTTAGATTGTTTTATGTTTTGCTGTAAAGTTCTACATCCTTTCAAAGGAAAAAGGTTATTTCTTACTAATTCAGGGAGAAGAATCTTAGCCATGAAGTTTCTTAGCCTTTTATCATGCTGTACAAGTCATGTCTTGCTCAAAAGGTCAACACCCACAGAACATGCTTTTTTACAGTTCAGTGGTCTAAGTAGCTGCTTTTCTTGTGGCTGTAGGAATCCTTCCTATTGTCAATGAACATGCAGTCTTTTGATGATGTGACATCTGATACTATAGGTATTTCTGGGTTACGTGCTAAATTATATATATTCAACACTAAAGCAGCAATGATAAACATGAATAATGTGTTGACCATATACTCTTACAGATTATTTTCTTTCAGTTTAAATCCTTGCAGCTTTTTCCAGTTTTGCATACATGTATGTATTTTTGTCAAACATTACATCAGATCTCTTTTAACTTGGAACTGAAAATAGTTTATTTTAGCAAGTGTTGGAGTTTAGATTCTTTGGTTTTGTTGCTACAGAGTTCCGTGTCTGTTCATGTAGTAGTCAGCCTAGAGGGGTTATAATACATCAAGTTGGTTAATAGACTTTTTTTAAATTGCCCTTTATAGCTTCTGTTCCAGTCTGGGATCAGTTACTGATCTCTTCAGAAGGTAAAAAAAAAAAAATTATGCCTTAAAAAAATACAGTTCTATTACTTCCTGATTTTTTTAGATTTTGTTGTTGTTGTTTAATAAAAGCTTGGGATTTTGAGTGAGTAAAAATTACTGCCTGCCTGAGTACATAGGATGGAAGTGGAAATTTATATGGCTTAAAAAAAACCAAACCAGCTGTTTGAGATGAGTTGTTTTCAGTATTAATCCTGGTCTCTTTACAAATCCCTTTGGGAGCGAAGAGGGCAGACAAAAGGCACTTCATGTCACTGGCTGTTTACTGAGTGACTCTGCTGCTTTAGCCCTAGGGAGGAGAAGCAGGGGAGCAGGAGACTACCAGGAAGAGGAAGAGTATTTTGAGGTGAGCTCCTTCTTGAGAAACACGTGAAAGCTGAAGGGTGATGCCAAGGTGGGAAAGTGTGAGGAGCCGAGAGGACCAAAGGGACCCCAGCAAGTGGAAACACTTGTAGACTGTAGTTGAAGACAAATGCTATTTTGACTGCTTTTATGCAAAACCAGTTAGCATCAGGGGCTGCTCTTCCTACCACGCCTGGGCAAGACTTTGAAGCCATGTTTTCCTCATCAAATGGAAGATGCTGCCTGATCCCTGTACATGTCCAGGCACTGACCCTGGGTGTGCCTGCTGTGGGTGTAAGACTATGAGGCCTTGCAATTTGGGGAAAGTATTTCACCCCAAGACAGGTAAAGATTTTGGAGTGACTTCTGAAGATGTGCTAAGGTGTGGTTAGTGGTAATTAATGAAAGCTAATTGGCTTATGTTTTTCTAGGACTCAGCATGTACTCTCTAGCAGCCTCTCATTTCCATTGGTCATCTTGTTGGAAATGTTCAAGAAGTTTTTAGGGGATCCAGGTAAGACAGGAGTCTTCTCAAAAGGAGCTGTTAGTTCCTCCACAGTACATACTTAAGGGAGAAATTTGAATGGGCAAGATGCAGCTGTGTGTGAGGCTGCTGTAGCTTTGTTTTATTCAGTTTGATCAGCTGCTTCATTTTAAATTCATGGCCTAATTTTGTGAGGAACATCTTACAGGCAGGCCAACCCACAAAACTAACCAATAATCTCCAGTCTGACAATGAAGGAGGCACATCTGTTTGATAAAGAGGACTTTCTTCCCACGTTTTTAATTTTATTTGTTTCAGGCCTTTGTGTAAGGAAAAGCTGTGTAACTGTCACACATGCAAAAACAGAGGAGAACAGTGTTGAATGTGAAGTAATAGCCATATTTTCAGAAAAACAATTTTATGTTGTGAGAAATTAGCATAGTAATATTAGCAAGCATTTAAAAAATGTTTGCTGGTTGGTGGGAGTGCTGTTTATTTTTGAAGTTTGTGTTTTAGCAGACTTCAAGTTACTACCATTGAAAAACAAGGGTGGGTTTTTTTTCTTTCTTCTGACAAATCACCACTTCTCTCAAGCATCTCCTGCAAGTGTTCGGACTATGCTGTATTTCTAATATAAGATAAAAGCTTGTACTGCTACCCAGGGAAGTAAAGAAAAGCTATTGTACCTTCTCTATTATTATACCACTGTCAAGGTCTTTGTTTCCATACTAAGAAGAAGAAAATGTGGGAGGAGAGAGAAGGATTTCTAAAAGTCTTCCCATAGCTGAGGAGCATTTCCCCCTTTTCAGGTACCAGGCTGTCTTCCAAGAGCTTCCTCCCACCTGGGACAGGAATGGCATGGTGTGGAGCTTGGGTGCTGCAGGCTGTAGCAAGTAATGGGATGCAGACCTTGGTTCAGTGATAGCTGATATCACCTCTTTGCACTGTTGCATGTAATGGCAGTCTAATTTTGACCCAGATGCATGGGATAGCATTCATTTGGAGTTCAGCAGAGTGTGGAACATAATGAATGCTCCAGTGTTGGTTGTTAGCATGTCACCTGGATTGGCTTCCTGGGCTGCACCGTGTCTTGCCTGTCATTCATCTGCCTGGATCACTCTGTTGCAATCTAGATCCTTGGTGCTTCACGTGCTGATATTTGTTGATGGCTTCACAACGTGTCTGCCTCCGGATCAGACTTCTTTTTTCAGGATCAGCTTCTGCCCTTAAAGAATCCCTGTGTAAGTTATTCTCAGGACACATGCCTTTATTATTTTTTTTTTTCATTTATGTTACTTCTTCCAGGATATCCTGCCTTTTGTGTTTCACAGGTTGCTGGCAATGGGAAGGATTTGCATGGCGTCAGTCCTGCAGATGAGCATGCAGCTTCACATGCTCATTGTGGGCTGCATATACCAAGACAGATTGCAAATGGAGTTTGTACAATGGAGCAAGTAAAACTGGCTGCATCAGTGTGGTTTTCTGAGGATGAAAGAGATGCTAGCTTTTGCTTTACTTATCAGCCAGGCTTGGTGTCTAGCCAAAAGGGTAGTGGAGAGATGCAGGACAGAACATCTGGTAGAGCAGACTTTGAAGACTGGAAAGAGAGTTTTAATCAAAATCCATATTTTCTTTGTTTCCTGCCTTCCCTTGTTGAGAATGACCAGTGTCATACCAGTTAGCACTGGATTGGGGATGGCTGTAATTACTTGAAAGCTGTCAACCTACAGTTAACCCTGCTCATCAGGCTGAGGTTTGGAGAGTGATGCAGAGGACACATTTGCTGTGGGGAACATTCCTCTCATGGCAAGCTTTGCTCATGTGTGCCCAGCACTGCCTGGGAAGCCCTGCAGTAGAACGTGCTGGCTCTCCATGCGAGTCAGCAGGAAGGATTACTTTGTGTTGTTGCAGGCTATTGTGAGTTGCTGCTCTGCTGGGGACTCCTTTGGCTTTTCACAGTGGTCCTTGCACCAGGTGGTGACACACTGAGCTTGTTCTGGGTCAGCAAAGCCCATTGTCACTGTGCCAAGAGCACCCTTCACAAAGAAAGCCCTATGCCTTTTACCACCTAAAATGCATGTGGATTCACTACATTCCTGTACCAAAGTAGCAGTCAGTCTTCCTGTTTTGAGAAAATGGAAGTGGAGAGAGTACTGTTGCTTTGAGACGAAGATCTGCTTTTCAGGCTGATTTTTAGATGCAGCTTAATGTGTAAGGGGGAGGCAGTTTAGAGTAGAAGGGCTCGACAAGGGGAGTAACTACCAGAGGTCCAAAATGATTAATGCTGGTGTTGAGCAGGGTGATGTAGGCAGAAGCAGCCACATGGGAAAGCATGATCTGGAGCAGTTGCTGCTGCGCTGGGTGCGTGCTGGGCAGGGGAGGCTGAGCAGATGTGATTCACCTTCCGGGCAGAGCCTTGCTGACTGGCTGGGCTCAGAGCCTGGGCACAGGGCAGGATTAGCACAGCTCCACTGGCAGAATGGGCAGCTCCAGGCCTCCTGTGTTCCCCAAAACAGAAAGCACTGCAGAGCATTGCAAGGAGTGTTTTAGATGACATTTTTAATACTAAATGAGAGTTTCTTTCTAGAAAGAAACTTTTTATTTTAGAAAAAGGCATTTTGAGGCTGAGAGAAAAGATAAACTAAGGGATACCTAGAGAAAGGGGAGAAGGCAAGTATCAAAGAAGATGAATATCATTCACTATTATCAAAGCATGTATTTTATTCCACTGCTACAATAGAAGATCAGGTCAGACAAAAAATCAGTTCTCTGTCCTATACCTCCCTGATGCTTTTCAGTATAAATCTAGTTCAAGAGACCCTTAGTGGCAAAAGCTTACAGAAGGCTGATGTAGTTATTAAAGTGCTTCCTGGGTGGCTCAGCCTTCATCGCTGAAGCCCCACCTGGTGTATTAGGATTTCCTGTGCTGTTATTATGGGACATGTTTCCAGAATGCTGTCAAAAGGTTCTGTATCACAGGAGGATCATCACCCAGCACAGGCTGCTGGATGCGTGAAGAAATTAGGTAAACTACAGCATCCAGTAAAACTTGAATGAGTTTTATAGAGTGGAAGCTGAAAAAGCAAATGCTTTTTTGATAACCTTTGAAATATAATTGTGTTTCTCTCTTGTACGTGAATATCAGCAACTTTTGCTGACTTGTCACTTCTAAAAAAAGTTTATTATTACTTAACAGGCATGAAATGATATTTTTATGTTAGGAAATTCAATTTGTATTTTTCACAGGTCATAACACTCGGAAGTTAGCCAGCATGGTTCACCCTTGTCTGAAGGCAGCATGGAAACTGGATGTGCAGGCATTTGAGAAGGCATTTGATTAATTTTGTTTCCTTTATTGTTCTCAAGCCTTTGGAGTTATTCAAGAGGCATGCATTTTTTTTTTTTTTTTTTTTTAAGTTAAACTATTACAGCTAGCAAGTTGTTTTTACTAATCACCCAAATAAAGCCGAAACTCTGGAAGCTGTGAATTTCCTTTGAACAGAGCACTGATACCAAAATGCAGTGTCATGTTTTTAATTTATTAATAGAAATAATAAGATAATTTTTCATACTTTGTGTCCTTCAGTCAATAAAAGGAAGCACATACTTCCCTGTAATTGAAGACAGGTATGCTACTGTGAAGGGTGGAATAGGACTCTTTGTAAAGAGAGGTGGAGTCTCCATTAACTGTGGTGTGACGAGGGTACTGATTCATGTGTTTATGCCTTTTGAAAAATAGGTCTGTTGGTTGGTTGTGTTTTGTTTTGGCTTTTTTTTTTTGATTCAGTGTGTTGAAAGTTGTATCAGTTGGGCTGCTCTGTACTAGATCTTACTCTTTTTTAACTCAATTGTTCTTGAGTTCTTGCCTCAAGACTTCATATAGGTCACTGGGAGGTGGCTGAACCCCATGTGGGTGTTGCTGTCTCAGCTCTGGGACCTCTGGAGTTTTCTGGGTTCCTGAGGAAGCGCCTGCCTTGTAATAATCCTCCAGGGTTTTCATCGTAGTCACATTCTACACAGTTGTTTCTTTTACACTGTGTTTTGAACTTTTTCTAAGATGACCTTAGAAGATCTCTAATCATATGATGATGTGTGACAACTGGAAAGCTTTTAGTTTTCTAGTTCCCATGAATAATTCAAACCCCAAAACTCATTCCCAAGGGGGATTTTTTTTACTCTAGAAAGAAGATACAAGAAATCTATGAGGAGTTTACTATTAGCTTCCCCCTGCCCCTCCAAGATGATGCTCAGGTCATTCAACAGTGTGAAGAAATATCCATCATGAAAGCAGATTTGAAAGATTTCTGTTCACAAGGAGGAATTTGAATTAGTCACATCTAACCTTAGTTTTGAATTCCTGATCATTGTAGCTTAAGCTCCCATGGAGCTCAAGTTTTCGGTGAAAGAAAATATATGGAAATATATATATATATACACCTATTTATACCTATATATATCTATATATATCTGAAATAATATATTTGCTGGAATATAGGAAGTGCTGAAGACTTCCAGACTGGAGTTCTAAATAGAATGCTTGAGTGAACTTGGCTTGCAGCATTATAGACCTCAAGTCCAGGAAGCTGAAGAGGATGCTTTGTAAAGCCCTGAGAAAGGGAGTCATCAGGTTGTCTCGTTGTGGGTCCATTGATGATATGTTTCACATGATCTCACAGTCTTTCCTACAATACCAGTACAGTCTCCTCTGCATTGTATTCCTCATCTTTTAAAAATTAGTTGTGTATTAGTTTTTCATGAAAAAAAATCAGGGACTGTTTTGTGGTTTGCTGTTCCATAATCAACAGGGTGAGGGTCTTGCCTGTAATCAGGAATGTGTCAATTAAATGTTTTTAGCATGAGGATTTTGTGTGTGACTTTTTGAACTGTCTCCTAGGCTTTTTAATTGACATCATTAACATTTCTGAGTCCATGGAATATCTGCAAATGCTGAAACCAGCCAGGAATTGACTCTCAAGTGTGTCTGTCAGAAGGCACTTCTGCTTACCTTTGGCTGTGTCTGTGTGTATACTGAAAAAAAACTCAAAACAGTTGCCTTGCAGACTGGGTGTGACATCTCGCAAATGAGAGAAATATTGAACTAGGAAGAAAACAAAAAAAAACCTAGTCTTAATTTGAAGTATGTGTTAGGGGTTAACAGTAATTCTTCAAAACATTTTCAAAATTGTGTTCAAAATAGTTCCTGTTTCTAGTCTGTGTGGTCTTTGTTTCTGCTGGCTGTGTATTACTGCTTTTTCTGCTAGATTGAAGTATTCTGTAGTTTGTTTTCCAAGTAAATATTACATATATTTAACCTGTCATTACATGACCCTTACTGTTTTTTATTTGGCGAAGAGTTGTTTAAAACTGCATGGAATTTCTGTGTGGCTGGTACTGAGCATTTAGAGGGAAGTTGTAAAAATGTGCAAGAAGATGTTTTGCCTTAACCTTGGAAGAACAAAGGGATGTGTGTTTGAGGTTAGAAATTAGTAATAATGTATTTTCAGTGGGAAGGATTTTGAAACTATAGATTTAGATTGTTCTAGAATTGGAGGAAGGCTTTAAACATGTTGCTTTTGATCATGGAAGGTGTTAGAATTAAAACTTAAATCTTCTTATATTTTTTCTATCTTTGAAGCATGCTTAAGAACTATTTCACGTTATCCTCTTCTCTAATTGATTAACTGGATAATAGGTTTAAATGTGCCAAATAACAAAACCCATGGATTTTATAGCAACTGATCTGAAATTATCTAATTAAGTTTGGGTTTTCCTCTTGTGTCACCTGGGTGAATCCTAATGATGTATAGCAGGTTGCATTAAATTTGGCTGTGCCTGTTTCTCAGAAATAGTGTTGAGAAAATCAGAAATTTCTTCAAGAGTATCAGTTAAAGTACTAAGTAGAAATGGCTGCTCCGTGCTTTCTGGTCCTTCTCACTCATTTAGGCAAATCCATTTGATTGCCTTTCTTGATGGTTTTGCTATTGAGTGTATTGACTGCCCATGGTATATGTAGACATGTAGCTGAGACATGGTTTGAACCTATGATGTCAGTTTTGCTCATTAAAAAACCATTTAGTCTTTTTGATTTCTGGACCCCCTGAAATTTCTGCTGAGCACCATTCTGCTGAATTTCTGTCAGAAATTTCATGTGTGGGGTCTTTGAAATACTACTTTTTCTTAATCTCCTTTTTGGGGGCTGCCAAACCAGCAGTTATTTTTAGCTGTTCTTAGAGGAGTGTTATTTAAATCCCGAAGTTTATATGGGCCAAATTCTGTGATCCACATAAAGTGTCCTACTTTTTTAGTGGAGGAACACAATGAATGTCAACCATCCTTGACATGAGCTAGCTCAAGGAAACTCTGGTATGAAGTTCCAGAAGGTTTGCTACCGCAGGTTCTGTTACATTTTCCTTTTTTTCCCCTTTATGTTGCACAATCACAAGAACAAAAAATACAGTTGTTTGGTAAACACTATATGTACACCCTTCTTTTTGAAATGTTAAAAAAATTATTTTATGATGATCAAAGTCACTGTTTTTTAGATTGGCCTTGAAGATCTGAAATCAGGTTGTGTCCAAGTAATTCAGGCCATGCTTGTATGTATTTTAGATTTTTTTTTTATTTTTATGCTTTTTCCCCAAATGTTGCAGGTAATATCAGTTGGGAAGATGAGAAAACCTGCTGAAAAAAAATTTCCAAGCTATGGAAAAAACATTGGGTTTAGGAAGGTCTGAGTTTTCAACCTGAATAATTGTGAAAATATGCTTAATGTTTTGGATATTCTTGTACTACTGTATCAAATATTTTGCTTTTAGTAAAGGGAAACTTTGTGTCTACAAAAGGATTGTATGCTCCTGGAGTCTACTCATAATTCAAAGTTCTTGCAGACTTACCTTGTTTATTTTTAACACAGAATCACAGAATAGTTTTGTTGGAAGGAACCTTAAAGCTCATTTAGTTCCAACCCCCCTGCCATAGGCAGGGACATTTTTCACTAGATCAGGTTGTTCAAAGCCACACTTCTAGGATAGGGCATCCACAAGATCTCTGGGCAGCTTGTTTCAGCACCTCCCCACCCTCTCAGTAAAGAATTTCTTAGAAGTACAGATCATACATGTTGGCAGAGATATTTTTCTGTTGTTGCTGGGACTGGTTCAGCCTGAGTTGGGGAGAAGGGTACCAAGAAATGGGACTTTTGTCCTGGGTACCTCTTGTCCTGGCAGAGGGATGAGGGAGCTTTACTTAGGTTTTTTTTGGTGGTAGTGTCTGTGGTTTTGTGGGGAAGAGTTAACATTGCACCAAACTTGTGTTTGGGAATTTCAAGCTTCTGTGTGTGAGCCTTTTACACTCCCCTTGAGGGTACATTTAATAGTATTTTTCAGTGTGTCTTTGAAACAATCTGGTGTTTTATGTATTGTCCATAAATGAAATAAAAGTTTACTTTTTATAATGTGGAACAGGAACAGAAATTTTGATACATGGTTAGGTCTGTGCGATTGCAAGTGCTAGCAGTGCTTTTGACTTAAAGCCCTAATTCAGATCTCTCCTGTCTGACAAGCAGCAGGAAGATTGATCTCCCGAGAGAGGAATCCATACCCCAGTTTTAGACAAAACACGGTCATTAAAGTTATTTGTAGGCTGAATAAGCACAAGCCTTTGTTCGGATTCCCGAACTGGGTTATGTCGAAACATGTGGGAACAGGATTTACTCGCATTCCTGTTGCTGTTGCTTCCACATTTCCAGTCCACAGTATCATCTGATGGGGAGCCAGTGGTGAGTTACCAGCTGAGCATGTAAGTGATGTTCTGCTTTGAGACGTGTTTGATTAGACAACAGTGTCTCTGTGTGTCCTTCCACAGCCGGGCTGAGGAATGCTTGACAGGCACTTGGAGTGCGGTGTCCCTGGGTGGGCTGGGGAGAGCTGCCTGCTGGGGGCTCACAGGATGGGGACTGCTAAAGCATCTTGGGGCAGTTGAGGTGGAACTAAAGATCATTTTAATCATACTTTGTGTTTAGAGGGCGAGATCACTACAATTATATAAGCTCTGAAGGGTGGAACTCGTTTTTAGCTGGTGTTGGTACTCTAAGAAGCATAAATTTAAAGTATTGAACTTTGGAGGTCTAATGCGGTATTTTTGTGTTGTAGTGGCAATAGTCTATCCTTGAGGAGGAAAGAAGGAAGAAAAATGTAAAAGACATAAGCTATTGGAGGTCTAATGCGGTATTTTTGTGTTGTTGTAGCAATAGTCTATCCTTGAGGAGGAAAGAAGGAAGAAAAATGTAAAAGACATAAGCTATTTTTGGATTGTTTTAAGGATGTTTTTGCTGGTTAAATGATGATGTATGATTGGTAGCTATATATTATATGATCACTCATGCTCGGTATTAAAGAATAAAGCCTAGATTAAAATGGCAATAAAGTTGAAGTGCAGATAAGAAAAGGGAAAAAGTACTGTAACCTGGTTTGTCACTATATTAGAACAGGAGTCTTTTCTCATGCCTAGTAACTATCAGCAGCTGGATAAAGAGGGAGTAGAGGTGTGTCTCCACTAGTGTTTTAGTTCATCTTAGGAATTTACTATTGTACTGAACCTCCTGGTTGTCTGCATTTATGGCATTGCAGGCCCAGGCACCAAACTGGATCCTGTTTGGATGAAACCAGACTGGAAGATGCTCCTTAGAAAAATGCCTGATAGTCTGCAGCTGTAAATTCATATTCAGTCAGGGGAACCAGACTAGAGATATGTGGTACAAACTAGAATTAGTAAAACCCTCAAGATGTGTGTAGTATGGGCACTGGTCCCTCAGTGCTGCTGTTTCACTGTTATGCAGTTACTCCTATTGTACTGTGTTATTTGCTAACAGAGGTGTATCTCTTGAGTTTAAAACTTATCTTTCAGATTTATGTCAGGAAAAATATTGACTTGGAAAAAAATGTGTAAATAAATATGCCTTCTGTTTATGACATTCTCCTTTTATTGACATAATGGGTATTGTTAACATTTTTACAATTAGGAAAAAAAAAAAATCCAAGCCAGAAATGTCTTATATTGACCATTCATGTCTTCTGTAAGGTATCTTTGATTTTGAGAACATTATACTTTGTTTGCTCTACAGTGTGTTCAGTTTAATTCAAAATATTGTAGGAAGGACTAAAGAGCAACAAAATGAAAGAACTCTGTTACTTACAGTTGAAAATAATATAGGTGTTTTCATTTACCATATTGTTCCTGAGGTGAAAATTATTGTTACATGATCCTAACCTCACCACAATGTTAAATTCTTGAATATTTGTTAAAGAGAGGAAAATGGAATTGAAACTAAATATTCATATAATTGAAAGAGAAAAAGGAAAAAGTGCCATGATAATTGCAGTATCTTTTTATTTAGCAGAACTTCATTCTGTTGTCTGATCTTTGATCCACTACCTCCATAAAAATGTCTAACCATTGGATTATCACTGGATGGACAGATCTTGGACATCTAGATTGAAACCATTGCAGCTGATTTAAATGAAGACTGCATGGACAGGGCTTCATGACCTGACGTTATTTCTTAGGTGACTTTCCTAGTCTCTGGAGATGTATTTTTTGTATAAAATATTTTGCATAGTCTAAAATAAAGGCTCAAGTGCCATGAATAAATGCTCTTACCTTTGAGCTGCTGATCCCACTTGGGAAATAGCAGTGGCAGCATGACAGTGCTCATTCTCCCAGCAATTTTTTCCAGCTGTAATTGTTCAGAAGTTTGGAATTTATAAACACCTGAGCTGCATTTTGTGTCTGAATTTACAACTTGAGTAAAAGCTTTCCTTGACTCCACTTCTTGCTTTTCTGCCAAAATAAACAGGCTGATCTTACCATGTGACTGTGGTGGTTTGTCCTCTGCATCAGCTTCTGTACAGAATTTGTAATTATGCTTAAGGGCTGGTCCTGGGAGCCGTGATTCTGCATAAGTTATTTTTGGTTTACTTTTGTATCAGATATATTGAGACAGTGTATGCCTGTGGTTACTGCGCAGTTCCCAGCCCCAGGGGTGGGTCTATTGCCTGTGAAGAGAGAGCATGTTTGCTCTGTTGCCTGCACGACGACACCTGCTATTGAAAACCTTAAAGGTCTCCCAGATTTTTTCTAAAATATGCATTTAGCTATGCCTGGTTTCTTGTGTAGATCTTTTAAAAAAGAAAAAAAACCTTAAAGGTCTCCCAGATTTTTTCTAAAATATGCATTTAGCTATGCCTGGTTTCTTGTGTAGATCTTTTAACACTTGGGCAGAAAATTTATAACCATTTTTGTGGTGTTGCTGGTTGGTAATTTTTATTCATTGTTGACTATAACAGAATCATGAGCAGGGATGCACTTTCTTGCAGCATTCCTGTAAAATTAATAAATAACATTTTATACATGATGGGGATGGGCAGAAACATTTGGGTAATGTATTTGAGGTATTAAAATCAGTTGGTAAAATGCAGCTGGACTTTCATCTCAATCTTCTAACTGTTTTCTGAATAAGAAGTGAACGTGATGTTCTCGAGCTGGATTTCTTATAACTCATGGTTGATAAAAGTACTGGAGCTATGGGAGCTGCACCAGTCAATTTCTGTGGCTCCCTGAGACACTGAATCAGTAGTAAGAAAAACAGCCTGTTTGTCTTTGGCTGTGGCAAAATCTGTGCAAAGACTAGTCCAGAGTCTATAATCTGCATGACCCTGTACCAAGGTTTAGGGAAGCCTAGAACTTTCTCAAACCTTGCAGAGAGTAGTGTCTTACCAAAAAATGAGAGTTGAGCTGTGGTCAGGATGTGGCTAATGTGGAAGTTGTTATGGTCTGCAGTTTTCCCTGCTGCCAAGATTGTGTCAGTGCTAATAGCAGATTTTGTCTGATTTGTTGCTGGTCAGATGCCAAGCCTTTACTGTCCTTGGCCTTCTGTGAAAATACAAACTATTCATGAACAGTACAAGAATTAAAAGTTATTTTAGAGTCACAGAATGGTTTGAGTTGGAAAGGACCTATAAAGTCTAATCCCTCTGTCCTCACTAGGTTGTTCAAAGATCCATCCAACCTGACCTTGAAGGTTTCCAGGGATGGGGCATTCACAGCTTCTTCAGGAAAATCTCATTGTAAAGAATTTCTTTCTTACATCCAGTCTAAATCTATCCTTTTTCAGTTTAAAAATGTTGTCCCTTGTCCTGTTACTAGGGGCCTTGATAGAAAGTCTCCATCCTATAGGCTGCCTTCATTTATGGAAGGACCACAGTAAGATCTTCCTGGAGCCTTCTATTCCCCAACTCCCTCAACCTTTCTTCACAGGAGAGATGTTCTAGCCCTTCGATAATTTTTATGGGTTTTAAGTGGATTTTATTCCTAAATCATATATTCCAGATAATTTTTTTTGAGATTGAGATAGTGTAAATGATTTTTATCTTTTGCTGTAATTACTATTTTTTTCTCTTATATTAATGTGCCCACTATACTCATCTTCCCAAGGAAACGAATGGATTTGCTGACAAAACATGTTCTGTGTCACTTCTTGGAATAGCTTTCTTGTCTTTGCTGTTAAAATTGTCTTAAATGACTCTCATGATCTTTTATGTTAGGAGTAAGCTTTCAGTCACCTCCCTCAGAATTACTTTTATCAATGAGATATGTGAACTTGGCAATAGATTCTATTTAATGAATTATTTATTTATTTGTAGACAAGATTTGAGTAGATTTCGACAAGAATCTTCCTTTTTCAGTTGTGTGTTTCTGAAGGGAGAGTTTCTCCTGAGTTCACTGGTCTATAGTGAATTGTCTGTGTTTCAGCTCATTGCCTATAAACTACACCCATACTTCTTGTAGTAAGTACAAGCTGATACGGAAACAGGAAAAAGGAGATTGAAACTGGTAGTGTAAGTGTTTTTAGGAACTAATTCTGTCTCTGAAAGAGTTATGGATTCTGTACAGAGAGGGACAGCAGAAAACAGTTCCTGGATTATACCTCTTAATTTGCAGATGCTGATTGTCATTAGTTTCTAGTATTTTCTCCTCTAATAAAGTGGCTAAATCAAAGTACTATTTGAAAACATCTTGCTAGTTGTTATATTAGTAGTAAGTAAGAAAGTACAAATGTGTTTTTTCCAGCCCAGGCTCTTTGTATTGGTCTGAGGTCAAGCATCTGAGGTTTCCTGCACATCCCCCAGCAGCCTTTGATGCTGCCATCTGCAATGCTTAGTTTATTTGACTTGATTTGGATCCTGGCTGAATATGTATTCTTATTTTTCTAAAATATCAGTTCCGTTTTCAGATATGTTTCAGGAAGAGTTTGGCAATTTTTATTGTTGTGCTTTAAAAACAAATTGTCATGCAAATGTGTCTCTGTTCAGTTATTTATGCATATGAATTTATCAAACTGATAAAACTCAGTGCAGGTTGGTTGCTTGCTTATTTCTGTATCTACTTAGTTTCATTTGATTATTCTGCAGCAAGAGGGTTATATAGCTGAAGCTCAAAACTTGACAAGACATGGGTTCAGAGCAGTGGCCAGAGGGGTGTGTTACCCTCAGGAGACCCTGTGGTATTTCTGAAGGATTCATGGAGAGCAAAATTACTGATAGGCTCCAGCTTATGATTTGGCTCTTGACTTTCTCTGCTGGAATTGTAGGGCTGCTGAAATGTCAAGGGCTTAGCATCACTCTTCTAAAAGTACAAAATAGATGATACTGTCGCTAGGTAGTGTAGGCTTTCTACTTCAAGTATTTTTCGGTAAAAATATTTAAGTTGTGCAGAGTTCTTGAATTGCTGGTGAATTAACAAAAATTCAAAAGCACTCAAAAGTGGGGTTTATTTTGTGGTTTATTTTTTTTCTGCTTGGTTTGGGGTTTTTCCCCCTTAAATTGGCGATTAGGACTATTCCTCTGATTTTTTTGTACATGGAGTATGAACTTTTTTGGGTTTATCTGTGTTCATGTGAGTTAGAATAAATTACTGGGATTCAGTCTACCTCAGCCTCTTTTTGAATCAGCTAAACAAAAGGTGGTATAAAGTGCAATATATGCTTCCTTTAACTGGTACAAGGCTCTACTGGCCACACTAAGGTGTGCTTTAGCCACCATTGACGGTGGTCTACAGAGAATTAAAGTTCTGGGGTCCTGACTGCTTATTATAATGGGTAGCTTCTACAGTTCAGATTAGGGAAGCCAGTGACCAGGCATTGGTATTTCTGTGATAAATAACCAATATTTATGAGAAGTGACCCATTTCCATTTACATATTTGGAAACCAAATAGAGGACTTTCTTACAAGATCCCTTGTGTTTGGTAGACTTAGGCCAATTGGTTGCTTTTGTTTTCCCTTGTATGCAAAGCTCAAAGAGAGACCGATGGGTGCACAGTCTTAAAAGAGAATAAATGTATCAGTTCTTGTACTGGGTCACCTGAAGATGAGTAATAGCTTGGCAGCAGAACACCCAGATGGGTGGGGAAACAGGGCACTCTAATTTGACAATAGGAGTGTATGAGATATAGAAGATGAATGGGTGGGGAAGGCTGGAAATGACATAACCGGAGGAGAATTTAAAGTTCATTAGCTTAGAGAGAGTCAAATACTTCAAGAAGTATTTGTTCTTTCTCATGTTTACACTTGGAAAAGGTGACACCTTTTCCACCTCAAAAATGAGGATATAAACATATACACCGTTAAAGTGCTAGCTGAAGGGGTTTGAAGTTACTTGACCTTGTTGAGGCTGTTCATTGGAATATGATTTAAGCCAGTGTGCTTGAGCACTGCTGCCAGTGGTCACACAGCATGACTGCTGCCATAGGGACAGTTAACTCCAGAGTCCACCTTGTCTGCTCGAACTACTCCAGCTAGATCTGCAAAAGTGCATCCTATGTGTTCTTTATATATCATGAGATGGCTTAAGATACTTTTGATTTTGCTTCGATGTCTTTGTCTGTTGGGTGACTTCTGCCTTGGTATGCCTCTTTCTCCCCTCTCGCTGCCTGCTGGTTTCACTAGGGCTGCCTTGCAAAGCCTGGAAGAGTTAATTTGAACAACCTCTTTCAAAATCTTTCTCATGGCCTTGTTAATTTTCTTCTGGTTTTTTTCTAGCCCTCGTTTTTCTTTTGTTATGCTTCTGAAGTAGTGTCCAGACCATAACTGAGGAGCTGTTTCTTTAATTTTAACTTTGCTGCTCAAATTTGACATTGTGTTTTGTGTTTTGCTACTTTTCCTTTTTCTGCTTGTTGCTGTTACTGGAGTAGGCAGTGCTGTTGGTTGAAAATGCTTATGCAGATCCCCTTGGCATACTTAATTCTTGATTTGTCAGGAAGCTCCACTCAGGTTATTTTAATGAACAAGAACTGGGGCAAAGACCTCTCTATTTGCTTAGTAGGAACTAAAATAAGAACAATGTTCTTGAGAGAACAGTAGCTTAAAAAACTGCCAGAAGAGCAGGAATCAGAGAGGAAATCATCAGACCTTGCTGATTCTAATACAAATTGATTTTTAATTTCTCAGTATTATAGTCAAAAGACCACAACATCTGTGGTTAGAGTTTTACAAACTTAAAAGCTGTACAAAATTCATCTCGGTCTTGTATAACAGCAGTTGAATTGGATGAATATTTGTTCCTGAAGTTCACCAAAATTTTAAAACTAGCTAGAATTTTGTTAATAACTTAATTAGAACTACCTTGCTGCAACTAAGAGCTATTTCAGCTTAGCTTTCATGAAATTTAGGGGGTTTTTTATTTGTTTTGTTCTCATTTTGAGCTGTTGCTACAGTAGGATATTACTGCATAAGCCGTATTTTGACCAATCCAGTCAGCACTTGCCATGGGGAGGGCAGGTGGGCAAAGTGTGCATGGGGGACAGGTAGGTCACGTGCCACAAATATTTTTGTTGCTCATGGGGTCTGGTGAGGGATGCATTAAAAAAAACCCAACTAAATCCAGTTAAGCAGAGTCCAGCGGAAAACTTCTCTCACAAACACTTGGTCCTGCAAGCCCCCATTTTTGGCAGATTGGAAAACTGTCCACTGAGGCTTTTGCAGCTGGTGGTTTTGATTAGGCTTAGTAAAAGTGAGATATTGCCTTTTGGTAGATTTGATATTCTTGAAGCCGGAACTATTATTAACATTTTATAGGGTCCCTAAACAAAGCTTCATATAAGATGATGGCTTGTTCTTTTAATAGTCTAAGCAAATGCTTCCATACTACAGCTTGCAGAGAGCTAAATCTATTGGCATTGATGACATGGAAGCTGCTTGTTCCTTTCAATTTATTTTTTAAGATTTATGGAAATTAGCTTTTCTTTCTTTCCCTTTCTATATGCCTTGGTGCTTCTCCATTCCATCAGGTCATGGTCACGATTACCTCAGGATTTAATATGAGCCAATATCAATCTGCTGATTAACATGACATATATGTTGCTGTCTTCCTTTGCTAAGTCTCCATCTTCCCCACTCCATGTCATCATCTCACATGGTACAATTCAGAGAATGTTTGCTGTTTCTCCTTTGCTGGTGTGCCGCAAGTGATCTTTTACTGTGTACAGTCTCTCTTGTGGACTCATTTCTTCTGCCATACCTTGCAGAGTTGGTGTGTTTGTTAAATTTGCCTAAACTCTCCTTCCTCTGGATTTCTTGAAGCTTCATTGTAGCCTCCAATGGCAGATTTCCTTGTCCATATGAAGTTTATTTCTTGAGCAATACTGAGAATTTAGCACTTAGTAAATAACACCTAAAAGACACCTGGCCTTACAGAAATCTGTTCAGTTGATGTACAAATTATGTTGGATAAGCTTCCTACAATGGGTGCTTTTTTAATGGGCTACATTTTTGTTATATGAAAGGTGCATATACGTACAAAAGTGTTGATTGACTGAACATGATGCATTTGAAGAAGCATGAAGCGTATTTCAAACCTGAGGGCTCTTGAGCAATGCCTGTATCACCTCATTTTCAGGATGGTGATATACATGAAGCATTCAGTTGCTGTGGGGGAAATTTCCTACCATTAATTGAATTCCTTCTTTTTAACAGCTTATTTTGATGCAACAGCCATTTAAATATTTGCAGATAAAGTAGTAGGTTTTTTATCCCAAAGTACTTGTTCTTATTCAAGACCATCTCCTGCCCTGCATAAGTGCTTCTCAGGGTGGTCAGGAGGGGAAGAGGCAGGAGCAGGGAGCAAAGCCAGGAAGGTAGCTGGGGTGAAATGGCTCAAGCAGCAGTTAACACACAGGAAGGTGAGATGGTTTAGAGGAAGCTGTACAGGTCTTTGGCTAATCCTGTCCCTACCACACCCCTTCTTCTGCTCCTTAAAATTTGTTCTTCCAGGAGCATGGATGTTCCAGGCAAAGGTGTTTTCAGAAATGATATGGAGTATTGCAGTTGTGCTTTACTGATTGGGAATTGCCGTGTTTAATGCAGAGAAAATAAGATTTCTCCTTTGCTTAAAGCATGAGGGACTGTCTTGTCTTTTCTTATTGAATAGTAAACACAACAACAGAGGAGGTATTTCCAATGTGAATGCTAAATACAAGTGAATACAAATACAAAATAGTGGTTCATCTGGAAATACTACAGAAATCAGTTTCTGGCTGCTCAGTATTGAAAACTTGCTGATACATGCAAATACGCAATAAAATGAGCATGCCATGAGAATAATTTCATCAGCTGTTGTGCTCAAGTTGTCCCAAGCAGTCAGAGCAGGTAGCTTTTAAAAGAAGTTTTTATCTAGTATGTCTCAGATGTGGAATGATTACTCTTTATTTTACATGCATACATCTACAAAAGGTAGTGGCAATTAACAAGTCAAGATTAAAATTTTCAAAGCAAGTTGGTTTTGAAGGTACTTTTGTGCTGTGCTATAGTCCAGTCCATTTCTTCTTTTCCAGTTTGGCAGAGGTCTCTGCTTGACAGAAGTACTTTGCTGATGTTATTTTAGGTATGAAAAAGCTGCAGTGTGACATGGATAAATTAGAATGTGTTAGAGCAGAGTTTTGTTATGAATTGGAAAAGTAAATAATAAAAATAGAATCAATTTAATACTCACTTAAACAATGCAGCTATAACTGCATTGTAATTAGCTCAAATAAAAATAAGTATCTACTACATCTGCAGTTCATTTGAAATACTGTGTCACCTGCAGTAGAGTGCTGCATGCTGCCTGAGCTTTGATTTGGAGAAGTTTCAGTTGGGCAGTATAAGCTAGGGTTGCAAAAGTAATTTGTCTGACAGTAAGCTACCACTGTGTATGAATGGTTTTCTGTCTGGTCTCTTCTGTATGTTTACAGGACCATTCCCAGAGCATTCTCATGTGCCTGCTGTAATCAGCAGAATTTTGAGCAGCTCTTAAACACAGAAATGCAAGGTGTTTATAATATAAAACAACCTATATGTTTTACTGTGATAATTTACTACTATACCTATTCTAACTAGTTCATTTTCCTTGGTCTTAGCCATTCTAGTGAGTTACTGTTGGTTGTTTAATGAAGTCTAATTTTTCATTTGTTTTAATTAGTTAATTGAGCAATCAGTACAGTGCCTTGGTATAGCAGACTGTTCAGAGGATAGTAAGTAGGATCAGCTCATGCAAATGCCTGCCTCTGGGCTCTGGCAACAAGTTTAAAATTGCATTACCATATTTTGCCTTTGTAGAATTCTTTACCAGATGGTAGCATTTGATTTCCTTTTGAATAATCTACAACACCCAAATGTTACATTCTTTTAAAATCAATACTACCTAGGTAAACATAAGTGAGAGGATAGTGTGTCAACTTTCAACTGTGGAATTCTTAGTTGTTTCATATACTCAATTTGTTATGTAGATAATTTTTTTTGTGAAGAAAATGTCATTTAACATTCTCCAAAAAGGGGAATAATAGTGCAGAAAAAAGTTACAGAAATGTTGGCGGGTGTTTTTCTTGGAATCTGGGCAATGATTTGTCTTGCAAGTTGTTTGAACACAAGTTCTAGTATTTAGCAAGTGCTGAATGTGTTAAGTACTCCTACTGATAGTTAAGGCAAGGTCTATTATCGCATACCAATTATGAAGAAATAAAATCTGACAATTGAAGGAATAGCTATTAAGTTTACCAGCTTCAGGCAAAGGCTTGTTTTATTACTATCCCTCTCCTGCTCAACAGAGAGGAAAACTCCAGTACTAGGTTCCTGATGTCTTTCTCTGGACTGTAGAAAGAGAAAAGGGCAGCTGGCTTCCCACTTCTAAGCATAACCTTTGTGAATTCTCTTCTTCATTTTGGAGATGTCTTAATTGTGGAGACCAAAATGATCTAGCAACTTAAAATCAATTACTTTAATATATGTTGAGTGCATATATACAAATGCAAATGTGGGAGGTAACTTCATTGGTCTCCTTTTTTGGAAGCATCATTCAGGCTACTCCTTGTGTTTGGTGGTGTTGCTATCAAATCTGTTGCCTTAGAGCTTTTGGCCTGGGCATGAGTCTCTTTGCTTTCGTTGTTTTCAGAAACAGTGTGCTCTTTTAGCAGTCTGGTGGACTGACTGCATGTAGACTGTATTTAGATGGATGCATATTGGGAAACAAAGTTTGTTCCCACTGATATTTTCTGTTCACTGTAAAATGCTGGTCTGGAAACAGGCTATTCAAGAGCTTGTTCGGGAATAGGCTTCATGCATTTGTCTCAAGGCAATGGCACATACATCAGATGGGGGTGTAAATAATAGAGCAGATAATACCTGGTAGGTTTTCATATCCAATTTCATTGTGCTCCCTGTCAGAGTCCCAGCTGACAGAGATGGAGTGGTGCCAAACCCAAAATGTTACAACTGGTTTGATGTCACTATTCAGCCAGAAGACTGATTTATTAAGAGTAATTGTCCCATGAATAACTTCTTCACTTGTATTTAGATTACTTTCACCCAATGGCTTCTTAGATGCTTGCAAAGCCTCAGGTACTTTTATTAAACTTGCATCTCCTGGTGGTGGTTGAATTCAATCACTGCTTTGTCCTTCAAGAGGAGTTTTTCAGCTTGTGACACTTCCCTATTATAATTTATTAATAAAGTATGAAGTAACCTTAAGAATACATAGGAATGCAAAAATCCCTGTCATTGAACAAAGCAGAAGCATCTGGATGTGATCTGGAGAGGCTGGATTCTAACTTTTGCTGAAATCTTGGCAGTAATTTTAGGGTTTATTTCTCGTGCAACATGTTTATATCCGGAGCCCTGACCATGCTGCTTGGGGTGTAAAAGACAGCCTTGTTTTTAGTGGTTGTGTGACATATCGCTTAACTACTATTTTGAACTCGCGTTTTAAAAGCAAATATAGGTTTGTGAAGAAATGAAGGCTTGGTTATATCCAGAAATAAACTCAGCTGTTTAGCAATTATGCCCACGATGGCAGTTGGATCTAGAGGTCAGGTCTGGCTGGAAAAAAAAATTCCTTTTTCAGTACCATAAAATAAAGAAAAAATGGCCAACAGCCAGCTGTGAGTGAATACAGATGTTGTTTACAGGATTTATCATATGGTGATGGCAACAAATGATGAAGATGCTGTTTTGTAGAGTTCATGGACTGTGGCAAAAGGCTGGAAGTAAACAGAAGTAAATGTGATTCTGCAGGTTTTAGAACATAACTTTTTGTGTGTAGTTAAAAGAAGTTAATATGCTGTGTTTGTGGGAGAAAAGTAAATCACAAGTTTTCCTGTAATTTCACATTAAAGTTGCCAAGGAATAAGACAACTTGTTGTTAACTAAGACCAGCAGCCTTCTCAAAGAGATCAGAGCTAGCCTTTTCCTTCTCTTCAAACTTTTCTAACCTGTCCTTGGAGGCAGTAAAAAGCAGGTTTTGCAGCATGTGCTGACAGATCCTCTGAGGGGGTAAGAGTGTCCTTTTCTGCTCACAGTTGTACAGCTTTCTGGTGGGCCAGTCACTCTTTTTCCTGGCTGCTGCTTATGGCAAAGGGGTCTGCAGCCTTTATTGTTTGTGAGAAACTTTGGATCTTCTTTTTCCTTCAGATATAGGAAAAGAAAAATGTGGGACACTTTCCCAAGCTTTCCCTAGACTTCTGGAGTTTGCTGCCAGTGTTTTCTTTGCTGCTTGGCAGGCTTGTTTCTTTCATGCCAAGAGAGGCAAGTTACACCTTGGTGGTACGAGATTACTTTTTACAAATTTTGGAATCACTAAAACATGTCAGTTTAGTATGTGAATGAGTTTTGGAGGGGAGTAAGGAACAGTGAGGAGAAGTGAGCCTTTTAAGCTAAGTGGACTCAATTCTTATTAGGCTAAGGACTATAAAGTAGATTTAAAAAAAAAAATCAAACCCAAACCAACAACAAAAAAAAAACGTGAAAAAAGGGACCAATTCAGCATATTTAAAATGGCACCATTAGCCATTCAGAGTGTGCCAACTTTGGCAACTTTCCTGGTTAGCTCAATGAATATAGCGTGCAATCAAATCCTCCTTTTTAACTGGGAGCTTATTTAGCTGTATAACTTGAGGAGCATAAGGTTTGAGTATCTTGGCCTTTGCATCTTTTTCACTTGCACATCAAAATTCTTTCAAAACAATTTTCATGTCCTTTTTTAATAGAAAATAAAGTTCCTTAAGAGGAAGAGCTGTAATGTTACAGTATCAGGAGGGTCAGCCTTTAAAAGACTTACAGGATGATAAATCGAGACCAAATTATTTGTGGGTTATTTGAAAGCCATATGCTCAGCCACACAATAAGAGTGAACACATTCATTTGTCTCAAATGCCAAGAGACGGGATTTCTGCTCACATGCCTCAACATGTGCCGTTGCAAAAATAGAAATATTTGTACACCAGATCAAGTTCAGACAAGTATTTATTAGTCATATGACCCACTGCATGCATATACATATATATGTGTGTGTCTCTACATGTGTATCCATGTATGTGTATATACACACTCCTAGTATATTCTTGGCTTTGAATCTATCTTGCACTTCTAATTTGATCATGAGATAGACTCCCTTTTTGGTTCACAAGTTAGAGAAGCTGGATAAAGAGCTGCAGGGAGCGGTGTGTGGATCTCACAAGAAATGGTTCTGGTCTTGAATCTTCTCCATGCTGAAGTCCAAGGAGTGTCCTCTGTAGGCAAAGCATTGCGGGTTGGAATTGGCTTCAGTCTGCAGGGGCTGTCTCCTTTCTTACTGAAACATAGAAATAAACATAATAAACTAAAGTTGGTGTACTAAATCCTGATGGTTTTTTCAATTTATATACAAGTGTTTTGATTAATTTTAGTTTTATTTTTTCTTACAGGAAATACTGGATAGATCCCACAATGGAAGATGGGAAGCCCGTTTGGGCTCCACACCCAACTGATGGGTTTCAGATGGGGATGATTGTGGACATTGGCCCTGACAACTTAACTATTGAGCCTTTGAATCAGAAAGGCAAGGTAAGTGTCTCACAAGCAAAGTAAAAGAGAAAAAACATACAGGAAACCACCTTACCTGTAGGCCAGATCTTTGCCAGTATCTTCAATTGCACACAGCCTGAAGGAGTGGAAAAAGAGTTTTCTGTTCTAATTTTGCTAAGGATCTTTGTTGAGCTTTAGCTTGTATTGCAAATGATCCCTCAGACTGATGAGAAGTGAGTACTTTCTGTCAGTTATCTGCGTGTGCATTGAGTATGTGCTCATGAAAGAGAGGAGGTTTGAATCGCCGTAGCCATTTGATTCAATACTGTGTGCTTTATTTTTCTCAGTTAGACACTGATTAAGAGCCTGTTGTTGAGATTAGCTTCTCTCTTTTCCCTTACTTGCATAGGAAGGGTCCTACAGGGATGTGCTAGGCCCTGGCTAAGATTAGATACCATTAGACTGATGAAGACTGAGATGAATCCTCTTAACTCAAGTACCTTGAGAACTAATATGATGTCAAACAAAGGTCCTATGGAATTGCTACAATCAAATTAAAGTCAAAATAAATGTAACTTTTAAAATGAAGACCTAATTCATCCTAATTAGTGTGTTCCAATGGCTTAATTTATCATGACATCTTTCAGGCTCAGTATGTCGTAACTAAATGTCAGTTTTTACAGGAAGCACCTTGTAGCTATCAATTATCCTAATTCAAATGGTCATATTCCTGGTTGTACTAGCTAGAATAAGATCAGCACTGTTTTAAAAGTTGTGATTTCAATCTTTTTGAATATGTTTTTTGTGCCCTTATAGTTTTGTCCTTTCTCTATATTCAAGGATGTAAAAAAGATAACAATGTGTTTTGTAACTTCTTTTTTTATGTCAGCAGTAGTAGAGAATGCCTTGTCACAGGTCAAAAGGTTATGCAGCAGTTCTTCCTTTAGGGGGAATGTTTATAGGCTTTCTTTTTTGTGCATCTTGGAGAGGAAGTTGATTTTGCCTTCCTTAGAAATACAAAGCAAGTGTCACATCTTATTTTTGAGTGTGAGAGATAAAGTCTATAGATTTAGTAGTAATAGTATGGATTCTTCAGTTTGAGGAAGAGCAGGATTATTCAGACAAGGATATTAAATATTCCAAATCTATGGCTAATATTAAAATGACTTAAATCAATTTCACCCCCACTGCTATTTCTGTTAATATTCCCAAATGGTCCTGATGTGATAAAGAGCAAAAGCCTCTACATTAAAACAGAAACAATAATAAGGTTAAGGATATTTCTGAGTCACTATTTATTTCTAACATATGCTCCTTTCAGGGACCATATATAATTAAAAAAAACCCCAAAACAACAAAAAATGATCCTAAAATGCAAATATCTTGTTTCATGGTTTTCTCAACAGAAAAATCTCTTTTGTCTAGAGAGTTTGTTATTCTGCTGTTGGCTGTTTTGAATTAAGCAGATCAATTAAGAGCCTAATGTTCATTCATCTAAGGGAACAAACACTTCACAGTCTAAATGATGTAGAGACTATGGTCCTATATTTTTAACTAGCAAACTTAATTTGCAAAATAAAACAAAAATTAATTAACCTTATGTTAGTAAAGGTGGTGTGAAAAGTTTTCTTGGTTACCTTCTCAGTCTTTTCAAGGTGTCATTGATTTCTTTTTAGAGAAACATTTCTCATTGCTTTTTGTCTTTTTAAGACTCTGTCCTTGTGCACTTAGACCATTCATTTGAAGTAGTCAGCATTAATACTCATTATCACTTTGTTTTCTTAAAATGCTAGTTCAGAAGTGCTCTTCAGCAAGAATGCATGATCCAGCAGCTCCAGGGTTGCTCATGATAATTACAGGGAGGAGAGGAGTAACCTGATCTTGTAAACATATCTGGGCAGTGTAACTTATGATTATTTTTTAATCTGGGTCATTACCATGTCATATGTATTCTCTGTAGGCACTGGTAGCTTACCAGGGGTCACAGTCTGAAAAGGAAATGTGTATGCATGTGCTTGATTATTGCCTTTTATGACACTATTGTCACTAACTGCAGTAAATGCTGCAAGGCAGCAGTTTCACCCTCTCTTAAACCCCTCCCTCCCATCCCCATCCACTGCCAGCTCTGGCACTGCAGAGTGCCACCCTCCCAGCTCTGCCTGCCGAGCTGTGCGTGACACCCCAAACCAGGTCAGAGAACAGATCCAACTTAAAAATGGAGAAGTGGAAAGTTTTCAGGATGGCAACAACCAGTGGAAAGGGGGGCAGAGGAGCTGAGGCCATTGTGGTGCCTGGTTACTTCATATTATGAAACCAAGTTACCCAGTCCAGACTCTGTGGAGGTCCAACACAACAATTCAGTCAAACTCCAGCAGTGGCAGTTTTGGGCACCACAGCCCATCCCCAGGTGGTTACAGTTCTGTGCAGAGGCTGTCTAAGGGAGGTGGGGATCTGAGTCACCCAGCCTGCCCTGCATGAAGAACAGTGCTTCAAGCTGCAGGAGCAGTTTGCTGGAACAGAGGATGCATGTGTTACATGACGGGAACCTCTTCCCAAAAACTAGATCCCTGGCTTGCAAGGCTTGTAGATGCCAGGACAGGAAAAAAAGCCAGAGAAACTGGAGAGTGCTTTGCTAATGAGCATGGTCCCACCTAGAGCTGGAGTCCTGCCCTGAGAACGGGCTCCAAACTGGATCGGTGGTACCAGAGCTGGTAGTCCTGGCCCATGGCCCACCAGCAATCACATGCTGATGGACAAGGAAGGAGTCAGGTAGAAAGGGAACCAGCTGTTAAACTCAACTAGTATTGCATTTTAATTTCTCCTTAAAAGTGTTCTTTTCTGAATGTACTGGGATTCATAACCTTGGATCCTGTTGCATATATCTTTTTGCTCCTTGAGGCTATAACAAGGAGAAGGCAGATGACAGTGAAATTGCCAAATGAGGAATTTACTCTTTTCCTGGAGGTAGTAAATCTAAGTAGAGTGATTAGGAAGAGATGCACTGGAAGGGCTTGCACCCTGAGATGCCATCCCGGACACCACGGGGCACTGAGGAGTGGGGGGCAGGCATTTCTTAGAGCATCATCAGTCATAAGTTTCTGGCAGTTGTTGGGAAAGGTGTAAGATGCTGCAGACACTCACTGACACCCCTCCTGCCATCGACTAAGAGACACCTTATGGCTCTGTGCCACTTCTGAAGGGTCATGGAGGGCTTTATGGGCCACCTGCTCTGGTATGCTGTGAATAACCAGAAAAGTATTTTTTCTCAGCTAAGTATAAAGGAATAAATGTACTTTGAAAGTAAGGATCAGAATGTTCAAAGTTCAGGGCTTCAAGCTGAGGTGGTTTTGTTTTTTTTTAACAGTGAGCACAACTTGCTTGCTCAAATGAGATATGCTCTTGTCTGTCTTACACACGGTTTGTACTGCTGTAGGTTGGTTTGTGAAATACAGCTGAGAGTAGGGATGTCTCCTGTCTCTATCTGGAAGGTATAAAGGAAGGCATGGTTACACGTGTTGGATTACATGGTAGAAAGAAGATCCTGCTTGAATGGAAAGATATCTTTTTTCACTCATCTTGTTTCTGGGAGAATAGTTAAGATTGCCATTGGATTTCAAGGGGTTGCTTCATTACAAAGACAACAAAAAAAAATCCCTTCAGAACCCCCTAAACCTTGTTTTACTTCCTAAGACCACTTTATTGTCTCATAAGATTAATACTCTCTCCACTTTCTTAGAACAGGTTTGTCCTAAGCTATGATTAATGCAAAAGTCTTCCCTCAAGTATCTGAAGCAATTTAAATAATTGTTTAAAAAAATTAAAAATGGGACAATACAGTAAAGAATTTCTTTGGGTATTTTCTTACTGCTAGATCTGGGATACCTTGCTCATTTTCTATTTAAAATCTTAGATTTTAATACTCAGAGCTGTGTACATTTAGCTATCATACTTACCTATGCAACAAGTACCTTACCTTGCATAAAGCAGTATTCCAGCTGTGACATACTGCAGTGAATTTTTTTTGTCGACATAGTTGAAACTATACTTATGTTTTCTTGTCTAAAAAAGTTCAACAGAAAAACATTAGCTTTCAAATAAGTCTTCATTTTGCTTTATCATCTCTGAAATATTCTAGAAATCAATTCACAATTTACATTGAGTGAAAAATGGAGGAGATGATACAGCGTAAATTCTCTCTGGGCTTTTTTTTTTTTTTCCTTTAAATTTATCTTTAATCAGAAGGCTGAGTTTGAGGACATTGAAAAAGCCCCTCCTCTTCTGGGACAGTTCCAGCATGGCCAACTTCAGTTCCAGAAATGTTAAAGTATCAGAGGTTTATGAAAAGTCTCACAGAATAGCTGGGAATAGCATTCATTCTCTCCTTTGTTAGTAGTTAATGGGTTTACACATCAGCAGACAAGAACAAGAAGTGAAGTTACATTTTTGCAAACCTGGTCATACTATTTTTAAGTTTCCCACTGTTTCACATACAGGGAACTGATTATGTGGGGAACTGTCGTATTCAAATACATCTTTACCAAACAAGATATACCCTTACTGTTGACAAACTTGGAGAGAAAATGTTGATGGTAATATGTAGTTACTCTAATACTGTGAGAGGGAGGAAAGGGGGTGGTGAATCTCTGCCCTGCTAAAACTCTGAATAGCAGCAGGGATGTTTCTGAGGTAGCTAAAGATGTTGAAGGCTTCCACGGCCCTGACAAACTCTGATAAAGGATATTTTGAAGGAAGTTGCTGCGATGGACGTTCAGATGTTCCAACGTCATTGAGCAGCTTTGTTTCCCTTAGGAAAACATCTTGTACATATTTTTCTGCATTAGAACCTGATAAGAAGATGACAAAATATATTTTATTATGGCTACAAATTGCATACTTTATGATAACTTGGTAGGGAAGGGATATTGTAGATTTAACGTTTTCCATCTGGCAGCAATTAGTTCTGCTCTGAGACATTTTTAACCCTTCCCACTTCAAAGAGAGTTGAAATTTGTGGCTGTTAATGATGGTGTAAGCCCCAGGAGCTCTCATACTGTTGTGCTCAAGCAAATATGAAACAAGTTTCTGTCTTTCTCCTGAATTTTCCTGTGAGATATTTCTCATGGGACTACCTTGCTGAGTACAATGTTAAACAAACAAACATGTTTGTTTATTAAGTTCATTCTTTAGATCCAGTTGGTTGCCTTTTCAAATATTAGACTAGACTTCTTGTCTCCATTTCCACGGAGAAAAGGAGCCTGTGCCTGCAGCGGCACGGTGGCTGTCGTG
Source organism: Monarcha castaneiventris obscurior (assembly GCA_026261815.1). Classification (NCBI taxonomy): domain Eukaryota; kingdom Metazoa; phylum Chordata; class Aves; order Passeriformes; family Monarchidae; genus Monarcha; species Monarcha castaneiventris. The sequence goes on along the minus strand of JAMPIT010000624.1, from coordinate 6,267,702 downwards.
TTTAATTGGTACAACAGGGGTTTTGTTCATTCATCGCTAGCTCAAACAAGCTATTACTACAGTAAACAAAAAAGTATAATTAAAAATCTGCCTTGCACAATAGGTATTTTTGTGCAGATGCTGTAATGCATGTGTGCTTAGATGTTTTTCCTTCCTTTTTACAGCAATATAAATGATGATTTCTGGAGACGAAAAAAGAAACAAAGTTGCTTTTGTTATGAATTTTTCCAGTTGAATGTGAACCCTTAATAAATGGTTGTTTTGTATAACTGGAATACAAGGGTTGAAGGAAGGTCTTGTTTTACTGTAGTATTGATTTATTGAAGAAAAAAACCCAATAAACAACAACCAAAGCTACAATATTTGGTGGTACAGATGATGTTATGTATTGAACATTTAATTAATATTTTATGTAGGAATGTTTTAAAACAGCATATGATAGTGACAGCACAGTCCTTTGACTGAACTAGTGACTTCCATTTTATTGTTTCTTCTTTGCAAAATTTAGGAAATTGTGTGTCACTTATAATGCTGTTATCTTTTCCATAATTTTTTTAGTCTTATTTTTTGTATTGCACAGTATGTGATGCAATTTTTGACCTGAGGATCAAATATTATTGCACTAAAATATATATTACAGTGAATTCATTTTTTATAATGTAGTGTAGCAATATAAATGCAGCAGCTTTTTGTCTGCATCTAGTAACTCAGTAGAATTTCCAATTCTGAAGTATGAAGCTGGTGACTTCATTTTAAGTCATGCACGATGACAGTGCACTCACTTGTATGATTGCATGAGATGTCTTTGAGCTATATTCCTGGTTTATGAAATTCTGACAATGTTAATGTTTCTTACCTAACAGACTTTCCAGGCTGCTATCAATCAAGTGTTTCCTGCAGAGGAGGATAGCAAAAAGGATGTGGAAGATAACTGTAAGTTACAAATTTAAAAATAAATTATGCATTTAAAAAAAAAGTCTGCAATGAAGTGAATATTGTTTCCTTATAAGCTTCCTGTTTCTTCTTTGTTGTCTTTTTTCGAGTTTATGTATGACCTTTGCTAGTCCTTTAAACTTCTTAATGTAAGTGCATTTTAAATACAGTTTGTTGTGGTTTTTAGTTTTCATTTGAACAGTTTAGAGGAAAGGATAGTTACATAATTTTCATATATAACTGTTGCTTGACTTCAGAAATACTCCTCTCAGTGTTATGGGTGTAACTGTACTTTTTATAGTGTGGCCAAAGACTCAGTGTCTTTATCAGCACCTGTATTGTATAGCATTTTCCTACATTTAAGGAATTTCTCAGATAGCATTCCTGTGGAAGTAGAGGTAATGGAAAATAAGTTTTAAGAGTACCTTCCCAAAACTGGAGATGGGAGTTGGGACCTATCAGGACCACTGAAAATCAATAGACTTGAACTGGATACAGGAGTGCTGGTGGAGAAGGAGTTTTGAGGTGAACTTGTGTAATAAACATCACTGTTGATCTGCAGAGCTTTTATTTTGTTAAATATTTTATAGTTAGGTGGATGGAAACAGTTGTCAAATCTGGGGAGAGAATACTGAAAAAGCTGAGTTACTGCTGTGATCAGCTTTTAGAGAACTATCAAACAAATATTTTGCTGCCGCTGCACTGTATGAGCAGATCACAGAGCTTCTCTGGTCTAGAATACTGAGGAAGGCAAGTCTTTTAAACATTTCCTGTAGCATTTACTCGTTGGTGAAAGTACTGATGACTTTGTAAATAGTGGGCAAAAGTATCTTCTGTTGTTCTTAATTTAAAATAGAGGCTAGGGGTCTGGTCTAGGTGATGCAACCCCAAATTCTGTCCTGGAATAGGGTTTAGTATTTATGTCCTGTGACAGGAAATACAGCTGTTACAGCTTCTCCATAAGAAACAAAAAAGATGAGATCTGAGCCTTACGATCGGACTTAGATGGTGCAGTGTCATTAGAACCAAGCTGGTAGCCTTGCTTCCAGTTGGTTAAATTTTTGCAAACAGGATGTGGGTTTAAACTTTTCAAAGCTGGTATCTGTATTCTCTGTACATGCTGATTGTTAGGGAAATGCATTTAACGTGTGCATCTGTCCCAATGATTTTACTGAGATGTCCTGACACCTCCGTGTCGTAGTCAGGGGATTGAAATCTGGAAAGAGATTATGGAAATAATTTGAGATTCCAGCAGAATACTATTCAACTAAATTAGTCAGAGAAAATATTTTCTTTGGCTTCCTGAGTAGAAGGTAAAAATACTTTGTTCAATAATCCTTTCTGTATCAAACATTATTTTTACTTTCCTGACATATTCTGCCTTACTGCTCACAAGTTGCAGTTCGTTTGCAGGATGTGTGAATCAAAATTCGTTTTCCTTCTCTGTCAGAGAGCATTTGTTTTGGGTGTCATTGATTTTTAAGAAAAATAACTATACTGAGTGCTTACAATACTGTTCTAAAAAATCTTGAAAGGTGGGTATGAGGACAGGGTATTGGATAAGACTGTTAAAAAAACCCCACGTCTACAGATGCAGAGCTTTGCAATTACTTCATAAAATAATTTTCAGTAGAAACCCTGCTTCATGGTATGTGCAGGAGAGAGTGTGAGTAAATTTGACATTGGCATTTCCTAGTTTTTAGTGCCTCACTTGACTTACGTGAACTTTGTGCGTGTGTAAGTAAATATATGGACAATTAAATACACGTACATGCACTGGTTATATTTAGACATGAGCCATATGAATATTCAGAATTCTCTCTCTCCAGTGACTTCCTTTGCCTCCGGATATGGATGCCTCTTCTAAAGGATTTATTCTAAAGAAGATGCATTTTGAATTTGCTGACATAGGCCTTAGTTTGCATGTCTTGAGGTGGTGACGTTCCCTCGGGGAGCAAGCTCCCATTGCGCACTGAGTCTGCAGGTATAGCTCCTTTTATGAGGAATTGTAATGAGAGCACTGGGGACACAATGAAATCTGGGGTCCTCTGCTGTTTAGATAAGCTACCTAATAAAAAGTTGATGATTAACTGTTTCCTTGAAAACATACTGCAAAACCTGAGAGGTTCTTACAGTCAGGATTGTTGATAGACAATTACTATGTTATAGTTTCTCATCTCAATGCCGAGAATCCAAATTACTTCAAATTCAAGTCTGCTAATTTTTTGCCACCCTGTCCCCTCCCAGGCACATACAGGGGGAGAATGAGACTTCAGCTTTCATTAGAGCAAGCAGGAGTTTCTGTTTCCAGCCCATTTCCTTTTAATGTCTCTTTCTCTTGGGATGACCCCAATAAAAGAGGTGAAGGCAGACCTACAATTTGTGGTCCCAGTGCCATTTTCTCAGCCATGTGAACCGAGAATGCCTGGGGAGGGGAGGGTGAGTCCTGCTGTGCAGTGCTGGGTGGCTGTGCTCGGTTGCTGCAGCTACCTGTGGCTGTGGGGTTGTGGGGGAATATGTGTCTGCTATGGTGGCAGAGGAAGAACTGTGGTGATGGGGGCCAGCCTGCTGTTTCATGAAGGAATTGTGCACAGCCACGATTTCAAGGCTGTTGTGATCCAAAGGGAGAGTTTACCTAGGGTAAAGCTAAAGCATGCCTTGCATGCCTCTGCCAACACAGAAACATGAGTGCAAGGGCTTTTTGGAGGAAGGTGGTTTCTTTTGAACAAACCAGAAGCTACAAGGTCCTTTGGGAAGTGTGAATGATTCCAGGTATTTGAAACAAAGCTGTATTTAGTCATGTAATGGAAGGAAGGGCTGTTATTCAGCAGAGCTATGCAAGCCAAAGGGAGGCTGCAATTGGCTGGTGAACCTGACTGCGTCAGGCCAGTGTAGTGCAGGTAGTAGGGGACAGAGCCACAGCCACTCCTCAGTCCACGACAGGAGGAAGGGTAAAAGATGGAAAACAAAAACACAGACATTTTTGAGAAGCTCTCATTTTCCTTTGCCAGTATATTTCAGTTCAGCAGGAGGAGTGTTGAAGGAGATGTTAAGAACTGCTTACTGAACTTCAGGTATCCTTGAGGAGCAAGGTGGCTGGGCAGGATGACTTTAGGTCATACAAACTGGCCCCTTCTTGCACATTTGTGTAAATAAGTTAGAATACTTTTTTGCTGCTGCAGCCCTTGAGAAAGGGCGTCAGTTCAACTTGAAACAACTTTGTTGGTCATTATAGATGAGAAGTGTGTATGTGACCCTTATGTGAGGTGCAAGGTAGTGGTTACTATTACAGAATCACAGAACCAATTAGGTTGGAAAAGACCTCTTGAGATCACTGAGTCCAACCTATGACCTAACACCACCATATCAACTAGATCATGGCATTAGGTGCCACGTCCAGCCTTTCCTTAAAAAGAAAAGGCATTAATGGCACAGTACTTACTCCATCCACAGTAGTTGGATGTATACAAGTTTTTATACTGTATTACTGTAAGTTTTATCACTATGGTAGTCAGTCAGTTGTAACTATGCAAAATAATGTTGTGCATTTGAATTTTAAGCAGTGAGATAAAAAGAATTGAGGATATTTGAAAATGGAAGCTGTGTAATGAGCAGTGCCCTCATTTGGCTTAGGGATAATATTTTTAACAGCATTACTGTGGGAACTGGAAATGACCTCTGTAATTAAGGCTGCTGACACTTCCCAGTGCTTTATAGCTGAAAACAAGGACCAGGTTTGCTGGAATGTAAACCTGTACTGTCTGAAGCTTTCTGTGGGTGCCACCACCCTGTAACATTTCAGCAGTTACAGAGTCACAGAGTATTCTGAGCTGGAAAGGACCCACAACAATCATTGAGTACAACTCTTAAATAAATAATAGCCCATACAGGGACTAATGGGCTAATAACCCATGACACTGGTGTTAGTAGCACCATGCTCTAACCAACTGAGCTAATCTTAGGGTCAGGTGTTTTATGTTAAAAAACAAAGAAGAAAAATACAGCTAGGTTTTGGTGTGTTAGCTTTTTTTTTTTCCCCATAACAGTTTCTCTGAGGAGAACTAAGTTTGTAAGAACTAACAAAATTCTGAATTGAAGCAGGGAAGGTGTGGTTAGTGCCTGGGGTTGTGAAGCTGCTGCTGCTGCCTCCAGATCCCAATTAGATGTTTATATTCATCAATTCAAAAATCACCAGTAGCCAGCTGTTACTCCAAATATCAGCTGGCAGACATCACCCTGTGGCTGAGATTGGAGAGGGGAGTTGGAAGGAAGGAAACAGTCATTGGTTGGTAGGATTTTGGTAGGCACCAATTTCTGTGCTTAGAGGCTGGTATGAAGGCGGATGAGCTGTGTTTGATTGACAGACTGGTTAAAGGAGCTTACACTGAGCAGAGCCTGTATTTGAGGCTCCTGCAGTCTGACTCGTTGTTCAGCAGCTTTCTGTAACTCCAGTTGCACAGTTAAGAGCAGGTCTGTGGTTTTTAAAATGTATATTGAGTCAGTACTTCTTCCTCAAGACAGTGTAAAGAAATGATAGGATTAAACTGAAAACGAAAAGAGGGGAAGAAAAATCTCCTTAATTCAAGTTTTAGTTTTTTGTCTGTACATGAAGGTAGTCCCAAGCTCTTAAAGGTGTGTGATTGTTTTTCACTTGCAGGTTCCCTGATGTATCTAAACGAAGCCACTCTCCTTCATAATATCAAAGTTCGGTACAGCAAGGACAGAATTTACGTAAGTATTGTGTGTCATGACAACCAGTCTAATAGAGATGTCCTTCCAAACATTTGCAAGTGTTTCGGATTCTGGTTTCTTCCCTATAATAGATCTGCAAACATAGAAAGGTTGAGGTTGTAGGCCTTGTTTTGCCTTTTTTCTGTTACATTATACTTTGAGATCAGAATCACATTATTGCCAGCTAATTTTTAGCAGGCAGAGCAATAGGTTTTTCTCTACATGACTGTTCATGTGCAACCATAGCACAGCACTGTATCACAAATGTTCCTACAGGTAACTTATTTCACTGTTAACAAAGATGGTTTTCTTTCTTCATTATTTTTGAACGAAGCAAACAGGTGCCGTCTTTGACACCTCCTAGCTCAGATGTCCATCTTAATCTTTTATATTGCTATCAAATTGCCTAATTGTACTTAATGAATTCTGACTAAATTACATTTTGTCCTTGCCATCTGCCCAGACACTGACAGCTGCGAAACAGAAGATAAGAGTTTTCTTTCTCATTTTTTTTCCTAACAGAAAGCTGGCTAGGGTTAATAAAAAACAGTTCTACATATTTTTAAGTGTCTGTGTTAAAATAATCAACTTTTCTTTTAGCATACTATTGTAAAATTAATTTAGATAAACCCTTTTATATAAATGTAAAGGAAAGTATAATTGTTTTCTTCTGTTGCAGTTAATTTACATAGCTTTAAATTTTTTATGACTCAAGATCAAGCACCAGCTTTAAAATAAATAAATAAAAATGGCCATTTGAATGCTGTTCTGGAAAACAATCCTTAAAGAAACCCAACCAAACAATAAAATCCCCCAAGGAAGTAAACATTTGAACATGAACTGATCGTGGGGTAGGATAGTATTTTTGTTCATAAAGCCTTTCTTCAGTGTAAATAAGTACGACTAGTATGTTTTCCAGAATGTGTGTATTTTCTGAAGGAAAAACCCAGAAAACCAAAACTTTTTTTTTTCCAGTTTATATTTTAACTACCTTTCCCTTGTAGACAGTTTTATGCCTTTTTTGTAACCCTGGTTGACAATATTTATCTTGTCATTAAAAGGAAAATTTTTATTAGTACTTTCAACTCTTGAAGAAAAGCTTTCCTTCAGTGAAATAAGTGCTGAAAATAGAACCATCTAAGAGACATCATATATTGTGTGTTCCAGCCTTCTATTAATGCATCACAATAGTGTCCAAATTTCAATTTTCTAGGGCATTCTCAGTAACAACACAGCAAATAAGGTATTCAAGCTGAAGATTTCTCTCATTTTCTTCAGATCTTTTCCTGCAGATCTGATTTTTAATTTGATTCTGACCCTTCTTCTTCCCTGTATGTAGCCTGGCAATTGTAACCAAGCTGTGGGAGTTTTTTTCAGAAACATTTAAAAAATCCCCTCTCTTAAGTCTTCCTTATCCAATGGAAAGGTAAAAAGCAGCCTTTGTCTGAGATTCTTCTCAAAGTCCTTCTCTCTGTGAGAGAACATTTGCATTCTGTATTTCTCTCTGTGGAAGCAGCTATAGCTAATTTTCTCTTGGCTGAATGCTTTTATTGCCTGGCTTGAATGCATTCTCAGGCAGGATCCTGTCAGTCCTTCCTGCTGAGTTGCCTCCATTAGATATTGAAAAGCTATCCTCCTCACTGGAGGACAGTGTGTTATGCTATCCACAAGCTTAGTTTATTCACTTTTGAGCAGGAGGTTTTGGCGCCCTGTCCTTGATCCAGTAATGCAGACAATAGGAAATAATTTAAAAGGAGATTGGGAGAAAGGTCAGATTCAGGACATACTCCACAGCTCGGTGGTTAGGAAATTTTCCCAGGATAATTTCACAGAAGTGCTGAGAAGATAATTAAAAGAACTCTAAAAAGATAATCTGTCTTGTATTTGCATTAGCCAGAGAGAATCATAAACACAATTGTTATACAGAGACTATAATCTCCAATAATAGACAATTGCTGTTAACCACTTGCTTGGATACTGGCTAATAATTTGCTGTTCATTGTTTTCTTCACAGACCTATGTCGCCAACATTCTTATTGCAGTCAATCCATACTTTGATATACCTAAGTTTTATTCTTCAGATACTATTAAAAAGTACCAGGGTAGATCGCTGGGAACATTGCCGCCACACGTTTTTGCAATTGGTATGTATTGAGCCTGTATTTGTCTCTTTAAAAAAATCCATTGAATACTTCAGAGTTATCTGCAAATTGCCACCTGTAGCAGTAATTAATTTATTTTGAACTATTATAAAATAAAACCACTAATGGCTAAAATTGCTGATCTTTTCATCTTTGATATGCTGTTTGAAGAGCTTGGAAATTAGCAACCATGACAACCCTGTCAGGATTCTTCTGCACTTCCAGTGTTTTAAGTCTAAGCAGTATAAAAATATAATTTGCAACCATTACAAAAAAACTAAAAAAGAAATAAAGAAATTAAAATATTATAAGTGCAAAAGGCATTATAATGATTGGCACTGTCTTTCAGTGTAGTAATTTTCTTTGCCTTATATTATGTTGCCAGAGCACATACACTGTTTCCTTTCATATGCTTGTGTTATAGACAGAAAGTACATTGAAATGTTATTTATGGCATAAATCTGATTTCAGTCACTTTTGAAAATAAAAAATAACTGGAAACTATAATCAAAGTTTGACTCATTAAATGCCTTCTCACTCTTTTGTATTTTATTTTGAAATCAAAAGTATAAATAGCTTGGTGTTTAGTACCTGTTGCATAACAAGAGAGTTTTTCCAAGTTTCTTCAGTTGTTACTTGTTGCAAAGTACAACTCAAAGTTTCCCTTTAAAAAAAGAGAAGTGTAACATTGATTACTATTTTGTGAATACATTTAATTCAAAAGATTCAGTTCTAGATGGTTGATTTTGTTTTGTTTTATCCTGGATATAGTTTAGTAGGCCTTTGTTTTCAAGACTTTGAGTTCTTACATGTCAGTGTTGGAAGAATTACAACTGTAGTATAAATTAAAGGGAAACAGACTTTAATAAACTGTAATGCATTCAATTGTAGAGGTTTAGTTTTCTTGCCTGAAAATGTTACATTTTAATTTTTCCTTTGTATCTTAATTTTATCCTTGCAGTTCTGCTGAGTATTAAGTTTTGTCATGTTAACTGTATTCTTCTTTTTAAGCTGATAAAGCATTCCGTGACATGAAAGTGCTTAAGATGAGTCAATCCATCATAGTCTCTGGAGAATCAGGAGCTGGCAAGACAGAAAACACTAAATTCGTTTTGAGGTTTGTGTGTTTGGACCAAAGTTATTATGTGAACCTCTTGTGTTTATGCATTTGGTTGACATAGAGGCAGAGCAAACTAAGGTAACCAGTAGGTTTAAGATACAATTCAGTAAGATATGTATTAGCTTCTACATGCACTTTATTACAAGAAATTGAGTTAAACGCTGACATGATAATATGCAGAAACAGCTACATACTCACAGAAACCTTAGCTCAGTTGTAGTGACATCATGTAGTTATTATGGTTTATGATGCCTGATGCAGTCATTTTGGTATTGCACATCTGGTATTGTGGCTGATAAAAAACGTAACTAGACATTTTAACTCTATCTTGTTGGTTTTACCATAAATGTGGATTTCTGTGTTCTCCCTTTGGTTTTTTTTGTTGAGTCTTTTTTTTTTTAGTTTGCTTGAGTGTCCAGGGTTTTGAATGCTAAAATACTTTACCCTAGTTCACTGAATAAGACTGAATAATGGGATTTATTTATTTATTGATGTTCATGTATGACTAATACTAAATCAGGCATATTAAACTACGTGGAAGCCATATTGCTGATACATATCAGCCTTGCTTCCATATTTGCATTATCCTTTAATGGTTTTTCATCACTCTGGAATACTGTAACTGGAAAGAACTGCTCCATTAAATACACTTATGTCATAGGTGGCCTGATTATGCAGGGAAACACAGTGCGGGCAGTGTAAATTCACTCCCTTCCCCCTCCTTGGGCTTGTATCCTTCTATAAATCTTTAATTCCCTTTTCCCTAACGTCATGTATTTTCTAGTATTTGTGTACAGTCGAGGTATTATCTTCCACATCCCGTGAAGAATTGTCATAACTGTCTGTGTGTCCTTCCTATGGCTCTGCTCTGCCCCTGTGCAAACTTTCATAGATAGCTGCAAGAATTACTGCAAGGTGCTGGTACTGATTTCTTACAGGGAACATCCTGACTTTGTTCCTGCTAAGAGTAACAAAAAAAGAAAGCAGGCACTGGAAGAATATCTCACGAGAGATGCTCTTAAAGGAGATTATTCTTCTGCTTCTCAGCAAAGGAAGAGCTCATTACACAACAGATGAATATCACTGCTGTTGCTTCTCCCCACCACCCTCCACCATAGAGTCCATGTACAAAACATAATTGAGTTTTAAAAGCTGGAAGATTTTACCCTTGTGTGATTAGAAAGTAAAAGGTACTAGTACAGATCTTTTAGTGTTTCTGAAGTTTTTTGGAAAGCCCCATTTCAAGAACTGTTTTTAACTTGTCCCAGATTCACCTGTGGATTTCCAGAAACCATACCCTGTGTGCAGGGAAAAAAACTTTTAAAAAAGACTGGAACTTTGGAGCAAGTACATTGTGGTTTTATTTTCAAATTTTCTTCAACTGCTAAATTGAATTGCTTAATTATACACCTGCAAATTCTTATCCTCACCATTTCTATGTGGATTTTTATTAACACTGATAGTTATGAATACAGAAACTGTATGCATGGAAGCAGTCTTAAATTCAGCAAATAGACGTGAAACCTTATATGCTTACTAAGATTATTAATAAATACAGACAATATAGTAATCGTTTGATTATATTTCTATTAAACTGTAATTTTAATATGTATGTCTAAAAGAAATCTCTAGCAGGCCTTGGAATATTGAAAAAAGAAATTGAAGTGTGCAAGAGCATTTTTGTTTTAACAAAAAAAAATTAAAAGTTTAAAGAAAAATTAAAGTTTATTTTAAAGTGCATAGGTACGTGAAACTTAAAATCAGTATACTTTCCCTATAGTAAATGGCTAGTATTTTTGTACAGCCATGTTAAACCCTGTTTAATTGAGGTAACCTGACATGAATGATACTGATATTTTATCTTGGTTTACAGGTATTTGACAGAATCCTATGGTAGTGGCCAAGATATTGATGATAGAATTGTAGAAGGTAATAAATTTTCTTTCATTTAACTAAAGACTCCAACACTATTTTTTTTTTCAGAAATGTGAGTCAACAGCAAGTGAATAAAAGCTAGCACAGAAATACTATCAGACTTTCTAGGGCATAATTTACATAAATTGATCCTAGGTTCTGAAAAATTATTTTTTTTATTCATGATTCACTTTATTTGTATGTATTATAGTATCATACAATCGTTGATCTAGAAAATGTTTATATGTGTGTTTGAATTGAACTTGATGTACTCCGGATGGCATCCAGCATGGAATTCTAAACTGCATAAAATCTGCAAGGACAAGATTGATTTTTCATTACTATCTGTTAGTACCAGGAAAATGTAATTCCTCCTCACCATCAAGTTCTCAAAGTCAAATATAGCAGGGATGTTCTTTTAAATTATGATCTGGGTCATTTTTCTGTTACATCATTTTTGTCAGAAATCACAGAATTCAGATTAGCACTTTGATTGTATCTGTCTTTACAATAGACTCATAACAAGGTGAAAAGAGACTGCATTGAACATCCTCATTGAGACTCTTTAATGTTGCATGTACTTCCTAACTGAACCGAAAATAGCTTTTTGAGAAAATACAAAAACAAACAACCCTCAGCCAATCTAACAGAGCCTCATACACCAGTTATAGTCCTCTATAGCATATAGTAAATTTACTTTGAAAGTCCTTGACTCTGTGTCTTTTTCTTTAAAAAATTACTTACTTTTGCTTTAAAGTTTTCTGTTTTCAAATTTGAACCACTTATTCAAGAGTAGTACTGCAGGCTTTAATCTCTTGTTGCTGTGGGTCTGCTTAAACCAGTTTCTTAGTGAAATCCGCTGTGTGTTAAAGGAACTCAGAAACTGGGCAAGAGTTGGATAATGCCTGATGCAAATTAATTGGTACTTGTAGGTATTCCTCAAAGAGTTTGAATTCAGAACAGAATCTGATGTATGAGTTCTGAAGGTTTTTAGGCATGATTTTAACGAGTATGCTTATGGCATGTGTATTACTAGAGGAACCTTCAGCCTAGCTGAAAGACCTCGTGCAATTTGGTTTTCTTTATAATCCTTTCTTTAAAACTTAATATTACATAAAATGCCTGAATAGTTATCGACGATCTTGTCAGAAGTCAGATTTGCATTTTCATAAGCTTTAAGTATTAAAAAAATGAAAATACAGCCAAACTAAAAAAGTTAATTCTCATGTCCTATTACATGATGCATAATCATCCACACTTTATCCAAGCATTGATGTTTTTTCTTCATTCTTTAATTTTTGTAGGAGCAGATATTTAAATGGTTGTCACTGGAGTTTTAAATCTGAGTATCTGCTCACTTAGTTTCCAGTGCTTATTTTTAGCTAGAAGCCTTAAAATATCTTGCAGATATTTTTAGTGGTTTATTGTTAACGTGATTCAGTAAACTATTTTTCTTTGATCTTCAAAGCTAGTAAAATGCAGTCTTTCAGAGGCCTTCTATTTAATAACTAATAAGCAATTTCAAACTGCTTAAACTGTACATGACATTTGTGGTGTGTATATATATGTATATGAGAATTAGATTGCTTGCTGCCCCTAGTTCTGTATGGGCTTTAATGTGCTGAAAAGCAGCAGCCAGTAAAAAATAAAATCAGTCAGTCAGTCACTTAATTGACCTAATTTGAAAGGGCAGTTTTAAGTGGTTTTTGAAATCAACACACTTTTCTAATATTATTAATTCCCTAATCAATCTAATACATTGCATGCATGACATTTAAGTGGCATTTTTGTCTGAAGGATAAGTGGGTAGTTTACATTTCATGAATAATAACTAATTGGGAAGTGTCAAATTCTGTGTTGTCTCATGTAGTTTATATATATCAGTTATTTATCTACTTCCTGTGGAAGAACATCACTGAATAATTTTTGACATTTGTCTGAATTTCTTGCAGTATTGATTCAAGTACTTTGCAGTGTTACCTGATATTTAAGTATTTAATTTATGTTCCACCACAATATATCCGGTATAATTTGCAAAATTGATTATTCCTAATAGGTAATATTTTTCCTTTAATTTTCAAACCTTATTCCATATAAGTTCCCTGATTAAATATAATATATTTGTTTTCTTTTTCTTCTTGGTAGTTTCTTGATTGAATTTTAACACTACAAAAATTAATTTTTTTAAACAGCAAATCCCCTATTAGAAGCTTTTGGAAATGCAAAGACTGTTCGCAACAACAACAGCAGTCGTTTTGGGAAATTTGTTGAAATTCACTTCAATGAAAAGGTACTGGAATTTTGTTATGGATAACCAGTGATGATTTTTTTTTGTCATAAAATGGAAATGCTAGACTGGCAGAAGGCTGAATGTACCTATTAGTCTTGCAGCAAATAGCCACTGTCCTATTTACAGATTTGATTTGTATTGTGTCACTTTGAAAGAAAAACCAGAGCCACACTGTACTGTCTCATTACTGGAACGCAGTGGCAAGTCAGTAGGAAAATTGCTTCCACCCACAAAAGATCAAAAATGGGTCCCTTCATTGCAAAAAAGCCTCTGTGGAGACTAACTCACTTGCTGTTAGGTATTCATGCATTCCTTTGATGCACAAGTAAGCATGAGTTGTGTATTAGATATAAATGTATTTCAACTTCAAATTAATTACTGATTTTTTTAATGTATTTGTATGAAATTTTGGGACCTCACATAGTAATCTATGTGACTGGCTTTTTGATAGAAATACTATTCAACTGTGTATCTTAAGGAAAAATTTTCTTTGGGTGTAGTGTTGTTTGGGTGGCACATGTCTACACACATTCCACAATTAAGGATGACTGTATGGCTGCTCAGTATGTCCAAGGGGAAGACTCCTGTTGATGTTCTCTCTGGAGATTACATACATGCTTCTGCATCTTTCTGATTGAGGACAGACCAACTGCAAGATTTTGTTTCTTTTCCTGCAGAATTTAAGCTCATTATCAGGTTTTGAGCTTGTGGTTTTTTCCTAAGTTTTCATCACTTGGTTTGTAATTTGACTTCAGACCTTTTGTTAACAGTTTAGATAGGAAATAACTAAATTCCATCCTGGGTAGAGAGCCTTTATCTGTTGGTCTGGTTTGTGTTAATAAAGTTATGGAAAGGATCAAAATTTTTACTTGAAATGATGGATTCATGATCTATCAATTTACTCATCAACACTTACATGGTGTTTCAGGTTAATTACTTAAGCTGAAGCAAATAGCCCTCCGAGTATCTTCAGAAACTGCTTCAAAGCTTGTTTCAGCTTTCCACTCCAAGATCAGCCTGTGTACTTGAGCCCCTTTTTTATAAGACATCACACCTCACTTTGTGGTCACCTTATTAGGTCTGGTTTCTCAAAGTGATATGAATACAGACTCAAGACCTCCTGAATAAGTGAATGACTGCATAACTGTAGTCAAATTGTCAGTCAATAAATCCTTGTCAGTTCCTGTAATGGCCATTAAGTTCAGGAATTTCTTTGCTATTAAGATTTCTCTAAGCACAGCGAATTTTATCATAGGCCAGATAACAAATGGCTCTCAAAATCTGTGTTAGAATTCCTTCTCAGAAAAGAAGTGCAAGTGTTGGAAATAAAATGTTGTGTCATAAGTAATTTGCTTAAGATCTTTTCCAAATATGTATTCTATAATTTTAACCCTTCCTTTTATTTTACAAGAGTCTCAGTCAAATGCAACTAGAGAAGGTTGTAATAGCACTGTCATCCAAAAAGTGTAAGGATGGCTGTAGTGATGCTCTTTGCTGTAACTCCTGAGGTTCTGCTATGGATTTCTGCTTTTTGGGGTGAAGAAGGCCCTTCTTTTAAGACGAGTGTGTGTATATACAATCCATGAGCTGGGGAGAGAAGTAATGGTAAAGGTCATGATTTCTTTTCTAGGCTTAATGTGTATTAGGTATAGATAGATTTTAATCGTCTTTGGAGCAATTTCTATTGAGTGAGTCATGATCAGGCAAAGTAAGTTGAAAACCTGAATATCAAAATAATCCAGCAAATATTCAGATAATCAGAAAAATATTTCTTCTTCCTAGAATTCGGTGGTTGGTGGATTTGTGTCACACTACCTTCTGGAGAAATCTAGGATCTGTGTGCAAGGCAAAGAAGAGAGGAATTACCATATCTTTTACAGGCTTTGTGCTGGTGCTCCAGAAGACATTAGGGAAAAGCTATATCTAAGTTCTCCTGACAACTTTAGGGTGAGTATCAGAGTCAGCATTTGTAAAGCTTGCCATATCATCATACATGGATTTTTCATATAGATCACATTAAAATCTCTATTTATTATCTTTGACAGACTCATTCCTATTAAGAAAATAAGTTTGTTTTTTTTTTATTAGGTCTATTTGATCAGGTAACAGTAAAGTTACCTGACATTTTTCTTTACTGGAAGAATTCCTATACTTTGTCTTAAAATTGAGGAATCTGTGCTTTTCCAGAGAATGTGCTGTTGCATACCCAGCTGTTAGCAATGTTGTTATGGGCTCTTCTAGGGTGCAAAACAAATCTCCTTGTTCATACCAGTCAGTTCTTTGCTTGCGTTCTGTCATTTGTTTCCATCTCTCACCACCTCTTGCCTTATGTTTGGCTTGGAACATCATGGAAGCGGAATTTTGTGTATTCCTAAAATACACAGACCAAATCTCTTGGGTTTTGAAGGGGTTTGTAATACAACAATGTGGAATTACAAGGACATAAGCTAAATGACTGTCATCTCTTTAGGCTTCCTTGATCTTAAATGAGACAAGAAGCCCCGCTAAAAAAGAATATTGTTATTGTGCTGATTGTTTTCTTTGTTGGTCTATCTTCCTCCTTGGATTTCTAAATAAAACTTGGACTGTGCTTATCTGTTCCTCTCCCTTTTGTACTCAGTTCCCTCAGAATTCAGAAGAGGGCTAGAAGCTTTAAATATAGAAATGTCCTACCAGTTTTGTGCAAAGTGGGGGTTGCATAGGTGGGACCTAAATTAGTGCACTCACTGTGGGGAAGGTGGGGTACACTGGTCACCAAACAGGCAGCTGCTGCCTCTTGGCTTGGCCAAGTCAGTCTCTGCTTATGGATGAGCCAGGAAATGGGCACAGAGCTGCACTTCCATATTGTGTGCATTGTACATTTGTACTGTGGTATCAAGGTGATCTTATATTTTGTCTATTTGTACTCACCTCTGTGATGGAAACTTGATCTGATGCTTATGAGGAAAGAACTGCTTCCATTGCCTAGAACGAAAGTTTTCATTTTGAAACACCCAACAAACACAATACTTAAAAACACCCAACACCATTTATATTTGTAAAATGTGGAGTTAGTTTTCAAAATTTTCTTCTTTACTCTGCAATTACTCTGTGCAGTATTCTCTTGTATGTTTTAAAGCTAAAATATTGAACAGATATTCAAGTACATGTTTTTACTGTGCAGCAACTTTTCAATTAAAATTTATTTCTTGAAGTTAATAGATTTTTATTTCTAGAATATGCTGCCTACCCACTCTTGGGGATTTTTTTAAAAATCAAAAATTCTACTCATGAGAGCACCCAAGGTTGTAGATGTCAGGGTCAGACATAAAAGCTTCTTAAAATCAGGCTGGTGAAATACAGTACTTCACAGCCTGAGTTCTTTGTAAGAGGACACTTTCTTACATACTTCATTTATAAAGAGTTTATTGTCACACCAGCCTTATCACACTGTGACTTTTTTTTTGACTTCCACTAAGATTGTAGCAGGCACTTGAATTTCCATTAAGGATTT
Source organism: Monarcha castaneiventris obscurior (assembly GCA_026261815.1). Lineage (NCBI taxonomy): Eukaryota > Metazoa > Chordata > Aves > Passeriformes > Monarchidae > Monarcha > Monarcha castaneiventris. The sequence goes on along the minus strand of JAMPIT010000624.1, from coordinate 6,251,080 downwards.
TATTGCTTTACCATAAGTTAGTATTTGAATTCTGAGTTCCTTGAATGTGAAAGGTCCACTGTGCATGTTAAATTAAAAAAAAATTAACAGTTTTTTCTTAAAGTAGATTATCTTTAATTAAAAATCAAACAAACAAAACCACAAAACCTTAGGATAATTTTCATCTTTGTAAGCTTGTAAATGAATATAAATATTCTTAAAGTTTATTGCACTAAATTTTTATCAAGTATCACTTTAAAGGAGATTTTTAGGAAAACAAAACTAAAATATCAATTTTCCTCCTAAATTTGCATTTCTATTGTCAAGATTTTTTTTGTGTTCTTTATTTTTGTTTGCTGCTTCTGAATGTCTCTGAATAAGCACACTTGTGTCACTTTTTTTACCATGTTTTGTTGTCTGCATGTCTGTCTGGTTCAGAATTCATAGAAATGCCATCTTTCAAGCTTCTGATAATAGATTGTGGTATTTATTATACCAGGCAAGGTTTGATGATTGATCAGTATTTTCCTATCAATACTAGTTTTTTTTACAAGAAAGATATTAATAAAAAAAATTCATACTCTAAAATTGGTAATTTAGAAAAACTCATCCCTTAAGTTACAGTTTCGCATTGGCTCTATCGTGCCCCTTGTGTTGTGCCTTTTAGCTTATCAAATCGAGTCCAAATTAGGGCCAGCTTGAGTTCTAAGACTCAAGCCTGGTTTCTCTTAAGTACACTTTGTTGGAAATAGGACCATCTCCAGTTTGAGGCCTTTTTGTTTCGTTTTGATTTTCACAGAAGCAAAACATTATTAAAAGATAAAGGATAACTTAATTCTCTTTGCCCCATGGGCTTGCTTCCCTTTGACTTAAGTGATCCCTTGGAATCTTCCTCCCCATCCATTTGGCCATTGTGGCACAGGGACACATTGCTCTGGGCATGTAAACCAAGACACTGCACTGGCTGCACCTGCCTGACCTGTCCTCTGGATTTCAGCAGCACTGATGGCCATTACCTCTGTATTAGTTCATCCTTGCCCTGCAGGTTCCCTGGGGAAGTGAGAATTTACTTGCCAAGGATTATGCAAATAGTCCTGCAGTTCTGCAGGTTTCTTACTCACCCATTCTCCAGCACACCCACATGAAAGCCGGCAGTTCTGGGTGCTTGTGTTTTAGGTTGCCCTGCAGAAGTTTTCAGAAATTCAAGGTCATGAGGTAACCCTGTGCTGAACCTTGTAGGTCTTTGTGCCTTGGACTGAACCACATGGCTGTGAAAGTAAAGCTGCACAGTAAATCTGTAATTCTGTACCTGGAGTATAGTTTATGGGCATGAGAAGCTGAACTTCTTTCACATCTAAATTTCAGGGAGAGAAGTCAGATTGCCTTATCTTTGTGTTATTGAAGTTATAATGGGGTGCTGTACTTAACTTAAAAAAAACCAAAAAACCAAACCATACAAACCAAAACCCAAGTACAATGGTATTTAGATGTACTATATGATAACCTGAAACTGTGTATATGTGTTCTTTAAAAATATAATTTCTCCCTGATTTAATATATAAGTTTACTCAAGGTTTTAGCTTTCAAATGAAGGCCATTATCTTGTGATTAACTGTCTTCTACTAGGTTATCATTGAATACCATGCTGGTTACATTCTCAGCCTGTCGGATAAGTTTCCACACTTTCCTTTTGAAAAGTATGACCTTCTTCACTTCCCATCCCCAGTTTCTGGGATTATGTTACTAATGCTGTAATACAGGGATATATTGCGTTTAAAATATCCTGTGCTTTGCATTCTTATTGGCTGATAAAGAAAAGTTCAGTACTTTGTTACATCAAGATAACTTTAAACTGTTGTCACTTTGTTTTAATATTAAATTTGTCACCAAGTTTTCTTCTGCTGTTAGAAATGCTTTGAAGAATATTTTGGGGCTTTAGAATTTTGCATGTAAATTTTAATCAGAGAGTAGAATTGTCTGTGTTCACCTATTAGAAAACATCTTTGTTCAATCAAAGAGCAAAGAACCAGTTCACTTCCTTCAGACAAATGGCTCTGTCCAAGCTTTTGGACAGAGTTCTTACATTGAGCTGAACAAATCAGAAAGAAAAACCTGGCAATCCCATTTTGCTGAAAGCAAGAGTAATTATTTAAATCTAAATTCAGTCTGGTTTACTGAACAGATTACTATACAACATGAGGTGGATATCAGAAGCCAGATTCTAAATAAGGCTTCTGCTTACATCATGCTATAAACTTTAAATATTCTTCAGGCTTTTTAATACACTATGTCTCCTAATACCTATAGAAATATTTCACTGGTGAGGAAAAATAAGTAGTTTCATATTACACATAGGCCAGAAAATTAATTCTTTTGGTTCCTAATTTTGGTTGTCTTTTCTGTAATCCTGGACTCCTCGAATAGGTTTAACAGAACCAAAAAATTAAGACAATATTGTGTAACTTAATGAATATCCCATTGCGTCAAAAAGTATTTTAATTCTCAAAATCAAGAAACTTTCAAGAGAAGTTTGGTACTGCTGCAGTTCTTTAATTTTGTAGATGTAAATAAATACATTTTCAAGGAATGAGTTATGATCATGTACCATGTTGTTCGTATCAAATGCTTAAATCAAGCTATGTAGGGCAAGCCTTAAATAAAAGCATGTTTTCCTTACTTCTGCCTTTAAGAATGCATTTCCACTTTTTTATTGTTACAGTATTTAAATCGAGGCTGTACCAGATTCTTCGCCAACAAAGAAACAGACAAGCAGATTTTGCAAAATCGCAAGAGTCCTGAGGTATGTTTTTATCTTCAGTTAGTTCATATTATTAAGTAATAATAGAGGTAGAGTTGAAAGTGATTAGAATTTTACAGTGTGGAATGAAATGTTCATTTTACACATCTTTATAGGTCTGAAAGGGTACTCTCAAAGCTGCTGTATTCAGAACTCTGCTTTGGAGTTCAGTCCTAGAAATACATTTTTACATGCATCATAAAATCCCAAATGTAACAGTGTATATAATACAGTTTCCTCTTCATTCTTACAATAATGTAACACTTAATGATGCAGCTTGTCTTTTGTGGAAAACGAAAATCTAAGACTTTTTGTAATTTTCTTTTTTAAAATCTTAACGACTGGTAGGAATAGGTCAGAAGCAATGTTTTTTTCTGGAGCCATTTTTACTACCTGGAGCTTTGAAATGATGCTCCAAACTGTTCTATAAATCACTAATGCAACCTCACTTCTAGCCATGACTATATTGTCCTTGGTACATTTTAAACGTTTTTGTTTTCCCCTTGCTAGTAACTGCTAATTATGCCAGAGCATGGCATTTCCTGGATGAGAGTCTGAAGCTTCAAATCATTTATATCTTCTTGCTCCATCTCTCTTTATATTTTTTAGAACTGGAATTACCAGAATTTGTAGCACTTAGACCTTTGAGCTGTTCACATGAGGTTACTGAAGAATTTGTTCTGAATTAATAGTATATATGAATTGGAAGTTGTTAAAACACTTAATTAAACCCTACTCTGTTCTCTAATAAAATTTTCATCTACTCATACTTAATGTATGAAATTCACATTTGTGTAGCTGGAAGATATTTCAAATATTAATCAAATCCATATTTGTGATTCAATAGCAGGGTAAGCTGCATATATATCTGACAAAAATACAAAAATAACTTTACTCAAGAGCCTTTTTTCATCAAGTGGCCATGCCATCTCTTTCATAACTTTGTCTTGAAGCTCGTGCTCAGCTATGAGAGACTGTATAGATACTTCATTTGCTCAAGTCAACATTGTCAGGTCTACCCCTGTATTTCTAGTGGTTGTATTATTGTAACACTGAGCGTGTAATCCTGACTTCTGTTGTTAAATGTAGGCTATTTTCTATAATCAGGGATGGTGGAGAGTGAGATATAAAAATATTTAATTGACATCACTGTGAGGCAGAAAGCTGGTAGATATTTCATTCTTGTCAAGTATATAGGCTAGCATTGGGGAACTTTGCCTCATTTTACCCAATTTGCCTTTAATGAAGAATTGGAGTGAGTAGGCAGAGAGTATTGACATTTACTTATTTTTGCTACTGAAAGATGAACCTGTGCAATCTTCTGTTATTGATGTGATTTGCAGGTGGGTGTTTTGTCATAAAACTTGTCCCCTGATGGACTTGAAATAAGAGTAGACTTGATTTGAAATAAGTGTTTGTCTAAATTAAAACATACTAAGAGTATAGTTCTAAAAAAATACATAAGACATGAAGTAGCTGAACGTATGAGACCATAATGCTTGTATGTATGTAACTGCCATATCTGTTTGAAGGCTCAATAAAGGATCAAATTTAAATTATATTTAAACCAAGTATAGCCATTTAAACAGGGAATATATTGCCTTGTTTTAAATTGAAAATTTAGTATTTGCTCTGTCATTTTATAAAAAATATTAAGTTTGTTTATTTGAATAAAAGTAGCTGGAATAGTCAATTAATACTTCAATTATTTTTGTGTTTTCCTTATCAGGAAGATGAGGTGATCATTTTACATAATTAACATGTAGTTTAAGGTTATTGATGTGCCTACATGTTGTGTGAAGTGAATTTTTCAGATGCATGTGGTGTTTTGTTTTGATAAAAGTCATGTTAGCTTATTTGACATTAACAAGGCTTTTATTTAGTTAATTATTCTTTTTAATTGAAAACATTTAAAAATAAGTGTAAAAATGTAGCTTAGTCTGTGCATGTTTATGTAGTTTCCTGATTGCATGCAATGTGTTACTTTCTACTATTTAAACTGGTTTATAGCTAAAATACCTTTCAATGTATTTAAATTAGAAAAATCAGCAAAATGTTAAGATTAGGATTTCAGAACATAGCCAGTATTCTTCTAGCCTGTGAAGCACTGCAAACAACTTTTCTGTTTCCTAATTACTAGCAAAAGCTAACAAGTAAGTTTCTCTAAACAAGTCTGTTTAGAATAGGGATAAATCTCCTCTATTTGTCCTATACTCCTTTCCCATGACCTGTCATTCTGTCATCCTATTGCAAGGACCTCCATCTCCTTTCAGCTGCCTGGGGCTAGAAGGACTTTGTATTAAATGCTCTGATAGCTCCCTTAGCCAAAGTCTTCCTTTTCCCTGCTCAGTATCTCATATTGCCCTGTCCTTAGCAGTCACATTCTCTCTAGCTTCTGCTTTCTGAATATAGTTTGAAGCTTGCTTTGAAGTTTGAAGATCATGCTTCCAAGTATTAACAACTTAAAATAAATTAAGGTTATTGTGAAGCCTATATTGTATGAAGAGCTCAAATCTCTACTTAGTTTGGCATGCTTTTGTATGCTTTTTGTTATGACTTATTCTTGACTGGAAATAATTTGTTTACATTTACTTTACAGCACTTACATAGAATTTTTGTTTTTTCTTGTTTTATAGTATCTTAAAGAAGGTTCTTTGAAGGATCCACTGTTAGATGATCATGGAGATTTCAACAGAATGTGCACAGCAATGAAAAAGATTGGACTGGATGATGAAGAAAAACTTGATCTTTTTAGAGTAGTGGCCGGTGTCCTTCACCTTGGAAATATCGATTTCGAGGAGGCTGGGAGTACTTCAGGTTGGATGAAATATAAATTGTTTTTGTAAAAATACTGAAAATGCCTCTTGGTTAGAGATGTTTCCTTTTCATGTGAATTACTGCTCTAGAAAGCTTCTTTGTGTTCATGGGTAATTCAGTCTTAATTCACCCCATTTTGAAGTCAAGTTTACCTGTTCGTTTTAAAGTTGTACTTCACATGCTCTGAAAGCAAATAGGCTTTCATTGAAATTGTTCAAGAATTTGTTCAGTGAAAAGTTCGATATAAAGAAAAGAGCCATTTTGTGTCTCAAAGCAATACTTGTGTTTTAATGATAGCTTTAAAGTCCAACTTCTGTATAATGTCATGAAAAGATCTTGAAATTAGAAATTAGCAACTCCATCTGTAGGGAAAGGCATTATGTCCTTTGGCTTCCAAAAATAACATCATGTTAGTATTTTGAGATGTGAGGAAAAAAAGTTACAGCAAAAAATTAGGTAAATATAACTTCCTAATTTTAAGATGTTACTCACAAGATGAAGTAGTACAAGCATAGTTGGGACTTAATTGCAGAATGTGCATGAAGGTTAATGAAGGAGAATTAATGTTTTGGGAATTGTCCTTCTTACCTTACTACTGAAATCAGCCTCTCTAAATTGAGAACTGCTGTCCATATATTCCTGAAGGACTGGTTCCTCTGGGTCTGGATGTGCTACAAATACAACTATAGCAGAAAACATAGGTATGTAGGTCTGTCTTGAGTTGCAAGATAGAGTGAAATTGGTTCATCCTGGTCCTAATTCAAGTATGTATTGGTCCTACTTCAAGGTGCAGTTGTTTGGAAGAGCAGACCAAAGAACATTTTAAAAGGTGTTCTGAATTAAATGAATTAAATGAGTCCTAACCTTACAGGTTCACTAGCTCCTGACCCCAAGTACAGAATCAGCACAGAAGTGTACAAAACATTCTGTTCAGAAGAGATCATGGGAGGGCTCTAGTCCCGTGTGTCCTGGTCAAAGCAGGGCCAGTGCTGAATTCAGACTGGGTAGCTTAGGGTTGGTACAGAGGTGGGTTTTTTCTTATTTTTATTTTTTTTTTTTAATCTCTCTACTACATAGATCAAATCAGAACCTCTCCGGTGTCAGTTTATGCTGTTGCCATCTTCATGAAGATGACTGAAATGAACACGATTAATGTGATGAATCTGGGAAGATGCAGGTGTAGAGAAGGGTAGTGGCTTCATGTAACTCAGCAGTCAGCTTCCGAGAGCGCTTCCCTGTTTGGGCCTTTTGTGAGCTGTGACTTAGGCATTGATAAAGTGGAACAGTGAAAAAGGTGCAAATGTGAGTGGAGAGGCAGTCTGGGGAGGCAAATGAACGAGAAGAGTGGGAACCACTGCTGGTGAGGAAAGTCAGGGTTTAGAAAAGGGAAGGTCACCAGAAATGTTATGTCCTCTAACTATTGAAACTCAAACGCATTTTTTTCTGGAACAAATTATTGAATTTCTAAAATGTAAATGAACTTCTAAAATGTAAATGAATGTATTGAACTTATAAATTGCAAATACAGGTTTTGTTCTTCCCTCACCTTGTGTGTCTTCACACGGTGAAGGGTGAACATTTGAACTGCTCCAGGCAGTCTCTTACCAGAGACCCTCTAAAGTTCTGTTGCTGCTCTATGTGAACAAGAGGAAATACATATAAATAAGTGCTAGATTTTACTGAAGTGGGTGGTGTTCCAGTCGGAGATCTCTGCTGGCTGGGGCCGGTGCAGAGCAGTGGGGAGTGTACCCCTTGGCTGTTTGCCTGGGACATGTGCAGAGCCTTATCCGAAAAATCCAAGTGCCAGGAGTCTGCCCTTGCAGGCACTTCTGCTGCATAGCAAGGAAACCTGAAGGATTACAGGAACATCTAAGTTCAAAAGTTTTAAGTCACTAGGGTTAGTTTGTAAGGCTTAGCACTCCTGCATTTTGGAACAGTTCTTCCCTACAAGCAGGATGGTTTTTGGACAGCCTGGAAAACTTTGTAGAAAGGCAGAATTTCATGCATGGTTTTTGGGCGGGTTGCTATTTTGTGCTCGGGTGCTGAGAGCTGCCTCTTCCCCCACGGCCGGCGGGCGGTGATTCCCGGGGGCGGGGGGCCATGGGTGCCCTGAGGGCTGACGCTGCCGCTGTGTCCGCAGGGGGCTGCACGCCGCGGGCGCGGAGCCAGGCGGCGCTGGAGCGGTGCGCGGCCCTGCTGGGCCTGGACCAGGAGGACCTGCGCGGGAGCCTCACCTCGCGCGTCATGCTCACCACGGCAGGGGGCGCCAAGGGCACGGTCATCAAGTGAGTGACGGCACCGCGGGGCGGGCGGGGCGCGGCGTGAGGGCCGCCCGCAGCCCCTCGCTCAGCCCGCTCCCCGTGACTATCTGTGGGTGAGAGCTGAGGTGTGCTCGGGCCCAGCGCAGCTGCCTAAAGCGCTGCCTTAATGGTTTACCAAACACGAGTACACCCCCAGGGTCCTGCAGAAATCAGAGCGTGCCCAAGGCTGGCAGGCTTACAGTGCCGGTCGCTTTGAATAAGCGACTCCTGCGTTGTGTAAAATCTCTCGTGTGTCAGTGAGTACGCTGTGTGGCCAAAGAAAGTATAGCAGGCAGCCGGCTAAACCCACAGACTGCACAGCAAATTGGGTATGCTAAAAGTGTAACAGATACACTGTATCAAGGCATGTTAATGCGGTGCCTAAAATCTTTCAGAGGACACTTGAATCTTTGTCATGAGGGCTGCACAGTGCTCCCCTGAGTGCTGCCCTGCAATAATTAGGGCTGGGATGCTTTAATTAGAGGGCAGTATACCCACCCTTCTTAATGTCTCAGTGATCAGTGTCGTTGTGTTTGTTACATCTAGTTCTTCTGAAATCAAGTTTCAACTTTAAAAACACCGCTGCAAATGGTAATCCAGAAATGTGATGCTTTTTGCCGTTCTTGGTAAACACCCATTTAATCTTGACTGCAATGCTAGTAATATTTCACAAAAACTTTGTTAGAAAGTGTGTTACTTTGTTTGGCTTGTGCTTTGTTTGTTTGTTTGTTTGTTTGTTTGTTTTTTTCTGAAGCTATTATCAAGGTAACTTCCAAGGCACAGAAGCAGGATAGTGATTTCTTTCTGTATGCACATGGACAAGGAATAATGGCAAAGAACATGTATAAACATGGTACCAGTGATAATGTTTCAATTCAATGAAATTTATGACTCTTGCAAGACTGAGTTTTTTTATGAAAATGAGAGTACATTTAACTTTTATTTATGAAAAACCTCTAGCTTCCACCACAAATTTTCTCTTGCTGAGATTGATCCTAGCATACAAGCTGTCAGGGGTGCTAACTAAGTTGTCTGCAAATGAATTGTGTGTTTTAAGATCTAGCTTTCTATGTTGTGTATTTTCTGGAGTTCAAGGAAACACCACATTAAAAACTGAACTTGGACTAAGCAGTTTTGAGCACATTAAAAGCAATTCTCAGTGTTCAGCTAAATGTATCAATCTTTTAGTTAGGAAGCTAATGAACATTCACTTCTTGGAAGAATACATGTGTGCTGTTTATTGACTTATGGAAACAATCAGATGTTAGTGAATTGGAAATACTTTATTCATTCAATGAATGAATATTCAATGGAATACATTACACCAGAAGTTTAGTATATGAAACTCATAATTATCTGTATTAATGTGGTTTATTTAAGTTCCTTGCATATTTTGTCTTTGTAAATTTATTACGGAAATTATTATTATGGAAAAAGTTCTAATGCAATGACAAGTGGTAAGTAATGTTGGGGGGAGGGTGATGTGTTATTCTGCCTTCAGTTAAAAGCTCAAGATCTAGACCTCTTGATAGTGTATTCAATAGTCCATTTATGGAGAGTAAATTCTCCTTCTCTCCCTGCCCAGTGTAAATTCCTCCTCTCTCTCTCCCACCAGTTACTAGAAATTGGGGACTTTGGGTAGTTATCATACTGCTGCTGTATCAGATGATATGGAGAGTTACAAGTAATTTTTTCCCTTCATTGCAACCTTTATGTGTGGGAAGATGTCAGTCTTGCAGGAAAAAGTGTCTCCAGTGAAAAATATTGACCAAGTTTTTACTATTTGCTGTTTCCCAGACCATGTCTAAATTGATAGCAAAATCCTTGATATATTCATCCAGGGCCACCTTTATCAGTATTGTGGATGACATTTGAGTAGAAAATTACATATTATACAGTACAGATGGTCCTCATAGTAATGCATGGCAATATGAGCATTGAGGTTTTGAAAGTCAGTAACATTTTTTACTTAATTCAGGTTGTGATGCACAATAATTGCTGATCTTTCTGTTGACTTACTGCTTACCTGATTATTCTCCATCTTGCATTTGTATTTTTTCATTCTCTTCAGCTTACCTCCACCCACTCTCCTTTACTGAGATATATCGTGAATTTTTATATTATAAACTTTTCAAAATAATTTTGTATGCTAATCTTGTTACCAACATTTTCTGCTTTCTTAATTCAGTCTTATTAGCCCAGTTTTGAGAATACCCCTAATTTCACATTCCTTTTAAGTGAAGGGGTTAAATAGAAGCAAAAGGGCTTTGAAGAAATTGTATCCATGTCAGATTCAGATGGCACCCCACTGGAAATGCTCTCAGTGAACTGCTGATTCAGCCTGTGAGAACAGATTCGTTTTGGCTGTTGTACATGTAACACATAGATAAAGCTTGTCTGTATAGTTTCCTTTTGGGAGTGATTGGTGGGACATACCAAGCTACCACCATTATAAGGCACACCCTGTCACCACTTCTCAAGTGACACCGTCAAGGAAGGTTTCGTAATTTTTGTTACAGCTTCTAGTTTACTTTGGATTAAGACTGTAAAGATTTTCTGATCAGCATATTTATCCTGATAAGCCTGGGGCATTATTAGCAGTTTGCAGTTTCAAAAGTCTGCAAACGCAAGGAGCTATGTTTTTGTGCCAGCAGATCTTTTCCCCCAGTGTTTTATTTTGAGGGTGTCAAAAATGAGTTCAGCTGACTCCTTACAACATCTCAATGATTAATGCATTAAGCCTCTTTTGCTAGCATTTTCTAAACACGTGCATCTAAAAGCAAACATACTCTAATAAATACGCCAGTATCTTCTTCTCATGTGGCTTACTGCATGCACAAGGAAAGTGGATTGGACTATTTTAGATATTTGTTAAATAGACACCACTTTTTCTATGGTAGTGTGGTTTAGAAACTACTTGACTGCTATCGGTATTAGAGTTTTGACAATTACATTGTTTTATTTTGTTCCAGCAGCCCAAAGAGCTAGTCATTTCTCTCTCTTTCTTAGGGACCTTTTGTGTGCAAGTAGATCATGTGAGTCCTAATAGGTCACAGTGAATAAATAGCTTGGCTGAAATCACTGTGCTCAGAGTGTAACAAAGGCTTTGTTCTGCTGGGCACAGTGGAGCCAACAAGGAACAGTAGGAGGGTGATGCTAAATGCAGTCTCTCTGAATTTTATTAAATACTCATGTGCAGTAAAGTGCCAGGGGGACTTGACAGCTGCACTACGTCTATCTGTCCTTGTCTCCCAAAACCCCATAATAATTACCTTGTTGGATGATGTTTTTGCCATCCATGTGAAGTGTGTTTACAGAAAGAAATAATGTATTAGGATTCAAAATCTGGTGCTTCTCTTAGACTGTAAATGTGCTACTGTGCTACCCTTGCTCAGTTTCTTCCTTTCCAAGAAGATTTTCAAAGAGGACTCCATCATCACAAACTAAATTATTTTACAGGGTGAAAAAATTAACTTGTATCATTTCAGGTCCTCCAGCTTCTTCTGCAGTAAATTTTCTACCAAAATGCATTTTTTTTTTAGTGTGCTGCTGAAGCCTCTGTTGGAAAAGCTTTTTCAAAAATACTTCTCTGCATTTTTTTTAACTTTAGTTTTTCTCAAATTGCAAATATGCTGCTTATATTCTTTCATTATGTGAAGTATTTAACTAGGTAGGCTTATTTCATCCAGGCTACTTTATTTATGAACCAGTAACCATATTGGGTGACAGTAATTGATGGATGTTGCTTCACCTGCTCTCTCTCCCTCAGTTGTTGTCAATCATGGGCAAATTAAACATATTTCTAATTGAAGTTTATTTGTTCTGGAATATATTTGGCAACTGCATGGACTTATCCACAGGCTAAATCTAGCCCATCAGTGGCTAGGTCTCAGACTAGATCAGTGGAAACCTTGCTGAAGCAATTGGCATGAAGACCAACAAAGTGCAGCCTTAACAAAGTGCTTAGAATTTGGAAAAAATTTTCTCTATTCCATTCAAGTAGCTGATACATGGAGGAGAGTAGAAGAAGGTGAAATGGAGGAAGGACAATTTATGTTTTCCTGTTCAGGCAAGAAACAGGAGAAGGAAAGAGGTTCATTTGTCTTTGTGCGTACCAAAGAAAGGGAAGAGCTGAGGAAAACAAGTTCGTGAGAAGAAAGTTACTTGTTCTGAATGTCAGTTCTGTGAGAGGGCTCTTGTGTATCCACTGTCTCGGTGCATTTTGTCATTATTTTGTGGCTCTGAACTTTCAGCTGGGCAAAATGCATTGCAGAGTTACATTTTCTCTCCATGTGTATTTGCTGCATGCTATGAAATTTAACAAGAAGGGTTTGTGCAGTCTTTAGACTTGCACTTAATAATGACAGAATTTGCTGTTTTAAAAACCAGGACCATTTTTGTAAATACATCGCTAGCAGTACAACTATTTGTCATGTTGTTTAAAGAAGTAAGTGAAAAACATAAAAGATTTTAATGTATTGTATTATGTAATAGGTCTGCAGCTGACGTAGGAATTAGTATTCTGATCTCTTAAACGTATCAGAACAGAATGCAAAGGTACCTTCCTTCTATTTATAAGCTAAGATTTCTGTCAGTACTCATTACCTTAAGATAAGATAGATACTTAGTGGAAGACAAGATTGTGTGTTAAAGCTAATTACTATCTAATGTTATGTAGCTACAAGTGTCCTTTGGGAATGGAGTCTCTGGTTCTGTGCCTTACCAGTCACAGTAGAAAGTGATCTCCATCACTCCAGTGATTCTGCATCAAAAGTATTATCCTTGAAGAAATAATAATAAAAAAATATTAGTTAGTTTAGTGCTTATGAATTCTGGGAAGTGACAGAAATTATGCCATATGTGTAAGCTGTTGCTGTGGTCTAACCCCAGCTGGCAACTCAGCCCCACAAAGCCACTTGCTTACTCCCTGCCAGTGGGATGGGGAAAAAAATTGGAAGGGTAAAAGTGAGAAAACTTGTGTGTTGAGATAAAGACGGTTTGACAGGTAAAGCAAAAGCTGCACATGCGAGCAAAGCAAAACCAGGAATTCATTCTCCACTTCCCATTGGAAAGTCAGTGTTCAGCTCCCCGGGATAGGAGGGCTTCGTCAAGTGTACTGGTTACTTGGGAAGACAATATTTCAAATTCTTAACATCATTCCCTTTTCCTTCTTCTTCTTCCAACTTTTATTGCTGAGCATGATGCCATATGATACATAATGTGCCTTTGGTCAGTTGGGGTCAGCTGTCCCGGCTGTGTCCCCTCTCAGCTCCTTGTTCACCCTCAGCCTCCTCACTGGTGCAATGGGATGAGGAGCGGAAAAAATGTCAGGGCAAAAACTAAACTACAGGCTGTATTCTAACAAAACAAGTAATAAATAGTTGAAATACATTTTGTAGAAGGGAATGTATATATTTTAAATATCTTTCCCTGGAAGTTGTCAGTAGAGTTTATAATTATCTAATAAACAATTATGAAAGCATCTGAATCTCATGCCTACTGATGTTAACAAAATATTATTCTTTTTTTACAGGTAAGATGGTCTAACTTGGCAAGAATGTTTCCTGCCTTGGCCTAGAGATCAGGGGGGTTTCTTATAGGTCCTAATTTACAGTATTGGAAAGGCTGTTTTTAAGTTTAGGGTCTAATTTCAGCATTTCACGGTAAGGAATTCTGAAAGATAAGATCTGTATTTTGCTTTTTTAGGGTACCCTTGAAAGTGGAACAAGCAAACAATGCTCGTGATGCCTTGGCTAAAACAGTGTATAGTCATCTGTTTGATCATGTAGTGAAAAGGGTAAACCAGTGTTTTCCATTTGAAACTTCTTCTTTCTTCATTGGAGTTCTAGATATAGCTGGTTTTGGTAAGTGTACTTACAATAATTTCTAGTTGTCACTTTTTCCCACCAAAGATTCAATGATAAATTCTGTAATGAAGAGTGGGAGGGTTTTCTTTTTGGTGTTGATGGTTCCTGTAAAGATTTTGCTGTCTTTGGCTCACTAAAATTCAAAATAGGGCATGTTTTGTGGTGTGCTCTAGTCCTGCTAAGGTTGTCCAGGCCAACAGCCTTTGGTTTTCAGGTCTTTAGAGCTATGATATCCTGTGCCAGCCTGTTGCAACACAGATGCATGAGGATATATTGGTACAATTTCACTATATGGTAGCATCTTGCTTTGGTTTGCTGCCAGCTGTCATTTGTCTTAGAAATATCATCTGCTGCAGTATTTTTAGATGTCTTGTGTACAACTTGGAAATCTGTAAAAAATTTCATTTTGCTGAAAGAAATGGCTATGGATCTGAACACATCTTTAAATAATAGCACTGTGAAGCTTCTTGTTTACTATTTAATATAAACTCTTGGAACACTGTTTTATCATAAAAGTTTAACTTCTGTCTTTCAGAGTACTTTGAACACAACAGTTTTGAACAATTCTGTATAAACTACTGTAATGAAAAACTGCAGCAATTTTTTAATGAAAGAATTCTGAAAGAGGTATGATATATTTACTGTTATATTTGAGGAATTTCTTTTGTTTTTGCTGAAGGGATACTTAAAGTAGAACTGCTTTTCATAGGATTACACATTATGTTTGAATTTTTAAAAAAAATCAGTTGACATTCTGTGTGATATCTGGCTGTGTCAGAAACGAATATAGAATTTTGAAAACCAACAATATTTTTTTCTTTATTTTTAACCACTCATTAAAATGAGGTATCCAGAGATTGGATAATCGCTAATACAGAACGGGAGTGTTTAGTTTAACAGGCTTACCATTAAGGTGATAAAGTTGGAATATATTAAGCTGTGTAAGGAAATTCTTAAATGTGTATTGATTCATGCTATATTTTTTAAAATTACTTCATGTGTATTAAAAAAATTATTTCTTTTTTGGTCACTAAAAAAATAAATTAAGAGTGGTGTTTTTTCTTGAAAACTTTAGGAACAAGAGCTTTACCAGAAGGAAGGCCTGGGGGTTAATGAAGTTCGTTATGTAGATAATCAGGACTGTATAGGTATGTACTTTTTGAATTATAAAGCATTTTGTTAGTGTCATGGGGAAAAAAGCTTCAAGCACAAGAGGCAAAACATGCGTAGCACCAGTAATTATATGGTTTTATATACAGCCTCATTCAATTCAAAAATCTTAAGAGTTTATAGGCATTGCTGCAGTACAAGCATTAGCAGTTTCATCCTTACCACAGGAAAAAAGTATGTAGTAAAAATTCCTCTTACAAGAACAGTTTCATAGAGAATGGAAAAAAAGTTGCAAAACTCTGAGCTTGTGTCTAATAGTTTCAAGAGCATGAATTTCTGTGTCAGCTTTCAAGGGCTTCAGTATATGTGTGTGAGAGGCAATGCACTTGTTTTAAGTTGTGAAACCACCACTGTATGCTCAAGTCTGCTCTGCCTTTCCTAAAACAAATTTCTGTTCCTCACTGGATCATGTTATTAAATGGAAATATTAACCTTTTAGTTTTGACATGTGGTGAAATGTGGATGAAAAGCTTAAAAAACTCCCTCAGCAGTCAAAGCAATAATCACATAAAGACCTACGATCATACTGTGGGAAGATTTAGGCACCTTTTGGATGACTAATTTCAGCTTGAAGTTAGAATCAAAAAATTGCTTCCTGATCTTTTTCTCCCATGTTACACAAGTTAGGACTTGTAGATTTGATGGATATCCTGTACATTTCAATTAAAATATATAGAATTAATTTGCCATGACTTTTTATATTTTGTTTAATGGCTTTCCCTAAGTACTTTTATACAGAATCAGATCAGCAGCATTTAGATGTGTAATGTTTAGTTCTGATACTACTTGATACATTCAATTTTTGTAATTTTTTTTTTTTAATTAATAGATTTGATTGAAGCAAAATTAGTAGGTGTACTGGATATTCTGGATGAAGAAAATCGTCTTCCCCAACCAAGTGACCAGCATTTTACTTCAGTTGTACATCAAAAACACAAGGACCATTTCAGGCTCTCAGTAGGTTTATTTTTGTTGTCTGTCTTGCTTTAATCAAACAGTTCTTGGAACAGTTGATAGTAATACTTCAATTTAATGAAAACCTTTCGTAAGAAGTCTCATACCACCCAGTCTGTACAATCTGTACCTCTTTGTTAAGGACAAGTTTGGTTATTAAATTTGATGAAAAGTTCACTGAAGGCTTCAAGCAATTCTAATATCCTGCTAAAACTAAAGCCATATTCTTCACTTACATTTGAAGTTTGTTAACATGTAAAGCATGAAAAGGAAGTAAAAACATATTTTAATTTAAATTGTTTCATATCAGATGAGTTATTTTGTTGTTCTTTTCAAAAATTGCTTGCTTTGGAGAACATTTGACTCATGTCTAGTGTCTAGCAGGCACTTCAGAGATGAAAATAGCAATCATACTAGGAAAATGTTGTTGTTTATTTTTTAACATACAGCATTGTGTGGAAAATTAATGCAAATTGTTGCAATTTATATACATGAGTTCTGTTGATATTAAAAAAATGCTGAAAAAATGCAAGCAAAGGAAGCTGTCCTTTATCATCCATTTACCAAAATTGTCATCCATTTACCTTTCTTTAAGTTTCTACTTACTCGTGCTTGCTTGAATTGCTGTGCAATGAAACATTTTGGTGGTGTGTGTGTGATCAGCCCCGTTCTTGCCTATTAAGAGATACCATCTAAAGCCATATCTTAAACTTCTGTCTAATCCTATTCATATAACAAGGCTATTTATCAGCTGTCAAATGAATGATACAGAAAGCGTTGATTGAAGGCAAAACCAAAATCAACTGGCTGGTATTAGCAATCCTGGTGACTTGTATTTTGAATGCAATGTATTTAAGAGTGTGAAAGAGTTTGAAATAAGTTTTTGGAATATCATGGTTTGGACAGGAATGGGGATGATCATCACAATTGTATTTACAGGAAATGTGATTTTTAATACCTACTGTTCCTGGGAGATCATGGTGGTGTTCTAAGGAAAAATTCTTTCTTAGTCTCTGTTGTAATACTTCTTTGTAATTCAACTTCTTAATTCCAGATTCCTAGAAAGTCTAAATTGGCTGTTCACAGAAATATCAGAGATGATGAAGGCTTTATTATCCGGCACTTTGCAGGAGCAGTATGCTACGAGACGGTAATTCTGCCTATGGAACACTATTTTTATTGTGTTTTGTAGAACATTTATGTTTTTCAGTTCATATAGCTTAAATGACAAAATTTCCTTTGATCAGAAGAGAAGTTCAAAAGTTGATAGGTCTTAATCTAAGTCTAATCTTAGTCTAATTTTTTGAATATTTGACAAGTTCTTTTAACTTTTCAGGTTACAGCCAGTTTTAGTGACATATGTTTTGCATAAAAGTTTGTTTCAAATCTATAGGTAATGGTGTCAATATTACATATATTGATTCACATTCTACTGCAAATCTTGCATCAAAAGGTGTTAAAATCCTGGGGAGCAAAATAAATTATGTGATATAAAAGTATTGTTAGACTTAAGAGTACCTCTTTGGAAGCATGATTATCCTTGTACACAGTCCTTGCCATACTTTGTATTTTCCATTTCTACTGGCAATGGATTCATTTGTGTAAAAATACAAAATACCGAAATTGCTACCCTCAAAATACATTCCAGATTCTTGTGCTTTTTGGCCTATTACTTATTCTACAAAAACATTGTAGGACTGAAGCCAGTATCTAGACCATCAATTTTCAAAAACAAGAGTTTAAAATAAAATGAAAATCCATAAAGTTTTGTTATTCTGGTCTAACTCCAGCATGTATGAAGGAAGCTACTTCCAAAGTTGGTTTTTTTTGTCAATTGAAAAAATGTACTTGAAGGGTTTGTCTTCATTTACTTCTAAATACTCCAAGAATAATAATGATTGCTGTGCTGTTTTGAAATAGATGCATTCTGTAGGTCATTTTACAAATAAGAAAGGTGAAGCCTCTGTGTTACATACATGATTTTTCTGAGGTTGCTCAGAGTAGATACCAAAATAATAAATTAAATCGGAATTCCATTAAAATCGGAGCCAATTTTTATTTGTTCCAGCTGCTCTATTTTTAACTGTGCACCTCATCATTATACACTAATAATGCCTTAGAGTGTCTTCAGGAGCAGACAAGACAGATTTGATCATATAAACTCTGCTGTCAGAGCTAATCAGATAAAAGGTCCAGAAAATGTTAATATGCTTGACTTATCCTCTTCCTCAGAGGGACTTATAACTTTTGGACAACAGCTGCCTTGTAGTACTTCTGTTATTTGTTGTTTTACTTTTTTTTTTTTCCTCACTGCACTTTTGGCAGTTCTCACAGTCTGATTTGGGGTGAGCACACTTACTTGGCTGCATTCATATTCCTGTCTTGTGTCTTCATGGCTGAAGGAAACTTTGGAGGCCTGTGTTTTTCCTTTGATTCTTATCACCATTAAGGCCCTTTTATGGGGTATCTGGCAAAATGGCATTTTCTTCAAAGTAGTCTTGGCCTCTTCTGTCCATTAATATCAAAGTCTCTATTAAGTTGCACCAAAAACTAATAATGATTTTGTTAATGTGCAATTGGATAGTAGCGTATTGATCTCCAAGTTTCAAAGTAATGTATTGTTCTTAAGTTCTCAAAGTTAATGATCCAATTCAAATAAACCAGATATATAAAATCTGTAGGAAGGGACAATGTGTTTTTTTAAATCAAGTATTCATAAATAGTCATAGTACTACTAAAATAACCTGTTTTCATTTCATTTTCCAAGCTGTGTAGATGTACCAATTAAAGTATGCATGTCAATTCCCATTTCACAGCAGATCTTAAGTGATATTACAAGCAGCAAAGAATTAAGCTTCTCAGAATTCCCAGGTGCTGATGATGTGCTGAGTGCTGGAAATGGAAGGAGGATAGTCATTGCCAAAAAAACAACTGATATCTTTAAAGGCACCAAATCTTTCTTTGGTTTCATAATTCCAACAACACCCTCCAAATTTAAGAATTTCTTTTCTCTCTGGTATTTTGTGTATCCAATTGAAAAGTTGCTTGAAATAATACATGAATATTTGCCTCACATATTCTTGTTGATTTTTGAGTAAGTATGTAACTTAGTTTCCTTTAGTTTTCTAATTAGACTAAAGTAACTTGGACAGTAAAACAAATGTGCTTTTATCTCTTGGGTTGTCTTTTCAGATGCAATTTGTGGAAAAAAACAATGATGCTTTGCACATGTCCCTTCAATCTCTTATATGTGAATCCAAGGACAAGTTTGTTCGACAGTTGTTTGAAGCTAACACTAACAACAACAAGGATCCCAAACAAAAAGCCGGGAAACTCAGTTTCATCAGCGTAGGAAACAAATTCAAGGTAACATCATATTGCAAAGAGTCTTATCTTCTTGAAACGTATACCAGTTTTAAGTTACTTGAATTAAGTAGAATGTAAGGTTGGGAACTAGCAGTAACTTGAGATTCAGAAGAAAATTTGGTTAAATAGATGGTTTTCTTCTGATGAATTATAAGAAACTGGCATATTCAAGCTACATGCTATGCATTTCTGTCAAAACTATCTTTCACAATAGTCCTTACAGAGATTATACAGTGATTTTTAAGTCAAAATCATGGAAAGCCACATGGAAGTCTTTATTCAAAAGGTTTTGAGATTTAAGTTTGGATTCTGTGGACTTTAAGAGGTTCTAGATGTGACAAAATGTGTTCTTCCATCCTGTTGTAATTGTGCCTTCTAGAAGATGTATTGATTCACTACAGTTGGCCAAACTCTCAAATATCAATACCTAACCTAACCACTGTTTTTCCTTTTCTGAAATATATACATAGTCATGGCTTACACAGGAAGATATTAATTGTGCTGAATGTTTCCTTTCTCAATACCTGAATCTGATGCTTCTCCTCATTTTCTCCTTTCTTCTGATGTTACAAAGCTGACCTTCAAACCTTGTCTTCTCCAAATGTTTTCTGCATCCTTTTCTCATTCAGCAGTTTTATTTTAGCTGGACTATTCCAGCTCAGGATGGCTAGAAAGAGAACAATAGGGGAATTATGAGATGAAAAGCAGGCACATCGTGGGCTGCAGGTAAATTTTTCAATCTCATGGATTTACAGTTGGTAGAGCTGCAGCAATTTCAGCAAGAGCTCTTTTCAACACGTCTGGGCCAGATCCAATGAAGGATTTGTATGCCTTCAGGTCAAGTGCTGAGACAGTTTTGGTACCTACCTTACCTAGGGCAACCAAAAACCCACCTCATGTTCCCAGCTAGACTCCTTACACAGTCCCTGGGGAACGCAGGCGTTTCAGATAGTCCAAAGGCCTTCATTTAGAGTGAGACACTGCCAGTAGCAGAAGAGTGTTTCTGCATTTCTGCTCTGTATCAAGGTTAAGTACTGAATCAGGACTGCAAGATAAATTCTTTCTTGCATAATCATATCTTGTGGCTATCATTTGGAACTGTTCTCTAAAGATGCAGGGGCTGAAGAACAGGAAGGATATGGTAGCAGCACTCTCACTTTTTATAGCAATAGTATTCTGCTTAGGGTCTATACTGTATTCAGTGTTCTATGGCTATTTTATTCCTGTAGTGAGCATCAAGTTATTGGTCAGTCTGACAAAGGATGTTCTCGTTACACCCTTCTGGAGTTGTTTGGTTAGGTAGCCAGAAATAAAATTTTAATGGGGCCAGGAAGAGTAGGAGGCAGAGCCTGACTTGTAAGGTAGTGGTTTTGGCATTTAACTGGGAATTGGGCAGACTGCTCTCTTGAGTTTTGCTCTGATGATTATTTTTGACTCCTTATTCTATAGTGGTTGTTGAATTAAACTGTAGCAATTGGTTTAATATAAAATACATAATCATCGAGTAGACTGAAAAATTGCACACAGATAAGCCATGGTCTGAGCAAACCTTGCAGCCATGAGTCTGCTGTAAGTGAAGCTAGGATCCACAATTTTTTAGATGAAATCAACTGGGGGATCTTTTGAGATAGCTTCCACTTCCTTCCATCTGGATTTTTAATTTCTGTTCAGTTTAGCACCCCATGTTCGGGTGATATGGACTTGTGCATTATACCATTGTCCAAGGAGAGGTGAATTAAAAGGGAGGCATTTTTAAAGTTAAGCAGCAATGGAGTGGGGAACTTTTTGGGATTTCCCTTTGAACTTTGGTGTTCACTCCTCCACCTAGAACACAGTTAACATCCTCTTTGGATCTGGCCCATCAATCTATAATTCTTTCAATGTTTTCAAGTTTAATGGCATTTGAATGTATGTGTTACTTCCAATAATTCATTTAGTGTTACCTTCCCAGACACAGCATGTGATGCTGATGAACACTAATAGCCTTGAAAATTTCACTTCAGATGACATCAAAATAAGGTCTTTTATCTTACTAGATATTTCATCTCTTTAAGAATAAGAATTCTTAGTACATTAGTTTGTAAGTCAGATTTCTGAACTACTGAAATTAGAAACTCTTCTAATTATATCAATTATTAGATGATGTTGCAGGGACTTCTCTTTATGAAATCCTTCACACATCCCTTCCTTATAACTAGTTAAAATTAATTCTCATAAATTAGTTGAGAAAATAATGATTAATTTGTCATCAGATCTCTTCGAGATTATTTGAAATGATTTTACTGTGTGCTAATGATGAATTAAATTGTGACAACTAAAAGAGCAGTAGTTTTAGCAATATATTTTACTCATATACACATTTTGTTGGAGAAATTCACCTGACAATAGCTCTGGCTTATTTCTTGTCAAATCACAGAGTATAAGGAAGGGGTATTTTTCCTCAAGCAGGAATGTATTTTGTTGATGGAAATTAGTCTGTCCCTTGCAAACTTAAGTGTTTTGAACTTAAGAAAAAATTATTATGATCAAGTTGAGACATAAAGAGTATGACTTAGTGAGAACTGAGCAGGAGGTTATTAGTGTTTGTCATGCTTCTTGTGGCACTCTTTCTAACCATATCCATGTTAAGTTAAAAAATCCCAAACCAATTTTATCTACCAGAAGGACAACTGGCAGCTGTAGGTGATGCACACTACCCATACAAATCTTGTTTCTTGGATTCAAGGTAATTGAAAGATCTGGCTAAAAAAAAAAATCAGTTAAAAGTTAGATCCTTTGAATTTTGCTTCCAGTGCTGAAAATGAGTATGTTAGGACATACTGAATTTTGTATTGCTGCAGTCTATATACTTCAAGCTTGCTAGTAAACTAGAAAGGCTGGCCCAGCAGTAATCTATGTGGCAAAACAGACACATCTCTAAAGTAAAAATATTGCAATTTTCCTGATGTGGTTTTGGAATATTTTAGGTCCCTACCAATTACTTCCAATAGCAACTCTAACTTGTTTTCTCTGATGGCCTTAAGTCTCTGGTTATCCTGAAGACTTGATTCCAAATAATAGTAATATTGCAGTCTTTTCTCATCACAGTATATTTAAATGCAACCTCACTAAATGTAATTTTAAAATTGTAGGTTTTTTGTCATCAATAGAGAAGTTCAAAGCTTGGAAATAAAAATACTTTATTGCAGATAAATGTTGACATAGCTTCAAAAAAAACCCACAAGAAAACCCTGAGAATATATTTTCTGTGTTAATTATTTAACATACAAATAATGCTTGTTAACAGATTAAATTTGGGATTTCACGATTTTTCAGTGGTTTTTTTAAATGATTGCTGATTGGTCTCATTTTTAAAATAATTTTATTACATAGTCATTATTTTTATTTTCCCAAATGGATGTGCATGTTTTTTTGATAACTGTGTTGTAATAAGTGACTAGTCCATGCAGTATTGTTGTACAATTAAATACAATCAATTTCCTCAGGGCCATTCATGCACACTTGCATGATTTTGTCTATTAAACTTTGTTAATGTTTGGTTTATCAGTTCTGTCTCACTAACAATGAACATGCATGCAGTAATGCTGTACCTCTATTTGGTGTGTATATTTCTGTACTTGCCATGGTAAGGCTCTTGAAATACCTGGGTTTTTTTTTACAGACTCAGTTAAATTTGCTCCTTGAGAAGCTTCACAGTACTGTAAGTACATATACAGATGTAGGTTCACAGTTTTCTGATATAAGGCAAAACCAAATTATCTCAATATTATGGCTTACAATAAAGGTAATTAGTAATTGCTTGGGAATTTTCAGCTACCTGGCACTTTGGGAACATCTTCCTGTGCATGTGATGGTTATTGATTTACTTGAAAAAGGAAAACCACTACCTTCAAAAAAGCTGTAGAATGAAAGTTAAACGATTTGAATAAGCAATATGAAATCAGTCTGTGCTGCAATCTCCTTTTTTGTCACTTTTACTTCTTTCTGTGCATTGGTCATCATTGATGACTAATTTGCAGAAAATTTAGAAATACTACTTAGAAGTAAGTTATTTAAGAAGTAATTTATCATTAATTACTGTTTCCAAACTCCATAGAGCCATTAATATTTTTTCATTTTGCTTTTTTGATAGGCTGTAAAAGCACAGATGGTCAAGGAACCTGAGCCCCCTAATGAATATTTGTTCGCTGATGTGAACTCTGGAGGATTGAGACATTTTAGTGCTGTGACTGTAGAAGATAATGAGGGCAGTAGAATCTAGAGTCATAAATCATAGTTAGATTGTATGCATGTTAAGGAGAATAGTTGAGTGAAATTTCAGCAAAACTGAGGATCCAATTAATAGCTTGAGCATTGAGATCAGTTATATCAAGACCAAGGTTACAGTGCAAAACTGATATACAAGAGAAAAAGAATGGGGCTGGGACTTGATCATCTTTAACGCCCATTCCAACCCTTTAACAGTCTATGATCCTATGATAATGTCAGCATTTCTCTTTTAGAATGCCATTGTTTTTCTTTTTCTTTTCCCCCACCCATAAGTCTTAAATAATTTACTGCTATTTTAGGAGTTTTAAAAATGTGTAGATTTTGCTAACTTCATGCTTTGGTCATAGGGGTCCAGCTTTATTCGCTGTATCAAACCTAATCTAAAGATGACAAGTCACCATTTTGAAGGAGGACAGATCCTCTCTCAGCTTCAGTGTTCAGGTAATATATGCCTCTGGTATTTTTCCCTCTGTTTTTTACTTTGGGGATTATATATTAACCTAAGTTTGAAATATATGGGATGAAAGCAGTATTTCCTTGCTTGAACTGTTTTCTAGCAGGTAGGTGATTTATGCCTTGGTAACAGCTATTTAGATTTTTAGTAACTTTCTATTTTAGTCAATAGAACCCTAGAAATAATTCATCTGAACTGCCATTAGGTCTCTTCTTCGCAAGAAGAGTTGATGCAATTTTCGTCAACTTATTATTATAACGAGAGGTCAGACATCAGGTGCATATGTAAGAAGCTATGTAGCTGTTTTTGGGTACATAAATTTAGATTTCCTGACCTGTAGCTGAATCCATCTCTTTGTGTTGCCCACAGTGTTAACAGGGCACCAGTTCAGTCCGGAACAATAGAACTTTAAATTTCCATGGCAGTTGAAGTGTTGGAAACTTCTATGTGCATTTAGAGGCAGTCAGTGTTAGCTGCGATATCTAATAATTGAAGCACACCAGTGTTCTTTGGTTTTATAGATACTATGATAGTCTTTAATCATACTGGTTTACTTTCTCAGAAGTTTCTTTATATCACTATTAACTTGATTTGAAGCTGAACATCCAACATGGACACAATGCTGCATGTTCATAATTCTTGAAATGTTAGATGCTTTCCAAATTTACAGCTTTATTTGCTCATGCCCCACTGAAGTTTTTGAAAAACAAAGGCTTAGTATAAACAAACTTCTGTTGAAAGTAAATATGCAAAAGATTAAGTTTTAAGAAAGCGAACAATTTAAGGGCTAACTTAAAAACTTACCTGCAGCCTCACTTTGATAGGGTTATGTAAAGTAGTGGGTAAAAACTGGTATGGCCTGTGCTGCTGAAGTAATTTGAATCTTACTGACTTTGTCTGGGCTTTACTGGTGTCCCAGTTGCAGCCAAAATGTAGTAACATTATTCAGGACATTAAAGCTACATCTTAGTGCTGATACCTTGTATTTCAAGAACACTAAATCTTCTAGCACTGCATATGTATTTGACGTTGCATCTGCACCACATCTCACAAATACCATTCACATGATTAAAATAAAAGCCTGGTTGGGCATTATTTGGTGGTTTGGGGTTTGGGTTTCTTTTCTTCCCTTTAAAAATGAAAATGTCAAATGTGCTGGAAAAGAAAAAAAAAATTGAGAGGAAATATTAGGAAAAAAATCCTATGCATGATTTGAGTGTTACTTACCTCTCAAGTAGGGAGAAAACTTTATGGGCTCTTCTCATGTGTTCAGTATTAACTTTTTGTAGCTGATCACATCATCAAAAAATGCTTGAGGTTTGATCAAGTCGCAGCTGAACTTTGTGGTTTAGTCACTGAACAATATCTTTGAGTCTTATGTCATAAACCTACTGGTTAGCATAAAATTCACTGCTTAATTTGCATGTTACTGATCCCAGCTTTTGTGCATGTGTCTCTGTGAATTTAGGGATGGTGTCAGTTCTGGATTTGATGCAAGGTGGTTTCCCATCACGGGCTTCATTTCATGAACTATATAATATGTACAAGAAATACTTACCTGAAAAATTGGCTCGACTGGACCCTAGGCTTTTTTGCAAAGTAAGAAAGAAATTAATTCTTCTGTATCATCCAGGAGAGAAAATGTATTGTAGCATTGGTTTTTGTGGTTTTTCGAAGGAGGCAGAATATAATCCTTTGTTTTCTGTGTTTCAGGCCCTATTTAAAGCCCTGGGACTGAATGAAAATGATTACAAATTCGGGCTAACCAAGGTGTTTTTTAGACCTGGCAAGGTAATCTTTTCCTTGGAGTTCATGATTATGAATCTTAGAATAATTTCAGTTTGAAAGGACCGTTCAAGGTGACATTGTTTAACACATTGATAAAAGTGTGGCCAACCTAAATAAGGTTGCCCAGTATTTTTGTAAAGAATTTTATTCATTTTCTTTGAATAAAGCACAGTATTAGTACTGATGCAGTTGGTTTTATAGTCTTGTTGCTGATGCTACAGTATTTCTAATGCAACGCTTGTATCCCAAGAATTATGTTGACTATTAAAAAGAGGAAGTCAGAGCCAAGAAGAAATATTTTCTAGTAAAATCTGTTTATACCTGAAATAGCTTTCTGTGATTTTAAGCATTGCTGCTGCTATTCAAAGAAAGGAGATTAGGTAGAGAGCTATTGTGATGAGAAAGGAAAATTATTGTAATCCCAGAAGAATGTTCTTCCTGTCATATAATTACTGAAAAGCAGAAGTGCAGGATTTTCAGTAAATGCTGCCTTCAGTGGGAACCTTATACAAAGGTTGAAAATTGAGAAGTGCTTTCAGCTTTTATTTTTTTCCACATATATATAATTAGATGTGTCTTGAGGTTGTGGAAGGCCAGAGTTCATTTCCAGGATGTAGAAAAACAATTGATTTAAAAAAATTTTGGCAATAATTATTTTTGGTGATTAGTAAATGGTTAGATTATTCAAAATGCCAAGTGTTGGACATCCATAAAACAAACAAATAAAAAATCTGCAGTTGTCATTTCTGTTGTCAATAAACAATAAAGTGTAAAAAAATATATCTGCTCACTTTAATTGAAAACTGATATAATTACATACAGTTTACATTAAAAATATTTTAACATTTTAACTCAGCATGATCTTAAACAATAATGTCTAACACTCTCTGTCCTCCTAATATGTAAAACTTGCTTTAATTATTATTTAGTTTGCAGAGTTTGATCAGATAATGAAGTCTGATCCGGATCACTTAGCAGAGCTGGTTAAACGAGTGAATCGCTGGCTTATCTGCAGTCGTTGGAAAAAAGTTCAATGGTGTTCTCTCTCGGTGATTAAATGTATGTATTCTATGTTTCATTAAATCAAAATGTTTGTTAAAAATACGGCAAAGCAATTATTATCACCTTGAAATGTGGCCAAGGACATGTATAGCAGATGGTCACGTGCTGAAGTCTGAGTAATTGATTTCAAGGTTGGTGAGGTTTTTTATTTTTGTGCTGTGTGTTAGGTACATAGGGAGGGGTTACAGCAGAGGTTTTACAGAGTGGGCATTACAGGCCAGCACTAGTCTCCTGTGTCCAGGCTGCCTGGGTGCTTACTGGTCCTGGCTGATCCCATACCTAACCAGCTATCACAGGTCTTGCCAGGAAGAGACTTCAGCATCAGCAGGAGAGAGTAGTTCCACTTGTAGCTGGCAACATGGAATCATTTAGTTCTGGGAAGTACCTGCCCAAAGGTTGGCATATTCAGACAGACACTGCATGTTTGAAAGTGCTGACATAAATTACAGGGCAAACAGCTGCATTCCAGGAATTGCTGCTCATCAGCAAATAAGTCCCTGTTGCTGTTGATAAGCAGTTTCTAAGTGCTTGGCCTGCCCAGTTTATAGAGTCATAAAATAGTGTGGGTTGGAAGAGACCTTAATGATTATCTAGTTTCAACCCCCCTGCCATGGTCAAGGACACCTCCCACTAGACCAGGTTGCTCAGTGCCCTATCCAACCTGGTCTTGAAGTTTACTGTGCAGAGTAGGAGTAAGGTGGTGTGGAATAGAGATTGGCACTTGCGGTGTGTTTCAGTAAAGGTAGAGATGGGGTCTGCACATGTTTTATTGTTCCTGTTGCTTTTGGGTGGGAGTCTCTATACCTGGTCCAAGACTGTGAATTCTGCTATTCTGTGTCTTAAGTGCTGTGATTCCAATATAGAACAAGCTCTTTAGCACATGTAGTCTGCATACAGTTTTGAGACATCAAATGTGTGAGGAAGATAGTTCTTGTTTTAGACTGTATAAAACATTGAGATTCTATCTTCTGTGTGTTTACAGTGAAAAATAAGATAAAATATCGAGCCAGTGCCTGCATTAAAATACAAAAGACTATTCGAATGTGGCTTTGCAAGAGAAAGCACAAACCACGGTAAGAAGATATTCCTTGGTTGAAGAAAATATGTTTAAAAAAGTATTTTCTTGTGACTGTAAGAAGAAGATATTTAATTTACTTAACTAAATATCTCTGAAATCGTAGAATGATGCTAAATACAACTGAAGGAGACTGAGAGGGTTCCGTGTTCCTTCGCTCTTTCCCAAGGATGAATAGACTAAATCTGAACATTTCCTAAGAGATGTTTCTTTAGTTCTTTGTTTATAAAATCATTCAGTTACAGCCTTGTTTTTAGAAATCCTTTATTAGGACTGTCTAATTTAATATAAGCTCATTATTTTTTGTCCTTTACCCATTGTCATGGTTTGACGCTGGCTAAGCACCAGGCACCCACGAAAAACCCATCTACTTATTTTCCTCTGCTATAGCTGAGCAGAGGAGGGGGAATTGAAAACTTCATTTTCATGAGTTGAGATAAGGATTATTGAAGAAAAAAAATACTTTAAGGCAAAACAGATTAAAAACTTAAACAGTATAGAAAAGATTTATTATTAACAGAACTAAAAGTAAAAAGGGTAATGAGAACTAAAGCAAACCTTCAGAACACCTTTCTTTCCCTTCAGAACACCCTCTTTCCATTGACCACACAAGGAAACAAAACATGGGGTTTTGGTCAGTATTTCACTTCTTAAAAATCTTTCTTCAGTATGCTTAAGGAAAAGAGTTTCTTCTGCTGTGCCATGGGATCCTTCCCACGGGAGATAGTTCTCTGAGAACTTTTGTAGCGTGGTTTAACTTCCACAAGCAGCAGTCCCACCCAAACCTGCTGCAGTGAGAGTCACTCCCACGGGCCGAGCTGTCTTCCCACAAGTGCCTGGCGTGGGTCATTTTAGTTCATGGGGTTTAGTCTTTTAAGGATGAGCTGTTGTAGTCTGGAAGCAAAGGCTCTCTTCCTCTATCTCTAAAAGCCAGGGTCATCTCTCTCTGAGTTCCTCGCTAGGTTACAGCTTTTCAGTATCCACGTACTCACGTCTTCCTCACGGGCTGCACGTGGATCTCACAGGGAGATCTCCCCTTCTACCTCATAGGGAAACAGTTTGTTGTACTGTAGTCCTCACCACGGCTTGCAGGAGAATCTCAGCTCCAGCACTTGGAGCACTTCTTCCCTCTCCTTTTTATTCACTGACCTCCGTGCTGCCATGTTGGTTTTCCTCAGGTGTCCTCACTTTTCCTTTTTCTCTGACTTGGGAGAGGGTTGGTGTCTGTGAGTTGCAGTTGAGGGGTTGATCTTGTCTGGGCTCCGCATTGGGGAATTGCTCCCCATGTCTTTGGCTGCTGGCCCCATGGTCCCTGCCGGTACCCCATGGGCGGCTCCAGCCCCAGGAGGGCCACGCCTGCACGGTCCCAACCTCGGGAAGTCCCCGGCTGCTCGGCCCCTGGCGGCCCCCACCAGGATGGGCTGTGGCAGTCCCTGCTGGTATGGGTCTCGGCTGTTGCCTCACCACCCCTCGGGAAAAGAAGAGCGAGAACTTCCCGCTGTTTTTCCTTTCTTAAGTGTGTCATCACAGAGGCATTACCAGCTTCTCTAACGGGACTGGTAACCTGCCCCTTGTCAGAGCCTTCAGCAATTGAAACTGTGCCAGACATAGAAGTTTAGAGCAGCTTTTCTCCCGCCCCCACCAAAAGCCAGGCTGTGTTACACCAACACACCCATTCACACTTTCCTTTATAGGCTCCCTTCCATTTTTAGCTTAAAAATAATTGTGTTCTGTCTGTCTTGTCTCCTCATGAAATTAATTCCATTAGCTGATTGCAGGGAATACTGATGGAAAAACTACTTCAGTCATTAAGCTCTGCTGACACCTCTATGTTCTTTGACAGAGATGCAATTCTGTTCTAGTAGTGGGCTTCTCATAAAGTGTTTTCTTTTATATCCTTTGAGAATTATATTTCATTTTGAATTTTGGCATTTCTAACATTTCCTTTTATTTCTGAACTATTTGGTTTTCAACTTTAATGATTTGATTTAGTTTCTACTTTTGTATGTTGATTTTGTGAATCCCAGGTCAGTGATTTCTGTTTAGGAAGAAAACCATGTACAGAGTTGAAACTTCTGTGTGGGGCCTTCAATAGCAGTTCTTAAAAAAACTCCAGAGTTTTCCTGAGTTCTTCCCCAGCCTTGTTTTCTCACTCCTTTGGGGTGTAGTGACTGTGTTCCCTGCTGTGTAGTTAAGTTTTATCTGATTCATTCCATTATTGCTCTTTGAATAAGTGGCACTACACTACTACCTTTATCCCCTCCAGTTAAAATCCTCTAGTAGATACTAATGATTTATTATTGTGAAAAAAAAACCCAAAAAACCAACCCAAATTAATTCTCAAAATAAAAATGCATTTTTCCATTTTGAGTCACTGTCTGCTAATTAGTTTTAGAGCTGTTTGGAAAAGGCTCCATTACTTAGTTACTTGATGTGATAATGTTTGAATTTCAAAAAAGAGGGTGAGTTTTGTCAAAAGGCATAACTTGTCTTCAATGTCTACCTTTTTTACATCAGTGATTAGTCGAATTTTAAAAAATATCACCTTTCAAAATCATCTCAAGGTACAAATAAGCTGTCTTACCTTCACAGCATTGATGGCCTGATAAAAGTACGTACACTGAAGAAGAGACTTGACAAATTTAATGAAGTAGTAAGTGCTCTGAAGGAGGGGAAAGCAGAGACAAGCAAGCAGGTCAAGGAGCTGGAGGATTCTATTGATGCTTTAATGACCAAAATTAAGGTATGTGATAATAATGATTGAAGTATTTTCTTGGTACTGGAATCTTTAAAAAGCTTCATTTAAAGAAGAAGGCCAATGCATTTTTCTTAATAGAAAAGATACTTTTATATGGTGGTCTTAATTTTCAGTCGTTGGGCAATTCCTGTTTAAAATTATTTGTGAATATAACTGAAGTGAATCCTGAAAATAAGTGCATATGTCTAGACTTTGGTATTATTATCTGTGTGTCAAAATTGGAACTGAAGGTTTTAAAGAAAAAATGCATGTTGATATTATGAGACAAGTGTTGTCAATAATTTCTTTGTTGCTTTCTTTACTGGAATAATGCATATTACCAATATATTAACTTAATAAGGGCTGAAACAGACAAGATTTTTTTCAAAGAATAAATCACACATTTCTATTCCAGTTATGAGGTTTTTTCAGACTTGGTAGTAAAGAGAATTCAACTTGCTGATTATGCTTCAGGTCTACAATGCTCTGTTTCTTACCACAGAAGCCCAAAGGCAAAATGAAAGCACACTGGCATTTATTAGTGTTAGAAAAAATTTTGTTTGTTGAATTCTTGTTTCATGCAATATTATGGTTTTCTTAGTGTACCATATTAAGATTTCTTTATTTAAAATCACTGTTGAAAAGATGGTAACCTGTCAACCTGGAGTTCTCTTTTCTAATAAAAATGATATAATTTGATTATCATCATGATACACCATTGGAAAAGGTCAGCAAATGCTCCATATTGCAGCTGTATTAGTAAGATGTGAATTTTAAAATGAAATTAAATTGTACCTATCAATAAAGTTCAAAAATGTGTGTAGCAAAGACTATTTTTGAAGCATTTTCAACCTGTCATTTGTTACTAAAAACTTTTTAGAAAAAGTTAGTCACAACATGTTGCAATGTTTTTTCTGAATGCTAGCAGAAATACTAAGAAAAACTATTTTATGCTACAACATAAAAGCAGGGCTGTAAATAACCACTAAAGATGAACACAATGTAAAATACACACGGGTGGGCCTTCCATCCTAGTATGTTAAGAATTAATTTCTGTTGCTTAAAACTGCAAGATTTAAAATATGAAGGCATGTTTTAAAAAGAAGGATGAAGTGGAGATTACTTTGTATGGTTTTATAGGAGAGAGGAGAGTAATGGGTCCTCAGGATTTTACTAAGAAAGGGAAGGATGGACTCAAGCTTCCCCACCCTGAAGTGTGTATATGATTTAAGTACAGTGCTCAGTGATCTCGTTTCACTTAATATTTTTTCAGTATATATTTTCAAAAGTGAAGTAAAAATGAAAAAGAATAACCCCCTTATTATTTTTGCAGACCACTATAATGACTAGAGAACAGATACAGAAAGAATATGATGCTTTAGTTAAAAGCTCAGAGCAGCTTCTGAGTGCACTGCAAAAGAAAAAACAGCAAGAGGATGAAGCAGAGAGGCTACGACGCATCCAGGAGGAAATGGAAAAAGAAAGAAAGAGACGTGAAGAGGAAGAACAAAAACGAAGGAAGGATGAAGAGGAAAGACGCCTGTGAGTCTTGAATTTGAATAAGTTGCTGGTTATGGAATTAGAAGAAAACAGGAAAGGCTTTTTAATGAGGTTGTTTTTGATACACTTCCACTTATAGAGAGTCACTTGGATTGTATTCCAGGTGTGCTGTGCAGTGCTGAAACGTTTCCTTTCCCAGTGATTTATAAGGCAAGTGTCAAAAGAGTATATGGAAGAAATTTTATGATGCAGCTGGAAATACGGATGAACTTGAAAAATTTCATGACTTACATGTAGTGTCCTGTCATCAGGACTGCACTGACTTCTGGATTTCCATTCAGTTTTATGAAAGAGACTTTGTATTTCTTACTATTTCTCGTTCACTTGCATCATAATAACATTTTCATTTCCTTCTCCTCTTATGTAATAGGAAATCTGAGATTGAGGCAAAGAGAAAACAAGAAGAGGAAGAGAGAAAAAAGAGGGAAGAGGAAGAAAAGCGTATTCAGGTTAATGCTTTAGCTGGCTTTGGGGAATTGTTATTGTGGTGGTTGTTTTGGGGTTGTCTGTTTGCTTTGTTGTATTTATTTACTTGCTTTTAAATCTTTCTTATAGCTTAGGTTCTCCACTGAGTCTAATGGCTTCTTTTTATAAATGCGTGTCTCATTCACCTGTGTTGCTTTAGTAGTAAATATAGGGCAAATGTCATGTTTAGGGCATCCCAAGACAGGTCACCTATTTCTAGTTACCATGCGACTTCAGGTCTTCTGAGTAGAGGTGCATCTGTTTTTAAAGGGTTTTAAAAGTTATTTTAAAGTTAAAAATACACAACACTGGAGAATCCTAGCTTAGCCTTTGAAGGTTTTGTGGGTGGCCCATGTCAGGCAAGTTTGGCATTCTTCTACTAAAGTCAGATCTGGACTTGGACTGTCATGCACTTGCTTAACTGCAGACACTTTCAGAATATTGCTGAGAGGATGCAGGACTGTCTTTGGTAACCCCTTTGGCTACATTCATGTATACTAAATACATGCAGCTCAAACCCCACTCCTCCACCCTTCCCCTTGATTTATGGCAAATCTTACTGATTTCATAACAAACTCTCAGTCTGAGATGTGTTTGGCCCCTATATCCTTCTTTCCTTTTTTCTTGGAGATTGCTTGGGTGACCTGGGATATCAGTCTTAAGAGAAAAAGAACATCTATAGGGTTTGTCTTTATCATTGTGTCTTTGTTTCTGAGCTGTGGATATCTGCAATGCAGAATGTAATTTACCCTTTTATTTAAAAATGCTGGATCCAAGCAGATACATAATCCAGTAGGGTGTTTCATTCTCCCACATACAGGTTATTTCTTGTTATCTTTCCTCCTGGTGGTTAGTCTTATCAGCTAATCTAAAATAGGGTTCATAGGGTAAAGTCACTGGGGGAACTGTATAGCTTTAGTGGAGCAACTTCACAATGATGAGTGAGAAACAACTGTGTTTCCTTTGTTGATTTTTGGACACCCATAAAGGCAATGCTAAAACTTGGTGTACATGCCTTTTAAAAGTAAGAATTGGATGGTCCTGTTTTACTTACTGTGTGTGCAAGGCTTTTTGTGAAGTAATTATGGTAAGCCGCTGTTGTTGTTTGGCTCTGCAGAGGCAGTGTATTTGAATTGCTCCTGCATTGCACTAAGTTGGAAATGTTACCATTTGCTTAAATTCAAAGCCAGATCAGTTCCACAGAAAATTCCAGTGTCTGCCTTAATCCCTTTTCAAAATGAGCCACAGACCTATATGCAGGGTGATGTCTAACACAAAGTCCTGTAATGCCAAGAGCAGAATATCAAGGAAGTATTGTGAGGAAGTATGGTGTTAGCGCTGTGGAGGAGTAACCACAGTCTCTGTTTCATTTGAGTTTTAATTAGTCTAAAAACTTTTATAATAATTTTTAGACTTAAATAGTCTAAAAACTTTTGTAGGCTAATTTTCATAATAGTGAAGAAAATAATTTCATATTTTTTAAAAAATAAGTAATAATTACTTAGCACTTCATTTGAAAAGGTAATACAAGTGGTGGACAACAATTATTTGATAAACTATGAAAACCAAGATTCAGTTTGCAGCTGTTTAATTTTTCTTGGGTCAAACTAAATACTAACAGTGTTAATTTTTCAGTTCTGGGAACTGTATGTGTTTTGAGAAGGTAGTATACTACTTAGCATATTTTTCTAATATTGATTTTCTAGCATTTTGATTTTGATCGGGTAAGGTTAAAGGTGTGTTATTCTAAAACAGGCTGAAATTGAGGCTCAGCTAGCTAGAGAACGAGAGGAGGAAACCCAGCACCAGGCAGTGCTTGAACAGGAACGTCGTGACCATGAACTTGCAATGAGAATTGCCCAGAGCGAGGCAGAACTCATCAGTGATGAAGCTCAGCTTGATTTAGGTTTGCGCAGGTATGGAGTTAAAGTTACGTTTTCCTCTCTGTGGTTTTGCTTTTTTTTCCCTTCCTATCCCGATCCCTTTAAGACTATGCTCTTGTTTTTATGTAACTCTGTGTTTGTTAAGTGGACCTTCTTAGTCAATATATTAGAATGTTTTTCAAATTAACTTCTGAAATTTGTTAGAAATAGATTGCTTTTGCTTAGACTTTCTTCATTTTGCATCTTGCTACATCAGTAATTTTGTAGGTGCTTGTGATTATGACTGCAGTTCTCTTTCTCTTTTTGAGTTCTGACAAGGATGGCAAAGTTTGAATTCTGGTTTTTATGACTCATTTAAAGTAGGGAATGGAATTTCTTCAGTGGTAACTAGTAATAAAATACATCTTATCTAGGACTTGATGGTTCCATTCGTACAGTGAATTAGTGTGGGATAAATTTTTTTTTTAAACAAGAAGCCCTCTTTGAATGCAGAAATAATAGTTATTTCTGAGTCATGACTGGTAAGATTTTTTCAAGTGGAATGAACATATCTAACATAGATGGGTTCAAAAATTAAATGTTAGTCTTGTTTTGTGTGAATTTTTGATGTGCCATAAGAAGAGCTTAACTTTCGATACAAAGAACCCCACTGCCTGTCCACAAAGCAAGAGCTCTTCGTGTGTAAAAGGTGATGCCTTAGAAGTGTCTTAGACATTCCAGTAAAAATGGTACTTATTGGTCAAGTTGCGTAAAGGGACCTATGAACATGATCACATGACTTGTACAACTCTACTCAGTTTGTTGTTGAAATTGGTGTAAGAAAATCTGCTATGGAATTTCAAACTCCCTGATGTGTTCCATTTGCTACCCAGTTTTATCTAGATGTATACTTTTTTTTTAATAACCATATGCCTGTGTGAGATAGGTGGGTATTTTTTTTTGTCATTACAATACTGACTTTTAGACAGTTCCACTGAAATAGTTGTGGTTTTCCCCTCAGTTCTACAATAGCTGTGATGTTGTCTCCAATAAGACTGACATACTCAATTCACAGAATCAGAATGGTTTGTGTTGGAAGGGGACCTTGAAGATCATCTCGTTCCAACCCCTTGCCCTGGGCAGGGACACCTTCCACTAAACCAGGTAGATCAGAGCCCCATCCAGCCTGGTCTTGAACACCTTCAGGGATGGGGCAACCACAGCTTCCCTGGGCAGCCTTTCCAGTGCTTCACCACTTTCCCTGTCTGGATTTTGGTGCAATACTTTGAAGGTAAACACGAAGTCACTCTAGTGTTGCGACCTGGCAGAGTTCTCTTAAATATGAAAGAAAGGAGGCAATAGACAAGAAGAGCTCAGAGAATTCAGTAACTTTCCTGTCAGTTCAGTAACAGTTCCGTCAGAGTGTTTCCTACTGCTCACAGGTGATTTCACATTTGTCTTGTATAATCCCAGAATGGATGAAGAACTAATTGTCATTGTAACTCTTTGACTGCCAGTTTCTTTCTTCTGTGTAGCTAGTGGTAGGAGACTGAAGACTCTTCTGAATGATTGGAAAGTGCTGAATGGTCTGAACATGTTAGCATAGAGATGTAAATCCTTTTTTGAACAAGATAATACCTAAATCTAGAAAAAAGTGATCGATTTTTCTGCTTATATGAGTTTTTTTTAATCTCATTGGAAAATTATTGTCCCTTCTGTTTCTAAAGTCTACTTCAAATAGTTTAAATAAAAACCTTAATAGAATGCTTTTAATTTAACTTTTTAATTTGATTTTATTTTGGTTTGTTTAAAACCAAAATACTAAAACATTCCCCAGAACCCAATATCTTCTATTGAAATCAAGAGGATAGTTTTTAATGTATGTCCTGGGTTGCAGTATATTCTATTCCCATCTTCATGGGCTGCTGAGCCCAGGTGTGGTGGTGTTTGCTGCCTCCTCCCTCCCGATTATCTTTTGTCAATGGGCCCATTAAGGCTTTGTCCATGACTCATAGATAACTTGCTCCTGTACTTTCTTCTGTTAATGGTCCCATCAGTGCCCTGCCTCATGATCCCATTGTAAGATGCTCCACCTAGGGGTAAGGAGCCAAGCTTTCCCACCTGGATAAATTATCTTCTGTTAATAGCCCCATCAGTGCCCCGCCTCATGACTCACCATCCCATTGTGAGATGCTCCGCCCAGGGGAAGGAGCCAAGCTTTCCCACCTGGATAAATCTGGGTTTTTGGAACAAACAGACTGCCACTTCCACTGGCTCTTCCCAGCGGAGCAGCTCTCTTTTCCACTAAAGTCCCAGTGGAGCAGCTTTCTTCTCTATCGGATTCCCAGAAGATAACTGCACCCTTCTACAAGATCACTGCTTTGACAGAGCCACAACTGCCACTCCAGAAAGACTGCAACCACCATTGAATGGGACTGCTACCACCACCCTGCCTGGCAGGGTGCCAGGTTGTACCCTGACTCTGTCAGGTTAAACCAGTGTTTTCTGTATTATTGCTTTATATATATATATATTAGTAAAAGAACTGTTATTCCTATCTCTTATATCTGTGCCTGAAAGCCCCTCAATTTCAAATTTATAATAATTCTTTGGGGAGGGGGGTTACATTACCCATTCCAGAGGGTGCTTCTGCCTCCCTTTGATAGACACCTGTCTTTTAAACTAAGACAGATCTTGGTGCCCAATGTGGGGCAAGAGGGCATCGAGAGAAAAAAAGGAATAACAGTTCTTGCATGTTGGATATAGATCCCTGGTTAGGTGGCATCATGTGGGCTAGCTTACCCTGGTTCGGGTGGCACATGGTTGTGGCCATATTTCTCCCATTTGCAGGCCCTTACCTAAACATGGGTCCTATAACTAAGGCTACTGTGGCGGTTATCCCGTTCATTTTATGGATTAATAAGGTGAGGAATTCATGGCTTATTAACTTCCTCTGGAAGGCGGGTTCATGGATTCAGAGCTATCATACACTAACTGTATGCTTTTGGGGTTACTTTAATAATGGGACCTACTGTGAGGAGATGACATTGCAGGAAATTTTCTCCCAACCCTTAACTCATCTCTTTGGGTCCACTCCACCAGTTTTTGAAGGATTCAGATCTTCCCTAAATGCCAATGATATTGTACAGTGGATGGTGTTGCTGATAGGCCTATTCTACTTAATACTCAGAGATAAGGCGAGATTGACTTGGATCCCCAGGGCACCTTGATACCTACCCCGGGGGCTAGGGATGCTGCTCCAGAACCTGACCCTGCCCCACAGCTCACCTCAGAAATGAACCACCTGGACTGGGTAAAGGAGATGCGTGAGATGGGCCAGATGCTGAAGGAGTGCATTTTCTCAGCTGCTGGGAAACCCTTCCCCTGCCTCGAAGAGGGAGAGTGCAGCAGTAGTAGAACCCACAGACGTTACAATTGTCAAGGTTCCAGTTAGACCACAAGGGCAGTCACAGCCAGCTGCAGTCGCCCCTGTGGAAACAAGGAAGTCTAAGATGAAATCAGAGCGCCCACTTAAGAAAGGAGGGCCCTCACAACCCGCAGGAGAGCCAGTGGTTGAGATAATCACCGAATCCCTGACGTACGACAGTCTCCGAAATCTGCACAAAGACATTGTACGGCGGGGGCGTGAGGCTTTTACAACCTGGTTACTTCGGGTCTGGGACCTTATGGGTACAGGTGTGCAACTGGATGGCAGTGAGGCAAGGAATTTGGGACTCAGGACTCAGGTGTCAATCAGGTGTTTGTAAGGGAACCAGGGCCCCTTCCCCTCTGGGCGTGGCTTTTAACGAGTGTGAGAGAGAGGTTTGTCCACAGAGAGAGACTGCAGGAGCACCATCACAGAATGCGCTGAAGACCCTCGAGGAAGGGATCCAACAGCTGAGAGAAGTAGCAGTATTAGAGGTACTCTTTGGGAGGGATGGACAGCATGGTAATGACCCTGACAAAGTCAGGTGCACAGGGCAAATGTTGTGGAGTCTGGCAACTCTAGGGCCATCTCAGTACGCCACCTTCATTGCAACGATTAATGCTGATAACAACCGAGAGACAGTGGGTTCTGTTGCCAAGAAGCTTAGAAATTTTGAGAGTATGATCAATGGCCCAATGCAGGCTCATGTCTCTGCTGTGATTAAGGGCCTACAAGAAGAGATTAGGGAGGTGAGGGAGGAGATGAGGAGGAGCAGTTCCCATATGGCACCAGTGCAAGTCACAGGCCCCCAGGTCAGAGCCTGACATCCCCCAGTTAGGGAGAGAGCGTACGCCCCACGAGCTGAGCTGTGGTATTTTCTGTGTGACCATGGGGAAGACATGAGCAGGTGGGATAGGAAACCCACTTCTGTCCTGGCAGCACGGGTGCGTGAACTCAAAGGGGAAGACACTAACTGCAGGGGTTCTGCTAAAGCAAAAGTAGCCTCAGCCTCCTATGACCAAGCTGCCACTTATTACAGAAGGGAAGATATGTCAAATCCCCTTGAAGGCACCTCTAGCATGTATGCCAAGGGAGGGAATAATAACCAGGGCTAGAGGGGCCCTGCCTCTAGCCAGGGAGAGGCACGGGAGAACCGGGTTTTTTGGACAGTGTGGATTCGATGGCCTGGCACATCAGAGCCACAGGAATATGAAGCTTTGGTCAATACTGGTGCACAATGTACTTTAATGCCATCGGGACACGTGGGGGCAGAACCCGTTTCTATTGCTGGGGTGACTGGGGGATCGCAGCAGTTGACCTTGTTGGAAGCTGAGGTGAGCCTGACTGGGGAGGAGTGGCAGAAACATCCAATTGTGACTGGCCCAGAAGCCCCATGCATTTTGGGCATAGACTTCCTCCGGAACGGCTATTACAAAGACCCGAAAGGACTCAGGTGGGCGTTTGGGATAGCTGCTGTGGAGGCAAAGGGCATTAGGCAATTGAACACCTTGCCTGGGCTTATCAGAGAATCCTTCTGCAGTTGGGCTCCTGAAGGTGGAAGAGCAACGAGTGCCAATTGCCACCTCGACTGTGCATCGCCAGCAATACCGGACAAATCGAGATGCTGTGATCCCCATCCACAAGATGATCCGAGCTGGAGAGCCAAGGGGTGGTCAGCAAGACCCACTCACCCTTCAACAGCCCCATCTGGCCTGTGCACAAGTCTGACGGGGAATGGAGATTGACTGTGGACTATCGTGCCTTGAATGAAGTGACTCCACCACTGAGTGCTGCTGTGCCGGACATGTTGGAGCTCCAGTACGAGCTGGAGTCCAAGGCAGCGAAGTTGTACGCCACTATTGACATCCCAAATGCCTTTTTCTCCATTCCTCTGGCAGCAGAATTCAGGCCCCAGTTTGCTTTCACCTGGAGGGGTGTGCAGTACTCCTGGATCCGACTGCCCCAGGGGTGGAAGCACGGTCCCACCATCTGCCATGGACTGATCCAGACTGCACGGGAAAAGGGTGAGGTTCCAGAACATCTGCAGTACATTGATGACATCATTGTGTGAGGGAACACAGCAAAGGAGGTATTTGGGAGAGGAGAAAAGATCATCCAGATTCTCCTGGGTGCTGGCTTTGCCATCAAGAAGAGCAAAGTCAAGGGACCTGCTTGAGAGATCCAGTTCCTGGGAGTGAAATGGCAAGATAGACAGCGTCAGATCTCCACCGAGGTCATCAATAAGATCACTGCTATGTCTCCACCGACCAACAAGAAGGAAACACAAGCTTTCCTAGGCGCCATTGGCTTCTGGAGAATGCACATTCCTGAGTACAGCCAGATTGTGAGTCC
Source organism: Monarcha castaneiventris obscurior (assembly GCA_026261815.1). Taxonomy (NCBI): domain Eukaryota; kingdom Metazoa; phylum Chordata; class Aves; order Passeriformes; family Monarchidae; genus Monarcha; species Monarcha castaneiventris. The sequence continues at coordinate 6,210,779 of JAMPIT010000624.1, read as the reverse complement.
TCTCTGCCTGGTCACCCGCAAGAAGAATGATTTTCACTGGGGCCCTGAACAGCAACAAGCCTTTGCCCAGATCAAGCAGGAGATTGCTCATGCAGTAGCCCTTGGCCCAGTCAGGACAGGACCAGAGGTGAAGAACGTGCTCTGCTCTGCAGCTGGGAGCCATGGTCTGTCCTGGAGCCTTTGGCAGAAGGTGCCTGGTGAGACGCGGGGCCAAGCACTGGGATTCTGGAGCCGGAGCTACAGAGGGTCCGAAGCCAGCTACACTCCCACAGAGAAGGAGATCTTGGCCGGCTATGAAGGAGTCCAAGCTGCCTCAGAAGTAATTGGCTCAGAGGCACAACTCCTCCTGGCACCCCGACTACCGGTGCTGGGGTGGATGTTCAAGGGAAAGGTTCCCTCCACCCATCACGCCACCAATGCTACATGGAGCAAATGGATCGCCCTCATCACACAGCGCGCCTGTATTGGAAACCCAAATTGCCCTGGGATCTTGGGCAATTACGAACTGCCCAGAAGGTGAGACCTTTGGATTATCTGAAGAAGAAGAAGAGCAAATGACATGTGCTGAGGAAGCCCACGATATAACAAGCTACCAGAGACTGAAAGACAATATGCCCTCTTCACCGATGGTTCCTGCTGAATTGTAGGGGCTAGCCGGAAATGGAAAGCTGCTGTATGGAGTCCCACATGACAAGTTGCACAAGCTACTGAAGGAGAAGGTGGATTGAGCCAATTTGCTGAACTCAAAGCTGTCCAGTTGGCCCTGGACATTGCTGAAAGAGAGACATGGCCAAAGCTCTACCTCTGCACCGATTCATGGATGGTAGACAATGTTCTGTGGGGTTGGCTGGAAAGGTGGAAAAAGACCAGCTGGCAGCATAGAGGAAAACCAATCTGGGCTGCTGACGAGTGGAAAGATATTGCCACTCAGGTGGAGAAACTACCTGTGAAAGTCTGTCATTTAGATGCTCACATCCCCAAGAGTCGGGCTAATGAAGAACATTGTAACAACAAACAGGTAGATCAGGCTGCAAAAACAGAGGTGTCCCAGATAGACTTGGATTGGCAACATAAAGGAGAGTTGTTCCTAGCTCGGTGGGCCCATGATGCCTCAGGCCATCAAGGCAGAGATGCCACTTATAAATGGGCATGAGACCGAGGGGTGGATCTAACCATGGACAGTATCTCCCAGGTGATCCATGATCGTGAGACGTGCGCTGCAATCAAACAGGCCAAGCAGGTGAAGCCTCTGTGGTACGGTGGACGATGGTCAAAGTACAGGTATGGGGAAGCCTGGCAAGTTGACTACATCGCCCTTCCCCAAACCCGCCAAGGCAAGCGCTATGTGCTGACCATGGTGGAAGCATGAACTCACCATCCCATTGTGAGATGCTCCGCCCAGGGGAAGGAGCCAAGCTTTCCCACCTGGATAAATCTGGGTTTTTGGAACAAACAGACTGCCACTTCCACTGGTTCTTCCCAGCGGAGCAGCTCTCTTTTTCACTGAAGTCCCAGTGGAGCAGCTTTCTTCTCTATCGGATTCCCAGAAGATAACTGCACCCTTCTACAAGATCACTGCTTTGACAGAGCCACAACTGCCACTCCAGAAAGACTGCAACCACCATTGAATGGGACTGCTACCACCACCCTGCCTGGCAGGGTGCCAGGTTGTACCCCAACTCTGTCAGGTTAAACCAGTGTTTTCTGTATTATTGCTTTATATATATATATATTAGTAAAAGAACTGTTATTCCTATCTCTTATATCTGTGCCTGAAAGCCCCTCAATTTCAAATTTATAACAATTCTTTGGGGGGAGGGGGGTTACATTACCCATTCCGGAGGGTGCTTCTGCCTCCCTTTGATAGACACCTGTCTTTTAAACTAAGACAATGTAATTTCAGGAGTTGGCTTAAAGGTAGCAGCTATGGAAATTCAGTGAAATTAAAACTATTGGTTAAAACAAAATACACAATTTAATAATTAAATAAGAAATTCTCAGGGCTTATTTTATATAATCCCAATCAAAATTTTGCTAGAGTCTAAAGAAGTTCTAGTCTGCCATCTTCTATGTTTTAGGCTGACATATTACATATATGTGATGCACTAAAATAATTTACTTTTATATAAGTATATATACCTTTTCTGTTAAGTTTTGCTGTAGTAAGATAAAGCATGTATGACTTCATACTGAATTCATGCAGTGTGCTGATTCTGCAGTGTTTTCACACAGTTTTATAAAAAATGGTTTTCATGCTCACATATTGGCATGAATAAAAGGGTATTTTCCATTGTATGGTGCTAACTGTGGAGTGAAAAGAGTAATAAAAAGGGGATTTTATGTATTTATTTTTAAGGAGGATGTGACATTTTAGTGTTGTCATATTTGAACATGACTAGCCTCTACTTTATTTCTTTTCTCCTCAGTACCTTGTTGCATTCACCATTAGCTTTCATAGATATTTCAGTGTATAATTATTAGCAGTTTCCTTGAAAAATCTTTTTGTTGGCTTCTGTAAAGAAGAAAAGTTGGTTGTTCTGGCAGCAGATTCAGCATTTTCATTCATGCTTATTCTGTGCTGGATCTGCTGGACCTTGTCTAGCTTTATCCAATTTTACTACTCATCCACAGTTTGAAAGGATGTGTAATGAGTTATTTACTGCGCCTGGGGGTAAATTAATGGTAGTGCTTAGCACTTAAGTAAAAAAAAAAAATTTAAATAATAGGTATCTGCTTTCAACTGGGCAGTGTTTTCCTGTGGTTTATTGAAACATACAAAATGTCATGTAACACCAAAAGAAGCTAGTCTTAGAGAGTGTTGTGAGTGTATCTGTTCTGGGTGTTTCATTGGAACAATCCAAAAAAGTCCTAATCTGTAGCATGTTTAGTACTATGTGTGTGCACCTGTGGGTTTCCAGTCAAGCAGATACACTCAGGGTCTGTCCACAGCTTGGAGGAAGAGGCATCCATCCTGTTCCCAGAATAGCTACAGGAAGATTGCTGTTATTTCTTGTGACACACTTATGCAAGCATGAAATATATCAGTAGCATGTCTCAAAGTCTCTGAAAGATCAGATAGGGGAGAAAGGCTGGGGGAAGTTTTCACTTGTGCATTTTTTTTCTAGATCGTAATTTAAGTCATGATTGAATGAGAAAGTTGGGGTGGAAGAAAGGTCAATATAATCCGTTAAAAAAAAAAATAATAAAAAAATTCATAAGATAATAAGATGTGAGAGAGCAGGAAATGCTATGACCCACCTTTTCTTGCTTCACATTATTAGAATATTAACTAGGCAGTAATCTGTCTAACATAAATGTCTTCTATTTGCAGAGCCAATGGAACAAAGCCACAAATGACTGCGTATGGCATTTTTTTCCATTTGAATGCTCTAATAGAGAAAAGCCACACTAATTAATCAAAAGAAATTGATATTGTTCACTTATATACTAATACCATGGAGTAATCTTTGTTAGTATACATCTGTAATGTCTAAATCAGTTTGTAATACCTTATATTCACTACTTTGCTTATGTCTAATAAACCCTTCAATAATCGAATATACCTAATAATATCTATTCAAAAATTATATAATTGTTGTAAAGTTTTTCACATACCATCCATTTTTCACTGTCTTGTGTGATTTATTGCTCTTTACAGAATCAGGACTCTGTGTGTGTGTGTGTCTATACATATATATATGTGTGTATATATATATATGTGTATGTATGTATGGAAATAATTTAAAATAAGTAGCCATTTCCTGTGCACTTCATTTAACTTCAGTTAGATTGTCAAGAGACTTTCACAGTTACAAAGGCTGATTTTATATCAATATATTTGGTTTATGCTCATTTACCAATTTTCTTGTAGGGAACAAATGGCCACTGAAATGTCAGAAATATTGTCTAGGTAGGTGAGAAGATACAACACCAGTTAATCAATCATTTTATAAAAACAAATCACACATGAAATGGGTTGAATTATTATGGACTTAAAAGTAATGGTATCTGGTTTTTTTAAAGTGATAAGAAGATAAGCAAATTATATCTTTCAGGTAAATTTCCTTCACCAATACCTTCTTTTCCAGCAGTTATTTTTCTGCTATTTTAATTGATTATATTAAAAAAGAATAAGAATAGTTCACCTGCTCTGTTATTTTGTGTAATTTTGTTAATGTTTCTCCAGCTTTCTTCTCTTTTCACCCATGTGATAATAGAACATAAGGCTCCACATCTTTTAAAGGCGTATTTCTACAGATTCAGCACAGAGTTAATGAAGTTATTTAATAGTAATGTAACTGTTTGTGCTTTTAGTAAGAAAATATTATGATTAGAGTTCCCATAAAATAAAAGCAGTTTTGAAAATTACCATGAGAAGAGTATATTAAAAACCCTCTTAAGATATCCAGATTCCTTAAATTTCTTCTGAGATTTCTTGAATGGTAATGCAAGATTTTCTGCACAGTGAAGAAGGAAAAATAAGTGCAGGTTTTGGTCTGAATATACTAGTTGGTAAAATACTAATTCTCTGTTCAAAAAGTTTTTTATGATTGTCTTCCATATCAGCAAGTAATGAGAAAGTTTTTTCTACAACTTGAGGGCAGAAATAACCTCAGACATTGATTTTATGAAGCTTACAGAAGAAGAAAAATTATTTAGTTTTTAAAAGTGAATCTGTTGTTAAACAAGTTACTAAGCTGTGTACATATAGTCTGAAGATGATCATTCTCACATGTTTGATGGCTTTTCCAGTGGTAGCATGGATATTTGGAATGCAGCTAGTAACTAAATTTTTTTCCTACAGTGTTACTTTAAGAATAGGAATAAACCACATTGTGTGTAATTAAGGTACCATGTGAATTTAAATGGCCATGTTGTATTGCATATGTTAACACACTTCCAATGACAATGGCCAATTTTTAATGTATGAAAAAATGACAAAAATTTGGGGCAAAATCAGAGGCTCTGTGTTTTGGTTGAATTCAAAATGCAATACCTCTTAGTACATGCTTGTTTAACTAAATTTGTCTCACTTTTCATATACCGGAAACTTTTGATGTGAGACTGATCTTTTGTGTTTTTACTCTGAAAATACTGTTTATGATACATAACTCTCATGTGGAGCAGTGAAGATTGAACGTCAAGTGTGATACTCCTCTTACTGCCAGACTGTTATGCTTAATGTCATGTAGAAAACAAGTAAGTGATCTTCAGAGTGCAGAGTAGCATCCTAATAGAAAGACTAATCCATTCAATTGGATTAGCATTCTTAAAGATTACTAGTTTAACCAGAGATCGTACAGCCTAGTTCTGCTGCTCTAAATTAGGTAGCAAACTCTTGGAGTGGTGGGTAGTGTTGTTAAATAAGGAAAATCCTTAGGATTTATCAAATTAGGTTCAAGAAGGTTAGACACCAGGCAGCGTAAATTATTTATCAGCAATCCTTAATGTTCTGCTGAAATGCCAATAATAACAAAATATTAAAGTATATATTTTGAAGGTGTTTGTTTTTTTGTTTTGCACTCATGGGTAATGCTAAGTCGGAGTTAATTTTTAAGTCGAACTTCTCACATACTTTAACTGGAAGCTGTGTATGGACTCGGATTAGTAGTGTGAGTGGGCATTAAGCTGCTACTGCAACAGTAAGATTCTGTAGTTTTAAGTATACTGAAGAGATGGTTCAGTTAAGAAGAACATTTGGTTTATTCAATGAAATTTAAATGGCATTTGTTATCTCTGCTTTCAAAGCTTCTGTATCTGCAGAAAGAAAATGGTCAGGTTATAATAGTTATTTATAACCTAGTAATTAAAAAAGGAAAATAAACAAAACTTCACAGTACCACATGAGTACCACCTTTATGGAAAAATAAATGTTAAAACAGTATTCAATAGATTATACCTGTTGTAATAATGTGCCTGTCCCATAAAGATATTACTGCACAAACAGACCTTCCAATGAAAAGGCCTGGTTTCTTATTACATCAAGAACTTTGCTACCCTGTTAAAGATCCAGTTTGTTTTGAACAAATTCCCTCAGATCCTGAAAGAGTTCAATTTATGTTCTTAGTTATGAGCAGAGGTTGGTAAAATCACGTTTGTTCTTGAATTCCTTTGTGTTTAAAAGGTGTGCCGATCATCACTGAAAATTGCAATGTTTTGAACTTATTTTATAGGCAACTAATCCACAGGAAGTTTGCCATTCCTAAGGGAGGGTTCTTCTACTTATCCATACCATATTTCTTGGGGGGAAAAAAAATCAGGCTTATCTTTACATGTAATGTTTGTTTTGTACATGGAAACCATGTACATTTTCTTAAAGACTATTGAGATTTTAGTAATAATTTCTCACTTGCATTTGCTGTTGATTTACTTGTGTATTGCCTACATGGTGAAGACCTTTTGCCTTTGGAAAACACTGGGTTTGGATGAGTCTTTTTTTACTGGTTAGCCTTCCCTCTGAGTGGTCTTTTTTACCTTGATATTTCTTTGTGATCAGTATCATCACCCCCAGCCCCACAATAAATATTGCTGTTATCAGATAGCCACTGTACAGTGAATATAGAATTAATTTGGTTTCTTCTCTCAAGTTAGGATTTTGTCAAAACCAGAATATTTTCTCAAGCTTTGGAACAAGAATTTTGTCCTAGACCAATTTTAAATAGAAGAGGAAAAGCCTTTTCTTCCTTCTTCTTGTTCTACTTCAGAAATATTTTTCCTTGTCTGTTTTTTGAATGGAACTAAAAATGTCTACAGTCAGTCTTTGTTTTCTGCATCTTGATTGGCACTAAGTAAAGTGTACATTGGTGTGGGATGAGATACACAGAATATGTCTTTTCATACATGAACAGTATTAATGGCAGTTCCTTTTAATCTCTAGGAGGCCAGTCAGATTACAATATGATCTTGTGCATAAAACATATTTTCATTTACTCTTAATAATTTCAACATCTTGAAAATAATGTGGTATTTTTGCCATAGAATTCAGTCCCTCTGCTACTGATCTGAGTGGTAATAAGCATGATGCATTGTTGATCATGGGATCTCTTCCTCTTCTTAAAACAATTCCTGTTTAATACTTGAAAAAATACATATATATTTTTAAAATAATTGTAGGGGTCCTGCAGTACAAGCCACAAAAGCTGCTGCTGGTACTAAGAAGCACGATCTCAGTAAGTGGAAATATGCAGAGCTTCGTGATACAATCAACACATCCTGTGGTAAGTGGTTTTTTTTCTGATTTGAGAAAGAGTTCAAGTTGTATTTATATGAAAGGTGTTACTTTCTTCCTATAACAAAGATAAAAATTTTAATTATGGTAGAGCAAATAAATTATTTTTAAAAAAATCTCTTACCCCAGAAGAACAATACATTAAGCTATTTCCATATTAAGGAAACAGAATTTCCATTGTTATGTCTTATAGGTATTATAGATTTATGATATCAAACTGCTTGGGCCATAAAATACATGTTATAACTTCTTAATTAAGTTCGCTCAGTTTGATATATTCCACAGAGGGAATAATAGTTATTATGCTTTACCTAGAATTTGCATGTTCTAAGAATTTTTTTGTTATCACTTCTTGCTGTCACCAGATCATAAAGAAAGCAAAAATGTCATGTAAAGTACAGTGTAAAAATATTTTCTATCTTAGATATTCATATTATTCTTTAACTTTCAAAATATGTAACTTCTTTTGGGAAGCTTACAGTGGGGCATTAATCACTTTACCCTCAATGCTATGAAGATAGAAACAGATAAGAATTATTCCTTTTTTAGATACTACTGTTTCTTTCTTTAGATATTACTGTGATTAATTGCTGATTTAAGATCACTCAGAATTTCTTCCTGGATGTAGAAATTGGAAACAAATTCATCCTCTTTTAGTGTTTTTCCATATGCAAGACTAGAGCAATGTTTTCAGCTGTATAGGTGGTGAAGCCTGTATGGGCTTGGAGTTCAAGCCAACTTGGATACTCTTAAATGACTAATGAAAAAGCCTTGTCATCATTCAGTCTCTTAGCATAATGAATTCAGAAAAATTAAAATAAGTAAAAAAGGATGCAAATCTGAGCAGTCAAGTTGCTGTTTTTCTTTATTTTCAGTTGCAGAAATAAAGTTCAGAGGTGCAGTTTTAGCTTTTTTTGTTTCTGTTCTGCTTGTGTTTTGATACTGTCAACAGAAATATTTGTAGCATTTCACTGCTCCAAATGTCCCAGTAGAACGGCTACTTTGGGAGGACTACCTTTCCTCTAAAGCAGAAAAGGATACATCAAACTCTGAGGGACTTTCTGGGCCCTGTGCTGCAGAGAATGAGGGTTTTATATATTACACTGTAGCATATTAGTGTTACAGCTTGATCACAAATCATGTACCTATCAATATAGAAAAGCATTTAATAAATAATTTTTCTGACTTTTCTCACTCCTGCCTTCCCCTTCTCCTTTTTTTTGGGATAGATATTGAACTCTTGGCAGCTTGCAGAGAAGAGTTCCACCGAAGGCTAAAAGTGTATCATGCTTGGAAATCCAAGAATAAGAAACGCAATGCAGAAACAGAACAGCGTGCTCCCAAATCAGTCACAGACTATGGTGAGGAGAGATAATTTTGTGCTTATAATAATTTTTCTGATAATATTCTAAAGAAAACATTTCTAGAATGAATTTTTGGTTTGCTAGGTTGAAGAAACTTGGAGTTTTCAGGAGTGTTTTTATGTTTATTTAAGGTAAATATTTTGGAAAGATTGAAACTGGCAAATTCTTCAGAAAAATTAAAGTACTTTTGGTAGACCCAGCTACTTGTGCTGAACAGCTCTCTTAAAACCTTTTCTCACATCCAGCTGACATCTATTAAAAAGAGTTCTTGATCTACTGATGCAGTTGCTGGCATTTTTGTTAAATGTTCATTGCTTTATTACTTCATAATAAATAGCTATGTAGACATAGATGTAGATACATTTAAAAGGTGCTAATAATTCTGTCGTTTACATCACTGCTTACATACATCATGTCACATCCTCTTTTAAAAATTCTCTGAGTGTTGATATTGCAATTTTGGCTCATGGGGTGACAAACTTTGCGTAGACCCTGCTTTCTATTTAGACACTCATTCTACTGATTTCACAGGTGGGTCTTTATTGTCAAAGCGACACACTTAATCAGAGTAAATGACTTTCTTTCACATACATCAAGAAAATGTAGGAGTTTAAGACTGCTGGACCTGAAAATGCCATATCCGGTTTCTGGAGTGATATTAACAGAGTGGACTGTTACTCTTTTCCCAACATCCCTCCTCAAAGTCCAGTGATCATCTGTTATAAAAGGAACCTAAGAAATTTACAGAATCACAGTAAATGCATGGAATAATTGAGTCAGATCATTCCTGCTGTCTTCTGGTTCCATGATATTTGTGTTCATGCCACACAGTTCGTGGGAGAGACAAAGGAAAGGGAAGATGGGGAGAAAGTTCTCTCCCCAAAGTCACATGAACCTGAGATTAAGGCATTGTCCTGTCACATGGAGAATAAAGATCTCAGGGTATGCAGGTGCCCTATGTACTCTCAGCCCATGTACAAAGGCATCTCCTTTCCCTTTGATTAATTTACTTGAGTTATGCATTGCTTTAGCATCACCTGATTTTGAGGTTTTCAGGGAACTTTAGTATGGATATGTGGCAGGTGAAATCTGGACCCCTGGAGAAGATATTATCAAAGAATGGGTCCTTGTGTCTGAAATGTGGTTTTAGGTGCTTAAGAAAGCTTGTGACTGAAATGGCAGAAGACATTTGAAGCAGTTCTGCATAGTGGTAAATAGCTTTGAATTTGAGCTCCCAAGTTCTCTCTGGAGTTAAATGGGTAAAATATTCATACACAGTATTGCTGATGGGAAGTATCACAGAGCAGATGGTCTTTGGATTTTTGAACACAAAGCTGGGAAGATTCATGTTCTCATCTCATTTATTCAGACATTTACTGCATTCTTTTCAGTGTTTTTAATTGCATTTTTTTGCCTTCATTGAAATATGGCATCATATTTCTGAAGAAGAGAACCTTGCAGTTCAGAAGAAATTGATAGTGACCTTTAAAGACTCTTAATGTCAGTATAATTTTTCCTATTGCAAATAATTATACTACATGGGCATTTCACATATAGATGTTATAGTGATCTGAGAATACCTTCTCAGATCACTATAAGTGATCTATCACTTCAGTAAGAAGGAATTCTGATTTCTTAGGTGTTTAAGCTAAAAGTCTTTCTGGTGTCAGTGGATGTGTGCTTCAAATGATGTAGTTTATTCTTTCCATGTCTTCAGTGATTTAATGTAATTTTACAGTATTCTTTAATTTAATTTTACAAGTATCCTTTAATTAAGTTCATACATTCAGTATAGAAGCTACACGCTGGTTTGTATATTATTGTTGGAATAGACAGGTTTGGTATTGACAGACGTCTGGAAGTTTTTTTTCTAGCAGAAATGTCAAAAATTAAAAGTACTACACGAATTAACTAGCAGATTTGTCACAGCAGTCTGTGCTTAGCATGTATACCACTGAGGCTTTGTAACAGGCATCGCAAATTATTGAAGTGATTAATTTCAAGGTTAAATCCCAATGAAAATAGAAGTAGAAAATGAGTGGAAATACTTAGAATCTGTGTTTATTTTGTAACTAGAATTCCTATTTGTCTGTCATCAGCATTGGTGAAAAATGTTGAAGTAATAAAACCATAACTTACAAAGGATCAGCACTTTTATATTTTGTTCAACATGTAATATTTGTTCACAGATTTTGCACCATTTTTGAGCAACTCAAGTAAGTGAGGAGATGGTTGTTTAAGCTAACTTTGAAGAATAGGAACACTTGAGAGCTCTATACTAACACTGATCCAGTGTTTTGCTACACATGTACATAGAAGTTAATTGAAAAAAAAAATTTACAATTCTACAACGTTATTCATCTGATAGTAATTATACATTATTCTTGTAATTCACAAATGTACTTGTCTTCATGAAATCCTACCCATTTGAGGAGTCATGGGAAGGGAGAGTGAAATAACCTTTTTATGTAAATTATTAGAAGGTATAATCTCCTATGTTTTTCCACACCTCCCATGAAATAACATTCTTGTTCTAACTTTTTTTTTTCTATTGACTGCACATGGCTTTTTGTTGTAGCAAAACTCTGGAATCAACTTAATATAACAACTATTTTCCTAGCACACAAACTAACATTCAGGTGATGGTTTCTTTTGAATAAAGTTCTCTACAGTTCTGTAGCACTGAGTAGAAGCTACACTGGCTGCTTAGCATTCCTGTCCTCTAGATTTGCCCGTGGATTTAGATATGCTTAGGGGTAGAAATGAGCCTTAGCAATTACCATTGCAGTGCAAAAGTATTTGATGATACTAAAGCACTGATCTGCTGGGATAAATGTTCAGACAATTTGTACAAAATAGAATTAGTTTTTATAAACTCTGTCTCCCTGTAAGGTATGTGTTTTATCAGAGTTGATATATAAAAGTAGCATTTACCTGTTAAAATCTGTGTTTTTTTCTTCTTTGTTTATTGTTTATGCACGCATTAAAAAAAGGAGATTTGATATGTAGAACACATGGGGGTTTTTTAAGTTTCTGCTCTTCAAGTTTAGAAAGCCTATTCTTGCTTGAATCTAAACCGAAGAAATTTCAAAGTGCAGTTGGTAGTCTATATTAGTCCTGTTCATGACTGTAAAAATACATTAGTAAAAGTGATTGTCATTTTTCATATTATTAAATATGAGCTTAGAAATTACCTTTGTTGCTGAACAGACAAGGAAAAAAATGGAATTCGCTTTTAATTACCTTGTGTGCTGAAACATGCAACTGTTAATACTGATTTTCTTTTGTAGAGATGGTAAAGGTGCTTAAAAAGGGTATTTGTCATGGTGGTGTAAACCACTAAAACAAGATCAGTAACCAACTTTTGCAGGGGCAGTCATTGAAGGAAAATATCTTGCTTTTAAGAGCATTTAGTATTTAAAACTAATTATGAGAGTTTATATGTAAGATTAAGAAGGTTGATAATTTGATGAATTAACATAGAGAGTATGTGCTTTTATTTGAAAGCAAGTTTCTCTCCAGAGTCTGAAATATGTGGAACTCAGTCCAAAACTGTGTGTGAAAAATATTTACCAAAAATACGTATGAAGCTTGAAAAAATTTCATGTAACTTTCTCCTTTAGAAGTTTGGTCAGTTGATCTTAATGGTCTGAAATAAAGAGTTCCTTGGAAAAAGAAAGCAGCCAGAAATTAGCTCTAATGCCAGATTTTGACATACAGAAATCCAGGCGGAAAATTGTTTGTTGGCAGCCTTGTAATAAGCAGTATTTAATGTCAACATTCCTATTAACAAATTAGTAATTTCTAACAGTATCCTTTTGTGTTGACTGTCAAACATTATCAAATGATGCTTTGTATGCTTGTAACTGAAAATGCTTCTGTGCACTGTGATATTTTTTTACAAGAAATGGACTAAACTAAAGCAATTAATGATAAATGTTTCTGATTGGTAAGAAATTTTATATGGGAAGTTTTACCTTAAATATTGATTTAAAGCACAATGTGTTATTTTATTTACTTTGTTTTTTGTAAGCATGCCACTGGGCAACATGGAGATACAGTAGTTAACATGAGCCTTTTCTGATCCGTGTTCTAGCTGTTGTGATAAACAGAATGCACATTATATGAGATGGGAGTACTTTTTAGGTTTGCTGAGACTTCAGATGACCTTGAATTCAGAGAATCTCTTGGATTTTGGCAGGAGTTTATTTGTTTTCTTGTTTGTTTTGTTGTTTTGTTTTTGTTGTCTAATTTGCTGATGAATAAAGCAAGTACTATGGCTTTCTTGTTTTCTAATTGTTTTGTTTGCTTATTTTTTGGGGAATTTTTTGTATGATAGCACAACAGAACCCCACAGCCCAGCTACCGGGCAGACAGCAAGAGATTGAAATAAACAGACAGCAGCGCTACTTCCGCATTCCCTTCATCCGCCCTGCGGACCAGTACAAAGACCCCCAGAACAAGAAGAAGGGCTGGTGGTATGCACACTTTGATGGGCCCTGGATTGCTCGGCAAATGGAGCTTCACCCTGACAAGGCACCCATTCTGCTTGTAGCGGGTTGGTATCGAAAGCAAAATTGGAGCTTCGGAAAGGTTCAGAGTGGATAACGAAACTTAGAAAAAGGGGCTGAGGTTACAAGTTTCCCAAGTTGTATCCTTGTTTTTTTTTTTCCCCATCAGCAGTTCTTATCTGGGCAGGATTTGAGTATTTGGCGCTGCTGTTGGTGGTGGCCAGATATTTCAGATGTATCATTTGTAGATGTAACTGGTCACATGTTTTACTTGCCTGCATACTTCAGTTTGGGAAGCCATAGACATAGTGGGAATCCAAATGTAAAGGGTTTTATTATTAGGAGTCCTCAGATTACTCATTGAACTGGAGACAGTGTGAAGATAAAACATCACAATATATCTGGGAGAGGTCTACTCATCATTGTACTATTTTTTACTTAGCTATGAAGAATTACAAACAGTTTGTATCAAAACAATTTGTGCATATGTTACACTGTCTTTCCATAGCAGGGGGCTAATAGTGAGCTGATGCTTTTACGCTATTTATGTTACCTAGTATGGGAGAATAGCTTTTTAATATTAAACATTTAAAATAAATGTTGCAATGGGTAGATAGAGGTTTATCTGGTAGTGAAATATATCCACATTTTCTGGAGAATAATGAGCAGGGCAGAAAACACTGGAGAAATGCTGCTTATGGTTCCGTGTTTTGAGTTTTTGTATTTAACTTGGAGACTGAGGAAAAGGCCATAACCAATTTGTTTCACTTCAGAATTATGCTTTACTAGCAACAAAAGTTTGTTTTCTGCAAATTATTTTAAGTAGAATTCCTTATACCAACTGTTGCTGTTTAGTGCCAAAGCCCATAGCTAAAAGTAGCACTGCTGTCATGAGTACCTGTTAAAAATAAGATTATAATTTAGTGTGTGAGCTACACCTATCATTTCATTGGATTGCCTGTGTTGGTCCCATTTGGTAAACACTGTTTGTTTTGGGTGGTAGGCTGGCAGATTAGCTACTTGATCCAAAGTCTGGAATTCTTAGTTTGCTACATTTAAGCAAATAGTAAGGCACTTCACTGTGAAGTGGCCTGAGAATGAAAGTAAATGTAATCCAAATGCGGTTGTCATCCTGTAATGGGTTTCAGAAAAATATATTAAGATGAAGATTTTTCAGCTTCTTTCCTTTACTCCTTTTTGCTTGGTGTTTAAGCACAGCTTTGTCAATTGCACCATCTGATACTAGTTTATTCCCATACTGCTTTAGTGTTGTCTGTGTAACAAAAAACCAGCGAACGAAAAGATACTTCCTCATAAGCTATGAAGTCTGCTAGCAAACCAGAGCTACGGAGAGGAAATGTAATTAACAAAGGTCTAACCTTTATTAATGGGACGTTTGAATGATGTAAAAAATGTTTTCTTTTTCCCTTTACCATTTCAGGTAAGGATGATATGGATATGTGTGAGCTTAATCTTGAAGAGACTGGCTTAACCCGCAAGCGAGGTGCTGAAATTTTACCGAGACAGTTTGAAGAAATTTGGGAGCGCTGCGGAGGTATCCAGTATCTCCAAAACGCGATTGCAAGCAGACAAGCTCGCCCCACCTACGCCACGGCGATGCTGCAGAACCTGCTGAAATAACTGGGCACTTGGCACAGGAGCCACGGATGAGAACCTGGCCCACCACACAAAGGGAAGAGCTCCTCTGTGCTACAGAGGGCGTAAACATTCTGTAATCAGAGTAGAGATGTTTAATATAAAGTGAACAGATTTTATTAATCATGTGGTTTGTTAATTTGTACTTCATGATGATTAATTTGTGTAGTGAACTTTACTAGGTATGAGGACCTTGAAGAAACTTCAGTCAGTGTAGTTTGTTGCATTTTGTTTATATGTTGCATTTTCTTTAACAGTTTCTGTTATAACTCTTAACACTTCTAAGCGATCTGTCTGTACTTGGGTACATATTGCAAAGAACTGCACTGCAACCACCTTTTTATAAGATTCCTTCTTTAAAACACTGAATAGTTGGCTTCAAGTGGTGGTCTAGTAAAGAGAGTATGCTGTTTCTAATAACTGGAATTGTGAGGCCTTAGCTTTGACTTCTGTTACGGAGAAGTTGGAGTATACTTTTATATAGATCTGAGACATTTTATGTCCTGATTTGCAAACTGCTTAGTGTCTGTATTTAATGATTTTTGTTTTTCAAGAACCTGATGGGAAATCCTCCTAAACTTGAGACCCATAAACTCCATTTAATGCATTCTCTGTCTTGGTTTAAGATAAATGGTTTTCTGTACATTCCAAGAAGAGCATTCATATATGTCAATATAAGGTAATATTAGAGGTCCTCAAAGAATGTATTGCTCATTAGGGCTTATACCACTTCTCTTGTAAATTCTTTTTTTTTTCCTCTTTAAGTGCAAATCTGCTTTAGACTTTATTTTTCTGACCAGATTTCTATTAGCAATTCTTGGACAGTTTGTTTAGCCAGGTAGTATAATTTCAATATATTACACAAAGCCTTGTATCTGAAGGTATATAAGATTAAGGATAGCATTAAGGGAAATATGTTCAGCTTTTTGCTGGCAGTATAACTTAACTGAATATTGAGGCCTGAGCCTCAGAAATCCTCTTTATTTTAATTGTAACAAGATATACAAGGTCTGTACTTTTTGTTAGACTGTGTAAAAAATCGGTCCAGTAACATAAGGCATCTTAATACTGTGCTGATGAAATAGCTAAAATTTTTAGTGTACTGGAATATCATAGTGATTTGGATGCTGAGCTTTATATTAACCTCCTCTGTCAAGTTTCATAGCTTGTACCAGTTCCCTTATTAAGCAGTTTGTTTGGGGAGTTTTTGTGGGTGGGAATCGTTAATTTCTTACAGTTTTAAGACACAGCTCTTTCACTTATGTGAACATTGCTTTACCTTGCTGGCCATTATTTCAACAAATGGAACATGACCATTTGTTATCTCTCTGATAGAAATTCAAAATACAAGTAGCTTGATGTCCAATTAGGTAACCTGATTTAAAAATGAATTCTTGCCCTTTTTAACTGACAGAGTTTGCTTACAGTATAAAATAATTTCCTTACTCTTTACTCAGCATGAAACCTCTTGGAAAATTTAGTTTTTAAATGCATAAATATACTTAATTTTCAAGAGGTGCAGTTCTGTAGCACAGAGAAAGCTCCTTGCTGACCTTAGACTGTGGTTGTGTGCCACAGTCTGCCTGTTTTCATAAATGCACTCCTTACTGGAATAATGTGGAGATACTCAAGTGGTAGTTGACTCTCTACACACCCACTGCATCAGGGAATCTCAGCTTCCACTGCAGACCCACTCTACTTCCTGGTCATGTGATTGCAAACGAGAAAATTGTTTTCATTTTACCCAAATTCTTCACTGAAACAGGCCTTTTTGGCTGGAAGATGTGAGAAGTGCATCAGACTGCTGGCTAGAAAGTTGTGTGCAAACCTGTACCGTGTTGCTTGAGTTTAAAGGTGCAGCTTATGAAATTTAGGTTGCTGGTTTAATGTGTTACTGCATTGGATCCAAAATGTCACAACTTCCAGTCCCTGGACACTTAGCACTGCAAGAAGCTGTGCTCGCTCATGCGATCCAAGGAATAAAAATCATTGGCCTGACCTGTGTTTATTTCTGTCTGGGTTTAGCTGCTTGACTTAACACATTCCATCTCAGTGTATATATCTTTAAAAATCCATGGGTTTTATGAGACTGAACATAGTAAGCAAAGAACCTCAAATGCTAAAGTGTGTATGTAGGTATGTACACATATATGTGCTTAAATATTTTAGTACGTATGTGTGTGAACATACCTGCAGGGAACTTCAACTGAATTTTTCCAGTCCGTTCCTTTAGTTATGTCAGGATTTCCTTGGCTGGCATCAGAAAGAAAACTTATTCTTCAGAATGGGGTATATGGAAATTTTTGTTTACTAAATTACTAACAAATATGAGCTATCATGAAAATAAAATGGACTTGTAAATAGTGTAAGAGGGTCTGGTGGCTGGACATCTCAAATGAGATGTTCCCACCTCTCTGCATTGCTCCAGCAGTATGCCTGAGGGAAGCAGAAGATGCATTCCAGAAATCAGGGTATTCTAGTTTGCACAATAGCAGGCTGCTTTTTTTTTCCTTTTTTCTTTTTTTTTACTCCACACCAAAAGCAGCTTCTGCTCTTCGTTTTACTTATCTTTTTGTGCAACAAAGTTAATTTGCAGTTAGTTTCAGATTATTTAATTTTTTTTACATATATGGCAATATTTAGCTGCTTACCAATTCTTTCCATGGTCCCTTGTACTGTCAGATAATTACACAGTTGGTTGATTTGGAGAGGAAATATAAAAGGAGATGAGGGGGTTGATCTTTAGGACTGAGGATGACCTAATGCCCTTCTCATCTACAGTTATAGAGAAAATTATAATTTGTGTTTTAAAGCACATTGGTTTGGTTCCCTATGCGTTTGATTAAAAAAAAAAAAAAAGAAGATTCTTCCTGCCTGTCAGTGAAGCTGTCCATTATAGTTGAGATCTGCCTAAAATGCTCCACAAAACAAAGGAAGAGAATCACCACGCTAGGCTACATTTCTGACTAGGTGACCCAGGAATATGCATTTTCTTGAGAATGCTACTTTGAAGATCCTAAGGTCAATTCAATACTTGTCTTTTATCCACTGATAAGATAGTGTTTTCCTTTACCTAGTTGAATCCTCTGGGTTTTTCTCAAAAATCTTTATTTAAAGTATTTAAATGACCTCCTAATACTGTACTGAAAATTAAAAATAAAAAATAAACACATTCCATGTTGAAATCTCACCTGTATCTTTTTACTGTTTTGTCTATAAAGAAGCATAAGGATTAATTTAGTTATGAGAAAGATAAAATTATTCCTTTGCTGGTACTGCCTGCTGCTTTTCTATCAGATATTTTTGGTGCTTAAAGCTACTTTTTAAAGCTTTATTCTAGTAAAGATTTTGTCTTTACTTTCTAAGGTAAGTGTTCCTCCAAAATAATATTCTGGTATTAAAAAATTTTCATTTTGTTATCTCAAATCTCACACATAATTTCTCAGTATTTATTGAAACAAACATCTTTTTACTTTTATTACTACTTTTTTTAAACATTTATTGCTATCACTTCCAATATGTCTATCATTTGCTATGCTGTGTACTCTGCATCCTTTTAATTTTGGATTGTGTCAGTAACTAGTGACACCAACTCTGTTGCTTTGAGTGTGTGCTCTGTGTGGCAAGCTTTATGTTTGGGATGGAGATGTGGTATTGTATTGATTTTGTGGGGTTTTGTTTGTTTTCCTCTTAGAGTCTACGGGAGCATTCTTGTCTTAAGGGCCAAATCAGAGTGGTAGTTTTTTAATTTAAAACTATTCAAGTAATTTATACTTTATCTAGGAAATGTAATTTTGTTTGCTTCCTTATGGCTTTTATCTTTGATGTAACTTTACATCAGTTTTAAAGTAACATGATGTGTTTTAGTGTAAGATTAAGTACCAATTCAATTCCCTGTGAAATTTTCAAGTAAATTGTTTTATTGTGTTTTATTGAAATACAAAAGGTTTACGTCCAGCAAATATATTTGGTAATTAATAGTTGAGAGTGATAAATACAATCATGAATAATCATTATTATAATACACATTTTAAAATTACTTATTTTTTAATTTGGCTAATGATAACTAGTATAAGTTGAAATACACTAAACACATACAAAAATACATTTGTAATGGAAAAAAATGGAATGCTATCAGCATTCTTAATGCATTCTTAGCTTACATGAGCAATAATGAAAAGCTAGCATTTGTAGGCAAGGATGACTTCCAGTGCCCTGCAAAAAGTATTTTTAGAGTAATTTTCTTCTGAAGTGTTACTGTGTAAAACCACATTTTACGTTTCTTCTTTATTTTTCTTTCCTACTTAAATAAAGGAAGTAAAAATACTATTTCAGCTGTAGAAACTCAACCTTGTATTCTTGGTGCATTGCCTTCATTCGTACACAGTCACCAGTTCCGGTGGTTTTGCAGGCAAATCCGTGCAGTTGTTTGGAATTTGTAAACAGTTCTTTTGAGTGGACTTGAGAAGGTAAACTAAAGTTCAGTCTTTGCTGTGGTAACTGCACAGTGCGAAGTAAGATTTGTCACTAAAATCAGCTGCTGTCCTGAATACACAAAAGTTTCACATCTGAATGAGGATGTTGTCATCCAGGATAGTCACGAACTTTGTAGAAGCTCAGTTTGAGCTGTAAGTACGACTTCTGGTGTGCACCAAGCAGCAAACCAGTGCCTGAATACAGCACTGGTGCAGAATATAAATATATATATACTCAAGAAAAAGATACTCAAGGTAAAATAATGCTCATACTTGAATCAGGATTGTGGATTCATAGTGCATAAATTAATAAGCCTACAAAATACTTAATGGCCACCCGTTGTCTGCATAGATTTCTTCTACAAAAACTAACAGTAACCTCTCAAAATTATTTGTGTATATACTGAGTCTAAAACACAGGTGCTCGTGTGCAATTCTAATCTACTCACTACCAGGAGGGTGCTTGTGAATTTAAATCTCATGTTCTGAAAAGTTGAAACTCCACATATTGTGCCTCAGCAAAAAGTTTGAAGTCTTAGGATCACCTGATAGTGTCACTATCACCAGAAATTAAACAGTTAAGTGTATATGTACATATATAAAAAGAAGTGTTTATTAACAGAAAAATAGGAATCTGATGTTCACAGAAACCCTTGAAAAATTAAATCCAACTTCTGTGTGATTTGCAATGTGAGCATTGCAGGTAGAGAATGAAGAAGTTCCCAAATGCTTTTCATGTGGCCTTTGGTCAGTGACAGCTCTTATTTCCATTCACCATTTGCATCAGTGTGTGTAAGGAAGGTTAATAAAGGGGTGTAGAAATGCAGTGAAGTTCCATTGACATTTTTACCAGAACAGCTGTGACTTACAATATTGAAAAATGTCACAGCTCAGCAAAATCTGTTTCTAGCATTCAGCTCTTAAATAAGTTAAGATGTGTAAGCACCAGAAGCTTAATGCATGTGTCTTAATGGTGGGGACTTCCTACCAGGCCTTTTAGACATGGAAAAATAGCTGCTCAACGTGGTCATTTGCTTTCCTTCAGTAAAACTATTTTTTTTAAATGTGCACTGATTTTAGAGCCAAAATTTTGTATCTTCAGGAATCCTTGATTTCTTTTTTTCATACTCATCCTGAAGCCCAGTCTTGAATAATGCAGACCTTCTTTCTTGAATACCTGTAAGAGAAAGTCTCATAAGACATTTGAAAAGCATTTTTGAATTTGAAAATATACTATTTATCTAATGGCTGATAGGCAAGGTCACACTAAAATCTGTAGAGATAATTGTAGTTCATGGCAAGGAGAATTTATTGAGCCTTGAGAAGAGAAAGCTTCAGGGAGACCTTCTAGTAGCCTTTCAGTACCTAAAGGGCACCCAAGAAGGAGGGAGAGGGTCTTTTTGCAAGGGCAGGGAGTGATAGGACAGGAGGGAGTGGCTTTAAACTGAAAGAGATTTAGACTAGATGTAAGGAAGAAATTCTTAACTCTGAGGGTGGTGAGGCACTGGAAGAGATTGCCCAGAGAAGTTGTGGATGTGCCATCCCAGGATATGTTAAAGGCTGTTAGTTTTTGAAAGACTAATTGGGTAAAACCCCACCCAATCCAAACCCCCTCTGATAACTAAGTTTTGCAATAATTTTCCATGCAGTGATTCTATAAATAAACTGGAGACTTTTTTTTTTTCATATTTGGGAAGGATTAGAAGGTTATTTTAGTTTTTACTGGAACTTTGTGCTTATTTTCATATATGCCTTTATAAATACAGAGCTGTACTTACTGTAGATAATACATCCTAAAAAGCTGTCACTGCAGTCATTACACACTGCAAACCAGAATTTAAATACCGAATTTTCAATTTGGCCTACAAGCTCTAGATAGCCACATCCTCCCAAAAATTCAGTTCAAGTGCCATATTCAGTTTTAAAAATTTTAGCGCCAAAGGAGTTTTCTAGAATGTGACATCAAAGTGCTGCTCTTACTTTCAGCTAATGAAAGCTGTTCTACATTAATTTTCTTCCTCCATTGATTTTTATCAAATCATTAAAAACATTTTGAATGTAAGGGTGGTGTAAACATTCACTGTGAACTTAAATTACAGTGATAAATAGCCACCTAACTTTTTCAAACCCATTTCAATTTTGTGGTTGCTGGATTTCTCACTACATTAATTTATTTAACTATATCTTGAGAAGAACTTTGTCAATGTACCTTTGACAATTCAAATATGGTCTAGATGTCACAGACCTGGTTTTCTTTCACAGATGTGCCATTTTATTACTTTAATAAAATATTTAATGCTTTTCTATGTAGTAATTTTAAGTAGTTTAGCTAGTATGAAAGTTTATTAGTCTACAGTTGCCCATGGGCACATTTCTTTTAAGATGGGTGTAAAATACTAATTGCAAACATCTGTGCTGGTGCTTTTATGAACAGTGAAGCAAGTTCATTCTTGAGCTTTTCCAAACTGCTGCTCCCTGCTGCTTTGTCCATCTCTATGTTTGCATTCCAGCCCCCTCATTTTCAGCTCAGTCTGTAAATATGGCCAGAGTACTGGAAGAGACCAGACCTGGGTATGATGAAGATCAGTGAAAATAAATCTTTCAATAGGGTATCGTTGCTTGTTCCTTTGTTTACATAACAACAAATCTGTAAGGAGCCAAAGAAACATGTAGTTGGGTATCCCATCTTCCACAATGTCCAGCTAGTGCCAAGGGCACTCCTGTACTGATATTCCCCACAATAACAATGGGTGCTAACAGCTATAGCAAAGCCTTTTGGTTTCTAATAGGGTTGTAATTCAGAAAAATGAAGATGGCAAAGTAAAGGGTTTTTTTACCTATCAAGGGGTACATAACCAGATACATCAGAAACAGTCTGCCAATTTTAGAGGAATTTTTTACTCAGCTTTTCTCCTCTTTTTTCCCCCCACAAAGATACAAGGACTTTCAAGTTGCAAAACTTGAAATAATACTTGAGATACAAGTATTCTACTCAAATTAGAATTCCTACTTCAAATTCTATGTAGCTTAACCAGACTGAGTGATCTGAGGTGTTAAGTGATCTAGTACTGCTATTTAAACTTCCCCTTTGGTTTGCATTTTGTGTTGTCATTTCAGGTATTTCTTCCTTCACATGTTCCAGTGACTACCACATTAGCACATGGTTATACAAAATAGAACTTTGTTACAGAACAACATTTAAGAAGAAATTGTAGTTGTCATGTCAAGCATCCAAAAAATCTGAGCTTTTCTTTGTATGGAATTACTGCAAAGAGGCTCTCTGGTAACATTAACAAATGGGACACAACAGATTTTTAAGGTTTTTGAAAATAGTCACAAACCTTGGTTTTGTCTGGCCGATGCTGGAAAGGAAGAATTCCGGAGACTAACTTGTCAGTCTTGGTTTTGTAAACTCATCTGGTGACCTACAAGAGTTAAAAAAAACCACCTCAAACCACTAATTATTTCACTAAATGACAAAAAGAACTCAGATTGGATAGACTGCCAGAGCCATGCAAAAGAGCTTTAAGAAAAGCAGTTCTACAGTCCTGGTATGAAATCTACACTGCGGTAAGTGTGGAAAACAATGAATGCATTAGTATTTTCAGTTCTGAAATTGCCAAGCACGACAGTAGCTTCAAGTTTGGTTTAGTCGTGGAGTTAATACATGAAGGTGGACCTGTTATTTCAGGTGGGGCTGTTTGTTGAGGGATAAGAATGGGATTTCCATGCAGTTTACCTCCAGGCTGAATTGTGTTTTCAAGTTCATGTAATGCTTCGTGATCAAGGATCTCTGAGGAACTGAGACAAGCACTTACACTGCAAGCCGTGTGACAAAAGCTAGATAGGGGTTCATCGTGTTCAAAAGCAGGATTAATCCTTACAGCACTTTCTGAATTGCAGCTGCTGAGAGCAGGACTTCTACAATGCAGAACATTTTTGTTTAGATAAGATTTTAAATTGCAAAAGAAACAAAAGGAATATTTTGAAAGGTGAAGAAAAAGACTGTGAGCAGCTTACTGCAAATTAGAGTTTCTTTTGCATTTTCTTCTTATCTTAATAATTAAAATGATGAAAAGAAAACCAAGGCTTCCTAAGCCAAGAATGAGATGTTTAAAAATGAAGGGTTGTGTGGGTTCTGGACCAAATTTTGCACAGCGCTGTCCTTGGTAAAGCTGGTGTCTACGTACAGGGCATCTAAAATAAGGAAAGGAAGAGAAAAAATGTACTGAACTTCGAGGCAAAAAATACTGAGTACCTTATATGAAAACAAAGGAAATTCTGCAATTTAATATGAACATTATTTCCACTACAAATAATTATGTGTCGGCATGAAAATAATGTGATTGATGATAGGGAAAGATAATGTTTTTACATTCGTGACAGTGAGTTAATAATAAGCCACTGATATATTCCTTGCCGGCCTACAAATTTTATGGAAGTTATGAATTTTAAATATCTCTGACAAATTTCTAACCCCAGAGCTAACATTTGTGGTTTAGAACCTTAGAAGCTCAGGTGTGTTTTAAGGTAATGTCTGAATACATCTTTGAAGCCTATATTCTGTTTACTGGTGATTTCACTCTGGGTAGCAAGGTCTGAAATAAGAGTTCTATGACAAATAGCAGCACTCTACTCCTCTTTACAGGATAAGGGGAAAGTGAATTTACATGAAACACAAGTGCAAATAATAGGCCATAATTTTCTCTCTGACTGTACAAATTCGCACAAGCTGTCATTTTGACACTGGTGGTAATTTGTAACTTGCTATAATTCACAAAAAATTTCATTTATTATTTTTAATACTTTTACAATTTCACATGACAGTTTGATTATACCTGTACATCAAGTTAGGGCTTTTCTGAATGGGAAAAGTGTTATTTTCCTCAGTGCATCAGTCTTGGAGGAGTAGGTCAGACCCCTTGCTACCTCAGCAAAGTTTTGTAGAGGATCTTTCTAGTTCACAGGCTGATTTCCAGTACTAAATGCTGCAGCTGCACTACTGTGACTCCGCAAGTCAGGAATTTGGCAGTAACTATGAGAATTCAATATAATTTCTGATGCCCTTTGAAGAAAATGAATTTTGGCAGTTAGGCTGTTACAGTGAATAATTTGAATAATTTGTCCAGTGGTTTTATTTTTTGATGTTAATCCCAAGTAAAGTAAAAGATGTATCATTAATCTAGTCAAAATATTAAGAGAGAATAAACAAATGCAAGAATTGTAACTTGATTCTTGCTTATGTACATGGCTGGTCAGCTACTGCGTGGCAGTTGAGTATACAGTTTCACATAATGCTCTGAATTGTCTAGTCTTACAATGAGAAGAAACTTGATACTTTGTAAAAGAGTTAATATGTTCAGGTACTGTGTACTTGTCAATATTGACTTAAGATAATTCCATTTAAAAGTCCTTAGGGAATGTGTTTGCGGTGAGGAAGAGCTGCTAATCTTCAAGTTCTTCCCAGAAAGCCCTGAAAGCAGCCTCAGCCTCCATGTGCTTTATTGGGTGGTCTGGAATGACAGTAGTCTTCATAGCTGTGTCTATATGAATAAAGATTTCCTTTGAAATACATCTTAGAAAAGTGTAATTTCTTAAAATTTCTTAAAATGCTACCATGTAATAGATAAGAAAACTGTGAACGTGTTATTTCATTTTTCCAAAGTGAATTTGGAAATCCGAAAGGAATGAATGCATTTGTGCATGTCATCTCTGCCAATGGTGCTGAATTTCTAATAAATTTCTGAAGCATCTTTAAAAATAACTAGATCATGATGTTCTGTGTATGCTAACAGGCAGAAATGGATTTATCCATGGTGAGACTATTAATACTTTAGAAGGGTATTTGCAGTGTGACTTAGAGCATCATTGAATGTCGAGGTTTTGGCTTATTAGTGGAGTTTATGCTGTCGGAAAGTATAAGCTCAGCCCTTCTTGTTCATGCAACGCACATTACCAGGGGGCTGAATTCATGTCAATCACCATCTATTTACCTGCAGACAGCTCCTCTTCCTGGAACCAGCTCACATTTCCCACCGTTGATGCAGAGATGGGGCTCCAGCTCGCACAGGCTCCGGCAGGGCAGCCCGTCCTGGCTGGCGTAGCCGGGCTTGCAAAGGCAGTCGGCCTCTTTTGTCCACTCGTTCATGACGCATTCAGAAAACTTGTCACACGCCATGAATTTGCAGGGGTCTGCCCGATCAGCTGTAAAGGATGGGTAAATCGTTTACTGAAGCATTACCCCAAAGGGCCTTGGCAGGGCTTGTGGCAGCCAGAGAAAACAGCTCACATTTACTGGCCTGTCACTTGAGTGTGCTAAGAGGAGGATGTGTCCAGCATGAAAGGACACACAACCTTCCTCCTGTACAGGACACAGCAAACATGCAAGTTCACGTTGACTTCTGCACTTATTTATCCCATCCCTGTTAAGCTATGATTTTATTTTCATCTCACTGACAAGGGTTTTCACATTTGGATGTTTTTATCCTGTTTTTGCCATGAGTTCTAGCATCATTCTCATGGATCCCAATGCTACAGCCTTATGTGAGAGAAATAACTTCAACTGTAATGATCTTAAACACACAATTTAGGACAGGACAGAGGGATGGGGTTATTGAATATTACAGTACAATATTCAGACCTGCAATGTAGAAATACTGTCGTATTCCAAAGAAAATATATGCTTACAGGGTTTGTAGTGGGGTATTTTTTTGCTTGTGTAAGTTTCTTTGTTTTGTGGTATGTTAACATTGGGAAGACTTGCTGGGGTTTTTGTTTTGGTTTTCAAGTATTAGTAAGGGATGCCTCTGTGAGATTAAGGGAGAAGGACCCTGCTGATGTTCATGGGAAGGCCCAACTCAGAGACAGCTGTTACACAAGTCTGCTTCTCCTTTCCCATTCTCTGCTTCTTACTAGAAATGAAAGAAAAAAAGAAAAAGACCCAGAAAGAGTGATTTTAACCCAGTGTTCAACCCCTCAACCCAGCTTGTGCTGATGGGGTGATGAGGAGGAGGGCTGCATCCACCAGTCTTGCCTCATGGAGCCTGTTTCCTGTGTACCACAGGGCAAAAACCTTAGAAGGCAGAAGATGAGAAGCAGACCAGGGGATACAAATCCTGTTCTTGCCAGCAAAGAGTCCCAGTAAGAAAAGACAAAAAAAAAAAAAAAAAAAAAAAAGAAGTGGACAAAACTAGGAAAAGAGAGCAGAGAAGGAAATGACAGCAGACATACATGTATGAGCTGGGCTGTGTGATCCTTTATGTAGTTTAAAAGGAAGATTTGTACTGGATATTGCAGCTTGTTACCTGCAGGAACTAACTGGGCTGAGAGTTTTCTTCTGCAGCCACTTCATGCTCTATACTAGATGCTCAGTAATACTAATTTCAATGAAAAATGAGGATTGCATTTGTTATAGGAGTGCTGAAAATCTCAGACACACACTGGGATATGCTTCAGTGGTGGAAATGAATCCATCAGAGCGGTTCACTTATAACCCCTTGATAATTCCACGGCTATTTCCTGTTTTGAATCTTTGACTAGTGGGTTTTAGCATGCACCATTTCCCTTTGCTATATGCAGTGTGCATGTTGGTTTGATACGTCCTTTGCTCCTGGACTGTGAGTGAGTGCACATGTAAACTCCAGCAACAAGGAGAGCTTGGCATGAGCATTTGGCTGGGTTGAGTTTTTGTGATAATGTTTCATCTTCCTCAATACATAACTGCATATTTTGTTACATTTTCTGTTTTCACTTCATTTAGATTACAGAAATACTGTATGGAGGTATTTTTAAAAGTCCTTCTTTATGGTGTTATTTATGACCAGTGCATTCAGCCCTTTGCAGCTGCTGATATGTATTTTGGACTGTCAGTTCCCATCCATGTTTCACCTTGGTAGAACATCATTACCACTAGATGGCTCTCAGCTTCACAATAAAGAGAACTTTGCTTGTATTTCCTTAATTTTGCTACACAGGTTGGGGTTTATTTATTTGTTTGTTTTCTGAAATGAAAACACATCAGGCTTTGAAACACCTGTATGGGAATATACTGGCTTTGTAAACACAATTTCTTCTATTGCTTGTAAGCCTTGAAAGAACATCTCCCTCAACAAACCCTCTGTAATAAGGTTTTCTTGAATTAATGTTGAAAGACCACATCAGTAAAGCATATCGGATGAAGATGAAGGATTTAAAATTTTTTTTGAATTTGTGTTTTAAAATCTTTCTTATTTTAATTTTTATTTAATGAAAATTTAATAAATCAAGGAACATGTGGCAGCCCAAAGTTCACTCTTTATATAATGCACTTATGAATTTAATACTTTATTCATCAAACATCAGTTTATCATGGCAGTATTTGAAGGGTAGAATACCATGATTTTGTTAACTTTCTTTACCACAAGCGACCTATGCTTTTAGTGGCCACAAAGACATATGTAAAATGAGAACTGGTTATAAACTGCCTGCCTGAATTGTAAATGGATTTTTGTTCCGGAATTGTCAGAGATCTGTACATAAAAAGACAGCTTAACCAAAAGTCCTAAAGATATCTTCATACCTTTGCTATCGTTCTTCTCCATGACAATGAAATTAAATTCAACCCTGAAATAATTTCCAGAGTCTGAAAATAGATTCAGGCTTCAATTTTATAAAACAGTATAGTTTTTGAAAACACTAAGTTTTTGACATAAGAATAGTGTCTAGATGTGTAGTTACTGACTTTCTGCTGTTTAACAAAGACTACAAACTTATTTGAAAGATATAAATCCAGAGGGATTCTAGAATTACAAATCTATGGAGTACTACATAAAGTCATGCTCAAGTTAGTGAGTATCTGTAGAATCCAATTATTTGTAAAATCTGTCTCCTTTTGTTTTGAATGCTGTATCCCTTTAAAAAAGATTTAATGGTGCTCTAAAACATGGTTTGCTTACAACATTGCAATAATCATCAGAAAATGTGTTTACATACTCAGGTGCAAGACTTGCATGTCACACCTGCAAGCTGCATATGAGCATTTCTTACACCTGTCTTCACCCAGCCCTTATTCTAGACAACACTCTATTTGTCTCTGAAAAGCAGTGGGTGAACATGCACAGCCCAACAGCTCCACCCAGCTTTTCATTACAGTATGAAAATACATCTGCAGAGAATTTGCAACATCTTTTTTGTCTTATTACTCCCTATCACTGCGAGGCTGTTGCTAGTATGGTTATTTCCAAGACAGTCATACTTCAGAAGCTGTAACAGTCTGAAAAAAAGATTGTCTGCTTGGTTTTGATTTTGCACTTACATTAGTAATGCAATCTTACCTGGCTCAATATCCAGGGAATAGCTGTCAATCTCCAAATTGAGGTGTTGGGCTGCAGCATCACAGAAATCTTCCAAAACACAATGTACTGCTTCTGTGATATTGTATGGCACTGTCCTGGCAAATTTCATTTTGCTGTTCACAATCACACTTCCGTTCCTGAAGTTAAGAATTTCCAAGTGCTTAAAACCAGTAAGGTTGGACTGAAGGTATGGAAGTAGCTGCAAAACAGAGATTTGACTTTATTTCAACTTACTGTCAGTGTCTACCTGCTATTAATTTCTCTTATAGTCAATTTTCATCATCAAGCACACATATCACAGATTTATTTCCCTGAGTTTAATACAATTGTTAAGCTCCACCAGCAAATTAACTTTTCTGTTTAGCAGTATCTTCTTCTGGATTTCTGCACTTTTCTCAATAATACATTGAGATGGATGGGCAGCAATTTCCCCTGTAATGAAATGCACAGCAGCTGGGGAGTTTATTCATCTGGAAGAGAAAAAAATTACCTCACTCAAAAGCCAACTTTAATTATTTTCAAACATTCAATCCAGGCAGGTTAGGGCATAGTATAATAGGCATGTTGCTGAGCTGACCTGTGCCCTATTGTACCCAGAGAGAAAATCCATATCTAATCACAGTCTATGCTATGATATATTTTTAAAGGCCTATTTTTAAATGCAGCAAGCAGACACAAGCCTTAGATATAATCAGCACTGCTATACTGTTGGTGTGGATCTAAGAAAAAGCCAAATAAATTACATGCCAGGCATATATCTGGGCTTTCTTGAGCAAGTAAAAACTTTCATCACTGACTTCATAAACTCCATCTTCATACTCTAAGGGCATCCCAGGCTTACGGATCCTTTAAAATACAGCTCATCAGATTGAATCATAGTAGGGTTTAGTATTGTTAAGAACTGTGCACTTCAATGTATTCCTTCCACCTGCACCCAACTACCACAAGTGCAGTTCGAGTTGATTTTCACCCACCAGCTGCATGAACTGTTGTTCCAGCGCTTTGTATTCCGTCGAACTCCTGTTGAAGAGGTCATCGGAGAAGTGCATGTTGGTTACCCTCAGGCTGAAGAAAACCACGAGCTCTTTGCCTTTGGCTGCAGTTGTCATGGAGCTGGTGGTGACGTACTTGAGCCCCGGCGCTGGCGTGGTTTCTGCGGGCTCAGTGGTCAGCACGGAGATAAACCCACTGCCCTGCTCGCCTTCGTCCAGCCCGGCCGTGCCCGTGGCACCGATGTGATCCAGCTCGGCAGCGATGTCCTGCACTCCCATCCCTGTGCCATCCGCAGGAACGCCCCCAGGGGCTGGCGCTGAGGAATGCGGTAATTCAAGGGACTGCTCGATGATCTCAGAGGGGCTGTAGGACGGGCTGGTGGCTGCAGGCAGAGGTGCAACTGATGGCAGCACATCCGTAATAACAGCTCCAGGCTGCACGGTAGAGACATTACTTGGACCAGTAAAGACAGGCAACGTGTCGTAAGTGCTGGCTGTAACAAAAACGTCATCACCTGATGATTCTAGCTCTTCCATGATCTTAATTGCTGCAGGAAAACAGGGTAAAATCAAATAAGCTATGTTGAAAAGTAAGGATAAAAAACATTAAGCATGGGAAAAAAACATACATGTATATGGGATTTCCACTGAAACATTTTTAACAACAAGTTTAACCATATCTGAATATGAAAATGTTGACTCCATCACCAGGGAAGAACTACTGGAATAAAATATCTCATACACATGTTTGAGTGATGAGGTTTCTGTGGGTTCTGTGCTTAATAGTTATGCTTGGCAAGTATTTCCTGAGCCTCTAAAGCACATTCTTGTTCTGAAGGTACATAATCACACTGTCAGTTTATATTGTCTGAAAGAGGAGATTGGAGCTTTGAGCTCTCTGCTTCGAACACTTGTATGCCATTCTGCTCCCCTCTGCAAAAAAGTTAAAGCTAATCATAAAATGTGATTACAAAAAACAATACAGCCCCTCCAGATGCAAACTGTGTCAATTTACCCAAAAGACAACAGCACTAATGAAAAAATACTCAAACCTTAAGGAGCCATCTCCTGCACCTGAAGCACAGTTTTTATGGCATCCCCATTGGGACTTGGCATGGATCTAGGATATGTGATAGCTGTAGCTGAAATCCAAATCTAAAGCATCAGGAATGCTTCTCTTTGAATTCGACTTGCAGCTACCTGGCACAATGACTTCACAATAAATGGCCACCAACAGCCACCTGCCCAGACTGGTGACTTTGTCCTTTTCCAGTGATCTACCATTCTTCACAAGGAACTTTGAGCAGCCCCCTGCAGGCAAAATCACCTGTAAGGCTGTAAGGAAAGAAATTTTTCTCCATCTGATGAACTCTTCCTTTGCCTACATGCTAATTTCCTCCCAGTGGCCAATGAAAAGATGAAAAGAGAGCAGACTTTTGCATTGGAAAATCCTTGACTGAAGGAGGTGGCAACTGTCCTGGCCTTGGCACAGGTGTTGCACATGGATATTCTTTGTATCCCTTTCTGTTTCCTCGTTTCTAAAGGAACACCCTAATATTTCATTAAAAGCTTCAGATGTTCTTCTCTTGCCATGTCCTCATGTTTCTTGTGTGATTAAGGATACGGACAGATTAGCAAAGCAAAGCCTAGTGATGTTCTCTGTTTACAAAGCTCTTGCTATTACTTGTTGTGCTGATAAGGAGTGAGAGTCACTTATCAGTTAAGAGAACTCAGAACAGCTTTCCTAGCATTAGTGCTTGAGGCAATAATGCAGGATGATCTACTGATGGGATGAGCCTGCAGCTCCACAGACATCACTCTCAGCACGAGGGCACAACCTCGAGCATACGACTGTGATGGCATTTGTTAGGCAGATTCTATTTTAGAAAGATAACTACACTAGTACTGAAGTGGCTTTGAAATTGCAGCAAATTTGAAGCAGGTATTTACAACCATATATATATTGCATGCTGGGCATATAGCTGTGTATATATATATACATATGGTCTATACATAGACAATAAAGGTCTTCTGGCATCCTCTTATTACAAGCAAAGTAACTTAAAAGGCCTTGAGGACATACCAAGATGATCTCTGAGCATGTATCACCTGTTTTCATAAGCTGCCAGTTCTTAGCAGTCACTGTGTCTCCAGCTGGAAGAGACAGACCGCAACTGACCCAACAGTTTGTGTTAGTTCCTGTTGGTAAACAGGCTCACATCAAAGCCTGCTGAGCCCCTGCTGTGGCACAGCACCAGTCCCAAACCCAGGGATAACTGATCTCTTCTTTGTCTAACAGGTGTCATGATACTGCTGCAAGTCTTGTCTACACAAGTCACATGTTGAAATCAGCTGTAAAATTACTTTTTTACCAAGATTTTCCTCTTTCTACACGAGACTTCAAAAAAATTCAATCCCAAGAAGTTAAGAACTATGGATGAAACAAAGAAGACCTAGACATTCCATACAATCAGAGAATGGTCTGGGTTGGAAGGGATGCTAAACATTATGTAGTCCAAGCCCCCTGCCATGGGGAGGGACAGTTTCTGCTTGACCTAGTTGCTCAGGGCTCCATCCAACCTGGTCCTGAACACCTCCAGGAATGGGGCATTCACAACTCCTCTTGATAACTTGTTCCAGTGCCTCACCACCCTCACAGTAAAAAAATTTCTTCCTAATATCTAACCTAAATCTACACTCTTTCAGTCTAAAGCCATTCTCCCTTGTCCTGTCACTACATGACTTTGTAAAAGATCCCTTTCCAACTTTTCCTGTAGGCCCCCTTCAGGTACTGGAATGATGCTGTAAAGTCTCCCTGGAGCCTTCTCTTCTCCAGGGTCAACAAGCCCAGGTCTCCCAGCCTGTCTCCATAAGAGAGGGGCTCCTGCCCTCTGACTATCTTCACAGCCCTCTTCTGGACTATGTCC
Organism: Monarcha castaneiventris obscurior; assembly: GCA_026261815.1. NCBI lineage: Eukaryota > Metazoa > Chordata > Aves > Passeriformes > Monarchidae > Monarcha > Monarcha castaneiventris. Next base: position 6,178,294 of record JAMPIT010000624.1, on the reverse strand, counting down.
AGCAAGTCCATCTTTCACGTGTTGGGGGGACCCAGAGCTGAACAGAGTACTCCAGGTTGGTTGTGACAAGAGTGGAATTCAGAAAAGAATTACCTCCCTTGACCTGCTAGTCAGTGAAATGAAAAACAAAAACCCAACCCTTTGCATTTAAAATGTTGGGTTTATATATAACATCAATATATATTGATTTTCAGACTCGATGTAAAGAAGATACTTTTTTTTTTGTGATGAGATTGGTGAAATGCTGGAAAATGTTGCCCAGAGATGTGGTGGATGCTGCATCTCTGGAAATATTGAAGGTCAGATTGAATGGGACTCTGAGCAACCTAATCTAGCAGAAGGTGTTTCTGTTTATTGTAAAGGGGTTGAACTAGATGGCCTTTAAAGGTCCCTTCCAATCCAAATTATTCTATGAATCTGTGAATCCATACATATAAAGATATGTATAAAATTTGCAACAGAACACAAAATACCCTTACATCATTCATAATAAAGGAATTATTTTTAAAACTTTACCAGTTTGCTTTGTAGATGGGATTTTCACATCAGAAAACAATTATTTTATGAAACATCTACTAGTACAAACTCTGACAATTTAGACACTCAATCTCAGAATATTCAATTTCAGCATAAAGTTTAGTCTACAGCACTATCATTCAGGTGAAGGGAATCCACAGAGGGCCCAAAATAAGACACTGAAATCAAATATACCCCCAGAGTAACCACACTGAAGGTTAAACAATACCATGGAATTAAAAGCTGATGTCTGCAATAAAAACTGCAACTCAAATTTCAGCCACCTCTTATCCTCCCACAAAGTTGTTCACTGAACTCCCCAGATGTTTTTTTGTACTACATAGCCAAGGCAGGACAGTATTGTACTGAGAGTGTTATATCAAAAATTAAACACCTGTTGGCAAAGATGTGAGAACACTACATTAAGAGGCAATTTCCTGTGCCCATGCTATATTAAATCTTTGTAAAAGGAGTTTTCCATGCAAGCATTTATCCCTGCTGAGGGAATGAAATACATAGATTTGACTTATCGGAAAAAAATCAACTGTCATTTCAACAACTTTATTTTAGGTATCTAATTAGTTGATTCTCTTTTTTTTTTTTTTTTTTTTAATGAGGAAAACCTTGCTAATTGACCACGAATAAGGTGTAATTGTTTGGGAAAGGTCAAATTGTCATAAGACATTTTTCTAGTGGGTTTGCATTAACGAGCAGGCCCAGAATGTTATACATCAAGAGGTCCTGGCACTTCCTTTCTTTCACGAGCATAATAAGCACTGACAAATTTTCCAAGTCCCCTGGTGGGTATTCTGTATGTGTTCTGTATAAGAAAGTTACAGTGTTACAATGTCTATGTATATATTTTCATACTTGCTGGCTGAAGAAAAGAACCAAAGAAGGGAAATGTGTGCAGTTAAGAGATTGGTTCATAATACAGAATAAGAATCACCTTGTGTGCAGCTCTGCTGATACCAATACCAGATGGATACAGAAAGTAGCTGCATTCAAATTTACATATTTTGCTGGTGCCTGAAATGTCACTAAATCCCTGGATGCAGGACTGCTGTGTACAGACAAAGTGCTGAATTTATGTTTGAGGCCTTTAATTTTTAACTAGGGCACAAGTAATGTGAGGATTAAGAGAATTAAGAGAAGAGGATCATTAACCTAATATGCCACAACGAGTGTCTCCCAACACATAATTACTGATTACATTCATCTTTCTAACTGCAAAGCCAAGCCAAAAGAGCCACAGTGATCTAAGACTGTCATTCTGTCTGTCTGTGTGAACCCTCCAGTTCACAATGTCCAGTAAACCCACAGAACTCTTTCTCCACTGACTCCAGAGAGCCTCGGTTCACTGGGAACACACCCCATCTCTCTTCCATCTCCAGTCCTAAAAATTCTTTTCTCTCTTAACCTTTTTCCTTAGCATTCCCACTGGAACTTTTTTGAGTAGTCTAATTTTTCATAGGACAGCCTGAGAGTGCAGCTCTAGCTCTGCTACTCACTCCACTACTGTGGTGTTCTGTGTAACGTACAGAAACCATCATATTTTGAAAATTTCCACACCTTGCAGCTGTGCTTCATTATCAATGTTCTCAGCACCAAAGATGCAAATAAATGTCATTCTTACTTGATGTCACAAGAAGAGTATTTTCTATCTTGATAAAATAATGCTTAGTAATGGTGATCTTCTTTCATTATTCTCAGGACTATTCACTTCTACCTCACACTGAAAACTTAAAGGGTAAGATAAAATTTGTGAAATCAAGACCTGAAAGTCTAAACCACTACAGAATTCAGGGCATTGAGCAACCAAAGCTTACTAATCCTGTCTATATTCATTATGAATGAAAGAAAGATGCTTCTTTAGTTATCTCCACACTGGCATCAAGGCCAGCCTTCTGTTCAGTATCAGACAAACCTGTTTTACTGACTTTCCTGCTTAGCTGAGCAATTTGTCAAGGGCAAGAGGCTGTGTGTTTGATTTGGAATGTTTGCTTCCAAACTGAGTTATGACACTGCCCTTGTCTCACTGGAATTTTTACCATGATTTCTTTTTGGGAGGTCGGTAGTATTATTTCCTTCTGCAATGACTGAAGAAATAAAAAGCAAAGAACTCTTCACTTGTTCCTCAAAGATGTATAAAGAGCAAACCATTAAGAACAAAGCCAAGCCCTGACTACCTTTACTCTCTGCAACTTTTCCCCTCATAGTAGCCAAGTCTGCCTGAGAGCAGCAGAATAATGCAGTTCACTACAGTCTGACTGTCTATCAGCTTTTCACTGATGCAAGCTGGATGGTCTTACTCAACTCACACAAAGTTTTCAGTACAGAGAAAGAATTCTCTTTATGTAGTGCCTGAGGGTCAGTATTTTGATTGATCCATCTGTCCTTGGGAAATGGAAGCTCCCTTAGACTATATGGAAGTCAGTCAGTTGCAGAAGGGAGTCATGTCTGCCTTTAGCAATTTCATATTTGGTCACTGTACCTATAAGAGCCCTCTGAAATATCAGTTGCTTGTGGGATTAAAAATTCTTTCTTTCTTTGATTATCATTTTCACATGCATTGGCCATAGCACGGCTGAAATTAGTAATTCAGCTTGCCATTTGCTGTTTTATTAGGACTTCTGTTACTTCGATTACAAGTTTTCTGAAAAAGCCTCTTTCTGTAAAGATTTGAAACAATGAAATCAATACATTTTATATTTTAAAAAATCTTTTGATTTCAAGTTAATAAGTTAAACACAAGAGGTGGAAATACAATAGATAAACTATTAATTGAGAAATCTTACTTTATAGACGTGTCAAATTCATATGCTAAGAAACCTGATGCCAAACCTTAATGACTGTCTTTGGCATTCTCATGTTTCAGCAGCTTTAGAGGATTAAGCATTTCAGAAACACAAATATAATTTAAACAATACAGGAATAGCTGGTGTTTAAAGGATACCCAAAATTCTGAGTAGGATATAAGAATATTATACAGAGAAGTGAGGTGAAAAATCAGATACTTTGTACGGACAGTGGGTCAGTGGTAGGTTATTTCTGTAACGTGGCAAGTCACTTTCACCATTTGCAGAACCTTTACCTCATCTGCTACTGAGACTTCCAGATAAAATGACACACTAGTCCTCAAGCACCCTAAAAGTCAGTTTTCTGTGTAAAGTCCTTACTAAAAATGATGCAACCGAGACTAAAATGCTCTTGTGAAGGGGGTTTGTAAGTACATTTGCATGAAAACATGTTAAAAACGCCAAGGATACCATGGCTATTATGTATTGTAAGATATTTTGTGTTGAAGCTCTGCAATATTTGCTACCATAGTAATATCATATTAAAATATATATTAAACAAGCAAGGTACCATGCTAATCTTGGGAGCAAAACCAAGTAGCAGTGAATTGACAAATAGGAATGCACTTCTACAAAGGAATAGCATCAAAGCCAAATGAAAAACCTCTTTCTTAAAACAAAAGTTTCAGGAGGATTTAACATCTCTTATTCCCATTGTTGAATGTTCTCAATTAAATTAGAAGAAATTCTTTCATGAATTTAAAATGACATCTACGTGGAAACAGCCTGGGACTTTACAAACACCCGGAAACATGAGGAAACATCCATCTAAATGTTGCAAACACTGCTGCATGACACTGTAACAATTTCAGAGCACCCCAAAAGGAGAACTTGGAATACTCTTTTTGATTTAGTTTATTTTAGAAAGTTTGGAAACAAAATCTGACAAGTTATAATACTTATCCTTCAGAACTTAAAGCACTCTCCAAATTCCTGCCCATTTTCTCTATTTTTCTCAACTGTGCAACAGGAAAAAATCAGAGCAAATTTTTGTAGATGGTGGGACCATCAGACAGTTTTGTGGTATCAAAGTTTATTAGTTTACAAAATGGTAAAAACGAAAAACAAAATAGAAGTTACATGATATAAATTCAAGTAATGTGTTGACCAAGGACCTAAAACAGAAAAGACAAACATGAAATTAGAAAGTTAAAACCAGTGATTCTCTTAAAATCTTATCATCAGATGAGCACTTTAAGGTTTGTCAAGAAGGCTTTTTTTCCCCTTGTACCATGTAGTCACTTGTATGAGAAAACAATTCATGGAATGAAAGTCATAGAATGAGGAGTATTTTGTTCTTCTAAATTGTGCCTTGGATGTAGGTAGCCTGATTTTTCTCAAAGTTTTGAAATGGAAGAAGCGACTCTGAGAGAGAGATAGAAGGAGATAATTTAAGTGGGAAGATCCTTCTGTCTCTGTGCTTCATTGTAAGAATACATTTCAGTCTTACTGATATTGAACATGACTTCGGGCCAGATGCCTTAGTGCAGACTTGGATTGTTAAATGCACCCATCGTGCTTGGATTGTGGACTGGAGCAGCCCAGAGCAGCCAGAGTGCTCATCAGGGAGCCAGCAGAATGCAGAATGGCAAACCCACAGTGCACTAAAATGGATCCACACAGCCATCAGCTGCAGGTTTGTGCTGAAATCCCTCAAGAGACCTTCATGTAACACTGGGGTGCTGAAGCCTTATGGCATAAGCTAGTTTTTCAAGAAATGACAGCTAAATGAATATTTTGGATTGTTCTCACATAAAGTTATGGATTAACGTACATGAATTTAGTTTAAATTTTCCAATTGTTGTTGAGTAGCAGTGACAATACAATGATGAAACTTTGTTGCTCTAACTGTTCATAGAATTTACATATGTTGAGAAAATAAAAACAGGAAAAAAAGACTAGTTAGCCGTCCATAAAATACTCTCTTCACTCCCCATGAAAGAACTACTAAGTATTATTAACACTAACCCTCTTGCAATAGTTTTTAAAGGAATTGTTAATAAGAGGGCAAAACCTCTGATCAACCAGCAGGAAAAAAAAAATTATTTTCTGTAACTGCAGCTGATGCTGACTCTATTCTCTTCTTCTCTTCTGCTCTGCCATGTATCACCATTGAAATCATCTCTCTTGATGCTTTCAGGCATGCATTGTCCTCAAGCAATACTACTTTTTTTTTTTTTTATTCAAGCTTTGTAGTATCATGTAGGCCTACTGTGAAGTTCTTCAAGATTTATTCAGCATAATTTTGATTTTTATTGTTTAACTTTGAAGTGTCAGTTAGTGCCTTTTTCTGAAATGGTGAATAAGATATAGGGATAGATATGTATAGATATAGATACGGATGGTATAGAATAGGGATGAGAATGGAACTTTGGGCTTATCTTAATTATTTAAGACAAATTTAACCAGGGCTTCAGCCACAGCTCTAAGCTACATATACATTTAAGAGAAAGGGCTGAAATGTTTTAAAGTATTTTTCGAGCTCCATTCCTCTCAATCTCTATAAAGATAAATTAAAACCATGGTAATTGCTATTGAAAGATAAACCTTAGGAACCGAAATCCTCAGCTATGAAGATTCCATTCATGAGTAATACTTTTTGTTTTCTCAGTCAACTCCCAGCAGGCTTTCCTGTGCCAAAAATTCCCTGCTCCAACTCTGCTTGAAAGCCCATTATTCCAGACTGCATGGCAATAAAGATGGTTATTAAAGGCATGTTTGACCCTGTATAAAATTCTGACTGTAAAACTGTTATTGACACCACTATTCTACAAATATTGTATGCTACAATAATTTAATTTTTAAAAGTCTACCAAATGGGGAAAAATGAAAGAGAAGCCTAAACATGTAAATGCAGTAAAATGGAGAAGAAATTAAATCTTTTGCATCCAGGCTTGGTTTAATCGTGTTCTTACTGATGCATGTAATGATCTTACCATTCTACAGAATGAAAGTGAAACTTCTGTCTCCTTCTAATTTACACCTGGATATCATTGCTTGAAATTGAGTTTAGTCCTTTCCTCTACAGAACTTACAGAAAGTTTATTTGAGAAAGAAATGTTGAGGACTTACTGGAATAAAATTGCATGTTATCTTCAACCAGAAGTCAGAAATTTATTGCATATTGCAATTAAAAGAAAAAGTATATGATACCCCTGACAGGAGCTTAAGTTGTAGATATTCATAAACATGAACCACATTAAATTTAGTACAAACATTATTGCAAATATGTCTCCATTTAAGATTTTTATGCATTTTTGTTTGTTAGCTTGAACACTATAGCATTTTTCAAACTGACTAACAAACAGCTTAAATACTAGCATCAGTGCTACCTATGTAAGGCATATCAAGATGGCTGAGAAGACCAAAGTTGGAAGGCTGAGCCCTCTCTGTAGACAGAGATACAAAATTCCATTGAGATATGGAGCAGATGATGGAGCAGAGAGGATTCAGAGCACCCAAGTTACAACTTGTCTGTAACTTGTGCAGGTGGCACGAGTTTTTCTCTAACAAGGAACAGACTAAAAAAATTTCCAGGCTGAGATCAAATGGACTCTTTTGTGTTGGAAAGATACTCCAAAGAGAGGAGTAATAATTTAAAAAGTCAAAGTTTTAGTACAATTTTTTCGTAACACATTATTTCTCGAAGCCAGCATTTCTAGCAAAGATTTTTAATAAGTGGGGGAATGCATTATTTGGGGCATGTTAGTCTCAGCAGTGCCACTTTGCCTAATATTTGTTCCAAATGGACTACATGACATGTAAACTTCATTAGTTTCTTTCATTTATGACATGGCAAAGGTTAACTTTACATTCCCAGCACAGAACCCCGTATTATTTGTTTTAAAATGTCTTTCTGATTATATTACTGCAAAGGTTAGAGGTTTAAAATTAATTTTATTCAGGACATTAATATATTAAAATTATTTGTGATACTGGCTCTTCAAATGCTGAACTTATTTCTGCCTTTTATATTCCCTTTTTATTAGACAATTAGAATTATTGCAGTCATATCTGAAGACTGTAAACTGCCTCAAATAAGTTTTTATCCCTTTAGTTCTAAAGAAAATTAATTTTCTGGAACAAAGTGGAGTTAGACCACATGCAGCAACACATATATATCCCTCCTGGAGGGAGAGCTCCTTCATGCACTGGAACAAAGAGAAAGAATTATGGGTGTGTTGTAGGCTTAACTACAAAGTGTGACTGAACAAGTGGTGGAGCACCGAGGTCTGTCTTCCTGCTATTTTCATAGGTGCAGAACGAGGTGCTACACTTTTTCATGATACAAGTGGCTCAGGAGATTTACATCTGGATTGTTAGCAGCAACATAAATTGTTCTCAGTACTTCACACAGTCATTTCAATGAGTCACTGGAATTACCAATCGAGTTTAAAGAAAATTATCACCTGTTTTGTTGTGTTTGTATTGTGTATTTGGGGGGTCATGAATAAGAAATAATATTTGAAGGAACTAAAGCTTAACCTTAAAGTAAAACAGAAATGGTTGGATAGCTTAATAATTTAAACAAGTCATGTGTTAAATTGGAAAAATAGATAGTGCTCACTTTCTCTCAAATTTTTCGCTTGGATTAGTAATTTCATTTCAGCATTTTTAAGTATGTTTTGAAGACATGATGTAGATTTTGTTCTATCTGATTGCTCCTGCTGTTCCCAGCACGGAGATAGCTGGGCAGAATGCTATCATTAAATTCTGACCAGATGTTAATAACTTAGTCTAATATGTTCAGGATTCTTTAGGAATACTTGGAGTAGGCAGTTCTAACTGATCAAAACTTTTCCTTCAATCCAACATAACCTAATATGGGCCTGCTGAAACTCTTCTATTCAGCCTCATCTTCAATTCATAGACAACTTTCAGACTACTAAATATTGTATATAGTGCTTGAAAAAATGGCATAGCTCGACCTACCTGTTCATTCCTCCAAATGTCAGGCAACCTTCACAAAAACCATTCTTTGCACATCTGAAGCAGCAAGAGACAAGTGGAAAGGTGCAGAGAGAAGCTGATGGGGAAAATGTTGAGAAAATCCTGTCAGTTTAAGATCAAAGAAAACATAAGGAAAACATAAAAATACGCAAGAGAACAGAAGAGTTCTTACCCTCTGTATCCATCGATGTAAAAAAAATGGTGAGCATTCCTGGCACAAGGAATGGGTGAATTCCAATCCTGGGAACATTCAGAGAGGTTCTTGCAAGAAACAACGGAGTTTTCTTTTCTGTGACAATGCTGGTTATGCCAAATAGAAAACTGTGCTAAGCAAAGACAGTGCTTAGGCAGCTGAGGATGAACCAGAGGCAGAAAGAATCCCCAAACATGCAGAAAACTGAGGTTTATTCCTAGAGATTACTTGGAAATGTGACTGAGTGAAGAGTGTGCCACCTAATTAACTGTTGAGTAGCAGGATGATATTAAAGGGGACAACTCACAGCAGGTTTGTGCGAACATGAGAGTAATTATGGCAATAAATAATGAGGCTTTTGTCAGTTACACATACAGAGATGTGGTAATCACGTACTCCTTACCAATGTTTTTTTCTCACAGAAAAAAGAATCCCTGCAATAAACCCTGCAGTCTTCACCTCTCAGAGTCTTGCTGGAGAGCCTGAGGATGACCCAGGCTGGTCATACTGAAATGCAGTACAATGGAGTAGCTGACAGATTTTACTGCTAGCTTTATTTTGTTCTGCAATAACTGCTCCAGAAATAATGCCTCCTCCATGCTGGCCAGGATTTTGGGATAAACATATACCTGGACTGTACAATTTGTTAGTAGCTACAATTAAAACAAATTCAAGTTAAATTTCTTCTTACTGTTTAGGAAGCCAAATATTGTTATTTGTTTTACTGCTGAAATTTTCTTGGTTTTTAGAAATAACAATCTGTCTAATACATTACATAAATTGCTTCCCTTTTGAATTGTCATATGTTTTAGACAGTCACAGGAAGACTGAAAAGAGAGTAATTTTAATAATACAGAAGAAATATTAATGACTTTTAACTCCAGAAGGGAAAAATATGAAGAAGAAAGAGGAATGCTAGAGAAAAGTGATCAGGTATCATCTCAGACAGTAGGGGGAAAAAAGCTTTTTTTTTGCACTGGTTGTAAATGGAAAATAGAAACAGCCAAGATTTTAAAGGTGCTGCAGTAAAGAAGAACATTTTTGAGAAGTCAGATTTGAATGGTGACATCTGATGCAGGCATTTCAGAACTTTTCAATAAGAGCTCTGGAAATTTGTGCCACACTTTTTCTTCTAATTCTATAGTGAAATCTCAGAACAGCAGGCTTACTTTAAGGACAGCTTGGCATCTTCCTGCTGGTTCTGGACAGGGGGTGGAGTAGCTGCCATCACCATGTGGCCAGCACAGCACTCTAATCCTCACTGGCCTGCTCTCTGCTGCCCACAGACAACTTCACTGTGCAGAGCTGGACTGTGACAGGACTGTCTGAAAGAGACCTCACACCTGCTCCTGGCTCATCCCTCCCACTGGCTGCTCAAATCCCATTCATGCCTGGCTTAAAAGGACACCTCTCCTGCTTTTTTCTCTCCCTTCTCTAGGTGTTGTATGTGGAACTTTGTCTATATTTACATGTGTGAGGCTGGTTATCTTTTTGGGAGCTGTGAAAGAATTTTTTTTATTACTTGCTCAGTGACATCAGGTAGGCACAATTAAGGTAGTTAGTGTAGGATATAGATGTTCAATATTCAGGAGTCTGTAGTGATGTCCAGCCTGCAGTGCACGCATGTGACAACCAACTCAATCAAGTCCATCTCTGAAACAGAGCTAATACCTAAAAGAACCTCAGACTATGTTATTTTTGGTAGCCAGTTTTTTTCTTTCATGGTAAAGAAGAGTGAATTTAAATTTCTAAATATGTGATGAAGAAAACGTGCTCCATCTTCTGGACAGTAGGGTGAAAACTAGTACAGTAGAATTTCAGACAACTCTTTAGACCCTAATCCTCTGACCAACCTTATACAGCACTGCCTGAGTAGTTCCTGCCATTTCACACCAATAACAGTTTAAAGACTTAAAAAAAAAAAAATATTACTAAGAAAAGTGGCTATGAAATGCAGCCAGGAACAAAGTGTAAAATATTCTGTAGCAGGTAGGTTCTGCTCGCCATATTAAAATTAACAGTATTAACACTGCTGACTTTAATAAAGCCTGAATTTCCAGATCTAATTCTATCAGTTCCTATGAAATACACAATATATAAGGAAATAAAAAACTACAGGAAATACTGTCCACACAGGACTGCCAGAATTGAAAAAAGCTTTAAAAAGGGAAAAAGTTTTAAAGAGTATACATTTTAAAAACTAAATAAATAGGTTTTCAACAGCTCTCGTGACTGTTAAGCATGCAGTATGCTTTGTGTACTATAAGCTTTTAAGAAAATATAATAGCTACAGCTTTGAGTCATTGCTAATACAGTATCCCTACTTTTTAGACAGGGAACAATTATTTTTTCTCCTGCTACTCACCTGCAGAAATAATGATGGAATTCTTATACTCTGGTACATGTTTTAGGCATAACTTGTGTTCAACAGGGAGAAACAAGATAGGATGACTTATTTTGAAGGAGGCTTTTATACAGCTCTAGAGTTTGGTCTGTTTTGCAGCTTGACAGGTTCTAACCTAAATATGCAGCAAATAGTTTCTTGAGGGGTCAGTTCAGGTCAGTTAAACACCCTCTGCTTCTTCTCTTCAGTCATTTGGAGCTGATAGGCAACAGATATTTAACAAATTGGGAAATAGATACATGACTTTATGCAGTTTTTATAACATCAAGTCCCTAGTGCAACGAGTGAATAGAATGAAAAATGCATTACTTTCTTTGCCCTGCAAATGTAACACTTTTCCACAGTTATGATGAATGTTACTTGAAGGTATGCTGTGCTTTTATCAGTAGCACTACAAGACTTCTCAGCATGCATTTGAAAATAGTTGCATGTAAAACTTTTCATCATAAACATTATTTTCAGGAGCATTTGACAACTGATTCTCGTAAGAAGTGATTTTTCTAAATTTTAAGTCACTCTGCTAATCATGAAGTATTTGCTTTTCAGAACTCTGTGTATGAAAGCAAGATTATAGAATGGGAAGTTTATATTCATTCTAAACATCATTTATTATAAACTACCATGCAACAACATGAAATATGCTGTGTTTTTCCCAGTCCAGAGCTGATGGTTGTATGCTCCCAAGTGGCACCTTTTATATCCTTTACTCTCTAAAATGCTGATGTAGTTATTTGCAGGATCCAGCCAAACAATCCTACAGGCTGTGGGATGCATGGGCATCCCCCACTCTCACACTTATGCAGGCCCATTGTGAAGGATGCTGTCACCATGCAGGGAGTGTTCCCAATCAGCTATGCAAATATTGCTTGCTTGCTACAGGATGTGGGCAGGCAGCAGGGATGAAGGCCCCTTCCTGCTGGTTTTGGACATGCTGGATAAGGAAGAACATGTGGAAAGGGGGAGGAGGGCTCACTATTCTCACTTCAAGAGACTTTTGGAATACAGGAGGGACATGCAAGGCCAAAGCCTGAGCAAGGAGGGAGCTGGTTGAACTGGGACAGAGCAGAGCCTCCTATGGGAACAGGGAACTTTCCTTCAGCAGGGAGCAAACTCATAAGCTTTGAGCATGATATCCTTAGGGATCCAGAAACACCGAGTGTCATTGTGCGAGGTAATGCATATGGTTGGAATTTTGCCCTGGATTTGCCATTTTTTTTGTTTTTCTCTGCAGATTTTTTTAGCATTGCTTAGAGACCATGTGGGGACATCAAAATCCTGCTGACTCCCATGATGTGCTTACCTGCCCTCTGCTTTTCTGTTGAGAGAGTCAGTCAAAAATCTGAGACAAAGCACATTATGAATATTCATCCAAGAACTAATTCCTCACATGTCCCTGTAGTGACCTCTTGCATCTTGCACAGGAAGCACAGGCTTTGAAGAGTAAATAAAATTTAAGTTTCTTGACCTAACGCTGAGGTGGTAAGGCCAGGCCAGGGAGCAGGATTGGAGAGGGAACAGACAAGAGCTGGCCCAGATGGTGGGCAACTCCTCCAAATCATGGCTCTTGCTGCTTTGCCAGTGGAGGCTCTTGTCCCACACAACTCCATTACCTGCACACTGTGGCTTGTGTGGCTTTCCAGCAGCTGGTGGATGTGATGGAAGCAGTAGCCTTACGGATATTTTGCTGTTCTGGGGGAAAGCCTAATTTGCCTGTGCCCTAAAGCTGACTCTACTATCTTTGTCTTAACTTTCTTTAGTCTGCAGGGTCAGCAGTGGGAAACGTGTCTATCATGTGTTTTTCATTTGAAAGGCTGCATTAACCAGAATTTTCTCCACATATGTTTATATATATATCCTTTTTTGTTTCATTATGTATTTTTCCTCATATAGATAGCTGCCTCCATGCCTACTGCATGGATAAAATGGAACAAACACACACAGAAAACAGAAATTTTTAAAAGCTTTTCACATTAATCAGACCTCTAGATATGTAAGCTTTTCTGAGCCACGGTGCTCTGCTTGGAAGAAATCGTATTGTGTTGCTCTTGCTGCTATCATCCACAGCTGTCTGTAGAGCCCAAAGTAATATACTTTCAATGTTTTAAGTACCAAATTATTTTTATGTTAATCTAGAACTTTTTTTTTTTCTTTCTGACATGTCTTTTTTCTCTACCTTTTTGAAATTTTACCATAGTACTCTGTACTAAGTGCTCTGTATCCTTAGGCATTTGATGTTGGGTTTGACAGCCTTGAACTAAGGTGCATTAGGATTTTGCTGAAAAGGCCATCAGAAATGTACATTTTTCACCTTTGGCTGTGAAGGATAACTTTCTGTCACAATGGGAAGGAATGCTTAGAGCTCTGACACGTGACTGCATTTGTCACAGCAGCTGCACCTCTCTACTCTCTCTTACAGAGAAATCTCTTGTGTCTTACCTTGCCCAGACAGACTGTCTTGGTCGACTTCCTTGAAAGGAGGTTCTGCTATATCAGTCAGTTCTTGCATCTCTTCAGCTTCTCTGTCCCCCTCTCCAGGGGTGGCAAAGCTTCCTGCAGTAGCCAGCTCCACTGGAGACTCGTAGCCATCGGTGAGTAAGTCTTTGCCAGCAGAATCAGCTGCTGGGGGAGGCAAATAGGAAGGACTGATGGTGCTACCCAGAGCACTGAAAGGCACTGTGAAACTTGGGCGGTCGGTAGCAATAATTTGGGTGTGTGGATATCTGTCTTGAAATGGTTCTCTGGAGGGTTTGGTAGGAAAATCAGGTTCAGATGTAATAAAATTATTAAATTCTTCGGGGATGCTGATCTCTTCACTTAGAGCAGGGCTTTCAGTTGTAAATTCATCACCAAATACATCTCCTCTTTGATCCACTGTTGCTGGACTGGGATAACCGAGTGGGAGTTCCTCCTGAAAAAGTTTCAAAAGAGCAGCTTTCAGTAATATGTTCGAGTTTCATTGCTAAAGAGGCAATAATCTTTAGCCACATGAGGCAGCAAATAGCTAAGTCAATACGGAATCATATTATGGGTTGGGCTGGAAGGGACCTTAGAGCTCATCTAGTCCCAACCCCCCCTGCCAGGTAAGTGACATCTTCCACTGGACCAGGTTGCTCAATGCCACATCCAGCCCGGCCTGGAACACTGCCTCCCTTAACCTTAACCTCCCCAGGCACCCTGTACCACTGTCTCACCACCCTCACAGTACAGTTTCTTCTGTATATCTAACTTACATTTCCCATCTTTCAGTCTGAACCCACTACCCTTGTCCCATCACTACTGTTCCTGATGAAGAGTCCCTCTCCAGCTTCCCTGTAGGCCCCCTTCAGATACTGGAAGTCTGCTGTGAAGTCATAGGATGTGTAAAATGTTTGGCATGTGCATGTGATCCTAATCACATTGCCTGTAATTTAAAAAAAGGTCAAAGAAAGATGACCTTAACTAGCCCTGTAAACTGCTCTCTTTCTGTTGTTAAGATGTGCTACTGACCTGATGAGACACTGTTCACTTTGCAATTAAATCTGGAAAAGGTAATCAAGCAGTAATAGCCACCTGTAAATGCTCCAAACAGTATCTCTGTTGCAATATAACAATACAACATTCAACCTCACAGTATGTACAAAAGGCAGATATGTTATTTTAGCATAAGAAACTTTTTGTATATTTATGTACCTCTTAACACTGTTTAATTTCAATTCCCTTGGAGAAATAAATAAACATGAAAAACATTATTAACCTACCAAATCAGGGCCTGCCAGAGGAACAGTGACCACACCTTGGATGTCATTATCAATATCACTAGGTGGTATAATAGTTTCTGCAAAAAAATTCAAAAATATTAGAGAGAGAGAGAGCAGAATACTTCACCACCAGCACATTAACAACCGATCAAAACACATAAACTCAGTAAAAAAAAAACAAAACACAGTACTAGAATGTTCTCCATCAAAAAATTGCTTTTAAAAATCCATGTTAAGACAAAAGGCATCAATTCCCATTCAAACAGACAATTATGAAGAAAACCAAATTTTATAGGCAGTATTCTTATGCTTTATTTAGCATAACTGGGATAGGTCTGCAGAGAGCTGAACCATGGAGGAATGCTTAAAATCATCTGAAGTGTGAGCCCCTCAGTTAAATCTGTACAGGCTATGATGACTCATTATGTTGTGTTCATTAAGCCTAAAGGCATTCCAGTTTTACCCTGAGTCCACACCATTGTTAATGCCAGTGTTTCTTTAGTGCTCAGTTGCTCCTTTCCTCCTCAGAGGAGATCTTTAAAGTACTTGCATGCAAACTGTTTTTCTAAAATTGGGTATTAAAATTAACTACTGGGAGAAAGTTGATTAAAATATTTATTATTGGATTGTTCTATATAAATTTTTTCTTGAGAATTTTAATCTACATTAAAATGTGACACTTTAATACTAGTACTAGTTCAACTGAATAAATTTTTTTGGCAAGAAAATGCTGCTGTTTGCAAAGCAGACACTAGCTAAAATTTGGTATGTGTTTTAAGGCTGTTTCAGCAAATATGCATATGAAAAATATTTTAAATTATTTTCCCTCTTTTTAACCCATCCCTCCAAAAGCCGTTTGCTAGCTTTGCAAAAATCATTGATCGACTACAAAGGGATATTTATTATCTGGATTACTGAACAGGGTGCAGACCCTCAACTTCTGCTGGAGGTTTTCACACCCAGATTGTTATCTGCACTCCCTCTGTGTTTCAGAGTGTGAGTGAAACACATCTTTACTGATTTTATCTTGGGATCAAATGCTGTTTAAGGTGTTGCTCTCTCTGATGTTGCTGAGAGGTTAGATGGCTTGCTTACAACCAAGATAGAGCTTTCAGAAAGCTAATTTTATGCTGGAGGCAAACCTCACATTTTTTCTTGTTAAAGAAAGGAGGCTGTCCATACCAGGAAGTTAAAATGATACAGTGAATATTCATAGTATTTCTGTTTTCTCCTCTTAATTATCTTAGTGTGCAAAATATCCAGATTAAAAAAAAAAAAAACCAAGAAAAATCCTCTAATATAGTTGCAAGTTATTCTGTATAATTATAAAGACACATTTTTCTATAAAATGTAACCTATTTCTCTACATCCTTTGGATGCTGTACAACACTGAGGGGAATGGACTATATCAGATGAAAACAATCTGCTAGAGAAGCAAAGGACACCTTACTGAAATTGCATCAGTTTGGAAAGGGAAGATTCAGGCTTGTGCCTGGCACCTGCTTTACTGACCATCAGTAAACTGAAGTGTTCCAAGGTCCACTGGCAGGGACTGGTCTTCATGGAGTGCAGTGGCAACCAGCTGCTGAAGGTCTGTTACTGTGAGTTTAGCTGCTGATATTTCCCCCTCTTCAACTGGAGAAATTGGAATTTTTTCGCTTTCAACCTTATTAGATCCAATAGTTGAGATGTCATCTGCTGTGCCTTTGGTTTCTGAGCCATCTCTCTCAAAGTTCACCACGTATCGTGCTATTGTGCTGCTTGACCTTCAAGGGGGAAAGGTGAAAATGCCCAGAGCAGCAAAATCAGCCGCTGGCTGAGAACTGATTTTACACAAAAACAAACAAATATGCAACTATAATGTATTATCTTCTGTAAGAGTAATGCAAATTTACTTCTCTCTAATAAGACTGTCACCTTAAAATTACTTTTCCTTCACCTAACCCATTTTTTTTCCATGCATAACTTTTGATAAAAATTCCCATAATGAAGAAAATTGAAAAAAAATCTTCTAATATAATCTGATTTAATCTGAGAACTCAGAAATCTGTAGAACTGTAATGTAGTCTGAAGTCATTGACTACTGATTCAAACAGCTAAAAATCCATGCTGGGGTTATTAGAAACAATAATCCCACATTAATTATTCAGGAACCTATGAAAAGGGATTATGCACTTCATAAAACTGCAGATAAGCAAAAATCTTATCACAACTGAGACAATTTTTTGCTCTTTTTTAAAGAACAGCAAGCTAATGTGACTTTTTCCCAACAGGAGTTAGCTTTTCCAAGTCCAAATGGGTATGCTTTGCTTCTCCCTAGATGTTCTTGTTTAAGTCTCAAATGTTCACCATTTTTAATACATCATTTTCATACATGTTAAATTCACCTAATTAAATGAAAAATAATGAGTACATTGTAACATTTCTACTCCACTATATTACTTTTTTTACAGTATTGAATAACTGTTGGGATAAGAATTTCACTTTATCTAGCATGTGCTATGTATTTGCATTTATATGACGTTGCAAGAATTCAGGAAACACATTAGACAGTTCTTCCTTTTAAAGCATGAGGAAAAGAGAAATTCTGGGAAAATGCTAGACAAATTATTCCCCAGTAACACTTTCAAGCAGCAGAAACAATAGACTCTGTAGCTGTTTGTATTACCAGAGAAAAGCTCCCTTCATTTTATCAAGCTGGTAACTGGTCTCTTTGCTATTCTATCTGGCTTGATAATGGAGATAACAAATCAAATTCTACATACTTATTGGAAATATTGTGTACATGGGAATACAGCTAGGAAACATCAGATCAAAAGTGAAAATTTGAATATAAAGTTTACCTACTTATTTTTCACTTCCAGTATATGGCTGATATAAATCTTTAGTCCTATAAATGTGAATTTTCTTAGGTCAAACACTTTCTTTCCTTCAAAGATATCCTAACAAAATTTGATTACATGAACCATTCAGATTAAAGTAAAAGCTGTCCCTGACACTTTATACCACAAATTTTGTACTCAGTCAGAACACAATCAATTTACTTTGTCACATCAAGATAAAGGACATTTACTGATTTATCTATGTACATCATAAAATTATTAATAATCATAATGATTATAATTAGTCTATGAAACTATTAATTATGAATTACAGAAAGATTACCCATCTTTCTCCTTCTTCTGTCTTCATTTTATCCCAGAAGAAAGAATGTGAGAAAGGATTGCAAAAGAAAGGAAAAACAAAGATTCATGTATGCTGGTAAATTGTTCAGTCACACACATCACAACCATCTTTTGACAATTTATCTTATCTTCTATGTGTCATCTATAATTTTTTATCTCTGTGTGAAAATGACAGTCTACTCTCCATCAGTCCACTTTTTCCCTTTCAAACAATGGAAATTACCATGGTTTGTGTGGGGAAAGAGGAATTTTACTTTACCATGGCAGTTTGAAATATCAGCTCTCCTATTTCCCTCATCCAATGGTGCAATTTGAGTCCTTGTCATTGCTAATCTCTAGGGTGGCAGCGGACACTTGTGGCAGTGCTTTCCATGATGCCTACTCAGACTGTGCCACAGGGGTAACTTGAACCATTAAATACCTCTGGAAGACATGCCTATGCTGACAATCTGTATATAATGCCCTGTTATTTTCCCTGGTGAGGTCTCCAGAATACCTGTGATGATGTCCTTCTTCACTGTCTTGTGGGAAAAGCTGCTAATATATGGAGTACTATGGCTAAGGGAGAACGGACAGCCAACACCCATCTTTGCTGATCTGTAACTCCCAGAGCTGACTAAATTACTGGATAATGGGAATCAATCCAATTCTTCCACACTGATGAATGTTCTTTCATATCATAAACCCAAGATATGAAACTGAAATGGGTCCCAGACCTCCTGGAGTCACAACTAAAAGAGGTTAGTTATTGCAAATTGTAACTATGAGATGCTACTGCAGATTTTCTCTGCTTGTACTGCAGTAAACAGTTTTTTTGTTTTATTAATTTCAATATAAAAATATAAGCAACTTATATTCAGACTATTTTGCTCTTCTCTCTCCTTTTCCCCAGCAATTTTTGCAGAGAGAAATGCTAGGAAGAAGGATGTTCTTGTCTAAAATTGCATTGCAATATGAGTGTCCTTCAACATGTATTAAGTATTACTAAAAGTACTGAATGTTCCTGATGCTGTGTCGTAAGACCACATAAATTTGTCTTTTTCCCTGCTCTTTATTCCTTCTGGCATAGTTTCTTACTATTATATATTTGTTTTTGGCATAGTTTCTTACTATTATTTATTTGTTTTTCATTTGATTCTTTGTGCAATGTGCTACCCCTCCCCTATAGATTGTCTATTGAAAAAGCACACAAGAGCTTGTATTAATAGTAAACACACGAGGAAGATAAAATGAAAAGAAATGGCAAGACAGAACACAAATTCACTGAAAAAAGTCAAGCTGTTTAAATTTTTTAAAAGACCTGAGAAACAACTACTTAAAAAGTTTTATATGTGTGAACATGTATCCTCCTGCAACCCTCTCTTGCAAGGTCACCTTCACTGTGACTTATGAAGGGCATGGGGTCCACGCACAAAAAAGTTGTCACCTAAATAATCATGCTATTAACTCTCTTTATTTTGTCATTTAAAAAAGTCCTTAATACCAGATTGTTTACAAACAATTCAAAGACTTTATTGTATCCTTCAAGCTTCAGGGAATCAAAGCTAATTTTACTAAGTAATTCAAAACCTCATAGTCTCACTTGGGATGTGTTTGCGCTTCTCTTCATATTGTCTCTATGATATTCCCATAAAATTGCTTTCTGTTTACAGCAATACACACCCCACTATTCTACAGGTCTCTTCATTTTTGAGGACAAGAGGGAAGAGGAGAACCCTAGGAGCCAACAAAGAAGACAACCCCATTTTCTTACTTACTTGAATCCTAACACACGGATTTCTTTGAATCCTGGAAGTTTCTCAAATATTTTTTTCATCTAGAAAACCATTAAAAAATTATTCAGCATAAGTTCTATGACTGAAAATCACAAGTTGACTACCTAGACAATATTTTTCATATTTCAGAAAGAGCTTTAGGAAAGAGTCTCAACTGCCCTCTTTTGGGTATCATAATTGATCAGCTTAAACACAATATTTGCTTTGCATATACTTGTTGTATTACCTGTTAATAGGCAAAAAGAAGCACAAAATATTGCTTAGTAATGTATTTTTCTTAGCAATGTAATATTGCAAACAAGTGATAATCTATTTCATAAAAGAGCAAGTAAAACAACATGAATAAAATAGTTTTCTAATTTTCAGCCATTTTGGTTCATGAATAATTTTGTGATTCAAGTCACCTGTAAATTGTTAATTATTCAGAAATATTAAGCAACTGCAGATGGGTTTAGATTATTTGACAAATCATTTAGAAATGAAACAGTTTTAACTGTCTTGTACAAACAGAATAACAATAAATTTTTAATTCTAATGTTAACAATAGTACAATTACATGGTGTTGAATAGAAGAGACATTATATGTGTAGTAAACCATGTCTGCAGGCACTTTCGTTTGAGGGTAATATTGAAAATCTTCAGAGAAACCATTTTTTTTTTGTCAGCTCTGCCAACACATCCTTCACCATTTTTCTACACATACCTAGAACTGAACCAGGAAAGTGAAATAGCTTCCACTAAAGAATGCTCATGAAACTGATGAGAGGCTTTGGTTAATTTTACTAAGAAAACCTTTTGGGAGCCCCAAGTCATTAACTGCTATCATTTAAACTGATAGCTGAACATTTACTCAATATTATTAATTACATGAAAATACCACAGATGTTACAATTCTTACATAAACTATGGTAATGCACAATGAATGTAAGTCCTTTGAAGAATAGTTCAGACAACAGTAGCTAATTACTTTTAACATTTATATTACATTTTTCATTAGGTTTATTGTGGAAATTAAATTATGATAAAGTGCTGTCCATGAATTCCTGATTAAGTCTGAACGATATTCTTAAGGTTATTCTGCTCATCAGTTATCTGAGGCTTCTACTGCTGTCAAAGATGTTGGCTTGTTAGCTTGGTGGCTGAACAGATGGCTTGAATGAGGAGAAAACTGATACTACACATGAAGGAAGGGTGAAGGTCTGAGAAAACAGGAATGACCTGTTTAAAGGGAGGGTACTAGATTTTATTTCATGGTGAAGGCAATTTTATAGTATGAACCTCAGCCAAGGTACAAAGTCAACATTTTTGCATTCACTAAGCCTTCCTACCTGTAGCTGAAATTTGGCAGCTAGTTGTTGGTACTGTGGGGAGTTGGGATCACTAAGTTCAGCTGTATACTCCTGATCAGTGAGAGTGACACTGAATTCCACCATTTGCTCCACAGGCAGTTCAGGGACCGCATTCGTTCCCAGCTCCTGGAAAAGAAATGGCAAGGACAAAAAGTGAAGAAATAAAAATAAGTGATTTTTTCCCCCTCCACAATTCAGTATTTAATAGGTAGAAATATTCCCTTTTAAGCCCATCCTCAAAATAACTTTCTGAACTATATTCTACAAAAGGTGACATTTCCAAGATATATCTGCTGGCTTAATTCTTCTTTCTTTGCAAACAAGTTTCTATTACTGTAACTTGATAGTTGCCTTTGATATGCATAAATGAAGATGAAGAGAATCAAGCCTTGCACAGAGCCTGTAACCAAATCTTAGTTCCATTGTTATAAAGTCACACAGCTATTTCATGTTCAGAGGTTTGCATTTGTTTTTTTCTGATAGTAGAATAGAATTATCCCTACCCATGATACACCCTTCTTATGGAGTGGACTTCAGTGCTATTAAAAGTTTTCTTTTTTTTGTTTGCTGTTTCCCTGCAATATTTGCAGCTTTTCCCTCCACTGTGGGGCCACACATCTATGCTGAGACCATAGCAGCCAGGACAGGGAAAACAACAGCCCCTCCCAGAACCCCACCCCTTTCTCACAGATATTTCTCACAGCAAGTGCTGTTAGTGTGTAGAGGGGCAGTCTCCAATGCCCTGCTGCATGGCTGCTCTGAGGAGACAGCACTGGAGAGCCCTCTGGCAGCTGGCTGGTCAGAAAAAGGCAAGGAAGGCCCAGTCCTACCTCCTGTGTTGTGGAAAGCCCAGCAGGTATGCTTTTTTTGGCATTATTTAATGAAGAACAACATTAAAAAATGGTGCAAAGTGGGCAACAGCCCTCTCCTTAAAAGAATGAGACCTGCCTAAAAGCTGGTTGCCATGCTTTTGTACTTTCTACTGCATGCTCAAGAGGCATCATGCCCTACTCCAGCATATAACAGATGCTAACAAACCCCTTCAGTCCTGCCAGCTGAAACAGAGGGGAGCACTCATGGTTTGTATGCACTGTTTATAAGGTTTCTCCCTCTGTCCTGCTAGCTGAGCTCAAAAGGAAAAGGGGACTGAAAAAGTGGGTAGGAACACAGACTGCCCCCTCACCTTCACAGGAGTCTTCGTGTCGTTGAAAATTTCGTTGAGTAATGTGCCATTAGGTGAGAGGGGTGTGCGAGGAGAGCCTGTTGAGAGAAAAGTCAGGAAAGAAAGGTTTGCACATCAAAAGGCCTCCCCTTGGTGTGTTGGTCAGGTGTCAGCTCACTGGAGCAGCTTTCCTTCAGGAAGGAGGGTGTGTTTGAGCACAAGCCTGTGCCAGCGGAAGGTGGCCATAACTCAGGGCGTGGGTAAAGCTGCTGCATTTTATGCAACAGACAGCCTTTCTTCCAGGTCAAGCATTAGTGGTGTGGCATGTGTGTAACTGAAGGCAAAAATGGTACTGATTATGCATCAATGGCATTGTGTGAGTTAATAATATTGATAATTTCCTGTCCTACCACATCACATATCACCAAGTGTCTAAGCTTAATTTTTCCAGTTGAGATCTTTGTCTCTCTGACAGCCACTTTTCTTCAGGGCTCAATTTAAAGTAACAAGAGACATTGACAGAGTTTTCCACCTAGAGGCAAAATTACCATGCTGGAAGTCCTTACCAATAAGATACAGTTATAATTGGCCCTCATAAGAATATATATTCAGGATGGTTTCTCCTTGAACCAAAATGATCATATTTACAGATTTTTAGCACTGTGTGAATTGCTAATATTATTTTAAAGAACTGTAGTACACAGCAGGATTGGTAAGTCTAATTGTAATAATCTGATCAATTTATTGTCTATTACCACTCTGACTTTCTTGCTTGTCAGTCTTTATTTGCCTTGCTTGCTTGTTTTGGTTAACTAAACGCAGCAGCTGATACTCAAAATGGTATTTTATAACTGAAGAAAAATTAACCCTGTATTATCTAGGTTTGAAACTAGGAAAACATATATTTGAAGACAAACTTTGAATGCAACATTTGAGTAGCAAATAGGTTGAAAAGAGATAAAAAATTCCTTCTCAAAGATTATTTTGCTAAAACATTTTCACTCCACTGAACTTGTCATGCTTCTACAACATTCATTAAATTATAGCCTTTTAAGACCTAAGAATCATTTGCCTTAGCAATTTTTTATTTAATGGGAAGACACACAAGAAGCAGAT
This sequence comes from Monarcha castaneiventris obscurior, assembly GCA_026261815.1. Taxonomy (NCBI): domain Eukaryota; kingdom Metazoa; phylum Chordata; class Aves; order Passeriformes; family Monarchidae; genus Monarcha; species Monarcha castaneiventris. The sequence continues at coordinate 6,155,049 of JAMPIT010000624.1, read as the reverse complement.
TTGATTTTACCTGTAGAAATGGAGGGAATTTCTTCCACCTTTTTGCCTCCTGTTTTCTCTGCTGATATTTCATCTTTCCTACCAATCAAATAGAAATGAGTGATTTAATTATCTGCATATTGTACCGGCAATGACAAAAGTGTAAAAAATCAAAACCATATAGAAATGACCCCTATATTAAGTGTAGTTTAAATGAGAGAAGTGACCTCTAATAGAATGTTTTGTGACCTATGGAACATCATAAGGACTACCAATCCTGTCAGAAATCTGCTCATGAGGTTTTGTGACAGATTTTATCAATGCCACCAGAGGGATGGGATCACAGAGGTTAAATCAGTGCACTGGGTCTGGTTTTGTTTTTCACTTTTTGAAGTCCATGAAGGGTTGACCACTGTGTGAAATGGAAGCAAGACTTCTTGTACATCATCTAAGTCAACCTTTGTCTTCTTTGCTATTTCTCATCCTATCAAGGTAGTTCAGTGAGAGCTTTGGGATTCTTCTAATTTCAGAGCCAATGGACATTTCATGTTCCAGGTGTGTTTCATATGATGTGGTGTGAGAAAATAGTGGGTGGGCTTATTTTTCAGTTGTCAGCCTGCACTGTAATGCCATAAGGATGACTCCAAATAATGATAGTATCAAATCAGATTCCTGAATTCAGATTGAGATGTAGAAATGTTAAGATTTGCTTCTGGCTGTAATATTCGTGGGTTAATGCCTACCATGACTCCCAAGGAGGACAGCTAAATACTCAAGAATATGGTGGGTACGATATATCACAGGATTTGGTTTGGTTTTGTTGGTAATTATTTTCTGTTTTGAGTTTTACAGTCATGTGGTGATGAATAAATTTTTAATTGCTACTGTTATCTTGCCTGAAAAACACTAATAGTATCTAAGTACATTTTGAAATAAATAGATGTATTAAAGATTCTTCTACTTAGAACAGAAATTATTCTATAGCCTTAAAACCAAACTGTTATTGATTTGTAGCTTTTGGGAAAACTTAGGTTCTTAGATAAGACTCTTCTAAGGGACATTTTGAGAGTTTTCTCTCACAAAATTGGGGAGTGAAGTATAATTCCTCAAATTTTCTACAGTGCATACAGATGGAGTACTTGTGAAAACTGGTGTGAGTGAAAGAACTAAGGGCACTGCAAATGTGTGGTGTGGTGTTAACTGAGACAGCATAAATCTTGTGTCATGGACAGCTTGTGTCTGAGCTGCATCTCTCAACAGGAGCAACCTAGATATTTAACAACATAAATAAAGAACATGAATGACAACTGATTTACCACATCCTCTGGATATCTTTTGTGATGAGAATTAACATGCTATTCATAACGTTTCCACAATGTTAACTAGTTACGTGTTGTATCTATAATTGGAGACTGATTTCTCTACATGACAGCTACAGAAGATACAAAATATTTCCTAAGCCACACAGTAGTAAAGATGAAGTCCAACCATGCATAATCAATGCTGCCTGTATTTCCAGCTAAAATACAATCAATTTCATAGAATTTACTTCACCTTCTGAATTCTGCCTAGGGAAAACAGTACTGTTCACAAAGAACCTAAGTACTCTGAGATCAGTCACTTCACTTAATGCTTTGCTGCCACTGCTTGCAATAGGATGAATGAAAAGACCTCCCTTTGAACTTCCAGGGGAGTTTAATTAGGGTCTACATTATTAAAAATATGTCAGATCTCCCATGTCAGAATAAATTAAGATACATAAGACCTCTGTGATCATGAGGCAGTGTAACCTAAGAATGGAAAAGGTCATTTGCCTGAAAATCTGAAAATCAGAGAAAACTGAAGGAAAAAAACCAATACATCAATCAGAACTCAGGGGCTATGATTTTTCTGGCTGCAATATAGTATTTATATGCAGAAAAACAGAGTTAAATATGGTAGCTTTAATCCTGCCATTCTCAGACTTTTGAGAATTGCTAGGAGCATACTTTTTCCAAAGAGTTTATAGAATAAAGTATCACGTTAGTTAACACCATCATGATGTATAAAAATACAGGAGAAATCTAAAGTGAAGGTATAGAGTTTTCATGTTATTTTTTAATGTAGCCTCTCAGCTAAACTTTTATTAAGCTCTCTGACTTTCCTTTTTGAGAATTAGAGCAACTTTTGTCACACTCCCTATCAACACTAGTCTAATGCAAAGCCATGTCTCTGTCAGGGTTTCATGCTCACATTAATCTGAGAAAATGAGTGGTGTCTTGGAATGAACAGGTAACTCAGACATTTGGCTGCATCCATTATTTGTAATTCAATTACTGTGTCCTATGATACATCCAGTATACACATTTCTCACCACACACACGAAATACTCAGATATTTCAGATAAAATTCAGATAGCCACAGTGCTATCTGAATATCTGCTCACATCCACACACATCTACACATATCTTTTCAAAGAAGGCAGTAACATCAAGTGGCAAGGTTCTACTTGTGCTACTTACCTTTCCTGGAAGGTTCTATGTTTTACTCGCTGCAAAAAGATTAAGAAAAACAGCATTTTACTAGTGGGTGTATCCAACCACTGAGCCTGTTAGCTCTTTTGTTTACTACAATTTTATGTTTTCTTTCTAAGACATGCCCCCTCCTTTTCCTGAGCAATACTTTGCCCTTAAATATGCAGGTGGGGAGGGACTCAGAAGTCTCTCCCAGTTTCTAAATACATGTCAATAATCCTTACCCGTTGAATTATTTCCAGGTGCTCTTGGGAATTGCTGAAGTTTTTGCCAATGTCGAATATGCAAAAGGTTTCCCTCTGGCAGGCAGTAACCCAGTTCTGATATTCAGAAGTATCAGGAATCCGATCCAGAAAAATACGAAAGGCTTCCCACACAGCTTCCTGGCAGACTGAGTAAGAAGACAGGGGCTGGGGATGGATGCTTTGTACCAAATAGTAAACTTGAAAGCCCTTTAAAAGTGATTTGGCATTTACACATTCATCAGTCAAGGTGAAGGAACACACTTCTTCAAAATGTTGTTTAAAAATGCTTTTAGAGAAGGGGATTTTCAAACTTATTAGAAAAACCCATTTTAACCAAAACTTGCAAGTAATTTAAAAGCTGTTGCCTTTAGCACTTTACTGTGCAAAGCTCATTACTGTGAGATGGGACATTTATTTTCAGTTCTTGATACTTACTTTGGCTTAGAGTGAGTTCATTATGTGCATTATCTAAAATATCGGCGTCTCTGAAATTACTGCAGTCAGTTTCTCTAAGTATACTCTAAACTTGCTGTAGGGATGTACTCACCTAGCTGTGTTAGGGCCCCTCAATAATACCTCAGGAACGACCTGCCCTCCCAGTAGAGCAGCTGCATGTGGAGCAGATGTGGTCAGGTTATTAAAAAGGAACAGGCTGTCTTTTGAAGAGATGTATTTATTATGAGCTAGAAATTAACGCTACTTTCTACCTCATTTTTCTTGCAACTCTCTGGTATTTGTTTTTATGAGCAGTAACTGCTGCATAAAGATATACCATCTGATGGTAAGTAATCCAGTTACCAGATAAATGTGACACATGACCAGTTGAGGAGGCATTGTAGTGTGTTCTCCCAGTTTGCCCCACATAAGGGACTGTCCTCATGGTGACCTAAGCTATGATGTGTTAGTTCAGAGTTGGTATAGGGTCACAGTAGGCTCAAGTATCCAACAGCAAATGTCTGAGCTCCTATATCTGAGCTGCTTTGTGTTGTGTGCTCATCCCTAGAAGCAGAGAATACATATATATGTAGAAAAGAATAAAATTGTCTAAATTTTCTTAGAAAAATTCTCTGGAGGACTGATATGAGCCACAGTTATAAATGTGTCATGGGACTTGGAGGGGGGGAGGTAATCTCCTAGGCTTTAGAAACAGAAAAGAATAGACCTGAAAGTATATCTCCTAAACAAAATGAAGGTGAGATTTGTCCCACAGATGGGTGCAGGCTCTAAGGCTCCAGCACAGCTACCAGATTACCTTTTCATGAAGGATGGTACTGTGGTTACAGATTCAAGGATGACACTTGCATCACCGCATTTTCAAGTGTACCTTTTTATTCATTTATCAGTTTCGTCAGATAAATTAACATGCTCAACTGGGAGGGCAGAAGTCTTTATCAGAAGTTCTGATCTTTCCTTGAAGGAAAATTTTCTTGATGTTTTGATGAAGGACAGTGTAATGGAAAGCATGTAACTGTTCAAGGGAGCACAAACACCTTTCTATGAATGAGTGTACAAATTATTCAGCTGCAGAGACATGTTTTGTTGCTTGCTTTTTGGGAAGTACTCCAGTTTCAGTTGAAGAACTGGATGACAACTGCTTAGAAAATTTTGTAAGTATAGGACACTGATGGGAAAAAGGAGTATAAGTTTAAAGCTTCTTGAGTCCAATATTCCAGCTGATGTGCTGCTCTCCAAAAAGCTGGGTAGTACTGTCATATTCATTTTTTTTAAATGAAAGGGTCATAATGACCTTTTTTTGAGTTCAGGTTAATGATACCTGTCTGTTTCAGGATAGCTTGTTTTCAGCCCAATCTGGGATGTAACCATGGAGTTTCAGGGACTTGCAGGATTAATTTCTATTTAAGAAATGCTTTTTGGATCAGCCTCTGTGACACATTTCAGATTTCTGTCTAATGCCAATTGGATGCTACAATGGATACCAAATATTTTTATATCTATAGGAATAGCTACAGACATTTGTGCAGTTGCCTATAGCAAATGGCTGCTGGAGTAAAATTTTTGCAGCTCTACATCCAGGTCTCATTTCAGAGGGAACTAGTTGGTTCCCTGAAAGAGATCTGAGGAGCAGCCAGGTTACATAGATGAATGGGAATGGTTGGTGCCTGATAAAGGGAAAAATAGATAAGTAAAGGTGATTTAGGGAGTAGATGTTGCATTAGATACTTGTGTCCCAGAAATGATGACTAGGTTTTAGAATCAGCTTTGGACTGTCTCACTGCAGTGCAAATACATGCATTACTGTAATATAAAATGGAACAGCTTCAGAATGAAAGACTGGGAGGGGTAAAGGAAGGAAGAGAGAAAATTGGACCAACAATTGGAATGGAAACTCTATAGGCTTTCTATAGGCAAGGGAAGGAAAAAACAAAAAAAAAGAAAAGAGCTGGGAAGGGACTGACCTAGTTGAGAAAGTCTTATTTTTAAAATATCTTGAATATTTCTTATGCCCTAAGTTTTTTTTCATGACCTGCTGGCAATTATTTCAGTGTTTATTATATACAAACACTGCCACAGACTTAATATAACTACAGATACACCAACATATTTGTGCAATGACCATTTAATAATTCCATTTCTTGTCTTACACTGATGCCATTAATTCTGAGTAGCAGTGATGGTACCTGCTCTTTTGAGAAAGGTGGAACTTCTTTTGACACTAATGCAAGCACAATTTGTTCTTCATGTTCAGCCATGCTAGAACACTGTGCAATTACTCTGAGTTCATTAGTCCTTTGAGAGCATTGTTTTATTTTCTTCTGTTCACTGTCTATCTTGAACCCTGCTGATGCACATGTAACATTTGATTATCTATGTAAAAATCAAGCATAAAGTCAATAACACATACACTGCCTAAAGGTGAAGAACAAGATTCCGGAAAAGTACTGTGTTTCCTCAATTAACGGAAAGACTTTGAAGGAGGAAGTGCATACTACAATAATCATCTTACCTCTTAATCTGTAGTAAGCTTGGTGACTGGCTAAAATCTGCTTCACCGATTCTTGTGGGCAAACTTTCACACCAGTTGAGAAAAAGGATGACCTCTTTGTTCGGTGTTTTGCCATGTCAAATATCCGCCTTATGGTCGATATCCTGGACCGCTTTGTTGTTCTTTCTGTTTTGTCTGACCCTGAGGTGACAGCAAGATGTTTGGCTTCAGCACTGTTTATTTTATTAGGAATTTCTGTAAAACGTAAAAAACAAGAATGTACGTAAACATACTTTGCCTATGCAGTGAGTATCCAATGCAGGTTCATGTCTCGAAAATGGACATGAACTTGAGAATTCTTTTTGTTGCATTGTAGTGGTGTCAATGCACTTGGTGAACTATTGGGCTGAGGAGAAGCGGCCTGTGACCACATGGGGAAGCTGAAGCTCAAGTGACTTGGTAACTAATTCCCTTATGTTTTCCCACGTGACCCTAGGACATACAGGGTAAAAGTTTCAGAAGCTCTAAGTCCTGTTTTCAAAAGTGACTTTGGGTTAGATCCACAAAAGACACTTAAGTGCTTGAACTCTGTGCTACAGCATCTCATTTGTGAGCATATCGCCCTGTAGGGAAATTTACAGTACAGTGATAAGTAATGTGAACACTAGCAGATAAGTAAAATGAGAAATAGTTGTACCTTAGATATTTAAAATCTTATCTTTCCTTTGGGCTTCAAGGGACATCTCCCTTCAAATCAGGTTCATAATCTTGAAGCTATCCCAAGAACTAAACCCTGAAACTTCCAAAGTTGAACAGGAGTTTTGTTGCCTTTGGGAAAAGAAAGACCTGTTTCAGTCTCTCTTTTACTGCACAGTGCACTCCTCTATCCTTCCCTCACATAAACTGAAGTTTTAACCAGAACAGACTATGATTGTTTCCTTGCAACTGGATGATAGGTGTTGTGAATGCTCTGGCATCATATTTCAATAAATCTTTGAATGTTCCTGGCAAAGTGGAACAGCTACAGTAGAAAAAAAGTGAAATCAGTGACTAGGAATTGAAGACCTAGGATTAAATTTTACTTACGAAGGTATTCAGTTATGAGAAATGGAGAAGATTCTAGGCTGTCAAAATAACCTCAAGCATAGGAATGCCTATCACAAAAATTCAGGACTCATCTGGTTCCACTTCCTAAGTATTTGTGTTACAGTATTATATGACATAGCAGTTAAATTTAATGTTAAAAAGTTAATGGTAAAAATAGCCTACAAAATACACATTTAAATGAGCTGAAATACAGCCCTTTGCAGCATCATGTGGCAGGAGCAATGGGTATCTTTTAGATTAACTTCCAAAATTTTGTGTACATGTTAATAAAGATGTTAAAGCAAATTTGGAAATACCCTTTCTGGTTGCCTTTTCACACATTTGATACGGTAATTACAGGTGAAAAATAAAATTATAAGCAAAATAGAAGACAATTTGAAAGAATTAAAAAACTTTAAGCAAGGTATATGTCTTCCTGAATCCTGATGAATCAAATTAAAAAATTACTTTGGAAAACAGTTTAAAAGCTTCTAATGGACGAATAAAGGGAAATAATAGGGTTAAAAATGAAGAAGTTCAGTAGGAGTAGCACTATCAAAACAAAAATAAGAGTGAAAAATTATCAGTTTCCTGGAGAAAGAAGAAATGTCATGCTGCATACAACAAACACTAATTATCCTATTCTTAGGCAAATCAAGAGAAAATAAGGAAGGTTAAAACCACTACCTTGACACTTTGGAATTGTGTTAATTAAATGTTTAAAGTAAAGTGGGCAGATAAATGATAAGAGAAAAATAATTGAAAAACGTACTTTTATAAAAAGAATAGTGCGTGAAATGAAGAATGGGGAATGTTCTACCATGTGTGTCAGCAGACACATATATTCACATCTATCTGTATATGTCTCAGTTCTTATTTAATTTCCAAATGAACATTCAATGTTTACTGTGTAGAAATCATGGTAGTAACATCTATATTTTGAGATAGATGCTACTCTGATACAGAAAAAAGTCGACTGTTTGATTGTGATGAATATTGTCTGAGAGAAGGACGTTATAAAACAAAGGCAATAGGTGATTGTTATTACTTTCTAATGTATGCCAGAGACAGTGACCTGCAGACCTTTAACTGCCTAATTGCTGCAAGATAATTTAAAATGATGATGCAGTCATATGATGTTTGACATTAAATGAAATGGAAATAATTTTTCCACATTAATGTCAGGTCACGAATCATAAACTGCATAAAAGGAATTTCCCCAGTGAAAGCATGGCACTGGGCTCAACAGAAACCACAAATGGCCAAACGTGAATCAGTTGAGACATAGAGCTATTTGAATGTTATATGGGATGAAAGAAGAAGATCCAATGCCATTGAAATTTCAAAGCAGATTCATGAAATCCTCTAGAAGAGAGAATCAAAAATCCACACGGAAAGTAGCCAGTTGTAAGTCTATTACCTTTTACAAGGTGTATTAACTGTGCCAGACCAGCTGCCCAGGCAGCCTGACCAACTGGGGCAGAGGATTTTGTCACTAAGCTCTTTGATAGCTTTTGTATGAAGTAGAGGCCTTTCTTGAAGGATTTTCTTCTTCTCCAGGATTTACCTACAAGTCTTTGACTTGAATTAAGAATTATACTATTCATAAAACCAACAAAGGAGATTCTTCTGAAATGATTGTTGTAATGATTTCAAAGTCTCCGTGTTAGGGCCCCTTTTTGGGATTTTCATTCTGAGAAAGTGACCAGATATTTCCTGCTTTCAGTTTGCACTATTCTGCCACCCTATTCAGGGTGGGTGCAAATTATTTTTCTTTTCATTCTTTCCCTTCAATGCTCTTTTTTTTTCTTTCTTTTTTTTGATGAATCTGTTTCTAAAGTATCTCTATTGTAATAGGTTTAATTTATATCTTGTGGTTAGTAAATTTCTCTTACTAGAATAACTTTTATTATCATAATTCTTTGAAATCCCATTTATATTAAACTTAAGAAAATTTGAATTGGAGAAAGCATCAGCCTTTCTCTCCACATGGTTGTCCAATATTAATTTCCCAATATTTGCTGATTGTGAATGGAAGAAAACTTCCCTTCTGGTATAAACATTTCCTCATAATTCTTCAGATCTGTGTTTTCCCCTGTGTCATAGAAATTCTGAACTGAGAAATTTTTACGTAAGCCTCACAGATGTTTCAGCCATGTATTTTACTAAAATATGCCTCCATCTACACCTTTTCAGGTGCTTTGATTTCAGTATCCTGGGTTGAAAAAAAGAAATCAAAAAGACATCCACTATTATGAAATTGAATCCATGTATATCAGCTGATCCTTTTTCATTTTATTATGCAATGTAGTAATCAACTAAACTGGAGTGATGCAAATTCTACAGGTACATAATTTGATCATGTAAATAATCCCAGTGACACTAGGCTGATTAACTTTTCTTAAAATGAGTAATTCCTGTAATTTTTTTTTGTAAATTTTTTTTCTGATACTAATGCATGCAATTAAAATATTAAGTGTTTACCATAAATATACCTTACCCAATTTAACTTTTTCTCATTTAACCCTGTTGTTTGACAAAGGAGACTGTTTCAGTTTTATTTTTAAAAGGTATGGTTAAGTTTTTTAGAGTTTTTGGTAGTTCTAGGGCAAGGCAGAAAACTGTAGAAGTTTGATAACTCTACTTCAGCGAATCTCCAAGATGCCTTAAACAAAGGTCTAACTCTCCTTTATTCTCACATGAAAGAATCCTCACCATGTCCAAATTTTTCAGGTGACATACTTGGGGAAAAATATTGAGGTAATTTTACCAGAATTATCTACAGAGTCACTGTCAGCTGTCATTAAATTCTGGAGTTCCTGACCTCTAGTCCTGAACTTAGACCAATATAACAAAATTTTTTTCGAAACACCATAAAGCAATTTTCAAAATATGATACAGCAATCTAATTCATATGGGACCTAATCAAAGTGCTTTGGTATCCATAACAGTCTCTCAAGTGCACAGTGCTGTTCTTCAGGTTTTGGTTTCAGGCAGATAAATGGCATTCATTTCACATATTAAAAATCTGAAATTCTTGAAATTAGGCCAGGCCTCTCCTCTGTGTCTCTTGAGACCTGCATTATCACATTTATACCCTAACTAAAATTACAAGGCAGGAGGAACAAATTTCAAAAGTTCCTATGTGTTCTTAATAATCTGCATGTTGAAAAAGGAAAAGTACATCATTATTGAAATGGATTCTAGAGAAAAAGAGTTTAAAGTTATTCTGATAATTGGTCAGCTTTGTTTATTTTTTTCTTTATTTTGCTTTTATAAACATAGGAGCAAGAGCATCTTATTCGTACCTTTTTGTGTAAATGAAGTGGATGCTTCTCTATATAGCTTTATTAATTTCTCTCTGTTAATAGTACTAGTTTTGGAAGGCCTCAAATTTTGGAGTTGGTAGTTTGGGTTTTTTTCATTGATGTAGATGATCTCTGGGTAGGACCATTTATCTACAGCATTATTTTGCCAGTAAACGTTTATTTTTATTTGACTGGAGAAAATTTAGATGCTATTGAATACAAAGAGAAGAATTTAAAATGTGATAACTAAAGATTTGACAGCAAAATCTGAGGTGACAAAAGTCTGAATAATTTACCATTAAAATCATCAAAAGGTTTGATATGCGTGAAAAAGCAGATTAGTCTGAAAAATCAGTGGATGTTCTTAGGATAGAGAAGAATACTTGATTGATAAATGAGATATATTGCCCACAGAACAAAATAATAATTAAAAGATAAGGCTAGTGTAGGGGGAAATGTTGAAATACAATGAGGAAAGCTTATCAAGAAGGTTAATTCAGCAAAGATCTCATAAATATTGTGGTTAAATTTATAGTGGGGCAGATTTTGTTGATAATTGAGCCAGTAACAAAAGCATGGCTGACCAGTCCTGAAAAGTTGATCCTGAGATCTCTTAGTGGGCAGATCAATGTAAACACCAGGTGGAGCATAGAAAGTACAAAGAGAGGTAATAGCCGGGACTCTTTCCCTAGAGGCACTCCCCTCCATTCATGGCAATAGTGAGGATCCCACATTCTAACGGCGCTTGCCAGTGACAGGATGCCCATGACATGTCCTCTCCTTATATTCCTTTTAAAATAATTTTTTTTCCATGGCATATTTCCTCAGGTCAGTGTCATGGGAAGAGTCTAGCTGGATTTGAAGGGGCTTAGATGAGCAGGGACAGATTAAAATATGGCATGGCTTTTATCACCAAATGCTGTCAACATCCTGTGTGCAGCAATCTCTATCTTCCCATGCAGATGTGAAAGTGGAGGCCTTTTCCTTGTAGTCTTGCTGATGTTCAGGGAGGGCTGCTTTGCCAGTGCCTTGGCAGACACTGCAACTTTGACTGTGTTTACATTGCATTTCCAAGTTTGTTTTCACAACCATAAAGGCTCACAGTTTCGAAAACTTCAGAGTGTGGAATTCCATACTAGAAAAATTAATGCTAATATTTAATCTGCTCAGGTCTTGTCTGAGAGCTCAATGCCCTTCGACCCAAGGCTGCATGGCTTGCTTGAACTTATCTTCACGTCCAATATGTTATTGAGCTGTTTTTAATGTACACAGTGAAAGAGCTTTGAAAGGAATTGCCAAGGGGCTCAGCCAAGGGCGTTGTTGCATCCTGGTGGGCGTTATCTGTGCTCTGACTGGGGTAGCTGAGACACAGCAGGGAACTCACTTTGGATCTCACTTCTTCAGGCTTAGTGCACTTAGCCAGTGAACTGCTGAGTAAGAGGGCAGTATCCACTACTGTGGGGAAGTTTTGCTGAAAGATAAGCAGCTGACATTGATGCTTAGCTTCAGTAGAAGAGGAGTTGTGGCCAGAGGAGAACGCTTCTGTTCCCAAAAGATGAAAGAGGGCTAAGACATATTTGATAAAAGTGAGTAATTTTAATTTCTCAGAATGAATATGGACAATGAAGAGCTTGGTAATTCCTGTTTGGTATGTTGGCTTTGTGAATGCCATTCTTAAATGTGACTGAACAGTAACATTGCCTGTGGAATGAGGCCTGGATCTTTAATCGTGGCAATTGTGTATCCATGGGGGCCAAGTGCAGGCCTCCAGTTTGGAAGATCCTGTGTCCAGCCAGTTAAAGTTCATTCATGAACTTCCTGTACAAGTACCACAAAGATGATGGCTACAAACTCAGCGCTACAGAACGCTTCCTGAACCTACTAATATCTTGTATTATGCAAGACTCAGCATCATAGTTACATGTCAGGGGGGTACCAGGCTCTGCTTGTGCAGTGGAGACTTTATACTGAAGACAAAACATCCCTGGTCCCTGTATCTCTTGCTTGGATTCAGCATGACAAAACATCACCTTCACATATTTACAAGCTTCATTCAAGCTCTCTATGACACAGGAGAGGAGTTCCAGGCTCCCGCTTAAAAGGTAAGTTCTATAATTTTCAACCTTTTAAAGACTATATTTGTTTTTAAAATTAGATCTATACCAAGGGATTTGCCTTCTTGAGAATTCAGGAAAATGGTGGGTTTTCATAAATCCTACTTTTTGTCAGAAACACATGATGATGTTTTAAATGTTTATGAAAGGTGAAGAATCTGGTTACTGTTTAACATAGTACTCCAATAAGGTCTCCCATGAATCTTTGCGATATGTTCCTATTGTAATCCTTATATTAAAAATACTAAATGTTTGGTTATAATGAAACAACTTACACCTCAGAACAGGTATGGAAATTAATCTGAAGAAGAATGAGATAAATTCTGAAATATATAACAATGACATTAGTAAATGTGCAAATTTTAATAAAAGCTCCAAACCTTTTTGTTTTAATGGGTTTATATTCAAAGCTAGGAGATGGCATTAGGTAATGGTTCTTTTTCAGAACGTTGATTTAGCCAAAGATCGTGGTTGTCATCAACCAATGTTCTCTTGGATTTCAGCAAGTGTGAAGAATTTAATTTCTGCAAGTAGGTAACACTGGGAAGTTAAAATAGATACCAGAATCCCTCAGCTGTTCCCCTCCTCCTCTGCTCATACATATCTGTGTGATTTTCTGTGCCAAGTGGAGAAATACAATTGATAACCAAATTCAGGGAGAGTCTTGTTTGTTTGCTGTGAATTTGGAGCAATTTTTATGAAATTTATGCATAGGCCTTATAACAGACAAACAGTTTTTTCTCCTTCTCTAGAGGAGATAATTTAGTAACTTCTTTGAATTATACTAATTATACAATTCATGGAAAAATAATTGTAGCAAATTATCTACCTATCATAGATGAGAACAGAAAGCATAACATGCAGCTGGTAAGATTTTCCTGCTTTTGTGAATATAATTGTCATATACTAACGATGAAGCCACATTCACAATAAATGCTGTCTGTATACACCACAAATATTGAACAGGCCGAAATCTTAGAGTCAACATGATTTTGACACATTTGCTTGCAACCTGAAAAAAATCATAGCAAGAAACTCATGTTTTCATAGATGTAATAGGTCCCATTAAAGGTAGAAATTTTTACATTCTCTTTCAGACAGAAAGGTGAAAATTGTTATTCATCAACTCCTCAAACTTCTGCTGCTCGAATGCATAAAAAACATCAAAGGCCACCTATGGTTACATTGCTAATTTGTGGATCTTGTAACAGTCTGCTTAAAGTCCAGAACTTGGACTAGAAACAGCACTGAGGACTGACTGGTTTTAATGCTCATGTTTAATGCAAGTGTCTATTTATATTTCTTTGGCCATCTTAGAAGCATTTGACCTGAAAGGCTGTTCTGTTAATTGATATGGATATGATATGAAAAGATGTAAGAAAATGCCTTAAATATTGGAGTAGTTCTTGGAGGGATGCATCCAGTCTGCAGTGATAAAACACTCAATTTAGCACCTCTGCTTTTAATTTTCTGATTAGTTTTTCTCAAGAGGTACAGCCATTCTCTGAGAAAGTCAATGAGACAGCATAAGTTCAAGTTCCAGTGATGCTTTACCATGTATGTCAACATTTCAACAGTTTTGATGGTATCAAAGAGCTGCAATGCAGAATGGGTTTATTGAGGTAACTGTATTCACATATGATAACAATTAGGATGTCTGGTGTATGAAAAGGTGCCAGAAGCCCCAGTGACATCTCTTAACTTCAGCTTGTGTAAGGGGAACTGGTCGATTTTCCTCGCAGTTCAGGGTCACTCATTCTGCAGTACAATCTACAGTCTCTGGCTAATTGACTCCAACTCAGGTTGACAGAGTGTGACTTGCACTTAACCTTATTTAACTTAGTTATGCATCAAGCTGCAGAGACCAAGTTTGCTTTGGAGGACAGCGAATCCAATTCTTGACCTAAGCATGACAACTTATTCATCTGGTTTTGAGGGAGAAGAGGAAAGGGAAAATAACATGAATAGAAATGTCTTCATTTTGCATCATCATCATTAAATCACAAAATTAAAGATGAGTGATTGCTGTTTCCTGCCTGAAACTGCTGGGGTTTCTATGATCTGTGCTGAGTCATATGTATGAAAGGTATACCTGCAACACAGCCACTAAAACTGGTATTTCGGGTAACAGGGTTACTGAGATTGTCAGTACAAAATTGGGTAAAGTCTGAGGGAGGTATTGCAACATTTGAGTGGCCAGTAAGAAGGTAACTTTGGCTCTGCACTGAAGCAGTAAGTTAAAAGCCAGGAGAACCTCACCAAAGAAAAGACTAGCATGGTGGCCTAAGCAGAATTAGTTATGTAGCTGTGAGTCTGGGCCTTCTGACTTGCAGATGTCTGTGTAACCAGGCAGATGCTCTGAGAGTCAGCCCAGAAAACTCTGCTGCTGTCCTGGTTTATGACTGCAGTGCTTCTTACAAGCCAGAAGTTCAGTTTCTGTGTCACACCTCAGGTCCTCATGCTTTTGTGAAATGAGGACAATAGTGTTCTCTGTCAGAGCAGATATTTGGTAAGGGTAAAACTGGTGGTGTGCTTGCATACAATGATAAGGCATGCTACAATTATGTAAGGGTATATGAACACTCCTGCACTGTGGCAGGTGTCAGGGTACTCCCTGATGATTGTTAATCTCATGTTTTCCAGACAGGTTACTGTTCTGAAGTCCCTGTTCAGTAAATAGCAACTGACAGTGACTAAATGCCAGCAGACATGTATGTGAAAGCAGATAGATATTCTCTCTTTTTAAGAAGTGTGTTATTCAATATCACACATTCCAAAGGGGAAGAAATTAAAACACAATTGGGCTGACAAAGTACAAACCTCATGGAATGTACAGGATAGTGCACCTTATTCCTGATTAACATGGAAGAATTATGTGACAGAGAATGATCAGAAGACTAATTTTAATCCCAAAGGGACTAGACTGGACAGAGGTAAAAAAGGAAGGAAAACATATTTAAAATATTTTAAAGCATCAAAATGCAGTAGAATGCATAGAGAATTTTCCTTCGGGTAAAAAAACTGTCTTCTTGAAAGAAAACACCATATTGGCTATATCTGATGGGTGTTGACCATGTCACTTAGTGCACTGCTTAAACCACAGAGACTTCAAAATTAGCTGAGAAATGAATGTGAACAATCTGGATTTCTAGTAGGTTGAGACTCCAAGTTATTGTACTGTAGCCTGTAAATTAATGTCCTGTAGAAGGAGAAAACTGTTGATTATTAGTAGTGGTCACCTTGTCCACAGGTGTTTTCTGAGAAAAAATCCCACATAAATCACTGTTCATTCACATGTTCATTCACTAATCCCTATGGCATGGGGCACTATTTCTGGAATTAATCTTTAAGATTCAGTGACAATGGTCTAGTATTTATATTAAAGTTAGGCTTTTAGCCAGAAAATAGAAAAGATCAAACCCCATATGTAGTGCAGCGTTACATTTGTTTGAGAAGGGAGAGCAAAAAGGAAAACGCTTACTTTTCGTGAGTTTATAAGCCCAAACAGGAAAGCCAACTTTAACACTATAACTCTTATTTTATAGATGACAGAAGAAGATAATGTCACTGCAAAAAAGCGGATATTTCTTGTTTTCTTTCTCTGTTTGGAACTTCATATTCTTTGATTTTTCTTTTCCTTTGGCACTAATTTGCTTAAACTTTTTTTTTTATTATTTTTTGAGGGCAATTATAGTAATGAAGATCTGAAACATTTATTGCTGAATTAGAACAGCCTACTGGGAAGGGGTGAGTCAGAATGAATTAAAATGATTTCACAGAGCACACACAAAGCCTTTGTGTCCTGAGGAATGGCTGAGTAAATAGCGGATATTTGCTTGCTGAATAAAAAATGCCACAAAACAGCGTTGAACGCACTCAGGCTCCCTTACATTCTCAGTATCAAGTGCTAGGATGTACCCTGCATCCAGGCACAGTTTTGAGAGTTCAAAGCTCCTCTGTATTTTGGTGTTTGGTCTGGCTGTTCAGTAGTTTACTATTCAGATTTTGTGCAGACATTTTTTGCTGTCACAAAATTTTTATCCCTCTCACTTTCCCTTTCCATTGCTAGAGACAGTTTTCGTCAGGACAGTGGCAAAATTACGGCCAAACATTGCAACTCTAAAGTGTTTATTTTGCTCCCTACAGTTTCCTGTTTGTTTACTGTGGAACTGGAGGTGCTCCTGGAGAGCCTCCAAATGGCTGGGAGAAGGACTCTTTTGGTCCTCAAATAGGGACAGGGAGGAAGGACCAAAAAACATTACGAAGCAAACTCCATATTTCTTAACCTGCTTTTTGTTAAATATAAATATGAGAAAATAAAGAATTTGAATTTTAGTTTTTCTTTTTCATGAGGAAAAAAAATCAACTGACTAACCCTGTAAATATTTAGCAATTATCTCTATTTTTTTTGTTTAAGATGGGGATATTTTATATCTTAGTCTCTTATTGCCTAGTCTGTGACGGTTTATATGTACTGCAAATTTGAATGACCATAAGGGTCTTAAAACACCTGTGCTAGGAGCACTAAGGAGTGATTCATGTGAGTATTCAGACTACTAGGAGAGCCCATATACTTTTGAAAAATATTTTCTGAAAGAGTCTGACCCTAATGCTAAGTCATGAAAGCATCTCTGCTCTGAAAAAGAAGTTTCTTAACACAAGTATTAAGTGTTTTGAGATCTGTGTCCATATACTTGAAATAACAGTTTAAAAATATTATGTATAGCATGACTAAATGTCAATAAAAAGTATTATACACTTATGCATACCACATGTACTTTATAGAACGGGTGGCAAGGAACATTTCTAGTTATTCAGTATTCCTCTCTGCCAAGATAGCCCCCCATCATTTTGCTGGTCTGTTAGGGAAAATGTATTGTCACGTGCAATCACAGTTTGCAATAGGTGAAACTATGTGACACTGAAACTATGTGACACCACTTTTAGCACTATTGCTTTCTAAGTTGTAATTATAAATAGGGGCTGCAACGACACCATCAAGCATGCGTGAATTGCCTGGAGTTCATTCTGTCTCTTTCCATCACAGAATGTGCATCTTAAATGCAAGAGCAATGCATCTTTGTAAAACTTGTTTTCTTGTCAGACATAAAGTATCATCATTCACGCTTTTTTTGCCACATTTCCAAAATATCATTAGTGGTTAAATGAAACTATTTGCATAGAATTAAAAAGTAAAGAGATGCAAAACATAATTCTAGTGCTAACTAATACGGTATATATTCCCAAGGATTTTTTCTGTACTTTAATTGTCCACTAGAGAAGATTTACATAATTTAACTGAAATACAAGAACTGTCTTCTGTATTTCTGTATTTCTTTAAGAAAAGCAGGAATTTCTTAAAAGAACCCAAATGTTAAATTTACCCAAGTGTAAATAAAACTTTCCAAACAGTATTGACAGCAAACTATGTTTCATACTGTCTCCCTAACAAATATTTAGATAACACTGGGGAGACTTGTCTTTATAATTTTACAATCTTTGCATTTAATTAACAGGTCTGACATAAAAAAAGAAGGTTGTCGACTTCAGCACACAAAGCAGTTGTAATGTTAGCTTTTAATTCAATTATACAAATATCAAAGCATAGATGGAAAATTTAATGAGAAACCTGCTCCAAAAATAAATACATTTCCCAAAGCCCTAAACATATTGAATATGGCACTAACCAGGGAAAGTCACATCACCATCTTTTCTTTTTTGTTGGTGAAGTAGTTTTAAAATTGTGGTGAACTTTTAAATGTTTTTAAATAGAGCAAGTATAGCTGATGTACTAAGTACTGAGCAGTTGCCTATATTTGTTTTCTTACAAATGATTTTATAGTTATTATTGCAGTAATCCTTACTGGTATTGCCATTTCTTATATATTTGCTGATATGGTGAATTCCTCCAGAACTGGTCTATCTAGAAGTTTTTGATGTTGTTTTTAATAACGAGAGTAACTGTCTTCACTAGTAAATGTGAAGATACACTTTGCTACCTTCTCTTCCTTTGAGGGATAAAAGACCAACCATGTCAAAACTTAATGGTCTTTCAGCCTTTTTTCACTTTCCATGTATTCGTTTTAGAAATAATATTTTTTCACAACACAACATATGCAGGTAAAATGAAGCTAAATAGCATCGCTTACAGATATTGTAAAGCCTGCAAAACACACATAAGAAATAACACCAATGTTTCCTTTTTCAGCTTTATAGCAGTATCAGTAACGGTAGTGTGTCTAGTTGAATTGTCAAAACACCACATTCTAAACAAAAAATTCTGTAACAGGAAAGCTCTTGATCTTGCAAATATTTTGTTTCTCAACATATGCAATATAAAATTCATCTAAACCTTTAATATATGAACTTACCTCTGCTTCCCTGAACTTGGAGAGCAAGGCAAATGATCAAAAATATTAATCCAGTTTTCAAATGCATGCTGTCTATTGATCATTCACAGTTTTCAAGACCAGTCATGCAGGAAATGAGAATATTTTGGTCAGGTAGAAGAATTCTGCTTTCTTAGAGAACTAAAATCTCCAAAGGTCTTTTTTGTTACTATTTTTCAGGTGTCTCCAGCCTTGGACTGCATTGAATTGCAACTAGGCAGAGTGCAACAGGTGCCAGAGTGCAAGAGCTGGGCGAACCCCTCCAACGCCCACACTTCTAGCCTGGGGAACTGGAGTGGTAAGACAAGAGTGACGAAGTTTTAAAAAAGAGCAGTGTCTGTTTCTGGAATAATCTGTTTATCTGCTGCTCAGACATAATCCCTCTTACGGTCCAGCTGGAAGAGCTTTCTTCATCTTATTAACCTTCTGGAACGGCATCTGTCAACCCCAGAAGACTTCAACAACACCATGATAAACAATAGAAGTTTCTTCTAGTTCCCATTGCCTTCAAACATTGATCCTTAGGGTATTCTGGAGGTATGGCATGTGAGAGCTAATTGTGCTGTTTCCAAACCAGGGATCATAAACCCCAGGGAACTTCCTTAAGATAACTTTTTCCTGAAAGAACGTGCAATGCTCAGCTCTTCCTCAGCCTGTGTCGTGCAATCCTCTCTCCCTTCTTGTAGCACAAGGTTGCTGTTGCAATATTCCTGTCAAAGCAGTGATGGTGATGTTCTGTGACAGTGGTGAAGTGATGACTCAGCAGTGAATTGCAGCAGTGTTCAGGGCTGGCACAAGCTGATGCCAAACTGTGACTGGGGCAGGGAAAGTGCTGCATGGTGGGAGGAAAAGAGAAAGTGATGGGAAATGCTGTTTCAAGCACGCAGCTCTAACTAGGCCAAGAATTGGCAGTGAGTGAATGCACTGTTCAAACAGCTCTGCTCCAGTTTCCCAGATAACTATTCTGGTTACATATTGGCAAGGGTAAGTGTTCCATACTTACCCTTTTATTTTCCAATACCTTTTTTACTGTTGCATTACACCTGAAAACGCTAGCAGGTAGGCATTTCTACTGGTCTCTCCCCCTTAAAAACTTTTGTCCAAGTGCTTTAACATAAGAAGTATCTAGACTGGCAGCAAGAATCTGTAAGCACGTTACTTTAAGAACAACCTTCATTTGAACCCAATCAGTATTCTATTTTTACTTAGGATTTAAACAATGGTAACCTCCCTCCCTTTCCAAGATTGCCTGATTTTAGCTGCTCAGACCAGCTACCGTGGAGACTGGGCTGTGACCAGACAAGATTTGCCTCCTTTTTTTGTGAATAACCTTTCACGCACATTGTTCTATTGTTCCAAAAAAAACCCAGTTAAGAATACCTTGCCAGCAGCACAATGCAAAGCAACAGTAGACATGATTAGGACTTCTACTGAAGAAAAATTTATTCTATAAGGATCATTCTTTAGCAGTACCAATATTTGTCTTTACATGTTTTACATATAGTAATCATACTGTATATAGTGCAATCATACCTGTGTGAACCAGGTAAGCTTTAGCAAGCACTTGTATTTGAAAGATGAAGCCCCCCCCCCATATGTTACCTTATTTTTAGTTACTTCAGCTTTCAATCTGCAACAATTGGAAGCAAAGAGAATTTTTCTCAGGGTGGTGCAACCTGCCATTTGTGGTGTCATCCAAGAGTGTGGAATTGGTGAAAGTCAGATTATTTCCTCAGAGCACTCTGGATACCAAACTCCATATGGAATTTGGTAGGAATGTGATCCTTTAATTCCATTAGGAATCTAATTTGTCAGACTACATTTTGAAAATGTGCAATAAAGAGATTTACTTAATTACTCTAGAAACTCTTTAGTGAACCCTGGGCCAGGAATCAGAAATCCTGTATCAAAGCTTTCATATAAAGATCTATTTTTGAGCCATTCACATATTGGAGAATGCAGACATTTAATAACACATTCTTATCTTTCAGAGATAAAGGAACAAGAACAATCCTAAAATATGGCACTATTTTTAGTGTCAAGATGTGACTTAAAGAAAAGATTCAGCTCTACAGGTAAACTGTGATTAAAGATTTGTAGGCCAGGAGTTTGCATACTTTGAGATTATGGTTAAATCATGACTATTTCAAGCTGTTTTCTGCTAAGGCAGTGCCTTCTATGTAGTTCCATTTAATTAAGAAATTTTGTAACTAACCTTGATAACTGCCACAGGGGGAGCAAACAAGAATGATAAACACTCATTAAAACTAAAGCAATATTATCTGGGGACCACTCCATCTCTAAGTACTGCAGAGTTTAATTATAGGTCACTGTTAACTAATCTAGAAGTGTTTCTTCTAGTTGGTTTGCTGTCAACAATAATTATCTATTGTTAAAAAGGTGATTAAAAATATTCTACTGAAATTCAATAGTGCATTACAAATATACTACCAAGACATTGGAAGGGCAAAACTGGGTGCTAAAATATACATTCGCCCAGGATAAGTGCTTAAAAATGGGTTAAATTAGACTCATTACTGGTCATCTGAGTGCATTGCTGCACATACCTAGAATAACCACACTGATATGCTGTGTAAATACAACTAAAGCTGTTTCCTTTGTCTGCAGAAAAATGGCAACTGAGGCCCTCAAGGGCTCCATTTAGAAGACTTTTGTTTTAAATTATTGGTAAGTCTGGGGCTTGAGACACTGTCACATAAAGATAGCCTGGAGGTCGTTATGCACAGTGCTGAATTTTAGGTATCCTACCTGGGTGTGTAATACAGGGTGCCAGCTAACTCATATTACTGATAAAAGGAAGTCATATTTTATACCATCAGCCAGAGTCTGAACCATCTCTGTTCGACTTCAGATTGTAGTTTCCCTGAGTAATTTCTCTACTGGTCTAGCCAACTCTTTTCCTTAAAATTTCCACACTGCATTTACCTGAGAGATGTTTCTCACCCTGGGGAAGGGGAGATATAAGATTTTGAAGTACTTTTTAAATAACCTCAAGACTTTCTCCAGTATTCATTATTCCCATAAGAGCCAAATAGATACTTAGCAACCAACACACACTGGGCACAGCTTCAGGCTTCTGATTAAAAGTGAGGAAACCTCGGTTCTTCAGGCCCCTTCTCTGCTGTTGAATTTGACCAAATCAAGCCCCATACCAGCCTCCTGATCTGTAAATGGGGGGGATGACCCTGGGGGAGATAGAAAAGTTTCTATAGGAGCAAACAAGATGATACATGGAAGCAGGAACATCTTTTACCCCCCTTTCTCATGCACTAAACTGTAGATAAAATATTTCACAAATGATTATTTTAAATTTTAAAAATATTATATATTTTTTAGATATTCTGGTTTCATACTTTAGATATGAAAGTTAGGTACAAGCAGTAGCCCTACACTGGATTAAAGACTTCTCTACAAGTGTCATTTTGCTCTTTGAGTTTTTCCAGTTCAGCAGTAATTTGTACTTTGCCCTCTACTGCTGCCCAGCCGCCATGTTTGGGTTTTTTCCTTACTGACCTAATACAAGGTTTTCATTTATCCAATAAATTTTAAAAATAATTAAAAAAAAATAAAACAAAAACAAGTATCTCTCAGGTCAGAGATTTTTTTTTTTTCTTTTACTGTTTTGGCTTTTTTTATTATATGTCATTGAAAATCCCTAATAGCAGGGAGCAAATACAATCACATCAGGAAAGGTCAGTTTGAAACTACACAAAATAGTTTCTTCCTGAAAGAACAGATCAGTGTCCAGACATCATGCTTGAAAATGTTCTCTTATTTTTCAAACCTGTTGTTCTTTAAAACCTATTTCTTCCAAAAACTGAACTCACCCAATATATCCTGGAAAAGTGCCATACAATTTTCCTGATGGCCGCAGACTCTGATAGTGTTGGGCTAAAGCAGATTTTTATTGGGCATTCATTAAAATATTAGTAATGCAGCAAATGCTGTGAAAATGAAGGTAGTTTTCAGCCTGACCAAATGCCAAAAGTGGAATAATAATTTGGTTGAGAATAAGGCTGTAAATACGAATTAAAAGAAATGGCAAATAACAGACCCAAGAATTCAAAAGAACCTCAGAGACTGAGTTGATGACTGTGCTACTGAGTGCTTAAATCAGCCTCTATATCAAAGCTAAGTTTTCAGGAAGGTTTCGATCCAAACCTGGAGAATTGTACTTCAGCAAGATAACAAAATCTGTTGATGGTGCAGCATAATTTCTCAACATTCTTAAGACTTACATTAATAGTGAAAAGAGGCACATCTGTGTCCTGCTGCTCAATGAGGGTAACAATAATGCAGGTAAATTATATTAATGGAAAAAAAAATAATGCTATTGATGAACAGGTAATTATTAGCTCTAAATTATTAGTAGCCATTTGGCAAGGAGAGTTTGAAAGTATAATTTTCAATCTTTAACCATGATCAAAAAGAGAAATATAATAGTAATGGTTTATTAGAAAGGGATAAAAAGGAAAGCAAAAAATTAAAAAAATGAAATGGTATCTCATATTCTTGTCCTGCAATAGCAATATTGCCTAGTAAGACTAGATAGAAATTTGAATGAGATGGTGGTGAAGGTTATCAGAAGAATGGAAGGGTTTCCCTATAAGGAATTATTACCAAGCCTTGAAATCTTTGGCCTGAAAGACAAATGTCATAAAGGTTGAGAGAATGATGAAATGACTCAGTTTTTCTTGTAAGATGGAAGAAAGAATAGGAAAATACCCAATTTCATTTTCAGGCATCTGTTGCCTACCTTCTTCCTGAGATTTTATATTTTTGGTCTTGGCAGCTTGCTGAGAGAAAAAAATTTCCAATTTAAGTATGGTATTATAAAAATTTCATTCCTTTAAGAATAAGAAGGAATATAAGACATTTTTGAACAGTAAAACCATCAGGGAATGGAATACACAAGCTCTTCCAGTTGCAACAAAAGGAGATTCCATAAAATCAGTCAAATGCAATGAAAGCAAGCTAGGAACTGGGTCACTTCAGTTTTCCTGTTCTTTATGTTATTTCCTTATCCATTTATTTGTCATAAAAACAGATAAGATAGTAGATTAACTGAGTATTTGATCTCATCCATGACTACCTCTCGGCACTGAACTGTAGTCCCTAACTCAGACTAACTTCCCATTAAAGTCAAGCTTGCTGCTCAGGCTGAAAGCAAATTTGTCTATTTTCTGTGATGCCTCTCTCCTCCAAAACAAGGAGCCCGATGTTCTGCTGTACTGCAGCTGCAGAGACCACGGTGGAATTCTAGCCTGAACACAAAATTGAAGCAGGTGATGCATGAATGCAGTTCTTCATGTTATTTCACGAACATAACCCTAGACTATTTCTGCAGTCAAAAAATCTCTCCAGGTTTCTCTGGGGCCTTTAGAATCATTGCTGTTATGCTGTTGCTAGCACAGTTGTGGAGTCTTAGAACCCCTTATCCTTCGGAACAGGAAAAAGTATCATGTGCATATGATGAGTTACCAGTCAATATATCTCTGGTGACTTCTTGACCCCATCACCTCTGCTTTCTTCTGAAATTTTTTTTAGATTGTACACTCTTAAAAGGATTAATGTACTTAGATTCTGTTTAGTGTGACAAGGGAGATAAGGGTATGGAAAAAGCATGGTAGTAACTGAGAAATTCAGCATAATTATGAGGAAAATACCTCAGCCTCAGACTGCTGCTTTAGAATGATCACTGATAACCAAATTATCCTCATATTGATAGTTGATGACTTTTCTTTGGTATTTTCTAATATCTAAATGGGACTGAAATGATTTTTTTTTCCTACTAGGCTGTAAAACAGCAAGCTGACCACTAGCTTCCAGTCAATGGGGATAAATCTACAGTACATCTGCTCAAAGGGATTATCGGTCACTTGCTTGCATACCAATACACAACCTTCTGTTACTCCTGGAGCTGCCTTAAGCTTCTATCATGGGGAGCCATAATGAGCTTGACACACTGTTTTTCTCTTGATGCTGGAAAAGGATCTCTCTAGATTTAGCTGATAGAGGAACTGATGGTTTTACTGTTCAAAAAACTGTCCTCAGCAGGGTAGCAAATTAAGTTGAACATTGTAGTTATCAGCTTAAAAAACTGAAGTTATCAAATACGTCTCTTTACATGAAGAAAGCCTGCAGAGATGGGGTCTTTTGCCATATATTTTCTCTAAACAGAAGCAGAAATCTGGTAGCTCAGTTTCTTTTAATGGTAATAGATGTTTAGCAGTGAAAGAGAAGGCAAGAAGGGAGATGTCTAAAGTACTACATGTATCTTTACACTAGCTTAGTTTTTCCCTCTTTGAGTGTAAGATAATAGTTACTCTTTCTTGCTTAGCCTAGCAATGTTCACTTTTTTCTTTCACAGTTTGTAGCTCTTCCTTGTCACCCACAGTGTTTGCCTTTGTTCATCAGGGTTTTACTTTCTGCATTTACCATGTGAGAGTGGAGTATGAAATGTCTGTATTTCCTGAGCACAGTACTGATCTTGTAGGCAGGAGTTTCTGGAAAGGTCTTGCAAAAAACCCTAACGTGTGTACCCGGGTAGTGTGCCACTGAAGGTGTGGTTAAATGGAGAAAAATTAAAAACCTACCAAAAAAGATAAAAACATATGGAAATTTATCTTTATTGTGGCATATTTTTTACCTAACAGTTTCTTACTCTTCTTTTTCAGGAGGGGGTGTGTGTTGCTCTTGTTTTCTGAAAGGGACAGGTGACAGTCAGCAGGACTCTATGGACCTGACCTGAAACTTCCTGATCTATCTGTGTGTTGATAACTGTCACTAACAAAGTTAGTGGCTGTCATAATTCATAGTCCAGCAAAAGTAAATATAAATATTTAATTTCAATATTTTTTAAACAAAATATAGTAAAACTGGAAATAGTGTGGAGATTGTTTTTAATTAGGCCTAGCACAGCTTGGAGAATTTTTAAGTAATTTAAGCACTACTATTATCTATATTATTGGTGGTTTTGCTTCAGTTGCTTTCAGTAATCTACTGTGAACTCAGAGAAATGCTGTGGAAGTGTCTTCTAACAAAGATGCTTTGGGAAGCAGGTTGTCTGTCAAACTGTACATGTGTTGACCTCTCATCTAACAAGATTGCTTTACCCTTTTGATGGAATCCTGTCTCTCTGTGTCTGACAGTATCATGCTTATCATTCCGTACATAATAGATTCTGTGTATGTGCAGAAGCTGGTTTTCCCAGTATTGATGCTGCTGGTTCCCTGCATGGAATCTCACAAAATTAACTTGAATGTTGTGGTTGCCACCAATAAACTCCCATAGGGTTTATGCATGATAACATTACCAGTGTGACACTGGTACTCATTACTCATTTCATGCTTTGTTCCTTGTATCCCTCGTTACCCTGTCTTCCACTGTTAAATGAATTATTATTATTATTATTATTATTATTATTATTATTATTATTATTATTGTTAGTTTATTTTCCATTATTTCTGAAGGGCTCTGAGCCAAGTGGGCTTTATCTGCATCCTGTAGCTGCATTTTTGGAATGTAGCTGATGCAAAATAAGAACATAGAAACATTTTCTCTAATTCTTTAAAACCATACTATAGTTCTTGGTTTTATTGCTCAGTTGCTCTTTCTCAGTTTGATATTTTGATATTGAAAAGCTTTCAGGGATATATCTATTAGATGAGTTCTTATTTGGTGTCCCTTCCAAACAGAAAAATATTGAATACTTTATGGCTATTTTATGTGAGGATGGGTGTATTTTTCCTGTTTCCAAAAGTAGTTATTGTAAAGTTGTTCTCATACTTGAAAATTGCCTCTTCACTTTCATTAAGCAGCTTGAGAAGTTGTCATGTATAATTTAGTAAGGTTGTGACCTTGTTTTTCTATGAAGATGTCAGTTACCTCTCACATCCAGTTTTTTTCTTTTCTTCTTGCAGATTTGTGTTTCTGGAAGTGTTTGCAGTTTCAGCATACTATTCTACAAGGCCAAATGTATTATACATGTATTACTCTGCATGCTGAATAGAGCTGGGATTGTTTAGCTTTCAGAAGAGATGACTCAGGGGGGAATCTTAACAACATTTAAAAATACCTGATGAGAGGGAGTAAAGAGGCAGAACCAGGCTCCTCAGTGAAAGGATATAAGGCAATGGGTACAAACTGAACTATAAAAAATTCCACTTGAACAGAATTTTTTAATATAAGAGTGATTGAACACTGGGACAGTGGTCTCCAGAGTGGTTGTAAAATCTACATTCTTTGAAACATGCAAAACCCCACTGAGCCACCTGTTCTAGCTGACCCTGGTCTTCCTGGGGCTTGGACAATGTGCTCAGCATAGGCCCCTGGCCCACTCAGCCATCCCATGACACTCCCATAGTGGGCAGCACTTCAGACTATTGCAGGACCTCTGTAAGACACATTCAGCTTCAAACAGTATTTTCACAGGGATTCTTTGATGTGGCAAATACATTTGTACACAAAGATTTCAGAGTATAATACACACAGAGCAGGAAGAATTATTCCATGTACTATTCCATGTACAATTAGGAGCCTAGGAAGCTGAATTACACTTCAAAGAAGGAGAAGTTCAGTCTGAATGGGAAGAAATGCGAAGAAAACAGTTATAGAATTTGTTCACTTCTGGAACAAAATTCTGTGATGAGGCAAAAGTTTATGTATTGTTAGAAATGGTGTTAATAACCTGTTCAGATTTTTATTTTTTATCATTTTGTCATTCTTTCTGTGATTCCTAAACAAGGCTTCAAAATTTCAAACAACACTGCACAAATGCTCAATTTTCCTTCCTCAGAAATGAATGCACAGCATTGATCAAAGTAATAGGATTGGAGTTCAAAAATATTTTCGCAATATAGTATCAGTTGTGGTTAAGTTACTTCCAGTTTAAAAGCTGCATCCTGAGATGCACTGATGGGGCATATGGTTGGCAGGAAGGGAGAAGCTGAGAAGAAAATCTGTTGTACACAAATCCCATTTTCTTTCCCCTTCAGTCCAGAATAAACCCTAAATTCTCAGTCTTTGATTGATATTTTGTATTCATTTTTAAAAATCACATTTCCCAACCAATTATTTGTCCAACTACCATTTTTTGATTCTTTCCCCTGGTCACCATCTGGCCTCTCGTCTGGTCCCTTTTCCCCGTGTTACCATCTGCTTTCTCTGCTTTCTGACCTTCCTATTTCATTCCATCTCCTAATTTCATTCTGCTTCTTTCTGCAGTTTTCTCATCTCCTCTGTGTCTCAGCCTGAAGTTGCTTTCCAGCCCACTAAGGTATATTATTTTGAAAGCTAAGAGTGGAGTGAAGGATTGTTGTGTTTATTAGCTACCCCTGGTAGATAACTGCAAGGTAAGAAGTGAGAAGCTACTTATCTTATACAACACCACCATCCGCTGGCAGTTCCTTCTTCTTTCCCTCTGCATTTCACTGATGGCTACAGCAATATACAAGTAGCTCCTGTCTTCAAAATTTACCAGAGAGTTACAATTTAGAAGGCCAGATAGCTTATATTTTATTAGGAAAAAATAAGCAACTGCAGTGTACCTTCTTTCTACCTCCCACCAGACTGTTTCAACATGAGTGTTTATTTAACTCCTTTTCAGACATCTTTTTAATTTCAGCTTCTCAATCTTCATTGCTATCTTCAGGTTCCCACAGTGGCCCCACCTCATGCTGCAATGCAATGAGGACCCTCCCTGGAAGATGCAGGCTTCAGAAACCAGGCTCTGTTGTCAGCCGAGCTTGATGCTCTGCTCAATGCTGATGGAAGAGGAGGTGTTATATGAGTTCCTCCCACTTTACCCCTGAGAGAGCTGAGCAGTGAACTGGGACTCCTCACCATTCTGGTGTGAGACAGCAGAGAATAGGCACCCTCTGGGATTCAGCAGCTTTTTGCATCACACTGATGATCAGCCAGACATGGTTTTGGAGGAGCCAGCTCAGGGCTGATTCTGGCACAGAAGAAGTTAAAACCAGCGGCTTTTCTGCATAGCCTCATACCTATGTGAAACACACTGGCTGCCTGCATGTCCTTATTACCAATTCAGGTCTGCCGCTGTGCTGTGCACTTGTTAGCGGCAAGACAAGGTAGTGCCTCTGTCCCTGTACAGCTCACACCATGGGTATCTGACTGCTTTTTACAGTTCAGGTTAGGAACAGCACTGCCCTGTGCCATGCAGCCTCCTTCTGCAATCCCCTGAGCTTCATTTCTTACAGGCTCTGAGCTCAGCCTCACTCCAGACTCTTTTTGTGTGCCTCTCCTCCCTCCCTCTGGCCATCTTAATACCTATACTCTGTCCTGTCTTTTTGTCAAGTAATCCCTTGCTAATTAAACTCTGCCCAAAGGAAAAGTAAACAAAAGTAGCAGAACTGACATGAAATTTGCCAGCTCTTACTCCTCTTTCTCTGTTTGTGTGCTTATTCCTCTCTCTAGCTTTTATCTGCCTATTTAGATAAGAAGCTGTTGTGGAATAGGGATGCTGTGTGTGTATTGCACAAGCCCCACTTCCATAAACATTCTGGTAACAAATAAATGCTACTATCACACTACATGTGAAGGTCGTCAGAGGCTGTTCTTGCCATGTCTCAAAGGTGTTAGTGGCAGCTGTTTTACTGCTGTCTGTATGAGATATTTGGGATTCTGCTTCTGCAAAAAGGCATTTTTTGTGAAACTGATCACATTTTCAGGAGGCTGGAAGCTATTTTTGGGCTGAGATGTTTTCCTGGATGCTAGACTCCATGAAAATATTCCAGGAGAATTTTATAGACCAGTACTTTAAAATAAACAGGTCTCTTTAATCTGTCTTTGCATGTGAGGACTTGGCATTAGCTCCAACTTACCCCCTCAAACAGCTTGAATTACTTGGGATGAAAGAAAAAGAACAGTGTCTTTGGAGGGATGTCAATGCCCTGTGTTTCCTCCATTTACCACAGATGCTTCTGTTTTCAGTTTGAATGTGCATTTTTGAGAACTTCTGTAACTTGTGTAGCAGTTCCAAAAGTCCATCTGTGTTTACACGCAGCTAGTGTTGAAGCTGTAGCAGCATATCCTCAGCATTGCTCAGAAGAGACAAGAAAAAATAAGCAGCCAGGCAGT
Organism: Monarcha castaneiventris obscurior; assembly: GCA_026261815.1. Taxonomy (NCBI): domain Eukaryota; kingdom Metazoa; phylum Chordata; class Aves; order Passeriformes; family Monarchidae; genus Monarcha; species Monarcha castaneiventris. The sequence goes on along the minus strand of JAMPIT010000624.1, from coordinate 6,125,350 downwards.
GCAAAGCTCCGTATTAACTTTTTATCAGTGACTTAATTATCTAATTTAAAACAAACATGGTCATCCTTATTTAGTGCACAGAACACATGAAATCCCAGGTTCACATCTCTCACAGGGAGCCCATGCAGTGTTTTAGCAGCTGTCTTGTCTTGCCCTAGAGTGTCCACATGGGTAAGTGTGGTCCTGATATGTGAAGAATTTCCTGCTTTCCTGGGACTTGAGTTTTCTCTGAAAATTATTTGTGGGCTCTACATGAGGCCCATTTGCTCAAATTGAGGAATTCATCTGTCAAATGGTCTTGTTTTGTAGGAATTCTGTTGATAGGATGTTGGCTTTGCACTAGGAAAGTGATAAGCATTATGATTGTCTAGACTGACATAAGGTGAAAGCAACATTCTATCCTACCTTGACTGGCAAATTAATATTTTCCCTTTTTTCTTTCCTTCCATGTATTTTTCCCATTTTCTCATTCATGAAAAACTTGTCTGTAGGTTTTAGTGTTGAAGTTGGCTCTCTGTTCTTGGCTGGAAAGAATTAACTATTTTGGGAAATCCAATACATTCTTAGGAACAATCTGAGAGAATACTTCACTAAGCTAAAATTCCTGAACTGGTATTGTTGTGTCTTGGTAGTAATGCAAACTAGACAGCTGACTTTAAAACAGAATAGCACTTATTAAGCAACTTTTTTTGGTGTGTACTAAGGGCTTTCATGAATGTGCTTGTGGGATGTCTCTGGATGATCTGAATTCCAGGTCAGGGTTTCAGGTCATATATATAGGGCAGGTTGCAATACAAATTGTTGATAATCAGACTTTCTAACTGACAAGGGGGGCTGTTTCTCACACTGGTATTTCCAGAACTGCAGTTTCAGGATTTTTGCTGTCTGTATTTGGATTCAGACATTTGTCACATCTACTTCTGCAACACAAATGTGGGACATTTTTTATGCCAGAGAAAGGATTTAAGGGTGAGATACTTGATTTCACAGAAAGTCTAACACTGTTAGTATGTGAAGACACCAGAGGCTACTTTTGAGAAAATTGCGTATTAGTTTAGAACTCTGTGCTATAAAGTATAACTTACCTGTCAGTAAAATTTCCAAACAAGATGGGACTCATGAAGGTCAGAAAAGAGAAGTTAATTTATATAGATTAAAAGAATTAGTTCTTGGTGTTATGGGAATGATTAGGAAAAAATCACACTCTGATTAGCAAAAATCCCTCATGATGACCAGGTTTTCATCCAGAAGTATAATATAAAAGCAAGTGTAAAAACCCCAACAAACCTACAAAATAAAAAGAGGTTGGAATACAAATACTGTGATGAAATAAAACGGATCATAAGGAAGAAGAAGAGAAAGAAGAAGTAGGAGGTCCAGTAGTAGCAAACAAGTTAATATCAACAATGAGAAAAATAGAAATGATAGAAAGCAATGGAATATAATGCTGTATATAAGCACTCAGGAAAGACACTTTTTTTTTTTCTCCTAAAATATCCTAGAACTTTGCAAAACCAGGCAAGAGGATAGGAGAGATGGACTGAGTTCCAACCTTACACATGCTTCACAAATCCATTAATGGGACCACTGTCAGTATTCCTATGTCAGCTGTGAAAGAGAGCTACTATATACTCCATGTTCTTCCATAATGTTATTTGAATCTAGAAACTGGCTTCTGTTCTGCTACAGTAGGACAGTCTGATCAAAACTTTATCATATGTTATAGCCTCTTATCAGTATTCAATTTTCTAATGCAGTAACAACGTCTTACCACATATGTGACAAGATTCCTGATAACGAAGGTACGATAGATTAGGTAACATGGTGGAAGATTTCAAATACTTTAGAATTCTCCCAGTAAGACTTTTGACATTGGTTCCTGATGTACTTTGGAAACAGAGCTTACCCAGCAAATTTCACAGCAAAACAAATAAATAGGCAAAACCGGTGAATAAAAACATTTCACTACTGAATTTGTAGAAGCTGTATTGGAGCCACGTGCACTGCATGCCTCATGGGAACAGCCTGGATGAAAATGGAATTCACTGTGAGGAAGAATGCTGATTGCATATACCTAGACCTAGGTATAAGTGATTTACCTGGCAAAAATAACACTTTTATGTAAGACAGAGTATTGGCTATCACCACCAGGATGATTGAGAAGTGTAAAGCAAAGATACAGAGCTCCTTATTTATTATTATAAAGCCTACAAAAAGGTACAGACATGTTTCTGTAATGCATCATCATTACTTCAAAACTGGGTCTTTATTCACAGTGGAGGAGAAATGTTTTCAAATTATATTTTGCTTTTCTGCAGGAAAGCAGTTAATGGCACATAAATTTAAATTGCTGTGAATTATGTTACATGCTTAATTTTATTGCATTCATTAAATTATATTACTTTCCACAAAGAACAGTGTGCTGTAGAATAGTTGTCAGTTTAAGTGTTTTGTAAAACTAACTGAGAAGTCCCACATGGGACTTAATAATTTTATTCTATAGAGCTCAGATATGAGTGCAGACTGTTCTTTTGAAAACTTGCAGAGACTGAAGGCAGAGCTTCTGCTGAATGGGAAGAAAGCTTCTTCCAGAAAATTGCACAGATCCAGCAAGAGCAGATAAGTATCTTCTATTTGTATTACTGAGTCTTGTAACCGTCTTAGTAGACTGGATTTGTGCTTTTTTAGTGAAAGTGCATTGCCTTTCAGCTCTTAAATTAGCTTTATTCTAATTCCCATTAACACACAACAGATGGAGAGCTATAATCTGAAGGGTCCTGTAACTAAGTCTGCCAAGTGTACTTGTGTACAAAAGACTTGATTCCATCATGGTTTTGGCTAGATTTCTATGAAATGGTATATAATTGACTTAAAGTACATGATCTGCTTCATAAAATCTACTGAATCAACTTTTGAGCACAGTGTAGCTTAAATGCATGTGTTTGTCTGACTGAAGCTCTGGGTACATTCTCATGTTCATAGTTTTCCACTTCAACATAATACATGTATTAGATTGTTTAGATTGTCAGCTATGATTTACAGAGGTAGAAATCTTAGAATGACAAATAAGTGACAAAGGCATGGTATAAACAGGATACTAAGAAAAAACTAGCTAATTGTTTTGGATTCTGGATTTGTATTTGTTCTGGTTTGTGACTGGATTGTAAAAGTAGGTGGTAGTTTCAGAGACATCTTAAAATTTTTTACACAAGGAGTTAAATGCCTCTGACCTTTACAAAGGTTGGTGCAAATTTAGGATGGGAATGTAAAATGACACTTTCTCAGAACCTCTGTTATAATATATAGTTTACTAATTTCTGTCATATTATACAGAATACAAAAATGGTGAAAAGAGCAGCAAGTAAAAGGTTCACTAAAAATCTTTTTGCTGAGGTGCTTGGTGAAGGTGGGGAAACCGATACAGTCCTACCCTTTCACAATACATAAAACAATATAAGTGAAATAATAAGCATGCACATATTTGTTAAATTGCAGAGATTAACTTCCCATCATAGAGCCATAATTTCTTTCAGTGCTATAGGAAAGCAATTAGAATAGTTTCTACAGTTGTTGCTTTTGTCACATTTACAGACATTTCTTTTCAGAGAAAAACATTTAATATCAGGAAATTCTGATGCTTCTAAGTATATTTCCATTTCATTATATAAAAGGACTTCGGGAAATTAAATGACAGCTACTGAAGCATTAGGGAATATAAAAATATTGTACAGCACTCGTTCAGTTTGCCACCTGATAGAGCAGAAAAATACCTTTTCTCCCCTGTTTTTGCGCGGCTTATTTCATGTCCACAAATGCAGCATGGATGCTTCGACACTGATGGTAAATTCTGAAAATACCTGTTTGTTGAGTGCATTACAAAAATGCATTCCTTCTGTTGATAGAACAGATAGTATCAGTTCTTTTGATATAATGCAAATGGGCTTGTTCTACTTTAATTGTGCAGTCAGTGCTCCTGTTGAAGTTATTTATAGTCTCAAGGGAATCAGTGTGTAGTTTTTTACACCGGAGTTTGATTTTTAAGATTTATTGTTTATGTTTTTAAGGCTTAACTAATTTGTAGTTTAATTTGAGAGGGGATTGGTTATAAAATTGCTGAGTCCAGAATTCCGATCTAATGAGAAAACACAGCTTATGAGAAAATCAACAGGCTTTCATCCCCACAGAATCTACTTATGGGAAAAGCAGAAGGTTTTCATCCCCACAGAAATTACTTCATTTTTCTGGAGACTGCATATTGCGTAAGGAGGATAAATAGAGAGCAAATGCTGGAGCTGTACAAAGGCACAGACTCAAGCAGAGAGGGAAAGGAAAATACAAATATGCTTATGGCACATGAAAAAGTCAATTGGACCTTTAATTGTCATTGGTAAAGCTATTAGTCTAAACTGGACAAATTGAAAGAGCTGACTTAAAGGACAGTCCACAGCATCTTGTCCTACTGAATAGGAGGAATGATGCTATTTAACTGGGATTAGCTAGCTGATATTTCTGCATATGTAAACACCTGGATTGCATCTTCAAAATGGTAAACAGCAGGCCTTCTTAAAAAGGAGACCTGTTACCAGGATAGTATCAAGCATGAATACAACAAGCCGACTTCCCGGAACTGACCTAGCTCAGCTTTATGTTGTTTACCAGGGACTGCACCTCGTGCAGTATCCTACAAAGAGTGCAGGGACATCTAATGACCGAATCAGAGACTGCAACTAAACACACTTGGGCCACCTGAACACACAAAAAATAAGTGTACACAGAAGAGGCTGGGGTGGGTGCAGGCAATGCAGGTGTTCAGAAAATTACCTCATGTACATGCAAACATTGTTTTATATAGCACAAAGAAAATTGTTATCTGAATAGGAATGCTGAATGAATTAAAATAATCCTGACCAATGCAACATTACAGCTAATTGAAACAACCTAAAACCAACCAACTCTCATTGCCTGTATTTTTGCAACTGAACAGTGTGTAGTTTTAAAGTGACACGATGTATCTATATGTGAAAAATCAGAGTACTGCTTATACAGGAAAATCATCTCAGCAATCTACTTAAGGCGTAAGGATTTGCGGGCAGTGTAATTAGACTAGTATTCTGGGAATTTAGAAAGCTGGATTGAATTCTGTGTTCATCTACAGACAACTGTGTGACCTTCAGCAGAGTCCTTGGGTTAGATCACCAAGGCTGCACTGAGGGGGACTTAGAGGCTTAAAAGCCTTTGATGATCTGGAGCTTTGTTGATCAGTCTAACTCGTTTCCATAAAACTTTCCTCTCCCAAGGCAGTACTGAGAGGATGGACTTGTTACAACTGTGCTTTTATGGTAGTAAGAGAAGCACCACAGACATTTTAAAACTGGAAGGCTGTTCTTGTGCATAGCTGCTGACCACACCTCTATCTTCAAAAGGTGCATGCAGGTGCTGGATTGAATCGTATAGATTTTCTTTCTGGCAGGGGAGGTTTTTTTTCTAAGTATCAGACAACTTCAAGTCTAGGTTAATGATCTGAATAAAAACACTAGCAAGGGAACTTTTAGCTGGTCGTTTCTGTTACCTGCTTAACATAAATATTTTTCTAGGATTCATAAAACTTCTACTTGCCACAAAAATAATAAAAAAAAAGAAATCCATGACAGATATTTTCTGTCTTGGAAATGTCAGTGGGCTCTGGGGGCATCTGTTTTTATTGTATAGGCCTCTCTGTTTTGCTTTTTAGTCGTTGATGTAATGTTTCTCCACACAGTTTCTTTTTCTCTTAATAAAATCTATTTGAAAATTTCTCTCCTGAGGAATGAAAGCAAATTCCTGCCTTTGAACAATCTCTCTGTATCTTTCTCTTATAAAGTGGATCTTCGGGAATCGTATTTATCATCTTTTCAGCAGTTCCTGAAGCATAACTGATAACTTATTTGTAGAAAAGGTAAGGACTGTTTTAAGTTTGTTTACATAAGACAGAATAAGAATCTTATTTTCAGATTCAAAGAGATTGTTTGAATTTACCTGCACTGATGCAATCTGTTCTTTAAAAAAAAAAAAAAATCATCCCTCTAAAATTATTAGAACCTTGCAAACACAGATCTGCAGATAGAGGCAGCAGAAATGTCATGGAAGAGTATTTATGCCCTGACTCATAACTACCAGTTTTTCTACACTGTTGACTTTTAAAAGATGAGAAAGAATTAAAAAAAGAAAAAGGAAATTATTCAAAAACTTAATAATAATTTTCTTTGGCAATGAAAGGTTGAATTTATGGCAGCAATGATGTGCTCCTTTCTGTCAGAGAGAGATGTGCTCCTTTCCTTCCTTCCTTCCTTCCTTCCTTCCTTCCTTCCTTCCTTCCTTCCTTCCTTCCTTCCTTCCTTCCTTCCTTCCTTCCTTCCTTCCTTCCTTCCTTCCTTCCTTCCTTCCTTCCTTCCTTCCTTCCTTCCTTCCTTCCTTCCTTCCTTCCTTCCTTCCTTCTTCCTTTTCTCTTTCCTTCTCTTTGCCTCTCTACTATTAAATAAAATACATCATTTTTTTGGCACCAACATTTAACCTCATTTGGTTTTAATCTCATTTCTGGGAATATTTAGAACCTTTTAAGTTCTTTCCAGTTTATGCACAGAGACTTAGCTTTCTTTGCTTTTCTGAGTTTAAACCGGATCGTAACACTTTCCTGATTAAAATTTTAAAATGCTTAGTTCTACACAGTTTAGTCTCTTTGGCATCAAAGGAGTCATACTACCTTAGGTTACAACAGAATTTGTCCCAAAATATTTTTATAAAAATACATGAGGGTATATTGGCCACTATAAAGCATTTTTACTCACATCTGTTCTGCTTCTGTATGATTCTATAAATAACATTTAGGGGAACACCTAAAGGAATTAGGTTGAGCAGTAAGATGGTAAACATAATTCATGGCTGATGTACGCAATATAATTGTATTAGGAAAAATAAGTGGAACTTCTGTCTCTCACTGGAGTCTGAATACAGAGGCACAAAGATTCAAAGATCTGCCCATCCCTGTTTGTACATCATTGAAAACCTCCTCAAAGAAATGGTTAGAGAATACCCCAAATAGAAAAGAAATTATCCTGAACTTGTGTAAAGTTTTAATATAACTTAATGGGATAGATTTCATTGGAATACTGTGTTTGATTCTATCACCTTTCTTATACAACATTTCTTGTATAATTTTAGCAAGGTGTTTTCCTGGTTTGGGTTTTACCCAGCAAAATAATCTGATGTAACAATGAGTTTTTGAGGCTTAATTCATAGATGCCTGTATCTTAACACCCCTAGCTGGAGGGTGATATAGTAGGTGCAGAGCAATGGGCATTGACAATGGATCAGGCTAAATATTTTTCTTGATTTGTCTGTCTTACCGCTGTAGCCAGTGGGAAATGTTTAATGGAAAAGTAGAAAAACAGAGTAAGCAATAGTAGTAGTAGTAGTAGTAGTAGTAATTGAATTTTCTGAACCTCCTAAATTGTATTTATGGGCTTCCACATTTTTTTTTTTTTTAACAAATAGCCAAGGGTACTTTCACACTTCAGCAAAGGATTCTGACTGGCAGATCTGACACAGTGCCACTGCTAGACCTGTGAGCTCCTGAATCACCAGGTGGAGGTCAGACATAATTCTGTGTCATTTCAGGCCTGAGACCTCAAACATGATGTGGCAGAAGAATTCTGGGGACTGTGTGAAGCTTTGCTGAGGTAAAATATGTTCAGGAGATTTTGTTGGTGCTGTTGTTGCTATTTTAAAACAAATCTCCTTGAGTCTGATTGCCCTGGAGAACTTCAAGGTCTTAGCCAAGGCCTGGCTTACTGCCTTTCCTCAAGGGAGCACCAACAGTGCCATCTCCCTTCCACTAGTTATCTTAAGAGTAGGTTGGTTTGTGGGTTAATTACATCTCTTGAAAATATCTGGGAACTAAATGCCTCAGTTCCATCTGTTTTTGTGGGGATTAGCATTGATTTAATTAAATTTGCTTGCATTTCTAGCATTTCAGAGGCCATATCCTGAGAGGAATGAAGACTTTGCTGCACTCTGGCTTCACTTGAGTTTCTCACAGAGCTGTAGCACTCTGGAGCTACATTTCATCTCTATCATGTCTATCCCTGTAATAAATTACTGGCTTTACAGCCCGCTGTAGCAGGGGAGTAGCTCTAGAAGCACTAAGGCTTTGAAGAAGTGCTTGAAGACTGGTCCAGCGGGGTTGCTTGGTTCCTGTTAAAGGATTTAGTCTGAACTGTTGGAATGTTTAAGCAATAATATGACTTGGAAGTAATTTATCTGAGTATGTTATGGTAAACGTCTCATCTGTAAGATCTATTGAAAGTCTGCATATTTGTCTTCTAATCAGAGATTCTCAATAACATATACACAGGTTATATAAATACATTAGCTACTATTTTCATGCCATTGAAAGAAAATTCATTAGGCAAATGTTTCTATTCTAGCATGGGTAGATGTGATTTTAATAACTTTCTGAGATTATTTCAAGCCCTTGAAAAGTTCTTGGCTTCAGGCTGTTTATTTTCTTGAATTATACATTTCTTAAACCTTCAAGGTAATTGGAAACATTTGCACATTCTGGAAAAACTGGGAGTTGGGTGAAGTACTTATCCACACTTTGTGGCTCCAGAACTGCATTTAAAAAAAATCTTTTTGATAATTTTACAGCAAAGGTTCTATGAATAAAGTTTCTTTATGCAGTTGTATATGGAAAGTGTAGTTTTGTTAATGTAATCACCTTGTTGAACCAAGAAAGTAAATTCTAGCTCACTATGATAAGTAAAAGAAACACAATTGGAATTTCCTTTTAATTTGAAAGATAACATTATGTTGAGGGTTTCATGTGAGATCTCTATGTTGTGAAAGAAGAAATTTGTCAACTCTAGTTCATGTTTGTCTTCTGTCTTTCTTATTTTCTTTTCAGGAACAACACTTTAAAATCCTCAGATACGTAACTGAACACTGAAATAGCATTGTTTAGCATTTCTTAGGTTTGGGTGTTGTGAAAGACTGAGGTGATGAGGCATTACTCTATGTTGTTGCAAGAACTACTGCTATGAGATTCCAGATTGGTTTAGGTGATGATTTGGAAATTACTGACCTTTTTCTGAACTTAAGTTCATGAAATATATGGAAGGGACATAGAGACTGTGATGCATAAATGTGATAAGATTTTAGCAGTATGCAATTGCCTCAGAAAAAGAAATCATTTAACCTCATGCCTACTTATTTTGTGCCACATTTGAAGTTGATTGCAGGTTTGCAGTTTTGGATGGCATATAAATCATCTTTAAACACACAGAGACACACCTTAGCCCTTAAAAGGTAAACTGGGAAAATGAATGATAGGCCGTAGAACAAAAATCTAGTGTCCAATGTTTTTTCAGACATATGAGGTGTGTTTCTGAATGCTGACTCGCACCTCTTAAAATTTACTTTAAATTACTAGCTTTTGTAGGCCTGTCAGCTGGCATTTTAAAGTGATATCATTTGTAATGCAAAGTCAATTAAAGCTTTTCTTATAAAAGAAGTAAAATTTAGATGTTTTATAAAAAGATTATTTTGACTGATGTTGGAAAGCCTTTATTTTGCAGGCCATAGATAGGACCAGCATTCAAAAGCCTCCTCTGTGCCTTCTTTTCCTAGGCCTGTACAAGCCCATTTCTCTCAGTCATTTTTCACTGCATCTTGTGCTCTGGCCCTTGACCACCTTGGTGGCTCTCACTGAACTTGCTCCAGTGTGTTAATTTTTTCCTTGTGCCCTGGGAGCCCATAACTGGATGCAGGAGTCTGCACATGGTCACACAAGCACTGCACACAACCAGAAATTCCAGTGCATTCAGAGGCAAATGGAGTTCCCATTTGCCCATACAGGGCAGTACATCAGCCTAGAGGTGAACAGCTCCTGCACGTCACACTTCTCATCCCATGGTGCTGAAATACTTAATCAGCACCCAGCCTAGGTCAGTAACCACATCAATCCCTAGAAGTTTTGGAAAACATTCTTAACTTTAATAATTATATTTCCCCTTTCTCTTTGCTAGCACAAAAAGAAGCCAAGTCACTGTCTAGTGAAAGGCCTTTTCTAAAGTCAGTATCACAAAGTGATAGTGGCAAAGTGCTTTGCTATGGCCTGGACTTAACTACAGCTTAAGGAAGATAAACAAATCTCTAAAAAAAATCTGAAAATTTTCTAAATTCAGAGTAGCTGTCTTGTTTAGTAGGTGGTTGCATTTTTAAATAAAAGGTTAACTTTTATGGCTTCCTCTTCATAGAATAAGCCTAAGTTTTAATTTCATATTTGCTTACCCTATTGGCTTTTATCTTCCAGTTAGGACTAGGCCTCATTTTGCTCAGTAATGTCAGATTTATTGTTAGATGCCCTTTGATTGAGCCTTGCTGTGGCCATTTTTTCAAAGCCAGCGGAGAAGCTATTTGCTGAGGAATTAGTTCTGGGATGTAGCTAAAGAAAGAAAGAAAGAAAGAAAGAAAAAGAAAGAAAGAAAGAAATGAGATAGGCTCTGTCTTACAAATTTTTCAGTTCTAGGACAATAACATAGAATTCCTATTTTTCATTAGGACTCATGTTTTATTATTTGATAATAATTAATCTGTGTTAGATGTGAAGGAATAATTGTTGAATGGTTGTTTAATGACGCAAGTATAAAATATATTTGACTTTGCAGCAATCATGGGCATCTTGGAAGACATTCATATTGAAATTCTGTGTGTTAACATGACAGAAGTCACATTTCAGGTATTTGCATAATCATAAAAGGTTATTGAAAAACAGTAATAAATTTATTGATCATTTAGTTACAACCCGAGAATTGACAGAATCCCAGTTATCCTCTCAAGATGGTAAAAGCATAGTTTTATTTCTCTCCAACAGTTATTTTTATCCATAGATATTTAAAATGTAAGAGGGGAGGAGGTTCTCAGTGGTTTCTTATGCTGGCATTGTGTCATATTTTTAAGTCCTTACACTCAGAATCGCTTACAAATTGTGAACTCCAGATAATAAGGATCAGCCTGGAGGATTTTCTGCCTTTCATGTGTAAAGTGCTCTGTGTCAGGGTTCACAGTAGAAACAGTGATGTTATTATCTGCTAGATACAAATGCATTCTGAACTTAAGTGGACCGGCTTGAAAGTAGTAGGAGCTCAACATGGTATTTAATACAATATTGTTTGAGAGCTTTATATTGAATATGCCTAATTTTGTTCAGAAGACACAGAGGTACATACCACTCTCATCGCATGAAAGACCAGATTAATTTAGATCACTGGCTTGCTTTTGAAGTTTTGTTAAATTTGTTCATCTGTGAAGATATTTCTTAAATGTGGTAGAGACATTAGCAGTTAATTTACACATTTGTATCGCGGGACAAGTGTTAACATGCTATTGAGGATTAACTGCCTCCCTTTCTTTCTTTTGGTGAATTTATACATTAAAGTAATTTCACTGCAAGAAAAAAACTGTCAGAAAAAGAAATTCACTTTTTGTTATGTTCCACTTGTGCTTATTGAAGAAATGTGTATTTGAATGAGGAATCTTTCCTCCTAGATACAACTTAATACAATTTGTCCTTTTGCTGTTGCTTGAAAGGAAGATTCTTATGTTTATGATACTACACTCTTCTAGTAGGAAAGAATGTATCTTCTCAAATAACCTTGGATTGGCTAGGGACATTGCAGGATTAGTTAGAAAAAGATGCTGACTGAAAAATAAACAAAGCCTTATTCTGAAATTAATAGTTGAAACAAGAACCTTGAAAATCATAAGTATGTTTCTACAACTTGGAGGTAGGGAGAGAAGTGAATTTCAGTGTCTATTATTTAAATATGAAGCTATTTCTCTGCCTTAAAGTATGTTATTTACTCACTTAATGTATGAAATTCATACTTAAGCCTGGTTGTGGTGAAGGCTAGAAGCCTTCCACAATAGGAAAATTGTTGCTTGGAAAAATGGCTGAAACATCAATTTTGCTGTTTAGGGCTCGTTGCAAAAGGCTATACTCCATCTGCAGGTGCTGAGTGAAGCTCTGCTCACCCCAGATGTAAAAGAAAAGGAACAATGAGGGATAAAGAACTAGTCAGAGGTACAGGATTGTTGCTATATGAGAAAACACTAAACATGGTGATCTCATAGCCTGTAAAAATAATACCTTTGTTTCACACAAGCGGGAAGAGGTAGCCAGTGAAACCATCGGACACCATGCTCAAAACAAAAGAGGAGCTGCTGTTCAAACTTAATTAAACTTTGATATCTACTGCATTGGGATGCTGTGCAAACCAAATACTATACAGGTTTTAATAACGGATGAATTTATGGAATAACTCTAAAATCCGATCATCTATTTACAACTTCTGACTGAAGCAGTCCCTCAACATGCTCTTTTCAGGAAGCTGGAGAATACTCTAGGGAAAGGATCAATCTTTAGTCACCTTCTGTTCTTTTCTTAAGTGTAGCCACTGTCCCATGGGCAGATAGAGCATGTTGGGCTAAGGAGCCTTCCACTTAATTCTGTGTTCAAATGTGTGGTTTTTACCTAGCCAGGAATCCATGTGGCTTTTCTGGCTGGCAGGATTTCTCCATACAGATGCTTCTTTCAAAGACCTCACTGCAGTAAACACAAAGCTGAGATTAAATATTGGTAGAAAGACAGAATATCTATAAATATAGTGTAGAATATTAACTTTGTTTTCTTACGTTCTGCAGATGTGTATCTACAATTTCATTTAGCTGAGAAATTTCACACAGAATGTACCTGCAGAATATTTTAAAGATATTTTTGGTTTCTTCTTCTTTTCCTAATCTGTCCACCAACAGTAGTTCTGTATTGTCCTTTAATTAGCATTTAATATAGTTTTCCTTTGCCTTGGAGGAGATGCTGAACACCTGTGATAGCAAAGACAAAAAGAAGATGGAAGAAATTATAAAACTGGATGGATATAAAAGAGGAGTCAATGAAAAACATTACAGTTAGGGTTTTTTTCCTACAGAGACAAATAGAGAAACAGCTAATTGTACAGAAAATGCAATTGCAAGAAAGTTGATTTTACTTAGATTCCCATCTTGTTCTACCCAGCAATAGACAGACACATAGGGAGTCTTCTGTAATGCATTTGTATGACATGTCTGACTGCATGCCTTTTCCTTCTTAGGTCCCACCCTGCTGTTCTGGACTAGGTTAGGAGGCATGAAGCCATGTCATAAGATAGTAGTTTATGTGTATTATTTGCATTTAGATTATAATACCTGTACCTCACACAGGTATATACCTGTACATATACCTGTATATCTATTATTTATGTTTCTCTTTCCTTTCTTAAGCTTTTGCTGTCTACTAAAAAATCTCATTAAAGCAACTGAGAACTTGTCCCCCTGGGGGAGGGGGCAGTCTCTTGCAGCAGACTCTGGATCTGTTGCATCACGTGCACTCCCATGGTGCAAGGCCTCATGAATGACTCTGGGGGGACCTTTGGGGGAGTCTTCGATGGATTATGGCTCCCCCTCAGCTGCCTCTCACGTGGAAGTCCCGTGGATGTGGTCTGTGGGGTTGGGGGTTCCACAGCTGGGCCAGTTTGTGTAATTGGAGGATGGGTGTTTATTGTCTCTCACCAGAGGTTACATCATGCACCCAAAATCTCCTCCTGCCCTCCAGTTGTGGGGAGTCTGTGTAAACCTGGCTTCTGTGAGCTGTGCTCTCCCCGCACCCCACACTCAGCTGGGGATGATTCTCAGCACAGCTGGTGACTTTGGCCTTTTGTGGATGCATACCTTTCCCTCAGCCTGAGGTGACTGAACAATGGGTTTCCCTTCATCTAATCACCAGTCTGACTTTCAGTCCAAAGTCCCAGTCTTCAGGGAGGCTTCTCTGGTTGTAGCTTCTTTATAATGAGCAAAACTTTATATCAGTGTTTGAGGCATGAAGTATTTTCAGTCTCTGACACCCCCTTGGAGAATTTTAACAACTGTGACATGTACGGCTAAGGAAAAGCATCAAGGAATGACAAAGTAAAATGCAGAGACAGAGAAGGATTGAAGGATCAAAGGTCAGATAGTGGGAGCTATTGTTTATCAGATTTACTTCTGAAGTAATTTGAGCTGGAAAGGAACAAATAGCCAGCAGTTTTTATTATCTAGCAATCTCATTATTCAGATAGAACATCTCTGAGGAACAAAAATTTCAACAATGCTTCCACTCACTTTTTATATCATTCATTAATCACTCCTCAATCAGAAAGGGTAATGTCCTGCCCCTGGCCCTGGTACACTAAATCTCCTCTTTCAACAAGTTTCTAATAAGAAAATATGCCTTTAGTGAGTCCCCAAGCTTAAGATTTTCTTCCTCCTTTTTAGTTAACTTCTTGAAACAACAGGGAAGAGATGCTTGTTGTTTTAAGTCAGGTTATTATGTGTGTACAATTTCTTTGCCCATGGTGTCTCTGACAATACTCAGGGCTTACTCTTTAAAGTCCAGTCTCTGCTTACACATGTCCTACGGAGAATTACTGAGTTGTAACTAAACATAGACTTTGCGCCTCCAGACAAAAAATTCTTGTGATATTTTTTTCTACACATGATGAATAAAATCAGTGTATACATTTTTGATTTAGCAATAAGCAGTCAGCTGGGATCTGATGCAATACCATTTGCTGAAGGATGCCACTGTGCTTAGTAAAATGTTAACACAGCAGGTTCTTCAGTGTTGGACAGAGAATTTCAATGTCTGGCGTCACCAGACATTCACCACTGCAGAATCAGGACAAGCTCCATCCTTACATCTAAATAAGACAATTAGTATGGTTTAAAAAAAAAAAAAAAAAGAAAAGCAAATTCTTCCCTGCCTTTCTGACTCAGTCTTGCAAGGTAATAATGCAGAATCAGTATGTCCTTAGGTCTGCATATGGCTTGGGAATTCACTAAGTATGTTGCACAGAAGGACTCTGAAAATAAGCAGGAGTGTCTTTGATCCCAGCAAAGAAGTGTTATCAATCTGTGCTGTGTAGCCCAGTAAAAAGAGCAGAGAAAGAAAAATTTCTTGCACTGTTTTGTTGTCAGTGCCCACTGTAGTTTTTCTGGCTGAAGTCTGGTAATAAAATTTTTGATATGAAGATTGTTCATGCATGGGATTATACATCTTTCATTCCATTTCTCTCTGGATATATAGAGGGTGATTGCCATAGGTTAGTAGAAAGGAACCGGGCAATCTAAGCAGGATTTAAATTACTTTATTGCTTATTCACTGCAAAATTATAACATCTGCCTTTTCTGGGAGCAGAAAAAGTTTTCCAGGATCAGGTACAAAATACGATTGTGACTTAAAATGGATCTCTCAGAAGTGTACCCATTTGTGTTAGTTCACCTTCTATTCTGACTAAATTCAGTGGCAACCATACACAGGGCAGTCTTTAACCAGAATATTAAACACACTTCACTCCTGTGTACCTGCAACACCAAAGTTTTCTTCATGCAAGATGTCTATTCAGTACCATTTGGCATAACTGAAATAAAATCCTTGCACAGAGACTGACAAATACTACAGAAAATGTGATAAAATCCTGCTTGCTTCTGTTGTGGGTCTTTATCCATGCATCCTTTTCCCTTGCAGACTTTTTGCAGTGGACATTCTGAGATGCTGCCTAGAGCACCACTGTCAGCTGCGCAGTCCCTTCATGCCTTTTCCTACTGTGCAACAATCTTTCATTGTCTTATCTTTGCCTCTGGTTTTTCTGTCTTTTTTGTTTGCTCTTTGTTCTTTCATTTCATTGATCCACGCTCTAGCAAGTTCCCACACAGAGAAACAGTCCCGTCAACACCTATCATCCCCATTCCAGAAAAAGCACCAAAGAGGTAATATGATAGTTTCCCCTGTAAATTATACCACTTTATTGTGCTTTTTGTAAGTATCAACTACTTAAGATATCTTTATTCTGTTTTGTGAAATGGCCTACAGAGTGGGATCCAATATCAATATGACTTTTAAAAGAGACCAAAATTTCATGTTACACTCATGAGATACTTCTTAAGGCTTGTTCTTAGCTGCATGATTAATTATGTAAGGTAAATAACTAATTTATGAATTAAACATGTATGCAAATTTTTAATATATGTAAGAAATTATTTAATTTGTTCATGTATTCTTTTGGAATTTCCAGTTAAACTATTATAATTAATGCTATTTTAAGAGCAAATGAGTGTAAAATTGCTGATGTCTTTGAAGGAACAGACTTCATTTAGGCAGGAGGTGGTAATTGAAATAATTGAACTTCACATTGCAGTTAAATTTGCCTCCTGCTTCTTTCTTTTAACAGTCACAAAAGAATATGGAATTAAGCCCTTTAAACTCTCAGATGAGATTAATTTCATGTCAGTGTACTTGAGACAAAGATGAAAGAAAGAAGAGTGCTTCAAATGGGGCTTCCATGTTCTTCCTCACAAAACAGCTCCTGTTATAACAAATCTTTGTGACAGGACTTTCTCTTTGGATATATGAAAAGACAAGGCTGCACAGTGTCAGAAACTGGCAGGCCTCAGGTCTGGTTTTTCCCTACACTTCCAAGTGCTTATGCGTCTGTGAGGCCCTTTCCTTGGAACAGGAGGCACACAGCCCTGAGAGACAAACATCCTTCCTGGGAATCCCTACACAAAGCTGAGGGTGCATCTCTGGGTGTGTGGAGGCCCAGGCTGTGGCCTTCTCCAGCCCCTACCTCATCCCTTATGTGCCTGCTCTGCTCTACAGAACAGCACCCAGGCAAGCTAGATGGGTGTTTCCATCTGTCTCTGGCAGCGAAAACAGCTGAGGAGGCTTTGCTCTTGCCTTTTGTCCTGCTTCAGTCCCATTCCTGTGCCTTAACTTGGTCCCCATTGCTTTGCCAGCTGTGCTGGAGTGATCTGGGCTAAAGCAGTCTTCTAAAAAGGAGGAGTTTTCTTCCCCTTCATACCATGCAGTGAAAACCATTACCCCTCTCTGACACATCTTGAAGCACACTGCCAGCACTCTCTGCTGACTGGAAATAGTGGATTCAGTGATTCAGAGTCCTACTGAGGTCTTGTAGCATGTGGCTGACCTCTCCTGCAAAGAAGCAGAAATCATAAGCAATTGTGCAATCATCATATCTGAAAGCACATGGCTGAGCCTAAACACATAGAGGGAGGGAAGAGGGAACAAAGGCTGGTTGTGGGTCAGCCAACAGGTTTAGGAGAAGACAGGTTTTGGAATGAAGTGGGGTATATAGAGGTTACAACAAAATGAAATGAAAAATGGAGCCGTGGGATCTGCCACGGGATAGGGATGAGATCCAGCAGGCTAATAGGCATTAATCACTATTGTGCTTATTGAGTAAGTTCCCTGGTAGAAGTCTCCATTTGGACAATACTGTTATCCATTTATTTTCTCTTTCCTATACTGGATGAGGTCTTCTTCAGTTTCTGACTATCTTAGGGTTACTTAAACCATGGTCATGTAACACCAGTTTGTACGGTGTCATGTTGTGTAGCAATTTGCTTGTCTGTTTCATACACCACACAGTCCTCGCAGTAGATGTAAGACACTGACAAGTTCCACCCCCCCCACCAGAAAGGATAAATTCTTCAAAGTTATTGAGTTTTCTGTGCAAAACAAAAAATGGTACCTTACAAAGAAAACGATCCTATTATTTTCTGTTGCTTTTTGACTGAAAGGCTGCTCCAAAGACAAAACTATTTTGCCTAAAATGAGAAGAGAAAGAATGGTTATGGTAACTATGATGACAAAGTTAACAGTAAATTCCAGTCTGTGTTTATACACAGAACTATGCCTTATGATTGCCTTCAGGAGGGATAACCAGCCACAACCCATTAGGAATATGCATGAAAGGTATTTGTAAGTGGCCTCAATATTAAACATCTCCTTTTGTTCATAGAATCCTTCAGACTAAAGTCATACTGACCTAGAACCATACCAGGTGCTTCTGAGACCCCTTTGTCAGAGAGCTTTTTAACCATACAATTTGTACCATTCTGTTTCACTTGGGCTTTGGCTGATTCATAAACACGTTCACCTTAGTGGCAACAGATTTTCTTTTCTAGTTTGACAATTTAGATGATCAGCCTTCACATAAAAATGTTTTGCCTGTATTCAACATTTCTGAAATCTTTAATTTAAACTCCTGGTTTAAAGCCTAGCATTGGATCTCATACTTAAGTTGGAAAGCTGGGCACTAGTTAGTAGAGAAACAGATTTGCCATCTGAGGGCTCCACAGCTGGATGCAGGACTCCAGGTGGGGATCTCATGGGAGTGAAGTAATAGGATCACTTCTTTCAACCTGCTGGTCACACTTCTTGTGACACAGCCCAGGGTACAGTTGGCCAAGTCCTCCTTCTCAGGGCTGCTCTCAATCCATTCTCCACACAGCCTGTATTTCTGCTTGATATTGCCTAGACCCAGGTGCAGGACTTTGCACTTCGCCTTGTTTATCTTCATGAGGTTCATGTGGGTCCACCTTCCAAATCTTTCAAACCTTTGTGGCAGAGACAGAAATGTGCCAAAGAAATAAGATTGAGCCTGAGATCTGGATGAATCATGAATTTCTTTTTGCTAAACTAAACTTAGGTCAATTGCTGAATCTGGAAGGTAGAAAATCTGGTAATGGAGAAAGAGCCTGATTCTTTGCCATACTTGTTTTATATTTTCTGCATACTGTATTATAAAATTGGAGATTTTGATATGGGATTTTAAATTTATTTTATTTCATTCTATGGAAAAGCAGAAAGAAGAACTCTCTGACTGAGCCATATAGTGTGCTTTTCTTTGTTAAGGTCTGTAAGGGCATACTTCAATGAGGTTCTGCATAGAATTAATGATCTGCTTGATATTTAATGTATGCTAGAAAATTCCATACAGAAATTATGCTCATTAAATCAAACAAACAACTCCCCAAACCATTTCATACACACACAGGTCCCTTTACCCACACTGGATAAATAAGCAAAGAATCTCCCTTGCTCTTCAGAAGAATTCATTTATATGCCTCATTTGGATAAAAGTTACTTGGCCTGCAGGCATTATAACTACAACAATACATATGTTTACATCACAGTTTCCTCTTAAAATTTTAGAATTCACTTATAATAGGGACTTCTGGGAATCTAGAAATTGGTAACTTCTGCCTACCCTGTAAGAGCCTGCAAATTCCTCATGTCACACAGTCCACACAGATTCTCTGCATCTAGCCCTGCATGACCCCAACAAAAAGTAAAGCAAGTTTTCTCTTCCTGTTGTCTATCTGTTCAGCTAAGATAGTAATGAATTTACAGGCTACCTAGCTCATCCAGCTAATGTAACAATTCCTGGCAATTCTTTAAATTGTTGATGAGCATCATCTCTAATTCACCTGCTGAGACCTCACACTGCCTGCTTGCCTCCCTTTCCCTCGTAGGCAAATATAAACCTTTATGCAAGCATTTGTAATTCAGTTTTAGAGCTCAGTAATATTGTTCCAGGGTCCTGATTTGGATCTTACTGCTTTTCCTTTGCAACACTAACTTCAATAGGGTCAGTCTTGGATTTTACTATGGCTTCATAAACCTTATTGACAAGATGGGCTACATGAAGGTCCGGGTTTGGGCCAGAAGTGCTCTTTTGGAGTGAGTCTCTTAGAGACACCAGAGATGAATTGACTTCCTTCTGATAAAATTAAGTCAGAAAGTGTACTCCAGGAACTCACCTGCTCTAGTCCAACAGTTCACTGTCTGTCCATGGCACCTGAGAAGGGCTAGTCTATAGTAAAACACCCAAAATATAAATATTTGTGTACTGTTACCAAGGGTAGGTCCTCAGAACTAATTATTTTACCTATAAATCTGCTTCTGTTGGCACCTCTACCTCTTGCTAATGGAAATGTAGCCTAAATAGCCCTCAGATTTTTTAATTTCTGTGCTATCTTTCTGTGACTTGTTGTAACTAAAATGGCTAGAGGCAAAATACTCAGTCTGATAAATTTAGCTGCAGTTAACATAAGCTGTTACCGCTTCTCTTTATATGTTGCTGATGTAAAAGGGATTTTTTTAGGCTCCTGATGATGTGAATGCCCATAATTGTAGTTCTAAGAGTGTGTAGGTGTAGGACTGGTAAAAAGGTTTATGTTAACCTGAGAAAATAGGTTTCAAAGAAAAGTTAGAAAAGCATGAATCTATCCTCCTGTCCCAAATCAAGAAAGATTGCATGCAAACCATTCCTGGTCAGTATTTGTGGACCTTTGAAAGACCTAGAGTTTCTTATTGTGTAATCTAAATTGTAAACACAGTACGAAATATGTTACTGTATTTCCTAATAGTTTATTTTCCACAGAAGCACAAGAGTTAAAAGATACATAAGCAGAGTTATATAAATACTTTTGCAGCATTTCCTTATGATAAGTGGCAATTGGAAACATTTGTGAATAGGGTGCCTTAATGGGTATGCAGTTTTTCAAATTTTTACTTTGCATATTTGAAATTTTTTGGAAAATTTCAGCCAGAGTGATACAGAAATTTTTTTTTCAGTCGCCTTCTTTCCTCTTCCTCTCTCCTTTGCTCCCCACAAATGGTAGTACCCTCAGAGGAAAGATATTTTGTTTTGCCCATGCTTTAATGTTCTGAGATTATATCTTTAAAATTCTCTAGTCTTCACAGATGTTTGAAAACTTGTGAGGGTTTTTTTGTTTGTTTGGGGTTTTTGTTTGGCTGGTTTTTGGTCATGGGCAACCTTTTTCAATTCTCTGAAAACTGAAATCGGCAAGTAGAGAATTGTTTAATTTTCATAGTTAAAATGGCCAAACAAATTCAAATGTCATTTTTCTTCAAACTGGCTTTTCTCCAAACTGGTTTTTCTCAGACAGATCCCAAAATGATGCTCAAGCTATACCTGTACCTCCCTATAGAATAATTGAATGTGGTTCTCATAGCTCAGAAATAACCATGCTGAATAACTGTTGCTTCTGCAAATTACTTGAGTATGCTTGAGGTCAGGGCTACAGAAGCTTCAGAAGCTTTCCCTTAATTGATTTCTGGTGAGCCTAGTCTCTTGAAGAAGAACAAGTAATCTGTTCTTGCTGTGGGGTGTGTAGTAAAAACAGAAGGGGGAAATGGATTAGAGTGTGATTAGACAGAGACTGGTTGAGAGTCAGCAAACTGGAGAAGGAACTGGTGAAAGCATTTGGTAATGAATTAGGAAAAGAAAACAAAATATTAGATTTTGCTCTGACAGTTTGGTGAGGAACAACAGATATGGTGTTTTTTGGAGTAGGGGGAATAAATGGGAAATTGGAATATATATATAAAAAAATGCTCTTTTAACAAAGATTCTTCTGTGTGTCATTAATTTGTAATTTTGCAGTCTAGATGTAATTTGAGACATATTTATTTAGTTTGCTTCAAGAGGATGGGAACCTGCTTGTGATTAATGTGGTGTCTTTTGACTTCTTCATTCAGTGAGGAGTATAATTTGCCCCAATTGTTTGTTTCTCTCTCTGCACCCACCCAATACATTGCTATCTTTCTAGATATTGTGATGTGAGAATTAATCCTGTAGGAACTATTCCACTCTTTTCTCCAAACCCTCTCTCTTCCACAGCAGGCCCTGACAATACAGATAGCCAAAATAACATATTCATCTTTGTAAAACTTGATCAAAGGCTTGCAAGAAACACAGGTAGGAATATCTCAGATTCTTTTCTTCTTCCTTATGGAACTTGCTCTCTTTCCTTAAGGTAGCATCCCTTGCATGTGGAAAGTGAAGAAAAAAGGAGATTAGGTTGCACTAAATCTTGAAAAAAATGAAAATCCTTTTGAATTCAGAAATGTCATTTTAAATTTTGTACACATGGAGATCTCAAAGAGCTGAAATTATCACAGACAATGGTGAAGCAATAGGTTGCTGGTTTAAGCCATTCCCAAAGGCATTGGAGATGGGAAGCCCAGAGTTACACAGAATGCTGAAGTTGGGAGGGAATTGTCTTAGTAGTGGCCCGTGACAGAGTTTACTTAGGGCCTAATTAAGCCGGTACTACTTGGGACACCAGCTGTTCACAGAAATTCTAATAATCTTTTGGTCCGATTAAATAGGATTTTTCTTTCATATTCTTCACCTCTTTGGATGCCTATGCTGAAGTGTTTGTATCCTGTCTGGTGCTGAACACTCAAGTGCTTGGGAGGCTAAGTGCACATCCTCTGAATTGTTTTAATTAAACTTTGAGGAACATTTTTAATTTGTTGCCTTTGAACTCTGAGATTTTTAATAAAAGCTTTGGAAAAGAGGTGTTCTCATCCAGTGTTTCAATCAAGATGTCATGTAATGATTTCTTTGAAGACATCATGGTTTTAGCTAACTTCCTTGGTTCCTGATCATAGCCCATGAAACAGAATCAACATCAAAAAATCTGTGGCCATTTGTATTTCACAGCCTCGAAAGACAGGATAAGTATTTTACAGTATTTATATTGTTTTCCCTTAGTACACCTCCTAAAACCTTAGAAATAAATGCCCAGTGAGCCACTGAAGTGATATACAGCATCTGGTATAAAGAGGTTAGTTTACTGTATATAATTAACAATGTGCAAATCTGGCATTTTTACCCTTGTAAAAGTTCATGCAGCTCGTTGGCCATGAGTCAGTGGTGAGTCGAGGGATCTGATTTTAGAACAACATTCTTAGAATGTGAGTTGTCACCTTTCATTCATACTCTTTCCTTCAAGCAGTGGTGGTGGCTTTATTAGAACAAGAAATAATTTAGACTTTGACCTGGAACATAGGATGGAACCTTCTTTTTTCACAAGACTCCTGACTCTGCACCTTCAAGTATCCATTCTCAGGCTGTTCCATAATGCTGTTTCAAGCCCAAGAGCTGATCTTGTCAGTGTTTCCGTTTGAATTTATAATCTGATCTGCTCCAGTGGGCTTCCATGACCAGTTCCTGAGAACACTTCTGCAGAGCTCTGTGTGGATACTGTACAAGGCCTTTCTGTAGAGCAAAGGGCTTTGCTTTTTTGAAGGTTCAAGTTTATTCGTATACTATATTCCTTGAAGTATTTGAGGCAGAGGTGGTCAACTGTGATTCTGATCCCTGGGCATTCTTGGCATATGGAATGTAACTTTGCCATTTATATATTGAATGTCTAATTTTGCCTCTGAATTTCTTCCTGACAAGTTTTCCATCATAATCTCTATTTTTTAGAACAAAATTTTTGTTCTCAAAGAATGTTTTGAGTGGGTTTTAGATAGTAATGGAGTCAGATATAAATATATGATTCTATATGGAAAATAGTACCTTAACAGCTACAACATCTGATCAGCTGGCAGCTGCTACAGTCTGGCTGTTGCTTTGGAAGTGCTGTGGGCATGCCAGCTGGCTTGTCTTGCTAGGGTCTGGATGAGTTGCTGTGGGTTTTTTGGGCACTCTTGAATGATTCCCTAAAATCATTTCAACAGGTACTGCTTAAAATTTTGCTTTCCAATACTTGCTTCTGTTCTTTGGGAAGCATTCTTTATTACAAAGTGTGTGCATGGCTTATGTGTTCCACCTAACATGGTACCAATGCAAAAATACTTACTTTTAAGTCACACCTACCTAGAAAGCAAGGATGGGCTTTGGCAACTCCACTGAAGGTTGCTGGGAGCTGTGTCCCTCAGCTTATCAGGGGATGCCCATGTCAGACAGAGGAGTCCAGTAGAGACATCCCTGAACTTGTACTCACCTGGCTCCTTCCAGCCAAACTGGAGTTGGAGGCAATGCAGCAGAAGTGAGCTAAGACTGTTCATTTGTTAATGAAACACAGGTGATTCATTTAAACACGTGTCACTGGGAGAAACCTGTACTTCTTTGGCACCACCACCAGCTGAAACCATGGCACTGTGTCTGCCCTGTGCCATTTTGCCATACAGGGAGGCTTAGGGCTATTTCAGGGATTTCACTGCCTTGGGTTATTCTGCCTTCACAGGCCTGCTTTGGCAGCTTGAAAACACTTTGACATCTGAGGTTTATCATGTGATTGAATTAGGGTTCACTTTGATAGTTAAAATATTGTCTGCTAATTCATGCCGGTCAAAATAGCAGCTCTTTCAACACTTCACCAGGAAAATAGAAGTGATTATTTTTGGTAGCCTGTGTGGTTATACAATTGAGATGGAGGTGCATTGCAGTCTTTTCCTAGTTTGGTATGTAGACCAAGATTTGGGAATTTTTCGTGTTTGTTTTTGTTTTGTTTTATATGGGCCTACTAGGAAAAACAAGCAAGAAAAAATTATAGCAGAACATAAGACAGACATCTGCAAACCCTTACAAGTTTTTTCAAGTGCAAAATTTAACTAAAACCCAGTGATATTTTCAGATATCTTAGCCAGTACTGAGCCAACTTGCTATCTGAAGACAGTGAAACAGACATTTCTTAAAATCCAGCTCTGTAAGAATTTTGCTCCAACTGTCAATAATATTTTCAGAAACCCACGGTGGCCTTTTGATCCATGATGTAAATATTTTAAGGTTATTGTTTTTATTTAAGATATTAAAAATTATTGTAATGAAAAGCTATGTTTGAACTAGAAAAGCTAGTTTTGAACTAGATTTTTCTGATTGTTTAGAGGAAGAAATATTTCAGAAAAATGAGAAACAGACAGTGCTTTCCAGAACTTTTTAACCAAATATTCTTCTGCAGACTATTTTTAACCATAATTTCCATAGGCAAATTGTGAGCATATCATCTCTCATGATCTGACCTGTGATTCCACTTGCAGAAAATGCATTGTAGGTGAGGCACTGACTAAAAACCGGGTTTTGCAGTAAAAAAAACCCAAACCAAGACCCATTTTTTTCTATCAGCTGTATAATAGTTACTACTCCATTTCTAATGCAATATATAAAAGACTTTCTATAAAAAGTATTGGTGTCAAGAAGAGGGATTGAGAAAAATTTACTGAGGAATACACTGAAGCCTGTTGGTAAAGTTGCTCTCCTGGGATATAAATGTTTGAATACCATCAAAAAAGAGCAGATGTGTGTTTGAACAAGAGTCTTACAGGTCTTACAGAAAGGCCTTACTTTTAAGCTGCTTGGGAAAAAAAACCAGAAGATGCCATACCTTCCCAATCAATTTTATAATTTTCTTCTCAGTCTATCCCATTAATTGTAAATATTTAGGTGCTAAAAAAAAAAAAAAGGGAGAGACCCGTAATTAAACCTGAAATAAAAAACCCTACTTTTTTTGCTTTGTTGAAAAACATGAAGATTTACATTTCTGATTTAAACATTTCCACCTGACTTTTAATTGTCATTAAAATTAAAAATAATTCTCTTTAATAGAGAGAATCATAGCTTTACAAGTTTATATGGGAAATTAATTTCTTAGTAGAAAGAACAGATAACACAGCAGATAGCCCAGATTATGCCTGATTTCAGAATTAGCAGGATGAAAAATACGGAGATGAAGCCTGAAAAGAACCATGCTGCTTCCTTCATTGAAATTTGCATTGTCCTTGGGATGGCCTGGGCAAAAAAAGTTTTCCCAGCACATCCATCTATGGTAATAATTGGAAATTTTATAAAGCACATTTGCAGCTCAGAAAGTTCCTTTATGACTCCATTAAACAAAACATGTATCTCTACCACATTACAAATAATGCAAGATTATTCTATTTCTAATTCTTATTCTGAAGGATAAATAACACCAAAACCCATCAAATAAAAATGATTTAACCTGTTTAATACTGGAGATTTAATGAATTATTTATGAAAGTAATTTCATCTAGACTGTGCTAAGTAGCAGAATTGTTTTGCTTTTTGTTTGTTTGCCTCTTTCTTTTCTCTTTTCATAGAATAGCTTATGTAAAGTAGTTTTGAGGAAGTTTCTAGAGTAGTCTTGACTTTGTGCCACCATCCACTGAAGAACAAATGTGGGTATAAATAACAGGATTTTGACTTTTAATATACTGGGAAAAGATGGATAAAGACACTTTGTGTCAGGCATATTTGATGACATAAATTATCCTTCTGGACATAAACTTAAGGCCTGGATTGTCCTAAGAACTTGTACCAGAATTGAATTAATAAGATGAAGACCTCATGAGATATAATTTTAATTATACATTCAATATTTATTTGAAATGTACTCTAATATATGAATAATATGGTGTTTTTTTATCTGAACTTAGAAAGTTTGCTTTTTGCCTACTCTTCCTAGATACTGTGGATAAATAAGTTCCTCTGTTATTCTGTGTGTTGTGCTTTTGTAAATATCACATATAATAACTCAAAAAAAAAATTCGAGTTTGTCAAACCACATTTACAGTTATTTGCTACAGAATGAAGAGTAGTGTTGTTTCTCCTTGAAAACTTCTGCATCCTTTCAGTTTATCTGAGAAGAACCTTCCTTCATTGCATCAAGCCCATCTTGCTGAATGTTCCTCATGAGCAAATTAACAAGGAGTCTAAAGTGCCCCCTATTTTTGCAAAATATGACTGATGTTAAAGCACTCTTTTTAACCATGCTTCATTAATGCACCTCTCCTATGCAGTCTGCAGTTTCAAAAGAGTGCCTACTAATATCGAATCTGGCTTAATCGAGTGTTAAAACAAAGCATGGGTGTGTTGGTATTTGTTTTAGCATTTGTAGCTAAGTTCCTTGTGTGAGAATGAACAAAAGACAAAAGAAAATAAGGAATTGAATACAAGACTTAAAAGGAAGATACTCAACCAAGGCCCACTATGTGCAGAATATGGGCAGTAATACAGCTATACAGAGTGTATATACAATGCTATACAGGACAAAAAGTGAAGAATAATAGTAGAAATGATGTAAGTTTGCTTTGAGTTATTATATGTGATATTTAGTGGATGATATTCTTTGTAAGAAAAGATTCCTCAGCTTGTTGGAAATCCCAGTACTTGAAAACAATGTACAATAATTGAATATTGGGAAAAAGTAATTTTTGAAGCAAACTGAGGTTGTAGCTGCTGTTAGCTGAACTCACTTTCCAGAACTGAAGTGAGATTTCTCAGTCTTGAAACATTCATCTCTGTGCACCATGAGTGAAAGGACGGACACTTTGTAGCTGGGGACAGCAGCAATGGTAAATATGAACTAATGACCTGTACTTTCTATCTGCAGTTCAGTGTTTTGGAGATGTCAGATTATTTTTAACTGCAGGGCTTTTGTAAATTAACTGTATTAAACTCTTACTTGTTGCCAGTGAACACAGATATGTCCTAGGTCACTCTTGGCCCAGGCCTGTATAGAGCTTGGGAAAAAGGCAGTCCTTGTCCCTAAAAGTAATGGTTCAACCATTTGGGCAAAATGGGGGGAGCAGAATTGGAGAGTATAGTATATTAAGACAAAACTGCTCACCAAGAAAGGAAATTTTTTACAGAGCATTAGCAGCCTAAATGTTCTCAAGCATTTTGTAAGAATCCCAGACATGCAGGTGCAATTTGAAAGAAGGCACCAGGGTGGCTGTTGAAAGCTGCTACCCTGTACAGGGAAAAATTTACAAGAACAAGCTTTGAAAATCAAACCGTGCATAGTAGCAGAAGATTTTACTCTTGGTTGGTCAAAGCAGATACATTTTTTTGGAGCATTATAAGAGACTGTTTAATTAGAAACACGGTGCTGGAACTCTCTCTTCCTGTGAGTACCTTACAACATGTGCTTCAGGTCTTGCTGTTGTCTGGGCTTGTCTTTGGTCAGTCCTGATGTGCAGTTTTATGCCACTTATGATGTCTTTAGGGACTAATCTTTGAATACTGAATATGACAGATAGGTTGTGAATAGGCTGTGAAGAATTTTGAATTTCAATCAGATACTGTTCTAGATGACATCCGCTTGAGAAATGTATGGGAAAATAAATATATTTTTCCTGGGGACTCCCTTCCTTTTTTAAAAAAAAAAATATTTTAACCATGTAATTTGAGGAATGCTCAAAGTTCTATGAATTTTAAAATAAAAGGTGATTGTTGTGTTCTTTTAGTGACAGTCCCTAAGCTATGCATTATTGCTGCATAAGACATGGTTGAATAAAGGGTATAACTCAGAAATACAAAAAATGCTTGAATACATGTCCATCCTAGTATTTTCCCAGTGATTCCTTAGGCTCACAGCTGTAATGTAAACCTGAGCCTGAACTTTATCTTTCGTTGTTTTCTGGTTTCTGAATCTCATTATACATTTTTAAAATTGTTATCATACAGAGCTAGAAGCCATGAATGTTTTACTTGTATTTACATGTATTTGAAGAAGCTGAACAAGTAATATCTTAGCCTTCTAATTAATAAACTAATTAGAGCCTATTAACACTTTCACAGATGGATTTTCCAGGTTACAATTTATTTTGAAAACATTTTTAATCCCTTCTAACTTGTGACTCGGTAATTTTTAAATTGTGTGCTGCACAGCATGACATAATATTCCAGTAATGGTCTCACTAATGCTCTTTACACAGATAAATACCAGATCTTCAGTAATCTTAGTATTTGCTGGCTTAAGCATCCAGGAATCACAGTCATTTTCTTATCTATAGCACTGTGCTGAATGTTCATGCTTAATTAGCTCATTTACTATGACCCCAGGATCTTTCTCAGTGTAAATGTGTTTCAGAATGTGGTCTACATTTTCACAGAATTGTAGCATAGTTTGGATTTGAAGGAATCTTAAAGAAGGGTTTCAAACTCCCCTTCCATGACAGATATCTTCTACTAGACCAGGTTGCCCTTACGTCCCATTTTGCTCTTAGATCTTATTTCTGTCTTTGCAAATTTCATAGTTTTCAAAACAAATACATCAGGAGCAATCAGATTACTGTGCATAGCATCTCTATACACTGTAACTTGGCACTCTACTGATTTTCATGTTATTTCAGATTGCATATTTATAGCATTGACCATTTGTTCATCTATTAGATATCTTCACTGTTTACAGCAGTAAGGGAGAATTTGTAGACATTTATTGAGATATTAATGAAATGCAGACAAAACCAGATGGATTAAAGTTGTGTGGCTGAGGCAGTTGGTACTTACTTTGTTTGTTCTGTAGCAGATCTTGCTTCAACAAATGGCAGGCTGAATTGGAGCAAACACGAGCCAGTTCCTGAGCTGAAGCACTTACAGTCAAGCATAGTAAGGTAACTGAAAATGATTGTCAGGGTACATGACAGTGCTGCAGTGGGTTTGGTGCTATTCTACCTTTCTGTCTAGCAACAGCAATTAGGGAGCATAGATGGGTGAGTATCTTGTGGTAGGAACATCTGTAGCCACTAAGTTGAATAAACCAACATCCGTAAGTCAAGCCTGCAAAAATATGGTAATGTAGTTACCATATTTTAGGAATGATAATCTAAGGTGCATCCTTTGCTATAAATGCTCCTTCTACATGGAAAGTTTGCAGAAGGCAACAGTGTTTCATATGCTTTTGTTCTGGATTTTGCTGTTGAGTTGTGCTGCAGAAAGACAACTTTCTGTGAGGAGATAGCTGGTGTACAGTGATAGAACAAGAGCTAAGGGCATGGGATTGTGTTTGAGCTCTGTGGATGAAAATAATGTGTTACTGTCAATGCACCTGGCTTTGAATGCTCTCTGCATACAAAAAGACTTTTTTTCTGTTTCATTTGAGGCTAAGAGTCTGCATGCCCGAAAAATAATGCATTATCTACCAGGTGCAAACACAGGATTTTGCTGCTTGGATGTGTTGTCGTTCAGGTGCTAATGGAGTGGGCCTCAAGATTTTGTTCATTAAAGGCTGTTTAATTGCTAGGATGTAACATGGAGTTGCATAAGAAAGCCATGGCTTTGGAAGACTGGCCAGAAAAGCTACGTGATCATATGTGTCTGCATTCAAATGCTCCCCACAGCCCTTGTGACATATAGGCTGCATTTTTTGATCCTCTGTGCACCAGCATTTGGAATATTAAATAGTGAACTTCAAAATAAGAAAGTGAAGGTTCTCCACTCACAAATAATATGTTGAAACTGTGCAGCTAGATAAAGTCCAATTTAGAACCCTGGTGACCAACTGTGGTGATAACTGATTGCAAATATATAGATAAAAATATTAGAATTTGAAGAACTGTGCCATATAAAACTGGATGTCTTCAGTGAATTCAGAATAAATTATTCATATAGCCATGTACATTATGATTTCATGACATGATAAAGATATCCCTTTAAAAAACAACAATGACCAAATAATGTCTAACATTATTATAATTTAGAGGACACTATTTAATTTGCAAAACATTTTAAAGGTTCTTTGTAATGCAATACCTATCTGATGTAGTACTGATGGGGCAGATTATTTATGGCTGTTTTTATAAGATCTGAGTTTAAATCAAAATATTTTAGTTTGCACTGGTAGATAAATTATCACAGTCTCGTCTGGGGATTCTTGGTAAACAGGCTGAGGTGTTTTTTTTTTTTAATCCCATTTGTTTTTCAGTAATAAAATGTAAACAATTAAACAAGTTATTTATGAAAAAGTAATTGCAATAATAAAAGGCTAAATAAAAGAAGATGCTAAAAAGATGCTAGGAAAATGTTTTATTCGTTTGTTGGTTGTTTTAATGAGACATTCTAGCAATGTAGACTTTTATGGGTCTTCCATCTCTTAGTGCTGTGTTGCATCAACTTTCATGAAAAATAATTTTGCACTGAACTGTTGTTATCTGCTATAGCATCTAACTTGTCTTACCAACTGATACAGTTTTTTCCCCTGAGTATTAAAACAGATCAGGTAGAATGCTGACATATACACATTCTTCCCAGAGGAAAAACTTTCACATTCCCTTATTTAGGAATAAGCTTTTAAAACTCATTCAATCTGTAAATGACCTATCTCAAACTAAATGGAAAACAATACCCTTCCTGTACTAGTACACTTGAGTTTTCAAGGATAAATTTATGTTGTGCTTTTTCATGTAGTATTTTATTCTCCTATTTACAATCCCATTTGCCAGATATTTTCATGCTGGTTATTGTATGATCTCAGTGGCTCAGCAGTGGAAAGAGCTAAGCCGAGTGTTCTTCCTCTGGAGAATGTTTCTCTCATGGTACCCTTTGTTTAAAAGTGCAGCAGTTGTGGTGACAAATAAAAATTTTCATACTGAATGAGTACAAGGCTTTGACCCACCACCCTCCTTATGTGGGAAAGATGACTACGCTCTGCAAGAGGAGAGAAGCATGAAGGTCATGAACATGTGATGCACCGTGCAATGCAAAACATTTTGTACTGGGTTTATGAATACTTCATATGGCATTGGCTGTGAAGTGAAATAATCGAACATGGTATTACATTTTCTTTTATGAAATGAAAGAGAAAAGAGAAGCAACAATATTTGAGAGGCCAAATAACAGAAGGTGACATATTTCCAAACTAATCTGTGAGTCTGGAGGTTGGGAAAGCTAAATAGTTGAAAACTCTCTGTAGAAGAAGGAAAAAAGTTTCTCATACACCCTTGCAGAGACTTGATGCAGTTGGTAATGATGGTGAGTGCTGCAGGAGCTGGTAAGCCTCAAGGAATTAAAAAATGCATATAGACTGCATATTCTTTGATTTTTTTTTTTTTTTAATTAAAAGCTATGGTTCTTAACATAATGTTTAGCTTTAAGAAGTCCTTTATGGAAATTTGTTGAGCTGTTTGCCCAGACAAATGCCTCTTAAAGTGCTGTGACAGCCTTGTGTTTTGCTGTCAGGATGCTAACAGCTTTCATTCCATTCTTGCATGGCATGAGACAGGGAGGGTTGCCTTGTGCAGAACACATGCTGGCAAAAATTTTTGGCCCATAAATAACATCATTTCTGTAGCAGGGGCATATTTCAAGTGAACTGTGTTACTGTATTGTAACTGAACTGTGTTACTGCCTGTGTTTCTGTTAAATAAGAAATGTTAAATATAAATCTGTTTAGAGATATGTATGGTAAATATCAATTGATGTTGTGCATCAGCAGAAACTATGCATATAGATATAAAGCAAGTAAAACAATTAAAATCATCTGAACAAACTTAAGCTTGAATTTTGCCATATTACTCAAAAGACATTAGCATTTTTTTTATAGTTCCTGCAGTACCACAATAGGGGTCAGGGAAGGAAAATGGAGCTCTCAGAAAGGAACTGAAATTCAAGCTCAATTCTTGCCAACAGAATGTTTATTTTCAATGTTTTTAGATGGCAGCTGCCCTAAGTCTATAGCCTCTATTTTCTGCTCTTACAGGTTGTAGCTGGCCTTTATTTTCCCCAACTGACTCCTGTCTACTCTCTTCACTGCCTTATTCCTGGCAGCTTTTTTAGCACTGTGAGAGGCATCTCTCGTGCTTCTCTTTTCCCAAGGCCCCCGTGTTTTTCTACTTTACTGATCTTTTATGAAGCAAAAATGGGCATAGATGTATGGGAAGAGATTTTTGGAGTACTTCAGAATTATAGGATTAAGCTTACTGTATTTTAAATTAATAATACAAAAGAAGATGGAGGAAGGTTTGAAGGAAATAAAGAAATTTTAAAAAGCCTGTCAACATGGTGTTGTTTTTCTTTTTTTTTTTTCTATTTTAGTTATGATTTGCCATATCTTATCTTCTCTTTCAAATGCTGAGTTCCTTCCCTTTTTAGTTTCCTGGTCAGGATTTCCAATAATGAATATGTAATCAACTAAGATTGCGGGGTTTGCCTGGTCTCTATTCCAGCAGGAGAAATGAGACTCAGTGTGTGTATTGGGTTTGTGTGGCACGTTTTTGGTAGTGGCACGCTACAGGGATGGCTCCTCTGTGGAGAAGAATCTGCCAGAAGCTTCCCCCATGCTTGGTGGAGCCAGTGCCAGCTGTCCCCAAGACAAGCCTCTGGCCAAGGTGGTAGAGCCTCTGGTATAACAGATTTAAGAAGGAGAAGACAGAGGAGTGAGTCCATGTGAGAGGGACAGCCCTGCAGACACCCAAGTCAGTGCAGAAGGAAGGGAAGGAGATGCTTCAGGTGCCAGAGCAGGGATTCCTTGGCAGCCCTTGGGGAAGATTGTGGTGAGACAGCTGTGCCCCTGCAGCCCATGGATGTCCACAGTGGAGCAGAGTTTGACCTGCAGCCCCTGGAAGGTCTCATCCCAGAGCAGCTGGATGCCCAAAGGATGCCGTGACCACGTGGGAAGCCTGCAGTGGAGCAGGCTCCTGGCAGGACCTGTGGACTCGTGGAGAGAGGAGCCCACACTGGAGAAGGTTTGCTGGCAGGACTTGTGATCCCATGGGGGAGCCACACTGGAGCAGTTTGTTCCTCAGGGATTGCACCCTGTGGAAGGGATCCACAGTGGAGCAGAAGTGTGAGGACTGGAAGAGAAACCTGATAAACTGACCACAGACCCCATTTCCCATAACTCCTGTGCTGCTGGTGGGGAAGAGGTAGAAAAAATCAGAAGTGAAGTTGAGCCTGGGAAGAAGGGAGGGGTGGGGAGATGGGGTTTTGAGGTTTGGTTTTATTTCTCTTTATCCTACTCTGATTTGAATGGTAATAAATTAATTTTTCCCCAAGTCCAGTCTGTTTTACCTGTGACAGTAACTGAAGTGATCTCTCCCTGTCCTTATTTCAACCCACGAGCCTTTTGTTGTATTTTCTCTCCTCTGACCAGCTGTGGACGGGAGGCATAGTGTGGCTTCGCTGGGCACATGGTGTCCAGAGAAGGTTGATAGGTGTTTTTTTAAAAACTACAGTTAGGAATATCAGATATCCAGACTGACTTTTCCTTTTCTAACAGGATCAGCTGATCTGTTCTTTTTAGACTTGTCAGGCTATGTTTGTTACATCGTGGTTCAACCACATTTTTGGTATTTTTATCTTAAGACTGTTCATTAAAATAATCCCTGAATACAGATTAACATCTTGTTATGATTCTGGCCTGATCGACTACTTCTGTCTATCACAGAGACAGTGACTATTGGCAAAGTAATAAATATATCATAAATTGCAGGATCAGATCATTAACTGCAATTGTTATGCCTCTAATATGCTATCTACTTCACTCTTCTGTCTATAAACCTATCTTGGTTAGAAAAAATTTAATGTTCCAAGCCTCTAAGCAGCTTTAAATAGCTGCCTTATCTTTCAAAAATGAAACTAGATTGTTCTTCAGCAAAGGGATTTTACCTCTAAAACAAGCTGGTCTGAGTACAGGGGGACATTGTCCAGTATGCACAAGGGATGACAAGGGATGGCCTAAAACCTATTTATTAACTATGCAGGGCAAAAAATGTGGACTTCATATCTCTTGACAATATAATGTCCTGGATATCCAGCAGGGCCACACAGCTCAGCTTCTTATTCTTTAACTGTCTGAAAGAAGGAAAAGTAAGAAGCATTGTTTTTGATAGGAAAACACAAGCTGAGTGCCTTTTTTTTTTATTTTGTATGAAACATCTAAACTACATTGTCTGTGGTTTTCTTTTCCTCTAACCTCTTTCCAGTTAGAAAAGCCTAACAATTTTCATAAACCATTTTCTCTCCAAAATATTCCAACATTTGAGCATAGGTTTACCTCACCTCCCTACCAAAACATGTAAAATACCGTAGTACAAGTATTTTTAATGCTTTCTGGGACTGTCTGCAGAATTCCCAAGCAGGTAATGCTCCTTTCAAAAAATTATGGTGATGAGATATTTGATCAGAAACCCCTACTTTTTTACCTTAAGAGTACATCTGTATGTGAATTACAAAGTACATATATATATATATATATATTTATATACATATTTTTATATATAAAATACACACATACATATAACACCGGCTGAAATTATGACTTCCCTTATGCTTGAATTTTCATACTGATGATGCACATATATTATTCATTGCATGCTAATGAAACTCTCTTATAAAAAAAAAAAAAAAGATCTTTTTTTCAAGTGCCTTCATGGTTCATCACATAAAATCTGAGTGTTCATGTGTATTTTGTATTGACATGACTCTAGAAAGTGAACGTATCTATTTTGTAGGGAAATTATGTGATCCAAAAGACTACATTCTATTAAATTTTTCTCCCACTTCGTCGTTTCTCGGACTTGAATTTTGGTGGTGTAGGTTAAATTAAACTTTTTACAGTGAATTCAGATGTTGCTGTGAGTCATAAGACTTTTTAAAAACCTGTGCTCAAAGTCAGTTCAAGTCAGAAACATTTCCAAATTGCTGTAGTTTATCTTGCTTCTTTCCCTGCATGCTGTTCATAGGTACATGGATTGAAGCAGGAATGCTACGATGAAAACTTAAACCTCCATAACCAGGAGATAGGAAAGTAGGAGATGATGAATGGTGGGAGAGGTACTGTAAAGGGAAATTTTTCAAAGTGCTGGAGGTGGAGTTCAGAGCAATGCCTTTTATTTCAATAAAAAAATTGAAAACCAGTAAAATTCAGGTGCAGTTGGGGGTGGGGATCAGGGTAGGTAGATGGGAAAATAAGGGTGAGCTGTTCTACTGCAGCTGAAAACCCTGAAATTCTCCAGATAGATTTTCCCTCTTGATAACAAGAGGTGAGTAAACTTTCATCAGATGAAAGATTCATGATATTTTGCAGGTGTTGAACTGGAGAAAATAATAGGAAAGCTCGGGACATTTCATGAGTAGCTTACATAGCCTATATTAATTTCCCTTTGCAAACATAGTATTCAAAAAGTGAGAGTTCAGTTTAAATATGAAATCACCTTTTTTTTTTTTAACTTAAAAATGAGTCTTTTGTTTGAGCTGTCGCTGCAGCATAATTTATCCTGCATTTATTATAATGTGCATTCAGTCACATTTCATTTTTTACTTCCCAGAGTTAATTAGTGTTTTAAAGTCTTTTGTATACTTACTCCCCCATGGCTGCATAATTACAGTTTATAATGAATAATCTCTGAATTTTGATTGGCTACTCTGGCTT
This sequence comes from Monarcha castaneiventris obscurior, assembly GCA_026261815.1. NCBI lineage: Eukaryota > Metazoa > Chordata > Aves > Passeriformes > Monarchidae > Monarcha > Monarcha castaneiventris. Next base: position 6,089,449 of record JAMPIT010000624.1, on the reverse strand, counting down.
TCACAGTTTAACAGATAAATCTGAAAATAGAAAGTACATTATTCCCACAGTGTTTAGGGAAAAATTAGTTTCACTTATTTTAGCCATCTGAAAACTAAGTGTCTTATCTACCCTCCTTGGCAAGGCACCTCCTATGACTGGGGAAAGGTAGGTAATGGATGGAATGCTTTGCCTCCATCATCACCACTTTTCACACCTGAATCAGAGCATCACAGGAGAGAAGACCCTGCTGTCTAATGAAGAAAGATAAATAGTCTTCAATATCAAAGTCATATCATTATCATATCATTTTACACACTAGTCCTGAGAAGGACCTTCACATTCTTCAGATTCAATCTTGTTGATTACAGCTCCAAGTATTCTCTGTTCTACTGAAAATACTGAAACCTTTAGTTGTCTGTATACATCTTGAGCACATACTTAAATATTTGCTAGAATATTTTCCTAAAAATAAGGACATTCAAGCATGTATTTAACTGTGGAGTTTTTTTGGTTTAAGATCCAGAGTGGAAGTGGTGTGTGTTTTGCAGAGCTGCTTCTCAGAACTAGAGTATAATTTAACATTCATGCCTAAAGAAAGGAAGGCTGATTTAGGTAACATCTCAAGAGGCAGCCATGCAGGTTGCAGTGCTCTGTGCAGCTCTGCAGTGAGAAGTGCTGTGCTAGATGTTGTATACTATTCCAATCTGTGTGAACTAGAAGTCCTTTCTGGCCTGAGACTGGCCAAGGTTTTTTGTCACCTTTTCTCTCACCAGAGTAGTTGTGGATGGATGTGATCTCAGTCTATCTGGAAATGGAATTGTTTATATTAAAAGTAATTCTAGAAGAATTTGTAAATAGGTTTAGGCAAACCAACAGCAGTTTTTCTCAGTATTATCTGTTTTATTCATGCGAAGCTATAGGTCTTATCTAGCCCTGTTATAGCCTTTGTATGATCCATGGAACTTATTGAAAGTATTGCTAGCTGAAAATGATTTAAATGAACAGGAGCAGACAGGAATTTGTAATTCTTTTCATTGTGAAAGCATTTTATCATTGTTAAAACGTTAAGTATACATTTCTTTATCAATGAAAATGTTTAGGCATTTATTTAATTTTTTTTCCTGGAGAAAATTTAATTATTAATTATTAATTAATAAATTATTAATTTTAAATTAAATTAAATTCTTTAATTAAAACACTTTTGATCATTTAGAATTAAAATGTTTTTAAAAAGCTTTACAAATCTGACTGGTACCCTTATCTTAAACAAATGTATCACCATGCAAAGAGAACCAACTACTTCAGCCTTCATTTTGGACTAGTTTTGTGTTCTTATAGTTATGGAGAAAGTCCAGCTTAGTTCACATCACAGTTTATGCTCAAGAGGGGCTATGAAGCTTTACATTTAGTTGCTTCACCTATTTTTTTTCTTCTTTTTAAAATCATTTTAGTGGATGATCCTTTGGGAGAAGAATTAATTAAAAAGTAATATATTGATAATACTGCTTATTCAACGTCTATATTTTACTTTTTATTAGTAAACTGTGAAGAAATTTAAAAAAGACTGTATTGTGGGCTTTGATGTTTGTTTTAATTACTAATAACTACATACTCAGGTAAGAGTTGTAATGTGATGAAGACCTTAAGGAGGGATTGTGAGGCTGAAAGACCCTTAATTTTAAAAAATATGCCAGTTGGTGTTGTAAAAATAATTACTTCCATCTCCAAACCTTGTTTTTCCTATCACCTTAAACTGGTATCACCATAGATACAAAAATGTTACATGGCAGAATATGTTGGCACGCAAAAAGCGATAAAACTAAATAAAGAAAAAAATTATTCAGTGTGGAGATCTCTGCCTCTGTTGAAGCCAGACATTAAACTGTTCACAACAGGAAGGATATGATCCTCTGTTTGCAGTGCTTCATGAAGTGTCCTTGAAGCAGTAAAAGTCCATATTGATTTTCAAGCAGGAACTGCAAAAAATGTTCATGTTCACAAAAGTACTACACTGTGAATAACAAGGTCTTGACAGAATTGACTTATAGAATAATACAGTAGATTATCCTCAAAGATACAGCATGTGTTTTTCCCATACACATTTATTTTCTTCAGATGAGAATGGAATGATTTTACCCTCTTACAATTTCACCCTCTTATTTTATTACTTTCAAATACCAATTATATGGTTCCTGTATGAAAAAATTTCTGACATGACTTTTACCTGTGGTACCCAAGAGCTCTTCCACTTGCTGGAGCTTATTCTCTTCACATAATGAAAAACAATTGCAGTCTTTTTAAAATAATGATCTCTTGTACTGAGGAAAATGTAATGAATATAGTTCTCACTTATTCTAAATTAAAAGCCATTTTAAGCTATTTCAAACTTATGTCTATAAAACTTTAGTACTTGGCCAAAAACATACCCAAGTAAAATTACCATTTTTTATCACCTATTCTCTGGTGCAGAGTTTTGCAGGTTTATTGATTTTTAACCCACTTTTAAATTGTTATAGCGTCCATCATCCATGCTATTTTATTGGGAAAAAATGTTTTCTTTGTCTCTAAACCCACACATGGATCTTTTTTATCAATTAAATTTTGAATAATGCTTATTGTATATGGCCACAGTCTGCTTTCTGTCTTGAGCAGAAAGAGTGTGAGGACCTTCTGAGGAGAACTGAGGGCATTCCCACTGTTCCAGAGCAAATAAACTGTTAAGTGTCATGAACAAAGTGTAATGTTTTAAGAAGAGCATTTTTAGAGTGATATTCTCCTATCACAATAATTATCAACAAAACAGCCCCCACATATGAGCATGTCTCTGAAAACAGTCTCGGCACTTTGTGCCCATTCATCTGAACATTAACGTGTTCACATCTGACACAGTGGGACCAGGACCTCCTTGCCAAACAGGCAAACAATCAGGTGTTGGGTCCAAAGTGGGTTTCTCATGCCCCAGCGAGTACAGTAACCAGGGATAATTCCCACAAAGATGCAGTGCTGGGTCTGCAAGGAGCAATGCTGTCATTTTGTATTTTAAGAGGTTGTCTGCTTCTTGCTGGAAGGACTAGAAATCCATGTAAGAGGGATTCTGCTTTTCATTTTGTTCATGATTCCAACATAGTGGGCTTTATCTCCTTTCTGCTAGCTCTTCTATGAGGCTGCTAGAAGCTCTAGTCAGAATTGCACAGGAGTGGCACACTGCTTTTCTGTTGCTGCCTCAGAAAGACTGCAATGGAAACTTCCTATGTAAAGTCAGCCCTAACATTGAAATCAACAGCTGACATATGAAAAGCCTCCTTTTTTGTTTTGTCCCTGCCCATTGCAGGAGGACTGAACTAGATGACCTTTAAAGGTCGCTTCTAACTCAAATTATTCTATGATTCTATGAGTCTATGATTTTAAAATTGTATGTACTGAGTGAGGTATTTGGGAATTTTTTTGCTTTTAATTTAGATAAATAATGGTCTTTATTTTTTTTTTTCCATAGGGAGAGAAGGACAGAAAGAGCTGCTTATTTCTTTTATATTTAAACAATGCAAATGGTTGTTCACTATTTCTGGGCTTTTGTTCATGATTTACTAGTCCAGCCCATCTGAGCACCCACTGGATTGCAATTTTAAAATAATTGCTAAGACTCTTGAGAAATGTTGTGTTCCAAAGCAAATACTAGAAAGCTATTATATAAAAGCCAAACAAATAATTAAATGAATCATTACTTCCCACCTAGCACTCATTGCACTGTTATTGCATAATAAACCCATCTGAGTGGAAGGAGAAAAAATAAATCCAGAGAGAAATCAAGTCTATATGCTTGAAATGGCTAGAATTCATTTGAATAGAAACAAAAGCAAGAAGGAATGATGATGGTGATCAATATCAGCCTAGAAAATGTCTTTTATTACACCTATCCTTGCTGCTGTATTGCCTTTCCACAGCAATTCACAACTTGAGCCTGCACAAATCTAGTAGCTGGAATCCTCCAGGAGATCATTTTCTTCTACTGCTGCTACTGAAATCTCTGTGTTTAGCTTCAAGATCAGAAAGAAATAAGAAATTATTACCTTGCAAAAGAGGCATGAGATGGGGAGTCATAGCACATGAACTGAATCCCACTTCCTAACATGCTTGCTCTTAAGACCAACTTTTTATTTTGCCCATCTGTAGTAACAAGGCCATCTGAGGAATGGTAGGGTAATGGTCACAGCTCTTAATGGCTTGGTAGGACTAGGGGTGCTTGATGTCTTCCAAATCAAGTTCACGGATGCTGGAATTTCAGGCCTCTGAGCACAAGAAGAGCAAAATGCCTGGAGCTGTAAGGCACTCTGTAGTCCTGGTCATGGGAGCAGGACAAGGCCATAGCTCCAGTTTCTCAACTTCAACCTTGTAGCTGGAAAGCAATGCAGCAGGAGGCATACAGATGCTGCTTTGGTAGCAGATGTTAGAAAACTGTCACTTGGCCTTCTAACCTTCATTGGCCCTACCACAGCCCCTTTAGTTCCCATCACCCTATTAGCCATCTCCTCCAGGAGAGGCAGGGCTGGACCTTACAGTAGGAGAACAGGCAGTTCCAGCAGCACCTGCTAGGAGGGAGGGAGAAGTGAAGGATCACCAGGGCAAATAGCAAAGGACTACACAGGACCTGAAAGTAACTTGAGGCGTGAATCTCTGCTGTGGAAGTGAAAGTTCTCTTGCTTTGCCTCAGGCTGATAAATAGGAATTTTGAGTTGGCTATCCCTGAGTTCATAATGGAGGGAAATACATCAAGACTGAACAGAGCTGAAATTAAAAATTAGGTACTTGAGCATGCAATAATGGCAAGGAGGTTTCTAGGTATCTAAAATGATGCTTTGTATTTGTAAAATATCTTACCAAACCCAAGCATTTCTTTCTCACAACAGAAACCTAAACTAGTGCAGCCATGCAGCAGCCATAATTTCCATCCAAATTACTGCCATAAGCAGTGCTTCTTGATGAGAGGAAATCGAGACATGTATGTTTGAGTTTTGTACTGGGTCAAGCAAAAGCTGATCACCTAAATTTTCAATGGTTTTATAACAGAATGGTGCAGAATGACATATCAAAACATGTAACATTATATACTCTATTGAGTAGTAAGTGGTATTTCTTTGCCCTGTAGCTGTCAAAACAATTCCCATACCCCCAAGCTACAGACATATTAGAGCTCCAAGAGTGGATAAGACCCGTTGTACAGCCCCAGTATGATTTGTGGAATAGAAGCACCACAGCGATAGCACGTATGGTGTCATAATACTTATCAATAAAAGTAAATGTTTGTCTATTTTGACAGAGGTGACTGGAAACACACGTGAATTAACAGTATGTGGCAGGAGGTGAAGAGTAGATGCACTCTGAAATTAATTACCAACATCATTATTTTGATCAGCCATTAAACTGAAACATATATAAGAAAAATGAAGTCTTTATAAGAAAAAAGATAAGATATCCATTGAAGCCTTTACTTTTGGCTGCTGTAATTTTACACAGTAACTGTCTGTATAATAAGTACTGTAATATTCTGGATATTTCAATTGCAAAGAATGATTTCATCATTCTAAGCATGGAATATCATTTCAAGAATAAAAAAAAAAATCAGAGATATGAATAAAGGAGAGGTTTGCCACATTATTTGCCAGTGACTATCAGTAAAGTACAGAAAACATTTGTATGTAGAAACAAAGTGAACCATTTCCAGCATATTTCTGTGCTGGATAATGTCACATTTGCCTGAATAAGTTATTATTAGGCTCCCTCTGGTTTGACAAATGTGTTTGAGCTGTCAGATTGTGTCTAAAGGCAGCCACTCAATTCTTTGTTTTTAGTCCCAAATTACACTTGACATTTATTGTTAAACTCAAGGTGCCTCCTTACAAAACCAATTCAGTCTTTGCAATTGTGCACTTTCTACTAACTAATCAATAGATAAGCAGTTTACATGGCCTTTGGCTTCTAGTTTAGTCACTAGCTTTTAACAAAAATCACTGCCTTGGAAGCAACAAAGACCTTTAAAGGGATTGAAACAGTCATACATAATTAAGCTTTTCTGCCTGTTTATTTATGCTTTGATATCAGCTCACAGAGAAAAAAATAAACTCTGCAGGGATTTTGCCTCTTTCATTTAAAAAAACCGCACCTGTTCTCAGTTTATGTATTTTCTTTACTCATGGACAAAGAGTTTCTATGCTACTTGGCTAGAGAGAGCTAGAAAAAAGACAGAAATCAGTGGAATGCTTGTAGAAAATGTAGTAGTGGTAACACTTCTCTGTAATTCTCTAGGCATTTTAGAATTTACCCTTTGCTGAGAATTAATGGTTTTTGTACCAGGAGGTTGGCTAGGATCCATTGGCCGCAGATGCAAAGAGCTGATGACCACTTCCTACCTCTCATTTGTGGCCCATAGGAAATTGCTGTGTTAAAGTGCATCAAAATGCTAAAGATATCTCTTTGACAAGAGTGGAGGAAGAGAGAGAAAGGATGATTCACATTCCCAGGTTTGGTATTTCCAGTTGCTGATAGAAGACCAAAGAAATTTACCTTTCTTGTTTGAATGACTTAGTGAGGGCTGCAGAACACTCAACTGCTGGTAAATTGTACTATGTCATATTCACGATTTTTTCAAATAAAAGTATAATTTCTAGAACACTGAAGTTAGGTGAGATGTCCACCTACAATGTATTGGATTTCTACCAGCATTACTGACATGAAGAGAGCCTTATGCATAAATTGTGGAGTAGCAGCTTTTAATAATTTCCTTACTGTGAGGGTGGAAACAGTTTCCATGAGTCAACAAATAGGTATTCCCCATACTCTGAAATTATTGTATCCTCCGTAAAGATGAAATGCTAAATATCTGCTTGGGATCAGTAGAAAACTGAAGCTTTCACACATATGAGATGAATAAAAACAGGTGGGTAAAGGGAGACATCTTTGAATTAAAGACCTGACTTTTTTTGGGAAGAGGATACTTAGATGTCCTGTTTCAGGTCTGGGAAACCTCAAGTATCTACTTCCTGGAGAGAGCCAGGATTAGTGGAACACACCCTCTTATGTTTAAGTCTCTGAATCTCTCTTCCTGTGATAAACTTTGGAGTGTATCTTCATCACATCTGCAGATCATCTGCAAAGGCAAAATGTTGCAAGTTGGACATTGGAGCAGTGAACACTGCACAATGTACAGAAGTTCTTTTTGTGTACTGTGTCTTTCTTTCCCCATTGCTTTGCAGTCTTGTCCAGACTCATTCATTCAGTGCTCCAATTTAGGACCTTTTTTTCTTTTTATTAAAATCTCCAAAGATTTTCCTTCTTTGCAGTTTGTACCCTTGACATGTTAGATATAATATAAGGGGCTCTCGGAGACCGAAGGCTCTCATGCTCCATAAATCCTTTTGAGACTTGTTACCATCTGTCAATCATGAGCCTGATAAATCTTCCTCCTTAAGGCAGTTTAGAACTTTTCAATAGGTCACTTGAGCTTACAGCGTCTTTTAAAAAATTGCCTGAAAGGACAAAATGTTGATGAAAAGCAGAAGACAAACAACTCTCATCCCAGTAGGTGCTTTTTAAGTAGTTTTTTCTGTCCCAGTTACTATCTTGAAGCCACTGGGCAAATGCTTCTTTGCACTACATCGGGTATTTAATAACTAATGTAGACACTCTTTTTCACTGTCTTGTTTTTCAAGCTGCCAAATTCTTCACTCAAAGTTTGGTCTAACAAAGAAGGTAAATGCTGATTTAAGATGGGTCAACAAACCAGAATGTCTCCAGGAATGGATTTTACATTATTTAACGGAAGCATCAAGTCTCCACCCTATGGAGTTAAGGAAAAGCTAAGTCATGTTAAGCAAGAAATTAAGGGTAATTGATATCACTCAGTAAAGTATTTTATCCTTGTTCCAGACAGATGTTGAAGGTGGCAGGTAATTTTGTACATAATTATTACTAGTGAAAACTGAGTACATGGAGATTTATGTGACTGCAAGACATATTTCACCTTTAACTATCAAAGCTCTTGACAAATACACAACCAGTTTTCTGTCTGTTAGTTGTATAAAATTTCGGACATGCATTGGGCAAGGGTGAAACCTGATATTTCTGCATTACAAAAGCACAAACAAACACTTTCATATTTGACTTGCTTGGAATTCTACAAACATGATGCCAGTAAAATACATTTGAAAACCTGGAATCACTGAGAACAGATAGTGAATAATTTCTGTCTGAAGTGATTTCAGGTGATGACCCTGCTAAAACAAGAGTCTAGCACAGCACAGCTTGCTGTAGTGTCACAAAAGAACTAAAAGTGCCTGAAATGGAAGCAATCATAATCTAATAAAGATGATATGGTAAATTTTATGTAGAAAAATGTGTATAAAAGCTCAGGGTTGTTATTAACAAAATGACTGACAAGTGCTTTTTTCTTTTCTTCCCTCCTGGAATCACAGTCATGCTGGGTCATTGGTTAGAGGTGAAAACCAAATGGCTACATTAAAGTATCACGGAAATGTAAGTCCTTTTGGCTACTTCTGTCATTCAAATAAACCCTGACTAATTACAGGACCAAATTACTCAGTTGAATATCCACAAGAAAATACAGACCTTTCTTTCATCTGGGAAGTTGTTGAGAGTGTGGACAGCATCACATCAAAGTACCTCTGGGGCTTCCACATAATGGCTTGCAAGTTAGCATGGATCCTTTCTGAGCTCAAGAAATCCTAGAAATTAATCAAAATCCTCTTGCTTTGAGGTAAAAAAATGTATCCATATTTCTTTTTTCTAAGTGTTTTGGTAATTAATTTTAAGAAAATCTAACCTGCAAATATCATTCATTTGTATTTCAGGAATATTGTACGTAATTGCAAAGATTCAGAGTGCATCTTTTGCTCTGCAAAAAACTTAAATATTATGAGGCTTTGTTTTGCCTTAGAAATGTAAATTTTGCAGAAATATGTTGACATGTTTAGAATTGTAATAATGTGTGCCCTAGTTTTGATTTGGAAAATTACTTAAGCAATGGAAAAACTGGAAATTGGCATAGAGCAACAAGAGCTGTTATTTAAGAGCAAATTATATTAATTTTGTTGAAGGGACAAAGTAAGCCTCCTGTAGGTTTATATCATTCTGAACCTTGGAATGTGGGGTTTTTTTAATACTTAAGCAAATATTCATCTGCAAATAGGAGTTTCATTGCACTGTTTTTCCACTAAGAAATGGAAATGGTTATGGGAGTTATGTGCTCCCCTAAAATTGGGATAATGTGTAATATATGGGTGAAAGAGTGGTGGACTTAGGCCAAATATCCATGAAATGCTGCATCCCTATGGTTCCTAGAGAGGGAGTTGCGCTATCTTTTCTTTGCACCTTGTCTCAGTTCAGATGGCTAATTCCTTGGCAAAGTGCTGCTTGTTCCTGTATCCTTTCCCTCCTTCCAAACTCAGCTTAGCTGCAAGACTGGGTGGACAGAGCTTTTTCAGTGGTTTTGGACAGTGGTAGCTAATCTTCCAGCCATGGGGATAGGAGAGTGCCATTCCCTTCCTAGGCACAGGTTGAGTCTCTGCCGGCTCTCATCTGTGGCATGTACACCTGACCTAAAGGGCTTGGAACTGACTTTTGGATTCACAAAATTGGTATTGCCATAAGCACCAGTCTTGTCTTTTCAGCAGGGTAGTGTCTCTGGTCTGGTGTGCTGTTGCTGATGACTGGGATTCTTTGACTAGTGTTTTTCTGGGAAAAAAACACCATTAATCATGTAATAAACCATCAAAGTTTGCTTATGAAGGTGAGGCATCGTGGTGTGCATTCAGCCCTGTGCATTAGAGGACACACATCATTCACCTTCATTAAGACTCTCCCAGCATTTGCCAAGAGTGAATAAAAGCACCAGAGCTTGGTCCTTCTCCAGCTGCATGCTGACATTAAATGTTGTCAAGACAAGCTCAAAGGTTAGATAGCATTTCTGCCTACTGTGATGTATTGATCTTGTTTTTATGTTGTTAAAGTAATTAAAATTATGTCTGTGACTGTTTGTAAAGTCTCTCGGTTATAGAAATGAACTGCCTTTAGAGAAATGAACAGTCAGTAAGAAAGAGACACAGTGAACAAGAACATGAGCCAGAAAGAAAATTATATTCATTTTCACAAATTGAATTATCTGAAATAACTGCTAACAATTATATGCAGCCATTCTTCATTCCAAATGGCAGCAAAGGTACTGAGGGAAAATTACATATTTGTGCTTTTTTGGATGAGCATATGACATACTCATAAATAAAAGACATTTCACATGCTGGATTATGATATCTTGCAGTGTCCAGAAACTCACCAGTGGAAGGGGAACAGGGGCAGGTTAATTGCAGGAGTTGGAGGAGCTGAAAAGCTGCACTACTGGGATGGACAAGATGATTTAGAACATTTTCTCAGATGATTACCCAATGACTTAACTATTTACCATTATCCTTCGAAATTAACATACAATTTTACTGTACTTTTAGAATATCCAAGTCATGCTTTCAGATACTTCTGTCCTCAAAAAATAAATTCAGATGGAAGCAAAAGCTCAATTTGAATCAAATGCAAATGCAAATACTACCATGGTTATATGCCAGGTGACTGCTACAATTATCTCATGTAGGTACTGGACTTATTCTTCAAACCTAATAGATAAATTTCTGTATTACCATATAGCAATGTGCTGTTCAGATTGCAAAATCAAATAAACAGAAATAAAAAAATTCTACCCTGTTTTTTAATGGGTTTGAATGCCTTACATACAAACAACACAATACATTTCAATCTTGTATTCTGTGATTATCAAAAGTTTGTATTATTTTTTTTTTCAAGCAGAGCATACTGTATGCTGCTCAGTACAAGAGAGACATGGAGCTCCTAGTATGGATCCAGCAGAGGGCTTCAAAGATGATTGTATTGGATCTGGACAAGCTGAAGCTCATTTTCCCACAGCAGCCCTCCCTGTGTTGTGCTGTGCAGTGGTAGCTGGAAGGGTGCTGATAACCCACCAATGTTTTGGCTACTGCTGAGCAGTGCTGGCACATCCTCAGTGTTCTTTCTCCAACCTTCCTTGCCCCCATCAAGGGGCTGGGGGTGGGCAAGATCCTGGGAGGGGACACGACCAGGCCAGCTGACCAAACTTGACCAAAGGTATATTTCATACCATATGACATCAGCTTGGATATAAAAGATAAGGGAAGGAGGATGAAGGGGGAGTATTTGATAATCACAACGTTTGCCTTCTGGAGAAAGTGCTATATGTGCTAAGGCCCTGCTTCCTGGGAAGTAGCCAGACATCACTCGCCAATGGGAAGCTTTACAAAGAGAGAGAATTTTGGCATTCTCTCTGCATAGTAAAAATTTTGTTAAAAAAAAAAGACAACTCTCCCCTACCCCCGCCCCCCACCCCAGCACACACAGGATGGGTAGAGTGAGTGTAAATGTTCTGATTAAGAAATAGGATCCTAAGAAGCAAACCAATTAGCAGGTACTCCTAGGTGCTACAAGAAATTTCCTTTTCAATGTCTTTGTTCTTTCTTGCTTACATATAGCAAACTCACATTATCAGATTAAAAACTAGAAGCAAAATTTATATCTTCCTGATTGTTCTTCCTAAAATGTTCTTTATTCCAGGAGAAAAGTAAATCATTATACTAAATACAGATATAGGAAAAAATAAATATCTGGTAACATTGTGGAAGAAAAAGGCTATGTCAGATCAAAAGGAAGACAGATACCTGATTGTCATTAAAAATAGAAAAGATGTCTGAGGGCATAGACATCTAAAACTATTCATGAACAGCAAAAATCATCAGCAAAATGTGAAAAAGGTTTCAAATGTTATGATTATGAAAAATATTTGATATTTGAAAGCAATGAATATGATGACTGTAATGAAAGAATCTGATAATTCTTCTTTTGTTGCTCTTGTTTTGCTTTTCAGCTCCAAGATACTCTCAAAAATTGAGTCTTACTATAACTACTGATCTCACTTTCTCAGTCCATGATAGTTGTGCATTACCTACTTATTGCAGTTAAAAAATAATAATAGAAAAAATGGTAGATCACTCTTATTTTCAACATTACTTGCTCCTTGCTGTTCCTGAGAGAATTCCTCCCTATTGCCTGTCCTGTTCTATCATATGTCTAAATTTCTTTTCTTACCTTGGGTTCCACAATTTGTTTTCCTCAAGAGGCTGGTTTTCTTATTAATGGCTGCCCTGTTTATAGAAGAGTACAGCTAAGCCACAAAATGCAGACTCTCCTGAAGAGCCACAGGTTTACCAATTGAGCCAGGCTTTCTGGGTATAGAGGGTACAACCTCCTGAAGCCAGGGAGTGTGCTGAATGTGAGCCTGCATTGAAATGCTGCTGACAAGGCAGGGGAAACTCAGATCTAGGATAGTCACATCATAAGCACCTGGATTCAAAAGACATTCTGCCTGTGTATCATTTAAATGAAGCTTCAGTCTTTGGATCTCTAGATAAATTGCATTATGTCTTGCAATTATGTCTTGGTAATTATGTCTTGCAAAAGGATAGACTGTATGGTGGAGAAAAAACAACAAAAAAAATCTTTATCAGCTTCAGCCTATGTTTATTGCACATTGTCAGGAAAGATGTGGACATGACTTTCTGAAAACAAGAGAGACTTTCTGCCAGGAAACTTAGTGACGAGTTGAAGTTCTTAATGCAAGCAATATTAGTTTTATTTAATATGTAATGCAGTGTTAGGAAATGTGTTGCTGTAATGATAAGATTTTCCCTCTCGGCCGATGAGTGTTCTACCAAAACCCACCAATTTCTATTTCGTGGTTGGAAGATTTTTTTGTTTAGTATCAGATGACCATAACCATTGTGTATTCAAAGAAACTCTTTAAAGTGTCTTTATTCCTCTCTGTACTGCTGTTTTATTTTACTTTGAGCCCCTTTTCATTACTGTAGAGCAACATCTCATTTAACAGACCAGCATTGCAAGCTGTCTGCCAGGTGATTCTGCAGCTGCATTGTGGTTCACCTTGGAGACCACAGATTTACAACGCTCCTGGAATCCAAAACCAGTGACACTGCTGCAGAGAAGGAATACAAATTTGATTATTTTCATTATACTCTTGTTTTGAATATTATCATTGACTGGACTCAATCATGACAAACTAGATTTTTTCTAATCAAATTTAGCTCACCTCTGCTTCTCTCTGTGCGTATGATATGCATACAAACATGTTTCCATTTAGGATTAAAAAAAATTACTTTAGTCTTCTCAGGTTCTTGTTTGACACCAGTGCATTCACTGGATTATACCCATCTAGTGAAGGGGAAAATTAAACCTATGGATAAGCAGTTAGAAAAAATTATTAACACTAAACGAACCAGCTTTACTCTAGTACTTGCATTATGTTAGGAGCAAGTGTATGGAAAAAGAAGATTCTGCCAGTAAGTAGCTTAATGGTACATGACATGAAGTTGAGGATTTTATGGAGCTATTGTCTATGTCCTATGAGTGATAGAGAATAAAATCAAGGTGTCACAGGAAAGTCAGGGTTCTGATGGTCCTGAAGGGAAGAAATTTTTTATTTCCTTGTTTACAAATATTAAAAACATAATCATTAAACAGAGAGAGAGTTCATATTGTGTTAGCATAACAGGGATCTTATTAACTATCACTAGACCTTTGAACATTGCTGGAATATTACTTGAAATTTATAAAACTTTTCTGGCAAGGAATTCATAGACAAACAGGCAAGAGAGAAGAGCAGAGAGGCATTTAATGTCAAAACAGCATTGTCTCTTTCAGAATTGCAGGCAACTCTAAAGAAAATAATCTCAGAAGTGCATAGATCAATATGTTAATAGATTAAGCACAGACTGGAAAACAGAAAGATTAATAATTTAAATACCCACCTACAAGAAGCAGGGGAAAATATCTGGCGTTAGGGAGGACATTAATCTGGCCAACATATTCAGGAGGCTTTATGTTGTGAGTATTCAGAGTTTTCTAGAAAGTTAAAAAAAATTAAAAAATTAAAAGACAAATTCTACAGTCAAGAACTTTGCCCTCAATTTCTGTTCAGATGAAAATATTCCTTTTCACAGAACTAATAATAAGTGATTATTTAAGTGCAAATGATCAAGACTTGATTAAATTTATTTTAAAAAATTACAAACGAGCAATATTCATGCTTGGAGCTTTAAAGGTCAAACTTCACAGAGCAGAAAGCAATACGCCAAATGATTTGGAAAAAGAATTCAAACAGAAAAATGGGAAAGAAATTAGTTGTTGTAGCTTTTTTTTTGGCATTTTCTACCAAGACAACTTTAACTCCATGTACCATTTATGTGTGCTGACAAGTTACTCTACATTTATTTTCATAAAAGAAGGCATGATTTCTTCATGTAGCTATATCATAAGTAAACAAATCTGCAATAGGTTCAACATCTGATTATAGCCAACTTCTGTGCACATTGTGACTATTCAGATCCACAATTACTTTCCAATAAATTTTTTGCGTTTTGCAAGTTTGAAGTTTACCTTTTGTTGCTATTGAAGCAATATTGAAAGAAAAGTTTCAGCTGAGATGATCTAATATGCTGAAAAAGTGTTTTCCTCCAGTATCAGTACTTAACAATCAAATCCTTTATATCTATTCTATCAATATTTGCTCCCTAATCACTGCCTACTTTGATCAGTAGACAAATGCTCCACATATAGTAAGTGCATATTTAATTTTATCATAAGAACTAATCATATTTGCCTGGAAGGATTTATCCATCATCATTTTGCACAGTTTAAGAAACACAACGCAATTAGTTTTTGCTTGCTTACTGATAATTCAACTCAATATATTCTAAACTGTTATATTAAGAGAAAAAATATGTATATTGTATGATGCTTTCTCTTCAGTCTCTCTTGAAGGCTGGTATTACTTTCACCTTCCTAAAGTCTTCATCAGAGTTGTGTCTCTTCATTGGTTATTTCATAACATAATAAGCACCATGGACTGCTGTTTAGGCAGCAGCCTCACAAAAACGTGTAAATACATGACTTAATTTTTACTACCAACTTTAATTTAGCTATTAACCTTATACTACATATAAATTTGAAAGCCTGTATTATTATGATCTACTGAAGAATACAAAATTTCGCCAAATCCATATCTGAATAAAGTGTAAATATGCCATTGTCAAGCACTCTTAGATACACCTCAAACATGTTTCTTCCTGTGAGAAAAGATTTGTTTTTTTAGTTTACTGTGAAGTTTTAGGAGGAAACCTACAGGCTATGATGAGAGGTTGTAGAAGAGTGCTAAAGCAGTGGGGTTTTTTACTTCCTGGGAGTGTCTAATAGGACAATAATATATATTTGCATTTTTCAAATTTTAGCAAATTTTCTCATGCTTTGAAATGAATTTTACAATTATTTTGTTTCTTAGCAGTCTTTAACAGTTTTATTATGTTCTCTTTCAGGACTCCCAGTTTGAAAATTTTCACATATACTGGGTACGTTTGCTAAGCAAATTTTGCAGAGTTGTGTATGAATTCCTTTGGGTAACATCAAAGTATTGTTTCATAGATGATTCTCTGAAGCATGAAGGATAAGTGGAGAGAGTGGAAAAGAATGAAATAAATGAAAAGTAAATATCTCAAATAAATAGCAATGGATTTTGCCTACAACAGGTCAATATATATTTAAAGGATATAGTTTTTGTCTGCTCTCCATAGCATCCCTTTTCTCAAGTGGTGAGAGACAAAATGCTAGAAAATCTCTAAGATTTTTATTACAGATACCAGAAAATAAGGAAAAGCACTTCCAAAATTGGTTTCAAAGCATTGTTAACATTGTATCAATGCTCACTGTGGATCCTGCCTGTTGAATTAAGTAAGAGTAAAATTTGGTTTCCTTCCATGAATATTTTACTGAAGAGAAGTGGAAAAACAGACCAAAGCCTTTTAAGCTGGTACTTCTGCAGCTCCAAAGATAAAATTTCTCGCCGTGTGAATGATTGGAGACGAGTTAGAGGCAAAAAAGAAACCTGAAAGTTACATAGCCCATTCTGTGTTTTCTTTTCAAACAGACAAGACAGTTGTGAAAGAGGTGGAATAGCTCTTTTTCACAATAAAATGTATGCTAGCATGAAACAGTTAACTCACATTTTTCTTTATACAGCCTGACTATCAAGACTGGAAGCTGTTTGCTCCCCTGTAAAAACTTTATCAGGAAACAATGTATAAACCATATTCTTTAAGTATTCGTTAAAACTAGTAAATGACAAAAATACTCAGAGATTTTTCATGGAGGGCAATGCTACCAGCAAGATTTTCAGAACAGGAATCTATGGCAAATGGGCAGGCATGGATAGTGCTGTAGAATCAAGTGGTCTCAGAGATACAGGGCAGATCACACAAGAGGCAGGCTGGAGCTAAAACCTTGCCTGCAGAGAAGAGGCCTGCTTTCAGTCACATTGCAGTTGAACTTAGATAAGGGAATAAAGAAGCTTACCCAGCAGGGGACTGCATTATCGCTTCCATGCAAAGTCTTTTCCCACTTTCTCTGCAGTGCTTGTCCTTACTCCTGTGTCCTTACCCTCCTGATTTCAGTGGTCAAAGCTACTTGCTGCCATTGCCTGAAAATCAATCAGCAATTACTGAAATTGCCTTCTACATAGGTGGAAAAATACTGTAAACCTCAATGACTTAAGAAGTTTTTTTCTCCCTGTACCTTTGCCAGTGCCCACAAGGAAGCAGAACTTACTAATGTTGCCCCCTCCAGGGAAAATCTACACCATGAAATGCAAAGAGGTACAGAGACACCTATCTAGCAGGACCTTTGCTGGGCCAATACTGCATGGTGGCATGTTTGTGCATGGAGAGGTTGTGCTAGACATTGCTACATTCGGCTAACAAATCGTGACCAATGCGCAGTCTTGTAGTTAGTTTTATTATGCTCTTTGGGAAGGAGCCATGACAGAGTGGAAAATTTTTGCTTGTTCGTTTTTTTACTATGGAAATTATTCCTAAGAACTCCGTTGGGAGTAATACATTTGGAAAGGCTTCCTGACACCATGGCTTTGCTTCAAAAAACAGAGGTGGACAATGCTCCATGTCTTGAAGCTCCATGTCTTGAAGCTCCATGTCTTGTCATTTAAAGTACAAGTGTCTTTGGGGAGTAACTGCTGAGAACTTCACCTGGTGCCTGATGGAGGAATGCTGGCTCTTGCATTAGAAAAGAGACCACAATATTAAAAATTCAATATATATATATATATAAATATAAAAACCAAATCCTGGTTGGGGATTTTTACTCATGTTTATACTAAGATGATAAGGTAAATATTTAAAGTCTCCATACAGATGAGGAGTCAGCGAGCACGTTGGGTTTCTCTTTTGCCTTCCAATATCTTCACAAAGGATATCTAAGCATGTCTTTTGGAGTAGTGTAGTGCTTTTAGTTGTTCATGTAGTAGGAAGTAGCGCTGAAACCACCATGTGCTGGGTTGGAGAAAGGTTTAGTTGCAGGGTGCCAGCTCTGCTGGGCCAACTGCCCTCAGCACCAGAAAATGGTCACCAGCTCATTTTACTTACTGCTATGTACCTGTGTTGACTTTTATCAAATACCTTTCCAGATATATTTAGCCATCCTAATTTATTCAGTAACACAGCAATTGAGTGTTTATTTTAAATCTTCCAGGGCTCTCAAGCAAACCCTAAATATTGTCGTGTCAGACTGCATTTAAGCTAGTGGTTTTCCTATTGCTCATGTTTCCCAGTAAACTTTAATAAGGATAATATAGTATGCCTGCATCCTGAAGAAGGAATTGGAAAACTGTTTGACTCTTGTTTTCTCCATCTTCTACCCTGGCAGAAAGCAGACTTTGACAGCAGATGTATACTTTATAGTACTGGGGAACTTGCAAGTTTCTTTCTGTAGAAGTTGCCAATTGCGACAAATTATGTTCAGTTTTATGAGCAGTGGCCGCTGGAGACTGAAATAAATTGGATTTGCACTCAAATCCCACAGCCCATGCCTTCTTAGGAGCAGCTGCTGCTTGGATGATGGTAGGATTTAAATATGTTTATTTATGATATGCTAGAAATCTACTTCTGTAAACAAAAGTAGTTTCATTTGGAGGAGGAAAAACAGGATGCCAAGAAGAAAAGCCACAGGGATTGATGGTTGCTGCTGCAGTATCCATATTTTCTAAATAATTGTATTATTAATTTAATAGAGCTTCACAAAATTCTGACAGTATTGCAAGCTGATGTTCAGATTGTGTGAATTGATTAAGCTGATGATCAATAGCAACCGAGTCTTTCCAACTAAATGAAAACTTCAGAGTAGGTATCCTGCAGAAAATTGAACACCTAGGAAGCAGGGAAGTAGTGCTGAAGCAAAGGTTGTTACCTCTTTTCACTACTGTTTGGCTAAAATTCAGGGATTGCTTCTGTTTGGATGAAACGTTCCAGCTCTCTTTGATATAAATTAGTTGATTTGCAAAGAAAGCAAAAGGTCTTCTTTGCCTGAACACAGAGGATGTAGTTTCTTTCAGCTCCAGGGATCTTTCAAGTACTCTTAGTAAAGACAAATCTTCAGAAACTTTTGCTTTTAAACCTCAGAAATGTTGGCCAATTTCTGTTGGGGTTACCTAAGCAAACTAATTTTGCAGAGGCATTGACTGAAGCCATGTGGGGTGATTTTCAACAGAGTGGCAAAAGACATATTCATGATAAAAAACTCAGCCCTGAAAAATATCATGGTCTTTTTTGCAGAGTCAGAAGCCAATGGAACTTCTGTAAGAAAGGATAACAGCTTTCAACATTTAAATAAAATCTATTTTTTTCTGGATGGATTCCTAGCTGAAATATTCTGGAATCTCTCCATAAAAGTGTGATCTCAGGCAAACATCTGGACTGAAAAAATTCTGCTCATTTATTTTTGCAAGCTTAAAAAATTAGTGAGCAAGGTGTTACAGTGAAAGGTCCTTGACAACATTAGTAATGGGTGGTGCCAACCAATGTGCATGAGGGTCAATAATAATTGTATAATGTATGCATACACAAATGAAGATCAGTGGCAGACTCCCAAATGGAGTAATCACATGATTTGTAGGAACTCTTGAGCAAGCCTAATGGGAAGCCTTGCTCTTTGAGTAAGTCAAATTGAGAGCTTTTACCACTATGTGCAATGTTTGCTGGTGAAGGGTTTCTCTGCAGCCTGCTGTGTACACTGTGCCAACAGGGCTTTCTAAATCTCTCAATCACTGCTGTTAAGAAGATGACAGGTTTTATATCCTAAAGGAGGATTTTTTTTCCCTCATATTACTGACCTTGGAGACATAAATATATGTTAAGCAAAGCTATGGCAAATTTCCTGTCCTTTTCTTTGTTCTTGGTTTTCTTTGGTAGCATTGTCTGCATAACTGGTTCTCAGAACCACAGAATCACAGAATTTGCTGAGTTGGAAGCAACCCACAAGGATTATCATGCTCTTAGCCCTGCACAGGACACCCCCAAGAGTCACATCATGTGCCTGAGAGCATTGTCCAAATGCTTCTTCAACTCTGACAGGGTTCATGCTGTGACCACTTCCCTGGGGATCCTGTTCCAGTGCCCAAACACCCTCTGGGTGAAAAACCTTTCTCTAATATCCAACCTAAAACTTCCCTGACACAGCTTCAGGCCATTCCCTTGGGCCCTTTGTCACTGGTCACCACAAAGAAGAGATCAGTGTCTGCCCCTCCTCTTCCCCTCATGAGGAAGTTGTAACTGCAGTGATGTCTCCCCTCAGTCTCTTCTTCTGCAGGATGAACATATTTCCAGGTCTCTCACAGTTTTTTCTCCTCTGTTGTCAGCCTGGCTATAAAATTGAACAAGTTCCACTTCATGACCAAACGTCTGTCTTTCACAAATTTATTTATCACTTCATTTGAATCTAAACTTTGCTTTGAGAGTTGTGACAAGGGATTAGGAACAACTTCACTTCCTGTGCAGCTTCTCTTGTCTGAAAGAAAGAGGTGAGATGAGAAGAGAAAAAAGAAGCCTTCTACATGACTTCAACTAAATTGTTACTTGTCCTGTAGCATTTGATCAAATGGTCTTGGTACAGTACATGGGACTCCATTACTTGGGGCAATGGTCATTTTTTTAGGCTCTTGTCTTAAAAGCTGCTCAGGAAGGCTGAATACATAATAGTCTCTTCTAAATTTGCATGGGCTTGTTAATGGAAAATGACCTGATGTAACCAAGGTGAAGGCATTGCAATATATCTTTATCAGAAAACAACCAATTTAGGAAAGATAACAATGAAGTTCAGTTTAAACTCTGTAAGTTTCTTCGCTCAACATAAAAATGAAGCAACCACCTCTTAACAACGAAGTCCGTTTCACAAGAGCAAAGTCTGATTTTGTAAGATACTGTTTCCTATAAAACAGGCCTGTAGAACCTGATGATTCTCTGCTGAGGCTGTATCTGTAAGATACGTTGCTCTGACATTCTCTTCTTCTGAAAGAAGTTTCCCAACTTCATTCAGCAAAACCTTGTTTTTATACGTATATATAGACATATAAAATTTTTCAATTTCTACTGAAGACTCACTTATATGGTGATCTCACAGAAAGTCACGGCAGTTTTATGAAATGTTGTGTGCATACCTACATTGCAGCCCAGTTTTTTCCTCATGTCTGTGATTATACTATTTTCTTGTTAATTTTTTCCACCTATTTAAGAAACTTATGTCAGTCAGATTTCAGATATACTGGATTGGAGACTGAAGGTGAGATGAGAGGAGATCCTGAATACGTATCTAAAAATCAATCAATCTATCTATCTATCTATCTATCTATCTATCTATCTATCTATCTATCTATCTATCTATCTATCTATCTATCTATCCTATCTATTTATCTGTCTTTAAACAGAAACACAAAAAATGGCGATAAACCTAAACTGAAATATGGAGACTGAATTTCTTTTCAAGGCATGCTAGTAGAAAACAAGATGCTTGAGTCTAAATCCTGGAATTATCTCAGATTTACTGTGTGACCTTGGGCAGGTCAACAGGGTCCTGAACTAACACAAAGGGCTGTAGACCTTCCTTTTGGCAGTAATGCCACCCTGAGCAGCAGTGGGATTACTCATATATGTGCTTAAGGGTTTTGCTGAACAATGCCCTTAATCTCTCTGTTTATTAGTTCCTTGCCCATACCAGCATGTACAGATAACATCTTCCCAGCCAGCTCCACCCTCTGATTCAGGTTTCTATTTTTTATGGCTTGGATTGGTTTATGTTATGCCTTTTTGAGTATAGCACTATAATCCAGCATGAACAAGGGAAAGTGCAGAATTCTGCACCTAGGATGGGGCAACCCAGGATGTACAGACAGACTGAGGAATGAGACACTGGAAAGCAGTGCTAGGGAAAGTGACCTGGGGGTCCTGGTCGATGGCAAGCTGAACATGAGTCAGCAGTGCCCTGGCAGCCAGCAGGGCCAACCCTGTCCTGGGGGGCATCAGGCACAGCATCACCAGCCAGGCAAGGGGGGGATTGTCCCACTCTGCTCTGCACTGGGGCAGCCTCACCTCTAGTGCTGGGGGCAGTTTTGGGTGCCACAATGTAAGAAAGACATTAAACTGTTAGAGAGTGTCCAAAGGAGGGCAACAAAGATGGTGAAGGGCCTTGAGGGGAAGCCGTGTGAGGAGCGGCTGGGGGCACTTGGTCTGTTCAGCCTGGAGAAGAGGAGACTGAGGGGAGACCTCACTGCAGTTACAACTTCATCGTGAGGGGAAGAGGAGGGGCAGGCACTGATCTCTGCTCTGTGGTGACCAGTGCCAGGACCCAAGGGAATGGCCTGAAGCTGTGTCAGTGGAGGTTTAGGTTGGATATTGGGGAAAGGTTCTTCATCCAGAGGGTGTTTGGGCACTGGAACAGGCTGCCCAGGGCAGTGGTCACAGCATGAAACCTGTCAGAGTTGAAGAAGCATTTGGACAATGCTCTCAGGCACATGATGTGACTCTAGGACCTGGTCCTGTGCAGGGCCAGGAGTTGGACTTGATGATTGTCATGGACCCCTTCCAACTCAGCATATTCTGTGACTCTGTGAAATTTTTTTCTGCTTTTAAGCTTCACTATTGACTAGTAGGTTGATGAAGTCTTATTTGAAAGCATCAAGGGAAGGGATGTTTACAAAAATGTGTAAAGTACAGCCACTAAGAAAATTTTTTTATGAAGCCTTTCTGTCAAAAATTTTAAATAGTCAAATCCATAGCCATTTCAGGGGAAGGGCTTGGTTTAATGTAATTGCTCAGTGATATTCTCTTACTCTTGTTTGCAAATTCTTGATGCCTCAATGTTTTGACAATAAAAATAAACTTTATGATTTTTTTCAAATATATTTAAATTTAATCTATTTTATACAAAACAAAGTAATCAATGTCAACGGTAACAAAATAAAATAACTTAAATAGCCTAAAGCTCTGTTTCTCAGGTTTTGTTTGTCAATATTTCTGGAAATCAATTTTAGAAGTTGATTTAAGATGTAGAGATTCTTCTAGAGATTGTTTCAATTTGAAACTTTTTTCCGGTAACCTACCTAAGGATGCTGGGAAAGCTAAGCTCTTCCAGTAGAACTTCACTAGGAACTGGTGATGCACCTACAAGTAAGAAGTACAAGCATGTTGTCTGCACTAACCTAATCCTGGGTTAGCATCACTGTAAAAAAGGAAAGGTACTGCTAAGAAAAATGAGACAAGAAGCATAAGTCTCAAGAATTGTATCAGAGAGAGTTACCAGTGAGAGAGAACAGGAAAGGAACTAGATCTATCCTGTATTTCAATGGGTGACCATGAGCCTAAGGTGGGCCTTTGTGTATGAATTTCTGAAGGGTGAAGGGTGAGTTGTATTTGGAGTTCAGCCCCATTAGGAAGGTATACTTGAAAAATTCACTAAACTAACATTAGAATAAGGATAAATTTTCTTGCTCAAAGTTTTTCCTTTGTTCACCATGACCTGAGTGTAATACATCTAAACCAGATAAGAAACAAGCCATGTTTCAGATATTGTGCAGAACTTAACTGCAGGATTAAAAGTCTCCCATCATTAATTACCTTAAAAAGGGGTTAAGTTGGATTGCTCACTTACTGATTAAACAGCATCTGACTTAGCTCTTAGCTAATTTAACACAAAGAATGTTTTTCTGTTGGCTTATTTCTACATTCATATGGTATTTCCTACCATATGCTGTACCTATATTCTTTTTCTATGTGCTCTTTTTGGACACTGCTGTAGTATGCACATACTTGAGCAATTTATTGGCAAAATCAGCTGCTGATTTACTGGTGGGGAGAAGCAGAGTGCTAACTGAGTTTTTGTTTTCCCTCATTGCCCTGACTCAATTACAGTCTGGTGCTACAATGTGTTACAGCATCTCCTTTGCAGCTGCACTGCACAACTCCATTTTCCATTCAATGAGGGTTGCAAAGTTCAGCAGCCAAGTGAGCCTTGTACCACCCTTTTCTAAGTACTCCAAGTAAGGCAGCAATGGAGTGCTTTAGTCTCAATGTCTTTCTGCTGAGGTGCTCAAGTAACAGAACTTCATGTTTGTCACTGAAAATACTATATTTTAGACAAAGGTCTGATTCACAGTGTGCTGAGGGTAATGTCTCTCTTTCATCCTTGGGCAGACCCAAACTAAAACAGAGTAAAAAAATTCTCTGCTCAAAGCATCTCGGTGCCTGGACCTGGAAACCTCCAAGCCCACACATGCAGCTCTGCTACTTAAGCTAAGCAAGCATCTATGCCAGATGGTAATTGGAATAAACTGCTCTTCTGTGGAGTACTCAGAACACAGGAAAGAGAAGAGATAGAGGGTTAGAGCCTCCTACCTTACAAGTATATTACAAAGACAGGAGATTAACACACACATTTTTTGAAGGCCTTGCTGGGTATACCTTTGCTGTTCTTCAATTGTGGGGCCAAGAGAAAAGCAGAAGTGTCTGCAGGCCATTTACAAGGCTGCTGCATGCAGCCACCCACCTGCTGAGGCATGTAACACCACCTGTGAGCCCAGGGCAGCCTCAGGCCACAGCAGGAGCTGTACTCCTATTGCTGGCATCGACTGGATGATCAACTTGCTCTTGAGTGCCACCGTGTGCAGATTGGAGAACGTGATATTCCCTCCCTCTCCCTGAAATATGGAAGCAATTACATAAAACAAAGCAAGGCCCCAGCAATACTTTCAATCCATGGAAGTGCATCTGCTGCGAGAAGGAAATATTGCTTCAAAGACATAGGACATCTGAGAAAATTATTCTTGATTTGTTTGGATCAATTTGGCCTTGAAGTGAAATTGCTCCTTATTCAACTGACAAGAAAACACTAAGGAGATTGCTGCAGAATTTTTGTGCTCTCGGTGTCAGATGACACTGTATGATTTTCAGAAACACAGCCACTTGCTTTAATGGAAGAAATGAACAAGTGAACTGAAATGACATCACCATTACAAATAAATCTGAGTGAAAATAGTGCTATTCTTTGCTATCTCACAGGCACTTAATTTTTGGAGGAAGAGGTAGTGTGCTTTTCTCTGGGTGTTGAATAATGTATTGATTGATCAATTTTTACAGAATGCCATAGCCTTGTCAAGCTGATCTGGAGAGTGTTTGTTTTCCTAAATTTGTGTCTAGAATGGTTCTTATAAAATGCATTGAGATTTCTAAAACATATTAGGTCTAGCATGAATAATTAAAAGAATATGGCTGTATGCAAGACAGAGTTCATTAGACACTTCGTATATGTGCTTGTGTCATCCAGAACTTCAGGACCATATCCACTTTAGAAGCTCTTGCATTAATCATCCTGATATTAGTAGGAAGCAATGCTTCAAAACAAGAACTAACAGCTAAACTGTTTATTTGTCAAGTTAATGTTTTGTTTTGTGTTATTTTTGTGGAGATTAACTGTTTTCTGTGCTGTGTTCAAGTACTACCAGATTTCTTACCTTATTCTGCTCTAAAATGTGTTCATGTTATCTCATAGATGCTGCTGGCTGTACATTGTACGTTGGCTCATGTGCACCACTGCATGTGAAATCGTGTAGATTAGTGCCTGGCTGTACAAACACCACAGCAACCTGTATGAATCTGTAAGGTGATGAGTTCTGGTGATGAGTGTGTATTGCTCCGTGTATAAATTTCAGATGAAGAGATTCAGATTCTAACAGAGATTTCAGATTCTAACAGAGCTCACTGTCTGTACAACGATGAGCCAGTGAGTTTGGGGCAAGCAGTTTCTGTTTAGATTTACATAGAGCAGGAGTGCTTTGAATCACAAAGACTATATCCTGAAATAATAAATATTCATATGTATTTAACAGAAAACAACTGAAATAGCAGTGCACTGAGTGTAGATCCAACCATACAGCTTGCCCAGGGTTCAGTTTTTGGGGCTGGGCTTGCTTTGAACAGGAATTGGAATGGGTGATTTCCACCCATAGGTCCCCCTCAGCCTACAGATTCTATGACATAAATAACAACAAGTTAGTTCAGTCACGAAACACTTAGTAAAAACATGCTGTTCTTGCTGTAGTCATCTCTGCACTTCTGTGGGAGATAGGATTCCCTGGGTAACAGGAAGGCTGGTTACTCCAGAGCTGCCATGTGGGCTGCGTTATTGCACTGCCCTGCAAGCTGCCCCTGGAAAGTCACTTGGGCATCTCTGCATCGTGTTCCAGACAAGCACAAGGAGCCATTGTAAACCTGGCATTGCATTCAAGCAAATGCATCCCTCTGGAAGGTGGAGCAATGTGGGTGTGTGGCCAGCCTGAGCCACAGGGCTCTGCCCAGAATTCTCTAGATGTACTCGGTGCTCCGGTTCCAAGTCAGTGCCAGCCTTGCAGAGTGGAAACTGACTCTGCAGAGATGGTTATGGGCCTCCCTGCATTCAGTTTTCTCCAACAGATCTGGGGACAGCATAAATACAAATTCCATTCTATGCTGTGGAGCAGAGCCAGCATTTGTCTTTAAGGTTTATTGGCACTGGATCTGCTCTGGGCAAACATGGCAATCCTGCTTATGAGCTGTAGCTGGCAATGGAAGCAAGATAGCTGTGTTCAGCACTGAGCAGGAGCCTGCAGAGAGCAAGGGTGTGATGTTTGTAGCAAAATGGGTCTGTGTTGCAGATGACCTGCCCATGACAATTAGCTGCCTATGACAAAAGCCTCAACTCTTCATTTAACGTTTGTGGCAAAAGGAACCCAGGCTCTCTGTTCATCCACACTGTCCCATGCTGGCTGGTCTTCCAGCTCAAGTCTAGTTCCAGCTGACTTCATCGTCAGGCAAAAGAGCTTGGGTGGGAAGCATGCAGAAGGCCTGCATTGCATTAGGCTCTGGCCTAATTGCATTGCAAAATCACAAACTGACTTGGAGAGACAGAACTTCCAAATATATGAATGAAATGAGGTAAGAGAGGTAGTAGCTAGTTACATTAAAATATTGAATCACAAATAAAAGGGAATAAATTAGTTATACTTACCAGCAAGAGTGATTGGGCATTGGAATGGGCTGCCCAGGGAGGTGGTGGAGTCACCATCCCTGGAGTGTTTGAGGAACGACTGGACTTAGTGCCATGGTCTAGTTGACAAGGTGGTGTTGGGTCATAGGTCAGACTTGATGATCTCAGATGTCTTTTCCAGACTAGTTAATTCTGTGATTCTGTGTAACTACAGTGAATACATTCCTAGTTAGAAAACTGGCTTTAGGTTTCGTCCTGATCAACAGAAAAATGCTTTTAAGGGTAAAAATGCAATTCCAATTTCAACTTCAAATGGAACTTGACATAAATCACAAATTGATTGCTTCTCTCTAATTAAGTTGTTCATCATTTCCAATCATTAGGCTGAACAAAAGCTAAAGATTTGAATAAGTATGTCATATAATCACACAATTATATTAGCATATTTGCCATGAGAAGTAAATATAAGATTTAAAATAATTGATAGCTTTTTTTTATTGATACTTTAAACTATGCTTGGAAATCATTATAATTGTAACCAATCTCCTCTGATTCCTTGCATACATGGATAGTAACAAGTTTTTAATTTGCAGCTTCTGTAGATCTTTCATGTTGCAACAAAGGTAGAATTTTAAAACATAAAAAATTTACTGTAAAAATCCCCAAAGCTCATGGAGGAGCTCAGAAATAAAAAGGCAGTTAAAGTTTCTAAAACTAACTTTGTGTTAGAAGATCATTTTGGTTTCAAAGTGCCAGCAGTCTTTTCAATTTGCATTTATTTGATTTCACTTCTGTTTGAATGCTAGTGTCTGAGGAGTCTAACTAACAAATCTTGTTTGCTTTTAGTAATTTTATTGCCAGATTGCCAGATGTTCAAGAATCAAAATTAATGAATATTCTGAAATGTGTTACAATGATATTAATCCTGAATAATCTGAACGTGATCAAATATAGAAAAAGTAATGATGTTATAAAACAATATACCTTTAAAGCATTTTTATGGCAGCAGTAATTTGAAGGAACACTTCTTCTATGATGTAGGGAAAATATAATAACATAC
Organism: Monarcha castaneiventris obscurior; assembly: GCA_026261815.1. Lineage (NCBI taxonomy): Eukaryota > Metazoa > Chordata > Aves > Passeriformes > Monarchidae > Monarcha > Monarcha castaneiventris. Next base: position 6,061,881 of record JAMPIT010000624.1, on the reverse strand, counting down.
AATTAAGGATATTCATATTCAAATGTGAAACAACCAGTGAAAAACACAATCTTAAATAATAACACTTGATGTTTATGAAAGGTACTCAGTAATTTTGATCTGGGTCTTAATCTCTGGAGATGTTAACCCTCATTTTCCTCCTCAAAAGTCAATTGACATGTAAATAAAGGGTGCAATCTCTGTTGTATTGATTATTCTGTACTATTGTTTGGCACAATTCGGCTTTCTCTGTAGAGAAAACTGTAAGAACTCATGGGTCCTGTATTTATTGACTTTACACCAGACTGATAATTGGAGTCAGGGGGGCTCCACAAGGAGTTTTTGCAGCTGTAAATATGTGCTGGGATCTTGTTTGCTCCTGTTTATAAGTAGGCATGGTGAGGCAGACCTGACCTAAAGCTTCTCAGACAGTATTCAAGAAAACTTGTGTTCTGTCACCTCAAGGATGACAAAGATAAGGCTTTTTCCCTCATCATAAATGGCAGCAAAATTAAGTTTTGTGTTGATGGCATGGTTTAGGGAAGGTGGGAAAAGGCAATGGTGAAGGCAGAGCAGAGCCAGTACCTGGGAAAAATCTTTCTCCAAGCAGTCTGCTACCAGAGGCAGCCACCTACCCTATGTCTGTCTAGGGCAAGCCCTAGCTGCATGACTGCTTTAAATGTTTATTTGAAACAGATTCATTCAGACCAGTGCAATACAGACATGCACATATGTAAAAAAAAAAAAAAAAGTTGCAAGTAATTTGCTGCATATTTTTTCACACTGTGATCTGAAAAGGGAAAAGAAAAATACTGAACAATCCCAAGAATGATATTTAAAGTTATCAGTCATGCTAACTGCACTTTTCCAGTGTGACTTGTGAGAAATACCACAGTGATATTTCTGTGAAATACAGTAGCCAGAGCTGTTCAGCATTTTCAGTAATAGTCTTCCATTATTCCACAGGAAAAAAAAAAAAGGAGTTTTTTTTTCTTCATTTAGTTTTCCATTATTTCCTAGGTAATAAATATGTCAAAATATTTTAAAGAACATAAGATAGGAGCTGATGCCTAGAATTTAATTTTCAGTTTTTTATCTTGGATGTGGGACAGTAACAAACAAGGAAAGTGGCAGCAAAAATATTTAACAATCTTTTTCTTCCTCTTGCCAAAGTATTGTTCTTTTCCCCTATTGATTTTCTGTCCCAGTCGCTGCTGCTGACCTGATTTGGTTAAAAAGGATTTTCTTGTTTAAATAAATATACCCAAAATGGTCAATGTTAACAATGATGGGGAGAAAAAAAAATAATATAAAAGGAAGAAATGTACTTTTTATTAGTCGTATTTGAAATTCGAATGAAAAAGATGAAAGGTTTGTTTTTTGCCTTTGCTTAGGAAAGCAATAGATAAAGCATAAAAATTCATTTATAGGTGAAAACAACACTGAAAAGTCTCAGACATTGCACCTCTTCAGCTGCTCATTTCCCCAGACTTGGGAACTCTTGGGAGAGGGCAATACAGAACATGTCCTCTACTAATAAGATTTTTGAAAGTACATCACTGAGTAAAGAAATCTTTCAGGCATGTTACACCCAGAGAAATTACTGAGCTCATCATTCTTTATCAAATCCATGTCTTGAGATACAGAACTAAAAGTATAAGGGTCCTTAAAAACTTATGTAAGACAGTGTAGTCCTTATTTTAGTAGTCTGCAATATATACAGAAATAAATCATAAACATTGTTGTGATGAACCTTAACTTTCTCCTGATTAAATTATGTATTTAACCTTAAAAGTTTTGAGTTACACTATAGCCTTTTATATTTCCTTTTCTTTCTTTTTGTTTTCCCCTTTTTGCCAATTTAATTGCTTGTTTTCAACTTTCCTTCTCTGAATAGTTCATCCTTTTTCCCATTGCTCCATCACTTTTTCTCTTTTGGTGCATTCAGGCATGCTGTTGTCCTAGAGGCGTTATCTTGTTTTGCAGAGTTGAGTGTATTTTAACACTGCATAAAAAAAAAATACTGTTGGGAAACCTGCAGCATTTTATATCTTCACATTCTCTCATAATTTGAGGTTACATTTATTTTTTTGGTATTAAGGTAGTTAATTTCATTTTGTGTTGTCAATAAAGACAATACCTAGTGTAAGGTAGGTGCAATGCAAGAATATTAGGCAAATACCAATGAAAATAAGACTGAAATCTGATTAAAACTGTCTATGTATGTCTTGTTCTCATGCACAGGCTGTGGAGGTGGCAACTGCTGCACCTGCATTTTTATGCACATGCTTCTGCTCTTTTCACACCAAAATGGGTTTTGGGAACAGGGCTAAGGGAAAAGATAACTCTGTGGTAATGCTGCAATAGTGGATAAATAAATAAAAGAAGTTGAACAACCTATAATGCAGGGGAAGGGATGGAAAAGTCTTCTAATGTTAAACTTGAAAGTCATCAGAGAGAGTCCAATGCCAATAGAAAGCAGAATGAGGACTTCCATTCCCAAAAATGCTTTTGAAATATAAAATTCTGTACAAGATTTCCAGGATGTTACTTCTACTGATAGTAAGATAATTCCAGCTGAAGGTATATGAGTGCAAACCGGGTTAGCATTAGCATAACTTGCAGCCATAGCTATAGCATTTACAGTGCATGAGGCCTATTGAAGACAAAATAATCTAGAACAGAAATGTTTTTACAAAATGCTACCGTTTGTTGCAGACTAAGGGGTAGACAGAGTGCATTACCTGTAAGTTCACCATTTTATCACTTACAGGCAGAACTACACAGTTTGTGTTTGCAAATGCTTGGAGTTCTGATGATTCCATACACTTGCTGAATAGTTCATATGCCTCTACATTTGTGAGTAGGGATTACTGAATTGAATCCTTAATGAAACAATGTAATTTAAAAACAGAAATATGCAGTATTTGTCAATAGAATTGTAATGAAATATGGGTTTCTTAAAAAAGAGACCTTCAAATAACTCAGAACTAAACCATGAACTTTGAATTAAGGGATATAATGTACAGGTTTTAATGTATGGGCTTATAATATATCAGTATCAAAAGATATAATATTTAGGCTTTAATACCAGAAGGACTTATGAGATTGTGAGCAATATTATAAATGTAGTAAAATTAAATAGAATTTAAACTTCATCTGTCTTGACATGATGACTTTAAAAAGGGAAAAGTCAGATATTCTGGTGCTGGTGCATAATGACCTTCAATTAAAAAATGTATGTACAATTTCTCATTTCAGTGTCTCTAGCTTTATTTTATGTCATTAACTCTAGTTATACTTTTTCTTTTGACTCTCTCTGTCTGAGCAGATGTAATTGCACCCCTAAAACATTTGTATTGACTGAAATTACTTTATTATCTAATGAATCAGCAAAGCACTAACCCAAATGCTTAACATAAAGGATCTTGAAATCAATGGGACCTTAATTAAATAAATGTTTAAGGGCTTCATTGAAGGGCTTGAATTGTCACAACTCAAATAGATGATATACTTATTGTTACCAGTCTGGACTGTGACCTGCTCATGTCACCAAAGGATCAATTAAGAGTCATGGGGTTTTTTTGTCACCATCACAAAGCAAGAAAATTCCATGTCTGTATCCCATTTTGGAACTTCTTTAACTGACAAAATTTACTGGTGGATTTTTATTGAGTTTGATTATTAAAACTATGTGCAGTACTGCATTTGATCAATTGATCTCTCTCCTTCTTTAGATCAGACTCATAAAGGCTAATGTTGTTTGAGCAACATTGTGAGAGAACAGTTTCTGAGATCGTGGTAACTTCCATTTTTGTTTTACTTCATGTGTCTTTTGTTCTATGGTATAACAGAAAACCTCGCAAATGTAGATGGAACCCTGGCATTAAAACAGAAGTTTTACTTTGAAATGTGAAAAGAATCGAGCATGATTAAGAAATGTGAGTGCCTAAAAATAGAAATCCAGTGACATTTTAGAGGATGTAGGGTATTTGAGACACTTATATGAAACTGACAGATGCTATTAGCCCTACAGGGGACACACACCTTTCATCTTTAGCGGATGGCATCCACATTTTACCTCCTTCTGATATTGGATTGACTTGGCTAATATGCTTCCATATAAATCTTGTATCAATAATTATTTGTCCTTCAAAACATCAAGTTTCTTCTATGAAAATATTGACAGTGGGATGCCAGCCTTCATCTTAAACTCTCAATTTTGACAACTTTACCACATTTGTTCATATGTAAACTCAATTATAGAAAAGGTCTTTGTAGGGCCTTGATGCTGTCTGTAAAATAACAACTGTCTTCAAAGCGTTATTGATGTATTAGAAAAAAGCCGACACAACAACCTGTTTAAACAAAAGAAATAAATTTGAAAAACATTTTATAGACTGAAAGTTCTGTGACAACTATTGCTGCTCAACTAGCTCTTTGTTTTTGACTTCAGCCAAATGTCATACTCAGACTGACCTTTAGCATCACTGTTTGTTCAGATGTAGCAATTTCCAGTCGCTGTCCAGCCTTATGCTCACTCTTTTTCTCCCTCCTTGTGTTCCAATTTCTAGAAGAATTACATTACACATTGTTGGCCTTGATGGTATCCTCCTACCATTTTATAAATTATTTCATTAAATCTGTACATAAGTCCAAGCGTTGTGCCTGCTACCTATGAGCTCCTTCCCCTCTTTTAACTTGGGGTGAATTCCATGAGTATTGTGCAGTTGCAAATTTGTGTACTTTATGCCACATGCCTTTCATGCACTGCTTCTGCTGGGTGTTTGTAAACAGCTCTCTTTTAGATACCGTATTTTAGTCTCTCTGAGTGCTTCCACTTGGTCTGAGTAAAGAGTGTCTCACAGCACCAAAATATCAGAGGGAGAAAAACCTGTTCTGATATTTTTCAAGGAAGACTGCAGTTATTAAACATAAAATAAAGCTTCAACCAGGAGCAAACAGTCACTGTTTAATTTTTACCATTACTGCAGATCAAAAGGAAAGGAAAATGGGGGGGGGGAAAGACTCTTGTGCCTAGTGTCCGTGTTTTCACGTGTTTGTGTTTCTGACAGAGAAGAATACTTGATTAAAAATGAGAGATGCCATGGATATATCATATTCTGCCATTCTTTTTCCTGTCTGCTCATTATCTGTCTTTTAGGATATTCCAAAGAACCACAAGAGGATCCCCTTCAGTGCCTGTAGGATGAATGGTTAATCACTTAGGGAATGACTGGCCACAAAACAGTGATCATATAACTAGTGCCGAAGCAAACTTCCAGTGCACAATCCACCATTATTTACAGATTAGCTCAATGAGACAGAGGGAATATGCATCTGCAAAACTATCCTTCAGTAAAGGGGTGAGTGATCCAGTGAGAGCACACTGTGAATATTCATAATTTGGGCATGATGAACAGCACAGAAGCTGCCAAATAATTTCAAGAGCCCAGAGGGCTTTTAAAAAACAGTGAAGATTAGCTGCCCTTATCTCTATTGTTATGAGGTGACTAGCTGGAGACAAGAGGTTCTTTGTTCTCTTCACAGTCTCATGAAAACATTATGTTCCAAGGAATCTGTTCCATGAGAAGCTGAATCTTGTTTTTACCTTCCCATTAGATAGCATTAGGTGCATCGCTTTAGGGTTGTTGGGTTGATTTTATTTTGAGATCCACGTGCCACCTTCAGATTGCGCAGAACTCAATATTTCTGTTTAAAATTAGGAAGAATAATTTCCAAATGTGACCTTTGTAACTGATACCACGTGGTCTCCTTAAGCCTGCATTCAGACAAAGCAAGATTTGGGACTAGAAATTCACCATTTCTGCATCATTTCATTGGGTGACCACCATTCAGAGAAGAAACTGAGTCAAAATCAATTGTTTTTGCAGATGGAGACACTTTTTTTTTGTCTGTCTCAATAGTGACGTGCAGTGGCGGCATAATGCAACAGGGGATATTGGAAACAGTCTTGTTGCAGAATGTAACTTATCTCCTCAGATAAGTACATTTTAAGTAGCACTTAAATGCTCTACCTAATTCTTAAACATTTGTGTTTGCGAGGTCCACATCCCCCAGGATCTTGCTGGTCATCCCAAGCTCACAGAGCTGGACATATCTCAGCCTGAGCTGAGCACAGCAGGGTGCATAGGGGAAAACAGCTTGGTCCTTTATGTGGCAATAGGCAAATTTTCTGTTTCTTCTGATGTTCTTGTCTTGTTACTATTACTTTGGCTGTGACTACACTATGCTGATCTTTTGTACAATATAGTTCTCTTAAGCCCATGTTATGTTATGGGTGTGGGCACACAGAAACAACAGACGAAGAAATTTTCTTTTGAGGATTCTGTGGGTTATAAACATTGGAGCTGCCACTTCTGCAAGCATTAACTATGTTAATGCAAAATTAATTTTAGAATGAAGACTGTAATTTTGTTAGGTAGGGCAGGAGTAAGTAGAAGTAAAAAATAAAAATGTTGGAGAGAACTGAAAGAAGAGAAGTTGGGGGAGAAGGCGAGTAAAGGAGGAAAGGATGCAACACAGGGATTCTCCTCTCTCAAAGGGGAGAAAGACAGGAGTCAGCAGGTCTTATTGAAAGAGCTTTAAACTAGATTTGAAAGGGGAAGGGGATAAAACCAGGCTTGCTGGAGATAAGCCTGGGGGGGGCACACCAGTGTTTTAGGGGCAGTGTGTTGGTGAGGCCCTGCTCTCAGTGGAGACAGGAGATGGAGATCCATGCAGCAGCAAAGATGCAAGGGTTATTTAAGGGTTAGAAACCACAGATGCACCTGAGAATGGTCACATTAGGAGCTATGTGGGCTTCTCCACCCAAAAAGCTGGTGGGATCAATAACCCAGCTGAAGTGCATTTACACCACTGTACACAGCATGGGCAACAGATAGGAGGAGTGGGAAGCCATTGCAAAGAAGGAAAACTATGACATAGTTGTCATCATAGAAACGTGCTGGGATGCCTCACAAAACAGGAGTGCTGCAATTGATGGCTATAAACACTTCAGAAGGGACAGGGGAGGAAGGAGACAGGGTGGGGTAGCCCTGTGTGTTAGTGAGAGTCTGAATTTTCTGGAGCTTAATGATGGTGATGATAGAATTGAGTGTTTACATGTAGGAATCAGGGGGAAGGGTATTAAGGCACATATTCTGGTAGGAGTCTGTTCTGACTACTCAATTAGGATGAAATATTTTATAAGCAGCTGGGAGAAGTTTCACAATCCCTAACCCTTGTTCTTATGGGGAACTTCAACTTACCAGATGTCAGCTGGAAATACAAGACAGCAGAAAGTAAACAGTCCAGGAGGTCCCTGCAATGTGTGGGAGATAACTTCCTGTCACAGCTGGAAAAGAAGCCAGCTGGGGAAGGTGCCCTGCTGGACCTGCTGCTTGTGAACAGAAAAGGACTGGTAGGTGATATGGTGGTTGAAGGCCTCTTAGTGGTCATCAAATGATAGATTTTTCCATTCTCGTAAGGAGTGGGGATAGCAGAACAGCCATCTGATTTGGACTTCTTGGGGTCAGACTTTGGTCTGTTTAGGAGTCTAGTTGACAGAGCCCCATCATGACAGGAGCCATTTACAAGAAGGTTCAGAAGGAGGACCTAGGGAGCTGCAGGTCTTTTGGGGTGGCCTTGGTGTTGGGGAAGGTCATGGAGAGGATCATCCTGAGTGCCATCACATGGCACATACAGGACAGCCAGGAGATCAGACTCAGCCAGCATGGGTTTAGTAAAGGCAGGTCCTGCTTGACCAATCTGATTTCCTTCTATGACAAGATCATACCTCCTGCTATGCTCAGTCCCCTTATCTTCCAAATTACAGAAAAATGAGCAGTGAGGCTCCGTGGGACAAGGCATACCATTTCTGTCCTAGACTGGTCACACCTACTTTTCATTTGAGTTTGGTGAAGGCAAAGTGCCTTCTAACAGCTGTCCCTGACTTAATATGTAAGTTATTAAGCAGCTGCTGGCATGATTTCCAAGTGATTTTAGTCTGCCTTGCTTATTTAAAACACATTTTCCTCTTCTGAGCAATTCTGCAGATTCTCAGTCATGGCAACACTTCTGAAGTCTCAAGCCAGTTTTATTTTCAGGCAGTTGGATTAGTCACTCCTTTCAAGCTACTAATCAGTTTTTGTTTTACATCTAGTTGCTTCAGAAATCATAGCTTTTTGCTATGTTGAAAATTAATTTTTCCTTGGTCCTACTGCTGTACTAATTTCTATTGTGAATCATCTTATTGGAGATAGAACTTGCCACCTTTGCTGTCATTGCAAAGCCATACCTCTATTTACCACTTTTTATGTGTGCTGATGGTTTTATTTGGTTTCAGCAATATTACACTTTGACTCAGCCTCAGGCTTCTCAGCTGTCCAGCTGCCCATGCTGGGAGCAGTCTGTCTGTGCTACTCGTGCTCTTGGCTTGCCAGGGCCTGGTACCCACAGCTTGTTCAGCTGCTGTGCTGAACCCACTGCCTCTTGCTGCAAGATGCAGGGGCAGTGTGGCCAGAAGCAGGAGGGCAGTTTTGAGGGCATCTTTCATTTTTGTGTAAGTCCACGCATCACAGAAAAATGACATAAGAAGTTCCAAAGTACTCTCCTGGCACTTGCAGGTATCAGTGCTCATTTCAGGCCTGAAATGAATTGACTGCATTTCTGCAAAAGCTATGGCAGATGGATCATGGCTGTGGAACAACCACACTTATTTACCATAGCATTTTTGTGCCATGAGGTCCTGGCAAAAAGTCACCAGAAGCATCTTCCAGGCTGGTAGCAGCTGGTTGGCAAATGTGTGCATAAAACTGTGAGACATAAAAGCCCAGCTACAATGCTCTGTACCAAAAATTCTGTCATACCCAGTGCACCCATGAGCACACCAAAACATGATTCTCTGAAGCCTTTTGAACAAAAGAAAATTGGGATAGATAATTGGTTCTTGTATAAGGCAGACTCCCAAGGAATTGTGCCAGTGTATTCAGCAGTCAAGGGGGTAGATTTCCGTTTCCTTTCCTTGGAAAGTGAGGTGTCAGAAGCTCCCCAGGCAGCTTGCTCAAGTACCTAACCTAAGCATGCTCACCATGGCACCCAGGCTATTTTTCTCAGCAAAAATTCTTCCAGACCACATAAAACTCAGCAAGAAGTCTCCTATTCTTACATTTCTGTTGGCTCGGGGTTCTTAAAGTAGGATTTAGAGGTGATATTCTCCTCTAATGTGTTGTGAAGAACAGACCAGACCAAAAAAGATGCCTTTTCTTTCCTACAGACCAGAAAGGTGAAATATGCTTGGCCAGCTACAGATGAGTTGCCCAGCTGGCAAATACCATTAATTCCTTCAAAAACTGTGCCTGACTCTGTGTACCAATAAATTGAATGGTACCTGAGTCAGGAATTCCCAGGCACTGGATAGGATTACGCATACAAGGGGGCTTAGGCAGCCCCTTAGCATGCTTTTGGGCTCACTGCCTAGGGTCTCAACAAACAATTTTTGACATGATCTGGGAGTTATCACAGGTCAAACACCATTTCCATTTGCTGTTTTGGATTATTACATGCTTCTGGAGACTGAAACATTTAACTGTATGGATATGTGCCACTCTGGGCCACCTGGTTTTAGGAGCCTGAATGTTGCCTAACTTCACTGGTGAAGTATGGTTTGGGTGAAACATCCAATTTGCTAGCTGTAGCCTGTAGGTACAAATCAGGTCATTTTGGGACAAACGTGAAGCCAGAACAAATGAGAAATGTTTACACATTCTGAGGAACCTGTCATTTTGTGCCAGAGGCAGTTCTGAACTAAAAACTAGAGGTGGACATTGTGAATCCATAGCATAGCAATAAATACGTGACCTAGAATAATTATTGTAGTTCTTGTTACATGAGGGTCTATCAACTCTTGGCTTCAAAATTGATCTTTTCATGCACCATAGTTTAAACTCTTGGGACACCTTGGCCTGAATATAACTGTCCAAACTCTTGTACCTACAAGACCAGTAACATGCAAATGTCCCAAAGGCCTTGGGTTGCACCAGCTTTCTGAATGTCTTAGGATCCTGAATAAAATGTCACAAGATTCAGCTCAACTGAACTGTGTCCTTCACCCCCTCTACTCATGTGTCAACCTCTAAGAAACTCACTTGACAAATTCAGTCTTGGCATACTTTTAGGGACCCAGAATACAACTCAGCTTTTAGAATGCAAGACAAAAAACTTTTTTTTCTACATACGCATTCACAAATAAGTGTTTCATATAATATTAATCTCTTGTTCCAGAAAGTATCAGAGTGCGTTGGTGTGTTCGGCCTTTTATACTTCCCTTTGATTGGCTAAATATGGCACTTTAGCCTACACAACTCAGTAGGGATCTTGCTAGCTTCCAAAAAACTGGAAAACTGTGCTGAATGTTAATTTCCCTTGTGCAGATAAGAATGTACACCCTAATTTGGAATTTATATTTGTGAAAGAAGAAAGCTGTATTCAGCAACAGAGATGAGGGACATCAATGTGAAAATGAAGCCAGGTTTTAACAAGTGGAACTAGAGATTTTGATAAACTGTATAATTAGAAGAAACTGTGAATGTCATTTTTAATGTAAATGCCAAGGTGAACCCTTTGTCCTTTGGCATCAAACCTCCCCCCTCAATCTACAAAAGCATATACTTATTTTAAAAGGTTTGGTGTAGATTTTTATTAAGAACCTTAGGATATGAACTGGGGACAAAAATCTCCCAGTAATGTCCCCAAGCATCACATTAATCAATGAAAATCCCAGGCGAGATACCATTATTTGGTAAATATATATTCTCACCACCACCAACTGGAAACCTGGGAAGGCAAGCAATTACCACTGTGTTGGCAGTTTGTGTTTAAAGTGTGTAATTATCTCTCCAACCCTCTACACAAATGAGTTTCACTGTATTTTAAAGGTGTTTAATGAACATTTACTGACATAATTGAAATCCAACAATCATCATAAAAAATCAGTAAAATTATTTGTTTCTGCTTGTATATTCATAGAATCATAGAATGGTTTAGGTTGGAAGGGACCTTAAAGATGATTTGCTTCCAATACCCTGCCCCATCCCTAAACTTAAATCTAAACCAAAAGAAAAATTCTTCTAATCTTTCTTTCATAATCGTAAGTTCTCAGAATCTTTCTGATACTTTCACTATATAAATACCAAACATATAAACATGGACTAAAGACAAGATGAACCCTGAGGGTTCACATGTTATTGGTAGGTATTTTAGAAATTTTTCTGCAGAGAGGAAAGGTATTCTTGGTGAGATTCAATGCACAAGCTTTCAGAAAATTTAAATAAATATAACTTGCTTTTTGTGCTTAATGAAACTAAGTAAACTGCAGGTTTTAAGTTTGAATGCTTTTACTTTTTTTGGTATATCTTGTCTATGATAGGCCAGACAAACACAAAGCAGAAATCACGTAAGTAAGAAAATTACAATATTGTAAGGATACTGACATGTTTTTACCAAGGATGCTGAAATGGGTCTGAATGAAACATTGAGACTTTTCAATATTCATTCAAGAAATATTTCTAAATTTATTAGCAAACTTTCTAGCACATTCTTCATTGTCACAATCATCACATTATTACCAGATAATAGTGAATTTAGAATCATATATAAACCCCTTTAGTCATTGTAATTCAACTAACTCGGCTGAAGTTGTTAAAATGTAACATTCCTTGCATTTTCCTAAAATCATGAACTAGAATTTCAAAGTGTGTTTCACCATCTTTAACCATGATGAATATTACCTTTGTGTATAGTTACAAAGAAGTTCCCAATATTGCTTTGGAAGGAGGACATTATGTAAATAAAGAACAAATGAGACAAAATCCTCTGACTTTTGTCAAAATGTACAGCTTTACACTAGTTATGAAAATTGGGCAGGGCACCATTCTCAGGACACATGGAAACTGTGCTGTAACCTCATGCTGACCATGTTCAGCAGGACAGAAACTTGATTAGCAACACACTTCAGGAGAAAGACTGACATTAAAAGTGTGATTACCTATTATGTGATGAAATGGTTACTGTGAGAGCTCAAAAATAATTTCTATTGAAGAACATATTTGAGTTTTGCTTATTCATGTTCAAAAGTAGATTTTTTGAATGGATCGCAACACTTCAAAAATATTCATTGCTCAAAAGCACTTATCAACTTATTAGGCATCTTTTTTTTCCCCTCACTTGAAATCTGGTGTTGTTTCGTTGCGGTTAAGTGTTCTTTGTATTTTACAACAAAGGTGGAATTATTGTTTCACTTTTCCTAACAGACAAGAATGTCTACCCCAAGAACTGTAAATTAAATATTATGATGTTGTTTTCTGAGAAATATTCATAATAGTAAAGCTTAGCTGCCTAAAAATAATTCATCAAAGTGTATAAAGATTATGAAAATAAAAATTAGTATTAATGTGATCACATTGTGCATTACTCAGCATGGTGGCACAGCCTGCAGTGTTGACAATGAGACACAAATTTCAAAAAAGGCCTGTTTTTCTTCTGTCTTCCTCTCCCCTTAACCTAGTTTTATTGTAATTTTTTTTTGATGCCACATAGCATTTGAGGACCATCTGCAATTAGACACAACACTATAAGGAGTAGGATTGGTCCTATACTACATTTCAGTTATAAACATCCTGTGTGAGTTTAGTGCTTCATGAAGTTAGTCAGAGTCTTGTAACCTTTCCTATGTAGGCTGCTCTACACAACATAGATTCTGCATTATAAGTGCTCAAGCCAGAAGGCTGCAAGAGACTTCTGTGCTAAAACAGATGACACTTGGCTTTTCTGAGCCTCTTTTTGGAGATTTGGATCTCATTCTGCTTAAAACCTTGGGTGATGTTAACAATCCTTTCTGTTTGAAGCCAAATTCTTATTGCATGACTGGGGTAAAACACTAAATCATGGGCAGAGAGAGCTGAAGTCCTATGGATATACCTTTGATTTTCATTGTCACCTAGCAGTCCAACTGTTTGCATTCCAAATACCTCTTTTAATCTATGTTGTTCATCAAAATGTACTTTATAAGAACATGAAGTAGCCAACTATGGTAATTTTTTCTGAATTTTCTGAGTGAGTCTTGGCCTTGTATTCCTAACCACAGGCATATTTTCAGATGACTGAGTTTTGTAACTGCTGATAGTCACATCTATTTTGAACGCCTCCAGGTAGATGCAGAAAACTGCAATGTTCTCCAAAACACTAAATACTCCAAATTAAATACTTACATATACCTGGGTATTTTGACAGTGCTAATGAATAGCTGGCAGGCAAATATAAAGTAGAAAGGTTATGCCAATGGAGAGTGAATGATATTTTAAAATAAGGCTGTACATATTTAAATAGTGAAGGGTGATAAAATATTTAACTCATTATAATATATAACATTACTAATTTTGTTACTTGAGAAAAAAAGAAATTAAAAATCCTTGGAATGTGACTGTTTTACAAAGTACAGCAGCCAATGGTAAATTGACACAACTTAAGAATATTTTAAATATGTCCTCTATTGTTTAGAAATAACACTTTACAATGATTTCTTCTAAAACAATCCAATTGCAATATAAACTTCATGACATCCATATTTCTCTACTCAAAATTTCAAATTATTATCACTTGGCTTTTAATTACATTCTTACGATGTAAGACTAATTGCAAAATACACACTTCAACTTTGTTATAAGCAATTAAGTAATTGTGATCTATGTGTACATAATTTGAATGTTTATATAAAGAAAATACAGGATGGAAAAATTGTGGATGGGGCTTGTTATATTTTGAGCATATAATCCAGAACTAGAGCTCATTAGTGTATTTGCTCTGCTTATTTGCATGCAAAAATACAAGTAGTGGTAAAAGCATTATGTAAATGAATTTTAAAAAAATCCTGGCTGACCTACTAGAAATTGTAGATGTCAGTACTGTGCAGTCCAGCAGCATTGCAAGAGAACAGCTCAGGACAGGCATATTTACAGATCCCTGGAAGAGCAATCAGATTAGAAGAGCTACCTGGAATCCCTTGTCTTGAACACCTTTGTTTCACAAAAATAAGATTTTTCAACAGCACATTAATTTTAAAGGCATCTTTCATTTGAAAACATTTTCCCAATTGTCCTGATTTTTGAACTTGCATTTGGTCAGATATTAAAATAAAAAAAAATTAAAACGTGGTCATTTCTGAGAAAATTGAAACTCTGAGCTGGAAGTAATGGGTGAAAATTTTCAAAGGCATGAGCAATTAATTGTGTTTTATGCAGCAACAAGAAGCAGTTTGAACCTCTGGAGAGCCCACCTTAGCTGCAGTGATAGAGTGGTGAATCGACTGGGCAGTGGGAAACTCATTCTGTGAGACAGCCAGTCCTATTGCATCCATTCACCATCAGAGGGAAGGAGTGCCATGTGTAATGGACATTGACTCATGGTGCATGGCAGAGCTATACTCTGATAAGGTTTAATTTCATTTTTGCCATGGTGATTCGTTTCACTTTGTGAATGAAGTAGAACTGATAGAAGTTTCATAAGCTCAGAAATCCTGCATGGAATGACTTTCCATTTTTCATCCTCATCATTTTCTCTCTGGAACAATTTTCACTGTGTCACAGTGAAAGAAGGAATCTGCAGTACAATTCTAGTTTGAATCTGTCCCTCCTTCTCTACTCTTTCCTATGCCTGAAAGCACCCATTGTTGGGGAGGTATTGTGAGTTCACAGCCTGCCTGGAGGGGTTCCTATTCAAGACAAGCTGTGCAGGAGCCAGGAGAAAAATCAGCACTGACTCTGCCCTTTCTAAGTCCCTTTTCCTTTTTCCCCTTTGTTGTATCTGTTCTGAATGGTACTACACCGTGCACGTCTGCTGAAATCCTAATCAAAACTTACTGTGCATGAAATTCACTTATAGAATATTAGATGCCCAACTGGGTTTGCAACTAGATTCTTTGCCTGCACATCTCTGGAAAAAAGCCTGGGGTGTGAGGGAGATTTTGTTCAGTTTTGATGACTTCCATCAGTAAAAGGCTGTGTCTCTTACAGCAATGGATGTTAGAAAACTGCCCTCCTTCACCATGAATCCTTTATTGCCTTATGCTCCAGTTCCTGCCCAGCTGCTGCAGCTGACGTGTAGCCCAATAACTGCTGGGAGCCAGCCACAACACTGCATTTAGGATTGGTTTCTAATGGGAACAGGAGTCGTTGCTCTCCATTCTTGCTGTGAGGCACCTGCAAAACATGACCAAAATTAAGGTGAAGCTGACTTTTCCCATTTTATTAGACTATGACCCATAGAGCTCCCTGGAGCATGATTTGAATGTTGAATTTTATCATCCAGACAAATCCTTCTATTACATTTCAGATGCTTGTCCATTGAGTGTGTTGTGTTCTGTAATTGCTAGTTACTGCAGTGCAGCAGGGTCAGGTTGTACTCTTGACACGTAGAACTTTTAATCCTTTACAGTGCTCCTTAAAATCAATGGACTACTCAAGGGAAGTAGAGGTAGGCACTGGAGATCCAGATAATTGCCTCTAACCAGTGTGCTTAAAACTTCTCAAGCCTTACCTCAGGAAAAGGTATGAAAGCACTGACACCTCCATGTCTTCTTTTGTATTGGAAAATACTTCAGAGTTTTTAGTGTGCTTTCCTTGAGGTCCCCTGTGCACCACAGTCACAGGTGTTAGATCCCTTTTCACCAGTACTCTCCTCAAACTGCAGCCTTTGGGACCAGAAGCACTGCTCTAGTGAACAGCACATGGAAATGATGGAGACAAGAAATACATTTTTAATTTTGATACTTATACTCTGCTTACAAACATGGCAATAATTTGCAGAAATATCATAACCAAATGCATGTAAATTCTTCCCCGTTCCCCACAATTGTGAATGATGATTCAGACCTAGTAGTGTTGCTCTCTCCTCAGAGAAGGTCTTCAGGTTTCATAGGTTTTCTTTTGTCTCAAGGGTAATATTCTGCAGATTGACAGTGGGGGAAGGACCTGCCCTTCCACCTGGAGAAATGACAGGAAGAGGGTAGAAAGGGACATTCGTTTAAAAGAGATGCTAGATGGTGGAACAAAGAGATAGGGAGTGTGATGCATTTCATGAGGCTGTCCAGATCTGTTCAGAGGAAAAGACTGAACACGCAAGGAAGGTGCTGTACCTTGAGAAGTGTTACAGAGCTGTGTGTGCTGGAGAGATGCTCTCACAGCAAATCCGACTTGATCTCTGTAAAGTTTTCCTGCCGACTGGCCCATGCTCATCTACGTCTGCCCAGGTCTGCCTTGGAGCACGCAGGCTGTGCTGCTGCTCTGAACAAATGGGAACAGGAACAGAAGCGTTCAAACAATAAGATGGTGAAAATGTGTATCTAACACTGTAAAAATATTGTCCAGGGAAATTATTACTGAGCACTTCTCAAATTGAGACTCGGTCTCAATTAAAAAAATGCCTGTTGCAGTAGAATGACTCGTCTAGTTATTGATAAAGACAGATGACAAATCTGTGTGGAGGTTTGAACACATAAAAATCTATTGTAAGGTGTTTGGCTGGCTTCCCTCCAACTAACACCACGTTTCTGGCCTTCACCTAAGATTATTGTTCTCTGTGTGACTTTCAAGGACATTCCTTTTTCATAACCTTTGCTCTCAAAAAGTTGAGTGCCCAGTTTAAACGAGTCATCAGTCTCCTAAGGTCCTTTTTAGGTTGGTAAAGTTATCATCCTCTACAGAGGCCTTAACTCCACCTATTTTATAGAGGGATCTTGAATGGTTAGGCTGTAACAGATGCCAGTTTTTGAGATAGTAAAACTGGAAGAGAATGCTACTTTCATTTTGTTCAGGTATATGTATTCCTCTTATAGTGTTATGGGCATAGTCTGTGATGTGTTGGGTTTCGTTCTTTGTGATTTAGTCGCCTCTGGGACAGCCAGTTTATCTGCAAACATGAGATTTGGGGTGATAGTACTGGATAGCTGAGCAAAATAATGATCTTTTTCCAAAGGAAAGTGAACTTTCCAGAGAAAGGAAAGGTTTGCACACATTTTTTGCAATTACACACATACTTTGCAATTACTCTCTGTGTTTTCTTGGTTCACCTGCCTGTTCACAGAATGGCATGAGGACGATATGTCTGGGGTAGGAAGAGACCTCTGGAACTCATCCAGTCTGCCCATGAAGGGTTAAAAAACTCCGATTGTCCAGTCTCTTTTCCAGTGGCATTTTGAATATCTTCAGGCTTTATGAAGGAAATAAATACTTTTTTTGAGTATATATACATTACTGGAATGCTGTCTGAGCTGACAGCAACCAAATTGCTTCCACTGACCCTTTCAAATGGTGAAATTATCTGTTTTCATCCATTCTACCTTTATGTTGGGTGGGACCTTCATTTAACATTGTATTCAGTGGCAGGGGCAAACTTAAAATGTTGTTAATTAATATATCAGGCATTGACCAGATCTTTGCCTATTGGCTGCAGCTCCCTGCTGGGTTGTGTTTTGATTTTAGAATTAATTTAGAGCTCATGTCATGAAAGATATTAGAGCATCCAAACCAAAGCTGAATTTCATTTAACAGCATTTATGATAACTTTTCAAAGCAGTATGAAAAATTAAGAAATAGATTTTATTTTTCCATGCCCCAGGAAAAATAATTATGTTAATTGCATATTGTATATAACATCAGTTATAAGTTATGAAAGACTGATTCATGTGTATGCCCACATTCTCACACAATGAAATTTGATTTAATAATATCCATGCCACAAAACATAACTTGTACTAATTGGTTTTTTAAAATCGTGTATTCGGCTTCAAAGTGAGATTGCTATTAAAGTAAGGTCACTAATATTACAGCACTATAATAAAACCCTAATAAATATAAATGTATATATTCCTTATTCACAGAGATTAATTAGAAATCTCTTTATTGGTATCAGGCCTAAGATGTCTCAGGTAATCCATAAGGGCTACCATTTGGAGCTTTTCTTTTGTTTAAACTAATATTTGCATTCAAATGTACACTGCTTTCACTTTGTTATGAAATATTCTCAGCAATTAAAAGGACTTTGTCAACCTTGTTGAAATCAGGTATGCTTTCTTCCAATAGAAGGCACACTGCAGTACCACATACTGCAGAGGGCAATGAAGTGGTATAGCTGGAGGGTTAGGCTTTTGAATCCAGCCCTAGAGCTGAAGAAGCAATCATATATTGGTTTTAGGGAGAAATTGTTTTGCATGTCTGCCTCCTGGAAGCTCCTCTTTTAACAGTCCATCTGATTTGAATGTACTGACTCATAACATCACAACCTAATTCAAACAATCCCTGTCAAGTTGTAAAACATTGCAAATATAACTAGATATACAGAAGAAGCAGTACCCTCTCAGCATGACCCCTAAAGCAGATTTGATAATTTACACTGGTGCTATTTAATGAGTAGTGTGATATGAATTGAGATGCAGTTGCCATTTCCACATTAGGATTGCTATTTGTTCCTTTCAAAATCTCTTCATTTGCTTCGAGGCTTGTCTTAGCAATCCACAGAAATACTTGTTTAGTTGATGAAGCTCCCTGTGCTGCCAAGAGAGAGAGATACACAGTAAACAAAGCACCTTGTTTAATTTAGGTGGTAAGAGTAGGGTGAATTCACCTGAAGAGATGTCTTGCATCTTAAAGAAGGAGACTTATACTGCTTATCTAACTTTTAGATGTCAAAAGTGAGCTGATATGAATCACAAACTCTAAAATATAAAACAGATAAGAAGATGAAATATTATGGTTCTTTCCTATTGATCATGATCACAGAACTTTTTTAATACAGAAAAGATGCAAAGTTGTTTTCAAGTTTTGTCTTCCAGCAGAGACAGTATTCCATCAATTATATTTAACAATTACAGCTGAATTTAAACATGACAGCTAAGGTTGCATTTCCTCCCAAAATTGCTGTGTGGAGGAACACTCTAATCTGTATGGGCATCACAGCACAGGACCAGCAAGGATCTCATGAGACCCTCAGAGGGTTCTTCTGCTCTGTGATAAGGGTGACTGGGTCTTGGTCATTCTTGTCAGATGTTTGTTTAAGCAGTTCTCAAGGATCTCCAGTGCCAGAGCCACAACAGCTTCTTCAGGTTGATTCTAGTGCTATACTACACTTAACATCAGAAAATTTTTGCTAGTATTTAATATAATCCTTCATTCTACTTCAAATCAATTACTTCTTCCACAATCCACCAGTGTCATGGTCAATTATTTTATTTCTCATTTCAGCAGCCTTTTATGTATTTGAACAATGTTTCAGGGCTCTTTGGTATGCTTTAATTTAAATGACCCTCCAACCTTTCTTTATAGATCATGATTTCCTGACTTCTTCATTGTTCTCCTAAGGATTCTGCTCAGCTGATCCACAACTTTCTTGAAGGACAATGCCTGAAACTAGAGAGACCTGAGTCCTTACTAGTGTTGATCAGAGAGAAAGGATTACTTCAAGAGTTTTGCACACTGTATATATTTCATATATTCCAGTACAATGTCAACTTTTTTCCTAAAAAAAAGGAAATGAAATGAAAAAGGAAAAATGCGAAGACTATGATGCTGATAAAGCTTAAACCATGGAAAAAGTAGTCTCGGTTTTCTGAGACCCTTTATTTTTGTAGTATCAGGAGCTATCTAGCAGCAAATGCAGATACTAATAGACAGATATATAAAAGAAATGCAACCACGGAGTTTCCATTTCAGAAACAAATTTAGAGTTTAGGCAGTTGATATCTGTCCTTTGGTTGTGATTAGTTGACAACGGAGCCAAATATGTTGGTTTCTTTTCCCCTGTATAGCAGGCAAAACCTAAGCGTTAGGAGTTCAAGCATCCCCACACTGTTCTGCTGGGTATCTTGAACTGTGACTTGGGCTCCCTTCCCAAATGGAAGTGCACTGCTGCCATGACTACTGCTGACGTTAGCTGCCAGGCAAGCTTGGCTTTAGTGGCTCAGTTATAATGCCAGTAAAAACGATCAGAGTCCAAACGAGATGAAGCACTTATAAAGTATACAACTAGTTAATAAGAAATAAGTATCAACACGACCCAGCAACGTGCACGTGTAGTTGGGAAAGCCAGCTGTATCCTGGGCTGCATCCAAAGCAGCATGGCCAGCAGGTTGAAGGAGGGGATTCTGCCCTGTCATGGTTTGAAAGATAGGTGTCTGCTAAGGAAGGCAGGACCCTCCCTTGGAATGGAAAATGTAACCGTCTTCCCTCTGAATTATTACAATTTTGAAATTAAGGGGCTTTCAGGCAAAGATATGAGAAATAGGAATAACAGTTCTTTACTAGTATCTATATAACAAGGCAATAATAGAGAAGCACCGGCTTAACCTGACAGAGTCAGGCTACGACCTGACACCCTGCTGGGCAGGGTGGTGGTAGCAGTCCCATTAAGGGGTGGCTTCAGCCCTCTTTGAAGTGATAGATGTGGATCTGTTGAAGCTGTGATCCTGTAGGAGGTCTGGTCCTCCTCTGAAGGTCCAGTGTGGTTATGTTGCTCTTGTCCTCTGGGAATCCAGGAGGTAAGGGCTGGCTGTGGTGTTCCAAACCTCAGATTATACCCAGGTAGGAATGCTTGGTTCCTCCCCCTGGGAAGGGGCATGTCACAATGGGATGATGTAATTCTGAGTCATGCAGTGGGGTCTTGATGTCCCATTAACAGAAGATATCCCTCCAGAGGGAGTTATCAGGGATGTCATGGAAGAGATAAAGAACATTGCCCCACTTGGTTTTAACAGATGGTGATAGAATACATACTTTTGGTTGCATCTTACACTGTAACCTAAGACATGCCCCTCTACTCCTCTTTAGTGAGACCCCACTTGCAGTACTGCTTCCAGTTCTGGGATCCCAACACAAGGACAAGGACCTGTTGAAGAGAGTCCAGAGGAGGGCCACGAAGATGATCAGAGGGCTGGAGCACCTCCCCATGAAGACAGGCTGAGAGAGTTGGGGCTGTTCAGCCTGGAGAAGAAAACACTCCAGGGAGATCTTATAGCAGCCTTCCAGTACCTGAAGGAGGCTAAAAGAAAGCTGGAGAGGGATTTTACATGGGCATGTAGTGATAGAACACTGAATATGAAATTGAAAGAAGGTAGGTTTAGGTTAGATATTAGGAAGAAATGCTTTACTGTGGAGATGATGAGGCTCTGGCACAGGCTGCCCAGAGAAGCTGTGGCTTCCTCATCCCTGGAAGTGTTCAAGACCAGATTGGATGGGACACTGAGCAACCTTGTCTAGTGGAAGGTGTCCCTGCCTGTGCCAACAGGCTGAAGCTAGATGATCCCTTCTGACCAAAACTATTCTATGATTCTATGATCAAGACAGAAGCCCTTCAACCTTTCTCTGTTCTCTTGACAGTAATTTTGACCTTGGATGGCTAAAGGAAGAATCAGTTGCAGAGTCTACCCTTTAGGTACCTTCAGATGGTACACAGATCAGTTCCATCTGTCCCCACAAATGCCCTGGAGCTGCTGGAGCTGCTGGAGCTGTGGCTGCATGCACTCCATGGCCAATGGAGTATGAATGTGGTGCTACTATGGCTACTGCTTCTTCCTGGGCTCATGAGAGTGGACATAATGGCATGTCGTGTTCTCACTGATTAATGAAGCCTTCCAAGGCATGCTGCCTCTGTTGTTTGTGCTCCCCAACAGAAAACAAAATTGTCAAGTCCGTACTTGGAGTTTCTAAACCATTTTTTGAAGCATGGTTATGTGCTTTGGTTACTAAAACCCCTCCATTGTAAATAAATAAATAAATTTATTAATGCCATCGTATTCGCCTCTGCATATCCACATGCCATTTTGTTATCAGTGATCTGACAAAACTGAGCCCAAATCTCTATTTTTAATTGTGTGGGCATGTACAGATGATTATATTATATTATATTATTACTTATAAATGGTGAGAATAATGTTTAAATGTTTACAAAAGTCTGTTTTGTGTAGATAATGAACTATATCTTCAAAAACCTGTAGATAGCATGGAACTTTAGAACTGTTACCTGCATAAACCACAGAATAAAATAAATGAGTAAGTTTCGCCGCTGTTCACCAAACTTGACATTTTTCCTGAGTTCTCTATCTGGTAACTAGCTTCTAAGGTGACTTCAATATAATTCAGAAACTACATTCTGCCTTTGAATATGATCCGTATGGGTCTTCATGACCTGTTACTGTAGATGTGGTTGTCAGGGCTCTTTTTTAGGTTAATTCATTAACATTCAGCTTACTTTATGAAGAGAATACCTAAAGTTAAAACTTGCCTTACATAGTGCCAGAAAGATACTGGGATTATATTTAATTGAAATCAATTCATGTTGCAGTAATTATAATTTGATGTGTCCTTTTCTCCTGAATTTATTTTCCTGAGCAAGATGAGGAGTTCTAAAGCTAGATGTTATTTTCCTATTTAGATAAATTATTTAAAATTGCCTTGAATTTAATTTATGTTTGGAGCTCACTGCAACACATTCATGTTCTAAGGCAACTTTTGTAGAACTTTGCTCTTATGATGTGCATTTAGCAGGTTTCCAGCTGGCAGCTGGACACTTTTGAACCCTCAGCAAGATTCAGCCTCAGTGGAACCTCAGTAGTAAAATGTTGGAGTAATGGAAGAGCAACACATCCTTTTCCAACTCATTAACAGAGTTCAGAAGGTTTCAATAGAGAGTTCCTGTCAACAAGAAAGTCTAAAATTGCTGTAATGCTCATTTGCTGCAGGCTCTGTCTGTTGGTGAAAAAATTATTTTTAATGCATAAAAAAAGAAAAATCTAAGTAACCCATGAGGGCAAGCATACCTATTTAAGGCATACATCTTACACTCAGTGTAGGGATTGGAACTCTGCTGTGCCAGTGTGCTGTCTGCATTCCAGGGCTCTTTGCCTGGGCAATACAGAATTGATGTGTCTGTGGGTGTACACTATTGCTCACGTGCAGTAGATTGAAGGAAGATTTCATCAGAGCTGCTGTTTCTGAACTTGCAACTGATGGGAATAAGCACTTATTTTTAATAATGAATCTTTTTATCATATGTCATTTATATGGTAAATACGATTCCAATTTACAGGGAGGTCTGAGTATACTTACTCTTCAATAGAAATATATGAGAGAGCAAATTCAAGTCTTACATTCAGAGATGCCATTCTTGAACAAATCAAAAAAGATCTTAAAATGAATGATACAAAAATGCTTCTTTTTTCTTGCAAAAACAGGCAAAAATCCTAAAAACTACCACCAAGTTATCAAGTATAAAAAAATAGCAAGGAAAGCAAAGCTTTCTACACCAATGAAAGGCAAAGTTTTTCTCTAATATATACACAGATTCAGAAACCTGTCTAATTGCTGTTCCACCTCTTGATTCTCATTGTCAAGACCCTGGAGCAGTCAGTATTTAGTCTTAAGCAGAAACCTCAAGTCAGGGATCTTGTACAAGGTTTTGCAGGGCTCAGACTACATTGTGGTTCTAGAGGTGGAGGTTGGGAGGAGGTCAGTGGGAATGGCAGGCCAGAGGGAAGGCTGTGCTGTCTGGGTGCCTTTGAGTCTGTGCAGCGGCAGAGTCCCCTGAGGGCAGTGCAGACCTGGTGATGTTGATGTTTTCTGCATAACTGACCTCATTTTCTTTCTTCTGTCTGAGTACAGACTGGGACTGCAGTGTCCCTCTGCTGACATAGGGTGACTTCTTGCCTTCCAAGTTTATGCACTGAGGCAAGGGGAAGAATGCAAAGATTCTTACCTCAGGTCTTCTGCTGTAACCTGGCTGAAAATGTGACTATTCCTCCAGATAAATAGTTTCGAAGAGTAATTTTTTTTGTCGTTTTGTGTTTGCTTTTTTTGGGGGGAGTGGGTGTTGCTTGTTTTTAATTTATAATTTCTAAGGGATCTTAAATTACTTTTCAGTCAGGATTATCAGAGACATTTAAAATAGTAAAAAATTATACTAGTTGCAACTTAAATGAAATAATTGATGTTTCAGAATATCAACATCTAAAATTGTACATTCTTGTCCAAGATATCCTTCTAATTTTGTCTTTTTTCTAAAGGAAGATACTGAAGAAAAACCAGATCTCATTTCTTCTGTGAGCTGAAATGCTGGGGTTTTTTTTTCCAAAGTCTTCTTTTAGCTTTCAGGGATATGGTAGCTATGGCAAGTAATCTGCTCTTTTATCCTTCCATAGCCTCTGACTAACATATGTGTCCTGCAGCGATGTCTTGGGTTTTGCCATCACAGTTGCTGATGGCAGACAGAGCCAGTTTTTACAGCAGGACTGTATTAACATTTACCACAGATTAGCATAAACATAGATTATTAACAGCCTTTCCACTTGATAGGCCTTGAAGTGAAATGGGACCTTTTCTTTGACTGTGTCTACTACTCATTTCCTCAGAAATCCTAATGCTGTGAGATAAAATTTAAGTCTGTTTTCTTGTGAAATCTTGGACACTTGAGTTACAGCATAACAACCTGACCTATTTTTTTCTTAACTGACATCAGAAAAATACTTACTGCTTTCTGCTGTAGGGCTGAACTCTGACATAGGGCTCAAAGCAGCATGTGTAGGTATTGAAAAATTGAAAATGTGATGGAGGAAAGAAATGCACTGTGGTTGCATGCCCTCTAGCTGAGGAAATGGTCCTTTTCATCTCATGTTCACACCAGCCCCTTCCTCCGGAGATTTAAATTTGCAGCTTCCAGGATGGCTTAACGACCATGTTATCCTGTATTGTGTGTACAACACCTTCCACTGACTCTCTGCCATTTTACAGAGGATAAATATTCTCTAAGACAATGAAATAAAAAGAGTAAGTGCAACTTGGTTAGAGCACAGTCCTGAGAAAAGCGAGACCCTGAGTCCAAATTCTTCTCTGAATCAAAACATGGACTATAGCCAATATTTGTCACCTTCCAGGAAAGTGCTCAAGAAAGTGCTTTAATACTGAGTAATTTTCCTTCTCACTGGCTTAATGAATATTTAAACAGTCCATGCGAGATGGAACAGAATCAGTGGGAGAGACTGTGAACAAAGCTCTAGAATATCTTACAATGTTGTAGCTAGGTCATTGTTGAGAAGACATGGCTTCAGATCCTGTCAGGAAACAAAAAAATTGCATCTGCCTCCTACAGTTGTCTGTTTCTGTTTCCTTAGCTTTCTTTTTCCCCTCCCTCCTTCCCTCTCTCTCCTGCAAGGGGTACCAAATAAAACATTTGGAATACAGGGAAACAAGTAACTTTGTATATTTTAAATATGCATTCTCTCAACACTTCTACAGAGAAGCTTTATCTTAATCCACATGAAGGACAAAAAGGAACCAGAGGGATCGCTGATGTGGTTTCCTAAAGGGTTATGTCAGTTTATGAGCCATTAGATTAGACTCAGAAAGGTGATTTTTTAACACTAGGACATGGCAGTTGAGCTCATTTTTCCTAAAGGGTACGCAAAGATGAAGCAGCTGATGTAAGTCTGCACTGAGGCTGAACAGTCTCCTCCTCTTCTAGCCTTGGCATGGTGTCTCCTGCTCTGACATTAGTCATCCCACAAATGCAGTTTGAATATGACTGACTCACTAGTCTGAGAGAAAAACGGGTTTTTTTCTTTTCTTCTTCCTTTTCTATTTCCTCTGTGCTACTTCCATGTTGGTTCACCAGTCTCGTCCACTCGATGGTTGTCTTTTGGCAGATTTGCTGTCTTAGATTTGCTTCAGTCAGACAGCTAAAAGGTGAGGGGAAAAAAGAAAAAAAGTAATTTTTAAGAAATGAATGGATACTAAGAATGGACAATTGGTGCTGGCAGAACTGCACTAAAAGGCAGAGACCTCTGCACATGCATATGTGAAAGTCTTTAAAAAAGGCAGTACATCCCCTTTTTTATGTTGGAACTATGTGGCTTGATGTATTTGTATAAACCTCAAGTCAGGCTGAAATTAGACATTATTACCCTTTCCTAGCTAGAAGTCAGGAATTTCTCTAATGACAGCTGTTTTACGCAAGTAAAGCAGATCCCTAGGATAAGCTGACCAACAGTAAGTTTGCCTTTCACATCCCTATTCACCATAATGAGTCATTCAGACTTTCTTTTCCTAACAGGTAGGTCCTGAAGAGATATCTTTTAAACAGTTAAACTTAGTTTTTAACTTTGCATAATTAAAGTGATTCACTGCAATGCTAGGATTCATATCTTTTGCAGCTGATGCATCTTTAGGAAGATAAATGTAATGTTTCAGCATCTATTCACACAATTTTATAGCTTAATCAATGATGAACAGTGTTAGATGTACAATATTGCTATTTCTTAAATTATTCAATTGTATTATTTTTCACATTCATCTATTACTTCTTGTACCCAAACTTTAACATCTATACCTAAGCAATAGCAACTGTTGCTATGGTATTGTTCTTGCTTATAGAAGGACATTGTGAACCATAAACCGTATTTCTAACATTCTCAGCTATTAAAGGAGGTAACACCTCCTTTTTTTCTGCTGCAATTGTATTGTGTCTCATGATGGATATTGTTAATTTGATTTTCAGGGCTAGAGTGGTTCCAGAACTGATGAATCTATTTGCATAAAAACTCAGTCTTGTGCCTGTCATGGATGGGCTGTGTTCATTATTAAAATAATGAGTTTTGGAGGAATCACTCAGTGTTAAAGAATATCTTCCTATACTCTTTCTGCCATGCTTATTTTTTATTTGTATTGTTTTGGCAGGCACAGCAAGCTGGATGTTGGCTACACATTCAGGATGAGTCTGTCTGTAAAACAACAGGACTCACAACCAGATTCCTACCTCTGCTGATTCTCTACCAGCACAGAGAATTTGCAGTATTTTGACAGTCATATTGGATTTGATGTTTTGGTTTAAAATATGAAGCAAACAATTTGCTCTTTGAAACAGAATAAACATATCCCAAAAATGTTAACCTTGAGAAAAAAAAAATTCCCCAATTTTACTAGGTCTTCTTGTGTTCTTCTTGAAGACTTTATTTTGCAGAAAAAATCCAAAGGGTAAGAATGAAATCTTTGACTGAGACCTTTTTTTTGTTTTCTTTATATGATGTGTCCTTTTTCAGTGCATTCAATAATATAATAGATAATAATCTAAAACATCAAAATACCTCCATATTTTTAGACTTCATACAGCAGACCATAAGGCATGGACAGAAATGGGAAAAAACCTGAACAGAAGGAATTTACTAGTTCTAAGGCTTGGGGCCAGATTGAACTGTTAGGCATATGAACATAAATCTGGAGTTATGCTCTCAAGAGCAACCAGATTACCCCAGACTTATGCTTGGCTACCTGAGATCAGCATCTGGCCAAGGATTTTTTCTGTAAGTACATTGTTATAATTAGTACTGTCAGTAAAAAATATCAAAAATGTCAGACTGTACAGGTTTTGATAAATACCTTGAACAACTGTAAGTCTTTTTATCAGGTGTTCTTTAGTTTGAATTAAAAGGGACAGACCTGCATGGCAGATTCAGTCTGCATTTAATTTCTTTCAAGCTGTATCATAAACACTGAAACAATAATTCGAAATAATGTCTAACGTTGAACTAGAGCCTTTCACCCTCCTTTCCCCATCAAGATATTTTCTATTACCTGTATATAAAGGGTGGAACAGCAATGGTATGAAGATTGATGTACAGAGAGAAGCACTTTTTCTATAGTTAACCATTGTGTATGAATAATATTTACTGGACTAGTCTAATAGTATGTCTGCAGCATCATGTCTGAAATGATTGCTTTAATTCGTAAAAATGTCCTTAATACATAAAAATGAATTCTTTAAGCAATTTAAAACACAGCAATTTCTTGGCTGTATTTCCAGGTAAACTCCACATGATCAGTTATATTGCACCCATATAAAGAAAATCCCCACTGCTGGATTTTCATACCAACTGACTCATATTTGGACAGAGCTTTTGTGTCCTCAAGCTGACAAATGCTTCCATGGTCTTTTTATGATCTTTTTTTATTTTTTTTTTTAACATTAGAATTTGTGTTCAGTTTTAGGAATTAACCAAAATCTTGATGTGATTTTGTTGCTAATATGAACATTATGTTCCTTAAAATCTTAGCTCTGTCAAAGGCATTGTGTTTTTTCTTTTAGGCTAGCCTTCATTTATTTTTTCACAATTGTAACTTGCTTTTCCTAATAGCACACCTTTCTTGCAAGTTTTTCTGTCTTAATAACAATGACTTTCCAATCAGCCATGATAATTTTGTTTCTGTTTCTGAATACACAAACAGGTGGAAAAATCTCCTCTTTTCTAGACTTCCTCATCTAGGAATACAAAGATTTTAAAAATAATTCTTATATAGGAAATATTCCCAAACGATAGAAATTTCCTTGGGGAAACTGATGATTCATAACAAATTGAGGTAAAAATATCAGATTGCAAAATTTCTAGTACATGCTGTATGCTTTATGCATCTCTGAAAAAGGGACAGTTCATGGTCCTTGAAGGTCTGATTCAGGTGACTGATCATAAAGTGAATCTTTAAAAGGTAAATTACCAGCTTAGGAACCTTGGGAATCTTCTCAGGAAAAATTACCTTCTTGAGGACTGCTGAAGAAATCATGGGAGGATGCAGAAGGAAAAAGGCCTCACTTTATATATCTACCAGAATAAAATTTAAGTAAAGGCTAAAATGGTGATTGATATCTAAAACAAAAGAGTAGGTAAAAAGGAAGGTTATTAAGAAAGGGTCCTGATGTTTGACTTTGGGAAGGGCCCTGGAGACAGCAATGAGAGTATCTTCAGTGGAGCAGAAATACTGGAAGCAAAGCTGGAAGGTAACTGGGTGCAGAAGAGGAAGCTCGTGCATTTGTTATAGGCAGTACATCACATGATTTTAGAGACTGGGGGGATATCTGAAATGGAATCAGTGTTTGAGGAAGGAGTCAGAAAGGATTACAGAAACTGGGGAATTTTCCAAAACAGAAAAAGACAATGTAAGACAGTGAGAGTCTGAGAATGGTGATGAAGGGCAATAGAAGGACAGAAGTCAAACTGACGACTGGGGCAGAAGAGAGAGTTAAATATCTAGTAGAGAGTTGAAAACTACTTACAACTGCAGAGACCTGGCAGGACATGTCTGAAACATATGGTGCTCCCAACTAGTCAAGTTTAAGGAGCAGTTCCTCAGGTTTGGCAGTTTACAGTAAGAGGATCAGGTCTGAGGTTTATTGCTATCATCATGACAGAGAGAGGCAGTGTTTCTTTTAAAGATACAATCACCGAGGAATTAATTAGCTTTGACAGCAGCCAGTTTGACTGTGGCACTCAAGTGAATATGATAGTCAAAAGGGAAACAATGACAACAGACAGAGCAAGTTTATTACTTTTGCAAAGCATCAGACAAACATGTTCATTGGCTCATACGATGAATCAGGAAGTCTTCAAACTCTTGGATGTAAAAGCCAAGCATATTATACTTCATTGCCATGCTGTGCAAAACCTGAATTTTTTAGCAGTCTGTTCACAACAAGATGAATTAATGATTGGCAGAGAAACAAGGAACACAGAAAAATAATTCAGATGATTAAAGGATCAAAGCAGTTTGGCTCTGGTGAGGCAAACAAGTTAAAATTTGAAGGGGAAAAGGAGGATAAGAAATAAGGACAAACTCAAACATTAACTTGGAGCAAAACTAGCAGAATGTGTTCTTTTTTTTCCCCAGTTCTTTTCTTCAACTTGTAACTCAATCAAGGGAGACTTCAAAGTTTATTTAATTTGCTTTGTCTAAGACAAATCAAGAATACTATATAAGTAAAACCTTTTTAATGTGGGATCATTTCATCTGCAAATAATTGTTTCTGTACACATGATGACTGAAATAGGTGCATGCAGCGAATGTGAAAGTGCAATTGAAATTTCTTATATATGTAATAATTGCACATAAAAAAGTCAGTCTCAACGAATCTCAAGAAGAAATAACAGTTGATCACAGTGCAAAACAGATTCCCATCAAATTTAGTTTTTGGTAAGGGGACTGTAAATGGCATTGCAGTTAAAAATCTGTCATTACCTTGAGCTCTGTTTTCAGGCAGGTTGTAATTCACCTAGGAAAGAGATACCTAGTAGATTTTCAAATATGAGCTGATATGAAGCCCCCTGTAGATGCATCTCCCTTTCAGTAACATTGTGTCTTGCACAATTCATGCTTTCAAATTTCTCTCTCTGAAGAACACTGGAGGGTTTTGTCCTGCCATCCTTTAGTTCCACCTTAATGCCTGCCATGGGCAAATGGCACTGTTGAGTCATTGATATTTCTTGTATTTCTGTTGAGAGAGCTGTTTTGCTGTCATTACTTGCCTACACCATTAGTTTGTACCATAGAAAAATGCACCATTCTGCTTTCATTTCTGTGTTATCAAGAGATTTCTAGGCAAGTCAAATACTTTCTAGTTTTAAACTCTGTGCCTTGTAATGGACTTATTCTATTAACTGAATGTCTCAGCTGCAGTGTTTTGGGGAGGGCTGCACCCTTGACTTATGGGTCACTGTTGTCTTAGGGTATAAGTCTTGAAAGAAACATCTTAGTTTTGTTTTGTACAAAAGATGAGCTGCATCTGACAGCATCCATGGGTCACCAGTGCAATCTTGGTGAGTCTGATCCCTCCCATCAGGTGAGTTGTGACAACATAGAAAACAAAAGTGTCCCAGAAGAAGCCAGTAACCAAGTACATAATAACCCAAGTAGTAGGGGGTGATATTCTGGGGAAAGACGTTCAGAATGGACCAAAATGACTCCATAAAAAAACTGAAGCCATCTTCTATACAGCATGATCAAAATACTCTCAGCAGGGGGTGCTGGAGGGTGACTTGGTTCTCACAAGGATAGCAGAGCAAATAATACATACAGAGAGAGAGTAACATTGGTCTCAGCTGTAGATTTAACAGTGGTTATGAAACCTGGGTTTGTTTCTGGTAAGTATTTCTGTGCCTAGAAGTGTTAATCCTTCTTGTACATTCTCCCTTAGTTGCCATTACTAGCAAACTATGTATTTTTGGTTAGGAAAAAAATAAATCTCTTCCTGAAAGTGTGTTGACTTGCACTCTGTGTTGCAGAGGATTTTTGAAAGATTTTTCTATAACATAATGCAGAACAATTTGAATGTGAATCTGATTTTTTCCAAATTTGGGAGTATTTGGATCTCAGTTCTGCATAACTACTTAGCGAAACACACAATGACAGAAAGTTACTAAAATGAGACTTGTTTTTTTTTCCTTAAGCTGTCACAGATCAAATTACAAGTTATGAGTAGGAAGGAGGGGAAAGGGAAAAGAAAAACAGAATTATGATATTAGACCTTTGAAGAAAGTGGAGTGTTTTTGACAGAGAAAGTGGAGGAAGTTTAGAGACAAGTTAATGAAAAAAAAAGATTATTGGGTGATAGTTTCTCTCTCAGTATGTGCTTCAGTTGATCAAAAAACATGGCTTGCAGATAGAGGCTGTTAAGAAAATCACTAATAGTGACCATAAAAAATTGATTTCTCAGATATAAAGAGTGGCTTTGGTCCAAATATCAAATTGAATATTAAATTATAGAAAGCAGTAACATAACAGGATAATTGCCAGTATGTTCAGATAAGGTAACAGAAAACTATTCGTTTAGAAAATGACAATAGTATATCAAAAAACACTTTTAAAAGTCACTATTTTTATTGTCTACAGGGAATTAAACCATCTTTTAAGAAAACTGCCAGATTTTCTGGCATAAGAATTTAATAATGGCTGGATAACAAAGACCTTGCATAAAAACTTATTTAAATTCCTACTGCATAGATTTCTTTCAAGGTGACTTAATTTACCAGCATTTAGTGGTTTTATAATTTTTTGCTTTACAATACCTGGAAGCAGATACACATGAGGCAACAGGAACACTTTGGGACAGAGCACAGGATGTCATGACTACAGCAGGCTGAAGCCATGTGTCTGGGATGAACCATCTCCTGACATGGACCAACACTTCTGAAGAGAGCAGCGTTGCCCCATCTTGTTGTAGCCACAGGATTCATCTCTTTCCTTTGCCTCCTAGCAGCTGCACCACCAAGATCGTGCTGGGGCTACATCTAGAGACTGGAGAATAGGGTTGATAAAGGAGGGCCAAAAGAGGCCCTATCATGTCCTTATGCTGTAAATCAGGCTCTGATACCATGGCTGGGTGAGATTCAGGTACCTGAAATTCAACATCTACTTGGATGCTCCATGTCTAAGCACCTATTGTAATCAGTGAAGATCCAGCCAACATCTAGAGGTGTATCTGCTCAGCCTTCATTGGCTGCACTGAGGTTTTGCTGTAGGGACATTAGCCTGAACACAGGGTCCTCTAGGGCTGTTTTGGATGGTTTGTGTCACCCTCCCTCAGTGTGTTGGCTTGTTTAAGTGAGTTTAAGGCATGCAAGTAAGGAATATTTATAGCACAAGGTACTATGTTTAAAGGCTTAAAGCAGTTCTTTATTTGTTAAATGTGTGTTGATAGTCAGGACTAATGAGTTCCTAGAGTAGGCTCCACTAAGCTGACAATGAGTCTTTGTTGATCAGAAATCGTAAGTCAGGAAGGGAAGAGTGGGCCTCTGGTGTTCACCAAATGCCCTGATCCTTGTTGCTTCTGAGTTGCCATCTTCTGACTCGCAGGTGTTTCCCTAAAGCTGTGTTTCCTGATGTATTAGTTTGAAAACAAACCAGTGGGAGATTGCAAGTCAGGATTAAAATTAAATAGGAAAAAATTTAAAAATAAGTTAAATAATATAAGGAAAAAGCACTGACAAAGTCAGATACAACCTGACACCCTGTTAGGGTGGTGGTAGCAGTCCAGATGAAGTAGTTCAGTTGAAGCAATGATCCTATGGAAGATCTGGTCTCCAGCTGAAGGCCCAGTGGTAGCTCTTGTCCTCTGGGAACCCAGCAGACAGGGCTCCCTTAGGCAGCTCCAAGGCCAGGTTATATCCAGGTGGGAATGCTTGGCTCCTCCCTCCTGGGCGGAGCATCTCACAATAGGATGAGATAAGCCCATGAGTCAGGCAGTGGTTTCTTGCTGGCCCCATTGTCTGTTATCAGGGGTGGGTCATAGCAGGAGATAACAGCTAATGGCCCACAGCTGGTGGTAACAGAATGCATCTGTATTGTAACCTAGGACACCTGATCACAGTTCTTTCCCTTGAGTTGTGGTCTGTGCACATTCTCACAGTTCTTCCTTATAACTTAGCAATATCTTCAGAAGTCTGAGCTGTTGCTATGCAGTGGGGCTGTGTCAAAACTAGGCCTGAGGAGCAGGTAGACAGACAGCTGAGGAGATAGGTAGGAGGAAGGAAACACCTAGGTGATCCAGGAGAAAAGGCAGGCAGGCACTGCATTCCTATGGGCAATTGTACACTCTGGAGTATAAGTTGAAGGCCAGGCAAAAGACTGGAACTGATTTTAGGTGTCAGGCAACTGAATTGGGTCATACACAAGGTAGATGTAAATGCCTAGTGCACCTGCAGACACCTGCATGTGGATGCTTAAATGTAGGGATCTGAATCTTGAAAGGAATCTTGCCCTAGATGTCTAGCTGGGGCCAGCCACCCAGATGCTCAATTGCATAAATTGGGTAAGATGTATTTAGGCTATGGAGACTAAGAGTACGATTTTCTATGAAGAGCCTATCCTCCAAAACCATTAGCTCAATCCAAATGTACCAATTCTTGTCTGCCACATTTAGACGCTGTTTTACTTTATGTACGTCAGACTCTGCCTATTTCATTTATTCTGGAGATGCTGGCTATTCATATATCAAACCAGCATTTCCACAGGCTTTCTAGGATAATGGGGAGTCATTCCAATTTAGGCAGTGTAAGATGATTTGCCTTCTCTTTCTGACTCTAGCAGCTGCTGTCTTCCATAGCTCTGGCTTTGGGGCTGTTACTCGTCAAACTATATTTCCTTCTTTACTTTGAAAAGATGTCTTCTTAGTATAAGACTACCACTTCTGATGCTTGCAGCTGTCAGTAAAAATCCATACCCACTAAAATGCTGGGTGCAATGGATGCAGACAAAATATGCAGGAGGGACAAGATAGATGTGTCAATTGTGTTTTCATGCCAAATACAAAAAAGTGGGTTTGGGGGCAGAAAACTAGAGAGGTGCTGTAAGTCCCTGCAACTGTGAATAGAAGAACATTCACAGGGAACACCTTGCACTTAAGCATTAAGGCTCGATTCATATTTGTACTGATTTGGGAGGAAACTGATAACCAGTACATATTGAACTTGACTAATTTTAATTTAATTTATTGTACAAGGGATTGTTTATTTTTAAATAAATCATAAATTTCAGGGTAACTCTGTGTTTGCAAACTTGAGGACCTGAGGTGGGACTTTAAATTGTTTTGTGTTGATTGCATGGATACTTACTAACACAGCTACATTTCTTGCAACTGAATGGAAAACATTAAGTACTGAAACAAAATGGCAGGATTTCTTCTGCTTAAAAATATGTGAAAAACAATTCAGAGCCCTGGCATTAGTTCCACTGACTGCTAACAAGAAGTAAATGGAATTTTACACTGTCAGATAAGGTACAATGTGAAAAATTATAATACTAACTAAGACTAGAATATTTATGAATTGCTCAGGAAGTGGTGCAGGAACCAGCTGCCTGAAAAACTCTTGCTGGTTTTGCTCTTTTCCAGTCTTTACTTTCATCTGCACAGAGAACAAGGGTGCAGGGGCTGTTTATCTGTAAATAATGCTTTTATTGAATCAGGTGTGCTCATGCTTATACTGCATCAAGCAGAGAGATGTGCCCAAAGTCTAGAGTCCATGTGGGGATTTCAGGGGTTTGGTGTCAGTCTGAGCAGGTGCTTCATTACTTTTTGGTATTGCCTGCTTGGTATTGTCTGTGACTTGTTTTCTTTCTCCTTCCTGCAGCACTGTCTGTGTACTCAGGTTCTAGGGCATGGAGCCCGTCCTTCAAGATATTCGTTTGCAAAATATGCTTCCTCCCACACTTGTCATACATGGCAGAACACTACTTACAATATTTCACCCTCCCCTATTTGTGAGCCTGATTATATTAGAGAGGTAATGAACAACGAGCAAGGAAATAGCTTCTCACAACAAAGGAAGCATTTGGGGGTTTTCTGTCTTTTTAGTTTCCAGGAAATAAAAAATCTTGATTGGAGGTACAGGGTGGGATTGTATAATTTTAATAAAATGCCTTTAGCTTGTTTCAGGGGAGGTTGTTTCTTTTTACTTTGTGTTGGCCCACCAGAAACACTGATATTTCAGAGGCATCTGAAAAGAAAGGATGGCATTCCGAGCCAGTGTGTAGCCTTTTCTGGATGTAGGCAAAGAAGATTTTAAAAGATGCTAGCACAGAAGGTCAGAAAAAAGAGGTTGTGTCTTATCATGAAGGTGAAAGAGAACCTGGCTGTCCCTGACAACCTATGGAGAAAAATGCTTCCAGTATGGCTGATTTGGTAGCTTCACATTACAGAAGAGGAGCTAAAATTTGGAAAGATGGTGGTAGATGATGGCAGAAGTGCAGCTTGACAGCTAAGTTGCAGACCTGCAACATTATTCTCCCCTGTCTGCCCTGAAGCATGAGACCCACTGAAATGAAAGACCAGGACATTGTCACCTTTTCCCCATTGCTGGAATAGACAATTGTCTGATACAGGAGCTATGAAACATTGAACTGAAGGCCACTCTTAAAGAAATGAAAGAAATAGTATGAAACTCTCTGTCATAGATCTACATCACCAGGTGCCCCACCCTTCTCTCATACCCATTTCCCTATCCCTGTGACATTATCCCAGAGGAAAGGCATTAACAGACATGGAACTGATTTCTGATGACTTACAATTCTTATGAGTGTTATTTACAGAAGAAATAGTTTGACTTGTAACAGACACACAATTCTAGTTTGATGTTGAAGTACAAAACATGAAAGGGAGGCCTTTAAGAACTGGGGGAATTTTTTTAATTAAGAAAAACCCTTTGATTTTTCTTTGTAACAAGTTCTATGAGTTGTGGCCATTTGTGACCAGGTCAAAGGAAAATTATTTATTCTGTGGGAGAAAGAATAGCATAAAAAATATGTCACGGATGGATGTCACATGTGATGAACTGACCTCCATTCCCTATCTCCCTGCACTGCTGGGAATGTTGAGGTAGAGCAGGGAAGCAGGGAGGGGTGGGAGGAAGGTGTTTATAATATTTATTATACTTCTTATCATCCTGCTCTGATTTTGCCATTAATAAATTAAATTAATATCCTCAATTCCTGTCTTGCCAGTGATGGTATTTGGTGAATGATCTCTCCTGGTCCTTATCTCAGCTCACAAATCCTTTGTTATATTTTTCTCCCATGTCCAGTTGTAGGGGGGATTGATAGAGCAGCTTTGGTGTGTGCCTGGCATCCAGCCAGGGTCAAAACACCAAAACACCTGCTCATTCATGCAAACTTTCATTTTGCTTTTCATTTTTATAGCCTAGCCATGGAGATTTGAAGGCTAAGTCTGCACAGCCCAGATATAGTCCAAAGCTTTTTATTACATTAGAGAGAAAGCCAAGGGACAGTTGCAATTCAGCTTTATTTTCCTCTGAGAGTAGAAGCAATGCAGTTACTACTTTTTCGTTCTATAAAATTTGTGAAAAAGCGAGTCTATTTTGTCTTTCTGAACTATGTGCTTGTCCTGAAGGTAAGAGACTGCAGACTTTTTCAGTCTATCTCCTTTAAGCATGCAAACCCCATGCAACTGGTTAAAAAAAAAAACAACAAAAACATTTAAAGACTTTTTCTTCAATAGCACTCCTTTTGAGAATGAGTTTTGTTTATGTACCTTTTGACTTCCAGCTTTTCACCACAGCCAAAATAGTGAGAAAGGTACTGAACAAGTCTAATAAAATTTCTCTTGAAATTGCTTATTTAATCAGCTGAGTACCAAGTCAACAAATACGAGTTTACAGAAGAACTGTGCTTATTCTGGTATCAGTGGCCTCTTCTTTTTTTCCAGGAGGTACAGTATGTACATTTGAGGGAGAACTGTGAATGGAAGTGGTTGGGATTATGTATTTGTGCCAGGGATCTGAAAGATGACATGAGGTGATAGCAGGGAAGAGAAGAAAGTGCAATGGCAAATACCTCTGCTGTAGTCAGCACAGGGTCCTAAATTTAGATGTTCTGTGGATGGGTTAGTTCATTGTAACACACTAAGTAGATCACTGATATTAGAAGAAGAATAGGGCTTTGTGTTGGTTATCTTTCCTTCTTCTTTCTGCCAGTGGCCAGCACAGGCCCCTCAAATGCAGATTTATTGCCATTGCATGAAAACAACCCATACAGGCTGTGATTGCCTGTAAATTTCCATTTCCAGCCTACCAGAAGAAAACACTTGCAAGGGTTAAATGAGCTACTGCCACATGCCTGATGTTGATGTTACTCACATGACTCTCCAATACATTTTTAGCCTTGTTAAAATTTATGTTTTCAGTACTATTGACAGACAATGGATTTCACAGTGTCATTGTACATTGTATGGAAAATTATTTTTTATAGAATTTCTCCATCCTTTTCCACCTTTTCTTTTCTATGACTAACTGATATTCTTGCAATCTAAACAGGGCAAATAGAAATTTCTGATAGATCTTCTCTGTAGAAATAATAGCTTTGCATATTTCATCATGTTCATTTCTGTTCTCATTAGTAAAAAGAGTTAAAATTTTCATTTAAATATTCAGTCGTACTCATTTTAGTTTGCATTGTGTGTTCATGGAAAACTCACTTCTGCTTCATTAACCAGGAGACTAGGTGATGGCAGTCCAACTGAGGGTGAAACACTGCCTGCTATTATTGTATTAGAACAATTTTGGAATTATTTTTTATCCCATTCTTCAGTAATCCTGTTAAATATTTCCTTTGCTGCCAATTACTGCAGCACACTGGGTGAAAATCTTAATTAACTAGAGAGCAATGGCATTCATGTCTACTTCCTGACCTGCAATCATTACTTTAAACCCTAAATGTGGTTAAAATATTTCATTGTTTCGCCTCTAATGTTTGTTTTTACTGGTATGGATGTTCATTTGTCATTATGATTCACTGCAGTTTTTCATGCCTTCTGAAGGCTTTTCATGCTGATTTCTGATTCTAACTGAACTATTCTATCTCATTACAAACTCAGCTTCCTTGATATTCCCCCTTGCCACATTCTAAATCACTTGCATGTGTATTAAATATCAAAGCTGGTACACAAGGTAAGGTACATCATCACAAAGTTATAATGAAGGAGGGAATATAATGCTGTTGAATCCTCTGATTTCATTAGCAGCTCCTACCCAGTCAACAAATGATGGTTTTGTTTTTTTTTTTTTTTACATTTTACCTCAAGATTATTTAGTCTTTCTAGGAGCATTCTGTGGATCACTTGTCAAGGTATATCAAAAAAAAAAAAAAGCTTTCAAGAACTTAGCAACACTAAGGAGATGGCCACACATTAATAATTTTGGTTTAGGTCTCCTTCTCCATTAGTTAGTACAATCAGAAGAAAAGGAAAATGAAAAGACAACTTTTTTGATGAAGAACTTTATATATCAATAAAACATGACACAAGTCAGTAAGTACTGTAAACAAATGAGTTGTTTTGATGGGTTTGTAAATGCATATTGAAAAATAAATGCGTGTATTGACCTTGTATATCACTGCATATCTATATCTTCTTACAAGTATAATTCTGGATCTGAAAATGTTTATACCAGAAGTATCTTCATGAAATCCATGACTTAGAGTTTCACCTGCATTTATACTATATAAAGAAAAAAAAAATAGGTCAGCCAAACTTGTTTAGTCTGATTTCAAATGCTTCTGTCACTCTTCTAAGGATATGGTAGACAAATTCTCGCGCTCCTTTTTGAAATTACAGATGAGATTCTGGTACTAATGAAGTCAGCATGAGTCAAGTTTTGTTGATTTCATTTGGGTCAGTGTTTCACTCTCAGCTTAAAAATAGTAGGAGTTTTATATTATCAAGTAAATTTGTCTTTTGTTATGAAGGAAAGAATATTAGTAGAGTAGAAGAAGGGAGCATAACTAAGCCCTGAAGAAGAAGGAACTGTTAATAAAAAAAATAAATAGAGAAGATACTCATCAAGAGATGATTGAATGAATTTATACATTTCTGTGTTTACGTACATAGTTAGAAATGTTACCAGTATCTGAAATATGACAAACACAACGTACAGAGAAACTACGAAGACATGAGCAAAGACATTCAAGGTACAAACCCTTCCAAAAATATTTATTTTCGAGAAGCCTAATTAGGAACTGCAGATTGAGTAAGATTGTGTGAACAGGAAAAGAGAGAACATGTATTCCTTAGCAGAGCTGCTTTTTTCCTCTCTAACAATTTCTATGGCCCAGAAGCCTTAGAAGTTCATAAGTAAATTGCTGCTTTTCTTCAGGGGGGCTGATTGCAATGTTAATCTTACCTTAATTTGATTTTTGTACCATATGACACAGAAATTTTTTAAGAGAATGAGAGGAAGTTCATAATCTCATATGCTGGCATGAGTTTTTACAGACTAATAGAAATGATAAATAATATTTTTTCAAGAATTTTAAAATATGTTAGGTTTGAGAAAACAGAGAATGGGAAAAGGGGAAAAAGAAGTGGGAAAATAGTAGAAGAGCAAAACTGCAAACTAAAATAGACAAGTGTGATGAATCTACCTTGACACTGAGCAACTGTAAAGTTTTCTGCAGTGATAAATATGATTTATCTGTAGCATGATCTCAGCCTGTTTTCTTGTAAAGGGATCTAGGTGAACTGCCTAAAATACTGCACTTACTATGGCTTTATGAGTTCCTCGTTCTGAACAAAGTGGGGATTTGATTTTTCTCCTTCATTCTTTATTTTGATTGAATTCACTTAGAAGCGAGTGTACTTTTTGCTATTCTGGCTTTATCAATGAACACAGTTCCCAGTCTCTGTCCTTATCCTGTGTATATGTTTCCTATAACTAATGGGCTTTAGAAGAACTTTCTGATTAGTTCTCATAACTTTTTAAAATGAGTCTAATTGATCGTGACTGCATAGTTGCTGCTTAGTGCAACTGGGAAATGGTTCAGATGAAGCCTAGAGATTGCTTTGTGATTTTTTTTTTTATTATCACACTCCGTTATGTCGCAGGTTTGATAATAACAGAATTTCAAATTGAGCTGCTAAGCACTTTCCTGGTTCTGAGGCTTTTCTCTTCATGCACTTCCTTCAGGTCATGTATTCTTTACAACTAAAGGGTATTTGCTGTGAATTGCTCCCGTGACCCACAAGCTGCCTAAAAATGCAGTAGCATTATGACAGGGGAGAAAAACCAAGAGAATCATTTGCATGGGATTGCATTGACCTATGTAAATATCAGTGTTAGCAGAAATCCCTTTGAATTCCCTGTGAAAGAACATATCCCCCAAAGGCAGGAAACTTACTTAAGGTTCATTCAGTCCTACATATGGAAATCATACTAGCTTTTCAAGAGAAGAGAGAATCTAGTTTGCTGGTGATTGACTTGGAAAGGAAGCCTCTAGAAAAGGAGGCTACCTGAAGCAGACACTCAAGTAAACCTCCTTGCCAGTCTCTCAGATACCCAGAGAAAACTGGACCATATCAGAAAGGACCAGGACCCTGTTGCCAGCTGGTTCAGTAAAGCGTCTCTACGGGTGATGCAAAGATGGAGCAGTCAAATGTGAAAGATTTGACGTTTACTAAAAGGAAAAAATCTTGGGCAGTCATATTAATTACATTCTGCTATGACTGTGATATGTGCTCCACTAGAGGGAGAGGGGACTTAGGCTTTAGTACTTCTGCAGCACAGCAGCAGGATTGTGGAAACGCTCATAAGGGGAGTTGTGCTACAGGGAAAGCCACAGCAAGCTGCATATTTCCAGCCCACCAGAGACCTGCAAGAAATTC
The DNA here is from genome assembly GCA_026261815.1 of Monarcha castaneiventris obscurior. Taxonomy (NCBI): domain Eukaryota; kingdom Metazoa; phylum Chordata; class Aves; order Passeriformes; family Monarchidae; genus Monarcha; species Monarcha castaneiventris. The sequence continues at coordinate 6,020,883 of JAMPIT010000624.1, read as the reverse complement.
CTCTGTGTGAAGTGGTGAGTGGAGGAAATCATCAGCTAAGGGTGGTGGAGGGAAATAAACCCCCAACAAAACCTGAAAGTAAAATACATGATTTGACCTCACCTGATGACGTTGATTCTGGAATGAAGAGCAATCTAGGATATAGGAACCTTATAAAGCCAAAGTTGGATTCTATCTAGTTGAACACTGCCAAAAGCAGAGTGCATTTCATTAAAGAAAGAGGACTGACAGAAGCTAAGAGAGTTTTTCATCATTAGAAAGTTTTAACAGACAAAAGTGATATGGCCCAGAAAGAACAATATGATAACAAGTGATTTGGAACATAAAGCATGCTCGACTTCCTCCACAGTAGCAGAAGCTGGAACAGAAGGCAGGCAAGCTCTAGATTATTATGTTTATCCCCTTTCTTACTTTCCATCACTGCCTTGCTTACAGATTCAAAAGGCTCACATCTTGTACTTTCTGAGATCAAAATGATTGTCTAATAAATGTGTAGCCAAAGATGACACCATTTCATTAAGCATTGAATGGCTGTCTCTTGGGGCAGTGAGGATTTCTGATTGCATTCTGATGGTCTGTCATTTGATGTACAGCATCAAAGGTAAAAAAAGGGTCACCTTTATTTAATATGGAAGAATGGAGGGGAGGGTGATGACTGGATTTATGCAGGTAATTAACAGAGTAGTAAGATGACTTGTAAATGTCCCTTCAATAACACCAGGAGTTTTTCTCACCTTCCTTAAACTTGACATATATTGTACTATTCAGGAAGTTTCATTTTCTGACTGTACAAATGAGGGAACTTTGCTAAGTCTTGGAACAATGACAAAGAAGTGATGACAATCAGCACCAAAAACAATGGGCAGGAATCAAATGCCCTACTGTGAATGCTATGAGCATCAATTTCTAACCATGTTGATGTGGTGCCATTTGTCTGATGTCTGGACTAATTTTCTTAAGTATGCAATATATTGTGCCAGCATGAACTGAAATCAATTCATGTTGCTGGTTTTGCCCTTTTCTTACTACTGTAAAGTCCAGTTCTGTCCAATATCAATGAAATTTGTGCTTTCTAAAGGTTTCTAAAAGGAAGCCACTACCTGAGTACAATTAAGTGGACACTGTCAACATATCCTTGAGTGAAAGCTGATTGGCAACAGGCTCACTCTGCAGTTCTGATGAGCTATCCATTTTCACTCACACACACCTGCTACCTCTTTTCTTTCCTTTAACAAGGCCTGCTGAGCCATACAAAAGATCCAGGCTAAAAACATGCCAGGACATATTGTTCAGTCATCATTTTGCAACTTTTACATATAAGGTTTATGAGAATCTCGATCTATATTCAAAGCCATAAGTAAGTACACATAATTGCTCAGCATGACACCAATTGATGCTGGCAAGGACTGTGGGTGTTTTTCAGTACTGTGAGGGCTTTTAACTAATATCTGAGTTTTTCTGGTTGCTTCTCATACAAGCTTGCATTCTTTTACAACTAAAATAAAATTGAATTTTATATTTAAAAATACATTAAAAAATAATTTGTCTGAAGACAAATGCTAAATGTCACACCTTGCAGGAGATAAGACTCTTGAAATGAAAAATTGTTGCTTCATTTGGGAAACTACTGGTGTGTGAAGCTGACACCCTAAACAATAGATGCTGTATTGAGAAAAGAAACATTGCTTTCCTGGCACAAAAGGATCCAACAGTGCTCTGGCCAGGCTAGGAAAAGAATGACTAGAACTGTTACATGTCAGAATAGTGCTTCTGTGCTTGCATACAGCCTGTCCTACCAAGCAGCAAAACTAATGCCTTTACAAAAAGTGTTCTGAACCAGGCAGGTCTTCATCTCCTGACTACTCGAGCTGGCTTCCTATTCTGCTCAGTGGACAATTCAGGATCACTTCCAGAGTGCTGTCATACACAACACAAAATATTCACATGAAATGGAAGTTATGTGAGTATCATGGTATATGGTACATAACTTTCTTTTTTCCTGGATCTAGAGGTCTGGCCCAAAAAACCACTGAAGTGCCACTAACATCCAAGGAAAACCAAGGAAACAGTATGCCTTAGTAAACATACTGAGTTAGAGAGGACTGGTTTTGTGTTTGTGGGAGGGAACTCAATTAAATCAACACACAATTAAAGCAAAAGAATAGTTGAAACAAGCTAAAATTAGACACATTTGAAGTGTTTAAAATTTCCTACATCTTTATGACAGGTGCAGTGACATCTATTTAAGTCAGTTACAGTATTTTTTTCTGTGAGAGACAATGGCATCTCTAGCACTCTCTTGAAACATGCTCTGCCATAACTCAGTATCTGTGAAATACAAGACTGATACACTAGTGATTTTCACAAATTTTCCCCCCATATCTGAGTTTTGTTGCTATTTGCTGAAGACTGTTTTCCCCAACAGATCTACTACTTGCAGTGTTGATCATTCAAAAGCAGTGTATTGCAGTGATTCTTGTGTACATAATTTGTTAGTGAATGTTCCCTTCAGACATATCTAGGACAGAGGTCCAAGTCTGTCCTTCTTGGAAGCTTCAAATGCAAGCACATACACTCCAGGAAACATGTTTTTTCCTACTCAGAAGGAGAAAGATCTAGTGAAAATTACCTGTGATGACATGTGACTTGAAGAGTGTTGATACACTCTCTTACCTTCTTATTTGAAAACAACTCAACAAATAAACACCTGAAAGATTTTGACTCACAAAGATCCTTCCTGAATCCTATGACAACTACAATTCCTGAATCCTATGACAACTACAATCTTGAATCCCATGATTCAGCTTATCACTGTAGTCAGAGTTAGAATCTGGCATTTTATCTCTCTGCATGTTGGGAAATGGTTGTGCAGGCATGCTTGTATGTGAATATTCCTAATTGCTAGTGTTTCAGCTTCTTTTAAAGTGAAATCTTGCAGACAGATTCCACTGAATTTGTGTACTCTTTGTTGTGGTTTCAAAGATCCATCAATCAAACTTCTTCAGATGTACTGACTCATTCTTATTCCAACCACTTGTCTCTCATCTAACAGTGACTGAGGTAGACATTTATCACCAGAGAATTTTGATTTCATCTGATGTTTAAAGACTTGCTGGAAATAATAAAATGAATGCTAGTCTGATTAAAATGAGTGCTGGTCAAATATGACATTTTTTATTGCCTATTAAGTTTGACATTCTTCTGGTTAGTTCTATTCATGCTTAGTATATAACCAAAGAAAATAATTATCATGCATGAATATAAAAAAGATAATATCAGAGGAGGATTACAATGCAGAAAAAGAACATAAAAAGTGGAATCAAGGATAGACAACTAAAGAAGTATCTAAAAGCATTGTTCAAACAATCTGAGACAAAGGAGGAAGGCCAAAGCCCATTTGGACGTAAAATTACTTACAGTTAGGTGCAATGTGTAACAAGAAGAGATTTTACACATTTCCTAACGCTGCAAAGAATTTTGAAATGATGAACAGTGTGAGCATGAAATGTGTTACAGTCTTCAGTGATGAGCAAAAAGCTTTTCAGTTCAACCTGGACAGCTTTCCAACAGGCCTTTTTGTGATTTAACCTGTTTTTAATGAAACTGACATTGATTATAAAGAGAAAGAATTTTCCTACTCAAGCCCAAATCAATTAAGTACTATTACAATTTGCACAGAAGCTAAAGGATCCATTTGAGCAAGAGAGTATGGCTGGCTAAGATATTTCCTTCCTTCCTTCCTTCCTTCCTTCCTTCCTTCCTTCCTTCCTTCCTTCCTTCCTTCCTTCCTTCCTTCCTTCCTTCCTTCCTTCCTTCCTTCCTTCCTTCCTGTTTATGTGGTGTAATTGAGATAGCAAGGAGTGTTCCTCTTTCCAGCTTAAATCTACTAGACCCAGGCAGTAAGACATCACATATCTTCCTGATAAGTAAAGGTGATTTTTGGTGCTGCAGGGCTATATAAAACCATGCCAGCCTCTATGTCCCTACAGTGCTGCTGCTGGTCAAAAACAGCTGCTCTAGAAATTTTATGTAGGAAGCTGTTTCTCATGTCTTCTGGCTTGTTTACCTGTTAATAAAATTCTGTCTTCCCCATGCACCTTTTAAAAATTCCTTTAAAAAGCCATTTTCTAGGCAAAGAAAATGACATAGGTCTACTATCTTGGTACTTCAGTGATAAATTTCATAGAGTACTATACAGAAAAAATTTATCTCAGCTTCATAAAGAAAGGTATTCAGAAATTTTCTGTATTGGAAATGACAAAACCAGGTCTTATTGAATAGAGCAGAGCTCGGTGCTGGGCATTTGTCAAGGATTCATTTTGCTACAGAACTTACCAAAAGTTTTCCTTAACATACTGGTGCAAAAATTAGGAATATGCTGATGACAGATATAAACACAAACCTAGACCACTGTTTATATAGTGGGGAACTGACTCATCATTGGTATTATAGTTGTAGGAATGGGAGGAAAAATAGTTGTATGGTTGTGGCTAATACCGGTTTCTTTAAAATTAGGAGACCTCATCAGTTTGAACTGATGAAAAAATCCAGTAATCTTATTTGGTTCAGGATGCATATGGGTGACTAAGAGGACAAAATAAAAGCCAAAGAGATCCTAAGAGAATTAATTTCTGGACAATAATAGTGTCAGTTTACTCAGTCTCGTAAAATCTCATGAAGAATATTATAAACAATTCAAATTCTGGATAAAGAAAGTGGCTACTAAGATACCAAGGAAGAAAGATCCTATCTAGCAGGAGGAGATGAAAAGAGTTTCTCATGTTTCACTTTGGACAAATTGTCCAAAAGTGGATATGATTGCTCTTTGTGAATACAGTGTAACATAAATACCAAGAAAATATCAGAATTATTTAAACTGAAAGGCAGTGCTACCAGCAAAACACCAGATATAAACTACTTACAATTTTACACTAAAATGCACATAAATATTTCAAAATATTGTATTATTTAAATTATATGTATTTTATTTATATATATGATTTCTATTTTAATACATTATTTATATACTATAGATGTGATTTATATATATGACATATTATTTTAAAATACATACTGTGCATATGTGTACTATAATAATGAATGAAAATGTCTACCATATATATATACACATATATCTATATACATATATTCCTAACCTTTAATATTCTAGTTATTAAAATTTAAGCACACAGTAAAATCTTAATGTGCCTTTAATACATGAACTTGCCTAATGGTGTTGAAGAAAGAAAATGTCAGAAACATTGTTTAATTTAAAAAAAAATAGTAATTGTTGAAATGCTTTATTTGAATACTTGGCATAGGCTCATTTTGAATCTAAATTTTTATTGTGTTCTTACATGCATCAAAGAAAAAGAAAGGCACAGTTTATCAAAAACCTGCAAGAGTGGTCCCCAGCCTTCTACCCTTTCAATTATGGATAGGAATTGTTTGCAATAGAACATAATTTAATTTGGCCCCAAAATGGCCAGGGACCATTCCATCAATTTGAAAGGTGGAAAGGATCACACCGTGGGGCCCAGGACTCAGTCGCAGCCGTGGGTAAAGCATTGGTACAGCCAGAGTTTTGTGATGCTGTTTAAATTGAATCAGGCTTTTAATGTCCTTCTTACATAAGTTATCAAGTGGCGGTTGATTTAAGTGATTTTCATGTTCCTGATTGCACTGCAGCTAAATACAAACTATCTCCTTAAGAAGTCTTTAAGAATGCTTACCTTAGTCCTAATGCAGCCTCTAGGCTCATTCTCAGCTAAGACCACTCTATTTCATATTAATGACTGTAAATTTTTTATAGTAACTGGTTCACATATTCAGTTGCTAATTGTTACACCATGTTTACTGGAGTAATTGATTGGAAAATATGGCTTGATTGCTGCTGCTGACTTACAGTCTTCTGCAATGCTGTAGGGCTAGAAACTGTAGCAAGTGTAGTGGATGACTTTGTCTTCTGATTTGGACAGTGATACATTTTCTTAGGCTGAATTTAACCCTCAAAAATACCAATATAACTGAGCAGATGCACTTATTTCACTTGATATTTCCTGTACCAATAACACTGAAGTAAAGAATGCTTACAGTATATAAACTGAACAAGATTGTACCACTGCTAACAGCACACAGCATGCAGTTATGTAAATTAACCTAGTGGTAAATACTGGAAAGTGACACCATCCGTGTGATTCCTCTCTTAGTTTGTGTCAGAAATCCCCTAAAGGGATGAACTTGAATTACACTCCTGTCACTGAATTCTTTGTGCATACAAATAAATCTTTTCCCTTTCACCCTCTATCCTTAATTTACAGATGGATTACTTCCCCTTCCCCCCACAGGTATATAATCCTGACCATCTGCTTCCATCCACTATGACTGAGATCTCTTCTTCTTTGGCAGAATAAGCTCTAACAAGGGATTGGTAATAGCCTTAGTTTCTGAGCAGCTAACTGACAGCAGCATTTTTTACTGCTAGCAGTCATTACTGTAATTACATGTTTGTGCTCATATTCTGTTGTTGTTATGCCAGGAAGAAGGGTGCTTTAAAGGCATAACATAAAGAGACCTCATAAAAGTTTCATTATAAATACTTGTGTCCTGTGTAGCTACTGAGACTATGAACTGTGCTGACTGTAATTCTGCCAAGGTATGGCCGCATGCAGAGAGGTATGGGGCAGTATCACTGCAGTACTTCCAGGGCTACAATTTCACTGCAGTGAGGAACTCTTCCTTGATCTTCTTACTTCAAGATAAGGGATACACTGTCACAGCTGTCACAGCTTACTCATGGTGATGCAAAGGGGAAAAGAAGTAGATTTACTTTCTAATTCAGAAGTTGCACCCTTGGTGCTTACATTTTAATAGTAAAGTTTCTCATGTACTTAGAGCTTGTATATGATAATAAGTGGCTGTCTTTTCTGGGCTGAGCATTTTCACACATGGTTCAGACAAAAATCCAAACAGCATTTCCTCTTCCAGTCACTCCTTTACTCAGTCCCTCACAATAACTTAAGGAATTAGTCCCAGAGTATCTGCAAATCTTGCAATAGGTTTTCAAACAGTAGGAGGAGTAGCGATGGTATTGACCTTTGTTTATCTAATAGTAAGTACTTACGTTTCTTGGAATAGATAAATTCCTTCTCCAGCTTGAGGGGGTGGTACAAGATCATCTTCTTGGAAGAGGTCTACTAGTTGTGTCAGTTAAGAATGACCACAAAGGCTTCCAGCTTCCTTCCATCTCCTCCTGTCTATTGCCCACATGTGCAGACTTCCCGAAGAGATGGGTCCAGTCTGCATATGTGGCCTTTTGTCCCCTCAGAAGGGACTCTCCTACAACAATGCCCCATCTCTTTTTCTTTGTGGAAACGATTTTGACACAGGCCTTAACCCCAGGGACACCTCCATACCAGACAAACCATTGTCCTTGTTATTGTTCAGCTCTGGGTGCAGAGCCTCGGGCCGATAATGCAAGGGCAGTTCTGAAGAAGGATGGATAAGAGTAACAGTAAACACAGAAAAACCAGAAAATTTAACTTGAACGAATATATATGGGTAATAACCAATAAATATTAAAATGGGAGTGAAAACGTTATCTTGAATGTTTTTATAAAGACGTATGTAAATCTCATATTGTAATCCAATTGCTTGTAGTTGCATAATTTGTTTTTCTTTTCCTAATACTTAGACTCCTGAAGTTAATCAAACACCAACATAATTTTATTTTCTTTGACATTTTATGGTGTTCGAATCAAAAGTAGGAAAAGACCTAGATAATGATTTTGGTATTGATGCAATGTATTTTAGGAGGCTTCTGAGGCAGATGAGTACAATTCAATACCTCTTTAATCATTATTCTACAGCAATAGAACAGTAATTATTATTTCAATACAATCAGATTTATGTAATCCTCTTTGATATTCTGGGTGTCATAGAGATTTTATCTTTCTAGATAAACCATCCTGAATTACTAGCACTTTTTTAAATAAATGATCTCCTATGATTGAATTATACTTTTATTATAAAATGATAATATAAATGGGACAAGAATACACATCAAAATGCTTTTAAAACCTCCCATCTATAATTTTTATTTATTGAAAGAAATGGTGGCATTCACCTCATGAAATCTCCAATTCCTGAGTATTTATAGCAGCCTTCACCTTCTAAAAATCACGTGCTGGATAGGCATTTCATTAATAATGCAAATGTAATAATAAAAATATCAATGCAAATCAAATTCAGAAAATAAAATAGCAGATGGTGAACTATTTCTTTCCTTGGCAGAATGGCATTCTGAAATTGCAGGACGTCTGCATGTCTATAATCAATATACTTAACTGTGTTTGCAATGACTTTTGATACTGTAAATATAGTTGCCTACTTTTAGCAAACAACAGACGCATGAGTTGCCTATGATTGTATTGGCTTACTTATATATGATGTATATATGAATATTCAGAGGATTAAAAATATTTTTTCTTAAGAGTTACTGATGTGGCATGAGCAGCATTTGTTGGAGGTATTACGTATATCATTGTGAACTGACTCAGAATGTATCTAGAACTGTCAACCTCCCACTTTTATGTAATTCACCAATTAAAGACCAAAAAAAATTACTTACATTCTTTCTTCCTCTTTCCCACCCTGTAAGGCCTGTTGTGTTTCAGTTCAGTAAAGGTGTGTACAGATAGAATGGATTTTATCCAGAAATTTCACATATGGTGATTAGCAAGAGTGTACAGTAGCCACACTTCAAGGCTAAACAGGTCTTCAGAATATTGCCTGTAACAGGGATGTGCAATATCTTTTTTTAACCAGATTACTGCAGATTACTTCAATCACTATGTGTAGAAAGCTGTTGTCAGAAATGGAAGCAAAATTAGTAGCTTTAATTTAGGGTGCAGAGGAAATCATGGCTTTCTTTGCTTTTAATTGTTTTAAACATTAGGTCAGCCACTTTTATCAATGATAAATGTAACACTGATAATGGATCTCGACAACTATGTCACTTCGCCTACATTTGCAGATACCCTTGGATAAGCTGAGAGCATTTTTACCATTAGATATTTTCATGTCTTTAAAAGAGAGGTACCTTTGTAACAAGCTATTTTTTCATGTCAGCATTATTAATGGGCTCCTGTTGCAAACAAGTAAAATTTGAGGGGGTTTATCATATCTCTTTCTGGTTATTAAGAATCTAGCCCCATCTGCAGAGGGCCCAGGTGACAAGTGATTAGGTAACTAGAGAAGACTCTAGGTGGTACAAAGGCTACACTGATTACTAGAAATTTTGTTTAACTGAAAGTGCTGATAGTTTCTCGAAATTCTGTGTGGCAGTAAACTACGTTAATTGCCAGAAATCACAGATAACAATAAGCTATGCTAATATCTAAATTTTTTATGTAACAAGAAAGCTCTAATTTTAACTATAGCCCTGTAAACATTTCTCGTTCTACCAAGGATCCCTAAAAGAACCTGCCTGTCCCTGTAGTGTTGGGTGACAGTGCTCCCAGGCTAGAAGAAGAACAACTACTGGTATTCATTTCCACTGATTTATGCCAATAGCTCTTTCTAAGTTTTTCCTTCACCATTGATGCCCAAATCTTCAGCTTCTGCTATGTGTCTGTGAGCTTTCAGATTCCATCGAAAAATCTCTCCCGCAGCTACTTTACTGCACGGTCTTTTTTCCTTCCCAAGAGTTAATTGGTTTATTTTGAATGTAAATATGCATCCAAATGACAGGAATCATTTGGTTCCCAGCATGCTCTGCTCTCAGTCCTGTCTCCTTTGGTACATGGGAACTGTCACAGAGGATCAAGGTAAAGCTAAACATCAGCTGCATCTGAAAGAAGAAACTTTTCAGTAGGCGTTGAATTTTACATATTTCAAGAGAATTAGCTGGAAATTTCAGTGTGAAGATTCATACACTGTGCAAAACCCATTGTATAACTACCAAAACTCTGGATATTGTTATCCAGCCTTTTTTAGGATTTGATCTCATTAAGATTTTGACCTCAAATTTGTACATGGTAATGAATTCCATGGGTTAATATTGCATTGCAGGACATTTTCAGTGATTTTTGTTTTCCATCACATGCTTCGTATTGCTTTGTGCTATCGTGTGATGAGATTTCTCCTATTCCTCACATATTTTCTGTCTTAACTTACCTTTTTCCAGTTCAGCTTTATTCCTTTTCAGTCTTTCATGCCCACATGTGTGAGGTAGGTTGTAAACCTTATGGTCTGGCACAGCGATTTTTATGACATGGATCTAGACTTTTTTCTCAGGTTATAATTGCTACATCAAAACCAACGTCAGTGCTGTATAAAGCATCTATTCCTCTTAGTTCCAGCAAAAAAAGAAAGTCAAGTGCACATATTTTTGAATGAATTGATTTGTTTTGAGCTGGAATAGAAGAAGAGGCCCTGGAGTCTCTGGAGAAGAGACGGACACTGTCCTATGTTGTGTCTAACCTCATTTAGCCTCCAACTTCATCTTGCACACTAGCACTACCCTTATCCTATGGAAGACAGGGATTTGGAGACAGTAGTAGTGATTGCTGTAATAAGACTTGAGAGCTATAAAATCATTGAGTTTGGAAGGGACCTCCAGAGGTCTTCTGATCCAACATCCTGCCCAAAGCAGGTTTAGGTGAAGCAGGTGGTCAAGGCTGTGTGTGTCCAGTCAAGCTCTGAGCACAGCCTTTCAGAGCAGTCTGCACCAGTATTTGACCACTCTTACAGTGATATTTTTTCCCCTCCATATTGAGTTGAAATTTCCCATGTTTCTGCTTGTGAATGCTGCCTCTTGTATGTCCACTATGCACCTGAGAACAGACTGGCTCTGTTCCTTTAGGTACTTGCAGACAGCAGTAAGACCTTTCTGAGCTTTCTCTTCTTCCGTCTGAAGAAATCCAGCTCTCCCAGTCTGAAATCCTATGTTCTGTGCTCCACACCCTGTGCTCAAAGTGCATTTCCAAATGTCTGTGTTTTCATTTTCTCCCCTGTACTGGGGAGCCCAGATCAGGACCCAGAACTCTCACTGCCCTGCTGGAGCAGTGTATGGGGAAGAATCACCTCCCTCAGCCTGCTGGATGTGTTCTTCCTCATGCAGCTCAGGAGGCTGTTGATTTTTGCTGCAAAGTTGTATTGCTGGCTTGTCCTGAGCTTGCCACAGCACCTTTAGGGCCTTTTTCTGCCTGACTACCCTTTAGTCAGTCAGCCCACTACCTGTACTCCTGCATGGAGTTACATCCCAGGTGCAGGACTCTGCATTTGCTTGTCTTAAGGTTCATGAAGTTCCCCTCAGCCCACAGCCCATCAAGTCCACCCTAAACAGCAGCTCTGGCCTTCAGCCTACTGACAACTCCACTAAATTTAGCTTTGACAGCAAACCTGCTGCAAGCTGAGATATGTTAATTACAGTTGTGTTAAGAGGGAGGAGATAAGGATAGACACAGGTTCAGACTTAGGCTAAGCTCACAGTGTTGGCATAATAATTTCTAAATGGTGGAAAATTTCCTCAACTCTCATCTGCATCATTTTCTTGCTTAGTCAATTGAAGAGTAAAGTTTTCTTTCCCACTGCCAAATTAATCTCCACCAACATTTTCTCTTCAGCTTGGCATTCACACAGTACCTTTAATTGAAATATTCTTTTTCTAAATTTTACACTGATCTTCTAAGTAATGTTGCTGTTTCTTCTTTATTTTAATTGTGTTTTCAGCCACCTTTTATACAACAAGGGTGGCTATGAAATAATGGAAGGGATGTGAACTGTGATTGCAATTGAGAAATGAGTATATATCCCCAAAACAATTTGGGTGTCCCCTGAGAACAGGTAGCTCAACTAATATATGTACGATGGAAACTAATTCTGGAAACTCAAGCCATTCAGAAATCTGGTGGGTATATTGATTTGTGTCATAGTACGTCAGGCAATTAATTTTATCCAGCTTAGAGATCCAGTAATTTTTTCTTGTCTCTTCTGAGGCCTCAGAATGCAGGTGTCATGCATTCAAATCTCATTTGGGTTTTAATGCTGTTATAGGCTTTCTTTTAAATTGCTCATGAAGGGTACTCATTGCAATTGAATCATTAAAGTGGACTTTTTATTAACAGTTGTGTCAGGTCACTGGTTTTGCATCAGAAGCTCTTTTCCTGCAACGTCAATGCTACATCTTTCATAATGATAAAGTTTTCAGAACAGGGTCAGATTTTATATCCAGGATGAAGGCTAAGACCATGCACAGCTGGATGACAACTTCCTGGTTTTCCTCATTGTACTACCGAAAAACCTGTGGCAACCTTTATGTATTCAGAATTTTCAAAGTATTTCTATACAGCTCAACATATCTACACTGTGCAGTTTAGATGAAAAAGAAGGAAAAGAAAAAAAGCTTTATTAATACTTTATTATCTATCCTCAGTGGAAAATTGAGGCAAAACCCTCTGTTTCCTGAGAGTAAAGATACTGTATGTCAGAAGCACACCCTCTTTAACCTCTGCAGCAAGAGCTCTTTTCTGAGTCTGGTAAGGCAAAAAGATCATGTGTCTTATAAGAGAAATTCTATAAAGCAGTCAACTATACCTTTGTTCATATAATCCCCAAATGCTTCTAGATGGATAATCTGTCATTATTCCCTGCTGCTGCTAGAGAATTCCTTGTCGTAGTAGCCTGTGATGGCATTCATCTCACCCACCACCTAGACATGTTCATCTGAGCTTGTTGCTGTAAGAACTGTTTATAGTCAGGAGAAAGAAATGTGCTTTAAACCTCATTTCATCTGATGTATTTTGGGTGAGGTATAATCAATCATTTTTTGGAAGAACGTATTTGTAAAGGAAGCATCAGGCAACTAGTACAGGTGTTGCAATAGTAAGTATGGCAACAGATGGGTCCCATCTTTAATTGCTACTATGCAATGCTTAATTAGTTTTGCATATATGTAGGACACTAAGTACTCCTTCATGGAGTGGATTTTGGCTACGAAAACCTCAGTTTCATGCCATTTCAGCTGCCTCTACATATGATAACCGTCTTTACATTCAACTATGAAATGTCTTACATGGTTGCTACCTGAAAATTTCCTTCCTTGCAATAATGAGGTGCATAGATACAAACCACCCAGGACATGTCATTACTTAAAATTGTATGAGATGTTCAGTTCAAAACTTCTCAGTCATCAAGCTTCTCATTTTAGGGAAAGTCTTTTAATTTATCTTTCAGCTTTTTTTTTTTTAATAGAGTTAAATAGAGTTCCCCGAACCTAAAGATGTCATAAATGGCAGCAGCTCAAAAGTCAAGCTGCATATCTTTTGCCATTAATGGTGTTTTTTTCCTGCTTTGAGGCTTTGCAGAAGAGAAAGCATTGCCATGGATCTAAGAACCCTGTTGCAAGAAGGAAAATTTTCAGGCACAGAACAGAGAGGAATTTTCCATCTTGTTGAAATTCTGAACAAATATAAGCAGCAATATTGTGGTGGTTGTCTACTCAGTCTGGTGAAAACATATGCTGTAGGAGGTGTGTGTACCTTGTTTTAAAGATCCACAGAACAGAAGAAAAGGTCTCTTTTTTTTAACATAAAAGGTCTTAGCAAACAATCAAACTATTGATTCCACTCTGGGATATTTGCAAGGTGACCTCTACTGTGGACCACTGAATCAGTGAACATGGTTTCAATTCAATGGGTATAATATATTTCTGTGTTCTCAAGCTCTTCAAGAATTCTTTTTCTTTGCAAAACAATTAGGGGGTTTGGGGATTTCACACTTCAATTTCTCCCTGGTTTTACAATTTTCTGCTTTAAAAAAATGCACATAACTGTGGTAATTAAGAAAAGGCATAGCTTTTGGTTAAATAATATTAGGTATTCATTACCTAATTGAAAGTCCCTTTTATTTACTACCCATTAATATTAACACATGTTGTGGTCTGAATCTTTTGAAGTTATTTGTCTCTGGTTTTGTTACTGAAGGAAAAAGTGATTTAGAACAGTTTGTGCCTGGGAGACTAGAAGTGAAAGAAGTCAGATGCTAATGAGTCTTCCTTTTCAGACTGTGAGGCTATCTGGGAAGCAGCCCAAGCCAATTGGAGACCTGCAGTGCAGCAGAAGTGGAGTAGAAGAATCCATGGGCCAGAGAACTAAGCTGCCCTATGCATTCTGCCTTTTACACAGGTTAAAGATGTTGTTTCCATTACTCAGCTTGAGTGTAACTATTCAAGAAGGAAAACAAAAGCAAAATGTTTACACTGTCATTAGCAGGTTTATCCAAATCTGCATCTATGAATTAAAGTGACATCCTATCACCATGAGTTGAGGCAGTAAACAATGGACCAAAGCAGGCAGTCAGGGTTTGTGGAGCCCAATAGCTCAGTTTGGGCACTTCCAGAGGAGCCTCCTCCTGGGCCCAACTAGTTACATGCATATTTACCTTTCAGTATTCAAAAGCTGTTTCTGGAGTATATGACTGGAAATAGTCAAATAAGGATCCTAAAAGAGTTCAGAGAAATTGTGCTTCCAAACAGACTCCAGAAATGGCACTGAGGATGGGATTCACACCATATTGTAGGCGCAGTCGCTTCAGGTTTGCAATGCAGCCAACAGGGAGAGGTGCACCCCCAGGTCCTGACATAGATCTTTGTTGGACCCTCCTGCATTTTCTATTGCAGTGTTTTTTATTCTTTTACTATAGAGAGAGACCTGAGTGACTGGTTTTCTAGTTGAAGTTAGTTGGGATGAATCCTGGCCCAAATAATTTATTTGGCTTACTATATAAATGTATGTTTTATGTTTCAATGAATTTTGAGCTCTCAAAGGAATTTTTATTAATAATATGAGGTGTAGTGTAATGAACAGAACATAATCTTGATGAATTGCTTAGAATACAGCCATTTGTTTTCTGGTAACAGCCTGTGGGCCTTGGTGATGGCTGCAGGATGCCCTTATTACTCTTCATGGGAAAAATGCTGGCAGACAAGACTGCTCATGCCAGTAAGACAGACAGCCATAATTTAAAAAAGCCTTTAGAAACATCTGACACATATGCATGTGTATATGTCTGTAAGTCTATAAATAATCATGATACCAGTAGTATTTTCACATTCATTCCTTAAGGATTGTAGCTGCTGACTGCTGATGCAGAACTCTTGTTTCTATTCTGTATAAAATTAATTAGTGTTTTTATACGTCTATTCTATCTTCTCAGGGTAATTATCACATCATGTTGCTGCATATATACTTTGCACCACATGCTTCAGTTTGAGACATATGGAAAAACCAGTATGGATAAATACAAAGATAATTGTTTCTTTGGCATATATTGCCAAAGGCATATAAGCAGGTTTTTTTTGACATAGCATCCCCTGTAGCACTATACATTTTTGTTTTACTTCAGTATTTCTGGAGTCCTGTCTACTTTAATTATTGTGTTTTGGAAGCTACATAACTCTTCTGGCATGAATAACAGTGGCATGAGGTTTTCACAGCTGTCTCCCAATGTCAAACTAAATCTTTCTATACAAATAATTATACCAGTTTTGTGCTGCTCTTCACCTGCATCAGCTTCTCTGTTAATCTGTGCACCTTTTTTTTGTTCTGGCACCATCTTGACATATTGTTCTCACTCTCTTAAAATGCTTGTCTGAAATCAGGTGGAACTCCTCACAACTATAACTGATGGCATGTTCAAATACTAGGAGTCACATGCATCTTACAGCTGTCTTTGTTTGGTGCTTCCTTGGCCCTGCTGTCCTTTGCAGAGGGGAATGCTCAGCACTGCTGAACTGAAGGTGAATGTTCTATACGGTGTATTTCATGTTGAAAAGATAGCCTAAAACACATTTCCAAATTTCATAATGTCAAAAAAAAAACCAAACCCAACCCCACCCAACATCATTTGGAGTTGATGAAAATATTTTATTTTGACAAAAATGCTCTGATGTTTGACAATTTTAAATGTTATGTTACAGTATTCCATACAAAATAAAACAAATTTTTAAAATCTCTTTATAAGAAAATGACAAAATATTTTGACAGTGTCTGAACATTTTCCCCTCTTCTCTCCACAATAAAATTGAAACAGAATCTACAAGATTTCCTTATTTGATGCAATTGTATTTCTCAGTGAAAAGTATTCCAGCTAAAATTATTTCCAGCTAACTTTAGCCAAAGCTGAAATCTGTGAAAAGCCAAGCTCTATCAGTAAAAAACATGAAAAATTAATTTATTATATAACTTGCAAATAAGCAAGAGGAGCTGCCAAAGCCATCTGAAATAATTTCATACTCAAGATCTGTGTCAGATGTCCAAGAAGAAAAAGTTGCCTTGCTACTTAGGCAGAAACCCAAGCTGAAACTGTCACAGAAGACATCTCTTCCTGTGCATATTAAATGCTTCGGAGAGCATTTGGAGTCAATGTACTCCATGCAGTATTATTCAGTGGACATATTTAAGCAGAGATTGCCACAGTGCAGGTGTTGGGACACTTGAAACTTTATACTAGAGTCCTTTATTCTATAGTTTACAGTCTTGGCCCAGATGTAGTGGCAATTGCTTGAGGAGTTTGGTTTTTTTACCCTGCACTGTATGGTTTCTGGTCGGCAGGGAGTGAATTGGCACAACAGCAGCCAACAGACTCAGATATCAAAGTAGAAGAAGGAGTCCAGTGAATTTCTGGCAGACTGCATGGCAGCTGTCCTAGCATGAGGCATCTATACTGTTATGTGGAGCTTTCAGGTCCGGGTTTATGATCTCACATAGCTGTGCTGGAGAACAGAGGCAGAGACTGCAGAGCTGGAGATCAGGGAGCCACAAATGAGGCCAGATTCCACTGCAAGATGTTGCAGTGCAAAGGAACTGTACAAAGACATGAAGGTCTTCTGGGAGTGCAGCCACAGCTGTTTTGCCTGTTTCTATAGCTAAGTGCATGAAATCTCAAGCTGTTCCTCTCTTAAATCCATCACAGTTGAGTCAAGCAAAGAAGATTGAAGGGCACAATGCAGGAGTCACCAACGGGAGGTTCGCAACCACTATTTCTTCAGAGTTGTGCCATGAATATTAGTCACACCAATGTTGTCTTTAGTGAAATTCCACTTTCTCTTTGCAGTGGTTTGAAATGGTCACATAGCTGTTCATTTGCTCACATCTTCTGGGAGGTTTTAACCGCCCATAAGGTGAGGTGTTATCACAGGGCACCGGACCTAGAAAATCATGCTTAGGTGTGGCCTTTCTCACTTCTAGGAAAGGGTATAAGTTCCCCTGGGATTCTTTACAATGGTGGAGGGCTACGAGTGGCCCACGTCATTGCTCCTTTCCCCATGAGGCTGAACTTTTAGCTTGTCTATGATGAGTGACACCTGCTGCCAAACTAACGGTATTCACAGGTTTCTCACTTCGATGTGTTAGAAGACCATAGAAAACTAATGAATCTTTTACACAAAGTTATCTTTTTCAGGTGTTCTCACCTGAAGGACTTTTGGGAGCTAGTATACTTCATGCAGCCTGGAGTACTCACTGCTCAGTGTAAACCCAAACCACCTCATCATTTGGTCCTAGTCTGTCCTCGTTTTCCAGAGGGTGAGATTCAAATGGCCATCCAACAAACATCTACTTTAGTGCATGCTGAGCACTTTTCAGGCCCATTAACTGCACTGAGTAGCAATCCATTCAGACTAATAGGTGCTTAGACAGCCAGTGCACATACAGGAAACTAATTTCAGATGCCTTCATTCCAAACTGGATCTCACCCAGAGTTTTTCAGCAGCGTATCTTCACATCTTTCAGCCTTGCCCTGCTAATGCTCTGGTTCTTTATGTTTGTTGGAACAGAGCAGTCATTACAAGATTGGTGACCTATGGTCCAAACAGGTACAAAATGATTACAGCTCTTGACACTTTTTGGTTTTGATCTATTAATACCTACAATGAGCATTGTTGCTGCTATAAACACCCTTATCTTATATAACGAAAGTAAAAAAGAAGTTTCTGCACTGGCAGACAGCTGATAGTGAGTTGATGGACAGAATGGCAGCTGATATTTACCAAAATGGAAATTTTCTCCATATACTTTATATTTGTGTAATAATTACATATCTCCTTGTGTTTGGAAGGAGATGATGGATAGAACCAAAAGGCCAATAACCTTTACATTAATTTGGATGAATCTGAGTCAAGCAAAAGGGAGAAATGAAGACTGAGTGAAATGGTCCATCAATTTGTCTATTAAACTAATGGCTGTGAAATATTTATCTATATTTACATATGCACCTTAGTTTTTCAAGTATTAGGTTTGAAAAAAGAATAATGGAGAGAGGTTGGTAAGTTGAGGGACCCTTCTTTGGCAGCAATTAACATCACACCAAATGGTCTCATCTCTTAAAACAGATTTATGAATAATTTAAAGATGTTTCATAATGGCAGCACTTCAGAAACCAAGGAAATGAAAATGTATCACTCTAAGTGTTCAGTTAAGGCTGTATTATCTCTGTGTCAGTGGCCCAGCTCATTCTAGTAACCCAGGGAGTTTCTTACCTTAAGAGTTTCTTATAGTTATCTGAGGTAAAATTACGTGATATAAGGATACAGTGACATAGAAGAAATCTCTAGGTGACAAAGTAGTATGTCCTTAATATTTGGAGAAAATAGCAATTTTTATGTGGAAGAACCCCATGGAAAGAATTACAATATAAACTTGACTGAACTGTGATTACTGAAGTAATCAAAGGTAAATCAAAGATAAAGGTATTTATGGAGATATTTTATATACAATCTTCTTTTTAATGTATCAGATCAGATATAACTGGAAGCTCTTAACATTCACAGAGTCACCGAATGGATGAGGTAGGAAAACATCTCTGAGGATTATCTAGTTCAGCTCTCCTCTTCAAAGCACTGTGAACTAGTGCAGATAGTGCAAGGCCATGTTCAGCTGAGGTTTGAATATCTTCTTGGAGGTTTCACAGCCTCTCCAAGCAATGTGTTCCAGGTGTTTGACCACCTGCACAGTAAAACAAAACAAAACGAACCAAACAAAACACGACAACCTGTTTTTTTCTTATGTCTAAATAGAATTTTCTGCTTCCTGTAAGTATTGTCCCTTGCCCTTGACACAGAGAAGTGCCTGGCTCCATCTTCTTTACTGTTTCTCATCAGGAATTTATATTTGTTGATAAGATCCTCCTGAGCTTTTTCTTCTCCAGGCTAAACAGTCCCAGCTCTCTCAGCCTCTCCTCATGTGTCAGATGTCCCTGTACCTTAATCATCCCCACGGCCTCTGATGGACTCAGTGAGGTATGTCCATGTCTCTCTTGCACTGGAGAGCTCAGAATGGGATCCAGAACCCCAGATGTGTTTCATCAGTGATAAATAGAGGATAGGAATCACCTATTTAACAATGTTTTCCATCAGGCAGCCCAGAATGTAGGCCTTCTTTGATAAAAGTGCATGTTGCCGGCTCATGGTCAACTTCTTGTCCACCAGGACTCTTGGGATACTTTCTGTCCATCTGCTTTCCATACAGTTGGCTCCAGTGTATTTGCTGCATGAGTTTGTTACTCCCTGGATGCAGGATTTTGCACTTCACTTGTTGAACTACATCAACAAGAGATCAACAATGAAGTTCCCATCAACCAATTTCTCCAGACCGTGGGGGAGTGCCAGTACAACCCTTTGATATACATATATATATCAAAGATATATATACTTGTTATTTTTCCATCATACTTGACAAGGGTGGGCTCATTTGGATCATCCAGGTCATTCATGAAGCTGTTGAACAGTATTGGCTATAGTGATCCCTCACCACTAGTGACTGGCTTTTGGATGGACTTTGTGCTGCTGATCACAGCTTTTTGGTGAAAGCTACATTTTAGACCATTTTCAGTCTGTCTCACTGTCCATGTGTCTAGTCTGTATTTCATAATTTTGTCAGTGGGGATGTTATGGGGACAGTGACAAACGTGTCCCTAAAATCAGGGCAAAGAAAATCTATTTATTGCTCTTATCTCATCTACTGAAGCCATCATGTCATTGTACAATAACATCAGTTTGTTCATATATCATTTCCGATTCATAAATCTATGCTGAATATTCCAAATGTCTTGGAATATTCTAACTTTCTTGCCTTACAAATATTTGGAAATATTTGCAGGATTATTTGCTTTGTCACCTTTCCAGTGATTGAGGTGAGGTTAATTACTATGACCTCTTGAAGATAATTGACAGTGGCATTACTTTCTCAGGCAGCTTCCTTGGGGTTTGCAGGTCTATCTCGTCAGGTCCCACAGACTTGTGTGCAGCTTATTGAAAGGTTCACTAACCTGATCCTCCTCCACCTTACTTGCTGTGAACTTTCCAACTGTTCTCCAGGACCTGGGATCCCTGAAGGCTGGTATTACCTTCTGTCTGTAACTGGGGCATGGAAGCCATTGAGTACCTCAGTCTCCTCCAGCATCAGTTCACATTTCCCCTAGTTTTCCTTTTGCTGTCAATGTACCTGCAGAAGCCCCTCTCTCCGGATTTCACTCTAGGCGGACTTTGGCGTTCCTACTTGTGCATGCAGAGAATGTGTCTGTATTCCTCCCGAGTCATCTCTCCCCTCTTCCACCTCTACTGTCAGGAGCTCCTCGTTCATACCTGCAGGCCTCCTGCTACCTTCGATTGATTTCCTGCTCATTAGGATGTGCAACTCTTGAACTTGGAGAAGGTGATCCTTAAAAATCCCTCCTGGACCTCACTTGTCTCTGGGATCATAACCGATGGGATTCTTCCAAGAATGTCCCTGAATTGACCAGAAGCATCACCATACATATGAGATATGAGTCTGAGTCAGACACAAAATGCCTTGCACAGTATTCAGAAAGTAGCAGGCCATGTAGGATTCCTTAAAAGCTAGCAACTTGAAAAGGAAATTGTTGTGAATACATAAACACTCAAGAGGCAATATGATATTTAAAATTATCAGAAGAATCTTACTACTGGCTCTTAAAAAAACATGTTTTCTGATGAATATATATACTGTAAATACATAATCTCAAATGAGTCAGTTCCATGTCTTAAGTATCCTAAAATTGTGCAGCTTGGTATGTCACTTTAATGTAAATTTTATGGAAGTCATCAGTGTGAAATATAGAGAGTAAGCTTCCTATAAATTATCCCACAGATACTTTAAGAGATTGTGCAGAAAAAAATGAATCAAATTATACTGGAGATGTTAAAATGATGCAGACAAACTAAGAAAGCCACTGAAAAGGCAACAAAGCTGCTCCATGGGCTTGGAACCAGTTCCATAGAGAAAAATCCCAGCATGGCTGGAGTCCTTGGCTTGGAAGAGAATGACTAAAAATATGACAGCAGACCATAAAATCATAAAACGTATGGAAGTACTGCATCTGGAATGCTGATTCTGTTTATTGCAATCCAATACTTAGGGAGTGCTCATTGAGATTGTTCAGGTGAAGGAAGCAGTTTGCAAGCAATGCATATTTATATAGTGAAAATGACTGCTAATGTTTTGGGCCACTGGATACGAGGGACCTTAAAAGTGAGAGAGAATAGGTCTGTTGATTAATCTCCACACATACTGGTTTGCCTCAGGAAGGCCATGGACCTCCTCATACAAGGGAAAAGACTACTCAATATTTCTCCCAATTCTTACACCACTCCTACAAACTTCTGCTCTTGGCTACAGTGACAGCTGTGAATCTGGGCCGCCCTGGTCTTTGTTTGATCCACCCTTTCACACCTTAGCTTCTTACAACTTTTACCCAGATACATGTACTTTAAATTCAGTCTAAGGTGGTAACTGCTGTTTAGGTTATGGGAGAGCAACATTTAATGCTATAATATTATACTGGTTCTCTCTGGGACGGAGTTAGTTTTCCCCAGGGCAGCCCTCTTAGTGCTGCACTTTGTATGTGTAGCTAGAAGGATGTTGATAACTCCCCAGTGTTTTGGTCACTGCTGAGCAGTGCTAGCAGAGCATCAACCTCGCCCACAAAGGCCAGGGGGCTGGGAATGGGCCAGAGGTTTAGAGGGGACACAGCCAGGACAAAAGACCCAAACTGTTTAAAGCCATATCCCATACCGTACACGATCTTGTCCTGAGCAATAAAAGCTAAAAGAAAGGAGGGGGACATTTATAATTAAAATTCAATATTAAGGTGTTTGCCTTCCAAAGCAACTGCTATGCACGCTGGAGCTCTGCTTCTGAGGAAGTGACTGGACATCACCTGCTGGTGGGAAGTAGAGAATATTTTTTTTTTTTTCTTCTGCTATGCTTCCATGTGCCTAACCTTTTAGGAAGCTTAAACTATCTTTTTAGTGAACCACAAGTTTTTAATCTTATTTTCTTCCCCTAAACTGCTGAGGAGGGGAAGTAAGAGAGCAGCTTGGTAGGAACCTGGCTGGCAGCCAAGGCCAAGCTAGGAGCTCAAGAGTGGGGCTCTAGAGGAATTCAAGACAATGACAGTAATTGCAAGATATAACAGGTGAAACATGGACATGACATTGGCAGACTACAGAATAATTGTGGGGAATTTTAGTTGTAACTGTAATGGGGAGATGAAGAGTCAAGTGTGTGTAAATTGTCTTTAAAAATTTTTTACAGAAGACTGTAATCTTCCAGGTATGTACTGAGGAACAGATTCTTAAATAAATGTAAGGCCAGCTTTTTCCTTGATGCAACAGGTGGCAGGCTTACTGACCAAAAGAAACCCTGATCCAAGGAAGTGATGCCCCTTTAGACTCGTTTTTGGTCAGTAGTTAAGACATTAGAGAAAATTAATTTTCTAGGAAAAGAAAATGAGTTAAATCTAATTTGCTTCAGTCTCAGTAAAATGCTTGATTTGATTGCTGTCAGAAAAATTATCAGGTTGTCTTGGTTTGAGACAAATTAGGAAGAAATGTCTGAAATGAACGTATCCTCTAGCAGAAGGCAGGTTTCAGCAGCCCCTCTCCCACCAGATTCAGAAAAAAAATTATTGGAAAAAAGTGAAATAAAAAGCTGTTTATTAAACAAGCAAGATGCATGCAGGCATAAGAGAATAAAAAATGTTAAATAATAAAACCTTTTGTCTGTTGTGATGCATGCAGCTGGGGCCACCACGACAAGCAAAGACCCTACATCCTGGCGGAGAGACACCAAGGTATAGCACATTCCCCGAGGTTAGGGAGAGTTCCCACAGACCCTTGTGTTCACTGTTTACATACTTGATATTGATTGGTTAATGCATTTCCCACCCAATTTTATGTAAATGCCTATATATATGTATTTTCCCTGTTTGACTACGCACTAAGTCTAGAAAGTTCTTCTCAGCTAGATGCCCTATTGGTTCATTGTTATAAGTCTCTCCTCCAAGTTATTCCCATTGGATACCTCTCTGTTAGTCCATCCCACTTGGTGCTATCCGATTGGTTGTTTCCCTTCTCTCCACCCCTACTCACTGAGTATAAGAGCTCTGGCCTCTGCCTTCTAGTTGTTTTTTGTCTCTGGACTCTTCACCAGCACAAGTAATAAACCTCGCTTGTGGAACCTACACAGAGAACCTTTCCCTCTCCTTTGCCTCGGCCAGTGCTGTTACTTTTTACTGGGGTTTGCCCCTAGAGCAGAGGAGCCAGCCTGTGCAAGCTGCAGCTGCCCACCTGGGGACGTCTGCAGAAAGGACGTTGTGCCCCTTCGGGTAATCCCCAGACAGCGTCCCACTTGTCCGGGTAGATTCAGAGTCTTTTCTGTACGTGTGGCTCTGCTCTCTCCAGAGCTGGGGTGTGGTGTGGGCCCCTCTGGGCCACGGTGTGGGGGCTCCCAGTGATGGTGTTCCACACTGGAGCTGAACAGTTCCAGGAGAAGAAGGAAAAGCCACAGTCCCAGGAAAATTTTCTTGCCTCAGTTAGCAGGCTAGCTAAAAAGCAAAAAATTACAACTGCCTCTTTCCTGGGAATAAAGGAGCCGAGAGCTGGGGAAAAGCAGGAAAGTGCTTCCTTGGCTCTGCAGCATTGAGAGTGCGGGGGAGTCTGTGGGTCCTTGAACACAAACCGCGCTGAAGAATTCGCTCGCCTGCCCCCCCCTTTTCTCTCAGACCAAGCTTAAAGGCACAGAAAGGCACAGGATTCATGTCTGGCATAGAGCAGGTGATGAGGGACACAGCATCATAAAGTCACCCCTCTTCTTAACAAAGATAAACTGGAGGTTAGCAGAATAATTGAAGACTCAGGTTTGCACACAGAATACCAGATGAGCCCATTTCACAAACTTAAAAAAGTGTTGTCATTTCAAAAGAGAACTGGGTTAGCATTCAGGAGGAAATAGGGGACCCTGAGAAGTGAGAAAATTGAAGCAGTAAAGCACGCAGTAATGCAAACCAAGACTTTTTGTAGGAAGCCTAAATCCCTAAAGATGAAACTTGATTCATTTATGGAGTTATTTATTTGGTATGTTGTCTACAATAAGTTGCAATAAATCTGAGGCCTGCTCTGGTGCTTGTGAACAGCACCTTTCCTTTTTTATAGTCTTTATTTAATCAGCACAGTCCCAAGCATGGGTAAGTAAAGCTGCTATTAGTGCTGGAGAGACTCAGTCAGTGTCTTAGAGAGGGAGTCGCTTCTACGGATTCCTGTGAAAGCTCTGTGGGTTTACACTTAAAGCAGCAGCCACAGAAGAACAGGTAATACCAACCACCCTTGGCTGAGTAATGGTCAAATGTTTAGTCTTGGCCAAAAATTTGGGTTTTGGGCTATTTGGCTATTGTGTGTTTGTTCACAGTCTGTAAGGAAGTGAGATGGAAAGAGATGGTTTGCTGTTAACACCTCTACTGGTCTGCTTTCATGCATGGTGTCTGCCTGTACATGGCTGCTGTGCAGGGAGCACCCTGAGCGTGCAGAGGTCAGAGACTTCGGTGGCTTTCCAGATTTTGGCTTTGGTAGTGTATCACTTGATTTGAAAACACATTTGTGGGCAATAAGCATATGCAGCTTTGGGTCTGTCTGGCAGCCTTGTCTAGCATCAGCACAGCCAGCACTGCTTGCAGTCTCAACACTGCAATTCCTAATTTCATTTTTGTATTTCGTATCGAGCTTCTGTGGACCAAGTCAGACAACACATCTCTTTGTCCTGACACACCTCTGTTGCTGTGTTTCATGTAGCACTATCTCTGCTCTCAGTTCTGTCCCTTCAAATATCTGGGTTCATAAGGTATAAAGGCAATTTTTTCCTTTAAACTTTCTTCTTTAGATCAAATATCAATCAGTTTCACGGCCATGCCATAGATGACTGTAAGTTTCTTTCAATGTTCAGCTCTCAGACTAAAGAGGAAACTTTTTTTACTGTAAAGCAGGGCAGTCTTTACATAAGACAGTGGATGGGAACTCTTGTCCAGACATAACCTATTTCTTTTCTCCCTGAGAAATATTTGGACATGAACAGAAAATTGTCATTGGTTTCTATTTTTTTGTCTTGAGTCTGCTTGAGATTACAAACTTGAAATGAAAACACTACTGAATTAGTGTGTTCTGCATTGCTTTTTTTTCTACAATTATTTCTTACATGGCATACCAAAAAAGGTGAGCATTTAGGCTGGGCTGAACAATTATGCGAAGTTGGTAAATATCTTCATACATACCCCTGGTTACTTTCCTGTGAAATTTTAAAGCCCCGAAACTTGCATTTGTTTGTAAGCCTTCTGTGATGTCTACTCACCTTGTCTGAGGAACCAGAGGTTGCTTCAGCTGAGTGCTGCAACACTTGTTGAAGACCTCTCCTGCTCCCCCTCCTTCTGGAGCATGGCTTCCCTGTGCTCAGTTTGGCTGCCTGCACAAGAAAGCCCCAGGCAGAGCCCAGCATAACCTCTGGGTTCTCTGCCCAGAACAACACTGCCCATTGCACACTATTTGCCTCTTCACGGGTAAGATCCGTTCATCCAGCTTCTGCTGCTGTCTTCCTCCTGCATGTGTGTAGGACCCATCCCTGCTCCTTTTATAACCAGGAGAGGACTTACTGCTTTGCATGCATTGTTTAACAGAAGTAGGTATTTATTTTATTCCACTGCAAAAGTCATTCAAGAACAGGGATGAAATATGATCTTAATTTTTAGTCAGGCAGAGCTCAAAATCACAGCAGTAGACTTCTTATTATCCCTTTTAGAAAGCAAGGGCTGAGCAGAAGCATCAGGACTGAATTATGGATCATATTTCCAAGACTGAAATGGTATTCCTGAAAGTAAGGTGCTATGGCTTAGCATGGTTTTGATGATGCTGCAGTCACACGTTCTCTATTTATACCAGAGTTTCTGATCTTAATGCTCTTCTTAGATGTATTTCACCATATAGCAGAGTGACCAGCTCCTAGGGATGATGTAACACATCAGAGTAAGAGAAAGAAATCAGAGCTCTGTCTTTTAACACAATAGCAGTCAGTGCAATAAGTCTAAGGTACGCTGTTAACACACCTTTATTTCAACCTCTTAGTAATTTAATTCTGTGGAAAAAGACATTAGGGTCTGGGATGATATCCAACCTTCCAAGGACAAGATGGAGTAAAAAAATTAGCATGGTTGCAAACAAAGAAATCCTTTGCCCCTCCTCTCCTCATTCTGGGATTCAGAGCTCAGGCTAAATAAAAAAACCTAAAGGATTAGGGGGCCACACTGCTATGGGAGTGGGATGATCTCTCTGGCATGCTTCAAACTGATTTAGTTCATAAATTTTGGAACTTAATCAGAGTAGGATTTCCTGAACTGGTTCATTGCACTGGGCCAACCACAGACCTTTTTCTCATGTTTGTTTCTTTAAATACCATATTATTTATTAGTGAGAAAACATTTATGTTAGTATTTTATCTCTGGATCTCATCATACGCTTCTCTTTGTCTTAATACAGCACCTTTGGCTCCCACTTGCCTATTGTGCTGATAAAAATGTCACAGTGACCTTCAGAAGTGTACCTGCTGTCTGGAGATTGTGCCTTAAGAGTAGTTCTGATGCCACTGCACACTTGCCTTGTTTATTAAGCCCTTAACTCACAGAAGCTGATACTGTGTCAGATCATGTGCAGCTAATTGAAAACACCACCTGACAAGAAGATTAGAAGGAAACTCCTCGTTCTTACTGATGTCTGCTGGATGTTTTATATCTTCACAGGACTTCACAGGGCAGTTCACAGGGTAGTTTCTGCTATGCATAACACTAAAGAAAAGATATCCTTTTGTTGATTGCTTTTTCTAAATGTTGAATGTTTCCCTCCCTATGTCTCTTCCTGGAATGTCAAAAAGAACCTAGACCTTTTTGATGCTTTGTGGCCTGAACTAAAATCGCAAAGATCCAGTTGATAAGGAAATCTTCTATAGAAATAGTATTTTGCAATGAGGCACTGTTCACAAGGAGAGGGCTTAGGAGCTCCAGGGATAGCACTTAATGTTTTAGATTCACTTGATAAAAGCTCCCTTAATGCACAGATAATTGTTCTGCAGAGAACTGGAGAAAGAACTTCTTCTCTAGGGATGAAAGAAAAATAAGATTTCATATAAGTTGGGGTTTTTGTTTGTTTAGGCTTTGTTTTGTTGGGTTTTTGGGGGTTTTTTGGGTGGGGGGGATATTTGTTTGTTTGGGCTTTTTAATCAGTGCAAAAAGCAGGCATAGTTCTGGCTATTGTTTATTTCGTTTTCAGGCTGATGAGCATTGTGTACCTGCCCATCCTATCCTTTCAACCCTTGAAGGAAACGGATTTAAAATAGGCTAGCAAACAGTGGTATACCTAATTTTCAGTTTTCAGATCTTCAAACAGCTTTCTTCATGTATGCAGACTCTAGCATGGGTAGTCCCATAGGTGACCACCAAAGTCAAAACCAGTACACAGGTTTTTCCTGTTGTACATATTGAAGGAGTTGCTATAGATTAACCTCTGAAATGGGTTTCATAAAGCAAGTTCAGAATGTTACCTGGAAGCATGAATGCTCTTAAAGTTTCCTGAACTCATAGCTTCTGAAGCATGAAATGATGAGAAAATTACAGAAGAGAAGGACAGGTAATAAAACAACTTCTTCCTCAAAATCCAGGTGAGGGCCTTATGTTAATTTGTTGTTCACCATCCTATTTTTCTAACAACTTTTACAAAAACAGAGAAGAATGGAGAGGAGTGGTTAAATAGAACATCTGGCCCTGAAATGTTATTTCTTAATGTTATAACTTGAAAGGGGACTACTACAAATAGAAATTGTAGTATAGTTACTGTGCAATAAATTCTGCTCTTGTGTCAGCACCCGCTGAGCAGGGAGAGGGGAGGAGACTGAACTGAGCCTTCATCTCATTCATACAGCTTGATTATACATGAGCTTTAAACCCAGCTCTCATTCCACTTTATATTTTCATCTCCATTCAGTTTCTAGTGAAGTGTTCCTGTGTTCTTGAGAAAAAAGGAGGATGTGATTAGGTAAGAGAGTAAAGCATGCATTCAATTCCAGAAAGCATTATCATCTCTTCCCTAAACTGATTAGTTATTGTTCCCTTAAGTAGCACTAACTATGCTCATGTGCTCTGCAATCCAAGCCATAAGGCATAGACACTGGCCAAATGCCAGTGCAGCACCCACTGATGTCATTCATAGAAGACAGAACCCGAAAAGGCTCCAGTGGAGATCCTCTAAGGAGCCTGAAACTTTGGTCCATGTTTTTCAGAAATCTTCTTTGTGAGGAGGTTTCTTAGCGGCCCTAGTGTAGTGGGTTGGTCACTGCCAGGTCACGCTCATTTGCCAGTCAGTGCCATGTAGGAGAGGAGCCTGTGGTGTCCGATTAATTCATTTGATCAGCCTGATTTTATAGAATACAGGATTTCAAGCACAGCTATGATTAGGCTTACCTTGTGCTGATTTTACATGTTTTTGTATGTTCAGTTTTTTGGTTTTTTTTTTCTGAGGAGGTAGCTTATGCCATAGCAGACACCTTTGGGATTTTGATTCAACACTGCTGTATGGGAATGTTTCATGTTTTACATGTTTCACTGTGTTAATCATCCTAAGTAACATAAAATTGAGAGGACAATGATAAAAAGGACAAAGGACAGTGTCTAGGGACAACCTCCTCCTGTATGTCAGTTTGGAGAGGGAGCCTTTAAGTAAAAGCAGTCAGCTCAACAGGAAGCCTCTTCCCCTGACAAGAAAAAAGCAAGGATTTGGAGCTTTTGTTCTTCTCAACCAGTTGCCTTTTAAGAGCCTTTACTAGGCTAAAAGGGAAAATGTAAAGCAGCTGAAACTGGGGAAGAGAGTGAGGGCGCTAGATTGCAGGAATTATGGGCTGGTTGCAGTCACCTAAGGTTTCCCTCACTCCTCAGGGAGCCACCAGGAGCCCTACAAAGGAGCCCTATCTCTTCCCAGGGAGACTTGAGAGCAGCATTTGGGTGTGGCAGGGGCAGACATTTACTGCCTTTTGAGTCTCACCATACATCTTGGCCTCAGCAGGTAAGGAGGGATCTATGAACAGAGAGAAAGGGGATTTTTCTAGTGTGTACTGGTATATAAAAATTAAAAAAAGAATAAAAGAGAGACATATTAGATTAATTTCTTCCTCTGACTGCTATTGTGTTACTGTTTGCATAATTAAATCATTGGAGTGTGTGCAGTCTTGCATTCTTCTAACATATCTGATGCATACTGGAGGCTGCCTAATATTCATTATTAGTAACTGGCTAAAAAAAATGGTGACATGTAAGGTGCTTTGGTAGAACTTACTTAAAACACTCAAAAGTAGAATGCAATCACGTGGTTATTTTTTTGTGTAAAAGTGTGCAGTGCTCAAAAATTTCTTTGCGGGTAATTTGTAAGCATGAAATTGCCTGACAAACTAATACATACCCAGAGGTTATTTTACTGTGCAGCGAGACCTACAGAAAGTTAATCATGAGCAGATAGATTGTATTTTGAAATTTTGGTCCAGGGCCTTTAAAAGTGAAGGTGTAACAAACACCAACATTTTGTACTTATACAAACTTCAGAACAAATATTGTTTGTGTTATTTGCATAACCATGAGGCTCATGTATGCATATTCCAGTATGGGTATCTCTAAAAATGATCCTAAACAACAGGATCAGTTAGATAATACAGTCATCAAACCAGTCAACAATCTAGAAAATATCCTGTGTGCATCAAACAAGATATCAGGAAAGTTCATAAAAATCCAGCCTTCACTTGTCCTAATTGAGTCAGTACTTATTTAGTAGGGTAACATCACCAGTAGAGAAGGAGCAAAATTAAGAAAAGTGAGGGTTACGCAGACAAGACTATCTGGTTATTTATGTGAGACAGAAGCATGTCGTGAGAGTTCTCTTCTGAAATAAGCTGACAATGAACACTAACATGTCACAACATACCACAGATTGATTTCAGTTCAGTCAACCTCAGCTATAATGATTAGTACAGATGATATTTAACTCTGCAATTTGCATACCATGGATTAATGCTCAACCTGGGTGGTTACCATAAGTAAGACATTCATCTCTCTCCTACATTCCTTCATCTGCAGATACTCAGGCACAGCTTAGTTCCCAGTGAGCAATACTCACTACCATGATGAGCAATAGGAAATGAAATGTTAAATCCAAAAGCAAAGAATCATCACTAGCTTTATGAATTTAGCATTCAGATCAAGTAACTTATCAAAGTCTGAACTGAAAACACTATAATTATTTATATCTCCATGGAAAACTTACTGCTTTCATAAAACATCTAAATATATTGACAACCAGTAAATATTCATCATTTGAAAACTACTATCCAGCTTCAAGTTTTACAGTAATTAATTTAATTCTGACAGGGTGAGCAATATTCTCGAGTTTCTTTAAGACTTAAAAAAAGGTCAGGTTTGATTCTCATATTTTTCTTGCGAAAGAACTGTGGAAATATATATTCCAAGGGAGCCAAGCATATTTGTAGGCAGCATCAGGAAATGTAATGATGGCATACCATACACATACTTGATTGAAAAATGTGTTTTTTCAAGCTTTTTACTTACTGGTTGCAGTGGTAGGTGTTAACTGCTAAGCATGAAAAATCTAACAGATTCTTGAACTTTGAAGATCTCAGCCTGAAGACACTTAGTATTTTAAATAGTTGTCTTAATATATTTCTTGAAGTTCAGATAAGCTAAGAATTTTTCTGGTAACATATGGAGTTCTGTGGTTTTTGGATGCAGGCACATTTTGTAGCTATGATCAGTCATTGAGATATATAATGTCTATCATCCTAGAAGTTTTATTTCAGAGGTGTATGTATTTATATACCAGGAAAACTATGGGTCCAGATATATGGCTATTCAAAAAATCCTCAAGTCCTTTCTGTGCTTGATGTGCTGTTGTCTTTTAGATAGAATGTCTTCTTGTTGATACTGAACACTAATACTTCAAATATTACCTCCAAAATGCAGTAGTACCATATTTTCAGGGGCATCATATATTTCAGAAAAGTATTCTTCAAATATCATAATTTCTTTCCACAACGTTTTGCTCTGGCGCAGGGAATTTCACTAGGAAAAGAAAGCAGCAAAATGCTGATCTTTTGCATTCAGCTAACCTTGGATCACAGTGTATGATCTATTTTAGGGATTTCAGTCTACACCCAAGTTCTAAAAGGAGTCAGAGGAAACATCCTCTCTTGTGACTTTTACTGTGATGAGAGCAGTGCTTAAAATTACTTTCTGTATGTGTGTGGAAGAAGCCCTGATGAAGATCTGACACAACAGTGCTGGGTTTATCTGATAGGCCATGGACCATACTTGCTCAGCAACACCCCTGCCAGAATAGCTCCTTGAATCTCCTGAATGTTTTTACTTTAGAAAGAATGTGATCATTATACACAATATGACACATGGCTCTTCTCACTGCCACTTTGCAGCATGTAACTTCATGCTTCAGCCTTCTCACTCATTGTGGAAATTCAGTGTGTGCCAGCAAAGCAGCAGATAGGGAAAAAAAAAAATAGGAGCTTGCTCGCTGTACATTACTGTGAAGGAGCAAAGCAGCAGTGAAATATTCCTGTTTATAAACTCCTTGGTGGCAGACACTCTTCCACATTTCTTTGTATCCACTCTAAGGAATTTCTTCATACATAAGAGACAGTCAATTTAAAAGAAAAAAATTTCCATTGCCTGAAATACAGCTTTCCTTTTGAAGAATTACTGCTATTTTCTTTCAAATCCATAACTCCTAACCACAGTTAAAAGGAAAGAAAATTAATTTTAAAAGGCATAATTTTTTCATTTGATATAGGTGTTGCAATAATTGTCTTTTTGCAAAAACAAAAAGGTTTACATTTGTGTTTCCACTTTCAAGATGTTGTTTCCCTCTCTCTGAAGGAATAAAACCCACCCCTCATAGCAGTTGGTGTGTCAGGACCTCCAATGATTACATGAAGATACGCTGTTTAAATTTGTACTCAGTGTAAACAGAGTGCAAAAGCCAGTACCAAACAGATACAGATTTAAGTGAGATGGTTGGAAGACTTTATTCTGTTCACTAATGTAGCATGGAGTAGTCAGCCTCAGTCTGTGAAATAACTTGCTGTTGTCACAATGTTTGCAGCTGGAATAGAGTTGACTCAAATTGTAAAAAACAAAATTGATTTTGGAATATACTACAGAGGTATGGCTTATTCTGTTGAAAATGATTATACACTGAGAAACCGCTGACTTTGTAAAGTCATGTATGCTCTTCTTTCTCTTCCCTTCCTCCTTTCTCTCTGTGATAAGAGAATCTTAGCAGTTTTCCTAACTAGCATTTTCTTCCCAAAATATCTTCTGCTGTAAGGAACACTGCAATCTCCTCTCCAACCCATAGATTTATTATGCTTAGGAAAAGCAGAAGCGCTTAGGAAAATTTGAGAGCTATTTATTTATTTGCTTACTTATTTATTTTTGGTGCTCATGTAATTACACCTGCCATGATTAGTTTTAATATGATGAATTACAAAGATAAAAGTGTAGCATGCTTTGTGCCCATTCATTTCACTTGCAAATGCAGCATAGATCTTCCTTATTGCCTGTGGTGCAATTTCAGCAACAGATCAGTTTTTAGAGAATGCAGAAATCAGTCATCTGAAACCTGTAGAAATGTGATCAAGTCTGGTGTGAACCCTGCAGGTTTTTCTTTCCTTGTTTACTTTGTTTTTGAAACCAGAGCCTCAACTATGACAGATGGTTCCTTTGCCCTAGTGCACCCATAGTTCAATTCTCAGCAATAAGATCAGGAGATAAAAAAAAAAAGTCTGATATCCTTTTTTGTTTGTTTTTTAATATATAACTGTGCACATGCTCCTGTGTACAACATTGTCTTGGTTGCATTTCAACAGCTGTGCCCTGCCTTCCAGTGACCTACATGCTTTTGTTTAAAAATAACCCAAATGAAACAAACATGATCATTTCAAGTCCTCAGTTAAAAAAGGTTTCTTGGAACTGAACTTCTCCAAAACAGCTTGGAGATCAGTTCCCAAACTTGTTTTCAGTGAAGATCACACAGGAGAGAAGCTGGATGTATATCTCTCTAACAGAAGGCAGAGATAGTGTTTCTGCGACATCATCACTGCATGTGACATCAGTGCTTCACCTTTCTCTTCTGAAAGGCTGTCATATCTATAACTCATAAATTCAGATAAGCTCTAACTGGGACAGTGTTTCTTTTATGATTGGAAGTAGATAATAAAGACATTTTTTTGGGGCTACAGATGGACTAGAACAATAGTTTATATTAAAAATATATGCAAGCAGGTAAAGGATGCTTCCTTTCTTTTTTCTTCTTTACTCTGTGGCTTGTTGGGTGTGCTTTGTGAGGAAGGTTAGTGATG
This sequence comes from Monarcha castaneiventris obscurior, assembly GCA_026261815.1. Lineage (NCBI taxonomy): Eukaryota > Metazoa > Chordata > Aves > Passeriformes > Monarchidae > Monarcha > Monarcha castaneiventris. The sequence goes on along the minus strand of JAMPIT010000624.1, from coordinate 5,987,065 downwards.
AAGTCATAGACAGGATTAGTAGATTATGAAACCATTTGGTCATTCCTTCATGAATATGTTCATTTTCAGGAATTCTCAGGTCAAATATGGTAAAACCTTAATTGTAAAGAAAAACTTTCTCATAACAGAAATGTGGTTTTGAAGATAATTACAAAAATCAACATACATAGAAACTTAATTTCTTGCTAGTGTATTTTCATGTGTTACAATAAGCAAATAAACATGAGAATGTTACCAGTTTTGAATAAAAGCTATTACACATTACAATACCATAAACTTGAGTGTATTCCCCTAGACCTGTAAGTTACAGCATACTCTGTCTCTGAGAATGACTTGTTCTGTTTCCTTAGTATTGAGCAGAGGCTGAAAGCTGGTACAAACCCTGAAACCATAATTTTCTGTTTTGTCTGAAATCAAAATTAAAACAAAGTCTTGATGTACACTTAACTAAGAAGCTGCTACCTGAAGAAGACCTAAAAACTTGCAAGGAACCGAAGAAAACAGCTGTACTCAACAGTGTCTGGCAGTAACTTGAGAAACATTTTTCTCCAAACACTTTCCTTTGTTAGAGACATCTCAAAGCTAAAAAGAAGCCTGGTGACTTTCATTGCTTATTTTGAGAGCAATTTTTGACATCTGCCTTGTTATCTAAACTTTGAACTAGTTCTAGAATTATATCCATGCATTTAGTCTTAAGTACGAGATTTAATACACTGGGCATAAGTTGGTTTGGTGACTCTTGCTGAAACAAGACCTATTTAGTATAGCAGTTTTGTGGGATACATAACAAAACCTCTGTAGCACACAGAGTTCAAGGAGATAATTTCTTCAGCCTGTGAGTTTTGAATCTTTAACCAGCTCTTGCCTTCATTATAGCTAGCGGAACTACCTGAGTAGTGAAAGGAAGCATAAATAATCAGCCACAAATGACAGCAGCAGTGCAGTTCTTCACCATGGGACATGCAGCACTGAGCATTAAGTCAGGATCTCTGCTTTTGACATACAACCAGTAGCCCTAACTCTAACCTTAATTATAGCCCAGGGTTCCATCTCCTCAGAAAATATGTACTTAAGGCATGGAACTTAAAAAATACCTTACCTCTTCCTACTCTCAGGCCCATTATCATTCAGCAAAGAGTTTATTTTATATTTTATACTACTTTGTCCTAAATCCTAGTGTAATTAAATGCAGGAGAGCTACCCCAGCAATGAAAGAATTCATCTCATACTGGCTAGAGTTGACATGGAACTTCTGCCTAACTCTAAACATGTATATCTTTCTGATTAGCAAATCCTGACGCCATTCTTAACTTTAACCATTCCATTCTAGCCAAGGGAATCAGTCTCTTCTGAAACAGTGAATACTGCCTGCCTTTTTGCCATCAGTCAGAGCCATTTAGCACACAGCAAAAAAAAAAAAAAGGGGGAACGCTTCAGTTTTTAGATTTAAAAGTCCAAGCCCTAACTCTTACTTTCAAATTCATTCTGTCCCAGGGATCCATTGTGAGTAGTAAACCCGTCGAAATACTGCTCGTCAGAGGCATCTACTTTCATTTGAGCTCTGAAATGCAGTTCAGCCAAACCCTTAAATTATTAGATCCCAAATGCTAACATTAGCTGTCAGCTTGACTTTACCTAGAGGACCCCATTCTTCTGGAAAAGAGGATATGAAGTACTGTATGAAAGGGCTTTTGTATTCCTCAAAACTCTTACAGTCATTCATACACAAGGAAAAAACTTCTCATTGCTCTTTACACTCCCTTGGTCTAACCCTAAACTTTTTCTTCTCATTAGCAAACAAACCCATCCAGATGGCGAAAGGGAGTTAATTTATAGCCATGACCAGCTCTAACCTTGTCCTGATTGGTGGAGATCCTGCAACATCCAGTCTTACAGTGAGATCTCTCTCCAGAGGCCAAAATCCTGTGTGTCATCTTCACTTTCATTCCAGGCAGCAGAGCCATCTGAATAATAAAAGAAAGCATAAAGATTTACCACAACTCTTTGCCAGTAGATGACCATTTCAATTTCAGTCTGTGTGGGCTTCAGAGCAGAAGAATTACTTTCTCAGGCTTTAGATTGCACAGCTCCTAAAATTCAAGAGCAGGAATTACCTTATTTTCTCTTGTTGGGGGCAGGCATGTCACACGTACTAATTGAAGATCTGCTAGGTTTCTCTTATATCTCTAGACAAAATGACTCTATAAAATTATTTTTAAAATATTTTAAAGCCACCCATCATTTACAGGCACATACTGGGTCATGGTGCCTACCCACTGAGCAGTACGTGCACGTTGTATCTGCCTAGTATAGAGAGCCAAAATATGGGTCTTGTATAAGTACTTTGGCAAAATACTTGATGAAAGAGGCCACTGTTGTTCTGGCATCTGCCATTGCAGAGGCTTTCTTGCAGTGATGACTTACAGTAGATAAGACTGCTTAGACGTTGCTATATTGATCTGGTGTTCAGTAACAGCTGAATTCATTACTTCCCAAGATCTTCATACTTTGTCCCAGCATCTCGGATCCCTCCTCTTAGGTAACAATCTGTGTGAGAGAACATGAAAATAATTGAAAATCTGAATGTTAATGAGGAAGTTAGTGCAGAGGTAGCAAAAAGGACTCCTAAAATACAGCCCAGCAATCACCAGGAAGCAGCTTTACTTCTAATATATATTTTGCCTTCCACACAGTACTGTTGAGGGTAAATTGATTGATGTTTAAAGTGCTTTCCAGGTCTTTGATGGAAGTTGCTATGGAAACGGAAAGCATACTTATTAGATATTTGCCGTCACTTTTTGTTAAATCTAACTCTTCTAGATTCTCTTTGTCTCGGAGCCTTGCTGTACTTTTCAGCATCTGATGTTTTTAGCAGACCCACAACAGGAAATCTCCTATTCTGCTCCTATTCTACATTCTATATATTTTAGCCAGATTTTTTAGCAGCAGAGCTATAAACTCGGAGCCACTTCCAGCATTGGAGAAACCTCTGCCAGTCAATCTAGAGATTTTCATGATAATGCATCAAGCAGTTCAAAAGTTGAAAAGACGCTCCATTGTTATTTTAAATATTTATAATATCTATTGCAGTATGGATAATCATATGTAAATGTAGTTAAACTATTAGCCTTTTGTAACAACTGCCATTGGACGTGCCGTGTCAAGGCATTTGGGGCACTGCAGCCCTGTGCATACAAATATACCCATTATACATTTTTAGCCTTTCAAGACTTTGTTGCTGCTACTACCTCAGGACTGTCTTTCCCTTTCCAGAATTGCGACAGCTGTAGTTGACAGAAGAGAGGAAGGAATCTGTTTTTCTTTCTGTTTGATTCTACTTACATTTGGGCACTTTCTTGTTACACCTTTAGTTACAAGTTTTGAATTTTTTACTGATCCTTTTTTGTATTTGAGAGAAGAAATCATGTTTTAATTATACAGAAAGCTGAAAGGGTTTATTTATGTTGGATTTTTAATGCTATTTGTGTGTCTTCAAGGGAGAAATTTTTCCATGATGTCACCAAGAAAACCAAAAAATTAGGATTAAAAAAGAATTCTAGCTCTTTAATAGGATCTAAATTACATCTCTGAGGCACAAACACAAATAGTTTCTCAGCATACCTATGCACATGCATGGACAATGGACCACCAGGAACACATGAAAAAAGAAGTGAAACTTCACTGGGAAAACGAAGAAGAAAAAAAAAAAGGAGTGCCTACCTGAAGCATGAACCCCTGTTGTTCTGGAAGGGAGAGGTGTTGGCTTTAACCTTAATAGGAAAATGTGCAGGTGCAGCTGATTTGCATTCAGAGCTTTCTGGGGAGGTGTGGATGGCTCTGGAGCAAAGACAAGTAGGAGGTTCCTTTTCCCAGGCAGGGAACCTTTCTTCTTTGCAGATATTCTCATCTCTCAGCTTTTGGTTGCTTTCCTTTCATGTGAGTCCTTAAGAAAATATTAGAGGATATTTGTGTTTTGGTACAGCTTCCTAAATCTATCTTCTGATGAATCAAGAGCTCCCTTCACTTTCTAGCCCATCTGTTAAAAATCTTATAGTATAGATGGGGAAATACAAGTGTTTTACTATCTCTGCTGCTGAGTCTGGCAGTTTCTTAGCAGTAAAAGCAGAAAGAAATAAACCTATTCACAATGAGGGGAGATGTAATAAAAAGTGACCTTCATCTATATTTAATTTTTTTTTTAAAGCTTCAAGAGAAAAACAAAAAGCTTGCAGCTGGGTTGTCACAAACAGCCTGTAGAACTGCTGAAAGAAACTTGATTTCAGGGTGTATTTCTACTTCCATGTTTCTAAATGCTTCTATGTTTTAAAAGGCATTCTACTCTCTTCTGGATTTGCATGGAGACTGATAGAGCTGGACTACACTTTTCCATCCAGACCAAAAAAAAAGTAAATCAGGTTGCCTGATGTATAGATGCTGAAAAAGCTTCAGCAGGGAATTTCTTCAGCTCTCTGCAGCATTTTGTGAAAACTCTGTCCTTCCCATGTAGATTATTTTAAACAGTGTTACAGTTTCGTAAACTTCTTGCAGCTGCAGGTTGTTTTGGAGTATTGTTACTGTTTTAACTAGATAAATATTTAGAAATGGATGTCTTAGAACTTGGCCAATCCCCTCAAGGGGTGGATGGCCAAAAGACCAATTACCTTATGCCATTTAACACACTTTTTGCGAACCAACATATAAAAGCCTTTGGAAAAATTATTAAGTCACTTCCATTTACCCCTGAGCCTGGACTGTGTGTCGTTTCTCTACTTGTCCTTGGTGAGAACAGCGACACCTGATGTTCCTCAGGACTGAACAGTAATGCTGAAATAATTTCCAAAGCAGAAAAACAGCTATCCTGTAATTTTTGTTATAAATATTGTAACATTAAAAGAGTCATTTTGGAAGGAGCAAAGCCCTTAATAAAGGGAAAAAAACACCCAACCTTCTTAAAATTCTGTACTATTTCCATTAAATTGTGAAATATGTAAGTGCATTTTGTATTCTGCAGGACTGATCAAGAGCTGTAGCTAAGGGTCATGAGGGCAGGACAGGTGAAAGGCAGCAGTGGGGAAGAAGGGCTGTGGAAAGGTTACAGAAAATTGACTCAGTGGTTGTTTTGCCATGTGCTGAGCAGCTATGAGATAATTCTCCACATCTCAAAGCTCTCCCTTTTTTCCTTTACAATGGATGAGATAATAAAGGGGCTGAAGAAGTTATACTCAGTACTTGGAAACCTCACTAATTCAGTCTGCATCTCAGTTCCTGCGGCTCCTTTTATCCTATTTTTTTGGGTGACTGCATGGGTGGAGAGATCACTCCTCCTTCAACCTTTTTTACACACAGTTATATTTCCCCTTTTGTAACACCTCTGGTGAATAAAGAGCAGTGGCTGTGATTCTTTTATTCTCTCATAATCTTTGCTTGGGCCCCATCAACATCCTTGAAATGGAAATGCACCATTCTTTCTTACTGCATCTTCCACGCTAACAAAAATTTGGAGATGGAGACCTGCACTGTCCCATCCTTCTTGCTGGGGCAGGTATTCCCTTGCAGCCTTGTTAATAATTGATGTCTGCCTTGCTGCTGCTCTGGTTATTTCTGGTTTATTCCTGGTAGGTGTTTGTTAAATAAAGGCCAACAGCTGGGGTGCTGCGTAGAGTGAAGACCTCTTGAGTGATTCTTGGTTTGTTTTGAGAGAAGAGACATTTCACACAGTGCATAATCATGGCTTACATGAGACTTATGCATGGGAAGGGACAATTTAAGGCAAAATAAATTCTAAATTTGAGTGATTTCAGAGTAATTGTTTTTAAGGGATATACAAACCAGGAAATTTGTACTTTTTGGGTTTGTTATTGGTAAAAAAAAAGTGAAGGAAAATTTTTCTCCTTTTCTCTGACATCATCAGGAAAAAAACAAGTCTTCACAGCAAATGCTGTTAATAGGGAGGCAAGATACTTTAATAAGAAGTAACAAATCCACTGGGCTGAAATATCCATTTCAGTTCCAAAGGATTATTAAAAGTCACTCAGATTTATTTCACCAGTCTCATTTCAGCATCAGAATATGCTGACAAAAGTTTTGAAATTTAAGCATTGGCAGCTTTTTCAGATATAGCTAATTCATAAAAGGTGATGGGAAGGTATATGACATTTATGTGCTGAGGGTCAGTACACCACAGTATTGTACTACTGATTTTCAATGTCACTTGAGTTTCCCTGTCATTTTGCTATAACTCCTTTTAAGTTTTGAGCTCTAGAGGCAAATAACTTCAAGCAAATGACCATAGTTTCTTCTGTGTAGTTGTTGAAGTCTAATAAACAACTTGGTTGAGGGTATATCCTCACACCAATAAAATATGTGAGCTAGCAATATAAAAAGTGAATGTATGGGGAACACCCGAAAAGTTGAGATAAAAAAATGTAAGTGTTAATATTTTTTATTATTTTCATGAGGCATGATAATATGTTTTTTAACTAAAAGAAGGTCTTTCAGGTGCAATAAAGAAATTTGAAGAGTCTAATGTCAGTAGAGGAGATACTGGAGTAAAGTGCTAGATGAAGCTCTGCTGCTTACAATACCTACATATGTGTGTGCCTTTGTTTGCCTCAGTCCCTTCCCAGCAGTAATGGAAAAGTTCTTCAGTGAGTATCGTCAAGCAGATCAATTAGCAATTTATGTAACTGGACTATAGCAAGAAGTTAACACCGACAAAGCTGAAAACCAATAGCTGAGTAACTGACAAAATATTTTAGACTAGAAAACTCCTTTGCTGATAGAACGAACGTATTAAGCAAACAAACCCACACTACAATGTGCTGTAACTGCATTTAACTTCAGAGGGGTATATTTAAGCCAGGAATTTGTCTTTGTTAGCAAGCAATAGATGCAAAATACTTGTCAAAGTTCAATAGAGTAATGAGTACCTTTCCCATAGCAGTAGCATTTCCCTCAAAACAGGTACTGTTTTTGCTTCACCTCATACATTATTTATAATCCAGTGAATGGGGATGTTGTTAGGTTCTGGTTTTGTCAATATAGATGGTACTTTGGGCCAGAAAAGCAATAAAGGATTCCAGTAGCTGCAATTACTGGACAAGCTTAGGATTGCTGTTGACATTTGACCTGAGAGAGTACAATGAGTGAAAGCCTTTCAGGTGTCACTTTGGCAAAAATGACTGTGGATGTGCTATGCCTCTCTATTATTTGTGGAGCTAAGTACACCCTTAAACAATGATGAAAGGAGTTGAGGGCTAGTCTAGATCATTCAGAACTTTCTTAGTGGAAATGTAGGTTTTTTTCTATATGTGCCAAAGATCTCATCCGAAAATGAGGGCTCCTTGGAATTCATTTAAACATCTGCATTGATTCAGAAGGATACCCTCTTCACTTCCCTCTTCCCCAGTTGTTTCTTCATGGTGTCTACAGAAGGTGCTTGAGGTATTTTATCTTTCAAATAGTATGTGCAGGAATTGGAGACCTATAAAATCATGGTCCTGTCTCTACTTTGGTAAGAAATATCTTTGTGCCACCCCTAACTGAAGGCTGTGTTTATCAAGTTTACAAAAGCTCTAGATCAGACAAATGACTAACACAGACAGTTCTGAAATCTAACATACATTTCCTCAAAGTTTGTCGCTTTCTGTAAGGGAGAGATGTAGCAGAGCTTGCCCCAGGCACGCACTTTGATGCAACCAGCCTGTCTTGATGCAATCAAGAAAGTATTGTGAGTAAATAATTGTGAGTAAGTAGAGATCTACCTATTTCTGAATATTAAAATCCTGGCAGTGACAGAGGGAAGAGTTTTCCAGGGACCTTCTTCAATCTTATTCACTGGGCAAAATTTCATCCTTAGCACTTGTTTAAGGCAGGTGCACTGGGGCACCACACCGTCTGAGGAGGCATTCAGGTGTGGTATGCTCTTCCAAGGACACACAGGTCATATTGCCATATTCAGACATTCAAGCAGGACTGCACCTCATGCAGTATTTTCTTTTGTTTTTCTAAAACTTTTCCTCCAAAATATCACCTGTAAGATATATAGCTGTGCTTTCACAGTATATCTCCTCTTTCTGTTCTGTGCTTTACTCAGGTCTTAGATAAATCTTTTGTAATTTCATAGAGAAAAATAAATAACTGAAAAACTTCTGCTCATTATATCACAGCAAATTCAGGTTTTACTTGGATGAAAAACATGTTTTCCAACTCCACTATCGTATTCTTCATTTTTTTTCTTTGAAGGTACGTAATGTGATTGGAAGAAACAGTGCCCAATCTATCAGTGTGGTGTACAGGCAGTAGCTAGACAAATAAATGTAACTTTTTGAACATATATTCAGTATCACTTGCTTTGCTTCTACAAAAGTAAGAAAAGTGTGGGTTTTCTCTTTCTTCTTTTTTTTTCCTTTAATTTTCTTAATGTGTTTGGAGGGAATAAAAATAGTTCATTGTGAAGGGAACTTAGTGTAACAATGTAAGTCCTGATTTTTGCAATGAGCTCTGATGAGACTGTGTACATACCAGCCAGTAACAGGCTACTAATAGTCTTAGACTGTGAGTTATTCTTAGTTATTGAAGAACAATGTCTATAATCAAGAAAAAAGATCTATTTTAACCAATTCCTAACAAGATGTTATGGCAGATGTAGATGGTCAGAGGTGTATTTTTGACTACTGACTGAAATTTAGGAATTTGAAGACAAGTATTTACCTTTTTAACTGTTGCTATAAATATACAGTTTATGCATGTTCACTCGTGAAAAGCAAGAAAACCTCCCTTCCATTGACGAGTGAGGATGGTCCTGCTTGGCAAGTGGAAGACAAATATATTGTTGAATGTCCTTCAACATGTAACACCATTAGAACAGGATTAAAGCGTGGCAGTTTTATTAAGCAACATTAAACCACTGTGTAATATGTGGGTTATACTCTGCTACACCAGCACATTACTGTAGCAGCTGTCCCTGGCTTTATAACATCTCACACACTAGTCTGTGCTGACAGGTCCTTAAACTGCCTCAATCAAGTTGCATTTAATTTCTTGGTCTAGATTTAGTAGACAATGCTAAAACATCCTTGGAGGAGAAACTAATCAGGCAGGTAAAAATCTTACTACAGTTTACATGAGAGCTTTGATTTATTCAATTTGCCAAAATCAGAATATCTTCTGTTGTTGCTGTTGTTAATAAAACAAAAGGAAAAACTGAACAAAAATAGAAAGTCATGTACTTGTCATTCTGCATCCCCACATGCATTATCCTGCAGTTCGTTTTCCTGTTACTGTTTGCCTTCAGAAGCACACAGTAAAATATGGCTTGTTCTTCATTTTTCCTCCAGGTGAGATAGAACAAATTAAAAAATGAACAAAGAAGGGTTGCAGACTTGACAGCTGCTACTGGCTTTATTAGATAATTTTCATGTATTTATTAACACCCGCCTGTTTAAGAGACCAAATGTAATTTTATTCTGAGAATTTCGGTGCTGTGGTCTCTAATCCAATATACTCAGATCATCCTCATTCTCACAACTTTTAATAATTAGTCAGCTTTGTCTATGGATTCTGAATGTATTTTTCATTAAAAAATATTGTGCCACCCTCCATTATTTAATTATTCATAAATTGACCCAGGTACATATATGTGATTAGAAATTTTGATTGAAACCAAGAATTAGCAAAAGGAAATATGTTTTGGAGAGCAGTAATGACTCATAACTCTTAATGTTTGTCTAAAGATTTTTATTGTAAATTAATTAGCAAAATTTTGCAGACTAAAACTGCAAAATACTTGAAGAACAAAAACCCCACACTCCCCTGAGCTTTTGACAACACGTAAAGAATCATCTAGTAAAAAAATCTTACCTGGCACTATGAAAAATTTCTAATTTTTAGTTATTCTAAATTTGTTTCATTTTTAAAATTTCTATTTTTTTCTGTTTTAATTGAAATCATATAATTGTGAACTCAATTATTTCAGAAGATTTTTTTTCTTTATTTTAGACTGTTAGGGATTTCAGTTTTGGGTATAAATTTTCTCTTTTGACAGGTTCTACACTATCAAAACACTAGAAGTAGTGAGACAGACGGAACATGGAGGTGTCCCCATCATCCTGGCACATCAATATTCACACAGCACTGTTATGACAGAGCCATTTCATTTATTCCTGCTCTCAATTTCAACAGTTAATATTTAGGAATAATTGAGATAAAGAGAAAGACATCTAAATGTGCAATAATCTGCACTGTAATGGCAATGCATACAGGTCTGTTCGTTCTGTTTTGGTTAGCATAAAATTTCTATGTTTATTCCTAGATTTGGAATGTTTAGACGCATAGCTTTCAAATGAAAAGTGCTTCAGTAGATGAAGATCCTTAAAGCAAATTTTCCAGTCTAATTTTCCTTATGCAGAACAGAATAATAAATGAAGCCGATTTTTTGTTTAGAAAAGATGATTTGTAAATAAGGTCTGCTGATGGTAGAAACCAAAAATTCCGTAGTGTTAGGCGCTTGTAGAATCCCTGTTGCTGCTGTTCTATCAAGTTGGTAGAATAACTGTTAAGACGTGGACTGAGGTTGATCTAGATGACTTCTGGAAATGCTTTCCGGCCCTGTAACTCAGCAACTCAACTACCCTAGGAATTTGCCAGCAGCCGACTCATGCACAGCCAAGTCCTTGCTGCTCAGCTCTGTGAAGCGTGTCCAGCAGTCCCTGGGCTCTCAAAACCCAAAATACTGTCATGACAGTATCTGTCCCACAAAATAACCAGTGAGAGGAGAAAACCCATTTCAAATGGTGACTCCATTTCAGTGGCAAAAGCAGCAGAGCTGAATTTGGAAGGCATGGTGGTAACTGGTGGATAGAAGCAACCCACTAAAGGTAGTAGAAGGACAACAGACTGAATACTGTGTTGCCAGGAGTTAGAGCATGATTTGATTAGATGTGTTTTTCCAATAATTACACGTTGTCTGTACACCTCTGTGGATCACAAGAACTGCTGGCCAAAGTGCCCGTGGCTCGTTTGTTTCTGTTGTTTACTAAGCTTAAATTAGTCCCCTGGCTCCTAGCATACTAAACCTGAAATCCAGATTTCTTCTTTATATCCATCCCTGTTTAGTTAGGGTTAGTGTGATGACTGTGAGTATAAATTAAGAAGAAAAATAAAAAAGAATGTTCCTGGAATGTATAGGCATTTCTCTCAATGTACTTTATTTAAATAGTCATCGGAATAAAGTGCTACCATAAGTTATTCGAAATTCGGGTACCTATAATCCATGCTGTTTCTTCTGAAAGGAATTCTATGCTTATATATATATATATATATATATATGAGGTTTTTTTAATGGAAGGAGATTATGAACTTTATTCCACATTGTCTCTGGAAAGGAGTTTTTCCCCTGTTATGTATTGCCTCTTCCCCATTAGGTTTGGCTAAATAAAAGGTAACCCCATGCATATAAGCATTGGCTTGGTTCTTTACAGGTGAATTCCTAGAAGCATACAGTTAGGGATTTGTTCATTAACTCATTTTTAAAGAAAGATTTTAAAAAATCAATTTATTTTTCTTAATTGAAGCCAGATTAAAAATTTGAGAAGGAAGGCAGAATTTAATGCACGTCTGTTCTTGCAGCAGTGAATTATCTTTTTTTCCTATCTTGGGTTGACCAATTCCAGACAAGTGTTTCAGGAATGATAAAAGTTTAATAAAGGTGAAAAATGAGGGGTCTCAGCATTTTGGTTTCAAACAATATTGACCATGTCACAAACATCTGATACTCCTTTTTTTCCCAAGCATAGGAGCAGTACTGCAATCATGCTCTACCTGATGGAAATCTTGTCTGACACATTGCAGGAGCAAGTGACAGGGCTTTGGACAGGGACTAGTTAAAAAAAAAGTTGGAACCAAATTAGGCATTCCTTTTGCACCACTGTACCAGTCCTTGAGTCCACTCCCAAATTCTTTCAAATAATTCCTGTGTCCCATGCCACCTAGCTAAGTAGGGAAAAAGCAATATTTAATTAAAGCGAGTATTAAGAGCAAGAAATGAGACTGCTGTTGTTAATGTTTCCCCAGGGCCCAGTAGTAAGTGTTTGTGTGAAGGAAAAGAGTAGAAATTAAGCTAATAACAATAAAATTTAGCCTTTGCCTCTCTCTAAAGTGCTGACAAATCTGAGAAATCTTCATGCTGCTTCTGTGAGTTACAGAAGCAATAGATAGCGCAGTCTCGAGACGGGGTTAGTTTTCTCTCCATGCTGACAAAAATCATGCGAGGAGTGCATCTGCACCTCCAGCCCCTGTGTGGCTTTTGTTTCCAGTGGGCTGGAAAAAAAGGCTGCTGAGAAGAGAACTTGCAAGAACTTCTTTCTTCTGCTTTTTATGGCAGCATTCAGCACTAAGAGGATAAATATGCTTAACTGATATGTAAGTTCAAAAGCAGTATTCAAAAATTCAGAAGCCCCCTGCAAACAATGCCTTTTAATTTTTTATCTAGCACTAGGACTATTTACATGAAAAGACTAAAATATTTCTGCTTTTCAAGCATGTATCTTATCCTGCTGTGCTGTCCTCATCTGTCACAGTTTTCAGCTGTTCATTTCAGAGCAATGTTTCCCTTTTTCTTTTTGGAGAAAGGCAGTGTCAGGACTGAAGTAAGAGAAGCAGGAACTTTGTACTTAAGGCTCTGTGAAGAGGTTTTGAGTGTTGCAGTATGAGTGGGAACAGCTAGTATTAGTTTTAATGAGTTTATTCCGTTTATTTCAGAAGAACTATATAAACACAGCACAGCTTTGGTGGTTAGCAGCACAACTTCACAGCAAATGGTCTTGGAGGTCAGCCTTCCCAGAAGGTCTCTGCTTTTCTCTGCAAATTCAAAAAGGCTGCATGACACCAACTGCTCCTGGACACCAATGCTGTCACTCCTTAAAGAAGGGGAGCACCGCTGTCACTTGAGTTTGCTGCTATGCAGGATGTACAGATGAGGTAAAATCCAATTATGTGAGTGTTTTTCCTTCATTCAGCCATTAGACTCATGTCTTTGGTTTTGTTTCTGGAGCCATGCTAAACACAGACACTTGAAGAATGATTTCAGCAGAGGACAGGCTTTTGGTTGGATAACTTGGAGATTTGTGGGCACTAATGCTCTTGGGAGATAACCAAGTCTGCCCTTCACGTACAGTCCAGAGTTCAACTGACAACCAGATTTAACCTGAGAAGAAGTGTTATCAAGATAAGATTAGCAGAGATGCTTTTAAGGGAGGATGTTTGTTTTGTTGTAGTTTTCTACAGCAGAACACAGCACAGTCTATCTGAAAATGATTTCTGATGAGTTCCCAGAACTGCACACCAAAAAATGGTGCTGATGATGCTCTACTGTCACAATGGCCTCATGGGTGCTGCTATTGTGCTTTATTATTTGCCTTATATATGCTATAAGCCGTTCTGAGATACAGCGTGGATGTTTGCTGGATGTTTTGGAGCCACCTACACCTTTTTTTCCCTCTTTTCTGTGAAGTAAAGCTCTATACTTTCACTCACATGTGACGAACATAAAACTTGGACATCTTGAAGCTGTTTGTATTACATTTTTGTCTTCCAAATCCCCAAGTAGATTTAAATATTTTCAAGTGTTTTAATTCAGCTGAACTTTAGCTGATATTGTATCTGAAACCTGTTTGTGTATATGGACTGACTTTAAACAAACTGTGACTGGTACTGAGGATGACACACCTGTGACATCCTGGATGCAGACACCTAAATATAGACGTGGGCTCAGGGACAGCATTATGTCTGGGAGAAAAAGCTAAATTAATGTATGGAGGCCTCACATTTTCACATTGGATGACTGCCCTGTAAAATTGGCTCTGCATACAAGTTTGGATGGATTTCAGCTTGCACTGAACTACACAGCTGTTCTGTTATGGACAAAAGAGCAAATCAATTTAAGGCTATTCAAGTCTACAGAAGTGATATATGTACCTTCTGTGTTGTATTGTGGATATTATGACTGTTGGCTACTCGTGTTTTTTTGCTTTTTAAGAAAATGCATGCCCCCAGTGAGAAAACAAAAGTGCAAAGCCTGAAGAACAGCAAATCAAGGTTGGATGGACAATATTAAGGGAATAACCAAAAAGATACTTGTTTGTTGGAGCAAAAAGATGATTTTTCAGTCTAGAAACTTCATCAGGTTTTGAAGTCTGTGACTTAGGAATGACTCCTGAAAGATTTCCCAGTGGAAAAATTATACAGAAGGCCAGGTAGAACTTAATTCTTTTTTTAAATCATTAGAATTAAAATCATTAGATTCTTCTAGTGTTTTGATTTGAAGTGTCAAGGCATATAGACAGTGATTCAAATATAACTATGAATAAATTTCCTTCAGAAGTTTGGCATATAGAAATGAGTCAAATGGCAAGATACTTTTTATAACTAACTGACTATAAAGCTGTGTGTAGATTTTAACCAGAAATGCAGAGGTCAAAGATTCTGTATCTCATTCTGTTCTGCCTACACACTTACACACCTTGTAGCTTTCCCATTTAATACTTGATTTGACCTCTTGTACCAGAACTGATGGTGACTGGGTTTTTTCCTCTTGAGTATTTAATTTAGAAGTTCAGAAATGAATGAAGACTTCCAAACCTGTAATAGCTGCCTGTGCAGCACCAGGGCATGGCACGTGGAGGCAATATTTTCTTTTGACTTACACTATCACGTGGAGGATGTGCAAACAGCATGCAGAGCGATGAAGGGAGACATACATCCACTTGCTGGAGGTACCCAGTGGCAGGTAAGACCCAGCTTGGTGTGCTCCTTAAGCAAATAACCTGTGCTGAGCAGGGGCGGGTGTAGCAGCCTGGTTGGCATGTCACACTGCAGCAGCTGGTGCTCCCACTTGTGCTGGCACTGATCTCATGCTGCTGCTATGAACTCTGGAAGCACACAGAGCATCGAGTTTCATCTCAAATTGTCTGATGTGTCTTCTTCAGAAAAAACATTTCAACTGTCTTATTAAATCTCAATATGATATGACTTCCCCCTGCCTCTCCCATTGTCTCTGAACTTTCCCACAGAACTGCTGTGGTGCCAAAACTGGTAGTGTTAAGGGCTCCTTTCACAGTAGAAAGCCTAGACTTGTACATAGGTGGGGTCTTTAGACATATGTCCTGGTTCCAGCCAGGCAGGGTTAATTTTTGCAGTAGCCTGAACGGGGCATGGCATGGTTATTCTATACCACCTCACATCATTGCTGGGAGCAGGGGAAAAAGACTCTCTTCCAGGGCTGTGGTAGAGAGGGACAGGCGGACGGAAGATCTTGCGATGTGACGGAAAGCAGAAGCAGCATGGAATCTTCCTCCCCCTTCATTCCTTTGTGATAAGAGAACTATGCAACCCCTCCTAACCCCAGTAGTTTTCCGCTCCTTACTAACCCTAGCTATCCCACAGTCCCCCTTTCCTGACGTAGTGAAGCCCCCTTGACTATTTAACCTCATGAGATAAGATAATAAACGCCATTTGACCATCCACCACATTGGTGTCTGTGTGTCTATGGCCCGAGTGGCCACGGGTTAGGCCGGGCTGCCGTGCTGTCTTCTTTGAACCAGGTCGCCTGCCTTCATAGCAGAGGGCAACACAGGGCAAAGGGGTTCAGTCAGGTGGAGGGAGTCATCCGGTATTATCTATTATAATCTAGGGTTTTTCTGCATGAATCGTTTCTTTTTTTTTTGTACTCTCTGTCATTGGTATTGTTCCCATTTAGGGTTTGTTTTCTTATCTCATTGCTGTTTCCAGCAGATTGTTATCTCAGCCCATGATCTTTGCCTTTTGTGCTTCTGATTGGAGGGGTTGGGGGGAGTGGCATTGTGGTTTTAGTGGGAATACTCAATTGAGGAATACCATTCCTAAACCACAACAGCGTAATACAATTATATGCTTCACTTAATAGACTTCTAGTTGTGTCCATTGCATGCAACAAACTTTCAGGTCAGCTTCTGAGTTTCATAAAACCTCTTTGTGGTGTCTACAGCATGATCATTTGAAAACAGATGGTGGCATCCATCCACTCAGTGACTCTGTTGCTGTATATGGTGGATTTCTGGATAGGAAGTTTACAAAGATGCTACATCTGACAAGCGTGGAAGACACAGGGGTGAGATTTCCCTGTGGCAATTCCCAACCCTATCATCACTCTTCCAGTCACTCCTGCATGACCACTCATTTCTTGGTTCAGTATAACTTTCCCCAGGAAAGCAACAGACTCTATCAAAAGTTTCAACCTATTCTTTTAGTGAACATGTAGTAATTACTGTGAAACCTGAAAATGTGTTTGGTAGGATCAGAAGAAAAGATTTACAGTATTAATTTTGAGCACAAGAAGAATTTCTTCATTGACATTCGTACTTTCTTTTGGTTATGATAAAACATTTATTGTAGTAGATGTCTTACTGCTATGGGGCTTTTAGGAGCCATGTCCCATTTTTAGCAGATGTAATATATGCTCTTGGTGGTCTGTCACTATCTCTGGGTGTGGCATAGATTGCAAGTAACAATGGCTAGCAGGGCTTTGCACTGAGAAAAACAATATGAAAGGTAGCCGAGTGGAGTTGAGAGGGAGATGGCAGCCACGCTGTGACAGATCAGTGTTTACCTCTTCACCAGTGAACAATGCATGGAAATGCTACGGCTTTCATCACTTTTTCCATCCGCTAAAGCCTTTTTGTGAAAGTACCGAAGATTTTCTATTTTTGTTTAAAGTTTTATCAAAAGAAATTATACTGGGTTAAAAAAAAAAAAGAAAAAGAAAACCAGGAGAATTTGCGAATGGGAACTGGGGAACTGCAAGGGTTCCCCGAAATTCTGGATATTTGTGTCCTTATTTCAGTAACAATGTAAGCTTTCTGAGATAGTGGGTAAGAAAGGGTGTCAGGATGCTGCATGGGGTAGCTCCCCCAGAGGAGCTGGGAAGCTGGGGCTGAGGGTGGGAGCAGGGCAGAGGAGGTAATGAGATCAACCCAGACCCCACACATGAGAAGCCCTCATGTGCAGCCCCTTCTGAAACGCACAATTTTTTTTTTCAAGAGAATCTTTCTTTCCCTGAAAGAACTGGGAACTTCTCCTGTGGCCACAACAGTCTCCCATGACTGTTCCATGGGGACTCCCTGATTAGCTCCAACACCATGCATGGATGGGAAAATGCATGTAATGGGCTTCTGAAGGAGTAGTGCTTGTTTGTTTCACTTCAGCAAACTGGGGATAATGTCCTAAAGGCATAGAATTAAATATGTGGTTCTTCTGTAAATTAGGGGGAAAAAAAAAAAAAAAAGAGACTGCAAATGGATGAACTTCAAACTAAAAGCTTTTTTAGTTTAAAAACGAATGGTCTGCAAAAACGTTTTTGTCCCCTACTCCTTTCATGAAACTAGGGCTACTGTGCTTTGGAGATGGGAGGGGAAGGGAAAGGAGGGGAGGAGAGGGGAGGGAGGAGAGGTTCATTGATGAAAACTCCAACAGTTTAACTTCAGTATCCTATGGAGTATCCTAAATATCAAAGACTTTAGTAGTATAACCCATTAGTCCTTGTCCTATACTCAGTGATCAAACACTGTATTTCCCTGATTTGTTGGCAGGCTTTTATACAATTGATCTTTCTGTGAAAAAAGAAATTATATGAATATTTCTTTTACCATGATATCCACATAGCACCTTATTGAATTTTTGTCTGTTTTGTTTTCATAAGCCTGTCTTATGAAGCAATTATTTTTTTTTTCTGTTAGTTAGAAAAGGAGTGCTTATAAAGATTTGGGAAAAAAATTATGTGAAAATAGCTGCTAGCTAATTTCCAACCTAGCTTTTAAGAACTGTTCTTTTTTTCCACCCTGTTTTTCCTTTGAAATGAAAGTGGTAATCATCTGTATAGGAGACAATGGGAAGGAAAAGTGTGGGAAGAACAAATATGTGTAAATGAGATTTAAAGCAGAAGACAGATGCCCTTTTATGCCAGTGGATTTACTGTAAAAAAAAGTCCCAGACGTAATGGAAGCACTCAACTAACAGATCTTAACTGATAGGCTGAAGGAAAAGAAATCGTAAGAGCTAAAATATGAAATTGCATTTACTGAGATTTGCATGAAGTTCATAAAGTTAAATATTACCAAAAATAATTCATACTGCTAACAGTACAATTAAGATAGGACAAAAAAAAAAAAAAAAAAGGATTCGTTAAACAAAACTTAAAAATTATTCAAATTTAATGTTATTTAAACACATGGGTCATTCTTTTCATACTTCCTATAACAAAAGGAAATAACTTTCTCCCATAAAAATATTCATGTCAATACCTTCTACCATCTATTTCGATATTTAGCATGGGAATTAACTGATATATATATATATGAATATCCCTATTTGTGTGGAATATAAGTGGTCCTACAGTGCTGTTATAGCTACTGCTCTGAAATGTTTATTCAAGAAGTGCTGCCTTGCAGCAGAGGTGACAGCCTATGTCTTCCATGTTGACTTCTGTTATGTAGGGTTCTATAATAGGAATGTCAATGCACACATTTTGCTACCAGAAACGAAAGTGAAACCTTTTCTTCCTTTAGAGGTTTTATATAGTTATTTATAAAAATCCATGGAATTTAGGTGATTGGTGTTTTGCTCCAAGATGCTAAATAAGGAACAGGAAAAGAGGATTACTATTTCTAAGTAGTCACTGGAAAAGAATGTGTTAATTTGTAACACATCAGCACTTGAAATGGTTGCTCAGGGGGTACTGTTGCCATTTTTTTTATATCTTTAATGGAGTTATAAACATTTTGAGGCAGAATAGTAACATAACAATAATAATTTTATATACCTGAAATTTATTTACACTGGTCAGTTGATGCATTTAAACTTGAGATATGAGCTACCAGACAACTGTGGCTAGTTGCCTGGAATAAATGTTTGTACTAAAGCTGAAAGACAACAGGAGTATAAAAGACCAAATTTGCTTTCGTTTTACAAGCAAGTCAGAGTAATTTTTGTTTTATTGAGTATAGTTGAGGGAAAAATTCCTTATAATGAAATATTCACTTCAGGCTGTTTCTGTTCAATCATATACTGATTGCTTAGGCAAAATTGTAACTTCTTCAGCAGAAAAATGTAACCTATTTTGTGAAATGAAATATTTTTTATATGCATTGACTTGAGATAACTTCAGCTATTTCATGTTTCGTCAGACAAGTCTTTCATCTTCAAGAAACATTGAACCACCCATTACTAGTCTTCGTTCTGTATAACCAACTGCAGACATAGTCAATTTCCAAGGGAAAGAAAGAATAGATGGACATTTTCAAAAGCCAGTGTTATTTTTAGAGAGGGTTGTGGTTCCTGAATCATTTAAACACTCCTGAAAATCTTTACCTGCACAGAAATTATTTTTCACTCTCAACTGTAACTTTTCCCTGTACAAATGACGGCTGTTGGCCCTGTAAAGACCCTTCTGCAGAGGCAGAAATAAGGGCCTTGAAGCAACAGTGAGGGAATGGGAATGGCAAAAGAATAAAAATGTTCAAGATTAGGACATGGTTTGGTGATGGACTTGGCAGTGTTGGATTAATGGTTGGACTTGGTGGTCTTAGAGGTCTTTTCGAACCCAAATGATTCTATGACAGACCCTTGACTGAAAACGTGGTTTTTGTTAGTGTGTGGTTCAGTCTGGAGCTTCATTATTGCTGTTTGGATCATGCTTTTATTGTGAAGGAACTAGAGTGAATTCCTGGAAGTCACTAGCAGTGAGCTAAAAGGTAACAAACTATTTACAACGAACTTTGTCATAAAAGGTACCATGGAGCTTGAGCATATCAAGTTTCTTTTCTGCCTCCTCTACTCAAAATTACTCAGCTATTGATCCTTTTCTTCCTCATTGAGGGAAAGTTATTCTAGGTTTACTCCCAGCTGCAAACAGGAACTCAGTTTTGCTTCTTTAGAAACAGTCATTTTCTATTGGTCTGCTAGTTTAACAAGGACTCACTTTATTCCTGTGAAATTTACTCTATCAGAAATTTACTCCCACCAGTCATCTACAATCTTTAGAAATTACACTGAGCCATTTTATTTAAAAATTAAGCCAATTAATGTAGAACTTCATAGCTCAGATGTGATTCTGGCCCACAGGATTCTTGAACGAATAAGCAAATGCTAGCAATATAATTTAAATTATATAAACTTTTTTTTAAAAAAAGAAAGTAATATTTATTTCGTATCTAGACTAAAGATTCTGACAAAACTTAAAAATAGATAATTCACTGGTTAAGTCAAAGGAAGACTTTTAAACTGAAACCATAAATAATGATTGAGTCATACATGCAACAAGTAATAGAGATATTTTCAATGTGGAAGTGTGATCAAGTCAAACAGAGTTTAAAATAAATACTGCTCCAGTACAGCAAGGAGAACAGAACAACTGAGCATTGCAGTTCTTTTTGCTTGCACTCTGTGTGCATGTAGCTTTTTTTTTTTCACTAGAATATCCTTGGGAAATCTAACTATCATCACAAACTGTTCTTATAAATATACATGGAATTTGGCTGCTAGGGACCTCATCTTAAGTGGGGATTATTATGGCATGTTTTTTTCAACGATCTTTCTTCCAGTGCAATGGAACTTATACAGGGGTACATTATCTCACCTACATTTGTTAGCATATCTCCCCCACTTTTTTTTTTGTCATTTCTCCTTCTCTGTTGTCGTAGTTTGATGCTGGCTAAGCACCAGGCACTCACGAAAAAAAAACATCTACTTATTTTCCTCTGCTATAGCTGAGCAGAGGAGGGGGAATTGAAAACTTCATTTTCATGAGCTGAGGTAAGGATTATTGAAAAAAAAACTTTAAGGCAGGGCAGTTTCAAAACTTACACAGTATAAAGAAGATTTATTATTAAGAGAATTAAAAGTAAAAAGGGTAATGAGAACTAAAGCAAACCTTCAGAACACCTTTCTTTCCCAGTCCCTCCCTCTTTCCATTGACCGCACAAGGAAACAAAACATGGGGCTTTGGTCAGTATTTCACTTCTTAAAAATCTTTCTTCAGTATGCTTAAGCAAAAGAGTTTCTTGTGCTGTGCCGTGGGATCCTTCCCACAAGAGATAGTTCTCTGCGAACTTTTCTAGCGTGGTTTAACTTCCACAAGCAGCAGTCCCACCCGAACCTGCTGCAGTGAGAGTCCCTCCCACGGGCCGAGCTGTTTTCCCACAAGTGCCTGGCGTGGGTCATTTTAGTTCATGGGGTTTAGTCTTTTAAGGATGAGCTGTTGTAGTTTGGAAGCAAAGGCTCTCTTCCTCTATCTCTAAAAGCCAGGGTCATCTCTCTCTGAGTTCCTCACTAGGTTACAGCTTTTCAGTATCCAGGCGCTCCAGCCTGAGTACTCTTCCTCACAGGCTGCACGTGGATCTCTGCACCCCCTGTGCACCTCATGAATTGTAGGGAAACAGTTTGTTGTACTGTAGTCCTCACCACGGCTTGCAGGAGAATCTCAGCTCCGGCACTTGGAGCACTTCTTCCCTCTCCTTTTTATTCACTGACCTCGGTGCTGCCATGTTGGTTTTCCTCAGGTGTCCTCACTTTTCCTTTTTCTCTGATTTGGAAGAGAGTTGGTGTCTGTGAGTTGCAGTTGAGGGGTTGATCTTGTCTGGGCTCCGCATTGGGGAATTGCTCCCCATGTCTTTGGCTGCTGGCCCCATGGTCCCTGCCGGTACCACATGGGCGGCTCCAGCCCCAGGAGGGCCCCAGACACGCGGTTCTGGCCTCAGAAGGCCCCGGCCATGCGGGCCCCAGTGGCCCCGGCCAGGATGGGCCCCGACTGCCGCCTCACCACCCCTCGGGAGAAGAAGGAGAGCTTCCCACAGTTTTTCCTTTCTTAAATATGTCATCACAGAGGCATTACAAGCTTCTCTAATGGGACTGGTAACCTGCCCCTTGTCAGAGCCTTCAGCGATTGGCTCTGTGCCAGACATAGAAGTTTAGAGCAGCTTTTCTCCCACCCCCACCAAAAACAAGGCTGTGTTAAACCAACACATTTGTTGAGCACACAGTTGCTATCCTAGGAAAAATCACTCCCTGAGGACCAGCTTAAGGTCACTGAGGATGACTGGAGGAGTTCTAATTTAGACCTATGAATGTGATTGACCAGGATAATCAATCTTAAAATGTGTGTGGGGGAAATGTCTCTATGTATTTTGATAAAATTCAGACCATCCTGAACTCCAAGTGAAAATTCCTTCAGGGTGTAGTGGAGATCATGACAGTTGCAAAGTACCCAATAACAAAGATTAAACTGCACTGAATATTCATTCATGTATAAGAACACTAGCCACAAAAAATAAGATAGGAGAAGAACCAAAACAGGTAAGTAGGGCTGATGTCATGAAAAAAAGAGTCTATAGCTACAAATGAGCTGCTCATGAGTTTGTGCCTTGCCATTTCTCTGTGACCAACAAATCACTGACACTTTAGCAAGGAGTGCAGTTTTTTTCTATCTTGTGGTTGCTCCATATGGAAAAGTGTTGTGGCTACAGCTGTATATTGGTTTAAAAGGTGGATGTAGAAGATCTAAAACCCTTTCTGATTTAAGGAACACGAACTCAGCTTGTTTCTATATGATATTCCTTCTCATGCTGGTTTTAAATTTTAAGGAGCACAACAGGGGATTTCTCCATACACTCACCCAGTGCTGGAAGGAAGTATTCAGTATTGGCTGAGGTTGTAATGACTATTCAGGAAACTCAGATTTGTTAGCATAAATATGTTTCAGCTGTCAGACTGTGTACTTAGTAATCTCTATTCAGTGGTCACAGTTTTTCCAAAAGACAGCGTGTGTCTGTTACTGCTCAGGGTCCATCTGTCCAGCGCACTCAGGTGAATGAACGTTGCATAGCGGAGGTACGTGGGTCCTTTCTTGCCTCATTGGATAAGGAAGCTGAGTGTTATGAAGAGAATATGGGTGATACTAGACAGAGTAAAGACTAGAAAGGTTAAAGAAGATAAATGTAAGCTTGGGAAATTGCTTTCTGTCCCTGCCTCTGCCACAAAGTTAGTATGTGAGAAAGGGCAAATTACTTAAGCAGATATCTTCAGATCTGGACATTGAAAGTAGATTATCAAGGGATCCAACTTGTGATACCTGAAGCTTCTTTTAAATAATTGCTGAGCAATCACAGCTGCAGGCAGAGTTGCTTGGAGATGTGCTTTGAATATATAAATTGCTATGAAGACTTTTTCTGCATCTTAAAGAAACAAAAGTATTTCTAATCTACTATCGCAAAGCTAATAGTGACTAGAATCTCAATGCTTGTTTGCTAGCTGTAAAAATGAGAAAAATAAAGTTTAATCTTGACCCATCTCCTTTTTGCATCAAAATACATGCCCACAAGAAGACAGGTGATTTTGTATTCACTGTTTCATTAGAAAAGCTGACAGATCTAATGACTAATGCTGATTAAAGAGTTAAAAAGATTGGGTAAGGATAGTCAGGAGCTTTTTAAAAATCATCTTTCAAGAAAGTGTCAAAAAAAGTTTGCTAAGGCAGTCACATAATTTACATTTCTCAGCTTTTGAATAATTTGGTTCAGACACATCCTACATTCTTTTCATTTTTTAATGTTCTGGGTAACATACTAGCTGGAGTAGAAAAGATTTGGCTTCTGTCTAGAAATTTGATCTTAATAATGACTTAGATTGTGAAGGCTACAAAACATGTTTTACTCTGATTCATGGAATCAGTGCATGGGGGTGGGGGGAAGTGACCTCTGGACATGGTCTGGTCCAGCTGCCCTGCCCAAAGCATGCTCAGCCAGCGCCGACTGCATAGAGCCAGCAGGCTTTCAAGTATCTCCAAGCATGGGGGCTCAACAGCCCTTCTGTACACCGTGTTCTAGGGCTTGTCTGTACTCATGGCAAAACATGGTTTTTTCTGTGTTTGGCTGTAACTTCCTGTAATTCAGTTTGTGCTCATTGTCCATATTTTTGAGAGGCACTGCTGGGAATGGTGCAGCTCTGACCAGCCTCGCCCATTTTCTGCACTGTGCAGAGTAGGAAGACAAATGGGGGTGAGGTGACAGAGACAAAACCTAGATGGACTTTCCCATAACTTGCTGGGCAGATCCCATCCCTCAACGCAGCACCAACATGGGGTTCCAGCCATCTGAAGGGATATAAGATACTACTTGCAATATCTGCCTGCCTTTCTTTATTCTGTCTTAAACTATTTTATGAAGCCATTTGTGGTTAGGTCTTCATTACTGAGATCCAGAGAGAGCCCCGTGCCCTCCTCTGTCTGCATCCCCACCTCACTCCCCAGGCTCCCAGCTGGCTCATCACCTCTCCCAATATCCATTAATTCCCACTTCTCTCTCACATAAAGGATGCTCACCATCCTGAATAACTGATAGCAGAATAAAGTCATATTAACCTGGTAAGGGACACACCATCAACATGCTTGTCAGAGGGTTAGGGTTTTATGCTAAACTGTGCTTTAAAACATGTTTTGTGTTAGAATAATTTACTTCTCAGTAGCAGGTCCGGTTAATGTTTTGTTCTTGCAAGACGTGAAAAAGGCTTTTGAAATGCAGCTAAGAAAGCTCTTGACTGAGGCTCCCCAGTCTCAATGCCAACTGTCAGATTTATATGCAATTAATCAAGTGAAAAGGCAAGGCATAGAAACTCTTGAGGCCAACTTCATTATTACAGCACCATACAGCATGTTTATGTGGGAAAAGCACATTTTTACAGAAGGATATGGCATATACAGTGCTGAAAGTAGCTAAGAGGTCTGACATGTATTGGAAGAGATCTTCCATTTCATTATTCTCCAGAAAATTTCACCTGTGCTAATTTACTCAGACAAACTGAAAGTAAGAGATTTTTTTTTAATGTAATGATTCCCAGTTTATTTTTTTATCCCTCTCAGCAGAATCATAAGAAACTTGAAATCAATCTGGCAGCTTTTCTTTTCCAGGTCTCTGCCATCTAATGAAGGAAGCAGGAGCTGTTTCGAGCAATGCAGACAATCACTTGCACAACTTAAAATGCAAATGATATTTTGATATTTTAGCGAGTGCCCATGGTAGTGTTTGCTTGTACAGAAAAAATCCATTGCTAAATTTTTCTTGAGTTTATCTGTCCAATCTGGTAAAAAACCCCAGTCAATCAGAAACAAAAATAAAGGACCATGTTAGCAGACATTTTCTATCAGGATAAAATTACACTTACAGTCAGATGGCCTGATGATGCGTCCAACACTAAACCAGTTAGATTTTATCTTCTTACAACCTCTGTAGAAGCACCAGCAAAACTTGTGGCAAAATTTAGATAAAGCAGAAAACCTGGCATAGGGTCATAGGAAAAATGAGACAAAGAGACCTCAAAATATCTACAGTTCAGCCTCCCACTCCAAGCAGCAGCAGGGTTGAGATCAGAAGTTGCTCAGTGATTTATCTAGTCAGCCCTTGAAAACTGTCCAGGATGGAAACTACACAAACTTTCTGGATGATTCTTCCAGTACAAAACCAAACAGGTGGAAAATAAAATGTGTTGCTGAATGGCAAATAGGGAAATACTGTATGTCTAACTTGGTGTTGTTCTCAGACCAGGTTGCTGTAACTACATGCTGTGCCTTCCAGAAATAGGTGTGTATACTGAGATTATTAGAGTTGATGTCAGGCATTCCAGAGAATATCAACAGACAGACTTGCCCAAATGTCATAATTAACTTACAAGAAACTCCCCTTTCTCTAGAAGATTTACAAAAGGCTAAAATCCTACAGCCATGCATGTGAAATTGCCATCCTATTGGCAGAGTGGAGAATCTCGGCAGTTGTCTGCTCCTCAGGGCTCCCAGGAAAGGCAGCCCTCCAAAGTCCCTAAAGGGCCTTTATCTGTAAAAAATGTAAGCAATATAGCAGATCATAGTAGTGATGCCCAGAGCAGGAAGTACAGCAGTCTTTAAATATTTGATGATTGGAAGCAAGTAGTTCATCATTCACTGCAGGTAAAACTGTTACCAATGGAAGAATTCCAACCCTTACTTGACATGGTTCAGCCCTGATTTGAAATTAGATCCATGTTATCTAGGTTCAAGCCTCTATTAGTTTTGATGTGCTGGCCCCATTTTATGGAAAGAAATATAGCATTTGAAGGGCAGGAGGTAAAGTCAACAAGAAGGGATATGATCCTGTCACACAGGACACTCCCCTGGAAGAGGACTGACTGTAATTCCTATCACTACCTCCCATACTGCTTTATGCAGGGTTTTTGCCAGTGAACAATCACTCTCGTAGTGAAAAAGGGGTGTTCAGACAGAACCTCCCATGTCTCAATTTGTTCCCATTCTCTCTGGTTCTGTCGCTGGATATCACACGGAGTCTTCCTCTGTCTTCTGTACACCCTCCCTTCAGAAATCCATATATTATTATTATATTGATAAAACTCCCCCGAGCCTACTCTTCTTCACCTTGAACAGCCCCAAGTCTCTGGGCCCTTTTCTGGACCCTGCAGTCTCTCTATATCTCTTTTGTACTGGGGTGCCCAGAACTGGTCATAGCACTTCAAGCGTGTCTCACCAGTGCTGAGTAGAAGGCAAAGATAAACTCCCTTGACCCACTGGTAACACCCCTAATGTCGCCCAAATAAATGATTCAGGTTCTTCAATAGACAATCCTTGCTGTTGTGTTTTAAAAATTTGGGTGAATTTTCATGAGGAGGTTAAGATGATGACATGGAAGCAGATGTTTCTAGTGTTTTTTATTACTGAGTAAGTAAACCAGATAATTTGTTGAGGAGAATTTGCAGGGGAAACACGAATCCTATAACAATCTGCCCTGTGTAGGATTTGCTTTAGTGGTATTTAGTGCAGTTTGATTCAAAGAGTACATTTCAGAACAACTGGCTTGTTGTTGGTTGAATACTTTTAATATATCTCTTCAAGTGCAAATGCAATGTGAAAAAGATTAGTGTGACTAATGTTCCTTGAATTACTTCAGAGACAGATGTTTTAGATCCCAATTCTGCAAGTGTTTTTCCGTAAGTATAACTTGACACTTCTGAGGACTGATCATTTCAGTGATTGTTCTGTACCAAGGCTGTCAGCTGGGGATAACTTGACCTATGATACAGCAGTCTCTGATCTTTGTTTCAATTCCTCCATTTTAAAAGTGTAAGTAGGGATAGAATTCAGCTTCCTGTTCTACTGTTACTGCAGTTGCCTTTTCTTCTTCTTTTTTTTTTTTTTTTTTTGTAGAAGATCTGTAATAGTGAATTTTAAACTAATTTTCTTTATCTATGCAATGGTTCTAAAACTTTGTTCCTTCTGGATTCAATAAATTTGAATCTTAAACCCTCCCTGAAATAGCCAGTTTGAAAACTGGAGAAGAGTAAGAAGTCTCAGCCATGGGATGAGTAAACCTCCTTGCTCCTTGATTTTGCTTGAATTTGGATCTATATCAGATTTGCATGATTTGTGAAACTAAATGGTAGTCCTGTGTTTTCATGCAGGTTATTGGTGTCAATTATTTGTCTCAGAGATTGTGGTCATTGATTTGAGAGGACATAGTTTGATTAGGGCACCGTGAGAGATGGTAATATAATATTTTACCCTAAAAAGCCTCAACATTACTCTGGTTTTGGGTCAGAGCCCCGATGCTGAAGCATGACCGGAAAATGGTATTTTGCTTTGGATGAAACATTTGCAACAAGGTACTTGTAAAGAAAGACGTTTTGGAGAAATGCTACTTAGGCTTACAGAGTACTCTGTTTCCTTTTCCTTAACAAAATAACACTTCTTGAAATCAATTTCTCTATGAAATCATATTTGAACAGCAGCTGTGGGCCATACTTCTGTGTCTAGAATTTGCAATCCAATTCAAACAAAGCAAACTTGCTCAGCTTCCTCTTGGTGCTCCTTCAGTACAGAGACTTGCAGGCTCTGGCTTTCCTTAGAGTCCTCTTAGCAGTGATTGCCAAAGTACTGTCACTTTAAGAATGTGCAGAGATTTATATGCTGGTTCTGAGGTCCCCTGGGATTCTGCTAATTGTACTCATTCCTTGCCTACATAATAGAATGCATTTATAATCATTGTAACCTGCGAAAACACTAATTTATTAGTGCTGAACATGGGTTGCTTCACATTAAGATAAAGTAACTAAAACTGAAGTCAGGGAGAGACTTTATTCTAAAGGCCCAATGAGCTGAGACCCCCTGGATATATTTATATATTCTAGACACCTCAAATTATCTTTAAATGCTGCAGATTCTCCCATGATTTGTTCAGAAATTCATACCACTTCTGTGGAGCTCCACTGATTTAATTTTCATTCTATTCTATAGGGGTTTTGGCTGAAAATGGAGTATAATTTTTGCAATTTATTTATCTGTGGGAATTTTCCATCAGTTTGCAGATATGCATTATAAAAACCATTTTCAAACTTGAGTCTGACTCAACTGATCAGATAATTGTTAGTTGAAAACAGGTAGCTGTTTTCTTAGTATGCAAACACTAAACACATCATTTTCCCCCACACAGGGGTAAATGACAGGATGTATAAAAAATGTTCTGTTCTATTTCTAGAGATAATTTTGTTTTCCAAACCAAACTAGAACAATATCTCCCCTCCCCTTCTGAATTTCCTGTGTTAAGAAACAAAAGACACAGAAGCTCAGCCTGTAGCAGTTCTTTAGCCCATATCAGCAATTAGTACAGGCAAGATGCAGTACTTGTATTTTTTCAGTAACTCCTTTGTGCACCTTGTGACACAGAACTTCCTTCATTTTATAGCCCGGTTGCAATTTACAGAGTTCAGAATCCAGATGCCAAATATTGAGAGTACTTGCATCCATCCATCATCAGTTAGTTGACATTTTAGAGTTACTGCAGTTTGCAAATGACCTTTGGGGTAAATGTCTGTGCAGCCACCACTGTGCTGTCAGCTCTGCTGCAGCACAAAAATTCCACTGCCTTAAAAATGTATCCCAAATGACAGTACCACTTCCAGGAAACAAATTAATTGAAATTTGTACTAATCTTCCCTCCCCCTTCCTTGTAGCTCCCTGTTGAAAGCAGAAGGTGAATGGAACTTTTGAAGGAGATAAGTTTTACCCTGAATTAAATTCTGCTCAGATGAAAAAACGTAGCACTGAATTTCAGTTTAAAAAAATCATCTAGATATAATTTTTAAAGTTTAAGTGTTTGAGTCATTCACAATACATTTCCACGATCTAACCATTCCAGGTACTTCTCAGAAAGCAGATGAAAAATTTTAAGATCCTGGTCTCTTGCAAGCAAGTTCTCTAGAACAGGTCTTGTGTTTTGTTGAAAAAAGTAGTTTTTGTGTTATGGGGAAAAAAAAATATTGTCCCTAAATCACCAGTCCCACAAGGTGACCTTTGCACAGAAAGTATACAGAAAAGTTTATCACATAATGTGATGACAAGGGAAATAATGGAATCTGCCCACTAAGACAAAGCATCAGCTGAGTGGTGAGTGCACGTCTTCCTTCTTTGTTTTTGCCTCTTCCTCTCATTTTTATAGTTTAATGATAACAACCCCATCCCTTTGGTGGAATTTCCTGAACAGTCTAGAGAAAGTGAACCCCTGTTTCAGGCCAGTTTTGCTAAATGTCAGTAATGGAGGTATGTTTTCTTTTCCTCTTCACAGAGAGTGATAGGAAACACATATACATGGGATACAGGAAGGACATCTCCAAGAAAAGCTTTGCCAGTGATAGGGTTAAAAGGCTTAGTGACATAGTACTGAACCAGCTAGGGGCTCTCCTTGGGTTGTGAGTTATTATAATTATTTTTTCTTTCTATGGTGACCTGGCTGGATGTAACAGCCACTGATTTTTACAACCATCTCCCCTGAGTTTGCCATCTTAATCATTTGCTATCTCTTATTCTTAATTCAGAGTGACCAGAAACTATTTTTTCAATTTCACTAACAGGAGGATAGAAAAAAGGTTGTGTCAGGTTGTCTTGGTTTGAAAGACAGGTGTCAGACAAGAAAGGCAGGAGCCTCCCCTGAAATGGAAAATGCAACCCCCTTCCCTCCGAATTATTATAAATTTGAAAATAAGTGGCTTTCAGGCAAAGATATGAGGGATAGGAATAACAGTTCTTTACTAATAAATATATATGTATAACAACACAAACAAACAGCAATAGCTGTGGCAGTCACAGCAAACAGCAGCCCAAACCCAGTGCGGCCACACTCGGCCTCGGGCACTTTCCCCTGGGTGCAGTTCCTCCGGGGCGGCTCCCGGTGAGCAGGGCGGGTGCGATGGTTCCCCCCGCGGCTGCAGGGGGCGCTCCGCAGCGGGCTCGGGCAGCACTGGCAATGGCGGCGCGGGGTCCCGGGAAGGGATGGGTGGAAAGCCTCACAAAACCCCTGGGCGTCTGGCTGGATCCTCAGGAACAGCAGGCTGGAACGGCAGGGGCGAGCGCAGATCCCGGGTGGCAGTGAGAGGTATCAAACTGCGGAGCTGTGGCAGGGAAGCCCGGCAGGTCTCTCAGTCGGCAGAGCGTAGGAGCTCCGTTTCCAGACGGGGCAAGGAGAAGAGCAGGCTTAGGAACCCCGGGGGTTTGCCCGCAGAAAGCAAAACAGCCAAAGAAGCAGAAACCCGCAGTGTGACCGAGACGTCCACACCGAAGGCAGGCCGCTCCCAGACTAAACGCTGAGCACCCAGGCAGCCCCCCGGGTGTCCCCACCCCCAGGTGACAAAAGGGTGGCCAGTCCCACCCCGCCTCTGTGGCCAGGTCTTTTGTTTCTTTTAAGTATCCAGCGGTTTGTCCCCTAGCAACTAGTATGGGTAAAATTCTTTAAGAGAAAAAAAAAAACAGGCTAAAATCCTAAGCCCCAACATTATCCACCCCGAATTTTTCCCATACTAACATGTTACATCAAACTTAACTTTTTTAGCCATATACACACATGCATCACCATAATTATATACATATGTACATGCAGATATGATACAAGTGCAATGCCGTGGGCAGTTCACCCTAAAACAAGGTCCCCTTGCGGTACACATCGGGTCTCTCCATCCTTCTGCATCACCCACCAGGTGCAACCTGGTCCCTGAGCGAAGACCACCCCACGGATAGGTTGATCTTTGCTCGAGGCAGAATTGACCCAAACAGTTTTTCCAAGCATACCTCTCATGTGCACCACAGGAACCTTATCCCCATCTGTTGTTTGTAGCAGTTCAGATTGAGCAGGGCCTGCTCGTTTGGTAGAACCTCGGGTGTTAACTAACCAGGTGGCTTTTGCTAGATGCTGTTCCCAGTTTTTGAAAGTTCCCCCACCCAATGCTTTCAAGGTGGTTTTAAGCAATCCATTACACCTCTCAACCTTCCCAGCCGCTGGTGCATGGTAAGGGATGTGGTACACCCACTCAATGCCATGTTCCCTAGCCCAGGTGTTTATAAGGCTGTTCTTGAAATGAGTCCCATTGTCAGATTCAATTCTCTCAGGGGTACCATGTCTCCACAGGACTTGCTTTTCAAGGCCCAAGATGGTGTTCCGGGCTATAGCATGAGGCACAGGGTAGGTCTCCAGCCATCCAGTGGTGGCCTCTACCATTGTGAGCACATAACGCTTGCCTTGGCGTGTTTGAGGCAGTGTGATGTAGTCGATCTGCCAGGCCTCCCCATACTTGTATTTGGACCACCGCCCACCATACCACAGAGGTTTCACTTGCTTGGCCTGCTTGATTGCAGCGCATGTCTCACAATCATGGATCACCTGGGAGATACTGTCCATGGTTAGATCCACCCCTCGGTCTCGTGCCCACTTATAGGTGGCATCTCTGCCCTGATGACCTGAGGCATCATGGGCCCATCGAGCTAGGAACAACTCTCCCTTGTGTTTCCAATCCAAGTCTATCTGGGACACCTCTATTTTTGCAGCCTGATCTACCTGTTTGTTGTTCTGATGTTCTTCATTAGCCCGGCTCTTGGGAACATGAGCATCCACATGGCGGACTCTCACGGGTAGGTTCTCTACCCGAGTGGCAATGCCTTTCCACTCATCAGAAGCCCAGATTGGTTTTCCTCTACGTTGCCAGTTGGCCTTCTTCCACCTTTCCAACCAACCCCACAGAGCATTGGATACCATCCATGAGTCAGTGTAGAGGTACAGCTTTGGCCACTTCTCTCTTTCAGCTATGTCCAGAGCTAATTGGACAGCTTTGAGTTCAGCAAACTGGCTCGATCCACCTTCTCCCTCTGTAGCTTGTGCAACTTGCCGTGTGGGACTCCATACTGCAGCTTTCCATTTCCGACTAGCTCCTACGATTCGACAGGAACCATCAGTGAAGAGGGCGTATTGTCTTTCGCTCTCCGGCAGCTCATTATATGGCGGGGCTTCTTCTGCACGGGTTACTTGCTCTTCCTCTTCTTCAGAAGATAACCCAAAAGTTTCACCTTCTGGCCAGTTTGTAATTATTTCTAAGATCCCAGGGCGATTTGGGTTTCCAATTCGGGCGCGCTGAGTGATGAGGGCAATCCATTTGCTCCAAGTTGCATCAGTAGCATGATGGGTGGAAGGAACCTTTCCCTTGAACATCCACCCCAGCACCGGTAGTCGGGGTGCCAGAAGGAGTTGTGCCTCCGTGCCAATTACTTCTGAGGCAGCTTGGACTCCTTCGTCGGCGGCCAAGATCTCCTTCTCTGTTGGGGTGTAGTTGGCTTCGGACCCCCTGTAGCTCCGGCTCCAGAATCCCAGTGGTCGGCCACGAGTCTCACCAGGCACCTTCTGCCAAAGGCTCCAGGACAGACCATTGTTCCCGGCTGCAGAGTAGAGCACGTTCTTCACCTCTGGTCCTGTCCTGACTGGGCCAAGGGCTACTGCGTGAGCAATTTCCTGCTTGATCTGGGTGAAGGCTTGCTGCTGTTCAGGGCCCCAGTGGAAATTGTTCTTCTTGCGGGTGACCAGGTAGAGAGGACTCACAATCTGGCTGTATTCAGGAATGTGCATTCTCCAAAAGCCTATGGCGCCTAGGAAAGCTTGTGTTTCCTTCTTGTTAGTCGGCGGAGACATAGCAGTGATCTTATTGATAACCTCAGTGGGAATCTGACGCCGTCCATCTTGCCATTTCACTCCCAGGAACTGGATCTCTCGAGCAGGTCCCTTGACTTTGCTCTTCTTGATGGCAAAACCGGCCTCCAGGAGAATCTGGATGATTTTCTCCCCTTTCTCAAACACTTCTGCTGCGGTGTTTCCCCACACAATGATGTCATCGATGTACTGCAGGTGTTCTGGAGCCTCACCCTTTTCCAGTGCAGTCTGGATCAGTCCGTGGCAGATGGTGGGACTGTGCTTCCACCCCTGGGGCAGTCGGTTCCAGGTGTACTGCACGCCCCTCCAGGTGAAGGCAAACTGAGGCCTGCTCTCTGGTGCCAAAGGAATGGAGAAAAATGCATTAGCAATGTCAATAGTGGCATACCACTTCGCTGCTTTGGACTCCAGCTCGTACTGGAGCTCCAACATGTCCGGCACAGCAACACTCAGTGGTGGAGTCACTTCATTCAAGGCACGATAATCCACAGTCAATCTCCATTCCCCGTCAGACTTGCGCACAGGCCAGATGGGGCTGTTGAAGGGTGAGTGGGTCTTGCTGACCACCCCTTGGCTCTCCAGCTCGCGGATCATCTTGTGGATGGGGATCAAAGCATCTCGATTTGTCCGGTATTGCCGGCGATGCACAGTCGAGGTGGCAATTGGCACTTGTTGCTCTTCCACTTTCAGAAGCCCAACTGCAGAGGGATTCTCTGATAGTCCTGGCAGGGTGCTCAGTTGCTTAATGCCCTCTGCCTCCACAGCAGCTATTCCAAATGCCCACTTGAGTCCTTTTGGGTCTTTATAATAGCCATTCCGGAGGAAATCTATGCCCAGAATACACGGGGCCTCTGGGCCAGTCACGATCGGATGCTTTTGCCACTCCTTCCCAGTCAGGCTCACCTCAGCTTCCAACAGGGTCAAATCCTGTGATCCCCCAGTCACCCCAGCAATAGAAACGGGTTCTGCCCCCACCTGTCCCGATGGCATTAAAGTACATTGTGCACCAGTATCAACCAAGGCTTCGTATTTCTGTGGCTCTGACGTGCCAGGCCATCGGATCCACACTGTCCAAAAAACCCGATTTTCCCATGCCTCTTCCTGGCCAGAGGCAGGGCCCCTCTAGCACTGGTTATCATTTCCTCCCTGGGCATACATGCTTGAGGTTCCTTCAAGGGGATCTGACATATCATCCTCCCTTCTGTAATACCTGGCAGCTTGGTCACGGGAGGCTGAGGCTACTTTCACCCTAGCAGAACCCCCTCGGTTAGCATTTTTCTCCTTGAGTTCACGCACCCGTGCTGCCAGGACAGAAGTGGGTTTCCTATCCCACCTGCTCATGTCTTCTCCATGGTCGCACAGGAAAAACCACAGCTCATCTCGTGACGGGTACCCTCTCTCTCTAGCTGGGGGAGGTCGGGCTCTGATTTGGGGCCGTGTGACTCGCACTGGTGCCACATTGATCCTTCTCAACTCTTCCCTCACCCCCCTGATCTCCTCTTTGAACTCCTCTTTGAGGTCCTTAACCACAGCAGAGACCTGAGCTTTCAGCAGGCCATTGACCATACTCTCATAATTTCTGAGCTTGTTGGCGACAGAACCCACTGTTTCTCGGTTGTCCTCGGCATTAATGGTTGCAATGAAGGTGGTGTATTGGGATGGCCCCAACTTTGCCAGGTTCCACAACATCTGCGCTGTGCACCTGACCTTGTCGGGGTCATTATCATGCTGTCCATCCCTCCCAAAGAGTACTTCTAATACTGCCACCTCTCTTAGCTGCTGGATCCCTTCCTCAAGTGTCTTCCACTGCATTCTATGATGGTACTCCTGCATTCTCTCTTTGTTGACAAACCCCTCTCTCACACTCGTTATAAGCCGCTCCCAGAGAGAAAGGGGCCCTGGCTCCTTCACAAATATTTGATCCACACCTGGGTCCTGGGTCAAAGATCCCAAATATCTTGCCTCACCACTATCCAGCTGCACACCTGTACCCATAAGGTCCCAAACCCGAAGTAACCAGGTTGTAAAAGCCTCACTTCCCCTCCGCACGATGTCTTTTCGCATATTACGGAGACTGTCATATGACAGGGACTCGGTGATGATTTCAGGCTCTGGCTCCCCTGCTGGTTGTGAGGGCCCTGGTTCCCCATCAACATTCACTGGGCGCACTGATTTGGCCTTGTATTTCCTCCTCTGCACAGGGGCAACTGCTGCTGGCTGGGATTGCCCTTGTGGTTCAGCTGGAGCCTGGACAGTTGTAACATCCACAGGTTCCACTGCTGCACCATCAGACTCTCCCTCACTGGGGCAGGGAGAGGGCTTTCCACTAGCTGGGGAGGTGTATTCCCTCAGCACCTGGCGTATCTTCTCCTCTATCACCCCCATCCAATCTGGGTGGTTCATTTCTGAGGTGGGCTGTTGGGCAGTATCAGGCTGTGGGTCAGGATTTCTAGTCTCTGGGGTAGGATCTCTAGTCTCTGGGGCCCTGTCAGGCTCTGGGACAGGATCTCTAGTCTCTGGGGCCCTGTCAGGTTCTGCGACAGGATCTCTAGTCTCTGCGGCAGGGTCTCCTGTCTCTGGGACAGGATCTCTAGTGTCTGGGGCCCTGTCAGGTTCTGTGGCAGCATCCCTAGCCCCTAGGGTAGGTATCAGGGTGGTTATCCAAGTCAATTTCCCCTTATCTCTGAGTACTAAGCAGAATAGGCATATCAGCAACACCATCCACTGTACAATATCATTAGCATCTAGGGAAGATCTAAATCCTTCGAAAACTGGTGGAGTGGACCCAAAGAGATGGGTTAAGGGTTGGGAGAAAGTTTCCCCCGGTGTCATCTCCTCACAGTAGGTCCCATTATTAAAGTAACTCCAAAAGCATACCGTTAGTGTGCGATAGCCCTGTATCCATGTGCTCACATTCCGGAGGAAGTTAAAAACCCATGAATTCCTCACCTTATCAACCCATAATGCAAACTGGATAACAGCAACAGCGGCCTTAGTCAGAGGACCCATGTTTAGAAAAGGAGCTGCAAAAGGGAGAAATACAGCCACAACCACATGCCACCCGAACCAGGGCAAACTGGACCACATAGTGCTGCCTAGCAAGGTTTCTATATTCAGCACACAGAACTGAGTTATCCAAGAACTGTTATTCCTTTTTCAGCCCTTTCTCTCAATGCCCTCAGGCCCCACGTTGGGCGCCAAGATCTGTCTCGGTTTGAAAGACAGGTGTCAGACAAGAAAGGCAGGATCCTCCCCTGAAATGGAAAAATGCAACCCCCTTCCCTCTGAATTATTATAGATTTGAAAATAAGGGGCTTTCAGGCAAAGATATGGGGGATAGGAATAACAGTTCTTTACTAATAAATATATATAACAACACAAACAAACAGCAATAGCTGTGGCAGTCACAGCAAACAGCAGCCCAAACCCAGTGCGGCCTCTCTCAGCCTCAGGCACTTTTCCCCTGGGTGCAGTTGCTGCGGGGCGGCTCCCGGTGAGCAGGGCGGGTGCGATGGTTCCCCCGCGGCTGCAGGGGGCGCTCCGCAGCGAGCTCGGGAGCACCGGGAATGGCAGCGCGGGGTCCCGGGCAGGGATGGATGAAAGACTTCACAAACCCCTGGGCGTCTGGCTGGATCCTCAGGAACAGCAGGCTGGAACAGCAGGGGCGAGCGCAGATCCCGGGTGGCAGTGAGAGGTATCAAACTGTGGAGCTGTGGCAGGGAAACCCGGCAGGTCTCTCAGTCGGCAGAGCGTAGGAGCTACAGAGTAGCGAAAGCTCCGAGCCGCGGCGGAGCCGGATGGCAACAGCTCCGTTCCCAGCCGGGACAGGGAGCAGAGCAGGCTTAGAAATCCCGGGACTTGTCCGTAGAAAGCAAACGGCCGAAGAAGCAGGAGCTTGCTCTCGTGCTGACCGAGACATCCACACCGAAGGCAGGCAGCTCCCAGACTGAACGCTGAGCACCCAGGCAGCCCCCGGGTGTCCCAACCCCCAGGTGACAAAAGGGTGGCCAGTCCCACCCCGCCTCTGTGGCCAGGTCTTTTGTTTCTTTTAAGTATCCAGCGGTTTGTCCCCTAGCAACTAGTATGGGTAAAATTCTTTAAGAGAAAAAAAAACAGGCTAAAATCCTAAGCCCCAACACAGGTTCAAGTTAATTTATCAATCCTACATAAACTCTTTGCATATTTTTTTGTTGCTAATCTTAAAAAATCCCTTATTTATATAGTTCTAGTTTACCTATCTAGGAGGTGGGGTTTAGGGGTGTATAACACTGTCAGCATGCCTATTAGTGTGTCCTTGGAAAAATATTTAAGAACTCTGGTTACTATGAATTTCCTTTAGAAGATTTGTGTGAATGAAGAGTTGAGAATTTCAGAAGTATTTGGAATATTGTTAATTTGAAACATCTGCTTATTCTCACTCTCACTGAGCAAAATTAATACTTTGCCTTAATATGTGATTCTTGAAATTGTTTTTCTTATGGCTGTATTTAAATTGGAAGTTTGGATCTTATTCTGCATTTGATCACTGACTGCATTGTTACACTTACAGGCAAAGTAGGGAACTAAAATATCTGTAGTGAGAAAAATTATGCCATAGTACAGTTATTAAACTATGCATCTGTTTTAGTTAAAATTAAAATACTTATGGCCATTTTAATATGGGTTGTTCCCTTAACTGCTTTTTGAAACAAACCTGTATCAAACTGGCTTTTAAAGGACAGAAGTTTCTTTCTCAGGACATCATGAAAAAAGAAACAAAAATTATTCAACATAGTGTTTCACTCAAATAATTTTTTAGCTTTGTGGTTGAAGTTTATTTGTTTGTTGTGGTTTGGTTTGGTTTGGTTTAATTTGAGTTTTTTTAATCTACATTGTACCTTGATATGGAGAAGCCATCTAGACACTTCTGGCAGTCTGTTTGAATGTTCTTCACCCCTGTGGCTTCCAGGAGGGAGGGGAAAGATGAAAGGCAGAGAGATTAGGCCAGTGCCTTTCACTCTTGTGCTTTCACAGTATTTATTTTCTATAGGACCCTGTTATGATGATTCAGGAGTGTCAGTTTTGTGTTTGGCAATGGGAGCAGAAGTGCACATCATTAGTTGCATGCCTTTCTGTGTGTCTTGTTGCTGGCTTCCCACCTTTCTGTACTGCAGTCTCTGCACAGCCCCACTCCTGGTGTTAATCCCCAGATGTGGTACCCTGAGCATCTCATGATATGGCTGAGGGACGAGAGCAAACAAGCATATGACAGAAGAGACAGGCTGTCTTGTCCTGAGAGTCTCAGTGACTTTGGGAGTACCAGAGTTATCCTTTTTCATAGCTGATATGAAGGAAAGTAGGAAAATGGGGTATGTTTAGAACTTGAGTTTTTTGCATGAGCTGTTTCTTAAACTGTTCATAAAATTTGCATTTCTGTAAATTTTTGATTAAGCAGACTTTTTTTTTATGGTCTTCATGTGCAGCTATGGTGGTATACAGGTTGACGTGATAGGCAATCTCTAGTAATTGACTAAACTGACCACTGTCAGTTTTGATTGCTTGAAAGCATCCATAGTTGTTTCTTCATTAGCTGAAGAGAAATGCCAAAATCACTGTATAGGAAGAATCTCTGTTTGGCCAAGGAACTCAAAAGCCAAGGTGTACAACAATATTTCAGTCTTCTGTAAATTTTGAAGAAAACAGAATATTCTCCACTGAAAATGCTGATGCCCTATAATTTTAAAATTCCAGAATATTTTTTTTTTAACAAAATCAGATGTTGAGAGCTGTAATTATTCCATGGCAAAAGCAGAATGTGACATACATATCACAGTAAACTCAGTGTTAAGTATATCTTTATGAACAAAATTTAGAAATTGAAAAGTTGGGGTTTTTTTTCAAAAATTAATGTGTAGAATGGGTAGAGTTGCAAAAATAAACTTTCTTGAATTTATGTGTTTACAAATTTGTGGACCTGTTGTAGGTCAATTACATTGGGATTCCCTTTAATGTATACTTAATTCAATGTATACTAAGCAATGTATGTAATAACTGTGCTTAAAATGTGCTTAAATAGTGCTTAAAATTGTTCAAATTCATATATGACTATTAGTGTAAAACCTTGTGGCAACAGAAGTTTCATTTTGTCCATTAATAGCACTCAAATAATTTAACTTGCTCAGCAAGGTCAAGTTTTGATGTGCAGTTGACATCCCTGAAGCCCTGGAGACTTGTAGACCTTGAGATCATAACCTGTTTGCTAAGCCTTTGTGGGGTTTTAAGTAGATACTTATATGAGCACTTACTATGTTTTCATCATCTGAAAACATTTAAGCATTTGATATCATGATTATTTTTTCTTGAAAGAAATATTGACAAGTAATTATATGCAAAATTGCATTTATATGGCTTCTAGGCTTTTCAGAGAAAATTACCCAAATCAATAGATTCAACATGGAAGACTGTAGCAATAACACGAGTTCTGCTTGACAGAGTAGTTTTATTTTGTTTAGCTAAGGTATGCGAGTCAGGAGGCCTGATGACAAAGTCTTAGCTTTCCATTTATTTCACTTTTAGTTTCCAGCCTTAATAATGCCATGTGGTGTTGTATTTGAACACTGCAAATGGCTTTAGCTGTTTTACAAGGTCAGGGTAAGCCAGTTAGGTACATGGTCATATTTGTAATTGCATTATTATAACTCAGGTGACACAAGGCATGGGTGAAAAAAAGTGTCAAATAATCTAATACACTATTACAGCACTTGAAAATGTCCTTTCTAAGCTGTCAACTCTAGGTCTTTTATTATGTCTTTATTTTGTGAATATTCATTGTTATATGATGTATTAAAAAAACTTTCGGAATTCTTCCCTCTCTGTTTAGAATAATGATGAAAATTATCTGAATTTAGATTGAACAGTGGCGTGTTTAGTTTAACTTATAACCTTGTATCTGTGTAAATGAATTTTGTCACAGTTTCTAGTTATCACTTGCATATATAGTGGCAAGTCACTGCTGCAGCAGAGTGGTTTTGTCCTTGAATCATAGGCAAAGGAAAGAATATTGTAGGTGCATAGTGAGATCTGAAATCTATATTTCTGCTGAATTGTACAGATCACTTATTTGAATACAAGTAAAAGTATTTAATCTATGGCTCAAGAAAGTCCAGATTTCTTTCAGCAGCTTCCACTGTGTTTAAAACATGTCCTTTGTACTTTTTGAATATAAAAGATTAA
Source organism: Monarcha castaneiventris obscurior (assembly GCA_026261815.1). NCBI lineage: Eukaryota > Metazoa > Chordata > Aves > Passeriformes > Monarchidae > Monarcha > Monarcha castaneiventris. The sequence continues at coordinate 5,946,773 of JAMPIT010000624.1, read as the reverse complement.
GTGAAAAAAATAAGCTTCAAAAGGAGCGTGTATTATTGAACTTGTTTATGTGTCTGTCTGTGGCTGCCCACACAAATACTGGAAGTTGTTCATCAACACTTTACCACCTGTATTCATTTTCTGCTTCAGCAGTGACTAATCGATTGCAATTTGACTTGAATATGTCACATTGTTCATGGATATTTTCTCTTTATTCTGTTCAGTGTTTGGTATACATCTTCCACATTCATACCTACATGTTTTGTTTTCTTTGGCTGAAAAAATCTATGCTGCTGTTTGGCAGAACATTTAGGTGATTAATGTAATAAAAATCAATCTAAGACCATATGTGAGGCCAGGTGAAATTTAAATAAAACTTATTTCTCTCATTCATGCTCATTCTCTCACAGGTTTTACTCCCTCTCTCCCACCATGTTCTCATAGGCACTGTGATACATATATGAATATGAATACCTGATAGAGGGAATAAAGAAGAAAAAGCCAAACTCTTTCCAGCGGTATCCAGTGACGGAACCAGAGGAAATGTACAGTTTGAATTGCAGGAAATTCCATTTAAACATAAGAAAAAGATTTTCCTTTCTTGTACTGTGAGGGTGACTAAGCACACTCTCTAGTTGCCCAGAGACGTAGTGAGGTCTTCAGCCTTGAAGAATGGTTAGGAAAGCTAAAGACCTGGTAGAATTAAAGCTGGCCTGGGACATGAAGGACAGCAAGAAAAGCTTCTACAGGTACATTTGTGATAAAAGGAAAACTAGAGAAAATATCGGGCCTCTCCAGAAGGAAACATGAGACCTGGTTGCCCAGGATATGTAGAAGACTGAGATACTCGATGTTTTTTACCTCAGTCTTCACCAACAAGTCCTCCAGTCACACTGCCCCTGTCACAGAAGGCAGAGGCAGGGGCTAGGAGAATGAACAGTCCAGGTTTTACCTGAGCTTTGGTCAAAAAGGTCTTGTATTCCTTGATGTCAGTTGCTGATTGCTGCATACTCATTCTATTGAAATCCCTAAAAAATTTGCAATTAAATATGTTAAATATGGGGTTTAACCCATATGCATTCTGAAGTATTTATTTAGAACTTGGAGAAAGTTTGGCAAATGGACTAAGAGGTACTTTCAAGTGTCTGTATAAACTGATAGAATATAAAGTCAAAGTAGTAATGGTTTGCTTTGACTATATCATTAGAAAGTTGAATCCTAATTAAACTGAGAGTTCTTTTCGAAAACTTTTAATACTCATTAATGCATTAATTTGCTGTCTGCTTCCTCACTACCATACAGATTTTCTATCAGGATGTTTCAGAAGGACAACAGCAAAAATATTGACCATGTTATGACTGTCATTGGAAAGAAGTTGATTGAAATATGAAAGGATTTATGTTGCCCTTCTGCTATAGGGTAGCTCTTGTACCATGTGGGCCCATACAGTCTATGGCAGGTGCAATTCCCCAGGAGAAAGACTTTTCATGTCCCTGTCATGCTCTTTTACCATTCTGCAACAAATGAGGCAGGTGTTATATATGCGGGTCTTCTTTAGGAGATGCATATCATCTGTTCCCAAAATATTAGTCCTGCAGTACAGCAAGAGAGGAAGGATCTTTTAAAAAAAGGAATATACACCTTCAGTGTTGGAGAAGGAGAATGAAAATATTGTATATAAAAATGGCTGATGAATTTGTAGTTTATAAGAATTTAGTTCTGCAGTATTTTAAAAATGCATAGTTTAGTTTTATATAAGCTGTACATGGCTTTTAAAAGATAAGCACTCAAGTCATTAGAGCATATGGCATTATATCTACACCTGCTGGGGTCACCAGCAGGAATAAGTGTTTCTTCATCCTCTGCAGAGACTTCTCCCACTTGAACTAACAAAGTGTCTAATGGAATGTGACAAACTGTTATCACTGGACCTGTGCTCTAGGAGGGCAGGGTGCTGTGTCCCAGCAGGGCAAAGCTGCTGTGCCATGCTGCTGATAGCAGAGAACTGGTGAGCACAGAAACTTCTGTATTGTATCACAAGGTCTTTGATCACTGTTTCCTCCAAGGCTTTCATATTGGGACTTTGCCTTTTCTCCAGACTGTCTTCTTGTATTGCAGCTTCTCATCCCTTCTCGTCTTTTTGCTAAGCTATTTGTGTTCTTATGTCTCCTGGCTTCCAGTCCTAGTTTTTGTCTCCCAGGCATTTACAGATTTAGACTTTCCTAATCTGTTTCATTCTTCTGTTAGAGATTCTTGCCCTGTTCCTGACTACCACTGAACTCATTCTTACCAAGAGCTCTCTCTCCCTCCCTTCTTCAGCTCAGCTTCCCCTGCTTCCTCCCCACATTCACTGCAAATGCTGTTTTGTTTTTGATTCCACCATCATCCTTGTTTTCAGTCTTCCTCCTCCTTCCTAAGCTTTCTGGAAAAGTTTTCTTTCTTTTTTCAACTTTTCTCTCCTCCTGCATTTCCAGTTGTGTGTCATCATATTAAAAGTCAGTTTAAGAAACAGGGTGCAATAGGCTGAGGCTACAGTGGGGATATAAGGAAGTAAATGACCTCTGTTCCAGCTTTCATGTCCCCCAAATTATGTTCCAGCAAAGCCTACAGCAGCCCACAGCAATCCAGGGCTGCAATGGCAGAGAAGGTCCCGAGGAGCTTGAGTTTGCAGAGTGACAAATCTATGTAGAGCCTTCACTGACAGCTGGTGCTTGTGAGGAGCAAAAGGGAGATGTGAAATGAATCTGCAGTTTGGACAGTCCACTGAAGCTTTATAAAGAAATCATCTTAAACTACCTATAAATGGCAGGTGAAATTTTGCCTCAGTTCAAGTTTGGATAAGTTGGCTGAAAATGAGGCTTTGGAAATAGGGGTCAAAATGAATACTAATGTTACAAAGTCCTGCTACATAGTCAGGAAAAGGAGAGTATTAAGCACTGATATAGTGCCAAGAGAGATAAGGCTCTGATTTAAGGGCTTGTAAGAACAGAAAAATGTGTAATCAGAAGGAGAATATGAGTAAGAATGGAGAAGTGTTAAGTAACGACAATTCTTAGTAAAATAAGTTTGTGCAAGAAATTCTGGAACAATCATATACGGGAATCTGATTTGAAAAATGAATAATTGATCCTAATTGGTAGAACTGTGCATCTAAAAATGACATTTTATTCAGTCTTTATGAAGAGATGTGTGATCATACCATATATATTTGGGTAACCATCTCTAAATTATTCAGAGGACAGGAGAGGGAAGTTAAAACAAATAAAGAGAAAACATAGGCAATATGAAGATATAAATTCAGTTGTAGGAGCATGACTGGAAGTGGAAGAAAGAAAAGTTGATTGTTGTAATGAGAAGATTTTCCCCTTAAATTTGTTATCTCAACTTGTCATGGGTGAATATTGCGGGAGATGATTTTTATAATATGTAATATTCCTGTTCTATTGAAAAAAAATTTTTAAAAAAATCTAGAATTTCCTCAAAGGGAAAAAATTAAATTATAAAGTTCAATCATTTCTCGATCTTGTACTGATGTTTCAAGGCTAGATGCATTAAGCATTCTCTTTTCATATATGCATACATAGGTCCCCAAAGACAATTTCAAGTTACACAGTCAGTTAATGATCCAGTTTCTTATAGGAAGACCTTCTTTTAAAGATGTTTTATTTTGTATTCATTGAGGTCACCGTGTCTCTCATCTTTGCAAGCAGCTCTCATTCATGTCATAGGCAGTTTAACGAGCTTAAGCTCCAACAGCATCTTCTGGTCCCAAATGCCTCCTGACAGAGCAAAATGTACACAAAGCTATCAACCTCTGGTGCATATGAAATTAACAACAAACATCACAGTAGAGAACTCTATAGAAAGAGATAATTGCAGATGTACAGTAACAGTGGAATCCTGATGGAGGAATTGGGCACATGCACTCATGCTGTACCATCTCCTTAATGGTCTGTTCGTGTTTTAGACAGTCCTGCTTTTCTCAAAGCACAGAAGTGAAAATATAGCTGAATCAATAGATATAAATAAATTTGGGGCTTCTAAAGTGTCTTCTTGCACGTTTCTTTGCAGGCAGAGGACATTATCTATCAGGTTTATTGAGTATTTGTGACATATGGCATTACCTTCACTACAAAGTACACAAAAAAGGAGAAAGTAATCTTTTTTCTGTTATGCCCCATTCCTGTGCACTTTACAGGATCAACTGTTAAGTTTAATGGGAGTCTTTAGTATGCAAGTGTTACTGGTTTGAAACCAGGGTGAAGGATATTACAGATTTTTCTGAATTTTAATCAGAGATGGATAGAAAGATCCTGCAGAGCAGATTGGCTGTCCATTTATTTTCTCAGGCTCTGGGATAATGACATTCTTCAGGGCTTTGTGAGATTTCTAGTATTTGTTAGATGCGTTTGGTGTCTATGCATCCAAAATAATTTACATTAAAAAGTATGTTTCACTGCAAAATCAAGTGGCTGGGAATGAGGAAGTGTCTGAAAGGCTCTTATGCACTTTTACTCACCTGCCTTCCATTTTGGATATGCATCTGGAGACAAGGTCAATACTGGGCGCAAAGTACATGGTTACCTATAGTGGAAAAATTAAAATGAAATGTCCCTTGGAAATGCTATATTGGGGCCCTATGAAGGGTCTTTAGCTTTGTTGACTATATAATTTCTGTCTCTTCTCCAAGGTAGTGTGCACCATGTGTCATAGCAGCACTTGCTGTTGACCAGCCAGGCTGCCTCTTGCCTGCATAGCCTCATGCACAACCAGGTTTGCTGCTACTGCTGCTAAGGGAGCATAAAGCAGTGCTGTGTGTTTCTGGGAAAGGGGAGATTGCTCCCCCAGTGGCATTTGTCATTTCTGCCCACATTCCTTTTCACATCCTTTGGGAGGGTCTGTCCTGGCCCTCTGCTCTGGGGTCACTTTCTGCTGCAGAAGTAGCCTGGAGAACACAGGCAGGTAAGTCAGTCTTTGGGGACAAGACACCATCAAAGATCAGATCAGCTGGAGTGGGGGATTGAGGGTTCATGAGAGATGTTACAGAGCTCACCCAGACTCACCCACACTCTTGGCTTTTCATACCTTATTCTTCATCTCACTGACAAAATTCTGCTGACATTTTTGAGCCCTTTGCTTTTGCACAGAGCTCCTTATCCCTCTAAAACAAATAGACAAACAAATCCAAACCTCGCTAACACTTTTTGGCCTCCCGTGGTCCTTCTTTCCACTAGTAGTTAGTCGACGAGTTTAACTGTGCTTTAAAAATGGATCAGGTTTGTGTAGTGCATGATGGTCTGGTTTAGTCCTTTTTAGAAGCAAAGCAAATTCAAACAGAGCCAAGAGCAAAAAGTCGGCTCTTTCACAGTTGGCCACTAACTGTGAGTAAGTTTTATATTTCTGTGTGCTCAGCATGAAATATCCAGGAACAGATCTGTGGAAGCCTTGAGCACACAACTGCGGCTGAAATCACTTGAAGTTGTGCTTTGAACATACAAGATCCTATGAAATGCTAAATGTTCAGGAGGATGATGGCTTAATGCTCTTGAATTAAGTGCCCCACATTAGTGAATGCTTTTGACAGTTTTGGCTTTACCTTATTTGGGCCTTAGTTCCCAGGGGGTAAAGCAAAGATAAGACCAGGTAATTGGGAATGCTGTCAAACTCAAATAATTAAGGCCTCTAAAGTATGAGATTTGTGAAGAAGATGAAACAAAACCCATGCTGAGAGCAACGATTTAGTGTTCAAACCCTAACTGGTATTTTTTTCAGAAAGGCAAACTATTATTTCTCCATTCAAAACCCAATTCTTCTTTTTATGATGTGGAAGGTGTTTTCTTTTCTCCAGGAAGTTTATTTAAACTTTCTTCATTGAATCCTGATTAGACCAGACACTTGGTTCAAGTTTGGAAAAAATGGAATGGGAAGCATGATTGGAAAGGTAAGTGTCAGAGGATATCATCTGTAGCTGCCAGAAATGGATTTGACTAGATTGTCTTTTAAGGTCATTTCCAACCCAAAGCATTCTGCGAATCTGTGAAATGTTGTCATTTTGCCTTATGTGCCAGTGTACTAATGCCATTATTGAAGATTCCAAAATCTGTGTGCCTGTGAGTTTATAACTGCACCACTCTTAATCCCTCTTTACACTTAGGCTGGGATCTTAGCAGAGGTGGGATCTGAACACTCACAAATGGTTTAATGCAGGTAAAATTCACTGTGATGCAGAAGCAGGGAGTTTGAATTCAGACTCTTGCCAAACTGCTTGTCTGTCTCCACTGACCTTGTGCTGGGGCAAGTTCCAGGTTGCGTGCAGTACATGGTCTCAACAGATGGAGAGTTTAACTCCTCATTTTCTAATTAGTATAAAATATTTACTTGTTATGGTCTACTGACACCCCTAGACCTGATATGAGTATTTCCATACTCACACAAGAAACAGCTTTCAGTTATTGGATTATAATCAGTGTATTGACAGTGACTCTGGAATTAACACTTATCTAATTTTCAGACTCAATTATCAGCTTTATTTCTCAGAAGGCTGCCATTTGATAAGCACTGTAAGATATATAAGCTTTACCCAACAGTCCAGAGACATAAAACGATAGGATCTTCACTGCTGTGTTTTATTTCTGAAAGAGAAGTTAAACTTCTTGTCATGAATTACAGTTGCCAGACCTACATACAGTAGGGACTGATAAAATTTTATGGCCTTGAAATTGTCACTCAGCAGTTTTCCTAATGTTAACAGCCATTCACAACCAGAAAATAAAACACAATATGCTCAGAAAAACTACGAAATTTTGGGCGAATCTTGGCACCTTATCTGAGAACTTTTTATATTGAGTATGTTGCTTGCTGGCAGTGGTTCATGGAAGCTTGCAGAACTAATTTTGCTGTGGAGAAATCATTCCTGTGAGCAAATAATTCTTTGTAAATCCATTGATACTGACAAAGGGGAGGACATGTATATAAATAAAATACGTATATAATAGAACGTAATATAATAAAACATAATTTCTAGCTGGGGTGGGGAGGGATGAACATTGCTGATCTTTAGTACTTTAAAATTGTAAATGCATCCAGGGTTAAGTAACAGGATAGTCAATTCCAGTCATACTAATTACCCACATCTTTCACCTAAAGCAGCAGATATGGTATTCTGCTTCTTTATCAAAGAAATAATAAAAAACCCTTCATGCAAATCTGATTCCAAATGTTGAACAAATTGTCTAATTACTTTGTAAAGAGATGCGTGATCAACTACCTATTTAAAAAAACATGATACACTGGATGAATTGCATAAATTATTTTGAAAAGTGCGCAGCTAGACCATGAAACTTGTAACTCTCTTGAGGCTGATAACGTGGTCCCTGATTAGCATTTAATCTTTTATTTTGAGGCAAAAAAGAGCACCTTATGAAAGATCCCATTCCCAATGCAGTGTTCTCTGATTTCACCCACTGTTCCAGGTGACTTAGACTGTAAACAAGATTTTAAATAAAGGAAGGGAACTATGGCCATAGCTTAAAATCTTTTTCTTACAACCAACTCCAGCATGGTTTAATGCACTGCTGCTTTGTAAAAAAACCTTCTGAATTAATTTGTAAAGCCTTAGGGTAGCTGTGTTGTACTGCTTTAAAAACAACTTTGAAGGAACAGTGTGGCTCTACTGTGGGCAGGAGTGAAGTGTTATTGGAAAAATCATATTGTAGTCCAATGGAAATTACTAGGTTTCTCACACCCAGGAAAATGAGTAGTTCAAATAGTCCAGCTGAAGGAAAAAACCTCAAGTAATGCTGTCCTTATAGCTTGGATTTAACCTCTCATGGGCAACATTCTCACTGGACCTAAGGCATATCTGGAAGGAGAATAATCACATTGACTGAGCATTGAGTTCAAGCTAAATGAGTTTAAGTCAATGTGCCTTGCTCACCTGGACTCACCTGACTTAGACACCTACATGTAGCTTGTCCATGTGCCAAAAACATCACCTGCACAAAACTGGGAGCTGACTATGTTTCCAGAATTGTATCTCCATTTGTTTTAAGAACAAAACAATATTGTTTGGATCTTGGGAAATCTTAAAGATTGATTTCCACTGCTTCTATTATAGAAATATTTTGCATGTGTTTGTAGTGAACAAAGTTGGCACACTGTTGGAGCCTGATGTCCTTTACAGTCCTTTTCAGAGCAACCTCATCACTGTGCCTGCTTCAGGAAGCCTGTATTGCCCACATAGACTGTAAACAAAGTGTTGTGATTAACAGAGCATGGGGATTTTATCAGTTTGTGGCTTGTGCTATATCTACTATGAGCCCACAAGCTTATGTTTTTGGAAAGTATAGTGGAACATGTGTGATATGTTTCTGTGAAATGGCTTGCCCTCAGCTTCTGAGGGATGCTTCCCTTTACATTTCCAACTTGCTTTAATTTTAAGGGCAGTTAGTCTCTGGTGACCACAGACTAGGTATGAGTTGTAGACCATGCATGAAAGTGCTTCACTTGATCCCTGCTGTTGTGTTAAAGCCTGCAGAGAGCAATTTTCTCAGACAGCTAATCTCACAAGATTCTCTGAAGGAGAACCAACCTACTTCAAACTGCATTTATAAGCAGATTAAAGTTCTGCTCAGTCACAACATAGTTGCACATGACAAAAGTCACTTTATCAAGTGCACCACCAAATAGTTGCTGTGGCTTCTGGGAAGTGTTAGAGTGTCAAGTCACATCTATTCAAATAATCTAAACCACAGGTCATGAAAACATGGGGAACCATCAAATTTCAAGAAACCTTGGCTACCCAGAGACATAAAAAGCCTGGCGAGTGGTGGTTCCAGCCTCCGCAATAGAAAAGAATCTGCAGAAACCAAATGCATGTCATTTATAACCAATGCTGTAAGAAGTGTAAAGATCCTCAGAAGGGTTCTCGGTCCTGATGGAGATGGAGGAAACTACAAACAGACACAATGAAATTCTGTGCCCTATTCTGAAGCTAAATACAGCACACAGATGTTGTTTGTTTTCATCCATGAAGTGGTAAAAACATTTCTCATTCTAGAAATTAAGACTTTACTGCAATTAGCATGAAGGTATATTTATTTTAATAGGGACATAAGTAACTTAATAATATTAAAAAAAAGTTTTTTATTCCTTATCATCTCCACTCATCCTGTGCTATGCACTCCAATGCAAAAAGCAACCAAGGAAACCAAAAGCAACCACACAAAAGATAATGTAGTTTTATTTCTTGGACCTTCCTTCCTTCCTTCCTTCCTTCCTTCCTTCCTTCCTTCCTTCCTTCCTTCCTTCCTTCCTTCCTTCCTTCCTTCCTTCCTTCCTTCCTTCCTTCCTTCCTTCCTTCCTTCCTTCCTTCCTTCCTTCCTCTCTCCCTCCCTCCCTTGAAACATCAAAAAACTGAGGAATGAAGCAAAGACAGTAGGCTGAAATGTAATAGCATTAATTAAAAGCTTACAGAGAAGGAAACTTTTATAGCACAAGTTTTTATCAATTGAAAATGACTAAGAAGCAGCACTGGGCATACTCGTCAGAAGATGGTGACAACCCACTGATTCAATGTGGGCATGGAAAACTCAGGTGCCAAGATATGCAAACATAAAACATGATAAAACATATTATATGGTTCAAGGTGAACGTTTTTTGAGGTTGCGTATTTCCCAAAGTCAGAGTTTAGTCAGTTCTTGTAGGTATCAAGAAAAGGTGAATTAATCTCCTTTGTTTGCTTTCTATCACAGCAGTATGTAGGACTGGTTTTGCAAAGCCTGTGCAGTTTTGCAATACCATATTCAAGGAAGATAACTCAGATTAGGACAGATTCAAAAAAAGAGCTTCTAAATTGAACATATCACTGAACATCCTACTACATAAATACAATGTGGTATTGCTGGCTTGCAAGCAGTCAAGTCACTTTGGCTTACTAAATTAGAACTCATCAGATGAGTTATAGGGTGGATTAAGACAGTGCATCTTCAGAAAAGCTGAATGCTCAGCATGGCAAAACAAAGTTTTTCTTGAGTCTCATAATGAAGAAGAGTCTGGGGGTGGATGAATTCTGGTTTTAGTTTCCATTTTGTAAGGAAAATTTATCAAGATTTTAGCTGAAACGGCAGCTTTTTGCATATGTAGGAGTGGGTTCTTAAGATTCATTTAGCCAAATTTAATAATGAAACAACATTTGAAAGTGAAAACCAAAAAAACCTATTGCTTCAGGATTTAAATTTTATATATGTGTATATATAAAATTTAAGATATTATTATGTGTATATTTTAAATTTAAATTATATGTACATATGTGTATATATACTTTATAAAGATCTCATTTAAATCCTAAAGCAGTAGGTATTTAACATAAAATGCAGATATATAAAGTCTGAATTCTTTGTGTTTTTTCATATATTTTCACCTGAAACACCAAAAGGACACTACTTTTTGGGAAGTTTTGAGGAATGTCTCTTTTTATATGGAATGACAGTTGATATTGTATATGATATTGTATGAGTATTCTGCAGCAGGTTAGCAGAAGTTTGTACTTTTTGTAAAACTCAGTTGTGAGAGTCATTGTCTTAGAACAGCTGAAGGAATACCAGCTAATGTTGTGGATGAAAAAGCCTAATGCAGCAGGAATATGGGATGAAGGAACATTGTATTATAAATTGTATTAAATCAACTACAACCTCTTCTGAAGAACTCGTGGTTTCCAACACCACTTGTGAGGCTTTGATTAAAAAAAAAAAAACGTTTCATTCCTTTTTGTCACATTTAAAGAATTCTGTGTGGGTATGGACAACAAGTACTGGTTGGACACATTCCAGATTCTAAAGAATGCAAGATCTGATACTCATCATGCTTCTTTCAAGATAATTTTATCTCAATCACATTAATCAGAACTGAAGTCATGGGTTTTATGCAGGACTGAAATTTCTGGTTGTTTTCATTAGTACCCACACTGACCATGAGATGGTCAGTCTTTTAAGAAGAAGCCATATCAGACTAAACACCCTGTTAAAATCTGTATGACACATTGTAAAAAATGCTTTCATTTCAGTACAAGAATTGTCAGTGCTGATGGACTCAACATTTGCTCGGATCTGAGCCAATACTTAAGTTCTTAAATAAATGGGCCTACGGATCTTCAGAACTGCCAAAAGTGAACCTGATAGAAATTTCTGTTAAGAGTCACAAGGGACCTGGATAGTTGATGCTGAAAACTGAATTTTGAGAATGGCGGCTGGTGCTTTTACAAATGAGAGGTTGATCCAAAATAATCTTTGTTTATGTAAACAGGCTTCAGAACTTCAGCCTCAGACCTTTTTTCTGAGCTTTGATAAACAGGGTTGTGTCATGCAAGTGCAAGGTTGTGAGTAGATGGGTAGGATTAATGCTAGTTTTATCTCAGTTGTCCTCTGCAGCCACTCTCTATCTTGCTGTCCTAGTTCTCCAGCTGCAGGTCAGTAGTGCATCCTTTACTGAGTTTTTTCTTGCCCCCCTTGCCCCAGTTCTGTTTATTTAGATTTTCAGATGAGTCTCCTACTTGCACACCACCTATCACAGTTACACCCGCAGTTAACTGGTGACTCATGATTTTTGCTCAACCCTGGAAGAAGGGAGAGGATCTGAAGGATCCAGTAGGGGAGGCAAGGTGGGAGGGGGACATAGTGGGGTGGGACAGCATTGGTTGCAAGGACAAGCATCTGGGAGCAGTGCAGGCAGTTTCTTTCTAAAGACCTACATGATCACCATGAGCATGGAGGAGTTAATGTTTCCTTTGTAGTAACTCCCTCTTTTAGCACAGTGTCTTCAGATGCAAAGATGAGACCTTGTGAATAAACCCCTTAGCAAACTTTAATAATCTACTAGACTTGCAATATTTTCCTTTTTGAATATGTGTTTGCTCATGTGTGTTTTCAGTGCTTGCAGCCTCTGGAAATTATCAGTAAGTGTAATTAAGCATCATAGTACTATCACTGCAAACCACAGACTTGATGATACCATTTTTTCATTACACTTTTGGAAATTAGCTTTGGTTCATTTCTATCACACTGACAGGGCAGTGGTGGAGAAAATATCTGTGTCCCTTGGCTTTCTCTGGAATTAGTATGGCATCTCACACTCAGCACCTCTGGAGAAGCTTTGTATTAAGTGCGTGACTCGAGTATCATGCGGCACAATGCTGTGGGTACTGTTAGGAAGACAAAGACTGTGGCAATGAACCTCCTCATAAAATGCCAGCAGTGAGGGCTAGCATCATAAATGCTTCAGAATTATAACAATCCAAATTAGTCCATTGCTGACAAAGGTGATTACAAGAGTAAGGTTAACTCACATCTGTAAAAAAATTTGGTTTGTATTGTGGACAAGTCTCCTTGTGACTGACCTCTTTCAGAGAGCAGGGAACAAAACTGGAGTCTGCTTGTTTTGGGGTTTTTTGTGGGTTTTTTGTTTTGTTTTGTTTTGTTTTTTGATTGGTTGGTTGGGGTTTTTTTTTAAGAAATGTTTATTTGTTTTCTTATCAGTGATTTTAAATTCCAGCTACTAAACTTTTGTGATGAATAGCACCTTGTAACAGTTACAGATGAAAAGCCAGGACTTTGTTCAGGTATTACAGAGCAGGTTGATAACCTTAAACACTTCAGAAAGGAGCATTGTGAGATAATCTTCCTGCTGGCATGTGTAAAGGGGCATTTTCTGATTCAGGGAGAGCTGCTTCCTGCAGATCTGATCCTTTCCTTATGACCTCCAGCTGCAAAAATGCAGCATCCTGCTTTCTTAGGGCACAGTCAACTCTGCTAGTGAGGAAGGTGCCCCCATGGGTAGTTTACAGTGTAATAATCTGCTCCAGTGTCCATTATAACAGATGTCTCAGAGAACAATGCTAATTTTATCCTGAGGAGGGTCAGAGAAAAGAAAACCTGGGTGTGACCTGCACCTTCCATTGCAATTCTAATTAGTCAGTCACTACTCTATGCCGTAAGTACAAGGGACTTCATACCCTCTCTACATAGCACCATGTGGAGCAGGTGGTATTGTTTTTGGTATTTGTATTTGTATATTGGTATTGGTATTTGTATATTTGTATTTGGTATTGTATTTGGCACTCAACAGGGGTGTAAAACAAAACTGATAGACGACCTGAGTACAGGCACAGGTATAAAGCTCCATGTGATTCACTGTGGTTATCTGGGGGGTTATGAAATGTGCTACGTCTGCATATAGCACTCTGAATGCTCTGCTGAGGGTAAGCGGGTCATCTGTTGCTCTGAGGGGAAATTTTTATCTCTTCAAACTCCCATCCTTTTACTGTGGCATTTCCTGAACACTGTTTGTGTTGCATGCCTCCTTTATTGTCCCCACTTTTCACACTCCTCTGGGACACTTTGTATGTGGAACTAGTTATGACTGCTGTAATCTCTAAAGTCTTTGAGTTTTGCAATGGACTCTGGTATCATTAAAGACATCCTTTTGCTGGCCTCCTGCCATGCTTTTCAAGGAAGCACAAAGGTGAGAAAGGTTAGTACTTCAGTACAGATAATAGCTAAATGTGTCTGAAAGGAATGGCAGGTTTTGTGCCTCTGCACGATGGTTTTGTCCTTTCTGTGATAGAGTGGCAGTGCTCTTGCATTCTGATATCCCAAGAGCCTGCAGCAGGCAAGCTTCTCTATTTTATTTATAAATCCTTTTTGAATCCAACATAGCTGAAATCACAGGATTTGCTTCCTGGAGTTTAAATGATTTCCAGTTGCTGCACAATCATATTTCTCAGTGTCCTCATTTGCTTGCTGCGTTATCCTTACAGCACGATCTAGACCTTTATCTGTTTCAAGAATGAGATGTTAGTCCTGACACCACCTAACTTTATTTAGGGGTTCTAATTATGATGGTTCCTTCAGTTAAATCAGCCAAAAGCCTCAGACCTTGCCAGAATGCATATGGCCAGACCATCTTTTTGTAATGTGTATTTCCTGAGGTATTCTTGGATTCCTTGAGTCAGGATAATTAGTGCTTTTTATCAACTGAATCTCTAGTCTGTTTTGTGGTTCAGAAAAAGGACTAAAAATATTCAATTTGTTTTACTGTTTACAGAACTGTTATTTGACTCTGCTTCTATTTGGCTGCATTTTATTATCACATTTGTGACACACAGTTAGCTGTGCCTTTTATAAAGCTTTGAGTATAGGAACAGTATTGAAGTCTTCATCAAAATGTTTGTTTCTAGGGACACGTTCTTCCAACATTTCTCAACTGTGAATCCCTGCATTTCCGTTTTCCTTGGCAAATCCTATCCTTCCCTCTTAAATTAAGAAGAGGCCATGTCTCAAAATGAGGCCAAAGGACACTAAAAAATATTAGTGAACAGTTCTTGCCCTTTCTTTTCAGCTGATGGAAGCATCTCTGACATCTACAGCCACAAAACCTTGACTTTTTAGTGCCTTCAGCTACTAGGCTTTAACTTACTACTTTTCCCTACTGACCTTTTTATTTTTCACTTGGAAAAAACATGTCAAGGTATGAGTTTTGGATTAATAAAAGACCTCAGTTAAGCTTACCTCCATTGAGAGCTAAATCCTCTACACCTAAGATAAAAAGGTCAGGTATTTGTGCAGCACAGGTGAAACTGTATCCCCTACCTACATCATATTACAGGAGTTAATACTTCCGTGAAATTTCATGGTCTCTGTAGGTCTCTTCAGCTTACAGCAGTCAGCTGATACATGTAAAGACTAATTCATATCCCCTTGCCAAATTGTCTTTGGCAAAGGGCTAAAGAATTAGCTAAAATAGTCAAGGCCTGCAGGGATCCTAAGCTGGACAGGGTAATTGTGTCTATGTTTTCATCTTAAAGAGATCATGTGGAAGTAGAAAACTAACTTGGAATCTCAGCTAGGTTTTAGGTGAACAGAATAAGACCAATGAAGAGCTAATTAAACAAGTACTCAGGGCAATGACTGAAGCAAAGGTAAGAGTTTGTACATCAGTTAATTGTCGGACAGCTTCTTCCTCTTTAGGGTTGCTCTTAAAGGACTTCACACATGAAGTGAATTCTGCACAGTCATCTGTGCATCCTGAAGACAAGTCTTTCCACTGTTTCTGGGAGGACTGGCCCTAGCTTTCCTCATTGCCAACAGTCTCCATCTCTGATTTTGCATGGCACCTCCTTTTCTTCTGCCTGTCTCTGTCCCTGGGAAGCTGCTCGTTCTTGGTATGCTCGGTAGTTTCTGTGCTAGACAAACTCTTGCACTCTGTTCAGGGGGATCAGCCTGATTCAAAATAGCTGCCAGGACAAGGCTTCCTCCCTGCTGTTCTGCACCATGAAGAAAACACAGTACAGGACATTGCAAGCAATGAACAAATTAACCAAACACCATGCATGACAAACGCTGGACTCAGACTAGATTTGCATAGGTTAAAAAAACCCATCAGCCTTAAAAGTTGCATTAGGTGACAGGATGAGACTTAACTTCTTTTAAAGTAGTGTCTGTCTGGAGAAATGAAATATGCATCTTTACCTGCACTGAGTGTTTCTACAGAAGACAGACAAGAAAAAAACCCCATCAAGCAGTAAAATAATATGCAATTTTCCTCTGTGTTATTGAAGTAACTTAAAAGCCCACCAGTGATAAAATGTATTATCTACTTGTTGCTTATTAGACAATTTGCTTTTGGAGAGATAAAAAGTGCATTCTGTTTAAGGGTGTTTCAAGGCTGCAGTCCTCAATCTGTCTGTGTCATGCTGCAGTGCTCCCTGACTAACCATGTCCTGGCAGAAAAAAAAAAAAAAGAAAAAAAAAAGAAAAGATACATCCCTTACTGGTCAACCATTCAGAGTACTTGGTAACTAACAAGATTACCGATGTTTGTTGTAAAATCTTAGGTGACACCATCCAGCATAAAATGGGTTTCTGTTCTCAAGGAAAATGCAGGGTTGATTGTGTAATGCTGTTTTTCTCTCTCTTCTCTAATGTTTGTTATTGATTTCAATTTGAAAAGAAGCTGTGAATATTTTGAAAATAGTAAATCCTCATCAAAATTACTATTGACAAAAGGCTTCAGAAAGTGAACAACCACAATTCAGAAGGTATGGACTGCATGGTGTCAAAGGTTTAGAGCAAACTACATAATGATTTTTTCCAGACCATTGAAGATTTTTTTCCTTTCTTTTTGCTAAGTAATAGCCTATTAGAGATGCACTAAAGCACTGAAGCATTACACAACTAATCATACTGTCTGACAAGGTAAAGTATATGCTTGACAACTACCATTCAGTAAATACAATTTAAAGTTAAATTACATGTTTTGAAAAACAGCATTTCCTTCAGGACTTTTTAATCCATTAAACCTTCTGTCACAAAATATCACTGATGCCAAGAATTTACTAGGTATGAAAAATGATGAAGCATTTATGTGGATGGAGAGAACATCCATACTCACATTAGACTGGACTAAGATTATTATTTTTTTATTAGGAACGTGATATTGGGTCATTTTGTTAAATCGGTGAGGATGGATCAGGACTGTGAACTCTTGTTCAGAGAATAAACCAGTCATGAATTTTCTGGAGTAGAGGAAAAGAAAACACCCAGCTGTTCTGCAGCTGTTTACTGTAGGATTTCTTGCAACTTCCAGTCAAGCACGTAGCATTCGCCAGGCTTAAGGGAAAGATGATACATTGCTCACAAGCCATTTCAGTAAGCATGAAGTCATAAGTATTGCACCTTGACTTTCATCCCTCTCTTGACAGGTTCTATTATTAAGATTTGTAATTTTCTTCTCCTCTTCTGTTCCTGTCCTCCAATTTTCCCTTCATTAATTTCTCTTAGCTATATCTGTGAAGCTGTTTTAAAATACATTCAGGTTTTTCTTGCCTGTAATATGTGAAATTGTCTCTCCTTGTATTCTTTGTTTTATCATTTGCTCAAATATTGTGGGTTTTTTCTAGTTCTAAGCCTACCTGCTGCTATTGCTTATTTTTTCAAAATGTCTAAAAACTTTTACTGATTTTATATCTTCTGATCTTAGACTAGCTCTCCTTTTTTCTCAGGAAACTCGTGGTTATAGGGGTTTTTTTTGGTCACTGTTCTAGGCAAAGATTTTATTCAAACAGTAGTTTTGAAAGGATTTAGCAGAGGAGAAATGAAACTGAACATCCTTAATGTTTTCTAAGTCTAATGATATATCATCTTCTTTCCTCATTGTTATTCTCATATGGCATCCTTGCATTGACAGTGGTAACAGCACTTGTTAGTACACAATGTTCCTGTAAGCTTATTATGGTTAATAAGCTTCAGTTTTATGGTTAACATATTGAGTGTCTGTATAGTTCCTGTGGGTTATTTGAGATTCTTCTTTCATGCACACAAAGAATTGAGGATGCCTCTCTGTTTTCCTGGTAGAGAAATTTTCTTCTTTTGTTATCTTTCTCAGAATCTCTACAAAACTGTCATTTGAGGGCTGAGTTTTGTCTACTGTACTTGCTCTTGGAAACTGCAGTAGTGCCAGGTCAATGTGCCCCGAAACAGTGAGCTGGAATACTGGGATTTGGTGTCAAAAGTAGAAAAGAATCCCAACCTACCCAAGCATCTTGTATTGGCTTTTCAGTTTGTCTTTCCAGGCTCTGTTTTGTCTTGGTTTTACTGCAAGAATGAGGAGGAACATAAACTTGGTATACAGGTAATTGCTGAATCAGAGGATGTTGCAGATGGCCAAAATATGATTGGAATCCTCATTTAGTATGATAAGAATTTTTGACAATACAGTCACTAATGGCTATTAAAAAGTGTGTCTGAATGCACCTTCTGGTTCAGGAAATACTTGTGCTACTGTAAGTCTTTACCATGAGGAGTATGGCTCTTTAGTTCTGTCTGCTTCATTTCTACCTCAGCAACTAGTCACACTCAAAAGCAGGAGTTTGGATGCATGAGTCTTTGGAATAACAGTTGTTAGAGCATATTTGGAAGCTTTCATGCTGACCTTCTTTCTGGCCTTCTTCCCTAATCTTGTCCTCCCTTCCTGGTTATTCTTTTTCTGAATTCAGACAAAATAACTATTGTGAGTGTGGGATAAGAACCGTTGAAAGAGATGTGTTTTTACTGAACAGAAATTTTGGGTTTGGTGTCAGTAATCAACTGAGTATGAATTAGAAAACTCTGGTACTTAGGTGGGAGTGTATAATCTCTATTTGCCTTCATTAAAGAACATTCAGTTGCTTTTGTATATCTAAAGATATATGTTGTTTCAGGCTGCTCAGACAGCTCCTGAATCTGCTAGGGAAAAAATATTGTCTAGCAAAAATTGCTGTATTCTCCCATTTGCAAGAACTTTGCTCCTTCCATTCTTTGGCCAGTGTGATTTGCTACTAACCATCTTTTAGTTTTAGACTATTTTGATGTATGTGGAATTACATAATTTCATTTGTTACCACACATCAAATAATCAGAGTGTTTTCAGAAGGCTAAGGAGCTGCAGCTTTAGAAAAATTATACATGACTATGGTAAAAGTATCCCCTATGTTGTTCACTGGCTACCTAATCATTAAAATACTAAAATAAATTATACTGATACATAAAAGGCTGGGAATCACAAAGGTTGAGATAGGTGACCTATAGACATATTGAGAATATGATCTTTAAGGAGAGAATGCAGCCACTCAATTATATTCAATACTTACATAACACAATATCACCTTCCAAATTTGGAGACCAAATCAACAAAAAATTAAGTGCAAGCTGGAAAAAAAATCAGATTTCAAAATAATGCAAGGAAGTTGCCAGAGAGATTTTATCAACTGAACTGCATGTTGCATGATGATATGATTCAGAGATAACAAAACATAGAATACTTGTGGAAAACAGTTTAAAGCTATGGCTTGGCCAACAAACTATATCCATTTGTCTATTAGACATGAAGTATTAAAGCAGAAACTTGTGTGATTCACAATGCACTTATAGACCCACATTTGAAGCAGCATGTAATTATTTTTGCTTTATGAGGAGAATAGTTGAGCAACTGAAGTGACCCTCTGAAGAAATATAAAATATATTTGTTAGAAGCCCCCCATGAAACTTATGTTTCTTTATGAAGACTACCACCCAAAAAACCTGATCATGCAGTGGCATCAAAGGTGGTTTGACTTTAAATTAGGTACTGAAATTGAGGTTTTTACTTCCAGTTGAGTTAAATCATTATCACATTGATTTATAGCAAGACAGTTGTCCAAATTGTGCATCTTAAGAAAAAT
Source organism: Monarcha castaneiventris obscurior (assembly GCA_026261815.1). NCBI lineage: Eukaryota > Metazoa > Chordata > Aves > Passeriformes > Monarchidae > Monarcha > Monarcha castaneiventris. The sequence goes on along the minus strand of JAMPIT010000624.1, from coordinate 5,927,545 downwards.
CCCATGACTTAAGGGAGTTGGACTGGATAAGGGCATTGGACTAGGTGACCATTAAAGGTTCTTTCTGATCCAAACTATTCTATGATTCTATGATACCCCAATCTCAGTGGGTGCAGTTGGTGACACATACAGAGCATACTGCAAAGTGTCCCACAAGGTTATGGCACAAGGAATTTTTGTTGCCCGGTTTGATTCCAGCTTGATGTGGTGTCCTCAAAGTAAAGCATCTCACCAAATATGTTGTGTGGATTTAACATTGATCCTTGGGCTGTGTTGTGCTGTGTGTCATGGGGGTATCAGATAAGGAGGAAAAGATATAGTCTGATTTTAACAACATCTCCAATATTTTGTTAAAATGCAGGTCAAAGGGAGCCTGAAATATAGGAACTGAGTGAGCAGAAAGTGATCAGTGATTCTTATGGAGCTGTGTCAAGTTACAATTGTACTGTGTGTGAATGAAAAGGATCTGCGTGGGGTTATGGAGAGACAGTGAATTAGCACATGGAGCAGAGTTTTTCTTCATATCATTGGAGGATTTTCATAGTTCTCAAGAGGGTGAATTGAGCAAAGAGCAGTCTCTCACCTATGTTGTATCTGTTTGGCGTTCAGCAAACTGGGCAATATCTGTTTAAGAGAGATGAGGGAAAAATGATTGGAAATTTTGGCTCCCTCAGTTTTCATGTACACTGATCTGCTGAGGTCAGGATATGCATTGGAGAAGACCCAGCCAAAACTCTGCTTGCAGTATCTCATACAGTAAACATCTTAAAGCAAATTAGTCTTGCTGCTGCAGAAGATGGGATATTTAAATTACTTGCATATACACTTACGTTTTGCATTAGGGAAAGAAGTGCTGTCTTTCTCTTAATCAGTCAAGGTGGTGGAGCGTTTTCTAGGGAAAGGCTGATTTTTAAAAGTTGAGTACTAGTTACTCTTGCAGTTCATTTGACAGTGCGGTCCATTACAGGCAGATTTCTGTCTCTGCAGTACTAAACACCATCTTCCCAAAGCAGCGCATTTCCATGTATCACAAGTCTTCATTTCCTTGGTTTCATGCTTCTCTAGACTAATTTGATTAATTTCTGCAGTGTGTCAGGTTAAACTCACTGACAGGAATTATCTGAGTATTTTCAGTGTGGTCTTCATCACAGTGCTCTCATGGAAGACTGCAATTTTCTTCTCAAAAACATGGCTGCGTAGCATCTGCAATGCCCCCCTCCCACTTTAGGCACAGTTTTAGTAAGATTTGATAGATCTCACTGACAAAAAACGATGCCCGTGCCTAGCTCCAATAATAAATGAGAGCTTTCTCTGTGTGTCTCTAAGTGAGCTTCTAGTCAAGGTTATATTTAATGCAAGGTCATCAGTGCTTGTGGTTTTTTTTCTGAGGACTGGAAGGAAAAAAAAAATCATTGTTTTGATGATGACCTGAAGAATGAAGGGGCAGTCTCAAGTGATCTGTGATGGCAGTATGTCGAAGTATTCAGAAGAAAGTCAATGTCAGTACTGAACTTGGAACCAGAAAGATAACGCTTGAAATTGAAATATTGTATAAGAAGAAGACAAAGCTAAACTCATCTAAAGCTATCAGGACTGAGCCTTAACAAGGGTTTTCATGATGTTTTGTTAAAATTTTTGGGTAACCACACAAGACAACACGTCGTGGGGATTTTTAATTCAGCTTTATGAATTTTGGCTTTTTTTGCAGATGTGAAAAATAATAATAGTTTAAAAAAATAGGACCCATTATCCTTAATAAATGAGAATTTACAGAATATCCACTTTAGGGTAACTAAAAGGTTCCTGCTGCTCAGTTTGTATGTATGGGGGTTGTTCTGTATGTGCATGTGCTTCTCTTGGAAAACAATGAGAAAATATTAATGCAATCTAGAGTGCAATTTCTCAGTTGAAGCATAAGGTAAAATTTTAATTACATCATTTTTTAAAATATTTATGGGATTAAAAAGTCAGAGATGAAAAACAAAGAGTAAGAAAAAACATCCTACATTACTAGAAAGTAGAATTTTTCCATTTTGGTTTAATTCATACACCAACTCTCTCGGTTCTGTGTAATTGTTTTGTTTTTTTCCTTGCCATTTTTACTGCATTTTAATCTGCAAACACTTTCACTGATGGCCTAAAACCTATTAGAAATTTAAAGTGTTAGATTTGTTGTGTGTACAGCACAGGGATCACCAAAATCAAAATCTGTGAAGAAAAGAGACAAGGCTGACATGTTCAAACAGACCCTTGTCTTACGATGGCTTGTGAAGCTGCCTACCGATGTGGTGTGGTTTCTGTTGAGAATTCAGTTATGTGTGAAGGCATGAAAACAATTCTTGTTGCTATTGAGTAGAAATAAAGATGTTTTGGAAGTAGACTTAACAGGACTGATTTTAAATTTGGCTCTGACAACAGACAGGATATATAACTCTGTATCAGCACAATGTCAAAGTTTCAAGGCAAGCTGGTGAATCTAGACATTTGGTCACTTTGGTGAGTTTCTTGAGAGACTGTTATGGGTAGAGTAGCTAAATAGGCAGGTTTGAGACCTTCCTCATAGTCTTTGGTATTTTTCATTTTCCCTAGAGAAATCTCTAGCTGTCAATCCACCTTTTCTTTCTCAATCAGGACATGCCATGGTAATGTTTATTGCTACACCTGTAAACTTTCTTATCAATATACTTTTCAATGCTTGCCTGACTGAATATAGTGTATATAAAAATGTATATTCAGCAAAAAAGGAATTACAAAAGTCAGATGTTTTTTAATTGAAATTTTGCAGGCAATTCATCACAGCTCTTTTTGTGAATAAATTTTTATATACAAGATATTTAATTTCAGTGTTTTGAAGGAACATTTTAATAATTTCATAACTGTCCACAATTAGAAGAAAATAATCTTACAGAAAAACCTTTTAAACAAAGGATTTTTGATTATCCTATTTACTTTACTTTCTCATGCCTTTTTAGCACTGCTCAGATTCTGCATAAAACTTGTTTCAGTCAGCTCAAGCCACTCTTTTCTTTGCTGTTCAGTGATCAAACTGAAACATCTTCTATTCCCTCAACTCTGCCTGTTTGCAAATTCCAGCTTTTTATGTCAGCTTTACTTCATCAGTTCATACATTTGAAGGCCAAGAGAGATCACTAGATCACTTAGACTGAGCTAAATATAACCCCAGCAACTGTACCAGAGTAAAATTTCACCTAGTTAAGCTCTGTAGTAAGCCAGATAACTTGTAATGGGCTCAAGCTTGTCCCAGAACATCTGTCAGTCTTGATTTGAGGATTTCAACAACTGGGGAAATATGATCACTTTACTTGATGGCTCTGATAGTTAATCACCACTGCAATTAAAAAATTGCCTCATTATGAGTTTGAATATGTCTAGCTGCAAGCTCCAGCCATTGATTCTTGTTATGCCTTTCTCCACTAGATGAAATAGCCCATTGGAGTCCAACATTTCTCTCTGTTCTACATAAAATGTGCGGTTTTAGGTCAGTCAATGCCAGAATAATACAGTAACCCTCAAAAGATGTCACATTTGAGAACAATTAGGCACTGATGTTTAGATGCTCTCTTTACTATCTGGGTTTTGCAAAATCTACTCAAAAAAGAAAATTTGGCTGTACCATTTGGCATGTAGCTAGAAACACCATTGCTGAGAACATAATTATATATTTTTTTAACCTTGCTTTCTAAGGAAAATGGGCTTTTAAAATCATACTATTTCTGTCCCTTTATCTTCTTCCCTCATTTCCTGGAGAACCTGGGAGCTGACTGAATAATTCCAGCCATATATGATGGTTCAGTACAGATCACAAAGCTTTTGTGCTCCTTTAGTTTCTTATAAAAGGCAGAGGGAGGAGAGATCTCTGTTCCATTCATTGCCATCCCCTCTTCCCTCACCCACCAGAGGAACAGCTGCTGCAGGCTGTTAAACTTGAGCTGGTCCCACCAGCCCATCAGGATCTGAGTGGTTCTGTTTTAGATGCGACCAGGATCAGGATGCATTCACCAACCGGGAGCTGTGGGAGCAGTTTTAATGATGGTGAGGAGAAAGGGTGGTTAAGGCATGGTAGGAGGAGATACTGCAGGAGACAGCGATCATAAGGGTAAATGCTGGAATTCCTGAGCTGGAGAAGGTTGGAAGGGATTACAGGGTCATAGGAGGTTTCCTGGAGGAACCCATTTTTCTTCAGTTTCTGACTCAGATTGCCACAACAAAATATATCTGTAAAAAGTCAGTGTGCTGGCTCTGAATGTGCCAGCAGACCCCACAATATATTTGTCATGATCACAACAAAGATTATTTTCATTATATTTTGCAGATTCTTATTCTAAAAGGAGTATCAGGTTATTTATATGTGTAGCTTATAGCCATAAGATAAATTTTTGATGTCCACTTGGTATGCAGCATGGTCGGAATGCATTTTTTAAAACTATTTTCACAGCTTTAATCCTGGTTTTGTGGCAGAAAAAAAATATAATTTGCCTTGTGCTGTCATCTTCAGAAACTATTTTTTAGGCCTAAGACATAACTTTGCAAATCAAAAAATCAGATTTCTTGCTCTCTTATTTTTTACCTTTTCATTTCTATATATTTTCTCTTCTTTTAGGCTTATTTTACACGTTTCCTTCAGAACTAAAACATGTGAAAGGAAAGTAACCCATCAGGACTAATTAATAGAGATGATAACTTGGTAGGTGAAAATATGTTTAAAATAATTAACTGTGCCATTTACTGGTTGGAATTGTCACAGTTTCTTATTAAGAGTTTTCAGTAAAGGGTTAGCCCAAAAATTATATTAGGGTATAAATATGTGACTCCTGAGCTCTTGACAGAAACTTATAATGACCTAATTTTACCTTCAATTCAAAGCAGTTTTCTTTCCAAAGCCCTCTCTACTGCATACATTTCACATTGAAAAAATGGCTGAAGACTTTAAACCTAAAAAAATGTTTCTTTACTGAGGGACTCCCCTTCTGTGGGAAGAGCACACTTCACGGCATCATCTGCTATGTGTAAGAGAAAGCTAAATAAGTATGGGAACTGAGACCTGGACTGCTGGCAGAATAGCTGCATTGACTTCAAGAGCAAACCTCATAATTCAGAGTAGTATTCTTGGAGATTCTGAAAAGAGATCATTTCTCAAGTAGGTTTTGGGCTTTCTCTTTCCCTTTGATTCTTTAGGACCCTCATCATTCATGTCACATATTGTTCTTCAGTCTGATCCCTCAAAAAAAACCAGTGAACTCTTTAAAACTATTTTTCAAGAGACTAAGAAATAAATTTGAAAGGAAAATTGAGATTTGAACCTCTACTGTTAAAATAATACATTTCTCAATTGCCGAAATCAGGATTCCTGCAATTTTAAAGGAAATTTGAATAGGAAAAGCAACCCTCTAGCCTTTATATTGTGCATATCCTTATTCAGACATTTTTGAGACCTCAGAACATGGAGATGTGCAGAAGGTCAGCTGAGAAGTATTTTAAACTGGCATCTATTCCCCTTAATCAGCATTAACGTCACCAACAGCTGCATCAAACCCCGGCTACTGCAGACCAATCTAAATATTTTTTTAATCATCAATAGAAACATTTCTCTTAACTTCATTAGTTCTTGGTCTAGCCCCTAATTCAAGTACCTCCTAATTACAGGCTGCCATTGGCACAGCTAACCTGAGATAATGTGTCCCATGTTAATCCTCATTACCAGCTTTCTCAGCCCTTGCAATGAAGAACAAATGGAATAAACTTCAGTGTTGCATTTCTGAAGCAGTTTCTTTTCAACCTGAGAACAGTCAAAAAATTTCACAATTTTAAATAATGCTAAAATTTTCCCTTTATATTTGCAAACCACTCTGTCATATTTTTGTGGTGTGTTTAGCTTAGCCAGTACCTGGATTTCGAAAGCACCTATTCATGCTTCTAAGATCATTAAAATTTACATTAAATGTCTTTGCATCAGTTGCCTCTGATTGCAGCCAAAGGAGTACTGAGGGATAATGGAGCATGGCAGAGCCAGACTACACAATGGCTGATCAAGGAGCTTTGTTTAAAAAGGACATAAAACCTCCAATAAAACAAAGAGGAATTAAAATGTGACAGTGGATGAAATAATATCATTAAGAAGAAAATGAGAGATCAATGAGGAAGACAGTGCTAATATTGATAAGAGCAAAAACTGTGCTGCAATGCAATTAGTGCCTAATGAAAGATGGGAAAAGAGAGTGGTCAGTTAAACACACCAGTGTATAAAGTATTTATAAAGCAATTCCAAGACCATAGGCAGCCAAATAGAAGAATTAACAGGAGGTGTGAACAAGGTGAAATTCAGTATAGAGTGGATTTACAGAAGCAGGCCTGGAAAGCAACGACTGGAACAGAGCTATGAATTGTGTGATGCTCATGAAGAATGAAATGGTGGTTTACCTATCCTCTTCTATTATCTTTAATTGGAAGTACAAAACTGGAAGCATTTCCACAGTTAAAACAGAATCCCCCTAAAAAGGCATAACTGGGGGAAGAATAAAGAACTCTTTTGCAGTAGTGAGTGATTGGATCCTGCTGTTGAGTGCCACTATCAGACCTGTCTAATTTTCTGCAGAGACAAATGCTGTTAGAAATGCTGTCCTTACAAGAAACATTAACTTCCAAAACACTTTTTAGGCAATACATATTATTCCAAATATTAAGGTCTAACATTTCTGGTTCTAACAAGATTTTTCATTTTTTCATTAATGGGGTCATAATGTAAGAACAGGAAACCCTGTCTTGAGCCTGCTTTAGTTAACTGGTTCATCTATATTCTGATTATAAGCAAAAAGGTTTGGATCAACATCCTGCAAGTTGATTGTTTAACTTTGGTGAAAATATGAGCAGGGGGACTAGTTCTGTCCAGATTTAAATCTCCAGAGGGAAGTTTAAAAAAAAGGTATGGAAGAACTCAGCATTTGAGTGCAGAAGAGGTCCAGGGTTTCCCAAAGTGAAAGGTCTTTATACTACTAATCAACTTTATCTCAGTCAAGGGAAAGTGTGCAGGGGAGGGCTCCAGGGGAACAAGGGAGAATATTAAAAATAATTAGAGCATATTTTGAGAATGAGAAAGTCTATGAACTATGACAGAAGACTGCCCAAGATGTCAATGAACATAGAGATAAGATGAAATCAGCAGAAGATGATTCAGAGAAAGGGAGGAAGGGCAGAGGAAGGGAAGGAGAGAAGGGAGAATACAGACTGGAATGAAGAAACATGGATATGTTTGTTGGAGAAGAGTCAATATTGCTCCTACAAAACACTTCACAAATCTGTCAGTTGTTTGAAGTAATCAGGGGCAATGTGATCAGGCAGAATGCAGGTGACATGTGTTCTCTGATTAGTGGCTCAAAAAGATTGTTAAAGAAACTTTGGTGCTATTGGGATGATAGAGATGATCACTACATAGATAAATCTCCCATTAAAAATTAAGAACTGGAATTGATGGTCAGCTTTCTCAGTGCAGCAAAATGTACAGATTGCACACAGTTACCTGGGGTACGAACAATGACAACATATCGCAGAGTCCTAGAAGGGCATTGTGATACTGACTGACTGAAATAAAATGGCAGGTGGAACTAGGCACAGATGTATTCAAGATACGGAGAGAAGAAAATCCTGCCTTTTAAACAGTTAGTTATTGTATCTGTTCTGTCTGTCACCATTCCAGAAAGAGATCTTAGAGTTACAGCAGGCTGTTCTCGTTAAAGGTTCTACAGAACCAGCCAAATCCAGCAGATGTGCAAGTCTGGCCAGTAGCAAGTTACTGGCACATATAGCTACGGGCCTGTGACTTACAGCCTTCCCTTTCCTCATCTTTGGTCCTTTCCCTAACCATTTTTAAGCAAATATTTTACACAATCCCACAAACCCTTTCTGGAAACTCATCAGAAGCTTCATACAAGTTCTCTGAAATATTCCCTAACTCTCATGTTTCCATTCCTTATCATTTCCTCTGCTCAGGGCAATTCTTATGGCTGTGCCCAAGCACTTCCCTTGATGGCCATCGAACAGTGACCAGAAAGCTCGGGTCTCCATTACTGTCCCCATGATCACCTGCTCCTATTGCTATGTATGAGGGAAAGTATCATTATATGCTTGCATTTGTCTTACACATTTTTCTCTATATCTGGCAATTATTTTAGGAGACATGACACTGGGATAGAATGATATTTTCTTGAACCTACTATGGCTAATTTATGTAATTCTGTGGGAAATGATGATTCACTTGGCTAAACTGACAGTGAAAAATACCTCTTATTAGCAGCTTCCAAAGGAATTTTTGCATTAAGTTAGTCCTTAGTAGCCAAGATCAATATGTAACTGGCATAGATCTTGTCCAGAGTGGTCTGAATAATGTCCAAGACCACTGCAATTTTGTGGAATTGAATGGAATACTTTATTAGTCACTCATCTAGAACTTACACATTACTGGGGCCTGGAGAAGGCAGAAGAAAACAAAGATATTTTTTTTCAAAATCCAAAATCACAGAATCTTAGAACAATTTGGGTTGGAAGGGACCTTAAAAGCCATCTAGTCCAACACCCCTGGAGTGAATAGTCAATTCCATTAAAATGGTGTGCAAAGACCAGTTGACCAAAGGAGAAGCTGAATTTCCTTATTAAGAAACCAAGATGAAATCCCATATTAATCCCTCTTGTGAATCCCTGTTACTTTATATGCAAATGTGCTGCTTTTGACATATAGTCAAGAACTGAATTCTTGCACACTCTATAAACACATTGACTTCCTTCATTGAATTGACTATAGAATTTGGCAATTTTGCTTGCTTCTTGGGCTTTTCCCAATGTTTGATTAGAATGTCAAAGAGTAGTTAACCCAGCGTAAAAAAAACCCCCATTCTTCTAAGTACAGCATTTTTAACATGCTGAATTTTAAATTTATTTTGAAGCCTGTAACTTATTGCTAAAATGTCTTTGGAAAACTTCAGTAATATTTAATAGTCTATCATTTTAATGTAAATTCTTTCAGCAGCTCAGTTCTGAATTGGATTTGCTTTAATTCAGTTGTTCTCTAAAATTCAGTTTAAAAAGTGCATGAATATTGTCAATGGATGCTGACTTTTGACTTAGAAGGCAAAGCAGATTAATTGCAGTATTTAATGGAGGGTGCCTCTTTTGTTACAATATAAAATATCTCTCGTATGTAAACTGTTAACTATCATAATTGTGCTGCTTTGGCCAAAATCTAGCAGTATATCCTCTGAGAGAAGTACAGGTTACAACCACCCTTCCCCCCACCAGGTTTGGGAAGAAGAAATTTTCGTCGAAGGAAAGTGAAAGAGATAAAAACTATTTATTTAACAAACAGACAGGAGAAGAATAATAATGCTAAATAATAAAATCTCTCGCTGTAGAGGAACCTGGGAAGATTTCAGAGTCGCTCTGTAGGTGTGGTCCCTCCTTCTCAGAGCTGATGTGGGGGTGCCCCCCCTGCCCCCAGGTGGGGAATTCTCCTGATGTGTTCTGATGTTGTTGGAACAGTCCAGAAGAGAAGAATGGAAAAACCAAAGTTCCAAGAAAACAAAATTCAGCTCTCCATCTCACACCAGAGGAAAAAAAAAACCCCAAAAGCTGGCTGAAGAAGCAAAAAGAAGGGTGCTTCCTCCATGCCCCTGCAGCCTGAAAATGCAGAGGAGTCTCTATCTCTGTGTCCTTGGGAACTGCTTTGAAAAGTTCATTTTTTGTTTTGGTTTTTTTTTTTTTCCCTCCCCTCTCAAGCTCAGTTTAAAGGCACAGAAAAAGGCACAAAATCAATTTTTTGGCATAGAGCCGTGATCGGGGATACACATCATAGAGTCACCCCAAGACAATAATGAATTATTTGCTGACTACCCCTTATTAAAATCAGGTTTTGGGCAATCTGTCACTGAAATTGAACAATATCATCCAAACATTGACACATTACCTGAAAAGCCAGGTCTTCCTCATAAATCAGCAATAGATAGGACCTCTTTCTGAAATAAAGTTGTTTTCCTATCAAGACTGGTCAATATGAACAAAACGGAGTCAACAATAACATGATCAGTTCAACAATGGGAGGCATAATTCATTGAAAGCAGCAAATGCTGATTGCATGCATTAAGAAACTGGTAATTATAGAGCTGACAAAAAAAAGCAATAAGGGGAGTTCAAAAGGATCTCAAATCAAGCTTTCCTATTGTACCATAAGAGGTTTATAGTAATTTGCAGATGTTATTTTTCATCATAAAACATTTCATGCTTAGAGACTATCTAGCCCTTTTATTTTACTGATGTTGTGTTTAAAAGACTGTATCTCAGAAGCAAAGTGGGATTGAGGTAATAAATGTAGATTTGTAGGGAGACAACTGTGGATATATTCATGTCTGCTTTAGTCTCTGCTGCTCCCTAAGATCCTTTTTTGCTTTCATTCAAAGATGACTCTGATATTTGCACTCAGTCAACACAAAGCTTGTACATTGTGCACACTGCAAAGACCCATGTCTGTGTCCATGGGTGTTCACTGCCTGTTGGGTATAGAGAAAAATTGTACCTCTAATTTCACATATAAAACTTGCAGAAAAACATATAAAAGAGAGTAAGACATAAAAAAATATTAAAGAGTGTTCCTCTCTGGTGGCTGGAGAACAAACTTTCTGGACACCTAATTGAGGGTCTAGCTAGAGTTTGTTTAAAGTGAGATAATAGCCTGAAATGCCACATTTTACAGTAAGCATAGGTGCATAACATATTTGAGGGTCAGTCATCTTCCAATTGTAATGTTAAATCATTTGAAAGTTATCTGTAGACCTAAGAAATAAACTTTATTCCTAAAAGGACAATAAATGTGACTACTCCCAAGATATGTTACCTGAATATTATGCCAGACTCAATAAGGGACTGTCTCTTGCTCTTTTATTTGCAGATTTTTTTTTTTCTTGCAGGAAGGAAGCTAGTAAAATCACAGAAAACCCTAGAATTTTCAGGCAAAAGTTGATGTTTGTTTTCATGTACTCTCAAATCTCAGTGTGATAAGAACATCTCTGCAGAAACCTTTACATCTTTGCATTGAAGGCAGCTGGGGACATTCGAGACATTCTGAGACTTGAGACTTGCATTAATAAGTGGAGACTGGTTTTTGAATGCTAAGAGGTTTTTCATGGTAGCTGTCTATGCAATTTATTTAAGACAGGCTGCACTGGAAGGAGAGGCCACTGCCCATTTCACCCACTGAATTGGTTCTGTATGACTTTTACTTGGTCTGGGATTGGAATTGGGATTGTAATTCTAAGAAATTACATAAAACTTTATGAGGTAAAGCAAATGAATAATATGTTGCATTATTTTCTAATTAAAATTAAATGGCATGAGAACAAGAACATTGCTTAAATGATGGACGGAGCTTGGAAGAAAAAGCAGCCCGAAATTACCACCAGACTGATAATTAAACAGGCTAGTGATAAGGAGGTTTATCATTATTTTCTGAGGTTTTAGTGGATGTAGTGAAAATTATCATGGAGCTGTGTCATACTGGCAAATGTGACTTTGACCTCTACAGAATCTGAGCTTCTGTTTTATTCCACAGCAGTTCATTCTCTTCTCCCACTGTTCCAGTTATATTTCTCAACCCCTTGCTGTGATACCTTTTTCACCTTGAATAAAATACAGGGGTTTTCTGCCTGCATTCAGAATACCCCTTTGCATAACAAACCTGCATGCAGCCCCTCTTGTTCCTTTGCACTACAGTAATAGCTTTTTCTCCTTGTTTTAGCTTATACCTTCATCTTTTGATCTTATCTGTTATGTTTAGGATAGAGTTCATGACAAACAATTCCAGACCAAAAGCCTTTAACAGACTTTTGAATCTTCTTCAAAATGCTCACAGAAGTTTAACTCATGTATTCTTGTGTTGTCATTTTGGTTTTATTATATTCTGGGGGGAGAGGAGGAGTTTGATGCCTATTATGTACTTGTGATTATTTCTTATTGAAAAGAAAACAAAATAATCTTTTCAGAAAGGATTATTAAGAACAACAATAATAATGACTGTTCATTTAATAATAAATATATTTCACAGTTATGCCATTTTTTATGTCCTGATGTAAAAGCTTGACTTTAGCACACTTTCTGTTTAACATCTTGATTGATGTTGGTGTTAATAAAATCTTAATTTTTAGACAAATATTGTTAAATATTTTCCTTAAATCTGACTCATATATAATGATTGCCTCTCAATAAAACTGCTGCTAAGTAGTCTGCACCTTAAGAATAAGATAGGTTTATTCCTTTAGACATCACTCAGGTAAAAGACCTTTTGAGGCTAACATAATGCTCACCTATGGTTTTTTATTCATTTTCTGATTAGCAAAGCCCATAGAAATGATGCAAAATGTGGGTGCAGAAACAAAAATATTTAATCCAGCAATGACTGTGTAGTCTCTACACAAATGTCTTCTGGTCATTCTCTTCTATTAAACACAGAGGACTGAAGAAAACAAATTATTAGGGCTAGCTCATGATAATCACCTTACACAGTACTTCCCACTGGAGCTCCTTAGGAAATCACCAGTTGAAATCAATGGGGCTTTTGAAGGTGTAAAAAATTAGTCAGGAGGAGCAAGGACTTTTCAGGTTACAATTTAGTTTCTCTGAAATTATACTGTTTCCTGGTAGCTCATCTGAATAATTTATTCATAGAAAGGTTTCCTTTTTCTGAAAATGTGAAGTCTCTCTGGTTTTCTCATGATGTCATAGTTATTACCTTTCCAATTCCTGTTGATCTTGTTGATAGAATACATACCTTTATTCTTCTAAACGTTGGGAGATTTTTTTGCTTTACAAGAGTCGGATTTCATTTTCAAAAGCTCCCACTTTGACTCTCTAACCTCTTGAAAATCACTTTTTATTCTGATTTTTATATTCCTCTGAATTTTTACATTCTTATTTAATTTCTTTCTGTCTTTTGCATTAAATTTTAGTATCAAGACAATAGCTATGTTTGGTGTTCATTAGTATAGTAGTCCTTGAATCTATCCCTGTTTACTGATTAAGACTAATATTAATAAAGAAATTGCTTCATGAAGCACTTGAGCTGAACTTTTTCACCTTGAGTAGGAGGTGTGTTTTTTATGCAAAGTACTGACCTATTTAATTCTGTTTTGCATTGTCAGTAACAGCAGCAGCAGTTGTTGGCCTGTCTTCAGAGGCCTTTCTCTATTCAAATTTGGGCTTAGTTCTTCCACTACACACATGGCTCTTACGTGATTAATATGCAAAAGAACAAGTTTGGTTGCTCATCTTGAGTACTGCAAAGAGTAGGAAACACCAAAATTCTTGATACAGAAGTCAGAGTTCGATCTTTAGTCTGAAAACTGAGAACTTTTAGAAGCCGAGGAGTGACTTTTTACTCTTGTCATCTCTCATGCAGGAGTTGCAGGGTCAGGAGGGGAAGAAGAGTTCTTATTCATGGAAGAGTCTCAGTTTCTTTGGGGAAAAGACTGGGAGGACAGCTATAAACACAACTGCACAACTAAAGCAGTAATTCCACAGCTGTGAAAAACCATGTAGATTGTAAAGCTATAATCTTGCAAAAGGAGGGAAGAAGACAGAGCTTGTGAAAACAGTATGTGGATCCCTAAGGCATTATGTTTTCTACTGGAAAAGATGAGTGTCCTGTGTCCTTAGAGACATACGTGCCTTGTCCTAGAGAATAGTGTGCAAGAGCCGTAATTTTACTTAAGCTATGATGATGAATAGGTACATGATGAAAGAGATGATTTGGTAGTGCTTTATTAGCATGCTAATTTGGTCATAAATAATCTGCCAGGTTTTGTACAGCTGTCATAGATGGCAAAAACTGTCTCTAGTTTTGGTATCTTCATACCAAAAATGCTGTGCTAGCTTCAGTCTTCTCATGGCTTTCCTAACCACCTGGGAAAGGCATTGTGAACAGTTTAACCATGCTTTTTATATATATCATACAGTCATAGAATCATAGAATGGTTTGGCTTTGAAGAGACCTCAGAGGTCATCTACTTCCAGCCCCCCTCCCTTGGGCAGGGACAATTTCCACTAGATATCGTTTAAAAAAAATGAGTTCCATCCCTCTATTCAAGAGAACTGTAAAAATTAACAAAATCTTTCGAAAGGAAAATTAATGCAGAAAGAGCACCTTCTGTCCAGGAAGGAACTGTTTCTCAGACAGCTCAAGTGTTTGGCACTCCATGCACTACAGTACCTCAGAAGCACAGGCAATCTCTTGACTAAAGACAATGCTTTATTGGACTTTTACTTTATAAACATTTTAGTGTCTATTTATGACAATCATTTCCAAATTTGTTCCATTTTTTCTTGTCCTTGCTAGCTAATTCTTTTTCCAAACTGTCTCCTTAACTGGTTTATTTTCTTGTTCAAATTTTCTAAAGAAAATCTTTATTCAGAAGTTGCTCCGACACCAGCTTATCTGCCTCTGCCTTTGGACTGTGATCTGTCAGCACCAGCACACACTAGAATTGCACCTGATTATTGGAGAACACTTGGTATTATTGTGATAATGCCTTTCTAATTGCCCGTATCAGGACAGGGCATAGAGAATTCCCACTCCACTTGTAACCCGAAGATCTTATTATCCTCTTTTCAGTCAAATGTAATTTTGTTTTCACTGCCTTTCTCAGGTCACATAAATGAGAAAGAAAGATCCCCTTTTCATTACATTTGATTTTTTGCCCTCTCCTTCTTGAGGCAGACCATATGTTAAAAAAATGAAACCATCATTAGGCATGTGGGGGTGCTGTTGAAGAGAATAAAGGCTCCTTTTCACCTTCCAATACTCAAAGGAGATTTGTAAGACAGATGGGGACAGGCTTTTTAACAGACCTGTGATAGGACAAGGGGTAATGTTTTTAAACTGAAGGATGGTATATTAGGTATAAGAAAATATTTTTGTGATCACGGTGGTGAAACAGTGGAACATGATGTCCAGAGAGCTGGTAGGTGCTTGTGTTGGTTTTAGCTGGGGTACAGTTAATTTTCTTCAGAGGGCTAAAGTGGGCTGTGTTTTGTATTTTTTCTGAACACAGGGTTGATAATATGGAGGGGTTTTCGTTATTGCTGAGCAGGGCTTCCACGGAGCCAAGGCCTTTTCTGCTTTTCATGCAGCCACACTGGAGAGGAAGTTGGGGGTGCTTGGGAGACTGGGAGGAGACACAGCTGGGACAGGTGACCCTAACTGGCCACAGGGATATTCCAGACCGTGTGATATCATGCTCAGTACGTAAGGTAGGGGGAAGGGGGGACATTTGTATTGATGGTGTTTGTCTTCCCAAGTAACCATAAGAGATGATGGGACCCTGCTCTCCTGGAGATGGCTGAACACCTGCCTGCCCATGGGGAGCACTGAATTAACTCCTTGTTTTGCTTTGCTTTGTAGCTTTTGCTTTCCCTATTAAAATGTCTTTATCTCAACCCACGTGTTTTCTCTCTTTTACGCTTCCAGCTCTCCCTGATTCTGTGGGTGGGGGAGTGAGCAAGAGTGCTAGCTGGGGTTAAACCACAGCAATGTCCCATCCCTGGAAGCATTCAGAGTCAGATTGGACGGTGCTCTGAGCAACTTGATTTAGTAGAAGATGTCCCTGCTCATTGCAGGGGGCTTGGACAAGATGACCTCTAAAGATCTCTTTCAACGCAGTCCATCCTGTGATCCTGTTACTGCTTTTCTTTAACCCGTGTGGAGGGTGGCATGCCTGGCTTCCTGCCTTCCTACCAGGAACCCCCAGTTGCTGGAGGTGGCATTGATTCTTCACAAACAGCACTTTAGCCTTTTAGGCCAATGATGGCAACATGTTCCAGTTGGAAGGCAGGAGCGCATGGGGAGGCCCTTTGAAAGAGAAAGCAAGCTCAAGCTAACTCCATGGGAGTATTAAATATCTGATAGAATTTATAGCAGTGTTGCCAAAAAGAAAGATTGCTTTCCACAGTAATTTTGAAAGGACTGGGGACACAGGGGAAGGGGTACCTTCAGAAAAAGAAATCCTTTGTTTAATTTTCAGCTATTGTAAACTTCAGCTTATTTAATGTATTTGAAGCAATTTTAGAATTTTATTCTACAGAAAAAAAAGAAAATAACATGGGATCAATATGGAGCTAATTAATTTACATCTTTTTCTGTTTTGCTTTAGTTGCAGAGGAAACAAATTGTACTTATTCTGCTGCCTCTTGAGACTTAGTTCTATCCTACTGTATCAAACTTCCTCTTCTGTGAGGTAGAAATTAGGTTCAACAGTAGTAATTGAAAACTTTGATGTGAATTTGGAAAGAGTCTTGCAATCTTACTTTGAAACTTTTAAATACCAACAATTTAGTAGTCATCAGAAGCTGTTCTTTTGGCTTCATAAAGCCTATGTTGCACCTCTAACATTTTTAAAGATAAAATATTTACTCAGTTTGAATGAACTTGAAAATATTTGAAAACTAATATGACATCAACTTTCTAAATATCAGCAGAGTGAAGAGAGTGAATTTCTTCCCACTTCTTTCGAAATTTTGGAGGACAGAATAAAACAGACTGGGGAATGGTGACCCACTGCTCTGTGTCCTGAACACTTCAGAGGCAGACTGTGTGGTATCACAATCCAGAAAGAGGAATGAAACTTATATGGTTTTGCAGTAAAAAGAAATTGTAAAAATGTACAGCTGAGGTGGAATATGTCTTCAATCCAGTGAGATAATTCATACAGAATTTCATAACGCACATTTTAGAAACTTCTGTATGAAAATCTCAGTCCCAAAAGCAAACATCATCTAATATATCAGCTCAAATAGCTATGTGGATTTTTGTCTTTTATGAGGACTATTAGGGGAAAGATCTGTGCCTCAGAGACAAGTGTATGTGTTACTGGAAAAATTACATGCAAGAGGATAAGACCACTTCAGTATGTCAGAAATGACTATTTTCGGATCTCTTTTTATAATTTTTTTCCTAGGGAAGCCACTGCAGGTAATACATCCACCTGCTCCTTTCCATCCCTCTGTCCCCAAGACATCTATTATTCAAGGACTTCTTCCACCAGGCTTTCAGACACCATATCTTCTCCCTCAAAGCCAGCATCTCCACTTCAGTGCATGCATTTCCATCCCCAAATCCCTTCATCTCTGTATTTTTCCTGACCACCTTTCCTTCCCCCCACACTGATGCTCCCTTCTCTCTGCCAGGGCAGTGCCTATACCTGGGAGCTGGTTCATGGGTATTTTTCCTTTCTCTGGTAAGGACTGTCTGTATGATTTAGGGGTGTTGTTATCCAACAGGGCATCAACACCTGGAGTCAGCTGTGGTCAGCAAGGATCTCGGACAGTGCTGCTTTGTGGTTAGGAGACATGGAGCTTATGCTGACCTAGAAGAGTTGTAGGTCTGCTCCAGGCATGCTGGCAACTGTACTCTGTCATCCTGCTTTAGAGGGCTGGCTGTGATCTAAGAGACAGAGAAGGGGTGGGAAGTTATTGCCATCCTTCCTTTTTTTGATTAATGCCCACCAACACCTTCCTAATTCAATACTTTTCCAGTGATTTAAGCATGTAAAGTGTGTGGCTCTTGAAAGTTATGGAAGAACAGAGCAATAACATCAAACTTAGCGTGTGGCCTCACAGACTCACATACAGACTCAGATTAAAAAGGTATTTTTCTGGAAGCATTGTTTTTTTGTATAGATGCAGTATTAAATCACTTCAAAACTTGATCAGTCTTCTCTTGGCCAGATATTTATTTTGCAGGGTGATGCCAGAGAGGATTAACTAGAACCATATATGCCTCTGTAAATGTCATTGATGGTGTTCCTGCTGAAATGTTTGTTTCAGTCCGTTACTGGGGCCTATAGAAATCCTAGTTGAAAAGGCTGTTGAAAAAATTATTTGGAATTCATTATTTCAAATGAAATAGAATTTATAATTTTGGGAGGGATAAAGTATTATGTACAACAGCATCAAACTTTCCTATAGAGGGTGTTTTTCAAAGTTATGTTTATTATTCAGAAAAATCAAAGACATAGGACAGGATCAAAGTAGCTGTACTTCAGAATGAAACAGAAGGAGGGCAGTGGGAAGAGAATCAAATATTCTGACCTACTTCAAGGCCCCTGGGCTCTCTTTATGTTTTGGCTGAATGCATTAACAAAACAATATCACGTTTCTAAAACCCAGCATGTTTTGGGGTAGCTTATATCAGTGTTCATACTTGTTGAGACTGTGATTTTCTGAAACTATGTATATATGTAGGGCAGTTTTAGTCACAGAAACACAGGATATTTTAGGATGTCAGGGGTTCATCTCTTCAGCCTCCTGCTCAAAGCAGGGCTTGATGTTTTATGAGGTTGCTTTTACATTCAATTTCCATAAGGGAGGATCTTAACAACAAAAGACAAAATTCTCGCCTAATAGTGCTGAAATCTTATCTATATTGATTTATGTCTGTTGTGAACAAGTATGTGGATATGAGATGGTCATGGAAGTATTTTCTTTAGCACTGATCTCTTTATTGCAAGCAGTATTGCTGATTAATTAATTACTGTCAGTGTCAGCCAATATTCAGGATCCAGTAAATAAATGCATACTTACACTGTGAAGTTGTGAAAATAATACTGGTGTTACCATCTGCTGACTGTGACACTTGTGGGCATTGTCCCTGTTATAGTTGTATTATCTGTAAGCATGCTGTTATTTTTTCTATGTCACACAAAATAAAAAACTAATTAATATTGTTCTTCAGGAAAAAAAAGGGGGAAAAGCCTATGTAAATTACACTAAAAGCTGCAGAACTAAGAGAACTCTTCTTTAAGTTTGAACTTTCCTAGGGTTATGGCAAGGATACAATTCCACAGTTGTTTTAGAGACCTATAAAGGAAACCATCCTTTCTTTTTTTAATTTTCCTGTATGATGCAAGTACAAGTCATGCACTATTCCGTTGATCCTACAGAAATTAGTTTTTCCTTTCAGTCTTGGCTAGAGCTTTTCTGATAGCTGACAAAAAAAAAAGACAAAATTGTTTAATGTGAGAAGAGGACAAAAATAAAATAAATATATTATAATAGCTGCATTTGATAAGATCTTGTTTTCTCTGTGCTAATACACATATAATTCCCTTTCCCAGCTTTTCCAAATACAGCTATCAATATTCCCTTGATCTGACCATAATATTTTCACACCTTGAATCCTCACATTGATCCCATTATTTTGTTGCTGACTGCAGGATCTTAGTAAGTTCTAGTGAAAGTCTTATTGACAATTTGAATTTTTCACTGTTATCTCAAGTCCCTAGTGTTTTGTATTTTTCTGTGGATGGAAAACTTCCTTTTATGCAAGTTGCTGGCCTGGCTGAATCATCTGCTTTTCTGTTTCCCTGAAAAATGTACTTTTTGTGGGAAGTTGCAGCAGGAAAACTAGGCATAAGGAGGAGCAGATGAGAGACTCAATCCTTAGGTTGGTTGTTCCGCTTCTTTTTACAAAGTGCAAGTTCTTCGGAAAGAGATTTGGGTCTGTAACTTGTCATATTTTAAGAACAATTCAGATTTTAATAAAATAAACAAAGTATACCTTGCTATAGGATGGGGCAAAAGTTACTTCAATATTATTTGATTTTAAATCTGGTTTTGTGGTAAGCAGTTTCCTTCTCACTATGGAATATGGAAGTTCAGACAATTCCATTCAGCTGTTATGGGAGCAGGAGATTTTGTCTGGGGTATTTTGTTTGGTTGGTTGGGTTTGGGTTTTGGTTTTTGCTTGTTTGGTTTAGTCTTTTTTATGGGGAAAATTCAACCTCTTGCCATTAAGTCAAGCATTTTGTACTTTGACTTCTACAAGCAAGAAATATCTAGGCTGGAAATACTCTATATAATTTTTATAATGAATTTTATTTTGTTCATTAAAAAATAAATGTCTTCATTTTTAGTCATGCCATTGAATGTTGCAAGGGGTTATCATGCAGCTTGAGCCATGTCCTGTTTTCTTTTTAGGAAAAAGGACAAGGTACCAAGATACAAAAACTGGGAAGACAAGGTAATAAGAAAATTTTCGGATATAAATGTTCCTAGAATAGGAATTGTTTCTTGTTTAACCAGCTGGCCATGTTTAACGAAATTTCCAGGGAGTTGTCGCTGCAATATATTCTTGACTCTATTTCTTTCATCAGTCCCTTACCAAAAAAAAGCATACCAATATGACATTCAACACTGCAACAAAAACCCCCAGAACTGGGGCATGAGCTAAATAAGTCTATTTTCACCTGTTGAAACCACTGCTTTTTCTTTTATTGGCAATCTTCCAAGCTCAATAACGATTAGTGAATTAGCGTGTAGCAAACATTTGTGATATACAAACTTTCTTCAGCTGTTTCCAAATCTAAAATGAATGCGATCACCAAGAGGCTTGCAACTCTCTAATTAGTTTCTCCAGAATGGCTAATTTGATATCTGCGTTCACAGACTTGACTGTCAGATATGAAACAGTCAAAGTCACTGAATCCTTGAGCAGATGACCATCCAAGTCTCACCCCACTCCTTGAACTACCAACATTCTATGTCAATGTCATCAGTGTAGTGCAATGGTTGTATTGCTGCTGCCGTTAACAGCATTTCAGCACTTGTTGTGCCTCATACTTCATAGCTGCTGGGACTGAGGGGATGGATAAGCATTAGGAACTTCATTTCAGCGCTCTCTTCATCCCCTTTTCCATTTCCTAGATTTTGAAACTCTGTCATAGGTTACAATATAGATGAATTCTATTACCACCAGCTGTGGGCCATTAGCTGTTATCTCCTGCTATCACCCACCCCTGATAACAGACAATGGGCCAGCAAGAAACCACTGCATGACTCATGGGCTTATCTCATCCTATTGTGAGATGCTCCGCCCAGGAGGGAGGAGCCAAGCATTCCCACCTGGATATAACCTGGCCTTGGAACTGCCTAAGTAGCCCTGTCTGCTGGATTCCTGGAGGACAAGAGCTACCACTGGACCTTCAGCTGGAGACCAGACCTTCCATAGGATCAGTGCTTCAACTGACCTACTTCATCTGGACTGCTACCACCACCTTAACAGGGTGTCAGGTTGTATCTGACTTTGTCAGTGCTTTTTCCTTGTATTATTTCACTTATTTTTAAAATTTTTTTTTCCTATTTAATTTTAATCCTGACTTGGGATCTTCCACTGGTTTGTTTTTAAACCAATGCAAACTCCCAAAAATGTCCCATACATCTCAGTATGCTCCTTTCCTTGCTGGGTCAGGAGGTTCTTGAATCCTTCACTCCCTTTTCTGTTTTAGCTATCTCCAACAATCCTTCCACAGGCACTTTTTTGTCCTCCCCCTTGCCTGTATGTACCACTGCAAAAACTGCCTCTGGAGAATCTGCAGGCATCACTTCTCCTCTCTCTGTCCACTTGACATTATGAACATAGAGAAGTCTAGATTTGAAGGGAAGGTTGGAAATATTTTTTTCAACAGCGTTTATGCAGTCTATGTCACAGTTCCCCTTTTCAATTTGCCTGATGTATAAACATTGTCCCTAATTTTTAAATTTATCAGATGGGATTTGGAACAGACCATTAATACCACTTGGTTTCAGTTTCTTGACCAAGTGAATCATGTCTTGTCTCCTAATGCTGTGGAGTGAAACAGAAAAACAGACTTGGTGGAGAAGTCACTGTATTTCATGAGAAACTCTGGGTGGAGAAATTACAGCAATGCATTATTTGTCATTCAGATTTTAGGCAGATGCCAAAAACATAATTATGGCTCTACAGGCTTTTTTACTCCATTCTGTATAACTAAGAGTGAGATCTTGCATTTCTGACTTGTTCAGCAGACTTATGAGCAGGTGTGGCACTTTTGCCAAAACTGGTATTTACTTAAGTGAGAGGAGTAACAGCTGACATATTTCTCCTACAAAATTTTTGTAGCATTTTGTTTCTACATCTCTCCTTATGTGAAATTAAAGGCAAAATGTTTTATTGGTGTGTACAAGTTATATATTTGACGTACTTCCATATTGTGTTATGCATTTCTGTATGTCATATAACAAAATGCAATGCAATCTCCATGTCAAAAATATTCTATTAAGCCTTGAGCACTTGTGGGGGACATTAAATGACCCTGGTGTTCATGAGCATTGTATTTCTGGCCAAATGACAATGAAAAGACCGTGTATTTTATACAGTGACTCGTAAGACCTGCATCAGTATTTTTTTGATGTGTCCCTACTGTAGTTAATTTTTGTAATCATGTAAGGAATTTTATGCAGTGTAAGGAGCACAGATATAACTCATTGCCAAGTACCCTCTTTTCTTTCTACTCTAGTTGATTTTTTTGTAGTCATTATTAAGAATTTTCATTCCATAAATGGGAAAAATGCATCTACCAGGAATACCAATAATATTTTATGGGTAAAGGACATTTTATTCAGTACTACAAAGCGTGACATTCTCAATTTCTTTGTTCCTCAGCATACAATTTTAAAAAGGAAAGTCATGGGTATTTTTTACTAGGTTCTTTTTATTTATCATCTAGCACATTTTCCAAGCTTCAAGAAACTTATTTTTTATTAAATAAAAGCAGAGGTTCTTAAAGAATCGTGTGACTTCAAAGCAAGGATTTAATATAAAATATTTACTTTTTTCAAGGCTCACTGTAAATGTACAGGAGGCAGAAATATTTGTTTTCCCTCTAAAAGACTTTCTGCTGTAGAAAAGGACAAAAAGTTGACCAAAATGAAAATGTCTTAGTTTAAATTCAGATTATTGCATCAGCAGATAATCACAGTAGCTATAAAGAGATCAGTAATATAAGAGTAACTATGATTTAGTACCCCAGTGTGATTTTGTTATCTTCAAGACTACTCCTATAATATTATCTAATTCTGTTATGTCTCATGATATCATGATTGTAGGATCCTAGAATGGTTTGGGTTGAAAGGGACCTTAAAGATCATTCAGTTCTAACCCCCCTGCCATGGGCAGGGACACCTTCCACTAGACTGGGCTGCTCAGAGCCCCATCCAACCTGGCCCTCAACACTTCCAGGCATGGGGCATCCATAGCTTCTCTGGGCAACCTGTCCCAGTGCCTCAGTACCCTCACAGTGAAGATTTTTTTTTCCCAGTATCTGGTATAAACCTACTCTCCCTCGATTTGAACCCATTCCCCCTTATCCTGTCACTACAAGTTCTTGTAAATAGTCTTGCCCCACCTTTCCTGTAAGTTCCCTTCAGATACTGATATCTTTGCTAGGGAAATACCTAAGAGGTGCCATTATCACTTTGTATGTATGACTGTACAAAGACATCAAGGCACTTCCTGAGGCCTCTGATATAATTCAGTGGACATCCTGATGGAATACAGGAGAACTTGACAGAAAAATGGATTTACTGAATGCAGCAGAACTCTAATTTAGTTCAGTACCCAGGGATGGCTTTTTGATTTCTAGCAGTCTGAAGCCCAAGCAGTTGCTGAACTTCATATATCATGTGGCATTCTTATCTTCAAGGCATTTTTTCTTCCATGAATGCTTCAAAGGTTCTTTGAACCCATATTAACTAGCAGCATCTCCTGCACACACAACTGTGCACTGTCAGTAAGAACTTGCCAAGCAGTAACTATATTTCATACATTTTATTTCTGGTTGGGAAGATGATAACTAACTGTTCCTTATTGCCTTCATCCATGTCACTCATAATTGTTTTATTCTCCTTTATTTTCTCTTTTTCCATGCCAAAGAGTATTTGTTGAGTATTTCACTGTTTCTCTCTATATTATCCCTGCTGCCCTTCCTGGTTTATTTTACAACTGTACTACACACATTCTGAGATGCATAGACCAGCAATGCATAGAGTATTCAAGATGCTGTGGGCTTTACACAGTCTTAAGATGGTTTTTTACCAATTTCTTCACAACTTCTACCTATTGTTTGCACTGCTTAGTCCTGATCCTCGCTGAATTGGCATGTTCATCAAAATACTTCATCCACAAGAGTCTATTCTTGAGCTGTACCAGTTAGTGCAAAAACCTGTCTTTAGTATGCAAAATCAAGATTGTATCTTCACTGTGCTCATTATTGATCTATACAGACTACAGTACTAGCATAGAAATAGAATTTAGTTTCACTTCCCAGCTTCCTTTTATTAAAGGACATATCAATCTTCTTTTCTCATTTATCCTGCTGTATTCTGTTTTCTCCTCAACAAGAGGTTGTTTAGGGAGGAAAAAGTGCCTTGTGTAGTCTTGCAGGTGACAGGTAGGGTGGCATTGTCCCCAGCTGCAGTATTGCCTACTGCAGAACTACCAAAATCTTACAGGCAGGTCTAGTACATGCACACCATAACACAATGCACTCCAGCAACCTACCAAATGTGAGAGGTGTGAAAAATTCATGTAATTTCCATCCATCAGAATTAACTCTTACAAATATCTCATAAAGCATGCAAAACAGGGAATTACCATTTTATTATTAAACAATCACTGCTCTTGCTGATCCTCAAGGGAGAAAGAGCAAAAAACCTCCAGAAAGACAGGCAGAAGAAAGCTTCAACTATATGAGATACTAAAAATCCTAGACTGGAGAGGAATATTAGTCTTAAAGCACATTGTAATCTTCCTCTCTGCTCTTGTCAGCCCTCCCATTTACCACTAGTGATAAATACCCCGTCTCACTCTCTTATCTATAGGAGATAATCTCTTTTTCACCTTTTCCTGCTATTATTCTCTGCTAGTCCTACCCACTGCATTATAACATTGTCTAGTTAAATTCAAAGCAGTTTTTCTCAGCTTATATGTGACTGAAATTTTCAGTTTCTGGGTCTTTGAAACCCAAAGCTTGCCTATTATTTTCTATATTGACCAGTAGGCTCAGACCTTTTCCCACAGACCCTTACCACGCCACAGTCTTGAAGGCAATCTGTTAATTAGTCTCCTTTAAATGGGTGATTGCTTCAGAAAGCACTAACCTTAGAGTGCCCCATCTCGAGGCTCCTGTTAATATTCAAAGTAAGGAGCACTGATTGCTGAAAAACCCACAAAGGTCATTAAGCAAATCAGTTACTGGTACTAACTAATTGCACTGCATAGTTTCAAGGGCGGGGGGGGGGGTGGTGCGTGTGTGCACTTCTTCATTTATTTTTATAAAAAGTAATTTTAAAGGAAACATCCAAACATTCTGTTAATTTCTTTGGGTCTTAATATGACATAGTAATTATTCTGCTTTCCGAAGGAATCCTCTTAGCTATGGCTGAGTTTTACTTGTTTAAAGGGGCATTTATTTCTTTATGAAGCTGCATGGATACTCCCTGCAGACTGTGACAAAGGTTCCCTTTTTCCAGAGGTGATTATTTCTTTTCCTTCTTTTGCTTGACATTTTTACATCTTAGTGAAACACAGTGTTAAAAACAAACTAATCTTATCTCCAGCACACCTCTCCCTGCTACTTATACTGTAGATTAATTTTAGCATACACTATTAGAAGATGTGTTCAGAGAACTTGTGTTCCTTAGGATCAGTGCCAGAAGGCAGAAAATAGGCCTCTGAGACATGTTTAACTTCACAGAATTTTCAATTTCACCAGCTTTGACGGCCTTTTATTTACATAATTTCACAAAGAAATCCGGCTTGGAGTGACATTTTCTGGCTGGGAATATTGAAATGTTTCCTGTGTAGACTGACATTTTGAAAGCTGAGGAATGGCTCATAAGTACCAGAAGAAATCAGACAGTATAGCAAGCTCAGGGAGGAACTCTCCAGTATAGTCTGGTGATAAAACAAATTTAATTTTTAACCCACACATCAAACTTGAGGTCACTGTTAGTGCTCAATCTATGACAAAGATAGTTTTCTCCTTCCTTTTCACTCTTCAGACTGGCAGTGCAAAACGAAACCAAGAACTGCTAAGACCATAGGAGAAAGGACAGAAAATGGCACAACTGAAAAAGTGTTCAGATTGTAGCAAGAACACTGAGGTGATAAAAACACAGAAAAAAAACCCCTGAAGTTTAAGAGGTTTTGTTGTAAGTTATCTGGTATTTCTAAGAGATTCTGAAAAAATACTCCAAAAAATTAGAAAATGCAGCTCGCCAACACACCCTTTTAGGGAATTTTTTATGCTAAGATAAAGTAAATCTCTATGAGAGAAATAGAGAGATTAGGTCTGAATTAAGTGCATATTCACAGAGTGGAAGAGCTTGGCTAAAAAGAACAGTCAAACTTTTAGGCAGAAACCGGAAACAACTGAACAGTAGACATAGTGTTCTGTCAAGTAATAAAATAGTGATTAATCATGTCCTTTGAAATATCTGAGCAAGAATGGATATTGTAAAAGGTTTGCTCTGTTATGTGAAAGAAACAGCGAAGCACAGAGTTGGCAGTATTGCTGGAAGAAACAGCATTTTGTTTGCTAATTGAGATATTTAGAAACTCTGGAAATGTCACAAGTGTGCAGAGGATAGCAAATCGGGCCACATAACACCTCAGAACTAAACTGTGCTAGCTTAAAACCCATTAACAGTCTACTTCCCAAAAATAAATTTCTCAACTTTTTGCAATCATTATCATTAGTTATTCACAGCACTCAGTCCTCAATAGGCACATCCTAAATTAGGTGTGAGTTGACAGCACCAGGAACTTATGTCTTACAGTTAGCCTTGATTGACTAACTTAGTGCTCTTAGTTGGTCCTTGGTGGCCTGAGTTGGTGAAACATATCGCTGTGCCAGATGTCTCCAAGTGCTGTGCTGAACCACACATATGCTGGCACAGGTTTTTTCCTCTGCAGGCAAGCTAATGTTTGGCTTAGGAGTGCAAAGCAGCTATCTTGCTGCTAGTTACTCACTGTTGTAAAGACAATGGTTATTAGAGGAAGACAAAAGCGTCTTGATCTTGTTAGATGGACTATTTAAGAGAGCAAACATTTAAGAAAAGAGTTGCTCCTTGAGATACAACAAACTAGAGTTCAATTGAGATTTGTGAACGAGAAGATGATCTAAATGTCACTAGATTGCCTAGCACAAGTATTGTAGGTATACATGTAAAAGAAGTTACATCCAGAATGTGCCACATGAATCACTGATACTCTTTCTATCAGGCCAGTAACCTGAAAGTCTCAGGACAACTTTCACTGCTTTATAAAGGGCTGAAGAGAACAGACTACCAGGGTCAGTTGTTCTGTCAGGGAAAAGAATAAATGAAGCATGATATAGGTTTTTTTTTTTATTTTCAAAGGTTCATTCTTATGGTGATAAAGTTAAATGCTTCAGTGACTTTAACTTAGAAGATATAAATTATGCATATATTGATTGTAAAACAGCTGATATAAGCAGGTTTTAGGCATTTGATTTGGCTGACCCACGTCAAGGTATATCTGAAAATGTGCTTGCTGCAAATGCCTGTAATTTTCCTTGATTCCCCTTTCTGGAAGCTATTACAGTTTTTGGAGCACCTCATCTGACATTAGCTTTGACTTCAAGCATGCCAAAAATGTCTTTTTTTGCTTCAACAAATGGATTTGCAGAGCAAAGGGATATTTGTAATTATTTTTGTTTATTTACTTGTTTGAACTGCTTTTTTCTTTTTTCTGTATGTTGAAATATTAGTGCATTACAATAAGCTCATTTGTGCTTCTGTGACGTTTTGGAATAACTGGTGGGAAGGTTTCAAGCCCTTGCTCATGCTGTATAGTACTAAAAGGCAATAACTCTAGTTCAAAACTGACAACTAGTGAAAGGGTATTTTGATAACTGACAGAAGTGCAGATCCTCATTATTTGTTTTGGACATTAATAAATTTGGGGTTTTTTTGAGAGAGATTAAGCTGATCTGATTGTAGGATTTATGTTGTGAAAATGTTCCTGCTCTTGCTCTTTTGAGGTTCTTTGCATTTTCATTTCCTCAGGTGCCTGTTAACATATGTAACATGAGAAATAGAGAGGCGTTCCTCATTTAAAAGCTCTTTTGCAAATTGAGGAACCCTAATCCTTTCTGTGGACGTTCCTGGTAAGCCTTTCTGCTTATCCCTCCAGTTCCACTATGTGCCTTTGTTTTGATCAGTCATAAGGTTTTCATGAGGTGTCTGCACCAAGGAGATATACTGAGGAAGAATGAATCTTTCTGCTTTATTCTCCATTCCTTGCCTAGTAATTCCTATCTTTGGTTTTACAGTTTTGGTCATCATTTAGCTCATATTTCCAGTTAGCCATCTACAAATACTCCTAGATCTTCCTCCAAAGTGGTAACATTTAATTTGCAACCAATTATTACATATATTTATTTAGGGATTTTTTTCACTTCATTTTTCATCTTTTGCTTTTTCAGCACTGAATTAATCTGTCACTTTATTGCCAGTCAGACAGAATTATAAGATCATCAAGCAAATCTCATAGACAGTTAAAATTTTTATTATCCTGAATTACCGTCTTTTATCAGAAAACTTTGTCATGACACTATTTCATTCTCTTTCTTCATGGTTGTTAAGGATATCTTTAACAATGTAGGCTGCAGAGAAATCTCTTGGACATCCTGTTGGTAGCTGCCCACAAAGATGACAATTTGCAATAACTTTGTGTAACCTTTATCATCTGTTTTCCTACCAGTGAAAGAACCTTTGAGAGACAATTCCTTTCATGTACTTTCTTAAAGAGAATCTGGGGAAGAACTTTCTTGAAAGTAGAAATTATATGCAGTTGTATACTCCCTGAAGTAACCTTTTTCACACACTTATGGATTTCACAGAACTTTAACAGATTTGTGCACTTGACTCCCTGCTCCAAACATTTTGTTGTCTCCTCCGAAGGATATAATAATTACTTATGTATACACATTCAAATATTTTTTACTTATCCTGTTTTTTCAAACGTCAAGCTCAAAATATCCTGTCAATCACAGGACAGCTCCAAAAGTTCATTTTAAAGTCTGATGGTATGATTGTCATCTTCCATCCTTTGGCACTGGTTACGTATCACAGTTAGCATTTCAGCAATGTCATAATTCAATTACTTCAGAATAGTCTTATCTAAGCATTTTTCCCCCAAGTTTTCTTCTCATATTTCAGCTTGAGACTACTCCTTGTGCCCACAAAAGTAAGACCTCCCCACATTTCCGGGGAGCAAATAGCGATATATTTATTTTCAATAGCCCTCCTTCCCTCCTTCCCTCCTTCCCTCCTTCCCTCCTTCCCTCCTTCCCTCCTTCCCTCCTTCCCTCCTTCCCTCCTTCCCTCCTTCCCTCCTTCCCTCCTCTTGATCCAACTCATAGCTCTTTACTAATTTTCTTTTTTTTTTAATTTTTTTAGCAGCAGGTATAAAATCACAACACAGTTATTTCACATTCAGCTTCACAACATTGGTGTCCCTTTGTTGTTTCCTCCACTACTGGCATTAATTAGCTTCCATACTGCCTGCAAACATTTTAACTTACCATTTGGATTCTCTCAAAGGTAAGAACCTTGAAATACTCTTCAGTTTGTTGCGATATTTTCAGATTCTCATTGATTTCTTTATCACACTAACATTGTGACTGCCAAGAATTTAATTTTAGTAAGCAGCTGCAGGTTCTAACAACACAGCTGTTAAGAATGGTAATTGCTAGAAATTGGGGGTGAAAAGAAATATTTTCCATCTATTAAAATAGAAAACAAAACTTATGTCAAAATGTATCTGGTGACTCCAAAACCCCACTCCCAATTAATGTGTTAGTCATTGAAGCTTTTAAGGCTGCCTAAATTGTTAAAGCCAAAAATATATGAGGAACTGAACTATTTCAAATCCTCTGTGTTTTCATATTTAGAGACCTTGTGTCAAATTACATTCTCCCTTTAAACAGTAGTCCTCAGTGGCAGGAGCTGTTCTGTTTTTGTGGTGTTCAGATGAGAGGCAACGTCCATGTGGCAGCACTTACAAATGCAAACCATGTATTTCAGGCCCACACGGCATTTCCAGAACTTAGGAACATGGTGTCTCAATATTCATTTTTCTTCTCAGACCAACAACATCAGAGAAAAATTTGAATTCTCCCCTAAGGACATGTGTGACTTTCCTTTCATTAGAAAAGAAAGACTTAGAAACACATCTGAAGCAAGCCATTGCTTATTTTTTTTTTCTTTGCCTTTCATCAAAATATGATTCTGATTGATTGTTAAGCTCTCAGCACACATTTGACTTGAAATCCGCTCTGGTAAAGAGAAGTTAGTGATTTTTTTTTCTTTCTTTTTAAATTGTCTTCATGGTGTATTTTTGTTTCAACTGCTGCATTTTCTCCTCCTAATCTCGTATAACCAAACCTCCTCCAAAGTCATGCATTCATTGCTTGAGTCCTGTAAACCAGTAATTTTGTACTTTGTGTTGATATGTTTAAAAGTAATGGTGGTGTTTAATACTTGATTCACAGGGCTTGATTAGTATTTCCCAACTTACATCAAACCTCCTTTGTCTATTTTATATTCAGAATTGACTACGTTACTGACTCAAGCCTTATCTGTAGGCGTTAGCTATTCCAATGGAAACATTGTACTCTGAGAGAGGCCCATTAAAATGAGCGTTGTGTTAAATGCTCCATGTGGCAGCAAACTGGCAAAAGAAAGGATGGCAAGGTATATCAAGAAGGCAGAAAAGTGAAATTTTATGAAGTCAGTTGATTACTTTTCTAAAATATTTTTCTAATATTGAAACTATAATTTTAAACTTTCTCCTCACAATGTAAATGGAAAATACTACTACACCTTGACTAATTCCCTGTACTTTCTTTTTTGATTTAAAATTGGGGGCTGTGGAGGTGTTACTATCTGGTATTTTTCACTAATTATATCTACTTTTCATTTTTTGTTGAAAATAATTTTTCAGTTCTCAGATTGAAAAATGTGGGGTTTTCAAGTCAAGGTGCTTTGTGGAGATGTTTCTGAGCCAATCAACCTGAATTCTCTTCCTTCTGTGAACTTGCTGTGTCCTTCTGTGAACTACTGGAGTAGTGAGGTGCAATCAATAACACAGGTAATGGCACAGCAGCAAGAATGTAGTCCACCATGAGAGGCCAGTCTAAGGGAACCAGAGAGAATGAGTTCTTTGAATTTTGAGCTCTGCATCACGAAAAACTGATGGAACCTGATTTTAAGGTACCTTGAAACAAATTATTTAGACATGTTTTGGATGAACCTTGAAGCAATCTTGGAGTTATATTCTTTGATGGACGTATTTGGTTATGTCCAGATGTTTTACCCTTGCAAGTGTTTCAGTGAGAAATGAAAAATGCTGTGGGGTGCCTTTTGGAATTACCTTTGATGGTTCTTTTGTGCTACACCTTTGATCACTTGACACAATGATTAACAAAATGCCTTATAGAGAGGCAGTAAACTTGTAGGAAGAAGTAAGGATGGAATATAAGTACAGATCTTCTATTGTTTAATGTATAGCCTTTGCATGGATTATTTGTTTATGATCAGATGAATATCAGCATAACTCAAACTCCAGTGAGCTGAGGGGATGTGGAGCACTGTAAGTAAATCCCAGGCAGGAGATGCCTGCTCTTCAGAGGTTCCCAGGTGGTGTGGGATGGGATTGGATGAAGCTGAGTTCCTAAGGGCTAATACCACCGGACCATAAAGGCTCACCATTTCTCACAGGGGCACATCCCATCCCAGGCTTCATGGTGCTTGTGAGAAGCACAGGAGGATCTCTTGAGCTATTACTCCTTAGGTACTACTGTCTTTGGCAATAGGAATAGTAGGAATTTTATTACTTGATTCACATATGTAGTCTCACTCTGTGAAAGAGGTTTGCACAGGGAGGGCCAATCCTGTTCCAGGAAGGGCAGGAACTTTATCTGCTTGTTGTGGGAATTTGTTTTGGACAGGGTCTGTTGGCTGAAAGGTGCTGCAAATGAGCATGTCATTCTCTTCTGACTAACTTCTGACAAATTTTTAATCCTAATAGTCGTCACTTCCTTACCACATCTTGCTCCCTTCTCTTTTCTCTAAAACTAACACACAAACAAACAAACCCAAAGACAACCCCTCCACCCCACTCTCCCAAAAAAAAACCAAAAAACAAACCAAAACTGCAAGCAAATGAAACATTTCATTCCTGTATGTTAAACTCTGAAAAAAAATGGTAAATCTGTTAAGTCCCTGTGTCCCTTCCCTATAAACTGACAGTTCCCCATTTCTGTTTATTTTTACACTTATAGAAAATTATTGCTGCATTTTAATTTCCAAAATGATAACAAGACTTGATGTGCTTTTAGCTTCAAAGAGGGTCAGAGGAGAGTTTTTGCTTTTCAAAAACCTTGTACTGGACATAGGAGATATATATAGAATACAATGTACTATTTGCTGTGTTGTCATGTTTAAGTGTCTCTATTAGTTTTATGGTATTTGTTGTAGTAAAAATATTAATGTTTAATTTAAAAAAAATTTTTACATATTATATGTATTTGAAATCATTTGAGTTCTGCACTTTATAGAGGTGCCTGGCCAGTGTCAGGGGAACACATTGTCCATTATACAGCTGGAGGAGGTAAGGAATGCTGGTGCAAACTCCAGCTTCAGAGCTGAAAGTAGAGAGGACTGGGAGTATACACCTAGGAAAAGGAGTGTTCTGTATATCAGAAGTTAAAGCGAGGCAAAGATCAGTTTGGACCCAGAAGATTTCTTTCTTTCTTGAGTGGATACGAAGGTCCTAAAGCCTTTTCTCATATTTGTGAATGCAGAAAAGTGATAAGACTTTATTGCTTGAAAGTTTTTGTTTTAAAAAGATTTGCAAGGTTTGGTTCTTACAGCAGGCAGGTATTTTGAAGATTTATAAATTCACTGTGGTCTTAATAGTGTCATAAATATAGAAGCAATAAAATATGCAAATAAATTACTTTTTAACCAATTGAATAGAGTCTGCCCCGTTTAAAAAGAATTTATGACCCATTTCAACTGTGAGTATGCAAATTAAATGGCTTGGGTTATGAAAAGATATGTGTAAGTGATTACTTTGTGCTTTCTGCAAGCTGACACCTTTAACATCTCTCGGCCGTTGTAATTTTTCAAGCTAATATGAGGATGAAATGCATAGCAAACTGACATCAAGTTTTTGTTTTGTTAGAGTTCATTTTTTTGTAAGCAATGCTAATATTCCTCCTTGACTTCCATTTAAAAGCAGGATTTTTCTGTAACAGATTCAGTGTGACAGTTGCGGAAGGAACCTAGCAGAATTGATAAATGCAAACTGGGCTCACCATGCACTCAATTTAAAATGACAGCCAACAGTGTAAGCGCTTCCCACAGTTCACGTGGATCATAAATCTTTAGTTGTCAAAATAAACCATGCCCAGCTTACATGTTCTCTCATGAGAAGAAAGGACCTGAGATGTAATACTACAGACTTCAGTTCAGAACAGCTTCTTTTAAGAGCAGAAGTGTATCACAGGTAAGATCCCTTTGGGGAATTTACATTTGGGATGGTGTCTATTCTGAAGTAAGGCAGGTCCCCACCATTCAAGCAAGAAGGACTATGCTGTGCTACCATGATTCAGTCCTTAATTTAATATTTGTCTTGTTTTTTTCTTGTCTCTCTCTTTTATTATCAAGAACAGTGAACCTTTTGAAATCAACAGATGCTAAACCAATCTACCAGGAAAACAGCCTGCAAATTTAGCCAGTCCTCTACATGAAAGAGCTGAAATAGGAATTTTTAGAAGCAGATTCCTAACAACTCTGAACTTCCTTCATGTACTCTGATTGAACCTTTTGTGCAAGCTTTGCAGGCTTTGAACAATATGTATAAAAATAATCTCTTGCTTTTGGATTCTTGATAGTACACCCAACCTCTGCACACAACTTGTTCTCTCAGCCCTCCCTGTCACATGCAATTCCTCTGCACCTCTGACTAAGTCAGCTTTTCCTGCTGGCAGAGTTGGCTGAAAAGACCCATACACCTACTCTCACACTCCCTTCCATACTTAGGCCTGGCAAGAAATGTGACGTTCTCCAAGAACCATAAGGAGATGCTGAAACTTGCCTGAGAATGAGATTGTTGCCTTATGGCTTCAGTCAGAACATTTTTTGAGGGGGTGTGGATTGCAAATGGGGGGAGTGAGCAATGTCAAAGCTAGACATAGAATTAAAATGGGAGGTAAAAGTCATGCTATACTAATCAGCAATCCATTCAGCTTCACGAAGCATCAAGAAGCTAAGTTGAGGATATTGCCTGAGGGAGCCAGAAGGGGATAGTTAATAAAACAGTTCCCAGGGCTGCAAGTGTCTGTATCTGATTCAGATTGTGAAGCCACAGATTCCTTCTTTAAAATACTTACTGTTTATTTTGCTCAATGGCCTTGACAATCCCAAAGGCCTCTTAAAACTGGAGAACTGGAAGAAAAACTAGTTACTCAATGAACAGACCCTGTCTGTGCTGGGTTGTGGCTTACATCCCCAGCAAATAAAATACCATTCTGCCTGGAATACTTAGGCCCCTGCTCAGTGCAGACATGAGCAGCAGCATGCAGAAGTGATGAGTGCCAGTTGTAATTGTGTTTTGCATAAAGCAAATTTCATATCTGGAGCATACAAGCCCTTCCAGTGCAAAATGTATTTAAAAAGGGAGGAAGAAGAAGTGTGAAGAGAAAGTTTAGATTTATTTCACTTACAGTACAGCAGAACTCCACTGTTAAGTGTAGAGTTCTGTGAGCTTGTACTAAGTGTCTTAGTCTAACTTCCTTTAGCAGAAAAGACCTATGAAGGACTTTAATCTCCTCTCTCTATATATATTAATTCCTTTAAATCAAGTAATGGCCTTGTGTTTGAAAAAAAGATGTGTGCAGCTTATTCCTGAGTAATCAATAGTGGTAATCTTTTTAACAGATGGGAAGTTTTAGTGAGTCCTGAAATAATTACAGGATAAAATTTTCACAATTCTGTGCAAGTGTTTATATGCAGCTCTGACTAAAATAAAACACCAAAACAAACCAAAATAAGGAAAGTGTTTTGTTTCATTACGAGTTTCAATTGCAAAGGGAAAGAGAATAAATTTGCTGAAATTTCAAATCCTGAAACCTGAATGTTTGGTCATTGGGACAAAACATAATCATCTTGCTACTTAAATATTTACCATGGATGTTTTTCTCCTGTTCCTAAATAAAGGTACACCCTGATGTTCACAGTGTATCCAAAATACTGTAAATGTATAGCTTTGGCTATTTCAGTTTAGATGCACATTTTAGAGCATTAGTGCTATTGTGTAACAATATCCTTGAGAACAAGGATTATGATATTTATGTTCTCACCTTCAATCTCCGACTTCATACCTGGGAGTTGCAGTGAATGCAAACTGCCTCCCTTCTGGATCTGAGAAGTTATCCCACGCTTTTGGCTATTCATACATATGATGATACTTTCTAAGATGGCTATTAAAAGGCTGCAGGTGCTGAAGTTGTTGCACACGCAGCGTTCTTCCAGTTTGGAAGCATTACATCTTCACAGTGACTCAGTTCCCTAAGACACATTGCCCAGTGAAGCTCATCAAACTAAGCTGAATCTGAAGCCAAAATGTGATGCTGACACTTAGGCCACCCTTACAGTGATCTCAAGAGGAAATCTGGCTATTGGAACTTGGCTTCTAAACTTGCCTTTCCTTCCGTCCTTACCAATAATGATAGCAACATTTTGTTACATTTAATTGCAGATATAAATAATATCAATTAGCTTTCTGACTGCTTCACTGTGCTACCCAATCAGGATAATGTCTCTCTACTGCTATTAATGTCTATTAATTAATAATGTGTGATTTGTTGACCACAAAACAATATACTTTTAAGAATTGCCTTGAGTGACTGTTCTGAATTACTTGTGTGGCATTCTTTATCACTATTTTTTCTCTCCAAATCTTCACACTATTTATCTTTCATCAGAAGTATCAGTGAATTAATTTTTCTTTTTCTCAAATGGTATTTAATGCAGAAAGAATGCAAAACTGAATTTTGAGACTACTCTAAACACTCACCTATTCTCTTTTCCTTTTTTTTCTTTTGTATTTCTGCAGACATGTTCAGTCTTATGTTGATTTTTTTTTTTTGTTAAAATATAGTTTCCAGGACAAAGGAACAGATATTGAATTATTTACCTGTACTAAGCTATTAGCTTTCAGGATAAAAATAAGTGTTGAATTACAATAATATAAGAAGAGCAGAATAATTAAATGAGAATAATGCATTAATACTTTTATGTTTATCTTCCAGACCATGCAGAACAATTGTTTCCTAAATCATAGGGGACCATGGCCATACTATTAAAGGAATAATTCTGCATTTGCTCCTACTTGCAGCTATAATAATTTGTACAGGGTACATAGAGGTCTTTATTACACCTACAGGACTATTTTCATCACAGGCCCTTTGAATTGTAGTACTACTAATGCAAAACACTTACTTTCTGTTGCTTGATGAGCATCTCTACTCTTGAGAGACACTTAATAACATTTCTGCTTTTGTTGCTGCCTTTTGACATCTCATCCCAATGATGTCAGGGTTAAAGCATGTGGATATTACTACTTTAGTACACGTTTTCTATATTGAATAGTCTAAGACAAAGTACATGGGTTTGGTAAACATTTAACAATTACTTGAAATAATTTTTATTTTATATAAAAAATAAACAAAGATAATGTGGAAATATATGATGGCTTGTAACAGTAATAGCACTGCACAGCGTCAGAGGTCCTACTGTGTTTTTCATGTGAAAAAGTAATGACAAATGGGGCCTGTTCCTTAGTTCTGCCCTTAAATGATACTAAACAGTGTGAGGGACTGAGCTGGAGAACACACTGTGCTGCTCCCCATCTGTAGTAAGAGAAGAGTTACACTTCCTCTTCCATGCTGATCTTTAAGTGAGGTCCCCAAAGCAGCCTGGGTAGAAGATGCTGCCAGATTATTTCAAGAGCTACAGAGCTTAAAGGAAATTGTCCCAATTTTAACGTTGTCTGCCAGCAAAGGTTGAGCCTTACTCACCTAGTACTTCCTAAAGACCATTTCCAATATCTCAGATAGTACATGACCAGATTTAGTAGGTCCCGTTTTTACCTGGGCCTGGTTCATGCGAAGTGAACACAGGCATGGACGCAGCTGGTGGACACAAATAATTAAAAAATGTTACCACTGTAACTCAGAAGTGTTTAATTCTGTTTGTACCTTGTCCTTGATCTCTCTACACCAAAGCATTATTCAGACCGATTCTTTCAGCTCATCTCCAGCTCTGTTTGTTTCTTAATAGCTCTCAGAAGAAGAGAAAAAAAAATAGTAATGTGATGAGAAGAAGCATTTTCTCAGTGTGAAGCACATGAAGTAAGAAACACATCAACCACTACCACTTTCTCTTCTTTACCTGGGAGTTATTTCTTCACTTGTACATACTTACAGAGTTGAATGTTGCTGCAGGCGATGTGTGATGCGAGCCCTGATCGTGATGCTCCTCCCATTGACTGCACAAACCAAAGAAACCAAAAGAAAGTCCTTTATCTTGTTCTTTGCTACTCTCGTGCTATGACACATTGTCACCCCCTTTGAAAACCATGAAAGAGATCATGGAAGGAGAACAAGGCAGAGTCTTGAAAGAATCTCTTCTCACTTTCTTGTGTTTCAAAGGATACACAATTTTTCTCCGAAATAAAGAAATGTAACTGCAGCTCTTTCTAATACTTCTTCCCTGCCTCCCTCAGGAGGCGAAGAAGTAGAAACTAAAGCTTTAGATATTATTTTGACTGCAGTTTAAAACAGTTTCAGTGTAATTGGTCCAAACTATTGCTGCAAGAAATCATACAACTTAGTAAAATAACGTCCTAAATTTAAATATGACTAAATTGCCTAAACTTAAATATGTGTGCTACTGCCAGCACCCTGCAGCTCATGCTGATGGGGTCAGGAGCAATGGGAGCCAAGCTGCCACCATGTGTAAAAGAAGCCCTCAGGGAGCGCTGGTGACCAGGAGTTCTGCCAACAAGGGCATGGTGTGGCAGCTCACGTGGAAGAGTGTGCAGGAAGGGTGCTGAAGCCCTGCCAGCTCAGCCTGAGAGCAATGGCATCCACCCCACAAAAAGCCACGGCCTCTCTGAGCTCTGCATGCTCCATGACTGACACAGCTGCCCAGGGAGAGCTCCAGGGAGAGCTTGCTGACACCCAGGTGTCAGCTGCAGGGCGTGCTTAACGCATCAGGAGCACAAGCAATCTTCTCCTCTATCCTTCCTGTCTGGGGAATGGTGAGAGAAGAAACAGGAGGAGACAGCAGATCAATACCTGACTTTCAGCCTGGTGTCACTGGCAGAATTTAGGGAGTTTTTTTGGCTGTGGGTCAGTTGACAGGACAGGAGGGTTGCTGGATCAGATGGGGTACACCTGTCTCAAAGGTGGTCTAAAGCTGCAGTGCAGTGCCTGAGGCCGCACGTGCTCCAGCCTCATTTCACAGTGCTAAGGTGTGTAGAGCAGGGACCATCCATTCCTTTGTGCCTGTGCAGCTCCGTGGTTGGACCCTGAGGGGCTACAGGGGGCAAGGTTAACGGGTGGACAGTGGCAAGGGTATTTCTTTCTTGGCTATAAAATATTCCAGACTGATAAACCTGGAAGTCATCAGGTAACAGAACCATGTCTCCTCATAATTCTCCTCTGTTTCTCGGGTGTCCCGGTGTAGCTGTAGGGTGTTACAAATTTGGGATCACAATTTTGTAGCATAGGAAAAATAACTCTCCAAATACTCTTTGGGTAGGTGGAAGTGGAAAAGGGGCATTGATCAGTTCACTGCCATTGTATCAACATTTTTTGATCCCATGTTAAAGCACTGCATCTGAAATGAAATGAAGAACCTATGGAGACTATTCCTAACAAAACACAAATTTAAAGATTACCTTTATTGTGTCTTTAATCTTTAAAATGCAAATGTATACAGTGTTTCTCAGATTCTTTTAAAGTATGCTGGTCCAATATATATGCAAAATGTACTGTTTAAGAGACAATATTTGTCCCATATTTAATTCTTTATGTTTCCGTCACAGCCATTGATATGAGTTGGTTTACCATGCTTGTAGTCAGAACTAGATGAGTTTAGTGAATTAAAAATATATACAGTTTAGTGAATTACGAATATATACAGTTATGGCAAGACAGGATTTCCCTGGTGTATATTATCCTGTATGTCCACTGAGTGTACATTCCTGCTGCCAGAAGGGAGAGCTGCAATATGAAAAAAGCACCCTCTGTAAATATCCACTTCATGTTTATGTTTTTGATTTTTGGTGTTCTCCAACTAGGAAGTTGTGAAATACTTGGCATACTATACCATTTGTATTTCCTATAGAATATGGAAGGGATTTTACTGGGAAGCTGAGGTGACCCCAGTGCAGTAAATTTGATTGCACAGTTGCTAATATATTCTCTGTTACTTCAGACTTGGGTGTCTACTGAGCAGAGGTTTTTAAGAACATTGACCATGCATAAGGCTTGATACATTTTTGGTGTGTATGACTGGAAAGAGCATATGGCCAACAAGCTAATTTCCTTAGATCAACTCAGAAGTGACAGGCGATTGCACTAAACTACTGCTTCCTTCCTGCTGATTAACAGGAGTTCTTGTCTGGTACCTGGTACCATATATTCTTTGTATATCTTATGTTCATATTTTACCCACTATATCCTATAAATCCCAAACAAGTATGTCCCTCAAGATAAGTCTTTTCCAGACTCAAGTCTTACCTCAAGTTTCCTACCACCCCTTCTGCAAGGGTCACTTGATGACCTCTGTGTAATAACTGCCAGGAATGTGACAGCAACGAAGCCTGCAGTCAATCTTTAAGGTTCTTTGGCTTAAAGGTCCCCACAGAAGACTGAGTGGCTCTCAGTAGTGAAGGAGCATTTTTCAGTCTCAAGCAATGAGACTTGCTTTACAAGTCAAAACAAATGGCATTAAGTTAACAGAGCTTTGGCAGAGTTGTGGAGGCTCCATCCTTCTGTGGAGCTGTCAGAGAGCAGAGAGCAGAGCATCCACTTCCCAGACCACCTCAGTAGCAGGAACAAGATGGTCCTGTGCTGTGAGTGGCTACCAAAAAGAGCTCACTACTGTCTCTGAAAGGCTGTGCTTATAAAGTCAAGTAAAGGAGTGCCAGAGGTGGCCTTCAATGAAGTGGCATAGACTGACTGCATCCACATTCCACCGCAGTGTTTCTGAGTCTCCTCATTGCCTCTGCATGATGCTCCTGGGGCACTATGATCCTGTGATGCACTGCTGACACTTTCCGTGCCTTCATTATACCTCCCTGGATGGGGGAAATTTTTTAGACTCTTTGCCTGGAGTCTAAGAGATGAATGGGACCTTCAGCTTTCTCTGCTTTCAGATAGTTTGTTAAGTCAAGTCTTATCAGAGAGATGGAGTCACTAAGTGACCCAGACACAGCACAGAGCAGAGAATGCAAGAGAAAGCCAACTTATGAAGATTACAGTCTTTTTAAAGGTAAATCACCCAATGAAAACTTAAAACAAAAGATATTTTCACTTTTCCACCAGTGTTCAGTAAATCACTTTGTCACGTAGACGGGAACTGCGGAATTCTTTATCCAATCACCTGAAACTACTTCTGCTGCAGAATATGGAGTAATAGAAGAAGAAGAGGAAGAAAGTCTGGAGAACAACAATCCTCCATTTTGAAATTTTTACTTTTTATCTATTTACTATATTAACAAACCCAAAAACTCTAAATTTTTCACCCTGTGACAATCTTACATAATATTCTATCACCTAGTTCACACCAGTGTAGATTCTAATTCTTCCCAGAGGGTTGGCAATTTTCTCCATGGACGAAGGTCAAAAACAGTGTTGTCTGGGGGGGTAGAACCCTTCAAAACCAGCAGAGAAATACTCTCTGCACTCTGGGTTCCCACACACTGCTTGTTGTCTGTGTATATATCTTAGGGTTTCTTTTCATTCAAAGTCTCTGACATAATGCTGAAGCTACGTCCAGCCTGTCAAGCTGGTTTATGTTTATTGTTTTCATAGCATGAAACTGGAGGTATTTGGACTGCGCTGGAGGACTGTGGAGGGATGCAAATCTGTCTTGTCTACACTGCATTTGCAATGGTCTGTGGCACACACTGGCCCTTAAACTGGACCCAGGGATTGCATCAGGGTGTTCTAGTTTTAGTCTCAGCTATTCCTCTGAGTGTCACTCAACACTAAGGCAACAGTGTGCACACAGTCAAGCAGTAGGGATGAATAAAGATGCTTCTCCCACACTATTTAATTTAGCTCTATAGTCAGATGAGTCCAACTGCTGAGTTGTCCCTTAGCATAGCCTGCTTCCAGATCCACCCAAACCTACCTTAGCATCGCTAGCATCAGTTTCTTCTGCAGAGGTTACACTGGG
The DNA here is from genome assembly GCA_026261815.1 of Monarcha castaneiventris obscurior. Classification (NCBI taxonomy): domain Eukaryota; kingdom Metazoa; phylum Chordata; class Aves; order Passeriformes; family Monarchidae; genus Monarcha; species Monarcha castaneiventris. The sequence goes on along the minus strand of JAMPIT010000624.1, from coordinate 5,886,136 downwards.
ATTCCTGTGCTCAGCTGCTAATGGCTGTGGTGCACCAGGTCCTGCTGACACTGTGTACAGCTCTGTTTGCCACTGGCTTGCTGATAGTCTGCAGCTGCTTTAGGTGGTTCTGTATTTTTATTCCAGTTTGGTGATACAAACAGTCCACACAAACCACACTTCACGGAAGTAAGATATGTTTGGCATCATTTCCTTCTTCTCAAATAGCCTGTTTCCCCAGAGAGGGGTCATCCTAGTGAGGCAGATTCAAACATTCGCTTAATGCATAAAGATGCCCTTGCTGTTTGTCTCAATTCAGTTTTATTTCTATCTTTAAACAGTTTTCAGTACTAGGGCACTAGAATGCTACAAAATCTACATACCCATGAGAGTATCCTTAGCTTGAGTCAGCTCCTGTGCTCGCCAGCAGATATCTTGAGTTTTATTCACCTTCACTCTTTCTTCCTAAAAGGAGTTTCCTTTTTCTGTCCTCCTTCCTTGTCTGCATGCCTCCAGTTTTCTATACCATACTGACAATTCTTTAAAAAATGTACACTTCAGATTTCCTATGAACACAAATTTCCTCTGAGATGAACATATTTTTGAACAAGGCATCAATTCATCTGCAGGCTTTATGAATTCTTGTTGCCTTTTCAAATTAAATTAAAATATTTGCAACGTTTTATGGTAATGGAGAGGTGACATGTTCCTGTTTCATCCTGATTCAAATATTTCCTGCATTGTGATGGGGCCTCCTGGCTCCATGAGGTTTACTGGGTATTCTATACAAGTTCTGCTGACACGTTTTCTTGTACAGCATCTGACTTCTGTGGGAGTTCTTGCAAAATTTGCATTGCTCAAACAAAAGAATTTTCATTATCTGCACCCTTAGAATGCCTGCCTAAACTAGCATGAAATCCAAAAAACTAAGCTTTCCAGCTTCTGCTATTCACATTTTTGTTTTTCTGTAGGTATGAAGTTTTTGTCCCTGGCTCTCAATTTTTTAAGAAGTTGGGAACAAAAGAGAGAAAACAGAGGGAATTCCCCTATGAGTACATGTAATTTTCCAGATAATAACAGAGGCTTGACATTTTTCATAATCACTGTACCTTGCACAGACATTAAAACTTTGAATGGCCCCATGCAGTGCAAAAATTATACCCCAGTCTTGCTCCTGTGTTCCAAATTTCAGTTAAAACCTTTTATATGAAGCCCATGCAACCTTATCATCAAAGCTAAAAAGGCATACTCTTCATAACATATGATTTAAAAGACTATTAGAATTTAATTTTCATTGATTCAGAACTCCTTTGTAAATTACTGGTTTAGGGTAAAAAAACCCAGATTTTCCTTTAAATCTGGATTTGTGCAAAATCAAGATCAAAAAGGATGTGATTAAATGCTTTAGAATTTCACATAACTTAGGAATATTTTAGCAGCATCTCTATTGAACAGTAACCGTCTGTTATTCTGTATTCCAGGCTCAGAGAGCCCTTCTATTCATGTGTTGACTACTAAAAGAATTATTTATTATGAATTTTTCATGCTCTAAGTGTTATATCTTTGCTATGTTCTTGCTAGCTACTGCTGGTTCTTTAGGTGGGGATTTTGGCGGTAGTTGTGAGGGGAGGGGATGATTTATTTTTCCAGATGAGCTTCTAAAAGAAGTCTGTGGTAGTACAATTGATAACTGTAATAATTAGGCAAATGGATGGAGAAATAAGTAGGAGTTGTCGTTGTTTTAAAGAATAAGAGTGTTACTAAGACATGCACATTTAGAAGGATGAAGGCAACCTGCTAGGAGGTTTACTTTCAGCAAACAAGAGATTCATGTAAATAAATTAGTTTTCATTCTTAGTGGACATATTTCTTCTCATCATTGTCATGGTAAAGGCAACATGAAGCCAGCAAAGAGAGAGGTCTGAGAATTGGTAAAGCCAGGAAAATGCTTTTTAGGGATTTTTGAGTCAGAGGCTTGAGGGTAGACAAAACCAGATTCAGGCTTTATTAGGCAAATTGCATTTAGACTTTTAGGAGTGCTTGAGGCATGCATGTTTGGTCCCATGCCTTTTCCCTTACCTGTATGAAAGATGATCACTGTCTGTCCCAGCACCCCCAGGGCAACAGTGGGAAAGAGATCGTGGCCAGCAATTCAGCCTGTCCTAACAGAGGAAGGGTGGGCTACAACTCTGTCTTATATAAGACCAGATGTGGGATTCAAGCTGTCAGTCAGTCTTGTCATCCAAAATATGTCAAAGCTGCCACTTTCACATCAACTTTTCCAGTGAGTCAGAGCTTATCTGACATCCCCCACTGATGGTCAGAGTCTGACTTATGGCAGATTGTGTGTGAAAGTCACCATAAAATCCTATGCAAGTTTTCCACCAGTCATAGTGCCACAGCTTACAGAACAAGCTTTGAATAAAGATTTTTATTTTCAAACTTGTATTAATGCCCATGAAACAAGGTCAACAGAAATCGTTGCATTTCTAGAAAGAGCACTCCTCATTACCACTAACCACAAAAATGAATCATCTGCAAGCTGCATGCACTTACAACTGTCTTGCTTAGCTTATTGGATGGCACAGTGCCCGCTCATGTGTTGTTTAGACGTAGCATAGGGAATAGGTGTCAGAAAAAATGATTTTACCAGGATAATTTAAATAGAACAACAACTGTTATCTTGTTAGCAATAATTTCCCTTTTGGTGACTGAACAAGAAAGCATTATTCTCCCATGAAGCTTTCCAGCCCTCTGGCACCTGCTCCCTGCTTCAGCATCATGAAATTTAGTCAGTCAGGCTCCTGGGCTGCTGTCTCTGAGATGGGGCCCATTCTTGCCAGGGATACCAGAACATCAAGAACATGTTTCCATCTTACTCAAATTGTAATTCCTGCTTTGATATCAAAGACTAGGAGAGTACAGAAGAGGAAATGTTTCCTAGCCAGCAGTTTGGGTTTTTTTCCTCCTCTGTCTCTTGCTGAAGCTAATTCTCCCCAAAGTACTTCATCTTTTCAGCTGGACAAAATGTTCTGAACTTTTTGTAATAAAGTTTTTGGATCTTTTGTAAGATCCATCTAGAAGGGGATTTCTAAAAAAGCCGAAGCATACCCATTGCCTCTGTTTTTAAGCACTCTGAATCAGTTATGAGGGATACACTGATTGTCTCCTTCCAAAGGGGTCAAAGAATTGCAGGAATTTGAGTTTAATTAGCCCTGTCTGCTTTCTTTTTTTTTTTTTTTTTTCCTTTTAAAATAAGTCAGAACTGTAAACATGAAAATAAACAAATCTTGCTCAGTTTCTCATCATATTGTAACACAGTCCAAACCACTTCTCAACTCCCACTCAACATTCAGAAAACAGAGCATCTCACATGGAGCACCTGCCATCTTGCAGAATAGTGCCATATGTGATTATCTACAAGATTTATGTAGAGATATAACACCAAACTTCAGACAGAGAGGAATGTTTCCTGGAGGCTCTGGTTAGACACTGAACAAAAATTGTGCAGGTGTCTCCATGATCCCCTTTTCTGTCTTGTCTCTTATTTTAAGCATTGAAAAAGCATAATTAAGATCTGTCAGAAAAAGTAAGACTGCAATTAGGTTAAAAATACTTCAGCAGGGATATGAATTATTGCAGTGTTCTACCATTGCTTTGTTTTTGGCTTCATAATCCAATAATATGTCTTGAAAATGTAATTTGTTTAGTCATTTTAAGCATGTTCTGATTTCAAAACCAAAATGTGGATTTTTATTTTCTGTATCTCAGAAAATATGTTAAAAATATTTTGGCAAATTAGTTTCCATTTTAGTTAGCAAATTTGTCCATACAGTACTCAGGCATCCAAGTTTATGATCAAAGCCTATCTAATCGAGTTGTGTAAACTTTTAAAGAAGATCCAGAGAGAGGGCTGTATGTATTTGTTTCATAAATTGCAGGAGTAAATGTTCTAAACTATATGTATTTAAAGAGCTGACTGAAGTACAGGAAAATTCATGACATTTTCCTATGAATCATTTAATTTGTTGTCGTTATGTTGGAGAAAGAAAAAGCCCTACTAGATTTTTTTAACAGTAGCTGCCACCAAAACTGACTTCTAAGGAGAATTCATTAAAGTTTCTCCTCACATTTATTCTAAAGAAAGTTAAAGAAATAATGATGCTATACTTAGTGGGGATAATAAGAATGAATAGTACTATTCATAATAATCTTCATATCTGTCGTGCATTAGCATATGAACAATAGACATCTAATATTTTCAGCTACTTTATTCTCTCTCTCCTCTTTGTGTATTGAGTTTTTACATCTCAGCTGACTGTGATGACTACCTAAATACTGGTATAACTAATCTGAATATTTTGGAGTTCTGGAAGTCAGATGTGTCATCCAACTGACCAACTGGAGAATTCCTCAGAGTGTGGTTGTATAACAACCACAGAAGACTAATTAATTAAAATAATTTAGAAGTAGAAGATAGGTACAGCCTTTGATGTAGTCCCAAAGCTGCAGTAATTTATCAACTGGAAGCAGTGTTAACAGGGACCTGAGTTAATTGATTGAAATGAAAAAGACCTCATATTCATCTTCAAATTTTAGCATAATTCTCTAGTGCTATTCATCTTGGTGACACAGAAGAACTTTCCTGATGTTCTGCTGCTAATAAATACTATTTAATTCATCTAAAGTTATTGCTGGTAGAATGCTCTGTTTCTAAATTTAAAGAGCTTAAGCAGATGTCCCAAGCATGAAGGAATACCTGCTCAAATATTCTCAAATGAGAAGTCCCAAATATACAGCTACACAGATTCCATAGCTCAGGGAGAGGAAAATAGTTCAAATGGGCCTTTGAAAGGATGGAAAAGTAACGTGGCTCCTGACTTGCAAACAGAACAACGCTTTTGATTTTGATGAAAATTTTAATGATATTTTCACTCTGCTTGAGACTTGTGCAGGCTTGACTCCATAAGCATACAAGAGCACAGGGCTTGTAAGAGAAAGAGAATTAACAAAATGGTAATCTGTAAACTACATCAGTGCCAAATTGAACTGGTAGGTGGCAACATGAATCCAGTCTTGCGTATTACAGAGGAGGTGAGAAAGGCAGCACAGTTTCTTTAATCTCACGCTTTCTCTTCCTGCTCGTAGGAAGATCCCAAGTGGTTTTCTCACAAAAAGACATCAAACTCTTTCCAACTGGTTTCTATTTTTTTTCTAGGGAATGAGGCAAGTGGGAGGAAAGAATACAGCATTGTTCTGCATGGACTGTAATTTTTTCAGAAAAACTGTTTTACCTCATAAAACATAGTGTCTTCCAGTCTAAAACATTTTGTGGAAATATACCAGTCTAGATCCAGAGGTCCACAGGAAGGAAATAAATTTTCAGAGGAGGTGAATTACCATCCCAAGAGATAAGGGGCAAGTTCCAAAGAGAAATTACATGCTGCAATGCTCAGTGCTACAGCTGTTGGTGGTCTTGTGCCAGTCCCAGGTGTAGAGCAGCTTCAGGGGTTGCATTTGCACCACTGGCTCAGGCACATATGCTTTCCTTGTACTGAATGTACTGAACACAGCGAGCTGGGGATGCTGAGGAGGTGGGAGTAAGCCACTAAAGTTGCTGGGAAGGCATGTTTCTGAAGGCAAGTAATTCTTTAGGACAAAGGTGAAGTTTCTCACCTATTTTTCCCTAACGTCAAAATGTTCAAAATGTTATTTTTATTAACCAATTTCACCTCCATGAGGATACAAGAGTAGACTTCCTGAGTTAGACTTTATGTAACATGAAACAATTTCAAACAGATGATCTTCAGCAATAAAAAACTACATCTATGTGTTGCATAGTCTCTGGGTAGCCACCAGGTACCCACTTATCTACTTTATCACTCCCTCAACTGGAGGAGGAAGAAAATACTATGAGAACATCATGGCCTGAGCCATGTAAACCCAATACAACAATCTGCCATGCCAAAACTAAAGGAGGAAAGACAGGGGCAGGGTTAAAAAAAAAAAAAAGAAGAACAAAATTAAACTAACAAACAACGCTAAACAAATAACAAAAGCAAAGAAACAAAAAACTACAAGGAATATATCAGATCTGGGGAGGGCAACAACAATTCATTTGGCCATCTGCTCTGACTGGTGAAAGGCTGAGGGCCTGGAGAGGATGAGTGGCTGAAGCTCTGCCTTCCAGCATAAATTCTCTTGTGTTCCTTCAATCCACTCCACCAGTTTGCTGCATTCCACTCTGCTGGCATGGTTGAGGAATGAAAAGGAGGAGGTGAGTCATCAGTGACATGCATAGAAAGTGTGCAGTGAGGAGTGGCTGCGCCACAGAGTAAATACACTCCCCCATGCTCCCCATGCACTGGTGCCCCAGCTGCCCACAGACCCCAGCTCACCTCCCCAGCTCTGCACTGCTGCCTTAGGCAGCTCAGGGAATGACCTGTCTCTCATGTTGGTTTGGAGTTAGGTGATGGCTGAGGGCACATTCATGGGGACCAGGATGGTTGGACACACAGGAGTGCCCAGCCAAGCAGACACATCCACTGACAACACCTGTCTGAAAATGAACAAGCCAGGTTGGGATAGGGCTTTGAGCAAACTGGTCTAGAGGAAGGTGTCCCTGCCCATGGCAGGGGCTTTGGAACAAGGTGATCTGTAAGATCCCTTCTTACCCAAACCATTCTTTGATTCTATGATCCTATAAGCACTTCTCACTCTGAAGGTGTCCATATCAATCAGATCCTGAGCTCTGAGGTGAGGGGAGGAGTGAATGTGTGTTAGGAATTTATTTTTACTTCAGTCAGCAGCTTCTACGTAAATCTCTTGGCAGAAGAAATCCAGGTTTAATTGGTGAATAACCTGCCAATCACATTTAAAAAATGCACAGGAGGTACTTTTAAATTTTTGCATTCTTGAAACATTTGTGATCTTTTTCATGTATCTTTTTGCCTATCTCTCTCTTATTACTTGAATAAAAGAAGTGGGAGGATGAAAAAGAGAACAGCAAGGGCTTGAGAATCTTGTTATAAATATACAGAACATCATCTGTAGGTGGTGATATAAAAAATTACAAGAAATGTTCCTCTCTGTTACTGTATATAGATATGCCTGGTCAAAGTCTGCCACTACAAACACCAGGAATATAACCACGTTGTTGAACGTCATTATCCTGCTTTCTCCAGTAGCTTCCTTAGTAAGTCTGACGTTGAATTCCTTAAGTCTTTCTGAGTGGTTTTGGCTGTCTCAAGAACTAATTTATCAATCACTGGATTTTGCAATCACATGCTCATTCCAGCTAAAATTCCACTGGAAAGTTGTTGTCTGAGTTATTTTACCTGTATTTTAACTCCTCTCTCTTGGAGTCAGTTGGATGTCAATCTGAATCGTGATCTGTCGCTTGATTTAAATGCAGCCACCTGGATGGTTTTGATCTTATTCTTCCCCCTGGTGTTTCAGACCACTGCAAAATTTTCTCATCCTGTTTCTCAGTTTTGAGAATTTCTGTCCTGCTTCTTTTTTTTTTTTTTTTTTTTTTTGCCTCACCAGTTTGGTGACATTCTATTTTCAGAAATAAGCTAGTCAGAATTAAGGACTCCTCAACTCTTCAAACAGCATTTCAACAGGTAAGTATTCAAAAAAATTTACTAGAGCCTGCAACCAGTGCTGAAATATTCAACTATCATTTCATATAAAAGGAACCTTTTTCTGTCACTTTAAGATTATCCAAGAGAAAATAGGACTGTCTGGAAAGACATTTTTACAATGAGGTATTGATTTTGAGGAAGTTTTTGCAATAGAAATGTTTATGAGATCCAAGGCAGTCCAGTGACTTCTGGTGGCAGATTGGAATAGAGATTGGAAATGAAAACGTGGTATTGATCTAAAAAAGATGTCTTCAGTAGGGTGCCATTTTTGAAACCAAAAAGATAGTGTATTGTTCCAGTGCAAAACACTAACCCATTTCCAAACCTTAAGAGCTCATAAAATTGCCAAACTGTTAGTTGCTAATGAGTTACATGTCAGGAGGGACTCATGTTATGAAGATTAGATGTTTTTTTACTCATTTTTTCCTGACAGAATGTTCTCTCTGAAGAGGGGAATCCCTGAATGGCAAGCAGCAGTGGTGTCATCTCTGTCACAGTGTTTACAGAAAATGGCTGGTGATGCATAGTCCTTGTTCTCACGGCAGTGGCACTTTGAAGGCAGTGGAAGATTACTCCATCTACTAAAAGCATACTCAAGTTCAAGGCTGGCTACGAGCCTGGGCAAACCACGCTGCTCCCCAGGAGAACAGACTGTTGGGGCATCAGCACAGCAGAGGCACTGATTCCTATTTCCCCATTTCTGACCCCTGGGAAGCCAGGCTGGCTGCTGCTGCTGCCCCTGCAAATGCAAGGCATCTGCAAAATAGGCTGTTCTCGGAGGGGGCGGGGGACACAGGATGGGAGCACCAGCAATTGCTGTGTGTACATCCCTGCAGGTGTCTTGGAAAGAAGAGAATCAGCAAGATGGATTTCTCAGGGCTCTCACATTACCTTCGTCTCCCCCAGCTTTTCCTGTGCCAAGAGCAGGAACATCATGGCTTTGTTTTAGGTCAATGAAATTCAACTTGCTGTTCAATTCCTGAGAAGCCATAGGCAGCTCTGTTAAAGACCTAACATCATCATTAGGGACAAAAATAGTGTGGTGGGCTGACCCCAGCTAGCAGCTAAGCCTCCACTCAGTTGCTTGCTCGCACCCGCATGGCAGAATGGGGGAGAGAATCACAGGGCAAAAGTGTGGAAAACTCATAGGTTGAGATAAAAACAGTTTGATAAGTGAAGAAAAATAACAAAACCAAAAGCAAGTGGTGCAAAGGCAATGTCTCGCCTGCTCTCACCAACAGACTGGTGCCCAGCCAGTCTCAGAGCAAGGGTTACTTTCCTGGGCTGTAATCCTGAGCACAGTGCTGTAGAGGAGGGATCATCTCTTTATTCAGTTCAGGTCATGTGTCCTGACTGAATCTCCTCCCAAATACTTGTGCACCCTCAGCCTACAACAGCTGAACCACTGATGTGCTATCAATGTTGCTCTGGTCACAAATCTAGCGCACATCACCCTGTGGGCTGCTTATTCCAAGGTAATTCCTTCCCAGCACAGTTAGGACCAGCACTGGGAATTTTTGAGGAGATGTTTACCAAGGCTAGTAAGTAGAAAAAAGTAGTAGTTTAGGGCAAAAGCTTAGAATGAGATTAAAATAAAGTTGAAATGTGATATGGTCTGGTTTTTACCACATATGGCAATACAGAATCCCTTCTGTGGTTCAGAATATCACAAAGCATTTTTGTAAATCTTTTTTCCTTTGTAAAGTTTGAATTCACTGAAATATACTTTTGCTAGCAGTTGGGAATTGGATTAGCAAGGACCAAAATTTATGAGCTTAATTTTGTGTCCAAAATATCCATGTTTCTGGGTTTGCAAATATTTATTTTGTTTCCCTTATTGATTTGGCAGACTTTTTTCCTGTTTCTTCAAAAATGAAAATATTCTCACTAAAAAAGATCCATTTGCTTTTATTTTTGCATGCAGTTATGTTCAATTTTTCTTTATAAATTTTTGATCAATATGATAAAATATTTGGAAAATTTATTTTTTTCTCACTCCTGAGATTTTTTGATGTGTAGGGTTTTTTTGGGTTTACATCTTCCTCCAAAACATTGGAAGATGTACTGTGGACATATATCATAGTAAATAAATGAATAAACTCTTTGCATCAGGCACTTAACATCCCAACAACCCACTCACTTCTCTCTTGAAACATTCACCAGTAGCATCACTGACATCGTTAGTTGTTATTTCCTTTTCCCAGTAACTGTTTAAGAGGGCGCTGAAAAAAGAATTCTGACTTTTCTTACATAAAGGGTTTAAAAAATTCCTAGGCCCCCAAGAGACATTAGACCCTGTATTTGAAGCCTGTGTAGGTGGCATTACGCTCAAAGTAAGGCTTTTATTCTTCAAAATATGTTTTAACAGCAGCTCTCTTTGGGGACCATTTTAAGGCAATGAAACCAAGCAAAGCCTTGACAGCAACTTCGCTAAGTATGGATGGGCACATCCTAGGGATGAGGGCAATTCTTTCTGTTTAGTCTATCTTATGAAGCTCTCTCTTCTTCCAATCTTCTGGCAATACTCTAGCTGTCGCCTTTGAGTAAATCTTGCAAAGATTTTTTCCCGTAGTAGAAATAAACCTTGTGTTCCTTGGGAGTGGAGAAATGTATGCAGGTAGGCAGCCAGGCAATCTCCCTGGCGGTGCCGTGCCTTGCCTCAATTGAGGGATGCTGCGTGCTCAGCGACTGTCAGTACAGCTTCTCCTAGGAGCTTTAAATTGCTCTCTTGAAATCCAATTGCAGGGGCTAGTTGTGTTCTGTTTGAGTAGGCAAGCTGAAACAAAGCACATAGCAGAAGGCAGAGCTAAGCTCGCTCACCCTTAGCTTCAAATCCTATCAGTTATGTGGGGCAGATTTACTTAAACAGAAATGCCACTTAAAAGAATTTTAAAAAAATAAAAATTATAAAATTATTGTAAAAATTATACCTATTTGAAAAATGTGGATCCTTCCAAATGCTTAAATGTACCATAAAACTTTGCCTGATTAACCCTCTGCTTTATCCAGGTTCTGAAACCTCATCCCGTGTGATTTTCTATTTTACCAGGACGTAGCTTTGTAGAAATCCCTTGGGAAAATTCCGGGTCTGTTAGAGTCCTTTGAATTTTTTCCTATGTTTTTAAGGGCTTCAGCAGAAAAACTATTTTGCCTCTCTTCTTATATGTAATAAATAACTATTCTGATGATGATTAATCTACTTTGCTAATGAAGTTTCAACTGTCTTACTTTGATAAGCATTAATAACGTTTGTCTTGTTACTTGATATCTAAGAAACTTTTTATTATTTGTCATACAATCCAATCGAGCTACTTTTAGTCATCATGAACAACTGACTTAGCTGCGGAAAAAAGTATACTTTTAAAAATCTGATGGTATGTCAACATAGAAACATGAGGACATTGTACTGAGAGATAAGTTTATCATGCTTTAAAGCAAAGCCAAGATACTACTACTACTACTACTACTACTACCTGTAGCATCTACTTTATGGAACAAAGCATGTTTATTAATTATGTAAATTCTTCCCATTCGAAGGACCTCTTCAAAATGGCTGTTAAGGACAATGGTGCTAGAAGAAGAAAATGAGCAAAAGGAATCACATTTCTTGTCACAGCACTGGGAGAAGACATGTAAAGGTAAAAGGTGGAAGTTTCATTTTGGATGACATGCCTGAGGACAGGAACAAATCTGTGTGAACCATCCCTTTCCTGTTTCTGGCAGTCACTGGTGTAATACAGAGTTGTGAGACCTAAAAGAGTGCCTCCTCTTTATATTTGATGTAAAGGGCTTCAAAATTACTAGATTCTTGATAAGTGCTGTTTTTCATGTGAAGGCACAAAGTTAATTGGAATTGCAATTCTATTGCTGGTGGATTTGTTAAATTAGTTTGAAAAAATCCCAAACAAAACACAGCAGTTGACTACTTTTTTATTTTCTGGCAATGGGCTATATGAGCGAAATACTAGTCCTGATTGTTATCGTCATCATATAATGAATTATGAACAATTGGCTGGGAGTTTTTTTACTGCCTTTTTTTGATTTTTTTCCCCCCAGTAAATGCCTTCCAGAACTTTCCTAACCTGGGAAGCCGAGGATTCAAAATGTCTCTGTAAACAAAAATCTTTCTATGTTCTCCCTACTACAGATTTATTTTCTTTTCATTTTTATTCCGATGCATGTTTGACCACTGTTCTTGACTGTATGATGATGTTACTGAGTTACCAGTGAGACCTGCAACATCAATGAAATGGGTTAAACCAAAAAAAAAAACCCAGCCCTGTTCCTAGAAAGAGAAAATTTCATCTGCAAACCATGTGATACCTGAAGATTGTATAAATATATACAAGCTACTCTGGAGTGGTGATTTTGCTTGTACAATACAATTACCACACCAGCTTGTCACATTTCATTTACTATTACTAAGGTTCAATATTTAGACTGTGGCAGTGCTTAATCTGCAGAGGCGTTCTGCTAACACAGGGCAGAACAATACTGCAAAAAAATTTAAAACAAGTGAGAAAAGAACAATCAGTTGTCTTATAAATGCCGATGACACATATCAAATGGGAGTCTGAGACAATATTAATTTTGTTAGGAATTAAACCAATATTCCATATCTTAAACATGGATTTCACCTCACTTACTCCACTTTCCAGAATCATTTGGTATGGCTTGAAAGCAATTTGCTGTACAAATGAATGCTTAATCATATTCTTTTTCATATACCTGTAGGACTTAACCTATCTATTTTAAAATGTCCCTTTCTTTGTCTTCTTATATAGGTCTCTGGTCAGGTTTGCCAGTTTATGTGGCTGTCAGTGCTCATGTGCTGTAATCATAGCTGTGTCCCCACTGCTTCTGCAAAGGCTTGGGTTTGGAATGACCCCAGGCTTTTCGGCATATCCAGCCAGCAGCCTTATCAGCCTCCAGTCTACAGGAACATGGGTGCTGCTGATGCCTCTTTTTAAAATCAAAATCTTTAGTTTTTCAAGTTAACATCCTGAACTCTATGTTGGTTTTGCTTTAATTTTATAATTAATATACTTTCAAGCACTTGCGTATTTCAAGCAATATTGTACTAGGTTGATTTTTTTGTCCTTAAAAACTAGATTTATTTCCCTAAATATTCTTATCCAAATGTTCATATTGTAATCATCAAAATTACAATCCCCTAACTATAGCTTCACCATCAGCCACTCCATGCTAGATACTGACTTACTGAAGGCTCACAAAGTGACTTTTTTGAAACTTTTGCAATGTAGCAAAGCTTGAGTGGTTTGCAAAAACTATCTGATCTGAACAAGGAGTAATAGTTTTAAACAGAAAGAGAGTAAGTTTGGATTAGATATTAATAAGAAATTCTTTACTGTGGGGGTCATGAGGCACTGGAGCAGGTTGCCTAGAGCTGTGGACACCCAATCCTGGAAGTGTTCAAGGCCAGGTGAGATGGAGCTTTGAGCAACCTGGTCTAGTGGGTGTCCCTGGCAATGGCAGGTGTACTGGAACAAGATGATCCTTAAGGTTGCTTCCAACATAAACTATTCTATAATTCTATGATTTAATATTTATAAAAGACTTGGAGAAAAACAAAGAGACAAGTTGCTCTTCAATGTGTATAAAATTCAATGTTGAGCAAGCAGGTGTTATTTTTTTGATTATGGAATGGAAGAATCAAGATCTCCATTTTTACCTGGAGAATTATGTAAGTTTAACATCTATTAGAAATGGAAAAATGTGATTCTCTTAAAATACACCAAGAGCCTTTCTATTTGTTTCACAGGTTTCTAAGTATTATCATTAATATTATTCATGGAATAAAGGTATAATTCATGAAGTAATATTTTTGGAAACATTATTCATAGAATAGGAACAACCGGTGTGCAATTGTTTTTGCTCATTCAAGGAAAAGTGCCTTTCTGTTTAGATCCCAAACTATGTCACATATTTGCATAATGGTGCATTACATGGCCACATTAGAGACTTGCTGAAAATAACCAGAAGGCAGTGTCTTACTTGTTCTAACATTTGGTTCAGTAGCAGGCTTATCATTTTAAGGCTAAGCTAGAGAGATACATGCAAATATTCACTATTCTTAATTCACTTGCTAAACTATCCTTTTCCCATCTTGTTTAAAATCTGGCAAAGCTGTGCAGAAAAAAGCTAGGGGACTTTCTTGATAAGAAGCTGATCATGAGTCAGCAAAGTGTCCTTACAGCAAAAGCCAAGAGCACCCTGGGCTGCATGAGGAGGGAAGCATTGCCATCAGGTGGAGGAAGGTGATCTTTCCCCTCTGCTCTGCACTGGTGAAACACATCTGTCATGCTGAGTCTGGTTCTGGGCTCCCCAGTAAAAGAGAGACAGGGACATAGTGGAGCAAGTCAGTGAAGGGCTGGTAAAATGATGGAGGGTTTGGAGCAGGAGGAGGCTGAGAGCACTGGACCTATTGAACACCTATGGCACGGTGACTCTCAGTTAAGACAGAATCGATCTGTTTGGGCACAATACAGGGACATGCCCTCACACTGATGCTTTTTTCAACACCTCTCATGTCCTTTTTTTCATGCTTCTGATATTTCCACAAATAGGATCATATTCACTGAAGCTACAGAGTCTGAGTGTGGAGTAAAGATTTTTAACAGGGATGCTCCATGTCCTTTCTTGAATATTGCGTCTAAAGAACAGATGATCTCTGATTCACTTCTCTGGGATTAAAAGCTGCCTTCTTCTAGCATGGAAAAGCTTTTTTTTTTACATAGAATATAATATTCATTGTGTCTCTACCCTCATAAATTCTCTGGTATTCTTCCGAGCTTTCAGGAAATTATTTCTATACAATACCATGTATAACTCCTTTTGACATCTGTTTAGCATTATCAGTGTTGGTCCCAATGCCAAATTGCATAGGCTAGATGTTTCACATTTGTCTCTGGACCTCTCTTGGGCCCTTCCAGACCTAAAGTGTATAATATGAGTTTCTCAGTTGGGAAGGGAGTTTATTTTATTTTATTTTATTTTATTTTATTTTATTTTATTTTATTTTATTTTATTTTATTTTATTTTATTTTATTTTATTTTATTTTATTTTATTTTAATCTTCACTGAGGTGATGCTGGGATTTTGCTGCAGCCCTTAGGAGGAAAGTTGGTTAATGTAGTACATCCAGGCCATGGCTGAAGATTGCATGGATGTTTGGTGGTGATAAACTTCCTGCAGGTGTGCTGCAGGACTGTGTAGGGTGGACAATAAGACAAGAGGCAACGGGCAGAAACTGATACACAGGAACTTCCACCTGAACATGAGGAAGAACTTCTTTACTGTGAAAGTGACTAAGCCCTGGAACAGGCTGCCCAGAGAAGTTGTGGAGTCTCCATCTCTAGAGATATTCAAAAGCCATCTTGATACAATCCTGAGTAACACACTCCAGGGAGCCCTTAATTGAGCAGGGAGATTGGACCAGATGAACCTTACCCACTGCATCTGGTTGAAACCCTCTACAGGTCCTGGTGTCTACTGGAAATTGTTCCTGATCCTTTGTGTTTCCCAAACTTTGCCTGGCAGTGCCCAGAGATTGCTAGTTGGCCTGGACCAAAACTGCCACGATGCAGAACCAGCCTTCTGGAAATCAGTAATTTGAAGTCCAGTTTCACTCCCCAGTCTTGTTTTTATTGTCAACATGGACGTTATCTCAGCTAATAGCATGTGTGCTGTAGCATCAGGAAAGGGATTTTTTTTTTTTAAAGTAGACCTTTCAATGTTCTTCTGTATTAAAAGGGACTACAGAATTTTCCTGCTGCATCGTAAAGGCACTGCAGGTTTGGGAATGACCTGTAACTCTTGTGAGCTTCACATTAATTTCATATTCAAGCTGCAAACTGAAACAGTCTCAGGCTGGTTTTTAGCTTCACTCCAGTGGTGCAGGTAGAACATGGATGTTGGTTGCTGTTGCAATTAAAACAGTTTTTTCATCATTTATCAAGACATGTTTCATAATGGACTATGCATAAGAATGCAGAGAAATAATTAATGGAAAATGAGTTACATCTGAATAAAAGTTTCAAAACCAAAAAAAAGTAAAATATCTAAACTCAAAATCAGTGACTGGAGCTATTTGTAAATTAAAGGGTACTGACAGTATTTATTCCAGCTGAATTTGATTTTCCTCTGAAATTGCTCCACTGAGTTTATAGATTGACTTTCGACCAAAACCTGAAACTGTGTCCACACATCTTACTTTATAGATTTTTCTTTCAAATTGTTGTTTCTGGGCAGATTTAGTTGTTGAGTGTTTGATGGACAAGTTTTGCTTCTGTTTTTTGTTAAAGTGATTTTCATTTCCTTTTTAGCATTTTGAAATATCATGAGATGTACTTTGATAAAAAAAGAAGTTATCAACCAAGACTGATTTAAATAAAAAGGGAAAGAAAAATAAGTTAGTACACCTAACTAAACTAAATTGCTTTATCATGTTAATTAGCATCTTTGGGATTCAGACGAAAGAAATGGAGGCATTTCATGGTTTGTATTTACAATGACACCTTTATTTTGAAACATAAAGGACCAAATTCACAGTTGTCTTAGCCGTGCCTTCAATACAAGTGTATCACTTGTTTAGTAAAAAAGTTACGGTTATAGTTTGATATTCCTGGGCTTGAAACTCTGCTCTTGGAACACTAGTTCAGCCTGTGCCTTCCTACCAATAAATTGATCCTTGTACTGGACATTACGTAGTTATAGCTGTGATCACCTCATTACTCTATGTAAATATTAGCTCCTTTTCTTGCAAAGAGTCATATTTTCTCCCTCTGTAGTTTCAGGAAGACTGGAGTGGAAAGCTCAGACTGCTGAGTCTCAGCATGGCTGTCCAAATATTGGACCTGAAGATGTTTCTCTTCTGCTTAGAGCTCTGTCAAGCAGTCAAAGCACCTACAGCAAAATCAAATCCCAGACTTCTGTTGTTGCATAAAGGAGTTGAGTTCAGATAAGAGTAAGGGAATAACAGACAAGAAAAAGTGATAAGAATTCTACAGGCTTTAATTTCCTTTCAACTTTTTTTTCTTGTCCAAACTGTTGCTAAATTTAAAATTCATTAAAATCCGACCTAGAGCAAGGGACTCATAGTTTTGCCTACATTGTATTGCTTGGGTCTTCAAAAACTGATCTGGAACAAGCACTCTAATAGAGAAGCATAATTTATATTGTCAGGGGAAGGATCAAGAACATGTGTAATGAAGATGGGTCCCTTGTGAAACCCTTGTGAAGCTCTTGTGAAAAAAAATGGATGCCAGATTCTAGAATTCTTTCAGAATATTCAGAAGGATATTTACTTTAGAAACAGAGAGGGGGGATGTCAGGGAGGCATTTCAAACTCTGTTGGTTACTGCTCGCCCACAGAGACTGTCTGTGACTCTTTTAAGTTGCTGGGTTATAGCCAGACTGGCAGATAACGCCTGACTTGTCAAAACCCTGACTGTCTGACCCTTCAAGATCTATGCAACTCTAGTTGCCAGTGTTTAGGAAAGGTGAATTCAGACCAAGGTAGGTATAGAGGCAGGATATTATGATGCTTGTGTAAATAGAGAGTCTAAGAAAAAATATTAGAGGACCTTGAATTATTCAACCAAGGAAAAGAAAGACTGAACAGATATGCTTTTCATCCATCAATGCACTGTGGAGGACAGATAAACATCAGGGAAGGAAAAGAGCTACTTAAGGACAGTTTTGGCACAAGCTGTCTACATATATATGTTTAAATGAGCCATGAATAGATTTAAGTGGGAAGTTCAATTGACATTCCTAATTAACAGAGTATTGAAATACAAAAAACCCTTTCATTATGAGAAGCTGGGAAAAAAATTAATGCATTTTAGAGTGGCGTTTGATCAGTTTATGAAAGGGATTATGCAATGTTGCTGCCTGCAAATCCGTCTTTAGGCACTGGCAACAGTAGGCAGTCACTTAGCTTACCAGATTTATTTACAGGGGTTAGAGAGAAAAAAATGAGGCACCAGACCTAAACCCTTAATGCATACTCTCTTGGCTTTTGGCTTTTTATACCCTTAAATACTACAAGCTTCCTGACGAGCAGAAGCAACATGCTAGTGCCTTAAATACCTATCACCAGTTTCACTCTCAGAGGTGTCTGACAAGCCTCCAGGGTGGGCCAGTGTCATATCACAGCATCTCCAACATACACCCCAGGCTCCTCTTCCCTCACTCCCATGATTTCGGCACACAGCTCAAAAGTGTATGCACAGTCTTGCTGCTGCAGACCTCAGAGGGATCTGTTGAGATCCATGGCTGCTTAAGTCTGCCTAAAAGAAGCCGTGTGCATGCATGCGTGCATCTCTCCTTCAGCCTCCTTCTGTGTTGTCTGTGTTGATGAGTGACAACTCTTCAGTTCTCCAGCAAAATAGGATTATCAGCCTGAGTGACACAATCATGGAATCCAGAGAGGGCTGCCAGTGTGCACGCCCACAAGCGACAGTCTCATTGTGAAACAAGATCATATTAATCTGGCAAATTACATTGCTGTCAGAGATTGAAGAGATTCCTGTCCCATTCCAGGTCATGTCTATTTTCCTTGACTTCAACCCAGTCTCATGCTAGGTAGAAACTCGGGCATAACCTCAAGGACTGTGCCACTATTGTGTCTTGATAGCATAAGATGTTTTTCCAGTCATTGATTTCTAAATAGTTTGGAAAAAAATTTAATTCCCTGTGAATTTCTCTTCTCCTACAGAATGAATTTAAACCTATTTTTGTATTAGGCATTTGAATTTAAACCTATTTATTTTTTAGGCAAATTCCCTACAAATACTGGAGTATTCCAATATGAAGGGCCTTGAGGGAAAGCCGTATGAGGAGCAGCTGAGGACACTTGGTTTAGCCTGGAGAAGAGGAGACAAGGGAGACCTCGCTGCAGTTACAACTTCCTTATGAGGGGAAGAGGAGGGGCAGGCACTGATCTCTTCTCTGTGGTGACCAGTGACAGGAGCAAGGGAATGGCCTGAAGTCGTGTTAGGGGAGGTTTATGTTGGATATTAGAGAAAGGTTCTTCACCCAGAGGGTGTTTGGGCACTGGAACAGGTTCCCCAGGGAAGTGGTCACAGCACCAGCCTGACAAAGTTCAAAAAGTGTTTGGCCAATGCTCTCAGGCACCTGGTGTGACTCTTGGGGCTGGTGCTGTGCAGAGCCAGGAGCTGGACTCAATGATCTGTGTGGGTCATGTCCAGCTCAGCATATTCTGTGCTTCTGTAATGTGGCAATATTTGAAATGTGCATAAAATAGTAAAGAGTGTAGTACTAATAGAATAAAGAGTAGTGAAGAGTGCTTCTCAATAGGTATTTCTTTTGGTAGAAGAGCCAGCTTTTACAAAAACTTGCTCCTTGGTTGTTAGCTCTTGTTCTCATGCTGTCAGTTTATGCTGGCCTGGCTGTTGGGCTGCAGGCTGCACAGTGAGTCAAGTTGGGGTCTGAGCAGGGTTAGAAAGAACATGGGAAAATGTGAATGCATTTGCTGAATTGTTTCACTGTGGGGCTGCACAGAACTGGAGTAGGAACAAGTGAAGGAAGGAACAACAGTGGCTTAAACAAGACCTGCTTAAAGAATTAGCTGTTAAGCTACAGCTTGAGGTGTAACTGAATTGTTCAGTATGAAGATTATCTGGGGGCTGAGAGAGAAGTAGAACAGTAAACAGTCTACAGAAAAATCCTCATTTATGGGGAAAAGGGTGTTATGATAGAGGCTAGTTAAGTTGGCAGCAAATGAAGCAAAAAGGGTGCTGTAAAGGGTGAGAAAAAAATGCTAATGAAAGATTAAATTATTGCCAGAAAATAGGATACATCAGTATACACAATATTTATGACACAGGTAAATTATATATCCTTCTAGAAAATAGAATGAAAAAGTAGCAACTGAAAGATGCCTTGAGGATTCCAGATACAGCTACTGCGAGTAGAAATTGGATTGTATCTCGTGTATGGATAATTGGCCTCAGTGCATTTCACACGGAAGTACATTTACTGTTAATCATATAATGAATGTCTTTGGCATTCAATTTTATCTATTTCTTCATCTGCCTGAGAATTATTTACAAAGTACAGGCTAGTGTTTCATGCAGAAACTGAAGATGACAGGAATTTGCAGTATCAGGCTTGGCATGAGCAAGATACAAGACTTCTTTAAAATACTTATTCAAGAAGCCAGGGAACAGTTATCAGATTCACTGTCCCTTAAAAATAACAATTCTGTGAATAGTACTTAAAATCATCCTTTATAAAACAGTCACTTCTTTTGGGTAAACAGTTCCGTGAGACTAACTGCATGTAATTCACCAGTAGATACATAATTATAACTATACATCCCACGATGACTTCATGTGTGGTAAATGTCATGCAGGAAATGAACAAAGAAATAGAATTATATTAGAAATGAAGTGTAACTACAGTGTCTTAAAATCACTTTCTGAAATCATGACTCCCTGGTCTGTACATTATAAGAGTTTGACAGTCCGGGTTATAACTTGGAAAATTATTTCTACGCCTCTGTTTTATGTAAATTACATCCTCTTCTGGGCTCAGTAGTTTTGGCACATTTTATCACCCTGAGTAGGTTGGAGTTTGTTAGCTTTCCCTGCTTAAACTAAGGCTGGAGGTTTTTATGAGTACTCCAGTAGTACATTAGGCTTTTTTTTTTCTGCTTATTTTAAAATGACTTTTCATAACAAAGACAGTAGTGAAATAGGTCTCTTGTAACTGTGCAAGGGCTCCTCAGGACTAGAATAGCTTATCAAATAGTTTCTGAAAATCTGGTACATTTTCAAGAACAAAGAAGCATCATGAACCAGCACCCTATCAAAGGACCTAGTGGTTTAGAGTATTTGGAGGCATTAACTAGTATGGTGCACTGGGTTTTAATTCATACCACATGTTTTGGCTTTGAACTGTGGAGAATGCTTTAAATATATGCACCTTAAGGCAATCTGCACTTCAGACAGGAAACACATGAAGCTAGGTGTAGTCCATTTAGAAACAGTGTTAGGCTTGTGGGGGTACATTTTTGGAAGTGATTTGTAGCCTAGGGATAATAGCAAAAGACTAGAAAAACACAAGCTAGGAGTGAAAATAAAGGACTTAACACTTTGTAAGTGTTCTGTTTTTAATTTGTGAGTCCTTCTTAACCTGTCTTCCCAGAGAGAAGCTGGTTTGGAGCTGTACTGCAGCAGACATTAAAGAGCTAAAAGCTCTTAATGAAGATGTAATGGAGTGCAGGATGTGCTGTACCAAGAATGGAGCACAGTTTACATACCCTTCCACTAAATCCTGGTTGGGATGAACTTTGATAGCTTTGTAGAAGTGTAAGAACTGCCTGAAAATATGGTAACATCTACAGAAGTAAATAAAGCAGCCCAAGGGCTTGGCTCTGTCCCTGGGCTACCTGGCACAGCATGTCCACAGGACTGAATTCTCTTACATCCCACAACAAAGAGGCAATATCCATACCACCTTCAGGATGTGGTCACCTGCTCATTGTAAATTTAGGATACCACATAGGAGAAATGCCACTTGGCCTGGGGCACGAGCACAGTAGCAAATTAACAACTACATGCCAACATGTAGACAGATCCACTGGCCCTGATTGTGTATTGGTACAGACTTAGCCAAAGACTAGAGTGGAGCAGATGCCTAGAAACAGTAGAATTACAGATGGCAGAGAGGGCATTTGAGGCAGTAGATATATTTAGGTTTGGGTTGGATAAGCCATTTCCTCACTGAGGTTCATAGGATTCGGCACAGGTTTAAGGTTTGAAAAAAACCCAGGGTTCAAATCTTAGATGGCATTCAAGAAACATTAGAAAAGTAAGTAAGCTCCAAGTTTTTGGACATATTTTCCTTTTTAATGGGAAGGATTGATTTTGTGAAGTGTTAATGACATTTAAAGTGAGAGATGACTGCTGCATTTTCTTTCTTGGCTCCTACTGTATATCTGCTGAGATATATGGTGTATAATTGGCAAATACCTTCTAAAAGCAAGGTGATAAACAAATATATGTGAATCACCAACCCACAAGCAATCTACCAACAGGATAGTGATGTATTGGATCATTTTTCAAATCCTACTGTATTTTACAGACATCAAATGATCGTGACAGCTTAAGGGTAAAAAAAAGATTGTCCAAGGCTGTGGCCAGTTTCAAATGTGTCTTTTCCTTCAAAGGTTGTTTTTTCAATTTTTATTTTACATTCTTATTATAATATTACTGCATATTAATGTAAGTTATTATATAGTCTGTGGAAAGGCCTGTCTATAAATGGAATCTTGAAATCTATTCTCCAACAAACACTTACAGGGTTTAGTGGGAGTGGTTAGAGGTGATGGTTTGCTCATATAATGTTTCTAAAGTATTTGATTGGATAATGAATATTCTGCATAGAATACTTAAGAGCAAATCTAAGGAATGTTAAACAACTTATTTTTACCATCTCCAATATTAGTTTTTATTTACAGTTCTACAGATCCTACTGAATTGCATTGCAATGTTGTTACAAGGGCAGAGTTCAAAGGCAGACATTTCGGGAAAGGCAAAAACCCTCTGTTGTCACAGAATAAGAAATAGATCTCTAATGCTTTTTATTAAAAAAAAACCAAAAAACAGAGAGAGAGATCAGAATACTTTAAGATTTTGTTTGTTTACCTCTGATTTTATATGTTTAAATCTTTGCTGGTCAAAATTAAATTTGAAAGTGGCATGTACTTCTGTAACAGACCAAACATTGAACTTGTCATGATGGTGAAGTGGGTGCTTGTGCCTTATGCCAGAATAAAATCCAGACTGCTGTGTTTGGCTATCCAAAGAAAAGTTGTGTCTGAAAGATGATCATTCAGACCATTTACAGTGACATAGAGATAAATTCTATTGCTTTCACTGAATTGCTGCCTAATAAGAAAAGTTCGGATGTCTTCTAGTGCTGAGTACCTTAGTGGCTCTAATATGCATCTACTAAAATGATGATCATCAATGAATTTCATATAGCTTTCAAAAAAGAGCCTGTTCTGTTATTTGGATCAATTCCAAATGTGATTGATGGGTAGAAAAAAATATCCCAGTATATTCACCTCCTCATGAGCATGTGCTATGAGTTGTTTATTGAACAAGCTTCTTTGTATTGCTGCACTTCAGCTATTGAGAAGGACAACACTACCCAAATTGGCATAGCATCTGTTGGGTTGTGCAAAACCCTACATACTTTTATTTTTGTCATAGAGCTGCCGGCAAAAATGTTGATTTTATTTGCATATAAAAACCTGACAAGTGTGGTTTCCTGAAGTGGTCATATTTTTAGTGTTGATTTGTATCCTTCTGCCTGTGTAAACTGTGTGAGCGTGAACAGGTTATTCAAGACATATAAATTAAAATATACTTATATGTATGTATGTATGCATGTATATAGCAAAAAACATAAAGGCTGTGGTCAGGTCTGCTAGGATAAAACACTATGTTCTGTTTTGCCTAAGATGGAGGCTGGTGCATTTTTGGTACCTTTTCTACAGAACCTTCCAGCAACTCTGCACTCTGAGTCATCCAAAGAGCGAGGCCACCTCCACAAGCAGAGGACAAATTCTGGGGAGGTATTTTAGCAGCACATACCTGTTTGGTATGTTTGGCCTGCTCACCAGCTGTCCAGCACGCCTAAGAGACTGCAAGGAAGGTGGTGCATTTTAACTTATAAATGGGACTGGGCAGCTACAGCACACTCTGAAATCTGACTTCACCAGAAACCTTTTATAATTAATCAGGTACTTCAAATGTCTTGAGTGTGGAAAGATAGAGTTTGTTTATAGAATATTTGATTTCTTTCTGCTTACTATACTTTTAATGTAATTGGTAGTATCTAGTGAATAAAGTCAGACTATTTTAGCAATATTTTATTTCAAACTTGTCTCTAAAATAAATAGTTCAATCCGGTATGCTAGGTTTGGGTTGTTTCCAATAGATAGTTTGGAAAGATACAGTATGATTTGTAAGTAGCAATTTCCAGCTTTGAAAAATTACTAATTTATAAAATGCTATCTTTACATTTTGCCAGCTATAACTATTGAATTGTTATCAACATTACAGAATCACAGATTTTTTAAAAAATTTATTATTTTAAGATCAATACTGTCAAAGAATGCAGAGCATTTATTTCCTTTCCAAAGCACTAAAGAATTTGAAAAACTTTCACTGGAAGGCAGAATGCAAGCTTTGTTTCATACAAATTTTATTTCTTTATGAGTGAAAGCAATTCTACAATTTACTTTTAAGAAAAATTTGTTAGTAACAGTTTCTCATGTACATTATTCAACATAGTATTATTCTTAACATGTAAGATCATTATTTGGAAACATAGATAACATGCATTTCATTTGGTACAAGGATTGGTGACATTCTAGTACTCCAGAATGGAAGGTGATTCCTTTTTCAGCTGTTATAGACTGAGCTTTGCAGATGGAATCCTCTCCAAAAACTCTTGAAGGGACATGAAATCTCTCAGGCACCCTGATTCACTTGTTTGTCAGAGCAATAACCTCCCTTTTCCTCAGTGCTAAGGATCAATCATCATGTGACACAGGAATGCTCTAAGTGTTAATCTGCAAGTCTGATTTCCTCGGTCTATATTTGATTTCAGTCTCGGTGTGGCTTTATCCTGTTGAATCTCCTCACTCTCTTGATGTCACTGGAATGACTCCCAGCTCACACCAGATTATGCCAGTAAATAAAAACAAATGTTCAGTCAGCTTCTGCTCACAGTGAACATGAACATTAATCCAGTATAATCCTCTTTTCATTTACAAGAATGGCCTGGCTATTAATGTGTCTTTTCATACGAGTACATATGTGAGACATCTCAGTCAGTGCTGTAGTTAGTTTTCCTATCAATTTCTTAATCCTGCTTCTTTTCCATCATTATTCCTATACCACTTGCAATCTGCTAACCTGTGTTGTTGTCATTTCATTAATCTGTTTTGTACAAGATTAGTACTTTTCGAATCATTGAGATTTATCTGGTATTCTAGGATTCATTATAAATTAACATCACAGATCTTTTCAGATTACTGAATGATCCAACACTTTGAGGGATTTGGGGTTAGCTCTTTGATGTTGATCATCAGAAGGTGTTTCTCACTGTTCTTGACAGAAAACATTCTATCATTCTCAGATGGAGAAGAATTTAATACAGGGGTTTGGGTTACATCAAAAGGAGGCATAAGGATTGAATCTGTGGAGCTGGTTGTAGCAGAGGTGCAGCAGATTGGCTTCCACTAGCATCTTGGACTGAATGGGTAGAGACTGTCCAGGAGCCTGAGTGATAGTTTCTTCCACAAGTGTTCAATGCAAGAGAGTGCCACCAGACATTCTTTTTCTTCTGTGTGCCTCTTAGAGCCAGATGTCTGCTGTTCTCTAGGAGTCTCAGTCTTTTTTCTGTAATCAGGTTCATTTTTCTGTCCCTGGAATGTCTGAACAGCAGTTGCATGGAGAAAAAGCAAGAGGAAGCAGCAGTATAAATACATTTCAAAGTTATGACTTAATAGACCTAATAAAGACCCGATAGGATGATTCATCTAGCAGGAACATTCATATAAACCGTAGAATTAGTTCAGGGCATGTAGACAGAGAAAAGGATGTAGGTGTTACCTTATATGTTAATGTACATGCAGGCATCTCCTGCTCTAATGTTAAGAATAAAGAGGCTCAAAAGTTGTCTCATAATTTCTGAGTACAATTTAAAGGACAAAAAGTGTTGATATTCTGATGGGAGTCAATAGTTGGACAGCTACCAAGGAAATCACATGATGAGCCTTTTGTAAAAAGAATTATCCAAACCCCAGCACTCAATGCCATCAGCATACTTTGATTTCAAAAATCTGTACATTGGCGAAGGAATACAGCTGCCCTCAGGCAGTTGGCTAATTTTTGAAAAGTTTTAGTGGAAATTTTCTATGTAGAATTTGGAAATAGCAAAGAGAGTTGACATTTTCCAAATATGATCCTCCTAATTTGGTAGAGCCTAGATGAAAAAGTAACAGTTAAAAGCAGCTCGGGCACTTCTTGAGCAATCATGAAGCAGCAGAATTCATGATAAACAGGAAGAACTGCAGTGTGCTTCAGCAGAGCAGATTATAGGAATTCAGAGAACTAGTAAGTGAGATCCTGTGGGAGACAATTCTGAGAGAGAGTTAAGTGCAGTAGGCAGATCTTTAAAGGAACTATGTTAAATGCAAGTTTATGCAAAACTATGCAAAAGAAAACTATGCAAAATTGCAAGTTATGACAGTGCGGAGGAAGGGAAGGATCTGTAGATCACTCACCAAGGAAAAGAATTTAAAGAAAGATGAATGGATGAACATGTGAGACCAGAGAAAGTCAAAAGCAGAGAGTGAAACCATGTGGTGCATGGGTGATGCATGCTTCTCAGCATGTTGATGCACCAAGAGGTAGAGAAAACTAAAGAAAAACTTAGCCCACTTCTCTGCAGAGTGAAGGACATTTGCAAACAATGCCTGGAAAGCTGATAGATTTAGCTCCTTCTTTGTTTCACTCAAAAGGTCAGTTGTAAGCAGATGGTATCATGGCAAAAAGGGCAAGAAAAGAAGGGAAAAGTGTAAAGAAAACACTTGAAATTATGCAAGCAAATTAACTGTTTTGTGACCAGATAGTCCAAAATGGTATTCTGAAAATCTAGAATGGAAAAGGTGCCTATCTTTAAAAAGAAGTAGAAGAGAAAGGTCAGAATTTTAAGACATAGAGTTAATTTCAATTCCAGTAGAAATAGTGGAAAAAATAACATACTGGTTATGAACATTTAGAAAATAGTATATAAAGAGAAGGGACTGGTCAACAAAATCCATATTGAGCCAAAATAATCTCAATCTGTCATAGGATTATGCTTCATGTGGCTCCACAAAAACAGTTGATACCATATCTTGATTTTAGTGAGTCTCTGGACATGATCTCCTAGAACACTCTTGTACGTAAGCTAGGAACATATGGTCTGGATAAAAAGGCTGCAAAGGAAAGAAATCAAACTACAGCAATACATTGAGTGGGGTTTTTTCAGGAATAATCTGTGCTTGTTCCAGAATTAGTTGATATTTTCTTCAGTGACTTGGCTGACGGAAAAGTGCGGGTGCCTTTTATATTTGCAAATGATACCTAGTTAGGAGGAAATACAGGTAGCAGATTAATGATAATTTAGAGAAGAGATGTGAGGCAAACCAGGACGGAATTCAATAAGAAAAAGTCTGTGGATCTGTACCTGGACAACAATAGCTATCTATCCAAGCACTGGACAAGAGTGCTCATGTGGTTGTTGTGTGTTTTTTCAGAAAAGGAGTGAGGAACTCAGAAAATTATGAGATGAACATGAGCTGGTAAAACCATGCATCTCTAAAAAACCACTTGCCATCTGCATTGTGGTTATAATCTTGGAGGAAAATAAATCATTTTCTAGCTCCCTGGACTCCCTGCCTGCCCTGGTTTGACCCCACCTCCCTTGCAGTTTGGTGCTGGGCTTTGGTGAGATCCTGTGACATCTCAGACTGCAGACATTCTCATGAGCAACCTGTGCACTATCTCCTTCTGCTTCTGGTCTACTGAAGTCCTGAACTTTTTAAATTTAGAACTGCCAATTCTTTGGAAAACATGCTATTCCTCTATTTATGCAGTAGCTTAGTCCTGCCTAGGAGTGCTAGCATCCTGTAATTGCCCTACTGAGTAACAACATCACTAGTGTGTATTACAAAGAGGGCCTTAGAACTGGATTCAGACTTGCTGAAAAGCACATGATCTTTTTTTAAAAGTATAATTTCATTATTAGAATTACTTAAAACTTTTCGTAAGGAGCTTAATCTCTTTTTCTTTTCTGTTTAGGGCTTGCCCTTGAGCAGTTGTTTACCATCACCTTCTGCAGCTATATCCATTATCCAGACCTGCCCATTAAGTAGTTTCTGGGAGCAGATTTTGGTTTAAAGACTACTCCCAGGCATTTCAATCTCCAAAATGCCATCATGGCTAAATGTTATTTTCAGGGAGAGGGTGGGACAATTAAAAATTGTCACAGTACAATTCAGTAACAGATAGCTGTCACTGGGGCAGACTGCTCCAAACTCCAGCAAAGCCTTTCACCAGGTAGATACACTCTAAAAATATGAGAGATTTTGAATGGTGCCGCCACTGCCATTCCCATTCTATATCACAGTCACAGAAGTGAGATAAGCTTTCAGAGTATTGCTAATATCTGCAGGGTTACTGTACCACATCATATTGAAGCATGTTCTGTTTGCAAACTATAATTTACAGCAAGTGTTTTCAGGAAAGTTTTAAAGGTATTTATGACTTACATTGGAATAATTCTGGATTTCCTTTCTTTCTCTCAAAAAGATGGTTCAGTTGCAGCACAGCTAAACCAGTCCAGCTCTAAAGGGGAAATATGAAAGTGCTATAATGGGGAGACAGCACTTCTGCTATGTGACCAAGTCACTGTATAATGCATTACCTTATCCACCCCCAGCCTTAGAAGTCAGAGATAAGGCCTACTACAGAAATGGATTTAGCGTCTAAGTTCTGAAAAAATAGGGCCTCAAAAATGGATTTAATATTAATAAATAACATTAAATCCTCCATTTCAAGTCCACAAGACAATGTGATGTCTTTGGGAAAAAACATTTATTTGATAAGAAAATGGAGAAATTAATTTTCTAGCAGACTACTCCTCTAAATTTATCTTATTATTATCATTTTAAATCTGGAAGCATTTGGAAGCTGCTTAAGAGGTTGGGATGTTAAATTAATCAGAGATGACAGATTGGTGGGCAGATGAGAACAAGTGCTATCATGAATTGGTGTCATGTGACCCTGAAATTTAAGGTACTGTCAAATTGTGCTGTTCGTATATCTAAAAGACACTTATAAACCAGAATTTACAAAGGAAGCACATGTTTTAATACCATTTTCTTCTTGATTTTGATGTTTTCTTTTAGAAGGAGAATCAGAAGCATTCTGCAACTGTATGAAAGACTTTGAGGAACTCTGTACATTTTTCACAACTGAGAAAATCTATTTATTGCTTCATCAGGTGTTCTAAAGCAGCACATCGACCAAAACCTTCCTGAACTCCAAAATTCTGCAACCTGCCAGGCTGGTCCTCTGAGATGGAGATATAATGAACCTGCCACCTAGGGCCAACATACTGATTTGTGCAACAGGCTTGAATCTTCCAGTTTTTAAAATTTTTTTTCCAATGTGTTTCTGGGCATTTTTCAAACTAGAAGGATAGTTAATAAATGGATATGGTGTATGAGACTGAACTAACCTGCTGAAGGAAAAAAAATACACTGAGATATTTTTACATTTTAAGACAGGGTGCCGATAGCCAAACCCAATAAGAAGTAATATGTTAAGTAAAGATGAATAAGAACTTAAATTACACATTTTATTAAATAGAGAAACATAATTGTTTTTTTCTCTGGTTTAGGACAGATGGAGTATAAACCAAGGCAGGTGAAGACGGCTTGAACACAAATTTGTAACAATAACTTAAAAGTCATATTCTAACCTATAAGTATGAGCCATCTGATGTAAATAAATGATAGCTCTGTGGCACATTTGGGCGAGATATTGGATACAAAATAGCAATCAAATGTCTGGAGAGCAGCTGCTTGCCTACCTATAAGACATCTGGCTCTTTTCCTCAGCTCAGGAAGAACTTGCTGCTACAGCCAAATGTTGTGTTTCAGAGACCTGTTTTATTTTCCAGCATAAAATGTAAGCGCAATGTGACACAAAGCAATTTCCCCTTTTAAATTGCTTAGAACTTTTAGATTCCTTTTCTGTGGATTTTTACTGCAGAAACCTCTGCTTCTTTTGCCACCCTTCTCTGCTGCCCTTCCCATATACCCCAATCTACCAGTCAGGCATGGCCATTACAATTGGCACAGGTTCCCTGTCTTTAAAAGGCCCGCTACTTTGTCTTAATGGTGTTTTTATTATTAACACGGGCCAGGAAAAGACCACGTTAAGTGTTGCTTTATGAGACAAATACAGCTGCCTGCATGCTGTGGAGTCAGGAAGCTGCACCCACCCTTGCGTGCACTGCGCTGTCTGTCAGTGCTGTCTCCTGGTGCCCCTTACAGCCTCGAGCTACAGGGCAGTGTTCTTTATGTCTTTGCTGATTTCTCTCCCTCCTGAGGAATGCTGAAGTATCTAGAAAGACAACACAGAGGTATTCTTTCTCTGAGAGGCACACAGTACAGCAAAGCTATAGCTTACAAGCTAAAATTTTAATTTTTTCAAGAAATATAGAAAATTTTATTTACTTTTTTATATGAAGTAAATTGAATTAATTTCTGTCTTTCTGAAAAACACTGAGTTAGCTGGAAAGTCAAAAAGCCTTCTACTTCTATTTTCTACTTTTCCTGTTTTCAAATGTCTCCTGAAGCACACACTGACAGAAAATGAAGCTGAACCTAAAGATTACTCTTTGTGGCTTATTCATTCTGGGGTGGTTGGTGTATACATAGGTTAATTTTTCTTGTGAATTTTTAGGAGCTATCTGAGATGTAATCTGGCATTCTAATTATCCATGCAAAATCCAAAATCAAATCAAACCAGGTTTTTTATTTGTTGGGGATATTCTTCTTTCTTTCTTTCTTTCTTTCTTTCTTTCTTTCTTTCTTTCTTTCTTTCTTTCTTTCTTTCTTTCTTTCTTTCTTTCTTTCTTTCTTTCTTTCTTTCTTTCTTTCTTTCTTTCTTTCTTTCTTTCTTTCTTTATTTCTTTCTTTCTTTCTTTCTTTCTTTCTTTCTTTCTTTCTTTCTTTCTTTCTTTCTTTCTTTCTTTCTTTCTTTCTTTCTTTCTTTCTTTCTTTCTTTCTTTCTTTCTTTCTTTCTTTCTTTCTTTCTTTCTTTCTTTCTTTCTTTCTTTCTTTCTTTCTTTCTTTCTTCTTTCTTTCTTTCTTTCTTTCTTTCTTTCTTTCTTTCTTTCTCTCTCTCTCTTTCTTTCTTTCTCTCTCTCTTTCTTTATCTCTCTCTTTCTTTCCCTTCCTTCCTTCCTTCCTTCCTTCCTTCTGAAAAAGAAGTGGAAACTTATTCATTATCATCTACTGATGATTTTTTTACCTAAAGACATGATCCTTAATATGGCCTTTTACATTTGCCATCAACTTCTGGTTTGTAAGTTTTGATTTAACTACAACACAGATAAGCAGACTGTACTCTTGCAAAGCAGAACCTTGAGGACATTCCAAAGAACATGCACCAAATTCACTTCTAGCTTTGCTAAAATGAAGACCTTAGAAAAGTCACTCCTAAATTATTACTTTAGATTTTTATTAAGTTATAATAGCAAATGAATTCAGAGAATGAGATAACAGATTATATAAGGAGTTACTCAACTACCTTACGTTAGTCTATAAACGTTCCTTTAGAGTGAGAGAGAAGCTGTAGCTATAGCAGAAATAAGTTTCTCCTTTCACAGCATTTGGTCTGAAGCCTATTTATTTTGGAAACTTTCTCCTTGATTGTGGTGCAATGGGAGGAGTTTTCACAGTGGGCAATTAATTTTAATCAAAACCATCATCCCTTTTAGCTAAAAAAAATATGGTTTTGAGTAGGTCTGAAGGATGTGTGCACCCTTTCGTCCTTTAAAAATACATAATCTGATTTGGCAGAGCACATTTGTAGTGTGTCTATGGTAGATTTTCTATTAAATTTATTTAAATACTCCCATCCCTGAGAAAATAAGCTACATGAGTTGGTTTGAGACCTTCATTAAAGGCAACTCCAAAGCATGTTTTATATGAAAAATGGCTTTGCTACTGAGAATGATTGGTATGTCAAGAATTTCATTTCAGCCAACATTTTTGTTATTAGAAGAAGCTTCTGTTGTCTACAGAGGGGTTTTGTTCAGAAAGATATAATGCAAGATACGAAAAAAGCATCCTTCCAATGTTCTTATCTACTATGCAATACTTCTATTGTAAGCATAGATAATACCAATTCTAATATTTTTCTCATTTCCTTGGGTGCTGCTTCTTACTCACATCTTATAATGGTACTCATGATTTTACTGCTGCTTCTCTGGGGGCTAGAAAAATAATCAAAGAGCTTGTTTTTCAGTGTGTTTATTGAAACCTTAGAACTGGATGCCTTAAAGGTGATCTTTAAAATCCCTTTTTGCCTTTTTGTATTTCCTGTGTAAAATACATAGACTATGACATTAAAACATGTTTTCCTTATTGTTTTCTGCATCATTAAATCTTGACAGGCCCATTTCTCTTCCATTTCCTTTTGAAAGAACACCAGTTTCTGAAAAGAGTGGAAGGAGAGAGGACTGAAGTAGGTCACAGCCTTTGGTAACATAACCATGCCAGTCCTTTCAAACTATCCCAAGAACCAGATCATCCATAGATTGGAAGGAAAATGAGAATCCAATTAAAGCCAAAATAAACAGACCGATACTTTGTTCAGTAGATTTCTGTGGTTTCTGTTGTGTTTTGTTCTTGTTTATATCCTGTCCCACCCTCGCCCTTCTGGAAACTTTATTATGTTTTTTGTACACTGATAAGTAAGTTTTAAAATTCTCTCAAATAAGTACAACTCTGCAGCGATCGACTCTATAGGACCATAAGTCTCTCTGGAGAGCAGAAACAAATTTCTCTCCACCTTTGAAGACATCTACCATATTTTATTATGACTGTGACTATTTTTACAAAACCCTTGCTTCCTGAGCAGCAACCACATTCCCAGGGACTGTTTGCATATGCCAGCAACAGATAAAGTTTACCCAACTGAGGCAACTAAGGAATGGCAGTAATGCACTGGATGGTGCTTGCTCTCTCATTTCTATTTTTGGTTGTTTTTTTTAAGTTTTCCTACCCCATCCTGACAAAAACAAACTAACAAAACCTGACTAAAACAGAAAATGAAAGCGTGTGATGCTTGGTGGGAGATAAAACACCTGATTATTTTATGTTGCCACAGACAATGGGCTGAGAAGGTAGTGATCATCACGAATCCATCACAGCCATTGGAAGGGAAGCACCACACTTCATCACATGATCTCATGAGCTCTTAGGATCTACTGTGAAACCATTACATGGTAGCCAACAGCAACAAGTGATTTTCTTAATGCATTTTTGCCTTGTCTAGTGTAGGATGTACAAAGCACAGTGCAGTCAATAGCAGCCAAAATACCTGGAGCTTCTTGAAACCCAGCAATTGTTTGGACACTGTTAGACAAGGCATCCTAGAAGGAAAGGATACAGAACAATGATGAAAGGAGAAGCTGTGATGACCTTGCCAACAGTGTCTGCTCTCAGGTCAATGTTGAACAGAGCAGGGAAGGGAATAGAGACCAACTAGAAATATGCTGCACACCAGCTGAGTGAGCTGGGTGCTGCAGCCTTAAGGGTGCCCAGGAGTTTGTTTTAAATATTCCCCTACCCTATCTCTAACCAACAGGATCCTGTAATTTCCAACCACTTCCCTGCTTGCCTGCTACTGAATGTCAACAGTAGGTACGGCTGGCAAACACAGAAGTTGAAGCATTTAAAGGATGTGCCATATTTCACTGAAGTTTATTATAATTTGTGGTTGAACTTGATTACTTAAAGGTCACCTCTCTTCTGTACATAATCAGTTTTCCTTGCTCCCAGTTTTACTTTAACAATTGTCAAACTAAAATAAATAAGGAGGAATTACATGTGGGGAAAGAAATTATTTTCATGCACCAAAGAGCACAGAATTATTAAACAGTTGAGGTTGGAAGGGAGCTCTGGAGTTCATCTGGTCCAACCCACTTCTCAAGCAGGTTCACTTAGATCAGGTTGTCCAATACCATGGGCAGGTGGCTTTTGAATATCTCCAAGGATAGAGACTCTAAAGCCTCTCTTGGCAACTTGTGCCAGTGATCAGTCACTCTCACAGTGAAAAAGAATTTCCCGATATTTAGATGAAACCTCCTCTCCTGCAGTTTGTGCTCATCGCTTCTTGTCCTGTCAATTAAAGATAATGCAATATCCTGTAGTGAACAAGCTAATTCGTGTATTTCATTGTAGTCCCCAACTGAAGTATTTACTGATGCCTAAAGATGAAATTTTTGCCGCTGTCAAAATCATTGGTTCATTTCTGGGAAAGAAATTAAATTGCATGATGAAACCTCCTCAGCCATGTCATCCTCTCATAGATGCAGGTTTGTTGTTGGACATGCCTTTAATTTGAAAACTGTAAAATATTACCTTCAGTCAACTTGACAAGCATCACTCTTCCAACGTTTAGTCTTCAAACCTACAAATCTCAGCAGCAAGTACCCCATAAATCTTGAAAAGTGAGCAGTAGATAGGACCTTCTTCTTTTAATTCTCTTTCAAACTTTGCTGAGCTGCATTCCTTTTACATTGCTGCTACAGCTACTTAATTTTCCTCCCTAGCATTACTAGTTGCCCAGATTTTACTACAGTGATTACTCATCAATTTTTTTTTTGCTCTCTTGAATGGTGAAAAATAATAGCCATGTCACAGTGATGCAGCACTAACTCCAGACACCAACCCTTTTGATGCCATGGCTGAGTCACTGCAGGTAGAATGCTGGTGGTGGCTGTGTCACAGGGCCATGGGTGACATGGGAGGCCCAGGATGGCTGCCTGGGCTGGCAGGGGTTGATGTCCACAGCAATGGGGAGTGGCTGCTTCTCCTTTGTTGCTTCTCCTGTCTAATACAGCTGGGTGCCTGGACAGGGAGGAAACTAGACCATGTCACTCTCCTATCCTCTACCTCCCCTGACACTCAGTGGGAGAATGTTGCAAGTTTCTGAAAGGATATTGACCTCAGGATAAGAAAACACACACAGTCCCCATCTGTACACTATCGGGGTTCCACAGGTACCTGGAAAGTCTTTACAACCTTGGACAAAGGGAGCTCCACCCCATTCTCCCTCTCCGTACCCATCCTGGTCTTACAAGGAGCTGGAAGATCCCCAGAGCCATGGATAAATGAAACTCCTCAGCACCCACCTTCTCTGAGTGAAACTTGCTGTAAAGTTTCTAATTCGGGAACCCACTGGGTGCCTTTGGTTTTTGCTGTCTTTTTATTGGAAAACTTTTGAGCCTTTTCCTTTTGCACAGCAATTGCATAAGCTTAAATTTCTTAAGAAAATATCCCCCACTGCCAGGCTTTTCCATACAGACCAGGTCCTCTAGGGTAAGGACTCACCCTTCAATATCTTTCACCTCAATTTCTATTTCCCTTTTTAGTAATATCTTTTCAGTTGGATAGAGCAACTTGGTACCTGACAGCCAAATTGATGTTTTTTCCCCATAAGGTGAAAGTCTCTTGCCATTCTCTTTTGTTTCATGCTCTTTGTTTAGTGAGAAAGGGCAGGTTAGGGACTCTGACCTGAGTAACTCAAGGCTGTTTTTGGAAAATAAGCTGAAGATAGAAAATAGGCAGGCTATTTTGTTCTTCTTTTATGAATGCAGACCAAAAATTATTTTCTTGTATGAGAAATCACTGTAGTGGAACTGAAGATCCCTCAGAATATAGTTGTGCCATGTGGAACTTTTTTCCCCTTTGTTAAAGAAGGACATTTAATAAATAGCACAAGGTAGGTAGCATAACTGAGAAATGATGCTGTAACAGAGGCAGGGATCTAACACCTCCTTGGAGACCTAAGGTATGGCACAGCGACGTGCCCTAATTGCTACTGTACTTTTATCATTCTTACTTTTTTTTATGCCATTCCAATATTATCTGGGGGTTCCAACCAAGGTTAGGGTTTCAAAACTTTTATATACAAAACGTATAAAATAAGATTGTCCCTTCTCACTCACTGAAAGTTAATGTGGGAGTTAAACACAGCACTGCCCTGACATTAATGATAACATCATAGAAAGGTGTTCACAGTGGTCCTGATAACCAACCCCTATCATAGCACTCTCCAGTCTTAAATTTAGTGGAAGAAGTTGGCTCCAAAGAATAAACAGTCTTTATCCAAGCCTGTCATTGCACTAAATTAACCAAGATTCCTGTCTTTAAACACAGAGGTCTTTGCCTGCTTCTTTCTTTGGCAAGCTACCGCCACAGTTAAATATACAGAATTAGAAGAAATACATCAATAAAAATGTTTGAAATATAAGAGCTTCATTTCACCAAAATTGATAAACCCTTCTGTCTTTATGCTTTTATGCAAAGAATGGTTTTTTAAGATAAATCATTTGATGTTATTCAGATGGTGTTAGGAAGATAATAATTGCGTTTTTAGGGAAGAAAAGGAATGAAGTTAATTTAGGTAGACTAAATCTGTTCTCATCTTTTGCCCTTGTAGTCCTGCTTCTTTGAAGCCAAAGCAGTAAAAATCTACGCACAAAAAGAGAGGAAAAAATACCTGCAAAGGAAGAAAATGTAGCCCTACTTTTCTAATGTCTCAGAGAGAATATCTGTGTTGAAAAAATTCTCAGGCTACCTCTAAGCAGCCAGCACAGATGCTGGAAGTGCTTTAATTGTGTTATCATGGTACTCCCCTAGGTCTGTTCTCCTGTCTGAGCAGTACCATTAGCCCAGGGAAAGCACCTTATTAACACAACTGCACTTCTCCAGTGGCTGAGCCAGCCTGTTCACATTTAGCTGATATTTTACACCATTTAGGCTTAGACTGACTTTGACTTGCTGTGGGAGAAGTGCAGAGAAGCATAGACACTGATGGATTTTGGCATAGGGTGGGGAAAACAAATCTCATAAACAAGCAGGCTAGTTGCAGTCTGGGTGGTAATGAGAGCCTCTGTTGCAAGGCTCCTTACAACAGCCCCTCCAACTGCATCAGGAGACACTCCCCAAAGTGCTGTTCTGTTCAGTTGTTATAGTCAGCTGAACCATGGTCCTGAGTGACTGCTCCAGCATGGGTATGATCCACCACTGAGTACCTTAAACTAAATAAGAAGCATACCCTAGATATTCTATCTGCATAAGATTGCCCTACACAATCATTTCAACAGCTGAAGGAACACCTTTTACTGACTATTTTCAAGTATCTTATCTTGTATAGTTTGGATCAATTCTGCAGCAAGGACCACCCAGGGAGTCTTTGGGATGGCCAGATTCTTCCCACAGGATATTAATCTGCACACTGAAGATGTGTGCAGACTAAGAATATTATTAATACAAATAGCTGCTACCATCTCAGTGTTTTAGCTTTCAGTTTGTCTCTTGATGCTCTCATACCACTCTTAGTTTCATTCTGTCTTACCCAAAACACATCTTGGTCCTACAGACACTGCCAGAAGTCAGGGGTTTCTTTCAGATGGCTTTAGAAAAATATATTTTCTTAAAAATATGTTTTTAAATTCCACATTTGGATAGTACTGCATGCCTGTCTTGAATTTCTATTGAGTTTGACAATTTTACACAGCAAGCTGTGCTATGGTCTGTCTATGACAATAAAGCCCAGGCCTCTACTTAACAGTGTTGACTGTTCCTTACCCTGACTCCTGTGTGATAGAAGTGATCTATCCACTTGAATATGAGCATTTGGTTCAGAAAGTATGTTAGTTTTATTAGTATTTGGTAGCCAAACCAGGAAGTTGGAAAACAGATCTCAATGTTTCCTTTTCTTGAGTTACTCAATAGAGCAACAAGGTTATCTTGTTCAAAAATTGGTTGCCTGTCAACTTTCACTGTTTCACTTGCACCTGAGTCAGAAGGAATCTGGTCAGTTGCTAAATTTTCATTTTATGTTACTTCTGGCTTCTCAAATTTAAATTCAGATATTTACTTTTTAGTTTTGATATGGATTTATGATATCTTCATTGTGGCAAAAGTTGTAGGAAAATAATTTTTCTCTTACCAATTTGGTTGATACATATTTGATGCAAGTATTTCAAGAATCCACAGTGAAACACCTGGATTAGATTGAAATGGCTTTTGAAATGCTGAAGTTCTTCAAAACATGCAAATTAATGTGCTCTTCCCCATATCCCTCTACCTGGGACATACTCAGTATGTAATTTTAAAGAAAGCACATTAGCATAATTAACTGTCTAATCTGAATGCCAAATGTATATCACACCCTGAATCACAGGATGGGTAAGGTTGGAAAGGACCACTGGAGGTCACCTGGTCCAACATCCCTGCTCAAGCAGGGTCCCCCAGAGCACCTTACTTAGATTTGTGTCCAGATGGCTTTTGAATATCTCCAGAGAAGAAGACTCCACAATTTCTCTGGGCAATCTGTTCCAGTGCTCAATCACCTACACACAAAAGTTCTTCCTCATGTTTGGGTGTTCCAGTTTCTGCCCATTGCCTCTCACTCTTATTGCTGGGACCACTGAGAGGAGCCTGCCTACATCCTCTTGGCAGCCTCTTCAAATACTTGTATACATTGACAAGATCCCCTCTCAGTCTTCTCTTCTTCAGGCTAAAATATATGGAGTGCTTCATAACCTTGTGTATCATTTTACATCACTAATGTTTTGTTTTTCTCCTGAGTTATTGTGGCCTTGTCCTGGAAGAACGAGATGGTTGCAGTCTCTATATAACTGGCATTTTGGTTCAGAATCCCAGCTGGATCTCCCTAGTCTAATAATTTTTTCTGTCACATGACAGTAGATGTGGTTGGTATCCAGCTGATTAAAATTACACTTACTTATATAGTGAACCAATCAGTACGTCTATTTAATGTAGAGAATTGTCATTAAAGAATATTAACTATACAATGCACTTATGCAGAATTTTAGAAGATAATGTATCTCCAGTCAGTTCTGAAAATGAAAAGAAAATCCAATACTTCTGTTTCCACTGTTTTACTAACCTATATCAGTAAAGCTACTTAACAGCTTTGCATGGTAGAAATCAGACATGAACAGATACAGAGAAGAGCTTTATCTGTAGTTGCCTTTCAAATGCAATCCTAGACAAAAGGGGTGGAATTTAGTAGTCAAAATTATATTTAGCATCATTTTAAGACATCCTTCCTACTTCCTTGTTCCAGAAAGAGGGAACTCTCACATAGGTCCTATATTATGTGGTAAACTATGTGCAGCTGTCTCAGATCCTCCAGGATGTCTAAAATGCCATTAAAGGCCTATGAATTCAACTCCAAGTGCTCCTTGTACTCTTGGTATTATACTACAACACAATTAAATTTCAATTGAAATTTAATTTAAAATAATGTCATTGCTTATATTTTAATTTTTGTCTTCATTTTCACATATTTTGTTATTTTCAAATTCTTGAGATACAATATTTTAGAAAAAAAATTGATGTATATGCTGCTGAGGCAGAAGAGACTGGTGCATAAAGCCCACAAAGCCGGGGCAGAATACTGGCAGCACTTTCAGCAGATCATGCATGTCTAGCCTTCTGCAGTAGTCATTCTTGAGCTTTGTTTTGTTCAACAAACTTCAAACATCAGGATATGTTTGGAAAACCTATTCCAAAGTTTTTCAGGAAACTGCAAACATTTTTAATCATACCCTTTCGGACTTCCTTCCTTGAACTCCTTGTCTTTTTTCCCAAGTAAGTAAATGAGGGCATAGGATCTTACTTGTTCATGGTGTACCCAGTCTACTGACTTGGACTCGCTTTCTTTACAAAATGACATTGATACCAAACAGTGTAGTCTTACTAATAACCTCCAAGATGTCTGTCCACACATCCAAATAAGCAAGCACTTACCTTTCCTTGGCTTGCCCATAGTGGATCAGTGTTTGGAGGAAGAGGTGATATCCAGCTGCTTAGAATTTCTTTAACTCCCTATCACTGTTGAGCAGCTTCCTGTGGTTCTTGAGGAAGAGTGAAATGAGGCATCTAATTGCAATGTAGAATTCATTATCCACTCTTTCTTTAGGGCACCACAAATTAGCCAGGAAAGGCCAATGTCAAATCATCTGGGGAACTTAGCAGAATACTAAGAGTAAGAACAATTACCTGACTCAAAGTAATCATTAAGAAGTTTGCTGAATGAATAATGTGTTACCTTAAATCAATTTCAACACTCCTTTTTTGTAGACACAATTTTAGGTAGTAGTACTGACTGCAAATAGTCTCAAAATAATGATTTTCAAGTTAATTTCAGTTATTTGTTTTTGAGATTTTGCACAAACTGCCAAGAAAAGAGCATTTTCCTGCAGGATTTTTTAGTGGCATCTGAAGTGTGGGTAAGATCTAGTGTGTGCAAGTCCTGCATATAAATTAGCAATCACATTTAAAAGCAGTGGAGTGAAAGAGATATATACCTTTTTAAAAGGTATATTTATTTTATCAGCATAATATTATCTCAGTTGTCAATAAGTTCATATTTTTTACTACAAAATTTATCTTTGATGTATTTTTCTCATATTTCTTGTGGAGGAAAATTGAAATATTTTTTTTCCATACAGCCAAGATGGATGCATTATAAATAGAAACAAGGCTAAAAGCACCAGTTTTTCACCAAAAGCCTGTTTTTATTGACTTCCCCCTGCACCCCACCCCAGATAATCAAAGAAGAAAGAAGAGTGCTGGAACTCACAAATGAAAATGCATTTGGGATTGTCCAGGAGAACAAACTCACAGCTGTGGTTTCATTGTTGGATCATGTGGCCAGTGCTGTCGATACGGTCGAAGTGCTTGGTGGCTACACCAGTGAATGTGGAGAGATCCTGAGCTTGGTGCTGGCTCATTCAGAGCACCCTTATCCAAAACCTGTGTATCTGCAATTACCACTGTGTCTTCTGATAGCCCCTCACTCACCTGTGTGCCATGTGATAGCCCAGCTATCAGAGTGGTGGGAAAGGGTGACGGTGTGTCTGGAACACAGGCTTGATACACTGGAGTGAAGGATTGTCTGTGGTCCTTGTCTTCTTCATGAGGCTCAGGAGAAAAAGACAGGCATGCCCTCAGCAGAGAGTGCAGGCAGCCTGAGTTAGTACAGACCAAGGAACAAATGACAGGACATGAATTTGCCTGTCAGCACATGCTGACAGGCAATTTGGGCAGGCAATTCAGCCTTCCTGAACATCACCCTGCTAAGCACATAGCAAATAAAAAATATGCCCCAGGATGTGGCATGCAGTAATTGCAGAAGAGTGAATAAAACGGCTACATTTATATTTCTTCTATGTTACACAGTTTCTTCTCTTCCATGTTGTACAGTTCTGTATTTTACAAGCTGTCCCTTTCTATGGGAATCTTATTTTCAGTTCATATATAAGCACTACATGAGCAAGCAGTAGGCACAGTTAAACATGTAAATCTATTTAAATTTGAATAACACTGTAGAACATCAAAGGAAATATTTCATGAGTAAAGTTTGTCATGGCTTAAAATAGGAAAAGCACTCTACATTAAGATTTCCAGTTTGATTGTTTTGCTTTTGGTCATCAGAATACACACGAGTTTTTCAACTTGTAGAGCAGTCTTAAAATTAATGTCTTATGAAAGTAAAATGACTCTGCTACACTTTGCATCCTTTTCTTCTTATCCAAGAGCCTTCTGACAGCCACCTAATACCAGCTAGATTTTCAAGTGTCCCTTCTCCTTATTGCAGATAATTGGAAGCATCTGCTCCATTGTCAAAATGTGCACTCCTGTGCTTACAGCTGAAAACTGTGATCTCAGCATATCCAAACATCTCTTCATCTTTCCAGCTTTAACATAATTTTCTAGTTCTGATCATGTCCTGGAGTAAGGAGTTGGTTATTCTAAGTAGTTATTCCTTGATTTATGTCAATTTGAAGAAATTGCAGAACTGCTGTAATTTTCAAGTCAATTGTTTCTCCTCATGCCACCTGTCGACTAAAAAGGATGTGCTTTCCAAAAGATATTCAGTGCCTGATGCTCAGTTGTAGGTTCCTTGGCCATTCCTGAAATTTTTTAAGTGTTGCATCTTGGCTGATACACCAGCAGCAGTTCCGTGGTACAGAAGACACCACGTATTGGAGGTCTGGTTATGGAAACTGCCAGTGTGGGCAGCTGTTCCCTTTGGTTTGTGAGGATCCTCTCAGGCTGACTGCCCTACACACAATCCAAGAAAAAGAGATCCTTACACATTGAATGACCCAGCAGGTTTATCTCTGGAACTTCTTCTTTCAGCTCTTGCTGGTTACAAGGGCCAACAGCCTGACTACAGGGACTGCCTCCATGAGTGTGTTCAGCTTGTGACAGGTTTAGTAAAAGTGGTGAAGAGGGGAAGGGGATCTGCAAATCTTCAGCAGAGGTTGGTATTCCTGTCTCTGGAGGAGAGCTCTTTTGCCTATACGTGGTAGTTTCTGTTCAGAAAAGCTCAGATACAAACTATGTGGATTGCTGGTGCAGGGCAGCATTGTGCAAAGAAGACACTGTTAAAATAACTTGGAGACTATCTAGCTCTTGCTTACCTGCATTTGGTAAGTATTACAGGCATTCTAACAGATTTCAACATCTCCCCAAAAATAGATATCCTAAGTAGAACTTGATGATGCAATGCATTTTTACATTGAGAATCATTAAGAGTTTTGATTTATGTCTACAAGCAAATTAAGTGTCCAGTGTCCCATACAAAACCAGTCTTCTAGAAAACCAACTAGTCTAGTAAGTGACTCAGCTCAACTTGAGGTAGAGTCTCACTCCCTGGACTCTCCCTACTGAGTGAAGAGAGCTCAGACACCTGCATCTGAAATCATAACACCCATAAGTAAATGGCTGGGATGGGTTGTCTTCAGTTGCAAACTGAAGGATTCCCTGAAATTCCTGTTATGGCACTGAAAGAGATATGCATTTTTAGGAGT
The DNA here is from genome assembly GCA_026261815.1 of Monarcha castaneiventris obscurior. Lineage (NCBI taxonomy): Eukaryota > Metazoa > Chordata > Aves > Passeriformes > Monarchidae > Monarcha > Monarcha castaneiventris. The sequence goes on along the minus strand of JAMPIT010000624.1, from coordinate 5,843,738 downwards.
TAAGGGTGGTACACATGAGTGCTTGGGGTACTCTTGTCAAAAGTAGGGGACACTGTGGGATTTCTTAATCCTTCTTCCCACTACTGGTCACTTATTTATGAAGCAAAGATTAAAATGCCTTTTCCTTTTGGTTTCCCATGATCCTGTTACAAAACATAACCCTTTCTACCATCCTCTCTTTCTGTTCAAATCACCATCATTTTCAAGCTGCTAGCACATAGAGGGTTGTTTTCCTAGTTTGCTTATGGAGTTCTATGTTGCAAATAGCAATTTAAAGGGTGACTGTAAACACAGTGATATTGTAGCCTGAATCCCAACCAGACTCCTTTTTGGCAAGCATCCAAGCTTAGCCTCCCATCCCTCTACAATCTTGTAGGTCCCCACTACTTCCCCCACAGCTTTTGTGCTATCTCCCTTTAACCTTCTCTTTCAGCTTAAACACTTCCACCATTCCTTTCATGAGTACCACAACACTTCTTTGAATCCAATACCTCTTAGACCCCTTCCTCTGTAGCCAGCATTTTTCTTTTTCTTGAAAATAATATGACCCCTTTTGTGAACTTTTTCCTGCAAAGAACATTTCTGTAAAATAAGATTTGTTAAAAGCTTCAACTTGCTGACAGATGGTAGCAAGTAGCTTTTTTCCTGGATGCTTTTGCCAACAGTCATTCCTGGTGCTGGGCAAGGCTGGCTCAGTGATTGCTGTACATAACCAAAAACTGCACAATGCATGTAAATCAGGTGAGACAAAATGCTTTTTGGTGAGAAAGGGTATGCCTACACAAGCAGATGGCTGCAGGTGCAGTACATCTCCAGTCTGAAAGCTTTGTCTGATACATTCTGCTTCTTAGAAAGGCCTGACATCATGTGAGCTTGGCTATTTGATGTCCACTAACACAAGGAGTTTCTGTTAAAAGAAACTACATCAGTCTACACAACGAACAGAAAACTACATTCATCTATCAGTTTTATTTCATTTTCCTTTTGTATTACCTAACTGTGCTGTTGTCCCTCTCCAGCTCTTGCTTTTCTCCTGGACATATAATAAAATTTTCTATTCCGAATTTTTCCTGCTATTTGATGCATTTTTTTTTTTACAAAAAGCATAGGCAGGTCTAGCAGCCACTCTTCTGAGAAGCAGGCTAGTACTTATCTAAGGTACTTTAAACTTCAGTGCACCAGACTTTCTAATAGCCTCTGCAATTTGAATACAGAAGTTGTTAAGACAAGACACCAGGCTGATAGGGACCCGGTATCAGATCTGTTCAAATGGGATAAAAAAAATATAAAAGTGAAGACTTAGAAGGCCCAGAATTGCAGTCCTTACCTATCCACAAGCCTGCTAATCACTCCCAATTTCTTTTTTCACAGCCTGTCTTCACTAATGGTTGGCGATATCAGACCACCGGTGTTAGTTTGAGGAAAATATCAGCTTAAGCCAAGCGGGGCATTTAATAGCTAAGTGGCTTTTCTTGAGGAACAACTCACACTTGTAAATTAATCATGCTGCAACTGTCTCACTCTAGGCTAACTTCACATACCAATTTAACTCATTTTTCGTGTTCTGAATGTGGAATCATTAAATCTAGGTCAATATTTTCAGTAAATTCAATAAATTATTCACTGAGTCAATTATTTTCTCAAGATATTTTGTACCACAAATTTTCTACCTGATGCCATGGAACCATTTTAGCATTCAAGGAAAGAAGTCATTCTTATCTGCAAAGGAACTGTGCAGCCATGCATCTTAATTCAGGATTTAACATCACTAGGTACAGCATAGCAGGAGGGAAGCAAATTTCACCCCACCATGCACTTGATTATCTTCAGACTGAGATGGACTTGTGTCTATATCTGCTTATTCATGAAGTCAAGAAGGTGAAAATCCTCCATTAATGCAATAAAAATTGTATATTCCTAGAAACAAGTCATTAAGCAATTTGTCTGACACTGGCTGAAAAGTGTAATATAGTTTCAGATCACTTGCCTGACCCTGTAAATCAGGATGTACTCATGATTTAACAAATCCTATTTTTTAACTTATTTCCGTTTTGATTTTTACAGTTTACATGTAGTATTAGTAAAATCACACTGAAGCAAAATTTGGAAGTAAAAAGAAGTAAAAAAGGGATAACGGTCTCCTGTCGTCTAGATAGAGGCTTTCTGACAGTAGTTCTGACTGTAAGAAAATGAAAGTATGGACATTTGACATGCAAAGGTGAATAAGCACTCCTGAAAATAAGGGCTGGGCAGATGAAAGAAGGACAAAAATGCATGCAGGACACAAAGAGATGGTTTGCAGGGAGCACTGGCAATCCCACAAATATGGGGAAAGATGGATAGACACACCATCATAAAAAATTCACAGAGCTCACCCATAGTCAATCAAAAGTTATAAAAGGAAATCTTCCAGTGAAATCCTGTCAAAACTGACATGCTCAACATTGTACTCCTTACAAAGCCAACCCCAGCAGCTGTACTGGTAATGAATGGCTTGAACCGAGATACTGCCATGGAAGTTTCTGTCGTGTTGGCCAAATGATGCTCATCGACTGTGGCAGGCAGTGTGGAAACTGGCAAAGGCGTCCCACTGTGTCTGTCAAATTCACCTTCCCTTCTCCCTTAAGGGCTCCTTTTGCTTTTCATCACTGTCACGGCCATGCTCCAAAACAGGTCCTCTTCCTCAGCTGCACTCTCAGAGAAAGCTCAAGAGTGTCATGCATTGCAGGACCACACAGTCAGAACCTTCGCTCCCACTCACTTCCAAAAATTAAACCTTTTTCCCTCTCTGCAGCCTTGACCTGATAATTGCGCTGGTGGGAGGAATAAACTGTTAGTGCTGCTCCACTGAATTTGGATTTTAAATGTTCAGCACACCATTCATTAAAACTGTAATTATTAATAGGTATTTTTAAAAAAGGCATTGGTGTCACACTTTTTTTTTTTCACAGTTTAAGTCCGGATGACTAAGGAACTGCCAGAAAGAAGAGAGAGACTCTTTTCACCGTGGAAAGCATTTGGATGTGTTTAATCAAAATTTTTTATCTTCAAGTTGAATAAACAATTCCAAAGAGCCTTGCTTTTAATGGGTTTTCCAGTTATATTGACTAATGTACAGAGAAGAGAGGTCAAATAACAACTACATCCAAATAAAATTAGATTCTGCTGAAATCAGAATCTATGATTTTCTTAGCTCTTAGTCTTTTTCCCCGAGCCATTCACAGTCAGCGATTATCTAATTCTATAATACTTTACAGAACAAATGCAAGCATTGTTCTTTTTTGGCATCTTTTATATCTCTATTAGAAGAAGCTAATTAGACCATATTTTTCATGTACAGGGTGAATATGCAGTATATGTACCCAGATACATGGTGTTGAATGTTAGGGTGATTAACAGTGGTTCAATGTACAATTAGATATTTTGCATTTGAATATCATTGGTAACAACACCAAGAGTGTCCAAGGTTCTCCATTAACATACTGAGATTTTGGGACACTGAACCATTAATTCCAAGGTATTTACCTTCTGAGGAACTAAGGCCATACACAGATCCTAGTGTGGCCTCATTCTTGATTGTCACCCAAGTGCTTCTCTAACGCAAATATTAATCTCTGAAAAAAGTCAGCAGATGCATCATGTACCGATTCTTCCTGAGGCATGGACACATCATGAGCCACATGGCAAACACTTAATAGGATTTCAAGTACACTTGCAAACCAGGCTGCTAAAAGCAGTTTGTTGCATTTAAATGGCATAAAAGGTTGCGTTTATTCTAAGCTCTATACTATGTGTGACATTTGGAATTTAACACAAAAGAAGAGGAACAAACTAGAAGATAGTTCTAGTACCTATTTTTAGCTGGAAGTAGTCCTTAACACATTGAAGCTTACATGACAGGGCCATTTTCTGTTGCAGGACACTCCCATCAATAACGAGAGAGAGATTGGGAAAGCCAAAGATGAGAAATTAAATCCCTGAAACACTTCTTTTGGAGAGCAGGACAGGAAGTGGTGAGAACAGACATTTATTTTTATACTGAGTGTCTCGGTTCTAGGGAAATGAGAAAACGCAGTGTGAGTTGTATTGGCAAGCAGTGAGTCATTGATTCACTTTGTTGATAAAAGTATGGAAAAGGTATCCCTTAAGGAGGAAAGAAACTGTTGAAGTTAGAGCTTTACTGACAGCAGGGGCAAAATTCTTTTTCTGCAGCTCTATTGTTGCACCTGTCCACATGAAACACTGTAAAAATTATGAATTAAAATACATAATGGAAAAGATATAATCAAGGAATGACAGCTAATCAGCTCTATTTCCCCTATAGCCCTTTTTATTTTATCTTTGTGATGCCTGGTTTGGTGTTTTTACTCACGGCAGTACACAATATCCCAGTTTCACAGAGTCATTCTACTGAGTGCTGAAAATATTTGCTGGATGTGTTATCTATTAGAAAAATATATAAAAGCTGTCGGCACAGCTCCCCAATGGCATAACTTGCATGTAAAGATGCCTCTTATGTGTTTTTTCTTGCCATTACTTGAATCCCCTACAGCTCCTTACAACCCTAATGTGGTGCTTCCTACTCAAGCAGCTCAGCCGTGGGCCTGCTGAATAATAAGTCTGTGGGCAAAAGAAGAAACATCAGGATGCAATCTGCTCCCTAATGCCACGAGTTTGCACCAAGGAGCCCTGGTAAAGGAGATGCACTGCAGCAGGTGTTTCCCAGAGAACCAGGGGAAGGGGAGTATCAAATTGCACTGATGACCAACCACCTCTTGGAACCTGTGTCTATCCAAGTGGCTGAAATATGGCTGTGATAACTCTGTCACCACAACCTGGGGTCCCTCTAGCATTTCCTTAGCCTTATCTGCAGCCTTGAAATCCAGAACACACCATTAGATTACCCTGTTTGAACTTTCACAGGGGATTGAACCGAGAGAGAAAAAAATTGGCTTCTGCCCCACCTCAAGCTTAGTTGGGTGGTATTTTTCTACATCATTTCAGAGCTGTCTAAACAATTCAGGACTCAGAATCTGACATGGGGGTTATTTCTTCCTCAAAAAATATTTACTGTTGATGCTTAAGCCTTTCTTTACCACATAAAAATAGTGGAAAAGTAGCTAGAAATAAAGAAAAAAACACACCCCAGAGAGAGCGAGAGAGAGGGAGAAGAGCAGAGAAGGGAAGGGAAATACCAGTATAATCAGTGCTGCAGAGATGGAGTTGTTCCAAGCCTGTATCAGGGCAATTGGTCATTCAGCTTGAATTTGGATTTGTCAGGAGCACAGACCTTAACCCATCATTCACTGAGAATATACTGTTCCTCCTCCATTGACTGCATTTTTAGAAAAGTCAGCATTTTCCATAAGAAAACTTTTACAGACACTCTTGGGTATTGAAGAATACCAGCCTTGCCAAAAGAAGAGCCTTAGGTTTCTTGTTATTCCCAGCCTCTGACTCCTCAGAGTATCATCTTTCATCTTTCAAATAATTTTCTTGTCAGAATGTGACTTTTTGAGTAGGGTTTTTTCCCTTTCTGTCCGGTTGCTTTTACATTTTTATCCTTCATATTGAAGGAAAAAGTTTTATCTTGGATCAGCACAGGTCCCTTTATGTTTTGCTTTCTATTTCAGCAGCATGTTGCATTTAATAGGAGACATTTCCAAAAAAGGCTGAGGGTCAGACTTTCAAGTTTGCACTTAACGGCTGTATGTGTTTGAACAGAACATCCACTCAGACAGCTCTAAAGGTTCCCTTCAGCAGACTGAGCATGGCCACGCAGCACAATGCTGCCTTGCAGATTCCCAAAGAAAATCCTAGTGAGCAGGATTTCCTTTGGCAAATGGCAAATGAGCCATTTGAGACTCAAACTCAGGATTTCTGTGCCAGTGTCTGGACTTTATGATCATGCCCCTGCCACATCAATTCAGGTCAGCATTGCACTGACACCATGGCATTGTCACACAACTTATGTGCTGACTTAAGGCTGGCATGGAAGGGGCACTTTTCCTTCGAGCTTCCTGCACCTTTGGAAAGAGTGTGACTTTTGTAACAAAGCTCACACTCTAATCTCTCATTCTGGTCTTGAAGGTTGCATGGCAGCTGTCTTTAAACGTGCCTGATCAGCATTTTAGGCACAATCTTTCTTAGACATGACTGGAGTATCTGTTAAGGTCAGTGTGCTTCACCAGCAGCCTAACTCAAAATTCCAAGTTCATACTTGTTGGATACTTTTATTATCGTTTTGCTTAGGACTGAAAGTGAAAAATTCTACTGGCAGACCAGAATCAAACTCGTCACTTATAAAGAAAGTAAACAGAGATTTTGAGTCCCGAATTACTGAATGAAGTTCCTCTCTGGGAAGTTTTCTTTACCATTTCCTGAAAAGTATGCCAAGCATCTTATATGTTTTGCAGTGGACTCCCTGTCTGTGACAGATTTGTTACCGCATGTTCTGAATTTTTCTGCATTTTTGCTGCTATCCATGTAAAATGATCAACTTATTTTGCACAACGTACCCACAAATAAAAGCAAAACCTATGCATTTTAAAAATCATCTGACATTCCAACAGTGTGCTGTTTTCTGACTTTGGATGACTCATTGTCATATTCGTTTGTTAGCTTGTTCATCTATTAAATGTAACATGCTCTATGACAAGTGACCCATTTAATTTTCAATTCTAATTATGCCTTTTTGGACCCTCCTAGTTCACTTTTTTTCTCATCTGAGTGCCAAAGGTTAATATCTTAAAATTAGATATCTAAACAGAAGTGGGACATAGGCACTGCTAAACGAGTAAAGCAATTATAATTGTGCAGCTTTAAGCATGTCTTCTACTAACTTTCTATAAATAAAACTTTCCTCAAAGGTTTGAACAAAGATCAATTCTGAGCTAATACTAACTATAAAAGTTATTGCCAAATTCAACTAATTCTGGAATTATGAGTAACAAGACAATTACCATGGAATTCTATAGAAATGCAAATTTTTTAGATATTTTGTTGACCCAGGTATTCTACACATATAGACATAGAATACAAGCACAAAGAACAGTTTTATATCATATATTCTTGCTGATTAGTACATCCTGAATAGCACATATTGACGGAATGTGACCATTGATGCTATTACAAAACACATTTTAATAATGTTCAAGATTGTTGATGTTTGGCAAGCTTTATAATTGCTTTTATGTTTTCTAGTAATAGTATTGCATTGATTTCTTTTTGGTATTTTTCTCTTCATTATCAAGCTTGTGGATCTACTACAGCTTCTTTACTATTTGTGTCCAACACCTTTCAAGATCTGTGTGCCTTTCCTCTCATTCTACACATTTGGTTTTCAGCTCTTCCACCTCTCTCCCAAGGCCAGTGTAAACAAACGATTTCTGAGGCCATGGAGGCTGTGTAAAATGTCTGAATGACAAAGTAATGAACACTCTTTGTGACTGGAGCCGGCACAAGTATTTATTGCTAAGCAACAAAGACTGATGTCAACGAGTTTTGCCAAATGCAGATGGTGAGTAGGTTTGTTGAAAAAATGAAATCACTCTAACATAACTCTTTACAGCAGATACTAATATAATAGAAATAAAATGCACTCAACTGGTCTGAGTGAAGTGCTCCACAGAGAGGAATTAGGTTAATTTAATAATAATTTCTGATGGCTTGGCCTGTATATTATGGAGCTGCTCACATGTGAAAATATTCCTAACCTATCTCAGCTAGATTAAGGAAGGAAAAACATCTGCAAAACTTTCCTAAAGTGCCTGCCATCCCCAAAGTTGTGGTTCAGAATGTTGTTGTGAACAAAGGAAGCACACAATACACTGTACCTGTCTGGAGGGGAGGTGGTGTTTGGAATATGCAAATACAGCATTACTGGACACTTGAGACTCTCACAGCATAAACAACTTTTAGTCCTGCTCAGCAAATGCCTTTGTACTGTCTCTCTGAACAACTCGCCAGGTGTGACTGGTGGGCTGAGATTGATGATTATGTCACTGTAAAGCTGGATCTCTTCCCTGTGGGGAATGTCCACCAAATTCCTTTTATCCTTGTTTGAGACCAAATCTGTCACAGTGAAGAACACACTCATTTATCTGCTTTGAGCACCTTAATGAAAACACAGTAATCTTTATGTACATCCTTTAGGCAGAGCTCAATGTCAAAATCACATGCAATTTTCCTTCTTCCCATAGACAGTGGACAAAAGCAGAACATGAAACTCAACAAGTGTTAGTTAGCACTTAAAGAATATGCAGGGCATTCTGTTCTGGTTCATCCAAACTGGTAAAATCATTTACTATAACTCATCCCTGGTGCAAACTGCACCAGAAAGCAGCTACTCCCTTCCCTGGAAGTCTGCATACCTTGCTCACCCTCCCAGAAACAACCTGCTTGAACTCAGCTTGGAAGATCAGTTCTGCTGCCCTACTGCCAGTCATGTTCTGTATAAAGAGACCCAATGTTCAGCCTAGAATTCCTCCTAGTTCCCTAAACTGGATGATAGGGAAAGACAGGCACATTCCCATGTTCTCAGCCTCCACAGCGAGTGAGTCACCCTTGCTGGCCTGCACCAATCCTTACACTGGTGCAGAGCCTGGAATAGTAGCCTGTAGTAGGATAAGTACACACAACAGTGTGGTGATGGCAATAAAGTAAACACACACACACACACACAAAACCAACCCTACATCTTGTTATAGAAAGCGGCTTAATTTGCTTCAAAGTAAAGATGTTGCACCTCAGGCAACTCATTAAACAAGTCTCTTGTGTCTGAAGGAAAAATGTAACGTGCATGAAAATTACTGTCTTAACTTGAGTGAAAGAAAGATCAGCCAGAGCTCATGTGGGACTCAGCTGGGAAAAATTATTTTACTTGAAGATATTTTTATTTCTTTTACCTGTGTTAGACAGCCAGTCATATTGTACTGTACAGTTACAACAGAAAGACGTGAGTGGCTGCTTAGAATTAGGCAAATTCACCTAAAAAAGATGTTGACCCATTTTGAACAGTGATTGTATTTGGAAAAGATTTTAGCAAATACAGTATTTTTTGTCACCTGCTTTACTGCTTTTATGTGTTGTAAGTGTCTCGGGTTTTTTCAGGGGTTTGGATCTAGTTATTCAAGATCAGTTGCTCTGCTTGTAAATGTTCATAAGCTGGAGACAATAAGGGATTTTTCAGGACTTGGGTTATTCAAAAATAGTTCACTTTTGCAGTTCACTACTGAACATTTGACCACATGGTAGGCTTCTGGTGTCCCCTCGGGCAAGCAAAAATGGTGAAGTGGTGAAAGTGGTAGTGACAAATGCATACTAACTCAAACAACCTCTGAACTGACTTCTTGGTTTTAGGGGCTTTGAAGATATTTTCAGGAATACTGAGTCATTCAAATATTCAGGATATTGTGAGATCAGCTGATCAATGCAAATTTAATTTAATTTTAGCTCTTTAATCAAAAATTTCTTTATGAATTTGTTTGGACTGGGGGGAAAACCCCCATTTTTAAAACAATCCTAGCCATTTTGCTTTTTCTCTTGATCACCAGGCAGTACACAAAGCCACAAAATTCTGTTTTCTCCATCTCTAATGCACTGCTGAAATATCTAGCACTCATGTCATTTAGCCTTAAAAGCTATTAATGCACTTGGTAAAGACGAAAAGTGAAATATGAACTCTTGTCAAGCCTACTGAAAGCTGTAGTTAGTCTTTTTTAATAAATGTTTTTCAGAAATTCAGTTTTGTCTATGATAAATGCACTTTTTCAAGTATAGCACCATAGATTTAGTATTGAGAAAAATCTGTTCACAGCTGCTGAATTCTGAACTTTAACTGCAAAACATCCAAAGTACACACAAAGATGGCATAAACTTTCCAAGCCCATCCAAGTTCCGTGCCCTTGAATTGATCAGACAGATCATCCATAGATGTGACAGGACACTGCCTTTTCCACATCCATTCTGCTGAGCCCGGCAACAAGGGCTTGAATCAATGTCAAAACATGACAGTGGGTATTCAACATTTACCACTGTGGGCTTGGATGCTGAGTGCCCACATGCCACCTGAGTGCCTAGACTGTAGAGTGTCCTTTGATCCAACAAATAGGTGCTGGTTGTTCATCATTAAAGGAGCGACTCCACCAAGGGTCTGGAGACCCCCATGGCCCAGCCACCACCAACCCTGGGTGTCTGCATTTGGCAGGGCTGTGCTCACAACCCTGAAACAGGCCTGACCCTCAGCTTCCTAAACCCCAGACAATTTCTGCAGCCATGGGGCTCCTTGAAATGGTTTCTCTCCCAGCATGCCCAAAGCAGTGTCTGGTTTCAGCTCTCTGTCACTGTGAGAGGGCTGCAGGCCAAAGGGATGCTCAGCATGGGGCAAACTCTTTGAAGCCAAGGACTTAGGAAATCCATTGTCACACAGGGTGCCCCATAATGTCCCACCAACTACAATCCTTCTCTAAAATAAGTTTATCGAAATAAGTGCAGAGTATTTTAAGCTACCTTTTTTTTCCCAGGTGCATTCTCCTATAATTTGAAGCCTGTACCTCATTCATATTGGTTGTAAGATTGTCTTCAAAGGACCTTAACAACTTTATGAAATATAGAAATTCACTGTCATTGTGCTCTGGATTCTAAACAAATGGACCACATTTCAAGTTTTTAAAAGGTAGACGCTGCAGACCTTGGTAAAAATTCAAAATTTAAATTACTATACTATTATTATCATTATAACTACTACTACTACTACTACTACTACTACTACTACTACTACGACTACTACTATGATTTTAAATAGACTTCAGAAATCAAGAGGTAAGTTGAGATGAATAACCAGTCTCAATCTACTAACTTTCCAAATCTAACACAGAACCAAGGTCTTTTTAATTGCAACTACCCACAGGATTAGTTGCAGTTTGAACTACACCATAGATCAGGCAACTCTTGTCTAATCAGATCCCTTTGTATTTGTGTGGTAATTTTGCCCCACAGCTAATGATGTCTCAGCAGACACTACAGCTCTCTTTCAACCAAAAGCAAACATTGCAAAGGCCATTTGAAAATCAAATCCCTCCCTTGGTGTAAGGGAAAGTCTGGAAAATGCCACTAAGTACAGAAAGAGTAAATTGCAAGGAATATCTTTCTTAGGTGTTAATTGAGAACAATGTTGGTATATTATAGTACCCTTATAACAATCTAATATATTAAAAGACATCAAATTGTTATGAGCTATTAAAGCTCTGACACTGATTTAGTGTAAGTACCTTTATTTTTTTTGTTGTTGAAAAGCTGTAAAATTATGCTGTTCCAGCGTGAAGATGGAAAGGTTTAAAAACTTTATTTTATTCGGATTCTTTTTGACTTGTCTTACCCCCTATAACATTAATAAGGGACTGCAATACAAACTGTAGGTCTGCAAAATGTGAATACGTCTTCCTTGGAGAAAACAGAGAAGATAATTTGAGGATAAAGCTGTTAGCTGCTCCTGACCATGGCCCCAGAAGCCTTCTGGTAAATCTGACTTTAAAATTCAAACTTTCAGCTATGTCAGGATGTATCAAATGAAGTGCATTTATTTGGCTCCTTGGATGTGCTGTATATTGAAATGTCTGGTAACTCACCAACAAATTCATATCTTGTCTTTTTAGAGAGATGTAGGAAAATAATGGGCCTCAAAGGAACTACCTTTCAGACAAACATGTTCTGTTGTTGTTTACTTAGATAAGGAAACAAGGAAAATTAAGTAAAAGCAGATGGCATTTTATGTCAGAAAACCATCTCACAGAATCACGTCATCTAAAAACTCAATAACTCAGTTACATGTCTGCTACAGAATTTATGTTTGCTTTTAGGCCCATGAGCTCCTGCACCTATTGCTGTGGGAGGTTTGAGGGAAATGAAGTCAGGATGGCACACAAAAATGGCTGATGTTTAATAATATGTCACAAGAAATATTTTCCACCATTTCTTATTGAAATCTTGCTTGGCAGAGATCAAGAGATCCTCTTTGACACTCAAGTCAATTTCTGAAGGAAATAAAATACCATAAACAGAGAAGGATGGGAGTATTGATCTTTATGGTGATGAAAATTAGGATACTGAAATGCCAGATATACTGAAATGCCAAAATTTTGATTGACTTTAAAAAACTAATTCTAGGGCTTACAAACTTTTTATTTCCATCACATAAAAAGGTCAACAGAATTTAGCTGCTCTTTTAAAAAAAGGACAAAAAATGTCAATGGGTCTTTCATATCTCCCCAAGATTCAGCCTTTAAAAATATGCACCTTGTTTAATAATTAGACAGCTATATCTTAGTTTTATAAGTTGTTTGTATGCTGACAGGCACAAATGGGTTTAAAGTTGATGTGTGTGTGTGTGCATGATTTTTCTGTGTCTTCTCTACTTTTTCAGCACCCAGAACTTGGTCCCTCTGAAGGTGGGACACAGGTCTACCCTTGCTGCAAGAAGCAGAGAGAGAGAGGAGCCAGATTTCCCACTGCTGCAGGAAGGAGGTTCCATGAAGTCTCCACCAGCCCTTCCCTGGTGCAGCAACCAGTTGGATTTGCACAGCTTAGGGGCAGATGAAAGGGGCAGATGGGCCGTGGCTGTTTGACCAATCTGGCACTGCCTGCTTTGCCCATAGTTGGAGTGGTCCCTGCTACCAGATGGGGACTCCAGGGAGCTTGCTATGTGGTGCTGCTAGTTCTTGCAGAAATTGCCTCAGTACTTCATGAAGGACAAAGACAAATAATCTATTGCTGTACTACTTACATTGCAGTAGTTGGTAAGACTATAAAGAAACAATCTCAGAAGCTTCAGCTCAGGAAAGATCCAGAGAAAACTGAGGTGATGGTAGGTTTTTATCCAAAAACAGCATGTGTTTGAGAAGAGTGATGTGCTAGGGTACACAGTTTGTTCAGAAAAGATCTATTTTTTCCATTGACGTTAGAAAAAAAATCAGGAGAAAAAAACCCAGAATCTTAATACTCCTTTAATGATCTGAACTTTGGTATGACAATAGAACAGCACACAGATGATGGTACAAAGCTCTTAACAATGTCACGAAACTACCAGCACAAAAAACCCCCGAGCAACTCTATTAACAAGAAGCACTATTCACTGCAATAGTTCCAGTAACACATTTACTGAATTGCATGCCTGCTAATTTTGAAAAACATCTCCATATGAGACGAGAATAAGACATGACACAAAGTACACAGTTTATACCAAAAGAGAGGACTAGCTGCTTCTAAGCTTACCTGAAACTGTCTCAGCAAACAAAGCTCAGCAAGATGCTATAATGTTGGTTGCTGAGACTGGCTATGGCTTACATAATTGTCAGAATTTTCCACTCTGTTTGTGGTGTCACAATAGCTAGTTACCTGCCTTCACAGAGTCACTGGAACCTCAAAACCTCTGGAGCCCATCAGCTCTATCCTCCTTGGAAGTAACTGTGATGGGAGACTGCCACACATGCTTAGTAAGGAGCTTGTTGGGATCACATCACCCCAAAGTGATTAATCACCACTGTGTCTGCTTTCAGTCAAGACCCATTTATCATGGTTAGATATTTGTATTGGACATTTTTGACATATACCTAATGTTAGAGAATATAAAGTAAATTTACAATAATTTCACTATGTCAGAGTCAAAAAGCTCTCCCAGCTCATAGAAGTTATTAATTAGCTAGTCAAGGACTTTGATCTAGCAAGAGACATTTGCATCTCCAAGGAGCTGAAGTAAAAATACTTATTTTAATTGAGAAGAATGATCAGATGGTTTCTTAGATAATGAAGTAAAAGAATAAGTTTCAGGAAGATTAGATTTATCTGGGCTCCCTAGAATATTTCAAAGGAGAAATTTCTTATAAGAGACAAAACTTTGTCCAAAGGGAGTGAAAATATAAGTATACACCACAGGACTAGATCACTCCTCAGGGTATGCTGCAGGCCTGCTCTGCTGGATATGCCCTGACCATGTTCCAGCTCTGTTTTGGGAGACCTGAGCACCATTCTGGTCCCCTTGAAAGCTGTGGGGATGTCCCCTTAGGCTCAGACAGATTATGTTGCTTCTGAGGGCAGTACAGAAGAGGTCACCAAAAAGGCAATAGCATCAGAGACATTAGCATGCACATGTCTAGGACCATGTAAAACCACCAGATTTATGCTTCTCCTGAGAAAAAAACAAAATTAGTTTGTGGGATAGAAAATACTGTTGGGGTGAGAAAAAGCCTACTTCCTGAGCAGCAGTCACCAGCCCCATTTTCCCTGTCTCCCAGGAGCAGGAGCAGCAGCGTGCCCAAATCCCAGCAGTGTCTTGCTACCACTGCTCAGGCTCCATCTGACTTCCACAATGGAGGAAAGCAGGCTCCACTCGCCCAGCCTTAGGATGTCAAAATTAACATCTGCCTACTCCACTAATGAGCCTTGAGCTGGTGATGGGAAATGTATTGGCATCCCTAGTTTCTCATTAAAAAGGCTGCTTTTGCAGATATTAGATGCCTTATGCAGCTCTTGTCTGAATTTCCTTCAGTTCTGCACTGTGCTTTCGAACTGCAGCCAGTCTTCCAGTAGCAGCATCACTAATTCTGCAGACAGGGTCCTTACTGCTCCTCTGTCCCTCCTCTGCCCACATAACCAAGGAGACTTTGCCTTCACCTTAAAAGAATATTAACCTCATTTTGTTTGGATTCAGGCAGGGCAATCATGCTTATTTTGATAGTTTATTGATATATCACTTTCTTAAGTGCCACCTCAATCTGCGTGTGGATGTGTCCTATTTAAAAAGTATTTTTGTATTTATTTTGTTCTGGTGAGGCTAATGCTGCTAATCCCTTCTACCAGAGAGACAAAGAAGCAGCTTGCAGAGGGCAGACCAAAGCAGTGCAAAGGCTCAGCAGCTTCAAAGTGGGGCTGGCTGGCTCCACAACATACATACCTGTCACAGAGATTGTTGCAGAGTCCATGAGAATAACAGCTCAGCCACTGTGGTGCTGCTTGCTAACTACAGTATGGTCAAGAACTGCATCCCATCTAAATAAAAATGCAACCATTTATAGTGGGGGCAAGAATATAAACTGTGTCAGGAACCCTCTTTATTTGTAATTATATCAATAGCTAAGAGATAACATACCAGGATACAGAGCCTGAGAATATGGTTCTTATGGTTAAGATCAACGAAGCATGTACACTGCAAATAGTGATGTCTGTGGAGATCTTTGTATCAGCTTCAATGCTTCCTCTGAGAGCTGAGAGGTGCTCCAGAATATCTCGGGAGTCAAAAGCAGAGAAAAGGTAACAAAGCAGGGGGGAGGACAGAGATGGTTTAAAGCAATTAGGAACTTCCCCACTATTCAGGAACCTGACAAAAGTTTCTTGGAGCACAGCAAAACTCCCAGTAGGAACTGCTCTTTTCTAGCTGGAAAAGAATTTCTAAAAAGTTGAATAGCTCTGTAAAGGTGGCTTCACAAGTTCAGAGGAATAAGAGGTATCTCTAAGGAGGGCCCTGATGTTCTGTCTTATCTTTACTTACCGTACTTTGTGCTCAGGCAGTGTCTTCCCAAAACACTGCATGACAACCCCAGAAAAGCAGCTCTGAAGACTATAGGAAGGATGTGTTTTTGGAGCTCTACTGACGCATGCTGAATTCAGCATCTGCAGGTAGCTTCCCCCCGCCCCCGCCCCGGCTAATTATCCATGAATTCTAAATTTAATCACCATCAAATATTTTCATATTTTGATTAGCTCACCTTCAAAATAATTTAAATTAAAAGTGAACAGGTACCCCTGGGGCCTAAGCAGGTGTCCTCCTACAGAAATGGTTTAAGAATAACTTACCTTGCTGATTTAAGCTGACCCAGATGACTTTCTGCTGAAATAGGCACTCACATTGTCGGTTCTGGCATCTTGACTTCAGGGAAGTCAACTTTTCCTGAGGGCAGTACTTCCTACAGTGCTTCAAAACAATCCCCAAGAGAGTTGCCTCACTGAGTGCTCTGACACAAGGCATGGCCTTTTCACAATCAGCCACTGCTTAAGCAAAAAATCAGTTAAAAAAAATCAAGAAACAAAAAATCCTGAAAAGTCTTGTGTCTAGATCCTGAAACACAGGACCTGAGGACCAGAAGAACACATTCAGTTGGACAACCCAGTCATTCAAAATCTGTACTTGTAAAATACTTGGACTGAAAGGTGAGTTCCTCAAAAAGAGTATTTTAATCCCTTTAAATCTGTTTTATAGCTCTACTGTCTTTGTTAGGGATGCTTTAAATATTATCAACTTATGCTATAAACATGATTTTTTACATGCAGGAAATTGGTTATTAAATGGGTAATATTGATTTAGGATGCCAGTGGTTCTTTGTGGTTTGTGTTGGGTCATGTATCATGTGGAGATGATGTTCAATTTCCAATTCACTTGATTGTTCTCCTTATGCACTTGCAGCACATTTGGATATCAGACAGGGTGCCAGACAGTGTTTAGAAACAGTGGTGAAGAAGGTGTGTGAGGAACCTTGCTCTCCCTGCCATTTACAGTCAAACAAAGCAGCAGTCCAAGTTGCAATCCTCCACAGAGACTGGACAGGAATAGGCACCACATGATGCCCTTTTCATCTTTCTTGAGTCCCCAGATGCTGTGGTTCAGATGATCACGTTGTAGATCCGTGTTGCCCACCCCAGCAGGTGCAGCTGGCAGGCAATGCAAGTCATCCCCAAAGAGAAAGCATAACAATATGTTCACCTCCTCAGTAGGCAGAGGCTGCAAGGGGAACACTACCTCTCTGCTGTGCTGAGCCACTAAGCTGTAGACCCCTGTAGCTGTAGTGATTATTTCTAAGGATTTCACAAAACAATATTTAAGAAGGGCAAACTTGTTGACAATACATTTAAACTCAGTAAACATAAACCAGAAAAACGGTAGTGTCTCCACTCCAAAAAAAAAAAAAAACCACCCAACAAAAAACCATCACTGAGAATCACTGAGCTAGGACTCCTCTCAGAGCAGAAAAGCATTTCATTCTTTCATGACTTCAATTCAAAAAGAAGAAAAGGTATTGCAACTTTCCTGACACTATTGAACTTTTTGAACAAGCGATCAATAGGATTTCAAACAGCTTCCCTGCCAATCTGATGCCACTGGGGAAGGAGGAAGAATTGCTGTTCCCACAGGCCTTTGACCCTACACTGAAGTTCAGGAGCACAAGGGCTGAGCCTGCTTTTCCCATTCCCAGAGCACTCTCTGCCCCAGCACAAGATGGTCCCTTTCTGTGCACTGCTCCTCTGTAACGCCTCTGGCTCTCTGCAGGGAAGAGGTGAGTGTGCAATCAGGGAGCAAAGGGAAGCATGGCCATTTTGCAGCCTTTGCTCACAGCCTCGTAGAGCAGGGAGGCCTTGCAGACACTGCTGACCTGGCTCTGTCAGTGTAGGAGAGTGGAAGTGATTGCAAAACATTCTGTCCGTGCAGAACAGGGCACAAGGCTGTCATTGCAGACACCAGAATCACAGCAGCATTGCTGCACAGCCCTGCTGCTGTTTGAAGTTCCATGCCTTTGACACTGTGGTGCTACTACACATCCATCGCCCACCACTGAGGCCACATCTAGCAGATGACACTGACGAAATGATACAACAGAACTTAAGAGACTAAACATTGATTTAAAAAATGTTTAATTCTGAAGCTACTCTGCGCAGATGACAGCAGATATGGATGCAAGGTAGACAGTTTCTTGAGGTATGAAAGCTCTTCGGTAGCCTCACTATTTGGTATATGAGAGCAGTATCTAAGGTCTCCATTTAAGAGACATACATGTATAAGGAAGGAGACCTTTGCCAAACGAGCATATGTGCAACAGAGACAAGACAGATTAAAAAATGTGCTGCTGCCTCTAATGCTTTAATCTCTTTCATCTTGGGGAAACTCACTCTTTACTCCAACATTTTCATCACTAGTGCACCATTATCTTTCAGTGCTGTCTGCAATATCTAGATGAGATTCCTCTTCCATACAAATTAATTTGTGCCTTTTGTACTCCTTTCAAAATCCTTTTAAGACAACCTCTAATCATTTTCTTGATCAAATGGCAAAACTGGTGTTTAACTCATCCTCTTACTGTCTTCTTCTTAGCAGCAGAATATTCTCACTTGATGTCTGTAACTTAATCTTCACACAGTTAACCTTCTCCCTCTGCAATTGCTCCTGTAGCAGAGTTCTGAAGGTGCTTATTCATCTTCTCTGTGACCCAGCACTCAGCAGAAACTTTGCAGCCTTATTCCCTCTATGCTTTTTGCCCATAAATAAACCATACTGGTAAATAAAAAATCATCTATCATTTTTAGGTCAGTGACCAACAGATTTATTACCCATCCGTAGATGTGTCTCACTTAACTTAAACCAAACTAATAGTCTGCTTCACTGACATTTCCTCTTAGTGCTCTGACTTAAGACTTTAAGATTAAGTGCAAAATGTTCAAAGCCAAATCCTGTCTTTTTTCCCATTACCTTTAGCCTTACCGCTGGAAAATACCACAAAGACTTATGATTGTGAATAATCTTAGATGTGACCTCCTTATCCATGTCTACCTTTCAATTCTCACTGCATAACACTTCTTCACAGCAGAAACTTACAACCACATCACTCACTATCTCATTACTTGCTTCCCACAATATTCATTTCTCTGCCTTTGACAAATACCATCTTGCCTTGCTTCTAGCCTGTCAGCAGCAAAGTTAGTTTTCTTAGCTCATTGTTTTGACTGTACCATTCTTCTCCTTGTATTCTGTAACAACAAACATAAGCTGCTCAGAGCATTTTAGGGCTTTGTGACGGATCCATCCTCTCCCATTTACTGTATTATCGTATTTAAAGGCCACATCCATGTAATCAACCTACCTGCAGATTCTCTCCCCTCCCCTACACCTAAATAGATCCATTTCAGTTATCCATTGGTAACTGCAGCCAGGTTGCTGGCAGCCAAACGTCAAGGCCCAGTTTACTTCCTTGGTCTTTCTGGCAGGCTGAAGTGTGGAACCACTTTTTCCACCTGAACTACAAGCCTCTTGATATGAGACCAGTCAAGCCAAAGGCTGCAATGAGGATTATTAATGAATGATGTGAATGCTTCAGTAGGTCAGTCACAGTACAAATTTGCTGACCTCAAAAAACCCCAAACCCAAACTACACATATTCTTAACATTTCCAGCTATGTTCATTGGCACAAATTCATTTCAGTCATTAGAATTTCACTCCTCTCCACTAGCTATCACTTTTCAGTATTTCCCGTGGTTTAAGCACATGGCATCTTTCCAGTGATACAAATCAAGCCTTCCATTGACTCTGTGGGAACAGCAGTTTCTCTAGCTGATAATCCCAAAACCAAAGGGTGAATGCAAACATGAGACAAAAAGTTAAAATAATCTTATTTTTAGGAGGAAAAAAATAAAAGAAAAGCAAGAATCCGGCTGAAACAGTTATTTATTAATAGGTATGGTTTAGAACAAATTTGAAGGAAAGAATGAATTTAAGGACTGTATGAAGATAGAAAGAAAGGACTGGCTAGGGCTAAATGCCATCAAAGGGAGATCAGAAAGAAAGTAAACTGTAGGTACTGATACTCAAAAAACCCCAACAAAATTGTATAAGCCACCTGTTGCTTGCACCTACTCAGAGTTTGACTCAGGGGCAGAGATACATTCAGGCAAATGTTACTCTTTCCTCTCTGTATCATGCTCTTCTAAACACTGTAGTTTTTTTATCTTTCATAGATCTTCTATAGTAGTTTTTGAGGGAAGTGTAACAGCTAGAAAAATCTGAGTGCTTTCAGCTGGTACCACCAAAACAAGATGTTTTATACACTGACAAATACTTCCTCTTTGGTTTATGCGTGTGTCTGCAGTCTGGCTGCAATATGTTGTTGTCCAAGTAATTATTTTCAGATGACATCCTGAATGATTTTTAAACTCTCATTTATTCTCTTTTCTTTACCAAAAGATAGTATCTTCTTTTTTATTTCTTTTAACCTTCATAATCTGCACAAATTGTTACCAGGACTGCCCTTCTGTTGATGAGAAGGTAAGGCCCTCTTGACTTTTTCTGTGGCTCCAGGTTCATTCATGAGTTTGGCTCTTTCCAAGAACGCACAGTGTGCACCCAGCTGACAACAGATGTGTGGCCATGCAAGTTGTGCATTCAGGGGGATCTAAGCATGATTCTGGCATAACACTGTGACATCCCTACTCACTGGAAAACTGGCACACCAGAGCAACATCTCAGTCAATGGCCCTTATACGGTTTTGGCCCTTAAAATCTCCACTTGAAATTCAGTCCTCAGCTGGGGTAATCTCTGTGATAATGCACAGAGCAGGACATGTCAAAAGACTTTGCAGTGATAATAAATAAAGTGTAGGAGAGAAAGAAGACATACAGAGATCAAAACTGACATTATGACTTAGAGTATTCTCGGAGGTGAGAGAGAGAGACTGGGTGTACAGTTAACCCCAAATGCACCTTTGCCCCAAAAGTCATGTCTGGTCTCATTTAAAAGCTATTAAGCAGCCCACCAGTCATACTTCCAGCATTTTACTGCTGGTCAGAGAATTTCACTAGTCATCACTGGTCTCAAGAAAAATTTTTTCTCTCCGAAGTCTTGTGATAAATTGCCATAGAACCTCTAGAGGGATTTATCCTACTGCTCTTTAGATAAGAGAAACATAATGTACAGTGTAACTCAGCAATTTTTAAAGGTGCCCAATGCCACAGTTTTCAGATTTGTAACTGGCTGGGGTAAGGAATGCTTTGCTATATGTCAGAGAACTAGTCAGGTTTACTTCTCAACATGATTACTGATTAAAACTTACTTAAGAAACATAAGGTTTCAGTCATGAAATAAAGTCACAAAAGATAAAATTACAATGGCATCATTAAGATTACATTTAACAAAATGTTCTCTCTGACTGAATTCAACACTAGCTATGCTGTACTCCATTTTGTCTTAGGTTTAATTGAAAACTTACCTACCACTATTGCGTTAAGATGGGATGATTTTGTCACGATGGCTCTTGCGCCTGCCACAGACCTTCTTTCCCACACTCACATCCACTTGGATATGAAGAGCACAGGACAAAGGATGAACCCCCTTCCGACTCATCTCAAAGCAGAATGTCTCATCTCTGGAAGACAGTTTTCCTCCTCTTTGCTTGTGAGTGATGCCACACAGCTCTGAGGGACAAGGAATTACTTTACTCTTTCCCCACCTCTCCTCCCAAAGTTTCCATGAAGATTTTCACTGTATCTCTCAATTAGCACTTTCAGCCTGTATGTTTAACAACCATTTTAAGTCAACGAATGGAGGAAATATTTATGGATACTATCTCTCAGCAGATTCATGATTCACTAGTGGCTTAGCCAAGCAGAGAAATCCCAGTGAACTTTCTTTACTTGCTGTCTTGACCAAGCAAAGAACTGCTACAGCTCAACACCCAAAGAAGAGTAGCATTTCCAAAGCTAGAGGGAACACTTAAGAGCTTTGTCAGGAAGTAAAAGGGAGTCATGACTCTTTCCTAGCTGAGTTGAGAATGAAGCAACTGCTGGGAACGATGAGCATTTGCCTAACTCAGAGTGAGACCTGACTGCAGAGTCCAGATCTGTGCCTGGAAAACAAAAAAAGAGTGGGACCTGACACTTTTGGAGTTTGCCAAAAGGCAAGTGGATGCCACAGCAGGGATAGCTATGAGTCTCCTGTTTGAAACACACAGGGTAAGAAAAAGTGTTAAAGCTAATCAAAGGGACTTGTAAGTGTGGGGATATTTACTGGCACTCTGCACACACGCACTTCATTTTGTTGTCTAATGTTGACACATATACATGAAAATACTTCTGTTAAAATCATTTTGACCTTTAAAGTTTAAAAGGTAACTCTTTATTGGCAACACATTCTATCCCTCCATCTTTGACGTTCCTCAAAATCAGGCTCCTTGCATACTTCAGGGATGATTTGAGAGCTTGTAACAAAGAAAACACAGCTAAGAAAGCTTTGTAGCATCCATCAAGGTAGAGAAGAGCATGCACAAACCCTGGGACTTCTGAGAAGCAAGTGGCACTCACACCTGAAGATCAGGGGCATTGCTATGGAGTTGCAAGCTAGGGGACTAGTGGACTGCTCTGCCTGGTAATGAAGTCAGGCTGAACTTTCCATCACTTTCTGAATTACAGATGGATATTTCTGCTCAGGTTTTGTGTTCTGGTATCTTCTCTATTTTGCTGTTTCTCAGTCAGATTGCAGGTAAATCACCAGCTACCCTCAGTAACATTTTGCACTGTACCTTGAAACATGGAAAAAGGTAGCTCAGGGCAGAAAAACTCGCTTTGCGGTACTGAGAAAAGGGATGTGAGTTCTGAACCTTTAGGTCTGGCCTACAACAGGCCAGAAAACAACATCATCTGATTAAAAATCTCAGCTGTCATCTTATATCACATTTTCTGGAACTGTGGGTGGGGTGGGAGGCTGCAACTCATCATTTTTGTTTCTGAAACACTAAGGGCCAAATCATGTGAATACTCTGATGAATTCATGCTCCTTTGGAAAACAGCTCTCCTAGCACTGACACAAACATGTTCTTTAAAGTAGACTATGATAATAATGCTTATTTTACCAAAAGAAGATTGGTATCATTGGCTTCCTTAACAGAGGAGATCTAAGGCACAGAGTTACTCAGGGACACTTAGCAGCTCAAAACCAACCCAGTGTTTCTTCTGTTTCCATGTCCAGTTGATAGTCCCTCTTGGGCAGCAAACTGCTACAGGGCCTCAGGGCATCCACGGCATGGGGCAGTGCCCATGAGATGGGTGCTGTGGTGGGTGATGTGGCCTTGGTGCAGGGGAAGAGCACTGCAAAATACAGCTTGGGCAACCACTGGGGCTAGTGAAGACCTAGAGCCCCTTGGGAAGGTGAAGTGTAGCAACACATGGAGAGCAGAACAAAAGTTATTTTCCCTGGGGTAGGAGGTCTCAGCAGGTATGATGAGAGATTGCTTCACACTGAATTTGAGCATTTCAAGGAAAAATGAAATTCATTTAATACCTTCTTACATGCAGTGAGGATGGGAAAGTGAGCTGTTAGGCTGCTCATCGAGGTCAAGCAACATAAAAGTATTTGTCTATCTATTGTTTCTTTTGATCATAACATCGTGAAGTGTCCAGACACTCAAACACGAGGCTTGTTTGTACTAAACATCAGCTATCCTTCAGATAGGCACCCCGTGCCCTGCCTCCGCCAGATGCTGACTAAATGAAGGAAAAAGCATTTTTCTCTATCTTCCTTGTTCCTGGGCTGCTCGCCAAGTCCTTTTCCAAATCCTCCTGACTCTCTCTCGAGAAACAGGAGCTGCTTGTACCTCTTCCCCAGGAGCAGCGGGAGCCATCTCAGGCATTCCTGCTGACCCAAGATGGGCTGCCATGGCAGCGCCCTCAGTCCTGCCCCTGCCAGCATCTCACAGGCCCTTCCCAGCCTCGTGTGGGGCTGCCTGGCTCTGTGGAGCAGCTCCTGACCCCCACAGTCCCAGAGCAGTCTTGCCAGCCCCTCCGTGGTGTGCAATGTGCAGCCCAAGAGCAGCTGACTGCAGGCCATGGCTGCTTTTACCCCTGAACACCCAGAGCTTTCTGCACGGAGAGCTGACTGATTTACAGATGTAATATCACTGTCTACTGGTAGCCAGGGGTCTAAAATCCTTCCCAAATAGTGATGGTTGGTCACTAATGGAGCCCACGCTCCCTCAGTCAAAGGGAGTGGTATATCCTCCACTGCCTCCAGCAGCCTTTTATGCAGCACATGAAAGTAAAATTACAGTAATTTCAGATATTAAAGGAAATAAATACACGCCAACATGAACTCCACAGCAGTACTGAACAGCTGTACTTCTTTACTAATACAGTGGGTCAGAAAATATGAAGTTTTGAGCTAAATGAGACTTTTAGCCCTGAAAGTTTTCCTTGGGACTTAGGAAGTATTCATGTTGATAAATGCAGGTCCCTCAAATAAGGAACTGCTGCCACAATAAGGGAATCTTTTAGAGAAGATATAATTTTCCTTGCCAGGAATAACACAACTCCTTTGTGTTACTCCTTTCTCATAATTTTCAGTTTCTTAAGTAATTTTTTTTTACAAATACATCAGACATTTGGACAGGGAAGGACACAAATCTTGGGTTTGAAAAAAATAGCTTCAAAATCTTCAACTTTTCAAACAACTGAAAACAACACTTAGGATTACTTTAAAAGCATTAAAAATCTCCACTTTTTTTCTTATAAAACTATCTGCAGCTATACAAACCCCAGTGTTGCTCCTCTGCTTAGGAACAGCTGCTTCATTAACACCAGAGGAAACACTGCATCATTCTTTCTACTGTCTTTTCAATAACAGGTCTGAATTCTTATCTTTTAAGCACGAGTATCGTCTCCAGCCAATTCAAGGATTTAACCTACACATATTTCTCAGGCAAAAATTGCATATGTAAAGGAAGTTGAAAGAATGTGAAGAACCTCCTTCTATTAAATGAACTAGTAACCGTGCAGCTTGGAAAAAGCCTGGAGGAATCCCTTTAGGATCTTACCCTAAGCCTGATTAAAGGAACTCAATTATATCTGCTGACAAACCTCTCAGAATATTTTGTGAACTGTAACTGAAGTGTGACTGAAACTTGTCATTCAGGCAGAAATCAATTCACTGTTCCTACAGCAAAATGTAAAACTTCCAGTACTAGTAACTTTTATTTAATTGAAATAAATAACTGCAATTTTAAAGACTAGCTGGGCAAGAGTATTCTACAGGGTGTTGACATCCAACTTCTTTCTGTGGAAGCTGAGTTACAGTAGTGCCAATTTATGAACTAGTGAGAAGGTCTGTGATTTAATTAAAAACAGAAGAGATAAAATCCTTCCTTCATAAATGAAAGCTAATGCCCTCTAATTGTGTATAGCTGAGGAAGAATACAGAGGAGCATGTGTGAGCCTTCTTTCCTTACAATACCCTGGAGTCTCCAGTTCTGGGAAATTGCACAATAACTACTTTTTTTTTTTTTTTTAATATTTCATTCTTGTGTATGTGTAGAGATCCACTTTATAATCCAGAGTATCAGGAACTGGGCCCTAGATTTTCAAAGCAGTCTACCAGCTCCAGAAACCTCATTCATTGGATGCTTCATTTGAATGCAACCATTATTGTACCATCCAGTGTCCATTTTTTTGGCTGCAACTTAACATATAATAGAGGAGTAATAGCTGGAAAATTGTCAGAGTTGTCAAGTGTCTTCCTCTCCACCTAATGCAGAAGCAGGGCAGGATGGGCTGGGGAATCAGCATTCATCAGTAAAACTCAAGACAAGAAAAGCATCAGAAACACTTCCTTCCTTGGAATTTTCAGACACAGTGGAATCAGACCAAACAGAATTGCATTTAGAAATGTGCCGTTTCCTATAATAATGGTTGTACTCTGAATGTGCTTTCCCTTGTTGTGCTGTTGAGTTGTCCTTGCATGGCACAAAGAGGAAGCCTCAAGCACCGTCTCAGCTATCTTGGCAGCTGGAATATGAGATTCCTTGTATCCAGATGAGGCTCCAGGCACACCCTGAAGATACTGTTTTCCTGAATGTTTTCTATTCTACTGTATCATTTTTGAGGCAGATTTGACCTTCTCGTAGCATGCAGGATACAGGACAGGAATTCACAAATTGAAGCAATGCTGTCTTCTGCCTTGTTTCCTATATGCAATCTTTTGTTTGCTCTTTTGACTGCAGTTGTTTTCACAGGGACGTGTTCCTAGCGTGTCTAAAAAAAAATTCTTCGTGATTTCATTGTGCATTCGTAAGTGGAATTTTTTCCCCCATACTACATTATTTTGCCCTTCTCAGCATCACTTGCCTTTGTTCACTGATTTTCCAAGCCTCTCTAGTGAAAATGTTGAATATTCTATGTCTCATATACATCTGTGGGACTTGGCTGCTGTCCTAGAAGAGGACAGTGCTTCTCCCAAAGGCTCCTGTGAGGCCCCAGATCACACACTTGAGATCATCTGTTCTCTTATTTGAAAGCAAGGGGGTTATTGGTTTCTTGTTTTAGTTGCATGTAAATATACTGCTCTGAAGTATATTTAAGTATGTGAGTACATTACCCAGGCACCAGTACTTGACCACTGCCTCACTGTCAATCTCATAAGAAACTAATGGTGGCTCCTCCTAAAATTTTAGCCGAGGACAAGTATATATAAATGAAAGAGACTGATTAACTTATCATGATGACTCCTTCAATCATCTTTTCCATTAGTGTGGATCAAAGTACAGAACCTTGTACCAAGGCACTTCAGAGCTAGCTGTCTGATACGTAAGATCTAAACTGGGGAGATGAAAAATCTGGTTCTGACCTGACACACAAAGACCATTATTCTTCAAGGTCCCAAAACAGACAATAGCTCTGAAATACGCATTTGTGAGCTGCTGAAGATTGCTTAGTGGCCATTTAAATAATCACCTATGGCATCTATACATTCATTCAACATGAAGACTTCACAAGAGATTTTTTTTATGCTCTTGCTATATTTTGGTAGGTAGTTTCTGACATCCTAATTAGTTCAAATTAAATTAGACATTTAGTCTTCTGACATCTGGAACAGTGGCTGCCAGCTATTTTCCTTCTATTTTTTTCCTGAGAGAGAGAAAATGTTAGGTTGCATGTTAAAAAGCTCATCTGCAAGCCTACAAAGGAGCACATGGACAATGGCAGATAAGGCACGCCAAATAGTACCCTCCGTCAGCTCCTCCCAGACCCATCATGGAGGGGCCAAAGGGCCATCAAAGGCCCATCTCCACAAGCCCAGAAAAGCAAAAAGGCACAGTGGCACGTGGTTCTGGGGGACACAAGCCCCTGTGTCCAGGCATAAAACCCATAACAAGGAGTCAACAAGAGCACTTTTAAGACCAGAGGAGATCATTCGCTATGGATATGGGATGCATTATGAGATGCAAAGGAAGAACATTTTTTAGATGCAGATTTACAAAATTTAGAATGCAATGTTTGGTGGAGAAACCAAAGCTGAGGAATGGAAGGGATCAAGACCATTTGCAGAGGAACAAGTTTAGGAAGAAATGAGATGATGAGTGATAAAAGGATAAAAGGGACTGGCCCTGTGTAAAGGAGGGCTGTTTGGTATCAATTGCCTGGTCACACCCTGTGTCTCTATCCTGTGGGCATATGGGTGGCTGGAGGTCTAAAAGCCAGTAACTGCAGTGGGCTCATGGGTGGGAGAAGCTGCACGTCTGCAGAGCAAAAACTGGTGAGGCCACCATGTAAGTGTGTGATCACTTGCAAAAATTGAGTCAGAGTACCCAAAGAGTGGGTGAAGTGCCCTGGGAGCCAGGTGCATGTGTGTGTGTGTGTGTGTGTGTGCGCTACTGTGTCACCCCTACTGGGTGGATGTGCACACACACATGCATGTGTGCCGTGTGCCGTGTGTGCATGTGCAATGATTTGTACCAGCAGCTGCATTGGGGACCCATATGGCCAGGTGAAAAAAACTGTACCCTGGGATTTGGATTTGAGCCCAGCTGGTGGAGGAATCCACCTTATACATATGCATTTATGCAGACGGATACATATAATTATTACTAGTGGACGCCCAACCCGATTTGCCAGAGGTGAGGACCACGAGGCCATCGGGACTGTTTGTGTTGGTGTGAGCACTGAGCGCCTCTGTCTGTGCTGAGGTGTGCAGCCTGCAATGAGTATGTGTGCATATATATGTGTGTGGGTGTGTGTTGCATATATGTACATGGCTGCACGTAGCTGGGGAAACATGCTCAGCCTCACTACTGATTGGCCCTGTGCAGCCTCACCTCTACAAGGCTACTGGGTTTGGCTCCCCTAACACTGTTCTCCCAGTAGCCTGATCCATGGCCACACAGCTCCTGCGTCAGAGCTGCTCTGAGCCAGGGTCACACAGACCCAGGGGGAGACAGAATGTGTGTTCCTTCACCATCTCTCACCTATATACTACCCCTCTGAATCTTTTGGGACCCAACTAAATGCAGAGTTTTGGTATGTCCCTTGTGGGTCAGAGAGACCTATCCCAGTATGAATTTTGTACTGATGCTTTCCTTCTGCTGCCCAAACACCATTCGAGTTCCCTATGTCTGCACTGGTTTATGGTCCTACTTCCATCAAACCTGCATCTTCCAAATCTACCTTAGATTCTTCTAGGAACCAAGTTCAGGGAAGAACAGCTTTCTCCTGTAGATAGGAACAAGGAACCTTGCTTGCTTTTGCACTAATTCTCTTAAATGTACTTATCCCAATATTCCTTTTGAAAACAGTGTTTCTCATCTTTTCAGAGACTGGATATTAGAGGGCTGAGTCCAAATGAGATTTATGTTCTAAACACAACACACAGGTAGGAAAGGGCATGAATTGAAATTTTAAATCTACAGGAAAAAGAGTGGATGAGCTTGGGAACCATATGCCTTAATATAAAAGCAGACATGAATGTATTAAAAAATGTTAATTTGAACATATTTGGGGATACCAAGATTTTTAGAAAGAGTGTTAACACAAGTAATATTAGGAAAGTGGGACCCCTGAGGTATCTGGATGGAAGAAAACTTCTTACTTAGTTTTCACTTTTCTGAATTCTGGAAATGTATTTATTATTTTTTGCCCCATTCAGCCCTAAACAAATTCCTGAAATCTGATGTAATATCATTAATGCCTAAATTTTCCATATCTTATTTTTTACTTTTGTTCTTATTTTTGCCTTGGTTCTGCATAAGGAAATACCAAAAAGGGGTTGTTTTACATAATCACCCCCTGCTCATGTCTTTCCTAAGACCATTCAGCCTAAAAGACAGAACATATGATTACTCAGTGAAAGCCCTGCAGCCATGAACTCCATCTGTTTGTAGCCTTCAAAGTATTATTTGTATAAAGACAATAAAAAAGTCTTGTTCCTTTATAAGGATGACTGCAAGTAGTTTGATCTCTGAAAAGAGCAGCAAAGATTTTCTTTCTCCAGCTCTTGAAAATGACCCAGTATGAGATTTTGATCTCTATATTGTAAATTTCATATCCTGTGGATCTCCTCCTCACCTCACCTATTGAGTTGCCTGTTGTATTACATCTTTCAAGCTTAACACGTGATTGATTAAAAGCCTCATTTTCTGCTTGCTTTTCTATATGATTATTCTGTGCTTAAATGTTTCAACTCATTATCAGCCAGACTCACTGCTGTAGGACAGGTCACTTAAACTGCTTCTGTGTTTTAGGTACTAACTGCTGGGATGTAAAAAACTCTTAATACAAACCACTAATCATTGTGTACTGACATAGAGGGGTTTCTAAGGACATCTCAAGTACATTTTGTTCCTCTAAAGACAAAAAGGTTCCCAACACACAAAAAGGAGTTGGCATCTACTTCATTCCATAAATACACACCTGTAATTTTCTTACATGTCTCTGGGCATGGTTTTTCTCTCTGAAACTGCCAGCTCACCTGTCTGCTGGGGTCCTGAGATGCATCTCGGAGATTTTGGATGACTTCCTCTAAGTCTTTCTGGGCTACAGCCTCTGTTTGGTGGAGAAACCTGTTCTTCAATCTCTGCTACATTTCAATTTGAATGGAATTTTACTATTTGCCTGCAGAATTGCTCTCAGCCACCCTGCTCAACCTGATTTACTGTTACAAACCACAATGCTTATTCTCCAATGTTACTACTACTTGTCATTTTCACTTTGCTTCCAGAAAGAATAGCTTTAGAGTAAATTGGGATTTTCATGTAAAAGTGCTTACTTCTGACAATATCCAGTCCTTTCTGACCAAGGGAACACAGGAGCAGCATTTTAAAGTCAGAAAGCACTTGGAGTGTTCTCCTGATGCAATGTAGATTGGCTTTTTGCAGTCAGGGGCAATGGAGGGTGGAAATCAGCTGCTCCAAATGGAGTTGTCCCTACTCTACATGGCCCTGCTGGAAGCTGAAGGCTAGGTCAGCTTCCTCAAACGCTCAGGCAGGGAATATGGTATAAATGTCCAGACAATTGGTTGAGATCCCTTTTATCACATGGAGACTTGGCACATTAGTCAAGGCATTTTATTCTTCTGATTCATGCAGACAAGGCAGAACTTTGCTGGCTGCTGCATGGCCATATGAAGGTTAACGGCAAGGGATTTCCCCTCTCAATTTCTATATTCTGCATCTGTGTTTTATTAATTGGAAAAGTGAGAAATGCCTCTTAAAACAGAAATACTAGGGAAATAGTGCAGCTATGGGGCTGCAAAGAGCTGTCCACACAATGGCAACGACTGCTGAACTACCACGTGTCTCACAGCACGTGGAGTCAGCAACACTATCACACACATATCCCTCACCATGAAACGTAGGAAAAACAGGTTGCAAGCGTGTGTTCAACTTCAAACCTCAGTGCCCAGCAGAGATTTGTATCAAAAGCATCATTTGAGTGTCTGAACCCAAGGCAAGAAATAGATAAAAGAAAGGCATGCTGCTTCTGTAATGAGAGACTGAACAGCATGGGCTAGGCACCTTTGCAGTTTACCTGCAGAGTCACGAAGAGGCTCCCGTGAGAAAACAGCCAGAGGCAGGATTCACTGAGCCATTTCCACAGGAATTCAGATATAGGGTGGACACAAAGGACAGCCTCTCCTACTGAAAATTTCAGATGTTCCATCCTCCCAGAGGTAGAGTGCAGTGATCAGGCCACAGCAAGGGAGCAGGAGAAGCAGGACAGCAACATTCTCAGACCTCTTCAGAGAGAGTCAAAACTTTATCACCACATCCCTGAGCATCTTTTAAAATCTAGGTTCAACCAGGACACTCTGCCAGTCACAGAGATGCTAAGCTCACACGGGACACTCTTCCCACCCTAAAACACTCTACGTGAATCTTGGAACATGCTTTACATATTTATATTTTCCAGCACTGAGCAATGTTTGCCCTACATTTCTTCTCTTTCACTGAGAACATGTCCTCATGCATGTCCTCACTCTACCTATCCCCCTGTGTGAATGGTTTTCTGAAGTAGATGCTGCTACTCCAGTAGCACGAGGCCCTTAACTACCAGGTACCTCAGCAGGGCTCGAGTCAGCCTCCTCTCCTCTGCCCCCAAGTCACTCAGGGCAGCTTCCACACTGACTGTCTTCCCAACAGCGAGGGTGGCTGAGTGTCTGCTCGTGCAGGAAGAGCCTCGGCATAAACTTAGAAGGATATTTTCGTGATGAATTAGCTTCTCAGCAAAATCCCCACATCACAACAGGGAGCTGGGAGTACTTGCTGCCGATGAAGATGAAGGTATATTCTGCACATGCTGAAGATGAAGGTATATTCCAACAGTGTGAGGAACACGAAGTCCAGCTGCTGAACCTCCCTGTTCTCCAAACCCCCTAACTCTGTAAAACCGACAGAAAACTCAGCTCTCTGGAAATGCTGAAAATACTTACTTTAAATCTCATTTTCCATTTTTCACACATGCAAGAAGCTTTCTAAGAAAGAATGTGAGGTAAACAAAATTCATTCTACAAGATCAGAAAATGACAAAAGAGAATGGGTTAAGCATTGTTTTATGTTATCTTCCTTGCTTTTTTCCACACCATAGATGCAAAAAACCCCTTACATTTAAAATTATTCTAGGCATTTTAATCAAATAAGATAAAACTTTAGAAAATTCCTCTTACCACATTTGTCTGTAATCATTTAAGAGGGTACTTTCTAGAAGCATAGTACAGCAGTTCTCTTTTTTAGAGGTGTGGAATTTTAAGGCAATTCTTTTGGATTTCTTCAAATTACTGAGTATGTTTATTTTCCACTCTTTTAAATTGTATCTTACAGACTTCTGCCTATGAGCAGCAGAAGCACAGAAGGTCACGTACTTTCTTTACCATACAGTTAAGCAAGTCACTCCTTATTACTTGAATAACTCTGAGGAAGAGCAGGCAGATAAATAATGTAAGATTTTTTTTTCCAGTCTTTTAACAGCCCCCATCTAGAATACATACACGTATCTTTAAAGGAACATTGATTACAGTATCCACCAAATGCTAAAGTAAGTTTTGTTTGCTTCTAAAGGAGTAAGAAAAATATTTGGGAAAAACCCTAAACATCTATTCTGACATTACATGAAAATAGTAGGAATTATGCCTAGCTACAATGAAAGTAAACCTGACTGTTAAAAAGTAACAACCAGTTGAAGCTCATAATTTCAACCTTCATCAAGTGCTTTCTTGAGTGACTCATCAAATCAGTGTTACCTAAAAAGTCAGTACTGAGAAAGCAGGTAAACCAATAAATACTCCTTTCAGTCACAAAATTGTTACCACTCTTGAGAACACAGTCAAGCGTTTTATTGTTTATACTCATTTTCATTTACACATAAGAGGAACAATCAATGCAGTTCTATCACAGCAGGTGGACCATATCCTGAAACTCTGCTGAATACGCACAGACCTGTCTTAAGGTCCAACCAGGAGAAAAAAAGAGAAAAAAACAAAACAAGAAAAAAACTAAAAAAACATAGGGGGGAAGTAGGGAGGCAAGAAATTTCACTAACATCAGTTAATTCATGATTCATGGGTATTTATTTTGCAGGTGAAATAGCTCTTCTGAAAGAGCAAACTGCTTCACTTCTTTACAAAATACACTAAATAATGTTAAGTACTTAGAGAATTCTAAATTTCGCAGTGGTTCATGCGGTAAGGGTGTGCA
The DNA here is from genome assembly GCA_026261815.1 of Monarcha castaneiventris obscurior. Taxonomy (NCBI): domain Eukaryota; kingdom Metazoa; phylum Chordata; class Aves; order Passeriformes; family Monarchidae; genus Monarcha; species Monarcha castaneiventris. The sequence goes on along the minus strand of JAMPIT010000624.1, from coordinate 5,810,983 downwards.
ACTGACACAAAATGGAAAACATGGTTACAACATCAAACTGCTACTTCTATTCCCAGCTGGTTTATGGAAAAGGTCATTGGACTTCTTGATTTCTGCTCTTATGGAGTAAAAGCAAGAAGTATTTACTTTCTAAAGGCAACTATGAGGACAGACTACAGATATGCAGTGCAGTTGAACAGGTCTACAACTCTTGTTTCTAGAGCATTTGCGTTTGCTATTGTTTTGAAATACAAATATAAAACTCTTGCACACTGTCACTTCTCACACATGTTCAGCTGGAGAAGTCATTTACAGAATTTACTGCGATGCTCCTATTTTAAACATTATTTTTTTTCTCCTCTTGGCCTCATGAGTGAAGGGAGCAACTCTTTCCACTGAAAGAAAGAAATTACAGGTGTGCAGAAGTACAACTAGGCTACCAACACAGACAGAGACAACTGTGCTCTTGTGCACACCCCTACAACCGGCCGGAGAACAAATTAAGAAGTTAAGCCTGCAAAATAAATGGAGTTTACTCTCAAACTTTTTTTCTTCATTCCAGATGAATTATAGACCTTGATTCGAGGCTGCCCTCTTTTTTTTTTTTTTTTGCAACTGATCTGCGTGCCTATTGGAACAGCATCTCTGCCAGAGTCATTACACTGAAACGCAGAGCTGAGCAGTTTGGTGGCAGAATGTATTGACGTTTTTTGCAGCATCATGAGTCTGGCAACTGGGCTTGGGGAAGTTTCAAGCAGTGGGTCTTTACAATAGCAACTTGATTCTGCAGACAAAAAGCAAAAGATTGGCAGAATTATTAAAGTATCACAATAAAGGCATGTATGCATTCTGCAGAACGTGGCGCTGAGTTCAGCGATGAGCTGGCAGCCACTGCTGTCAAGAGGCGCGGAAAGGCAAAGCCCTTCCGAGTGTGAAGAGACGACACACACCGAGGTGTCGAGTCTCCCACGGCGGCTGAAGGGCGGCTTTCCCCTCGGGACGCCTGCTCGCAGCCGGCTCCGCTCCCGCAGGAGCAGCCGGCGCCGTGAGAAGGCCAGAAAGAGTAAGGCTGGACTTTTGTCAGCAGCCTTCATCTGGGGCCTGTCCTACCTCCCTTCCTCGCCAGAAGAAAACAAAAAACCACCAAAATCAAAAAACAAAACCAAAAAGCAAAATGCCACTGGTACTGGGGCTGCATCCCTTCCCTTCCGAGGGGGCCGCACGCCCCGCGGTGCCCGCAGCTGCCGCCGGGGCCGGGAGGAGGCACCGGGGAGCGGGGACCGGCCCGGCCCCGGCGCTCTCCGGGGAGCTCGGCTGCGGGCTGGGAAAGCAAGTGTCGTTTAGCACTAATTGGCCGAAACACGGGTATTAGCATACGAAATGGCGGCAGATTGGTTTAATCGGTGGAATAAAAAGCAGATTGCCGTGAGTCACTCCCCGCGAGCAGGGAGAAGGGGCGGGAGGAGGAGGGGGGGGACGGGACACAAGACGCGCGCACACATACACCGTGAAATGTCACAAGCGTGGAGCATCCCCAGTGCTCGCCGCCACTTGCGAAGGGTCTGAACACCAAGTGTTTGTGGGCTCGCATCCCCCTGGCCCCATTTCCGACCCCCCGCCTCCCCCCGAGTACCGCGGCTCTCCGGGCAGGGCGGGGTGCGCGGACCTACCTGTGGCGCCGGGCGCGGGCGTGCATGGGGGCGGCCCCGGGGAACACATCGCATTCAACATTTCAGCCTGTGCATCGGAAACGTATGAGTTTGTGGAAAGCTTGTTTGAAGTCTTCGTTAGACATAGTATAGATGACGGGGTTGATGAGGGAGTTGAGATATCCAAGCCACGTGAAAAAGTCAAAGATAGCCATGTGGAACCAGCAAGCGTCCTTGCAAATAGGCAATACCAGGCTGATGATGAAAAAGGGCAGCCAACACACGATGAAGGCTCCTAAAATAATCCCTAAAGTCTTTGTAGCTTTCCGCTCTCTAGCGGCCGTCAGCTTCTTTTTCTCCAGCAGGGCGTCCGAGACCTTCACCTTCACCTGGTTCATGTACACAGGGGAGCCCGTTTCGCTGGATCCCTCGGGAGCCTTGGAGTTTATGGACGTGACGGAAGAGGTCGACCCCGGGGAGTCTGTAATTAACTGCGCCCGCGTTAGTCTTTTACCTGCTTTCTTTGGCGTCTGCTTCAAAATCCGCGACCTGGCTTCCACGTAGATCCTCCCGTAGAGGGCTATCAGCAGCAGAGTGGGGAAGTAGAAGGCTCCTACTGTGGAGTACACGGTGTACAGGACGTGGTCCGTGTTCACCACACAGTGAGATACTTCCTCGGCCTTCGCCTGCCGCCAAAACAAAGGGGGCATGGAGATGCAGATGGAGAAGATCCATACCAGTGCTATCATGCCCGCTGCCCGCTTGGGAGTCCGTTTTGTGGAGTACTCGACGGCGTCGGTGATCGCCCAGTAGCGGTCCAGGGCGATGACACAGAGGTGCAGGATGGACGCCGTGCAACAGGTGATGTCCGAGGACAGCCAGATATCGCAGACGATCTGACCCAGCGTCCACTTGCCGGTCACAGTGTACATGGTGCTGATGGGCATGACAAGGATGGAGACGAGGAGGTCCGTGACGGCCAACGAGGCGATCAGATAGTTGGCCGGCGTGTGGAGTTTCCTCGTCTGGTAGACCGTGGCGATGACAAAGGCGTTGGAGAGCACCGTGGCCAGGGTGACCAGCGCCAGGACGACGGCGAGCACGATCTTCCCGGAGAGGGGGGTGGCATCTTGGTAAATCACTTCCTCGGCGCTACAGTTTCGGTAAGAGTCGTTGGCGGAGCCCAACTGCGCCCGGCAGGGGCCGGCCGGCTCCATCCCTCCGCGGCCGCCGCCCCCGCAGACGGCGGGGCTCGGCGCGGCACGGCGGGACCGCTACCCGGGCAGGACCCCGTCGGCGCCGGGGGAGGGCTGCAGCATCGCCGCGCCGGCACCACCTCCCGCCCGCCCTTCCGGGAGCTCCGAGCGGGCTCCGCGGAGCCTCACTCCCCACGGGCGAGGGAGCAGGGCACAGCGGGGGCCAGGCGCGCCCGCTCGCCCCGGCAGCTCATCGCCCCGCCGCCTGCCCGCGGAGCGCGGCGAGCCCCGGACATGGGGCTCCCGCCCCGGCCGCCCCTAAGCGCAGCCCCGCCGCCCGCGGCTCCACGCCGTGTCTCGACGGGCGCGGTGGCAGCGCCGCATGCCCGCGGGCGGCGGCCTCGCCCCCCCGGCTGCGGGGGCTGCGAGGGCAGCGGAGCCGCCCCGCCGGGCCGTGCCTTCACACGCAGCCCGCCGCAGCAAGTTTGCAGCCGCCGCCGCGGGAGGAGCAGGAGGAGGAGGGTCCGCGGGAGGCAGGGGGGGAGACCACCTCCCATTGCGCCCCGCCGCGGGCCATGCTGTCGGGGCCCGGCCTCCGCCCAGCGCCGGCAGCCGCGGGCAGGGACCGGTGCGAGTGAGCGGCGAGCAGCCGCCGCCCCTTATATAGCGGGCGGCGCGGCGCGGCTCCGCCAGCACCGAGCAACCGGTGCCGCTCTCGGGCGGGCTGCCCGCCCGCCTGCCCGCGGAGGAGGAGCCGTCGCCGCCTCCCTCGGCCCTCCCTCCCTCCTTCCCTCCCGCACCCACGAGCCGTCCGACGGGCGGGCTCGGAGCGCTCCAGCCCCGCGCACCGCCCCACCGCCGTCCCCCCGCCCCTGCCCCTGCAGGCGTCGGGAGGAGCCCGAGCTCGCCTCCCGCCCGGGCGGGGAGCAGCCCCTCCCCTTCCAGCCCGACGAGGGATGCTACGGCACGGGCGGATGCAGGTGTTCCTTGGTCCTGCCGTTTTTCATATCCTATCTCGCACCGTGCCCGCTACGCCGTGGGGCTGGGCGATGCCAGGCTCCGCAGGGTGCCCGCGGGGCTGGGGTGTTCTGCTCGCCGCCAGGTCCCTCGGCGGCGTTACAGGTGCCGCTCGGTGCCGGGGCTGGGCGTGCGGGAAGGGCCGGGCTGACCCAGACGATGCGGGACAGCGGCGCAGCTCGGGGCCATCCGCCCTGCCCGCCGGGCGAGGGGCTGCGCAGCGCGGCGAGCCCCGCTGCAGCAGGGGTGCGTGGCATCACATCGCCTGCTTTGCACTTCCAGTAATCCCGTGTCTTCTGGGCTCAGGCTTTCTTATCTTTTCTCCCTTTCTTTTCATATTTTTTCCTTTATTTTTCTGGTGTGCTCGGAGAGGCACGCCCGCTGTTGAGCAGCCCTGATGTGCGGGGACAGGAGCAGCGGGAGCACACGTTTGTCCAGGTCGCGCAGCTCCTGCCAGCGTTTGTTCTCAGCAGCCGCAGGAAAGTTTTACACACAAAGGGAAGTGCGAGCTTGCTTTTTGCTGGGTCAGGATAATTTCAAGCTCCAGCGCGATTAAATCTCCCGAAGATACCACGATAAATTCAGTTGAGGAGACAAGCTTTTTCAGTCTGCAAGCATGTTCGTGCACATCTCCACGTGCTGTTACATGCCTAAGTTCCCTGTAAACTCTCAAGACTTCCCTTTTGGATATCGCCTCCTGGCTGGTTTCCTCTGTGGTGGAAAAGCAGTTTCCCTGTGGCCCCGTCCATTCTGGGCTGCGCTCAGCACCATACAGGGACAAGCACTGCAGTATTCTGCCTGGGACATCGAGCTTATGGGCAGGGTGAGAAACCTCTGCGCCCTGTTGGTCACCCTTGAACCAGAAGGACTGGTTCCCCTGAGAGGATGCAGATCAAGGAAATACCACAAGAGGAGGCTGGAGAGGACCCATTGTGTCCCAGTGGGGTTAGGAAACTCTAGGAAGAGAAGCATTGAACTGAAGAAGAGCCAGGGCTGCATAGCAGTGTGGGAAAGCCAGAGCCCTGCACGGACATCCCCTTCCTCCCCGCTTCGGCACAGGGCAAGGTGCCCTGATCTTGAGATGTGCTAAGACCCACAGGTCTCCTGAGATCAAAAAAAAAAAAAAAAAAACCACCAGTGGTGGTGCTTGAGATTTTGTAAAATCTGTCCCAGATCTTTAGTTAGACTCTCTCAAGAAGTGAGGTAGGGGGAAGATCACCTTAGATTAAAGACAGTGTGGCAGTCAAGGTTTGCTTACAATCACTGAACTGACAGGAAGATAAAATGTCAATGAGCTTTTCTGCTTTCCCAAGAGGGCATGGGGGTAGGGTTTGGTCTGTTTCCATGTTTTTATTTTGTGGTGCCTCCTTGTGTTCAAGCAGGCACCACCTCCTTTTGGTGCCTGGTAATTGGTTGGAGCCTCTAGACATTACTGTGTTAAATATAATAATACAGAGCTGTCTGCATTCTTCTGATCTCTTTGATAGGCAGAGATTTTATAATCCTGGCTTCTAATACAGTGTGATACTGCTTTCGCTTCTGCTCAACATTTCTGGCTTAATTTAGTTGTGCTTAAGTTGGCAACTGCCCTCAAGCCTCTGTAGCTCAACATTCTTCCCAAATAGGCTATGTATCTGAGAGGGATTTAAATTTAAAACACCAATAATAACAACAGGAAAACTTAGCCCTTCATTCAGTTTTGGAACAGCTTGCCTCTTGTGCAAAGGCTCTTTGATAAAATTATAGAGCCTCCAAGGGCAATGTTCTAGCCCTAGCCACTGCTATCAGCCATAGGGTGTAGTGTAGACATGTATTATGTGAATGGGTGATGAGTTCTGGCCACCCTACTAATGTCACTGTTTATCCTCATTCTAAAATATTTGTGTTCAGTGCACAGCTTTTGCTGTTGCCCTTCTCCATTAATTCTGGGTCATTATTCATCAGTAATCATCATTCATTGCTTCCCTCTTTGTCTGCCAAGAAGATGATTTTTTCCTCCCTCATTTGTTTTCTTCCTTTGTGCTCACTGGTTTCTCACTCATTTCTCAGTAGCACTGCTGCGAGTGGTCAGCAAAATGTTCACCCAGTGCCTGACAGGTCGAGCTGTGGTGACCTCACCTGACTTCCTATAAGGACCACCTGGTCTTCCTGGGCAGGTTCAGTAAGCATTTCCCACGCTTCTCTCCAGGACCTCAGACTGGGTTATGGACAGCTGCAGGAAGAAAATAAAGCCAGCTTCCTAACCGTGCTCCATGTCATGATGCTGCCACCCCTGCTGCAGGAGCGGGCAGAAAACGTGTCCCCACCCAGGCACTGGAACTGCTGCTTGCTTTAGGCTGTGCATGCTGGTTCCGAGGATTTGTGTCACAACAAGGGGTGCTCAGGTTTTAAAAGGCTGCTCTTCCTCTCTGCTTTGCCAGGCTGCACATAGACCCCTGTCCCAACTGGACTCCCAAGGGCCAAGGCTTGATGAAAGCACCAGATTCTTCCTAGATCATCAATAAGTACTGGAGTCTTGGAGTGCCAGTCAGACACGTATTGTGAATCATATGTATTATCACATGGAGGATCATATCTCACTGCTGTGCTGTTGCCCAGAAGCTTGCATTTCATTGTTTATTTTCTCCTCTCCTAACTGGATCTGAAAAGATGCTTATGAGAAGAGATCTTATTTCCTGAAGCTTTTGGCTTCTGTGCAGAGGCAGGCATAAAATTAATTTCTTTCTGCTGGCATAAGACTGTTAATACTTCTTATATCCAGATTTTGATGTACTAAAATACCCAAATATAGAAACTGCAATGAAAACTGAGCCTATTATTGGTTTATTGCTTCACAGACTGCCCATGTATGGCGTAAATATCTTATAAATAAATTAGAGAGAGAAGACAGACACATAGAAACAAACCTAAGTACAGAAAGGAAAAGTCCTCATTGTACAGTCAGATCTTTCCTGGCCACAGATAATGTTGTGTGGGTTTTGGTTTTTGGATCTTTTAGGTATATTTGAACACAGGGCTCAGTGCACAATATAAACTTCACCTCTGCTCTTGACTCAGGTGGTAAGTTGTGTGTAATGGCATCTGTAGCCTCCGGCACTGTGATGAGATTCATACTCATATTTTAAATAATGAAATTCTGAGTCCTTCTGTTAGCAAAGATAACCTTCGCTATGTAAATCAACACAGTGGTATTTTGTTGAGTTTGCCAACAGACAAATAACACTAATGTCTGTGTGAAGTTTCTCAATGTTAACTTTGAAGTACAGCTAAGGCCATTTAAATGCCATCACTTTTAAGTCACTAGTCAAAATAAAATCACCCAGCTTGAGTTACTGAAATTTAATTATAAGGAACAGCTGGGCCTAGTTTTGATTTTTACTCTAAGGACCCAGACAGAGAAACAAGCACATGGGCTCAGAAGGCACAAACACACACTGAGTTTCTCAACCCATGCTGGTCAGTCACAGTTGCTGAAAAATGCACTCAGATACCCTCTGAAGAGTATTCAATTACCCTGAGTAGGCAACTGAGGTCAAGCAAAAAAAACCCCCTCCAGTCCTCCCTTACAGTGTCTCGAGCAGTTAATCTCCACTCACTGCACTGATCCTCACACATTTCGGTTCTTGGAGGTGGAAGTTGAGGTTGGTGTCTGTTCCTCATTCATCTACAAGGAATTTGATTTTTAACAGTGTTCCTGGCGATACTCCACAGGAAACCACTTCAATCCTGCCTTGTCTCCTCTCCTTCCATGCTGGCCATAATTCTCCTGCTTTGTTACAAATCAGAAGAATTGACTGCTTGTGTGAAAAGGGCTGTGGTTTCCATCTGAGGCTGCTGGAGCCTCTAATTCACACTCAAATCAGTTCAAATGCCTATTTTGGTGCCAGAGGATCTGGCTCAATGATCAACCCTCCAGTTCAGGCTGTCTCCAGTTATATACCTGAAGGGATTTTAACCTACCTGCTATAATATGGGTGGATTATAACCTGCTATAAAATACATGCCTACCCATTGGGGAATGATCTGTAGAAAATAGCCATGACAGTATGACATAAAGGTACAGCTGTCTAGGAATAAAAGTCAATGGTGTAACCTTTAGCACCTGTTCAGCATGAAGGCAAAGGACAATGAATGCATTTAGACTTTGTAGGGATTCAAATGAAAAAAGGTCTCATCTTCTCATCTGCTCAGATCTGGCAGAAGATAAATTCTTCACTTTCAGATATGGACCAATATCAGTTTTAAAGCGGTGTCCCACTTCAGTATGTTCAAATCGTTCTGTCTGATTTAGAGAATGGAATCTCTAAAGGTCTCCTTTCAGGATCCACAGTTGATTTTAAAAGGGTCCCAAAATATCAGGTTTTCAGAAATGAAACACTGAATTTTGTGTTTAAAAAAAAGTCTGCACACACTTTAAAGCAATGAGCTACTAATGCATAAAGCTTGATGTAAACTTGTGCAATGCAGTGCACAGAAGTAAATCACTGCAAAGAAGTAAAACTGCTGAAAATTAAGAATCAAATAATTTTCCTAGCGAAATCATCATGTCAGCATTGATTTAAGGGAAGCTACAAAGATTTCTTCCTATTAGAGATCTGTTTTTTCTGCATGGATAATTAATATTTATCTAGGAAAGAAGGTAACATATGCTAAGCCCACTGCCACTATTTATAAGCATGCTCTAGTCTTTGTTCCCGGAGGTAATCAGAAGCTAGGAGCTTTTGCTGGCATGCAGATTTGGGCTGCTAATTTAATAAAATGCATCGTCCATTAATTTGAGTCCTTTTAGGATGTTTACTAGTTGACAGTTTCTTTTGCAGTATGAGACTTAATTGCAAAATTTAGTTGTCTGTTCCGCTTAGCGAGAGGCTTAGAGAGGGATGCTTCTTACAACATGCTGAAATTCAGGAATGGAAGCAGTTTTGAAGGCCACAAAGGTCTTGTAGGCCTACTTTCATCAGCAGATTATTGTAGCAAGACTAAAGGAGTAGTGAATGATCATAGCATCATCCAAATATCAGAGCTTTGCAAGGTCAAGAGGCCCTTGAGAGATTTCAGGGTATGTACAGTTATTCTCAGCATCACTTTGCAAGGTAGAGCACAGTGGAAGATTTTGTTCTGGTGATGGGGGACAGTTTCTGTAAACCACTTAAATCCAACATAATCTGATCTTGGAGAGAGGCTGTTATGAAACTCTTGGTCTACATGTTGCAAAGTGTGAAATCCACATGTGAATCTACTAAAAAATAATCAAGCCAGCAAATAATCAGCCATCAGTATCCACCAGTGCTCTATAGGTAGGTCTTTGGGGAAGAAAACAAAGGCCCAGAAGGGATAGGTAAATAAAACTGTGTCACTTGTGGCTGCTGCCAAACACAAGGCAATCATGCATCCCACTTCTTGGAAGTAGAACGTGTCTTACCTGGCTTTTCTCAAAGTAACCAAGTAGAACTACAGAGCCAGAGCAGCAGCCCAGATCCGCATTGTTCCACTTGTCAATCTTTTCATATTTCTTTTCTTATTTCCCAATCTTTTCATTATCCAAAGATTGTTTAACTGACCTTCCTAATAGAAGCTCTAAAAGTGCATGCCTTCATGTCTTGTGTTTAAGGTTATTTACTGGGGAAGGGAATACTTAACTGTAAAAGATAGATGTGGTCTCTATATAGAAGAGTATGTTTTGCTTCTCATTACAGGAAGAAGTCAGTCTTAAAGGATTCAGATCTCAGGTAGGACATGCCCATAAAGAAGTTTTGAGGTGATCTGAAAAATACCTTGGGTTCTAGATGTAGCCTTTAAAACATTAGTGGACTTTAAAAAAAATGAGATGTGGACTTCTTATTTGCCAGATGATCATGTCTGTGTTTGTAGAAGCAGAATCAGATAATTTTATTTTGTAGCTTTTAAATTCCAGTTGTGAATTTCATGGGTTTCTCTTTCTTTCCTTGGGCAAACCTTGCTATGTCCCTTCCCCAATTCTTACTCTCCATGCTTCCATCTCTACACTCTAGGAGCTCTGCAAAAATACACATTGGGTGCACAGTTCACCTCTTTAAGAGCAAACCAAGGCTTCCAAACCTAAGGAATCTTCTTCTTACTAACTACTATAAAAATATGCATCTACTATTAAAGGAAAAAAAGAAAAAAAGGTGATCCGCAGATCACTCTGGGTTTTCCTTGGTTTTCTTATTACTCTCAAACATTTTTGGATGTGGCCCAGATCTGTCCCCACATCCCCATTAAAGTTCATGACTTTTTATCCTAGTGATGAACTTTCTCCCCCTCATTTCCAAACTGCTTTACTGCCTTGTCCATGTCTTGCTCCTGCAGCTTGGCACACATCTGCATGGGAGCCTGACCTCTTCCCTCACTCTGCTCCCACTACTGTCCTTGTGAAGGAGGAGGGAGAATATCCTTGCATGTCTCCTCAAGACCCACAGCCTCTATCATGTTTAAAACAAAGACCTAAATCCTAGGGGCTTTCTATACTCCAAAACCATAAGCCCCACCTAAGAGTCCAGAAAATACTCAGGTGAAGTTATCTGATTGCCCAAGCTACCCCTTAAGAGCAGATTGAAGCTAGGGAGGTTTAGTTGCTAAAACTTCCAACCTGGTTTCTATAATGTTTCAGCTGTGTTTTCCTGATCTTGGAAGTTTCATTATACCTACCTAAATGCTACCACACAAATCCATAGCCTGCTGTTGTGGCCATGACCCTCTTCTCCCTTCATCCCTTTTTTGTGCATCCTTTTGCTTATCTCATTCCTCCATTAAAACCTCACTAACGAGCAAATTTTCTTTACATGACTTTCAAAGCCTTTGGTAATTCATCTACTTCTCATCACGTATTCAGGTTAATTATTGCCTCCCACTAGCCTCTTATGCTGGCCCCTCCCAGCGTATTATTCGATTTCAGTCAGACATCTTCCTGCCTTCCCAGGCTTGAGATAAGTTTCCTGTAGCAGGTACAGATATCCTCATTATAAAGGATAAAAATCCTCCCTTACTGTGATGCCAACAAAACACATTTTACAAGAGTCAGGCTGTTGATTAAACTATGACTGCTACCTATTATTCTTCTTCCTGGTAGTATTTTGTTTGCTGATGTTTTCCCACCTGTGTGCCTCTGCTAGTGCTAATCTTAGACTGCAATTCTTCTGAGCAGAGACATTGTATTTGCTACTATGAAAATAGCTTTGAAGGTCCTGATTCTACACTTTGAGTGGCTTGGAATAAACTCTCTGTCAATAGTAGCTATTAACAATGTCTTCTCTTGTGTTGTTTTTTATCTGTACAGTTCAGAAATCGCTGTCAAGATCCAAGCTGGGCAGGGGAGAGAAAATATAATGAAAGGCTGAGATAAGGGCAGGGAGAGATCACTCAAGCAGTTACTGTCATGGGCAAAGCAGACTCAACTTGGGGAAATTAGTTTAATTTGTTGCTAATCAAATCAGAGTAGGGTAATGAGAAATAAACTCAAATTTTAAAAATCTCCCCACCACCCCTCCCTTCTTCCTGGGCTCAACTTCACTTTTGATTTCTCTACCTCCTCCCCCTAGGCAACTCAGGGGGATGGGGAAGGAGGTTGGCGGTCTGTTCATCACACATTGCCTCTGCTGCTGCTTCCTCCTCGGGGAGAACTCACACTCTTCCCCCACTCAGCGTGGCATCCCTCCCGTGGGACACAGTCCTCTGTGAACTTCTCCAACGTGAGTCCTTCCTATGGGCTGCAATTTTTCACAAAAAATTGTGAAATGCAGCATGGATCCCTTCCACAAGGTGCAGTCCTTCAGGCACACCCTGCTCCAGCATGGGTCCCTCACAGGGTCACAAGTCCTGCCAGCAAAACCTGCTCCAGTGTGGGCTCCTCTCCATGGGTTCATCCAGGAGCTGGCTCAAGCACAGGCTTCCCGTGGGGTCCCTGCCCCCTTCAGCTGCATCCACCTGTTCCAGTGTGGGGTTCTCCAAGGGCTGCAGGTGGATATTTGCTCCAGTGTGGACTTCCATGGGTTGTAATCTCTGCTCCGGCACCTGGAGCTCCTCCGCCCCCTCCACCTTCACTGACACTGCTTAATGTAGAGTTGTTTCACACATTCTCTCTCTCTGCTCTTCTGCTGCAGTTGCAGATACATGGGGCTTTTTCTCCCTCTTCAATACGTTGTCCCAGCAGTGCTCCCACCATCACTGGTGTGCTGAGCCTTGGCCAGCAGCAGGTCTGTCTTGGAGCTGGCTGGCACTGGCTTTGCTGGACACAGGGGAAGCTCCTCTTGGCTTCTCACAGAAGCCCCCCTGCTACCAAAGCCTTGCCATGCAAACCAAATACAGCAACAGATGACTGATCCACATAAACTGACATGATCAGCCCAGTGGACAGTTCAAGATATGGTCAACCAGAACCTACAAAACTTAAAGGTTCCTTATTTTCTGTTTGAGGAAACAGTTTTGCTATATCTTTTGTTATATTTAAAAGATAAGGACTGTCCCTTATTTCCCATATGCAAGTAGCCAGAAATAAACAAAAGAGCCGACTATTAAAATGTAATGGGCACCTGGTTGTTTGCTTCCATTTCAGCTCTGAATTCTGAGCTATAGAGATAAAAGGGGAAAAAACCCCAAACCTAGTATAAATTATGTTCTTGAAGACTGGGTTTGGAGTAGAGAACATGATTACTCTTTCCCTTCTGCATCTGCTTCTTATCTGCCCTAAAAGATTAAGTTCTCCAAAATCTCCCCAAAGGATGATATCTTGCTTAAAGTTTGATTATAAGAATTGGGGGTTTCATCTTAAGTGAATCTACCTAACCTCTGCCTGACATGCATACACTTAATATAAAACTTTAGGCACCTGGTCGTGGCAGACAGGACTTATCTATTATCAGTGACTTTCCAGGCCTCTTCCTCTCTCCTTTGGCTGTAGTGCAAATATTGGCATTTATTATTGGAAATGTCTTTTATTGGGGTATATTTCTTGCCTTAGCAGATTTTCTTATTGGCTTAGTACTATATATAACATTAGGAGTTAATTTACTCCTGTCTTCTGCTGTGCTGCCCTATCAATGACCTTTGGACCAGTGGTGACAAACCCAGTAATGTAGATTGCTCTTTTACATGATTCTGAACATGAATCTGATAAAACCTCAGCAGTGCTCCCACTTCCTACATCTCACATTTACATTTACACTTTGTAAATTCCTGAGAAAAAGAATTTTTAGTTTCATGTTCTCAGAGAGACCTGCAAGAGTTCAGTAGTTCCCTTCTCAAAAAGCAGCATTTTGGTAGCATTGTTCAATCTTTGACATTTTGATTGCCAGTAAGTACACAAAGTCTTCTGAGACACCATCCTTTGAGGAACCATGAAACGTGGGTCAGTCAGCTGTTGACAGCCTAATATTATCTGGCTGAAACAGTATGAGGAAAGCTATTCCTGGAAACTGATGGTTGTGTTCACTCCCTGTCTTGGATTTCTTTCATGGAAATTATTAGAGCATGTTTAGATATCCTCCTTTCCTTAATGAAGGGAGTGCGTTAAGCTTGTTTTGAGATTTTAAGCGTACTTTAAAATCATCTGCTGTCTTCTCAATACCTCACTTCCTTTTCTGTACTCAATTCTGCTTTCATTTAAAAGGGTCAGACTGCTGCTTATCAAGGATCATTTGGGCTGGAAAAGGCTGTTAAGATCGTAGAGTCTAACTGTTAAGTGTTTTCAACCCCTCTGACATTCCCTGATATATCAGCAATTTCCAATTGATTGCCAATCAGATTTACAAAAAAACAGAGAAATGAAGAAACAAGTTACTTGGATGGCTAATCATAAGCATGTTTAATATGACCTTGAGACAGGAGGACTTGATGAAATGGTTCTAACACTCTTTTGTCAAAGTCTCTGTATTAGGGTATATTTGAAGCTAAAGGGCACAGTTTTACTTTTTGTAATTTTAAGAATGCTTGGTGGGCACAGCCAGATGAAGGAAAGCAGAAAAATTAGAGGATATTTATTGAACAGTTTTAGATAATTTCAGTCTTTGCATCTTGATAATAGTAGCTTATACAAGCAGTAGCTTCACTAAATTATACAATATTCAGATGAAGGTGATTTGCAAATAGATGTGTCTCTGTAGGAAAAGTTTGTGTGGGTTACTCTAAAAGCCAGAAATGTGAAAATACAGAAAATTAACAGCAAATGATCCCAGGGATCAAAACCAAATTTTGACAAAATAAGGACTAAACCCCGCTGTCATTTAAGCAATGTAACTATGTACATTTACAATTAAATTCCACCCACACTACTTACGTACTGGGTAGCATTTTTTGAATATTTGAAACTTGCTAAAGAATTTGAGCATCCACCTATTGCAGGCAGAAAAAAGTAACAGATTTTTAAAGACCCAAGAAGTGTTAGGGATCTCTACCATAACCACAGGCCACACAATTTTACCAGCTCTGACTCAAGAATTTGTGACTGGAGCAAGAATCAGGCCATAGAGGAGGAAGGCAAGCAATACATTTTATCAACCCATCTGAGATAGCAGGAGAAAAAGCAGAAAAACCCTCAGGGACACAAGAGAGGTCTTCAGCAGGTCCCACATTCTGACCCATCCCAGTTCATTCTTCCAGGTCCCTTTCTAGTCTATTCCACTGGTAAAATGCTTCTTCTGGTAAAAATTTCCATCTTCTTTTTAGCATGAACTTGTATGCCTTCGGTTGGTCTTTCCATGCTTCTGTCTGTAAAATTAAAGAGTACTCGGTATCAAGTGACTTGTGCCAGTATAGTTGTTGATAGCCTGTAATCAGACACCCTGCAGTCAAGATTCATTCTTAACCTGTTTCTACTGGTTAACAGACTTGCTGTCTTCAAGTCTTTGTATTCTCATACCTCTATTTTCTGATATTTGACTTCTCAGTCCCATTAGTTCTTCCTACACCATTCTCCTGAGCTGTTTCTCTTATGTAACTTGAAGTTAGTGTAAGAAGACTGACAGATACAGATAGGTATCAGATATATGGTATGCACATATATAATTATATATAGTTTTATATAATAAAATTATATATATGATAAAATATGTAAAAATATATGTGTGATATATATAAATATATGTGAAAGGCAGTCACAAAAAGGAAGGGAAAAATCTATTGTTCATGATCATGATGGTTAGTATAAGAACTCATATAAAATCAGAGCTGCACATTTTATTTTAAAGTATACATATATAGCCTAGCTGGTCACTAATAAATTGCAGATGTACTCTTATCATTTTATAAACTAATCCATGGAAGCAAGATAGGGGACAATTTCAAACAGAAGCTGCATCTACCTTTGCTGCATTGGCAAGGCAAAGCCACAGGCTGACCTGATCCAGCGCTGGCACCGCTGTGCTCCCCAGAGGATGTCAGGCTGGATGACTTCCAGAGGATCCTACTCCTGCCAGCATTTCTGTGCTTCTTTGCATTAATGCAGCAGGATTTCTGGACATAGCCACGAGGGATTAATAAATAGTGATGACTGAATTTTGGAAAGGTAGCTTTAGTTTTCAAGGCAGTGAAGACATAGACTTGCCCTTTTAAGTATTGTATATAAACGGGAGCAGGGAGAATCACCATTTGTATTAAAATCCCAGCAGAATTTGGATCCTGCTTTGTCATGCCACTGGCCCACACCACGTGTTAACAAAATAAGGGTGACCTGATTTTGGCAGTGTGCTGTTTGGCTTTCAGAGTGAATTACTGTAAAATCACAGGAATTAGAGAAAACAGGGATTGGACTAATGAAGTAAGAAATATGAGGGATTGCCAGGAACGTGGAAGAGCCCAGCAGAAAACATTAACAGACAGCATGAATGGAAACAGCAAGCTATTCAAGTGTGGTTACAGGAGGGATACAATGTGCTGGAAAGTAAAACTGATGGACTAAAACTAATCTGCTTAGATTATTGGTCAAGGAAAAGTTTTGCCTTAGCATGTATGAAAGCAAATGTTACAATTCTATTACTATTATTGTTCTATCAATTATCCAATACGATCTGATAAAGATTCATTTTGTACTAGGCAAGCCCCATGGATCCTATGATTTTCATAAGAATTTTCATTTAGCAGGAATACTCCCTGTCTTTTTATGCTGATAGAATATTCATATGACAGTACAGCTCTTACTAATCTAAGGATTTAATAAAAGGTTTAATTGCAGAGGCATTTTCCTGAAAAGCAGAAGGGTATTTATTTGTTCCTCTAATAGCCATGAGGAATGTTAAATTAAGAGGTTTGCAGTATGAGATTTATATTGGGTTTAAAGGATACCTGGCCACTTCAGCAGAAGTGTGTTTGGGATAATCAGAGTGATGAAGTAAAGAATTGCTTCATTTGTTGCAGACAAGTCAGAAATTCGGGGTGTTGGGAAGCTTGGAAATTAGCTTGAAGTAACATTTGAGTTCAGCTTCTGTCTGATAACCCCCTCTCTGATGGGTGATGTGACTGTATGGTGCAAAACCCATTCCTGTGGTGTGGGAGTCTCAGCAAAGTCCCAAACCTGTTCACCCTGTCTTGCTCCTCATTAGTGAGAATAAAAGACTCACAATCTCTCTCTGATAAGAGGAACGTGGGGTCAGCATTCAACCAGGAATGCATGCGGAGGGCCTGGTCTGTGCTGCTGAGTGCTGTTACCATCTGTGCTGGGGCAGGACACAGGACTTGGTGCTGCACGTCAGAGTCTCTTCTGCAGCAGCAAAAACCTGGGGGGCTGCCTTCATCTAGTTGCCTTTGGAACCAAATATTTGTGCCATACATTAGATTTTCCCTATAAAAATGTCTCTCTTATCAGAATGATGTAAAGAATCCTAATGTAAATGAGACAACCCACATTGCACCCTACAGTAGTGCTGATTTGATACAAAAGGAAGCACTGCTATTCAACATGGTGTTAATGAATGGTGAGATATATTCATTTTGAAGTGGGGAAAGGATGCCAAAGTAATTGATTAGGAAACAAGGAAAATTGAAAAGACATATTTCTTATAAAGCAATGTTAAATAGGGGCAGTAGGCTTTGGCTGCAGCTCTGCAAAATTCAGATTTACTCCTCATTAAGGAAAACAATCTAAGCATTATTTGTTGTCACCTAAGTTGATACCAGAAGAGTCATTTAATGAATCCTAATTAGGTTTTCTTAGATCTAAACTAGGAAGGAAAACAGAACTGCAGAACCTCAATAGTGTGGGCCATAGAAACCTGATAGTTTACCCTGCAAATTCTCAAGATACTGTTCTGTTTGCCAATTATCATTCTGTCATTCTGTTCTCAATTGCTTTTGCAATGAGATTTGCAAATTCCAGCCTTATTTTTATTTAATGTAATACTTTCATATGGCAATGACAATCATAGTCTGAAAGTAGGAAGTCATAGTGCACAGCACTTGAGATTCACATAGCTGGTAATAACACAGTTACTTGTAAAACATTGAATGGAAATAAAGGCATTTCTTACTATGGTGACAATAAGGCAGTGATGGCTTGGAGAATCTGGATATTTCTATTCATTTCAAACAGTCAGAAAATATTTCAAACCTTTGAAATTATCTAAAAAAACCTGAATTCCTCATGTAAGGAAAATTGTGGGTATCATAAATCATTGCTTTTCTTAATCAAACTATTAATTTGTTTATTGTGAAACTTTTATTAAGAAAAAGGAACTAACACGTGCTTCAGATGTCTACTGTTTTGTTGATATGTGCTGCTTTGGGATCCTTCTCTCTCAGAAGAGGAAACTGAGCAGATTTCTTTCTATGTGATTAGGAACTTCTACAATTCTGCACCCTCCTTCGTCTCCTCCATTTAAGTGTGTGCTGTTTTGCTGAAAACTCCTCCCTCCTCTAGCCATCTCACTACAGTTTCCTCCAGGCTACAATCTCCTTGTTTCACCTTTCAGCTATATCTTTGATATTTCTTCTTCCTCATTGGCTTTTTTGCAGTCACACAATTGCTTTTAGGAAAAGTCTCCTTGGCACATGCCTAGTGTGTTCTTGAACTTTCCATCCTCTCATATCATTGCATCATTCCTCTCCCTGTTCTTCCATCTGCACATTCAGAAATCAATCAGCACCGATTACCCACTACATCTACAGGGGGTTCAGAGCTGCAGTTTTGAAAGAAAAATTGTGGAGGCGTTCAGACTTCAAAGGGGGTCTCATTCTGTTGGATCAATTTGGACTGAGAAGATTGGAGTAACTTACTATTCACTGAAATGAATGCTCCCACCAGTCAATAGCTGAATAACTCAAACCTTGCATGAAACATTTCATTTCAAACCAGTAAAATGCCTACTTTGACCTCTCTGGAAAAAGCTAAATGGTATCCGCAAAAGCAAGAGAAGGTTGTTAATTTTATTATCATCATTGCTGGCAAATAAAGCACTGGAGAAATCTAAAGGTTTGAAACTGTTCACAATCTGGCGTATTCATATAATGCAGATGCTATCACAGAAAATTATTTAAATGCCTAATCAGCCTACAGCCCCAAAATAATAAGATATTAAGCCAAGGAATCTTTGGGGTCACATTGATTTGTTTAGTAGTTGGTGCATTTCATATGATCACAGCAAGTAAACAGAATTGATTTAGAGCTGCTATTTGTGGAGATCAGCTCACTAGGAGTTGTAACCATTCAGTCTCCAGGAGGACTGTCTCACATTGTATTACTAATGCACAATGCAGACTGACAAACCCCTGTGATTGCTTACCCTGTTTGGGCCACCAAGAGATCCATGCCACTGTGCTTTTCTGGTAAACTTTATGATTCTGCTTCTTTGCTTACCGTCAGCAGATCACAAAAGAGTTTCTTATTGTGGGAAGTCCAGATTGAATAAGGAGAAATCAAAATTCAGGAGGTGAGGGAAGTTAGGAAAGCAAATTTTGAGAAGAGTGAAAGCTTGAGGAGATGAAACAGACCACTAGAGCATGTTCTTAGCACACACCTAATGCCTAGGAACTCACACATCAGTAATAACAGACATATTTAAAAATCAATGCAAACTTCTAGTGCTTGGTTCTCACAGACAATTTTGGAGGTTCTTGAAATTGGCTTGTCATTAAAACAAATATGAAATACAGAATTTTATAGACAACAGAAAAAGTGTGTCTGGTATACTGTATTATGTTGCCTTTAGAACTCAACCATAAGGGAGATACTGTAATGGCATGTACTGCTTGTCTAGCTTGGGAAAAGGATAATGTGCACTTGTTCTTTTGTGTTCTACACCAGGAAATGCTAAAACATCCAGTAGAAGCATGTAAAAAACACATTCTTTGAACTGCAGTTTGCAAAAACAACAGTTGGTGGCACTTTGAAACAATTTTTATTTCTAAATGCATTTGCTTATTGTAGGTGTGTAGAAGATTACATTAAAATATTAAATCACCAGTCTACAGTGATTCAGATTATGGTAACCATACAGAACTTATCAGCTGTCCCTGCACGGAGCACAGACAGCTTGCTTAAACTGAATCTGAAGATCTGCATTTGTAAAAACAAGGGAAGCTGTTCAGGGAGATTAATTCTTCTTAAAAAGAGTAATAGAGAGGTTACCAGAACACAAAGAATGGCAAATGGAGAACAGGAAGTCACTGCAAACAGCATGGCTTGCTCTGGTCTGCAGAGGCACTGTGGCCTGAAGCAGGATCACCTGGTTCTGCGGGCAGCTTGCTCTCACATAGATTATATTTGGAACCATTTTTTGCCGTGGCATTGATTTGCATGGTATGTAACGTGTATAGATTTCTGTTTTAACCAGCACCCACTAGGTAAATAGGCATTTCCCAGGATTTTAATCCCCAAGAGTGAGGGTGAAGAACAGAGAGAGACTGCCATGGCCATTCCAGAAGAATCAAGCATTTATCCGTAGTGGTCCTATCAACCAAGTGAAATCACACCATCTGCACAGGAACTGCAACATGTTTGATATTATGGAGGAACCCTGGGCATTACTGGAGAAAACTGATGGTTTGAAAGATATTCTCTCTGTTATCGAAAGATATTCTCTCTCTGTTATCGCACACCTTGTCTGAATATGTGACATTTAAAGTAGTTGACAAGCAAAACCTCTTTCCCTAGAGATTATATACGAGCCTTGCTTTCATGGGCCAGTTTCTTTTAAGTCATTTCGATTCCAGAAGGAGCACATCACCAGTTGGTCACAAAAAAAGCCCTGAATACCAGGATGACTCGCTGCATTAGCTGTGGCCATTTGTTCAAAGGACAGAAAGACCAGACTACAGCTGGTACTTGGCAATCTTTACAGCTTGGCCAAAGGCATTTCAGTGCCTTCTGTTTTTTCTCTAATTCTTGCATTTTGGAAATGAGAAGTCTCTGTCAACAGAGGGTAAGAAATCTGGAACCACTGCTGTTGCAAATGATTCCTGTTTGCTGTCTTGGCCCTGAATATGTTGGTCTTGACAGTATAATCCATAAGTGATTCTTACTTAGCTGACTAAATGACATGTTTTCCAGTTATTAGTAGTTCTTTATATTGGCCAGTTTGGGTTCTGTGGCAAAATGTTTCCCTCGGCTTCAGACATGTTACTTGATGCAATTACAAATGTGATCTTTCCTGGGAATATTTTGCAGCTTTCCCATTTGATTCCACAGGGCAGTTTGCACTGAGGGGAGAGCTTGCAATATCCTGTATGCTAAGGCAAACCTCCTTGTTGTGAACAGTAATGCTGCCTGGCATTCTAAATTTTCCATAATGTGCTGCTAGATTGGGTGTAAGTGTGAGCTAAATACTGATTTGAAGTGTTTGCTTTCATATAGTTCTGTGCATCTCAGCTTTTGCAATGTTCTTGCTTCAGCAACATTCACGTGGTGCTCAGGCAGGCCAGCAATGCCTACAAGTTTTGTGCCTTAGTAACTTCCTGAACCCTTGATACCCCTGTACTCCTCTACCTGCAGCAGTATACTTCTTTCAGTCTGAGACCACA
This sequence comes from Monarcha castaneiventris obscurior, assembly GCA_026261815.1. Taxonomy (NCBI): domain Eukaryota; kingdom Metazoa; phylum Chordata; class Aves; order Passeriformes; family Monarchidae; genus Monarcha; species Monarcha castaneiventris. The sequence goes on along the minus strand of JAMPIT010000624.1, from coordinate 5,790,180 downwards.
GCTCTGCTTCAGTTTGAGATGTTTTGATGCTTTTCAAAACAGTTCTTTCCAGTGCCTAATCCAGGAATCTGTACCTGGACACATAAAAACAGTTCTTTGCTGATGCTAATGTGCTGATGCTGATGCCGTTCTCTTATATACCTGATCTTGTGTTTGCAGAGGGCTCAGGAATCTTTGTTTAGGTATTTTGTACGCCTGCCTGCATAGCTGATCAATTTTCATACACTGCTGCTTTTAGTTCAGATGTGGATGCAGAAATACCTATTTTGTGACTTTTACCTGCAGATAGACTTAAGACCCACTCTTTATCTTGGCTGCTAACCAAGGTAGTAATTTTGGGCTCAGCAGTTACTATCCTTCCATTACATTTCTGACCTGCAGGCTTGATTGTTTTTATTATGCTAGATATAATTCTTTTGGTCACATTCTCTCTTTGAGCAGCTGTATCAGTTGTACAACTGTGTACCTGTTATTAATGCTGGCTCTGAAGTGCCTGTAGATGTAAATCAGTGTCCCCGCCAGGAATTTCTGTCATTATATTAAATGAACTGGATCACGTTCATCCTCTGTTATCCCTTCTTTCTCTTTGTCCTTTCTTCTCATTCCTTCCTCCCTAGGCCAGGTGCCAAAAATGCTGGAGAGGCAGTATCTCAGCTATCAGCTTAAATTGTCAAACTGGCATCCACCTCTTTCATTTCAGAGAGCACTGTGATTGAAATTCCTTTTATTTTAGGCAATGGTAGTATTTTAAACTCACAACTATCTAAAGAATTGGCGATAACGCTGAACTGCTTCGCTGTGAAGGGGTGGTTACAGACCAAGTGAGGAAATGTTTGCATAAATACTATGTAGGCAGATTCCCACCTAGAAAAAGCCGCTGTTTCTGCCAAAATATTCAGAATCTCTCTGGCATCCACCACAAGACAATTGTCAGACTTTATTGGTCTGATCAGGAAAGGCTTTTGCTTTCATTTGGTGCCAACATATTTCCCTGACAGTGATGTGAGAGGTGACCAGATGTGTTTGTTGACCGTGGAGATGCCTACACAGGGAATCTCTTTCCTTCTTCTTCAGCAGAGGTGAGTGAAAGTCTGCAGTTGCTCCCAAGGAGGCTGGGTTGACAGTGTGCTCAGTTTTTATCATCTCTCCAGGCTGCATGAGCTGGCATTAAGGCTTAAGCATTGCAGGTGGCAGAATGGGTGAGTCCGGGCTTTGCTCAGGAGCCAGAGCTCTGAGATGAGAACCCCATGTCCCAGTTGGGGGAGCTCAGCTTGAACTATGCTTTGTGCCATACTTCTCTCTTTTTATCAACAAGGCTAAAAATCAGGGATTTCAGGGACACAGGACTCCCAAATTCCTGTTTAACATTTTGTTAAGTAGGTGAAAAGTAAAACTCTGACTCTTCATTTACTAAACCAGAGAAACTTTATTAACTTGATGCACACTTCTGTTTTGTCAGGCTTTAGGGGGTAATAGCAGGGGAGAGGAGAGAATATAGATGCTAACATTTCTATGTGGACCTGGCAGTACTTGTTCGTGGCTAACTTCCAGATCCAGTGAATGTTCAAACTGTGAGTCTGGAGTGGGAGATGTGCTTGGTTTTGTTCTAAAGGTGGAGTATTATAAAGAAATAGGACTCCAGTGACGCATGCTTCAGTCCTTACAATGTTTTCCTTTTTCAATTGTTATCAACTAATCAAGAATATTCAGAAGCCTAGGGATGAGGCTAAAAGGGAAATGCTGACTGGACACAAAGATGGGACTGGTTTGCCTCAGATAACCTAAGTGATGGTTTGCAGTCTGAGTTATTGGCAAGGAGAGCAGTGAGGCACGCTGTTGTCTGGTGAGGCTAAGGAGAGTGTTTTCTGAAGGCTGACTGGGGTTGCTGACCTTGACAAAGGTTTTCTTACACCATACTAAATGTGTAAATGGAAGTTTATCAGACAACAAAAAGTGAAATGTGATATCTTTTGATTTGTTAATGGGGAATTGCTGCACAGCATGGCTCATAAGCAGTATAGCAAGTGTCACAAAGCACTCAGAATGAGAGGGAAAGCAAAATTATCCTTTGGCAGATGGAGCTATTGGGCAACTGAGCGTTTCTCGTGTAGGACACCTTTCGTACAGATTCAGCATTTATTGGTTTGTTTGGTTTCAGTGTGAAAAGATTTTCTCAACATTCATATTTTTTGCGGAACTGATACTTAGTTTCTCAGCCAAGTCCTCAGCTGCTGTGTTCTCTGTCTGAAAGTATCTAAACTCTTCGTTGCACCCTCCCAGGAACCTGTTCTGATGCATATCTGCCTGTGCAGGTGATATCAGAGATGTGTTTGGCTTTTGCAGATCCTAGAATGAAATACAGAGTTCTTCTTCCATTTCATCAAAAATTCAGCTGCCAAGGCCAGAATCTTCATTACCCCACTTTAGCATGCATGAATGCTAAATCCATTATTTATAGGCAAGTTTCTGACGATGACTATTTGTATGTCATTGGTGGAAATTCGCCTATGTGCTCCCTCGGAAATAGACTGGCATTATATAACTTCACCTAACCAGCTTTAATGCTATCAGAACATGTATGCAGTGCAGCTCAAAAAGAAATGAAAACATCTTTATGGAACATTTATTTTCTGGTAGCAGCATATGTTTCGGTTTTAAGTCTGAAAGTGTTAACAGCTGACTCATGAGGTGATGTTTTAGTCTTTGGGATCCAGTCTTAATTGTCTGTTAATGTCAAGAAAACAAGCTGCTAATGATGTGCCAGTAAAACAACACAAAGAAATAATAACTGATTCCTATAGGTGGTCATACATTAAAAATCTAGAACAGCTTCTTCTGAAACAGAAAACTGAATGTGTAGACCTAGCCTTAGAAAACATGCTCCCAGGTCCCGTTGTCTCATCTGCAAAGGATTTCCTACCTAGGGGAGCAGTGGCCCTGTCCTCAAGGGCTGCTTACACAAGTAAAGGGCTGAGTGATATCCCGTTGTGTCCTGTCTATCTAAAACCCAAACAAGAAAACAAACAAGTTATTTGCATAGAAGAATGCTCTTAAAAAAACCCAAACAAACAAGAAACCCACACACATATGAACAATAGTATGAATTCTGTTTAACCCCATTGAGCCCAAAAGGTCAACAAAAAAACCAAAAAAACAAAAAAGCCTCTGATGTCTCTGAAAAAGCACAGGTTTTGCAGACACTGACAGATTTTTCATTTCACTTGTCTACCTGGGTGAGACAGTCACTCAAAAATGGGATCAATGACTTTCATCAATATTTCACCCAATATTGTGAAAGGTCACCTATCATTGTCTCCCAGTGCTAGGGTAATTTGCAAACAGACATTCCTTGTGTTGGAGTCATGCCCACAGGGTTTTAGCAGGAAGGGAATACCTCTCTGCTGGTCAAGCACAAGATAAAATAGTCCACACTTACTGCTGAAACAGGAACAAGCTGTGACAGGAGTAAAACACAGGCACCAAAGGCTTGTGAGGGAAGGGGTGAGTGAAAATAATGGCAGAGAAATGCCCTCAAAGGAGGGCCTTTGAGCCACGCTGGGGCTGAGAAATGTCTGTAAGGGGCAGCTCATTAGAAGACCAAAGCTGTTTCCAGCACCTAAAGCAATAAGTGGATTTTTCAGAGGAGTTGGTGCCTGAATATTTCTGAAAATCTCCTTGTAACACAACTGTGGGAGCCACAAGCTCTTGACTGCTACAGAAAACATGGCTTTTGCCTGGCTGTTGACATGGAAGCTAAAGCCACCCAAAAGACTCTGTTTTGGTATGGCTGTTTGCAGAGCGAGTCAGTGCATGTTCCTCCTCTATGTCCAATACCAGACCCTATTGTGCCCTAAATGTGGGAATAACTGATGTCATCAAAGGTTAATAGCTAAAGAAATAATTTCATTTGTAAGTACCCCCAGCTGACAAGCTGTTAATCATATCCCAGGAGAGCTTGCCAGCTTGCATTTTTGAGGATGCAAGAAAATGTTATTGCCTAGTATTTGTTTTATATTACTGTGTAATGAGAATTGGTGTCTTACTGTTTTATGTCTTGTTCAGATATGAAATACAGCAATGCCTCTCTTGAAGTGTTACTCTGCTTTGGTACAAATTTCAGGAAAATGGCATAAATTTATCATAGTCCATGTATATAGAAAGTTCTGGTTTTTGATCAGGTTGTTAAATCGACTCATGTGCCAAGGGAAAACAAAATGTTTGCAAATGAAGATAAAAAATGAAATTAAATTGAGATTCACAGGATGGGATGGATTTCAGGGTTGGGAAATCGGAACTTAAAATTAAACGTTACATCCTGAATATTATTTTAATAATTATAACTGCTTTAAGTATAGCATATCAGGCATAGTGTTATTGTTGTTTTGCTTTAGGAACACATTTAATTTCTCAATTGTCTCCTGAAAAACATTTTGAGTGAAGTCAACATGGGAATATCATCAGGAAGGAATCTAAAATAATACAACGCCTTTCATCAAAGGCCATGAAATGTTTACTGTCTATACTGCGTGCAAACACATTCATCTGACTGTCACCAGGATGCAGATACACCACAGGATAGGTAATGAAATTGTTTGAGTTGCCTTATTTCCAAATTCCTCATTAAATATTTCTTCTGTTATGGAGAAATTGTCTGTAAAACTGGAGAAATCTTCTGTGATGCACCTTATGTGATGTAACCATGATCCAAGTTCAGAATATAGACCAATGAAATATTGATGCTTCTTGATCATCTTGAATATTGAAATATAGCTCATAGGGCTTACATGTGCTCAAATTTCTTCAACTAGTATGAGATACTGACAAAGCAACACCAAGTCCTCTGCACAGACTGCAAGGATTTTATCTTTATTTACATTCATTGTGGGTAAATAAAACTGTGATACCTTTCAAATAAGGAATTATTGTGGCAAATCCATCAGCTGAATCCTTGGCTCACAGGCATAACTATATTCCAACAATTATATAAGCTGAGCTGGACTTATTTCTATTCAAAAGTTACAAATAAGAAATAGATGTAAAAGAAAGCAGATAATGGAAATGTACCTTGCACATACTCCTTTAGGTCAGTGTAAGTGTTAATATGCTATAGCAAATGGACTATGAATGTTGTTGTCTTAGATTCTTAAATACATTATGTGCATAAGTAAGTTAGGCCTATAAGTGAGTTACTGTTGTACTAGTAAATTATATAAGAATCTTTTGTTAAATTGTTTAAATTAGTCTATCAATTAAGTGCTGTTAAGTTTAAGGGCTGTTAAGTGCTGTTAAAAACTTCAAGCCTAAACTGTTGGTCAAGTCGTGGGCTAAGCTTGGCAAGGGCGTCCACTCTGAAACTAATGATTCACCAGGAGTGTCTCCCTTATTCCTTTTCATCCTTACTCTTTCCCAGCCTTACTATTTTTATATCCTCAGCCTCCACATAAATAATTTTAGCTTGATTTATGTTTAGATTTATTGATTTTAGTTTGATCATTTTAGTCTGATTTTTCTCAGTGTGCTTTAGCCATGTATAAGTAATAGAGTCAACTTTGCCAATGAACTTTGTCATACTTTCTCTTTTATATTAAACCTGCTTTTGGTGGTACATTTGCTGGGGATTCATTGAGCAACTTAAAACACTCATTCGCAACACTCTTGAAATCCCGCATGATTCTTCAAAACAGAAGTTCTTTACAATGCAGTTGTTAAAGCCTTTTAAAACTAAATGAATGGAAGCTTGAATCTACATCCCAGTCCTAGTCCAAGATGCCAACTCAAGTTAACATTTTTAATATCCTATTTTGTCAATATGCATCTACTAAAACATGAAGGTCAGTTTTAAAAATAAGACTGCAGTTATCTCCAAAACTGAATAAGTAATCCCAAATTGATGTTTGAACAATTCAGCAACTTTAAAAAGAAACTTATTAGATACTTCCAGATATAGAAAATCCTTATGTACCATAAATTTAAATTGCCTAAGAAAAATTTCAACAAATACCATAAAACTCTTCACCGTTGCACCAACATGTTGTCCAAGAGGATTTTCTTTGAGGAAGTTAGAGGTAAGAATTTTTTATTTAATCATGAAAAATTTATTGCAATGTTAACTACAAAGAGCCCACTCCTACTCCATAACCATTAAAATGCAGGAAGTCACCTATTCAATAATGCAGAATTGTTGTGTATTAAAAATTTAAATCTATAAATATTAATAGAACACAGGTCAGTCTCTTAACGAACAGAGGTGGTTGTACACACAGCTATTGTTGTAAGCCTTAAGGGGTGTACATTAGTTATGACAGAGAGAAAAACAGACATGTTAAAAAGCAGTTGTCCAAAGAAGGAAGTTTTGTTCCTTTTTTCAGATGAAAGACAAGGACAATAAATCCTATACTAATCCAAGTGTCTGTGATTGTCCTTTGGGAAGGCAAAGTTCCTATTTCAATCTAACAAGTCAATGTGTTGGAGTCAACTTTACAAGGGCATGGCATAAAGGGTTTATAAGCAACAGCAGCCAAAGTCACTTTCTGCAGCCTTGCTCCTTTACACCACTTTGGCTGTTTCAAGAGGTCAGAAACATGATATTGCTTTTCAAGGGATGGAAAAGACCCAGACAGTGTATGCCAAATGTATCCAACATCAACAGAGAAGTGACTGCCATGAAGAAAATTCCCAGCTTATCACAGTCTGGATATTTATAACCCCCAGAAATGGGGAAGCTGAGGGAGTTGTGAGAGGACTTTCAGTAACGCCCATCAGCATAAAGCAAACTAGAAGTACTGGAAAGCTACATCTAGCTCCTCAGCAGTGAATTCTCTTAGATGCAGTCAGCGCTTGCAGTAGATATTTGTGGCCCTTCCCAGCCTAAACCAAACTGACATCCCTCCAGCACTCTCCAGCTCAGCCAGGGTAGCTGGTTAGCAGCACACGAGTGGTGGCCTGCATCAGAAGTACGGATGTGACCTGACAGCATGCATAGCACACGTCTGTCCAGGCTGTGTCTGGAGAAACGTGTTTCTTTCTTCACTTGCAGCTCTCAGCCACACTGGAATAATGCTGTTACACAGCCTTATCCGTGTTTGCCACACTGGTGACACTGTGTAATGTTCAAATGCAGGAAGAAAGAGATGTGTGCTGCCTGCAGCTGAAGGGTGAGGTGTGAGTGACTGTGTCCTCTCCAGCCCCCAGGGACAAGTCTGCTGTTTGAGGTCAGAGGGGATGGGAGCCCTACCACACTGCTGTGCCCATGGCTGTGCCATGGTGCTTTGTTCTCAATCCAGAATTTTCCCTGAGGTAACAGTGACCTTCAGCCTGTCTGCAGCTGGGATTAGGAGCATGTGAAGGTGCTCCACAGTGTACACTGGAATGGGCTGCTGAAAAGGGTCAGCATCCCACCCTCTTCTTTGACAACCTCTCCCATTGCCACCGTCAGAAACAGAAATAGGAATAGACAGACCACTGCTCTGTCCCAGGAGGGCATCTTTCATGTTCCTATTTCCATCCCTTGCCTGATCCAAGATATCCCTCCCCAGCTTTGTAAAAATACAAATGCAAAAATGGGAGCATTTTTCTTTTTCTTACAGGCTGTCAGTTCTTCTTCCTGTCCCCCTCAGGTAGTGCAGTAAGAAACTGCAGGCTAGAGCATAGGAATAATTCTCTGACACACTACAGGGAAAGCTGATCTTCTCACATACATTGTCCTTTGGCACCACATCAGGAAAGCACATCAGTTTTCACCGTTTCTCACAATGGCAGTGTTGAACACTTCACACTGCTCTGCAGGGTGCTCTTCCAGCCCTGCTCCCTGAGGGAGCACCTGAGGCCAGAGGACCAATGCCATGGCCTCCCTGCTTCAAATCATGGTTTAATATTAGGGCTTAATTCAATTTTAGACTAATGGTAGTCATAAATATTATCACAAGACCAGTGGAATGAGGAAAATACAAACTTGGTGGAGACAACACTTCAGTTAATTAAATGTTTTGAACTTAGAAATAGTGGCTTGAAATAGAATGTTTGTTAGGCAATCTGGGCCTGTTTAGAAATACTGTATTTAGTCGAGTCTGAAACTGAAAAGCAATTTCCTAGCTGTGTGTTTGTCCTAAACTTCTTCATCTGCATTCCTAAGGGCTCTTGATATGCTACTTTGTCGAATGCTCCCTGCTTTTAATGATGTGACAGCTCTGCAAAAGATTGATGGCTGCTATTAATATACCAGATAACATTCAGGTCCCATCTGTATATCTGACTGTTTCAGAATAGAAATGGAATAGATTCGGCTACATAGAAATAGAACAGATCTGCCACAGCTAGTGCCATATCTCCTGAAATTTTGCCCCTCTTAGGATGACTATTTCTATCCCATTGTGACATTTATCTGATTCCAATTTTTTATCTGATTCTGATTCCAATTTTTTGAACTCTGTAACACCAAAGCCAAATATGGCATGAGTTTTCTAACTTGGACTTTGGCAGGAGAAAGAATTCAGGATGTAGCAGTAGTTAATAATTTTGAAGTACAAGGTTAAGTAGTCTGAGGTTAGAGAGGAAGAGACCAGCAAAGTACTTCTTATTGATTTGATATGGACAAGCCAAATGTATTCATTTGTAACCAGCCTCTGTGCAATAAAAGCTATAAAAACAACATTAAAACTTGTTCTTTTGTATGTTTTACTCTGGATTCCTCCCAGGACTTCTCAGTTTGTTCCACTTCACTATTCATTTTCACACACTCAGGTTCATATCATCTCATGTAACTGCACTTGATTAATACCACTGCCATTTTTTATTTCACCATCTCTTTAATTTACTGTTAGGCTTTTTGTTCTTTTATCAAGTAATTGGACCTTTTTTTTTTTTTTTCTCAATTTACAGTCTTCTAGAAGCACTGAACCTGGTTGTTCCTTATGCCTAGTTTCTTGCCCTCATTTTCTTTTTTTATTTTTTTTCTCCATTCTTCTCTTCATGACACATTGGTTTTTTTAGATATTAATGATTGTCACATGTCTATTGTTGGACAATTATCATTAATAAATCCAGCTTTATCATTCTGTGTGTGTTCACACAAAGAATGTGGGCATGGAAGAAAGGAGGATGTGACCTTCCATTTATGGGCGCTGCTTCATGGACAGAAATTCCCTCATCTCTGGAAAGCAGACAGATATGTTTAGTGTTGGCTCCCTGATGCCTTAGCTTTTAACTTTATATTTTTCAAATTCTGTACTTCTTAGAGTGTAACTTTGAAGTTACTCTTAAGGCATCACCCTAGAGAGACTTTGAGAGTATTCTCTGGGGAGCCAAATTCCCTGCTAGCAAAACCAGTGGGATTGCTTCAGGAAAAAATGCAATCTAGTGTCTGTGTGGTATTTCAAAAGTGCACATTTTTGCATTCTCAGCATTTCTCCTTTCAGAAGAATAGAGGGCATCTAAAAAATACCAGTCTATCAGTCTTTTTGGGCTAGTTGATGGCTTCAGTGATGAAAGTACAAAACTTGTGATGAATCTGAGTTTTATTCTCTTGTCCCTTATGGGGGCTTTTGCTTAATTAAACTATATTGTCCTTTAGCTAAAGGCAGTTTTCTTAGTGTATTCCCACACCAAAACACCACCTAACACAAAGGAGAGCATTGAGAGAGATAGGCTTAGTCTCCAAATCTGTATCGACTTGTTAGTGATGGGCACACCTTGTATTGACAGTTTTGTGTGGCTTTTGCTTCTGAGGTGGCATGGCATCTCCTCAGCATCTGCCCTGTCTTTGCAGGGTAACAGGGCACAGCTAAACCATGCCTTGGGTTTAACAAGCTCCAGTTGTGTATTTCACTAGAAAGCAAATCTTCATTAGAAAAAAAAATCTGGATATATAGTGACAAAAAGAAGCAAAATGAACACATTATTATGTAGGGTTATAAATACTAAGACATTTTATTTGGACAACAAGAGAAGACATGCTTACCTATACGTCCTAGGTACTGAGGCATTAATGCTGAAACTTTTGCATTTGAGCATGTATCACAGCAACAAAGCAGAAATTCTGTGTGAGGAATATCTGTAGTTTTACTGTATAATAGATTTTATTTAAAATTTATCTGCAGTCCTCCATAGCATTTGCAGTGATTTACAAGTTTCCATTTATATGCTTTTTACAATTTACACTATTTGTTGTAAGGACTGAAAGTTGGCTGGAAACTATTACAACACCTATTCATCAGAGTATCTTGTGCAGAAGTCAGATGGTAACTAATGCTAATGCTTTTGGAAGAGATTTGTATCTATATACATAGCAATTCCTCAAGCAATATTCAGAGTTGATTCAAACCAGAGAAAGAAGTGATTTCTTCTCTTTGTCATTTACCATGAACAGAAAAGTCAATTGCATAATATGCAGCTACTGAGGCTTATCTGACCAACACTGGTGATAATAAATAAGAAGGGGAACAAAAAAATCCAGGTTGCCATCTATTTGCAAAGGCATTTTTTAAATGGTTAAATATAAAGTCATCTAAACAATTTTGGTATTAGAAAAAAGTTCCAGGGAGACAAAAAAAGAAAAAAAAAAAAAGAAAAAGTAATGTAAAGCATGATAAAAACAGATTGTTCCTTCCTTTCAGTATCTGAAAGTAACATTCCAGCCATAGATCTATACTATCAGGGAGAGGTAAGACTTTAAAAAAAAAAACCTCATGCAGATTCTCAAGTATATTTCTTTTTTAATGCTTTGGACAGAGACAAAGTGGTATTAGATTTCAGTAAGCCAAACATTACAGTTTTGTTATGTCATATATACAATATAGTATTTGAGTTTTTCTAAAGAATATTATCCATTTACAATTAGAGGAACTTTTACAATTAGATGGTGGATTGACTAAGCCTATGAATGTATACTCTTGCAACAATGCTGATGATCTTCAGCTCAATAATAGGATAGATATTAGATCAGCAAAAAGGGATCCATGGCACATGCTTTGCGTATGTGTGTGTGCCATGCATGCACATCTAACATAATTTCGTTTCTTCAAACTGTAAATTAGTTGCTGTTCTCAGGGCACTATATCAGATTGCCTGATGAAGGATCCAAGAGGTTTTCCATCACAGAAATCTTCTACACTCCTGCTTTCTCCGGGTGAAATTCAAACTGTGGTACACAATGGTACAAGAAACTATATTTTGTACTGGCTTCTAGAACTGGCTGGGTCATACCTTTACTAATCAGGGCACTGCTTGTTCTAGAGTATACCTGGAATATAGTTTGGTATTTAGCTATGTGGGACTAACATGAAATTGTGCTTCCTGGCCTTACTGGGTGTAGCGGGTTGAGTTTGGTAACCGGGCAGAAACACCAATGTGTGTAGTGGTTTAAGGGTTAACTATGGGCATTAGCCCTCCCCGATGTCCTTGCAGTGAGATAAACTGGTAGGAGGCAAAGCAAAGCAGGCACACAACTTGAAAGAAAAAGAAAAAAAAGTTTAATCAACACCCAGATGGTCAAGAACAGAACAAACTTTCAGAGCTTACCCCCCATTTTTCCCTTTCCCCAAAATCAGGATCACAGTCCTAGGAAAGGGGGAAAAAGGGGTCTCCCCTTTCTTGCGTGGGTTTCCAAACTGCCACTTTTTGCAGATTTGCTTACAATTAAACATTCTCTGCTACAGTGTAACACATCTCTTTTCATGAGCCCTCACAGCCCTTGTGACTGCTAATACAACAGGCGTTTACATGGGTTTTTTAAGGATGAAACATTTTCCCTTTCGGCCTGAACGTAGGCTTCCCTCTGCCACCAGGTCTTGAAAGCCTTCCCCTGCTTTCACATATGTCCTGGCATTCGGCACTCTCCCCGTCTTTACAAGCCATTTGATGAAAATGCCCATTCCCCCCATTTAACATGAACTGAAGAGACGTAACAGTTTGTAATATTAATAGTTCATCCCACAGCAAGGCAGGGAAATGTTTAAGCTTTCCCGCGCGAGTCACACCCCCACAGCGCTGCCGCAGCAGCTCCGTCTCACGTGACTCCGCCTTCTCCTTCTCCCTGGCTCTGAAGCCCGCCATGTCCAGGGTGTTTCCCTGCCTCTTTTGCCGCGCTGCACCGTGTGAAGAGAGGGGGGTCTTTCCTGTTCGCCGCGAAGTTTACCGGCTGTTCGAAGACTCCATCTCGGACGCACCCCCGCAGCTCAGGAGAGCAGCTCCCCTCTTATAAATCTGAGTCCGTGCTGCAGCAAGAGATCCCCAGGGGGCAGGAGCCCTGTCCCCAGCCGCGCAGGCCGGGGGAAGGGGGGCCACCCCTCCGTCTCTGCCGTCCCCGCACCGAGCCGGAACGGAAGGCCGGGGGCCCCCGAACTTTGCCCCCCTCCTCACCGGGAGAAGGAGGGGAGGAGGCAGGGGCAGGGGCGCCCCATCCCCGGGCCCACAGGCTCCAGGAACGGGGCCGACCCCTCTCCATTTCACTCCCGGCCCTGCACCCACCTGAGCCGGGAAACTGCAGCTCCTAAAAAACTCCCGCCCTCCGTGGGGCTTAAATATGTAAAATTTCGAGAAGCGCATTGGCTTAGAGGGCTGTCTGTCAAGTGTTGACTAACCCACGACACTGGGAAATGTACATGTAAGAGGCTAAGAGAGTTGAGTTCAAGCTGATGCGACACAGTCCTCATTGCCCAGCTCTTCTCTCAGCTCTACGACTCATATCACAGTATGGCAACTGTTAGTGTGGTCTGACAGAATCTGTGCCACTACTGTAAATGCTCTGTGTTTCTGTGTATTGCCATTGAGAAATTTAATGGACCATTGCATATTAGATTTTATGCCTGTGGTTCATATAATTTCATAATACGATACATTATCGTATCTCCAGCTCAGCTACAAATACATTTAATTTTAAGCTTCAGCATTTTACCATAGATTAAAATGTCACTGTGAACAATTATAGCATTGTCTCAATTAGATCTTATGAATGTATTCCTGTTAGCCAGTTAAATAACTCTCTTAAAATAACAATTGGCACACATTTTTTCAAATTTTTAGGGAGGTATTAGCATGAATAAAATGCCTTGGGAACACATGTCCCTGCTGTTGTGTTCAGGATTCTTTAATTTCAATGACTTCTTACCTCAAAATTCAGGACAAAAGAGCTTGACTGAAGATATTTTAAGCTGCTAGAATGTCTAACCAATTTCAAAATGCTTAGAACTGGCCTTGCTAGTCACCTCTAATTTTGTCACAGATTCATAGAAAATCAGAGCAGGAAAGTCCTTCATGGGGTCGTTTAGCCATTTAAACAAAATCAGGAGTTATCACGAAGCTCAGTGATAGCAAATCACATGTTAGGAAATATAGTTCCTGGTGCTGAAAAATTACTCATTATAAATAAGTTTTTAGAGGGGTCGGGTGTTTTGTTCTACAGAAAGATATTTCTCATTTTTCCTTTTTTGTGCTTCCTGTACTAGACAGTGGATGCAGAATTTTTCCGGATGCCAGATTCTTCCAGTCAAAACTACTTTTGCCTTCTAGCCAGCTGTAATCTTTCAGGGTACCCCAGGGTCACAGCAGAGCTCTGCTTCTCAGAGCATTCTGTTAAGCCCCTCAAAAATAGTCCAGTCTGTAAACATCCCATTTTGCTCATGTTTATGCCTGAGTGAGGAACCCATCCACTTAACAGATGTGCTAATGAGGGGGGAAAAATGGAACAAGACTGACCAGTGAAAAAAAATGGCAGCTTTGAGTACTTAGTTATTCCTCTTGGGCTTTTTTCTGTGTAATTTCTTCAGAGAACAAAAGTTTTGTTCTGTGCTGAATAATCTACCTTGGAGTTTAAACTTACCATAAAACAGATTTGCTTTCAAGTGTATACTGTCATTCATTTGGCTCCCTCTTGCCATTCCACTGACATGTTTAACTGCCTCTGAAGTATCTTTGCAAACTCTCTTGAAGATTTCTGTTAAGCTTGTACTCTCCTTATTGCATTGTTATTCCTTGCTCTGGGGTGCAGCTGGTGCTTGTTGCTTTGAACTTCTTTGGCTTTGTAAAATTCTACCGATCCTTTCAGGTTGGGGGAGAAACAAGCATTGAGACCATTCTGTAGTGTGCTAGGACACCTTGTTCAGTCTTGCAGAAGTCTGTGAAAATCCATATTCATACATAATTTAGAAACTTCTGGTTGCTAATCCTAAATTAAGCTGGTAAAGAGTTCCTAATGGAACAGAAACTCTCCCATGGAAAAAGCTCAACTTAGAGTGCAAAAGACACGATGTATGGCAGTGCTGGTCTCCTTTTATGAAATCTTTTTGTCCAGCATAGGTGGCAGTTCCTCTGCTTGTTCTGGATTTATCGCTAGCTGTGAATCCATCAGAACAACTGTGTTGGTAGCTGCTAATTGCACAGTGGCTTCACGTCGGGGTTTGATGGACATTGTACACCAAAGTCTCTTACACCTCATTTTCCAGTCTGACTTAAGTCTCCCAGCCAAGCCTAGATGGAATGGATTTTGTGTCCTCTGCATTAAATTTTAGAGTTTATCTGTAGAAACTTTGGATGATGTGTGATTAACTGCAGGACTTTCATTTTGCTGGAAAGTTCACCTTGTCTGTAAGACTCCCTGCATTGGCATGAGGGATGTTGACTATTATTTAGTTGCTATTTCTTCTATCATCATTTGTTACACTTTCAGCTTACTCTTGAACTGGATCCACCAAATTCAGGAGTTTATCAGTACATGACATCTGCCTTAAGAAAATGTACAGAAAACATTACTCTTTTTTTTTTCATTATCTAAATATGCATTGTTTGGTGATACCTCAGGAAAGCCATATACAAATTTCAGCTACAGTAATGATCAGAGGGCTGGAGCACCTCTCCTAAGAGCACAGGCTGAGAAAATTGGGGCTGTTCAGCCTGGAGGACGAAGTGTTCTAGGGAGACCTCACTGCACCCCTCCAGTACCTAAAGGGGAGCTACAAAAAGCCTGGAAAGGGACTTTTCAGAAGGGCATGAGGTGGTAGAACAAGAGGGGGTGGCTTTAAACTGAAAGAGGTAAAATTTAGGTTAGAGATTAGAAAGAAATTTTACTGTGAGGGTGGTGAGGCACTGGCACAGCTGCCCAGAGAAGTTGTGGCTGCCCCATCCCTGGATCTGTTCAAGGCAAGGTTGGATGGGGCTTTGAGCAACATGGTCTAGTGGAAGGTGTCCCCTGCACATGACAGGGAGTTTGGAAACTAGATGATTTTTAAAGTTCCTTCCAACTCAAACCATTTTATGATTCTATGATTCTAATTTATTGTTTCAGAGTTGTATAGCTTTGAGGATACAAAAGTATATTTGGCTTGTGATAAATATTTTGGCATAGTCATCCAGAGCTCACACATTTTTGACTTGCACTACATTTGTTGACATTGTTCCTGGCTTCTAAATAATTTAATTGGGGTTTCCAAATTCAGCCTCATTTGAAGTATATAGTTGAATGAAAATATAACTACATGCAGTTAGAGCCTGTTAACTAATCACATTCCTTCAGGAAAGGATAACTAGCATTTTTTCACTGAAATTTGTAAGGAAATACCTGAGTAAGCATTTAGCAGTAGAAAAATGCCACTTTCATTAGTGCATGGAATGAAAGGATTTAGGAGGTTTGGGTTATTTTTAGCGGGGGGCAAGCCAGGTGCTGCTGCATATAATGGTTGCCTGGTAACACATCTAGGATTACAAGATAGCAGGGTCATTGATGTAGGCTTATTTCATCAGTAAAAGAGAAAAGAAAGAAAAAAACCCCAAACCCACACCAGCAAACTGTTCCTTGGCAAGTAGCGTTTTTCAGTGCTTTGTGAGCAATTCAGTAATGCCAAGCTTTCAGAAATATGTGCTCTAGGAATGAAAGACCAGAATAGAGGCTTGTTAGTCATTGCTTTTGTTGTATCAATAAGAAAGCCAGTTTTGCCTTTGGGCTTGGATTAGGTTTATTTTCATTTGCCTTGCGTGTCAGTTTACAAATACTCAAGAAGCTTTACAGGATTCTCTGTTTGCTGTTCTACTTTAATAAATATTTGTTGATATTTTGATTGTAATGTCTTTGGAGCTGATCCTAAGAGGATAACTGATACTGAAAGCAAAAATTATTTAATAGGATCACTCATGTATTCAGCTACTACCTCTCTTCATTAAGAGTGGCAGATTAGGTTCTACATAGCTGTAGACTGGTGAGCTTTTGTATGCATGTGTATTTAAAGCTACATTTAGGTGTTCAGTTGCTGAAAAAATACCCTAATTTGCACAGTCATTGAGTACTTACAATGAACATTGTTTGTCGTGGGCATTTTTGGTCTTCATAATGTGTTGGTTTGGGTAGCATTCAACAATTCTGGCATCAAAATATGCTTGAAATTGTTGGTTAGCAAATATAGTTGTCACTGCCATATTTCTTCCACTTTTTTTCTCTGAATATGTCCTACCTTTCTGCCAAAAACACTTCTCCAGCCAAACTGGGGACAGCTACAGAAGTTATTTGCAAGTGGCTTCTCAGAGGTACAAGGTCTTCCTTTGCAGCCTTTCAGCTTTCCCAAAATCTTTTATTCCAGTCAGGGCTGGGAACTCATCCTACATCATATCTTGTTTGTTATTGTTTCTTTAAAGCTCTGGTGTAAACAGAAATCAATAATGACTGATGATGAAACACACTGGCTCTTGAGTTTCTTGGGCAGTAATATTAATATTGGGCAGAATATTAATATTCCTGGGGTTTGCATGTATGGACTCAGCCTGTCACCTCACAGCTGTGACCTGTGCTGAAGCACAGCACAATGAATGATAAAGAACCTTGTCATAGATTTGGCAGGGGGAGGGAGGGATTCTCTTTTGCTGTCTTCTGGACTCTTTTCATAAGGAACTGAGGGAACAGTCAAACTGGGGGAATATTACCTTCTAGTACAAATAGCCAGAAGGCTCAGCCGGCAAAAGAAGGGTAATCTGTCCTAGGCACAGGCCCTATAATTCTTCTCATTTCAGGAGGGTGGAGGAGTGTGTGTAAAGAGTCATATTTTTGTTTCCTGATCTATGCATGCTTGTGTGTTCATGGAATCATTTAGGTTGATAAAGACCTCCAGTATCATCAAACACCACCATGTGAACTAAAATATAGCACCAAGTGGCATGTCCAGTCATTTCTTGAACACCTTCAGGAATGGTCATTCCACCGCTTCCCTGGGCAGTCCATTCCAATGCTTGGACACTGTTTCAGTAAAGAAATTCTTCCTGATGTTCAACCTGAACCTCCCCTCACATAGTTTGAGGCCATTTCCTCTTGTTCTCTCACTGGTTGTCTGGGAGAAGAGACCAATCCCCACCTGGCTACACCCTCCTTTCAGGTAGCTGGAGAGAGTGATAAGGTCTCTCCTGAGCCTTCTCTTCTCCAGGCTAAACACCCTCAGCTCCCTCAGCTGCTCCTCACAGGACTTGTGCTCCAGACCCTTCACCAGCTCTGTTGCCCTTCTCTCACACTCAAGCGTCTCAATGTCTTTCTTGAAGTGAGGAGCCCAAGTACAATCACTTTCCTGCTCCTGCTGCCCACACTATTGTTGATACAGGCCAGGATGCCTTTGGCCTTCTTGGCCATCTGGGCACAGGCTGGCTCATGTTCAGCCTCTGTCGACCAGCACCCCCAGGTCCTTCTCCACAGGCAGCTTTCCAGGCACTCTGGCCCCAGCCTGCAGCACTGCAGGGGGTTGTTGTGACCCAAGGGCAGCACTCCATCTTACTGAATCTCATACTGTTGGCTCCAGCCCATTGATCCAGCCTGTCCAGATCCCTCTGCAGAGTCTTCCTGCTTTCCAGCATATCAACACTCCCACCCAACTTAGTGTCATCTGCAAACTCACTGAGGGTGAGTTTCAATCCCCTCATCCAGATCATTGATAAAGATATTAAACAGAACTGGTGCCAGTACTGAGCTTTTTGGAACCCCAACAGTGACCAAGCACCAACTGGATGTAGCTCCTTTCACCACTGCTCTCTTAGCCTGGCCATCCAGCAGGTTTTTAAGCCACCAAAGACTGCACCTGTCCAAGCCATGGGTTGCCAGGTGCTCTGGGAGAATGCTGTGGGACCCAGTATCGAAGGCTTTACTGAAGTCCAGGTAGACAAAATCCATAGTCTTTCCCTCATCCACTAGACAGGTCACCAGATGATTAAAGGAGATCAGGTTGTCAAACAGCACCTTCCTTTCCAAGGTTCCTTGACTCTAATGGAAGATGTTTATATCATCAGTAGTTTGCCATATCTACTAGGAACAATTTCAACATCATATATGGAAAGTAAAGACATATTCTTGTGAAAAGGAAAGGGAATAAAATAGGAGAACCATTGATTTGAGGTATTTTCTAACATACCATTCCTACTTCTCTTTCCTCTCTTTAAATGGTGACCTGCATTCTCCCTGAAAAGCAGAACTTACTCCCACTCACCCTTTCTTCACAAGATAAATCTTGATCCTTGCATACCACTCATGTTTGTGCCATGTTTTGATCAATGTGAAATTGCAGATCTTGATTGACGATATTTTATCAGTATGAGTTGGTAAATATGAAAATTCTACCTTCATTATAAAAATGAAGCAATTAAACCATTACTTCATCCAGGTACCATCATTCCATCAGTCCAGGTTTTCTCTGTTGGAAGTTTTGTGGTTTGTACTTTTGGTTTCTGCTAACAAAAGCCTTTACTTTTTAAATTTGCTTTGTTGTTTTTTTTTTTTAATGAGCATCCTTTAAGGTCTTGTTCCAAACACTATTTCATAATTAAAATAAATAGGAGAATCTCTTCCCTGCTTTCCATCTCCACAGAAAATAAAAATAAAAAGAAAGTTTTTCTCTTGAGTATTCCAGTTCTTTTAATTACTGTCTCAAATTTGATTTAGATTTTTTTGTTGTTGTTGTCGTTGCTCAAAGTAATTTTGCGTGCCAGCAATTAGAGATAGGTATTGTGCAAAAAACACTGGGGGAAACCTCAGCAAAATTGTTTCCATGGTGTTTAGTCAGATCTGTGTAACTGTTGCTTAGTGAGGAAAACAAGACAAGGGTACTCAAAAGCAGCAAAACAGGGATTACTTGAAGTTTTGGGTTTCAAACTGGCCACGCCTTCCATCCAGCCTGCTGAGGTGTTGTGCCACAGCATGGCTGGGGTATTTTACCAAAGTGAATTTGTTCAAAATTCTCAGTCTGAATGCCAGATTATTATATTATTCTGTTTCCTTTTTACTTTTTAAAGAATAAAATATGCTGAAAGCATGATTTATGAAGGGGTAGATCTAAAGAACTCCCTCCTTCAAAGCACACCTTTCTTCTTGCAGCTCACTGTGGCATACAGGAGGATTTCACTGATCCCTGAAAAAGCATCCCTGAGCCTCTTTGGTACTGCTCCAAAGCTGCAGAGTCACCCAGAAGCTGGAGGCTGGGTACTGCTTGTCCTGGAGCTGCAGCTCAGCGAGTCACAGTTGAAACTAGTGAAATGTGTTGCAATTCCTTAAAGCTAGAAATACTATTTCTTGCTTCTCCTACTCAAGGGAAAAAGGTAAGGGGGAAATCTCTCTGCAGGGTAATCTGTATGTGGGGCAGGTTCACTTATAAAAGTAGACAAGAATTAAAATTTTGGTGTTTTTTGGATGAGCTTGCAACCTGGGCATCAAGCTGTACTTATATGGGGCAAACTTGTATTTAGGATTTCCCACAAAACAAACTGGAACTTCCCTCAGAAATTAAGCCAGAACTTTCCCTCTCAAAAAAAAGTTCTCACAAAGAGAAGAGATAGCAAAATATGACAGATCAGAGGCCATCCCCACATTTGCATGGGGCCATACGATGCCTGATCACTGATTCCACCTGGGAGCTTCTGAAGTCCACGGCTCACCTTTTTCCCCATGTCCCTTGCAGATGTGGCTCACAGAAAGGCAAATGCCTGCACCACACCTATGGGGCAGTTGAATCAAAGAACAGGATGGATAGCTCAATTCTGTTCTGTCCCATGCTCCAGGGGAATAAAAGAGTATGGTTTTGTGGCTTGCAGCAAAGGGCTGTTTATGGGCACACTTGTCTCTGCTGGTTCATCACCATCACTAAGCAGAGCACCTCCAGCAGCACTGCCCAAGTGTTACACAGTCCTGGCTCTCCCCAGGCTCTTCCCCATGAGGCTGTGGTTTTATCTATTGCATTACACTTCACATTATCAGTCCCTGTTAACTCCATCCTCTGTATACACAGTCTTTCATTTCACTGTCAAGCCAGAAAAAAAAATCTTTTATGTGTTAAGCCAAATTTTATCCACAAGCACTCCATTAGATCCATCAAATCTATTTTGGTCTTATTTCTGCCATCAGTTCTACCACATTTTCTGCCAGCTCAGACCAATAACTCAATTATTAAAGTGTGGAGCCCTACTCAGATAATATGGGCACTTTCTGAGCAGCATAGGACAAAGGTTAACAGCAGAACGAGCAGTGGAAAATGAAGCACAGAAGGGATGTAGCATAAAGATGTTTTGTAGCCAGTCCTAGCATTAATGCACTTACTATATTTTCCATGTCATTTACACCATCTTCCTCCCAGTTAACTTTGTAATCTAAATCTGAGGATTCAGGCTGGGAAGGAGAACTGCTCTTCTGGAATAGGGGAGGCTATTTTAAATTTTTGAGAATTGAAGTAGAAATAGTGGATATGCAGAGAGGGAAGGCTTGAAAGTTTCGTCAGGGAAAAGGAATGTGTTTAATTTTACTTTTCTTGCACTATAAAATGAGTGCAAAATGAACAAGATTAAGCAGTATTAGTTTAGAATTATCCCAAAGTTCTACTCAAATGCAGCTGCATTTGTTTTCAGGAGAAGCTTCATTTTCCACTGAAGAATTATATGATGCCAGAAAATAGGAACTAAAGTCTGGATTTGCTCCTCCTAAATTAAGGAGTTAAGTGTCAAGATACCATACTATAGCAAGAAAAGGAACTTTCAGCCCCTAGTGTGCCTTTCCAGCTCATGACATCCAGAGTAGGGATCCTAATCTAATGCCTTCCCCAAGATCTCTTGTATTTGATTTATTCCCCCTGATGTGAGGAGTATGACCATCTGTATAAAAACAACTCACCCCATCCTGACCTTTGTGCTAACTGGGGAGATAACTAACAAGAATGAATTGAGTGAAATAAACATTGAGGGGTTTTGTTTGTTTTTTATTTTTTTAAATGGCAAGTGTGAGGGTACACTAAACTGAGGTGGCTTGGAAGACATCAGCAGGTTTTAGGGAGAGGCATTAAAAAGGAAATCAGCCCTGTGAGTTTCTTCAGAGTTTGTCAGCTAGTCACAGTCTGTATGGAATGCTGGCAGAGACATGACCTAGGGGCAGGAAATAGTGTGTGTGCCAGTGTTAGAAAGTTCATGGGGAATGCAAGATCTAGCCAAAATATACAAGATAGCTTTGTGTAAAAAAGTGTCAGAGTGCAACCTTTCATGATTATCTGTCAGTTCCCTGCCATCATAGTTCTGCATGGTCCAGGTTTGGTTTCTTCACCCTCTTCACGTTCAGGGAATTTCCCAAATAGGCAGCTATTTAATAAGCAAATCCTAATGGGGACTTGTCGTATGTCATACTTAATGCTGCTCTGTATGGTGCTTACCACTTTAGGAACAATGATTAAGTGTTCATCAGAAGAGAAAATGAACCTTCTTTATAAAAAAATTCAGGTTTCCTTACGAGTCTGTATGTAATATTTATAGATCATCACATTGTTTCATTTGTTTACAAAACATATTTCTCCTCCACAATCTGTGTCAGAAGCATGAAAAGGAGAAGCACACTTACTCGTAAGATTAAATTCCTTTTATCTTCCTCGCCACCAATCTTCACTTGGAAAAGACAAGGTAGGTTAGGAGGTCTCTGTAAAGCATAGAGTTCCAGTTCTCACCTTTCTTAGTGCAGAATTCTGAGTCTCTTTCTAATCTTTCTTATTACTCCCATCTGCACCCTTAGAATAACTATATTTTGAGATAGACTAACTCGGGGACAGTATTCCTAGCACAGCAGACATATCTTGATTTATAATGGGCTCACAATCTTTTTTATTCTTCATACCAGCCTTTTGTAGCCTAGTATTTACTTCCTGATTCTCATCTCTGTAGTGCAGTGATCCTTAGAGAGCTGTGATTAGTAATTTACAACTGCATCCAGAGTTATTGTTGCATTGAATTTCTTATTGCCACCTCACTACACTGCCTATTTCCCCATATTGGTACTAGTTTGGTCTGCATTTTCTTGACCTGTATAATTTTGCTATCTTGCTGTTTACCACCCTCCCCAGAACTGCTACACATAGACAACCATACAAACCTTATGAATATATTTGTTGTACTTCAGCAGTCAGCTTTTTTAGACAATTTTTTGTCCATATCAACAAATTGCCTCTCACCTTGATCCTCCTGAATTTCATTATCTCTGTGATGAATATTATCAAAGGCAGTCCCAGTATCTAAAGAAATAATGTCAAATAATTTTCCTTCTCTAATAAATATTTCCTGGCTTTTTGAAAGACTCTTAAATAGGTAAGAGGACATGATCTCCCTTCTACCATATTTGCCCTTACTGAGCCATGTGGTCATGAAGCCTCAAAGGACATTTATTATCTCCATAACCAATTCACAAAGTACAAATTCATAGAATCATAGAAAGAATTCAGTTGGAAGGGATCTTAAAGATCATCTAGTTCCAACCCCCCACCATGGGCAGAGATGTCACCCACTAGATGAGGTGGAATTATTCTAATAATAAAATATATTTGTGACACACTAACATTGTATTAGAATAAATGCTTTTGAAAATCTAATGCTTTTGATTTATTGCTCATTAGAAAGTAGCATAAAATACAGGCATGGTAGAAACTTACTGTATTTAGAGGATAAGCTTCCCCTCTGCAAGTCATTTGTGCAGTCATTAAAAGGGATGCCACATGGTGTTCTGCTGATCTTTTAGAACAAGATAGCCATAAGGGAGAACTCAGTACTACTAATGCTTTTAGTTACAGCAATCTTGTAAGAAAAATACTTTTAACATTTAGCAAAGATTTTCTTTGGACCCCTCAGTTGTTGTTACATGGGCCTCTTATTGAAGAACATGTTAAAGCACAGGGGCATATATTAAACACTTGAGTCTCTGCTTTAGTGTTGATTTAGTAAAAGTTTCATTTATGACTATAAACCATCAGTTTGAACAGTCTTAAAAACTGGCAGAATGGATTGTCAGACTGAACAAAAATCAAATTGCTAAGTAGGAAATTAAAACATGAGATCACGCTTTGCCTACAGTTTACCTCTGTAATGCTTGGCCATTTTTATAAGGGGAAACAAATGCCCATATTCTTTGTTTAACTCGTCACCCCAATATGCTGATCTCTATAGGGCCCTGCTGTGTTCTTGTCCAGTTATAAATTTTCCACATTTTAAATGGCCAGAACATCTTACTGCAAAGAGCTCTACTCCTTCTCATTCTAAGCAATGAATAATTTTTCTGCACATCATTTCCCTTCCTTTCAAATGGCATAAGCTTTCCTAGGCTTTGGAAGAGTCCTGGAGGACCCAGAGTGAAGCACAGTCTTTAAGAGGATGATTCAACCCATCTTGAGATAAGCATGGAGACAGATAGTTTGCACTGCCTTTGGGAAGCCCCTCTCTCCTCATTGACTGTGGAAAGCAAACAAAACCTTGTGCAGTGCTGCACAGATACCTGAGCTTGGTCTACAAACCAGAAGCACAGTGGCCATTCCTCCCTCATGGGACAGTCATTCTGAAAAAGCACCAATGTGTCTGATCACAGGATCTCAACTCCTCACCTCTGCTCAACACTGCTATTCAGAACAGCCCAGAGACTTTTCTGTGGCAATACACTGCAAAGGCTCAGGCAGATGTCAGATGCAGATGGCAAATCCAGGCTCAGAAGCAGCCAGGAATGTGACTGTGTTTTGTCTTTGACACTAGCCACAGTAACATCAGGGTGTCATGTAAAGGCTGGGGTATATGGTAATGCTAAAAAGCCTAAAGAGAACCTTCTGAGTTTAAATTTTTTAAAATGGAATCAAAGAGAGAATAAAACTTCTCTAGCAATTTAAGGATTTTGAGGTTTTAACTGATTATAAAGAATTATTATTTTTTTAAATGTGTGGCTTCATTTCCCTCTTTTATTATTGAGATCCTTTCCATTTCAATGTGAAGATTTTCTTTGTGTGTATAGAAAGACAACTTAAATTAACTTTCTTTTCTCATTCTAACAGAGAAAAACAGATTTGCATGGTGGAAGGGCACTAGAAGAAAAATCTAGTGAAGAACATGAATTTTACTAAGCAAAGATTGCTACTTATTTATTAATGCTATTGTCATAATACATTTCTTGACAGAATTAGGTGCAACAAAAGTGGAAGCTTCTCTAATCTATCTCCATGTGCCATTTTACTCAATTACAACATGCTTGCCTGCAGCACAGGTTAGCTCTTTGCTCAAGCTGATCATAGATACTGGATTTATTCTAAACATGACTAATGCTTTCAACCAGATGGCTGTACAGATATCTCTTTTTTAATTGTTTTTTTCAGTATTTGTTTCCTGGGTCTCTTGTTTATATTTATCGTAAGATTTTATCACCATATGTCCATTTTTTACACCTTTTAATTACTTGGACTGGGTACACAACATTTTCTTTTTGAATGACTCCACAAAACAGTGAAATAGCCAAATTGTTATAATTCATGGTCATTTCATTTTCATACTCTAATGTCTTTTTACATTATTTAAAAGCAATTCTGGTACCTTATTCAACTACTGCTGCATCCTCTGACAAATTCCAGAGATATTCTCAGAAAACACAAAAGGTTTGTCCATTCATTGAGTAAAATGCTAATGAGGACTGAGTTCTGCATCTATCACATTCCTGATTTTAGATATGCAAATTTCATCATCAGACGGGAAAATTAAGTGAACTTGTTCCTATATAGAAATACCATAATTTTCCTTTATAATGGAAATCTGTGTGAATGAACACTAGATTTTGCAAATAATTTTGGTGACTGCACAAATATGTTCCCAGTTTGGCACTCTATTTTCCACTCAGATATTTAAATTTACTTATGTGAATAACAGCATGGAAACTTACTTTTTTTAAATTTAAACATACTGCATGTAGAATATCTCACTGAGGGTGTCTATACATAATGGTATTGGCTCTAGTCTATGCACTGAACAAGAGTTACAGATAATTGCAGAGGTAATCTACAACAGAAATAAAACATTTTTAATATGTGTAACCAATTTCTTCAGAAAAAAAAATGCAGCTTTTATTGTAATTGACTATTTGTAGTGAAGTGGCCTGAACTGAACCTAGATGTCATTGATCCAAGACATCTTCCTGGGTGTTGTATGTGGCGAATCTTTACTGCAGGGAGACCTCTCTGTCTCTTGAGTCTTTAGTTCAGTGCCTCCTTCCATGAGCAGAACATTGGTGCTCATCCATGCTCTCATCACCTCCAAGCTGCCAGCATGATCATCAGATACATCTACATTATTTTTCTTGGTTCAGGCAATTTTCTTTGTGCTGTTTTGAATAAAATTGAAATTTCTTCCCCTTTGGAGTTGAAAGCTCTTAAAACTTTCCCTTAACTTGCTGCTATAAAAATAGTACCCACCGAAACATCAAAATATATTGTGCTCATGTAAAAGCTGTTAAATTTTAAACACAGCGGAAATAAAGTCTTCGGATTTCTAAAAGACTTTATCTGAAGAGCTTCTTAGAGGAAAAAACACTCATATGCATTAAAACCTAATTAATATTGGCAATGGGTTCACAAAGAGGAAACAACATTTCTCTCGTATAGTCAAATAAATGATACTTTTCTACTCATTAAATCAGGATGCTGTCATCTTGCCAAGCAGTATAGTTCTGTGGTCCAAATACCAGATTCTAAAACTGATTGTGGCCCACGTTCTGGACAGTTTGTTCTC
This sequence comes from Monarcha castaneiventris obscurior, assembly GCA_026261815.1. NCBI lineage: Eukaryota > Metazoa > Chordata > Aves > Passeriformes > Monarchidae > Monarcha > Monarcha castaneiventris. The sequence continues at coordinate 5,764,182 of JAMPIT010000624.1, read as the reverse complement.
AGATAGCCTGTAACGTGATGTGCCTCTTAACTGAAAGTGGTGGACTCAGGTCGTGTCTCCAGAGGTTTGGGAGATGGTCACTGGCCCCAGGGCAAGAAAAAAAAGTGTCTCTGAGTGACAGAGACATGGCAAAAAGGCAGGAACTGTAGCCCACAGAGGTAGTACTGGAATGAGTAGACAAACCTGAGTCACCCATAGCCCACTCCTACTGTGGCAGAGAGAAACTCTTTAGGGTTCAGAGTGAGCTGGCTGTAAATCAAACACCACTGTGATCTCAACAGCCAAGCAGAGAAGCAAAACTTGCCTGTGAGTATATGACAGATGAAACAGATTAGCTTATACACAATTTTATTTCTGTTCTGTCTTATTTAGTCATTCTTAGTATTCTCTCTTTAAAAGGTTTATTATTTTGGTTTATATTTTAATAAAATCTGGCTTTGAGTTGAAAGAGCTTTTTGGTCTTCTGGTCTCCACCATAAGGCAAGGGTCTCAGAGACATGCATCTCAGAGATTCACCTGTCTTTCCTCTCACTCCACTGCACACACATCCTTTGCTTAACAATATGCAAGCATTCGAGTTTATCATAATTGGCTGCAAATTAGTACTTACATCCTGTGAAAATTCCAGGGTTTCAAATTTTGTGCTGTGGCAGACAGAAGAAACACTGACACTTTTTTTACCCAGCTTCCCATTCTTTTGTCATTCTAAGCTAAACAACACTTCTTGACATTTTCCTGTACCGCATTCACTGTGAGTTTAAGTGAAGCCTTTAGTTTCATCTTCTTCTAATTTACTCTGGATTTTGAGCTGCTGCACTGACTCCTGAAGAGCTGGCCTTTGTGCCTCCATTCTACTTTAACTCAACTGTAATAGTAAGGTTTTTAAGTGAACCTTTACTATCTCATTCTGTAATGCAGCCCCATAGTAATTATTTAATCACCCAGTGGCAAGCTGAAATATTTCAATATCTGCTTTTGGGTTTGAGTTTGTAATTTCATTGCTTTTTAATTGTGAAAAACTCCCAATAAATTCTATATGTCATTTATAAAAATATTTAGCTTAATTTAAGAAGTTCCAAAGAAAGAAAATCCTCAAGTTATTTAGTAGTTACTGTATTCTTTTTATCCTGGCACTATGTGGCATTATTGTTGGGATTCATTTATGTGTTCTCCCAATACGTTGGTTTCCTAATTTGGATTTAGTTTTAGATCATCCAGAAACTTGGGACAGATCTCCAGACATTCTAAGAAAGTAATTTTCACTTACAGAAATACTCCTTCCCCCTTTCCTCCCCCACTTCCTCCTCGGTTAATTATAATATTATTGACTTTGTAAAGTACTAAGTTACGAAGGTGGCACTGTTCTTAGGTAACTTGTGAAGTTAAATGCATTTCAAAAATCTACATTATTATTTTCAGTAGCCTTCTCAAACCAGAGATCTACTTCATTTTCTGGAAAAACTGTGCCAGTTTTGGACTCTGACTCCCTATTTCTCTGTTGGAGTTCTCCCAACTTACCTCTTCCTTCGCAGCATTTCCTTTCTTCCCCACTAGGTCTGTGTGGCTGTTTCCGCTTACCTCACAAGTACCAGAAATTTGAGTTCTTGAGAACTGGACAGGGTCACCCAAAAAGGCTCTTTGGCACTGTGGGATAGGCACAGATAATCATGGGTCATCACATTTTGTTACTTGTTTATTTTTTTGTAGGTTGAGATCCTGATTATGTAGTCTGAATTGATTCAAACTGAGCTAAAGGTCAAACTCATTTTGGCCAGGCAGTTGAGATAATTTGTAATTCATGTTTCTCCAGTTTTAGCTGGGGTCAAACACTTAAGGGAGCTATGGCAGGGATGTTAACAGGTTCCTAACCTAAAGTACATGGGAATATTTTTACTATCTATTATTTTTTTTTTCTTTTTTTTTTTTGTAAAGAAAATTTTATTTTTTAAAATGAAGAACATATAGGAAATTTTCTTCCTGCCTTTAAAAGAAAAACATTAAGTATTGAAATTGTGCAATAGTATGTGTTTCCTTTAAAACTCTGCTTTACTACTATATTGATTTTCTTTTTTTTTTCTTCATAGTTACAGTGGAATTCCTGCATGTCCAAACATATTTTCTAGTTGATTATTTCATGTCTCTTACACCATGCATCTATATTTACTGTTTTCTTCGAACACTAATAGTTTCTTCAGGAGTGCACAACTCATGTTACTGTTTATTTTTGAATAAAAGGTAAATTAGAACGTCCCATTTCCTCATGCACACACAGAGAATCATAACTGTGTTATAATCTGTACACAGACAGACATGTATATATATATCCATCCTAAACATTTCATTAATTATTAGCAGAGGATTTAATAACTGTTCCATGGCCACCAGTGAATAATCTGACTTAGTAAATAAAGCATTTTTACACTAATATTATGTCAAGTAGTCATAGTATTTGTAGCATTTTCTATTCTAAGTGTCTGTAACCTGTAATCACTATATAATTAAATTATTATTTGTGTATAAAAATTTTTAATACTGCATTGCCCACAATAACTGCTTAATTCTGAAGAAAGGCAAACAAATAATTAAAAAATATTTAGCTATAATCCTTTGTTTCAATGCATTGACAATTTGACTTTTTTATGTTATCTTCTGCTTTCACAATATAAAGTCATGATAGACCCCCATTTATTCAATGTAAAACTATTTTCTTGGAACCTCTGTTACAAAGATCTCAGACTGAAAAATTTTTAGTATTTCTATGGAGAAGAAATTATATTTTTTTAGAATGTGATGGTCTGGAAACTATTCTGATACATAAAGTGCCCTTAAGAGGACAGGTACTTAAATTAAAATAATAGCTGTCTGCAATGGGACAGGCTTGCAATAACTGGATTACTTGTCTAGTAGTCTATTTGAAACCCCAGAGGTAACCACTGAAATCCACAGGAAACAAAGCTTAATTTGACTATGTGACCTTGTGTGTTGATCTAGATTAGTTGTTTGATGGTTTCCAAAACTCTAATCAGTTTAACAGCCACCCTGTAATAAGCTCCCAGTAAACAATTCTTCTACATCAATCTACCTATTTTTATTTTAAAGAAGGTGAAAATTGGGGAGATATGGAATGAAAACTAGAAAACAGTGAAGCAAAAACACAACTAGATAGGAAATAGCAAACAAGTTGTCACACTACCCAGACCCCTTATTCTGTTTTGATTGCAACTCCCGACTGCTGCATACATCTAATTTAAAACCAAAACAACACTGCAGAGCTATACTATGCATTGCTAATTAAGAACTGTTTTCACAGCTTTACATGGTTTCTTCATATTTCTTATTCCAAAGAAATAGATCTGTTGTCTTTCAAGCAAGTTTGATTTGGTTATTTTTATGTTCTTTGCCTGATCTAATGCTAAGAATGTTAGGTCTGTATTCAATTACAGGACTGCTGTGTTTCACTCCCCTGTTATAGTAAGGTGATTCCATCCAGAAGGTTATTTGACTTGCCCATTATCATGCAAAACAGTATTTCCAAATAACTTTCTTCTTTTCTTGTCTATAATTTGCTTTCTCGTGGCCCTTTCTGACTGGCTCAAAATTTCCGTATTTGAATTCACATGGTCTGACTCTTCCTTCAGCATAAGAACAGGACAACCTGGACAGTATAACTAAGTATTTTGAAGTTCCTGGAATTGTAGATCCTGGTTGTCTTTCCCCCAAACTTGACTTTCATATACCTCCCCCTGTGTCATTACTTCAGCAAACTTTTCTTTGGACATTTTTCAGAGCAAGCATCCTGTGAGTAATATGGGGTTTGTGGTTCTTTAATGCTACTTCTCTTATCCTGTTTCTTATCCTGTTTCTCCACCCTGGAAGACTTCCAATAGTACAGCTCTGCCTGTAGCAATGTAGTTGTCAAGATGTTTAAAGAGTAGAGAAGTTACTTTTTAGCTCTTTACACTTTTAAATGAGGCAATCTTTCTTGTACTTTTTCATAGAATTTTTGAAATACAAGGAAACTTTTCCAGCCTCTGGAAGTCATTACACGAAGGGGTAAGTGCTACAGCCTCTTCACCATGAGCAGGTTGTCTATATGCCAGTGAAAGGCAAGGTCTGGGGACACAAAAATGCTAACTGCTAGACATAAATCTCTGTGCTTCAGAAGATATAAAATTAGAAGTTCTTGAACTCCCAGACCTTGTGATAGCAGCAAATGAAGATTTTGGCACTACTTCTAATATCCAACCACGAGAAGGGGTAATTCTCAGGAGCACAGAGGAAAATATATGCATATACATTACTGAAATGTAAAAGTATGAGCTTTATTGCAGCTATCTTCAATAATAATTTAAACTGATGCAATCAAATGTATGCAGGGATGAATTATTAAACCAGACCCCGGCACATTTTGATCTGAGCATACCAGTCCCCTTCTGAGTAGCTCAGCAGCACAGGCTGGCCCTCACCAGGGTCCATCCACAACAGACAGCCTGGAAGTGGACACCCCATTTTGGGTCTGAGGAAAATGATCAGTGTGGGCACAGCCAGTCAAAGCCAGCTAGCCTGGGCATTGTGACTGGACCTTGGGACTGGTACGTTTAGTGGTATAGAACCATCTTGTCTACTGAGCACCTGGTTATGCCATACCAGCTGGACAAAATCTCCAAGGAGGGATGGGGGAGTAGCGTCTGGCCATCTCATCTGACAACCTCAGCAACTGCAACTTAACCCTTTCATGGTAGCAGTCACCCTGAAATCGGCATCAGTGGGGAGCCTGAAATGCAGGCTTTTTGCAGTGTCACAGTCCATATGCAGGTAGCAACTAGGGTGGGCATGAAAGGGCAGGGAGTGGACTGCATAGTGAGACCTTGTATTTGGGAAATGATTATTACAAACCTCTGACACAAACCACCACAGATGGTGCCGAAAACATCTGCATTTCTACCCAGAGAGGGAGCTCTTGGGGTCACTCCTGGCTGGTAATAGGCCTAGGACTGTAAATCTCCTTGCTCTGTAAGGCTTTTGCATTCTTTCAGAGGAAAAAAAAAGCATCTTTATGGACCACTGTAAACACAGAGTCAACCAGATTTACCTGTGAACAGAGAAAAGGAGACAGCAAAGATAGCTAATAAGGTGTGCCATACTGACTAACTATACAAACCAAAAGGGAAAGCACTATCTTTTTAGGTGTTAGACCTTCTATATGGTTATTTCACGTCTTCAACACTTGGCACCTGTGCAGAACAGGACTGGCGTTCAGACTTTATGGCCGCAATTGCCCATCGTCTTTCATTTCTTGTATCTTCTTGCATTCTTGGAAATACATGTAAAATAGTGCTGATCACTCTGGATCTTTTTAAATCAACACATTCTTTCCTGTACAACAACCAGAAGCATAATGAAAATACAGTAATTAACGGGTAATAGATTTGTTCTGTCCAGGAAAGACAAGATTAAAGTGTGGGACTGAGAATCATTGTGGTAATAACCAACAGCAAAATAAAGATTATATGGAAGAAAACAGAAAGGATTTTGGTCAGTTGTATTGTGGAAGGATTGCAAAAGGGATTTCACTGAGACAACCTCTGAAATACTGCACTGACGGGTGAATGGACATCTCTATATTTCCAGCAAGTTCTTATCACTGTGATTACAATTTTCCAGGTATATGCTGGAGGGCATGTATAAATAATAAAGATAAAGCTCAGTTATTACTACATAGCCACATGTAGAGGAATAAAAGACAATGAAATACCAACCATAGCTGGGATAGAGGTTTTTGCACCCTGGTGAGTTGAGTTGATGATTGAGTTAATAGAAATGAGACAACATTCAGTGGCACAAAACACGAGGCCAAGAATTAAGGACTAGTGTCTAGAGTCTGCATCAAATCAGATCACCTGTTGGATTCTGTTTTCCAAGAGGAACTTGGCTTTCACGGCCTAACAAAATGCTGCATGTCTATAATATTGCATGTCAATACACTAGAGAAAAGCCATTTGAACTAATAGCCACTGCTGGCACAAGAACAAATGGATGTAAACTGGCTATTAATAAATTTATCCTGAAAAGAAGGTTTATAAGCACCAGAGCAGCACCATTTCAGAATAGCTCTTCTAGTTGCAGATCAAAATTTAATGTGTTTAAACAGCACAGTCACAACCTGGATTAAATTATATGATCAACCAATTAGGCAGAACTCCTGTGCATTCCTATGGCCTTTATTACTAGAGGGAAACATTATACAAGGTTTTGGGCAATAGAAGTATAGAACCTATATCTCTAGATAAGGTTCTGAGTTCAGTACACACTGAAAAACACATCTGCTGTTATTGATTTTTTTGTGCTTCACTTCATGCTTAGTTTCTGTGTTGTTGTTGTTCATTAATAACATTTGTGAACTTGATTATACCTTGGTTTTGCTACTGTTTAGGTACTTAATTACATCTCCATCATTAAATATGCATTAATTCTTTTAATAATGTAAGTTATTAAAAGAAATATTATCTCAGTAGATTACATCTTTCCAATAAACTGTGAATCTTGTTGTTATAGTATTATATTTCAGCTGGGCATGCTGATGTGTAATGCCCATTCCCCTCTCCTGTTAGGGTTTTATTGGTTGCTATAGTTACTGACCATTGCCTGATTCATGTCATTTATGTAGGCTAAATTCTTAGTGACCCTAAATGTGTTATCATACACACCTTGCTGTTTCCATATTGTGAGACATCAAGGCACCTAACATGTTATGAGGAAGACTTCCAAAGAAATTAGTACAGCTTGCCTGCATGACAATCTGGATTCACAGGGCTGAATCGCTCCACACACTGCCATGTTTTTACCACCACCTTAAATCAGCCAGGTCTCCTACATGCTGTAACACAGTCTATCCTGATATTTATTATTTAATCCATTAAGCATTTGGCTGTCTGCACACACAGTTGGGGAACCAATTAAAAGTCCAGAAAAACTATACAAAGTTTCTCATGTAATTAGACGTTTCAGGGCATGCTATTAAGGGCCATCTGTTCTCCTGGATGACTGAGTATGACTGAGAAATGAGATGTTTCCTTTTGTACTTGAGGTTCCGTCTGTCTTGATTCTATATTTGATTAACTCTGTATGGGGGTGGGGGCTGAATTTATTTATCATGGACTTAATCTGTATAGTAGGTTGTTTGATTAGGGTAGGATGTTGAACTGTTTAGCATTTGAGACCCCTTTTATTGTTTCAGTGCAAATAACTCCCTTGAATATTTTTCTGCAAGAATCTCCACTGCTTTTCTGTTGTTTACATTTCCCCACCGCCTGATTTTTTCCTTTGCAGTGATCCAATTTAGCTGTGGAATAAATGGTTACAACTAGAGAGAAATCACCGCCATTTTATGCATTTTCAATTTGGCTGGTAAAGCCAAGCAGATCTGAGCAGTGCAGCAAAACATATGCTGTAAACTTATGACTATTGGCTTACTTTCCCCTCAGTAACATCTGTGCAGGCCCACCAAAGGTAACTCAGAAGATGCCAGACTGCTGCACAACGTGGAGATACCCAAATTAACTTTTAATTTAGGTACTTCTGCTGTTCTGCCAGCTGTGATGTGCCAATACCCTTAAGAGCAGATTTCAGCCGCTTTTTATCAGTGCAGCTGGCTGTCTACACTTTTCCCTCTAAGTGCCTCTAAATCCTAACAGAGCAATGACACACAGCAATACCTTTGTTTAACATTTCTGAAAACAGCTGATGGCTTTAGCTAGATTTTTACATTAGCATACACACATTTAAAACTTAAACCTGGCTTTAAATAATATTTCTGCTTCTTTGTATAAATTTATGCAAATAAGATCAAAGGTCTCTTATGCACTGCACATAGCAAAGTATTTACAAATCTGTGCCAAGCCAAGACATCTGGTCATTGTGTTTTGGTTATAGCAATGTGGGTTTTTATATCTACTGTGCTTTCTTTGATATTTCTTCCACTTTATGCAGAGCAGCAAGTACAGTTATATCAGTATTCAAATAACACATTCATTCATTCAACAAATGCAATACTTTTTGAAAAATTAAACATGAAATAAGAGTTTATGACACCCTGTTGCACACTTAGCACTGCTGATGTCACTGCCCTAGCATCACCCTTAGGCATGTAAACCTTGGCACTTTCCCAGGCTTCCTGTTGGTTTTAGGAATGAAACAGTTTAAAACTAGTATTTGAAGATAACTGTAGGCAGCTAAAATAGAATCATGTTGCTAAAATTTAGATATACTTAGCTATCAAGGAGTGAGTTAGTTACCTCTCACTCCCTTTAGTGTCAGCAAAGAATAACAAGGAATTTCCAGCTTGCAGTTATTTTTCCTGACCTAGGGAAGGTGTGTAATTAGGTGCCTCCCTTGGAGTAAGGTGTATCACCTAGGAGCCCACAATCCTCACCACTATGAAGAGCTCAATCTTAACTTCTCTTTTAATTCCCTGACGTTAACTTCACCACTCCCCAGTGTATGTTTCCTTGGCCTGCAATGTGATGAACTCAGTATTTTTCAGCAATTAGTATCTGACTCCAGAGACTATTTTTCGTTTTCTCTCTTGAGGCGGAAGTGCATGCATCTTTCTACAAAGAAAATATAAGTGCAGCTACTGTGACCATGCAGCTACAGCTGTTAATGATGCACACCATAGTGAACATGATTCATACAGTCATCTGGAATTTATTATATACTGTAAAGGAGATAGGGATGTTTTTGTGTAATCAAACAGAGAATTTAAATTCCATTTTAAAGAATTTTTCCTGAAATGAAAAGCCTAATTTCTTTGATTATTATTAGCAGTAGTAGTAGTAGTGTTATTAGTATTATTATTATTATTCAAAGTGAATACTTTGAATAATACAACAAACAACGTTGTTTAAAGAATACCACAAAAGCTATTAAAACTTTGACAGATGTTCTGGTGAAATGTGAAACTGGTTTTTTTTTTACCTTCAGGAATAAAATTTTTTCATAATTGTGATAATTCTATGATCAGAAAACTGGAAAAATTAACTTTGATAGATTTTTTTTTCCCTAGAAGGTTTCTTTCACAAGACAACTGCATAAAAGCTCTGGAAGCGTCAAGATTTGGCAAGAAATTAAATCATTCAGAAAGTGGAATTGTCATCCTTACAGGAGCTCTACCTGAAGTGTCATCTCACAAAGGTAGTTTTCATCTTGGGAATGGTCATGTTGGCTGTCTGCTCCCTTGACAATAATACTGTACATGAGTTCTCACAGTTTTCATAAAATGGAGGATATTACAAATCACTGCAGATTATATAATTACTGCATAGTAAAAATACTGGGTTTATAGATGTTTTTATGTAGTTTGCTATGTATTTTAATATGTGTATTGTTCAAGTGCTACAGCAGTGGCTTTACTTTCTCAAAATTTAATAATAATCAGAAATCCTTAGCATGTTCCTTATAATTTTTCTCCATTTTCCTCCTATGAATACACATTCTGTTACAGAGAACTAAAAAAAAAGATATGCACATGAAAGTCAAGGTTTGAAAAGTATATATATAATTTTCCTGCTACACTACAAGTGGGATGGAGAAAGGTGAGTTTTCTGGCTGTCTTGGCTTTCCTGGGCCTGATAAAAGTATCCAGGCTTATCAGGCACTTCTCCTGTCTCAGCAAACTTGTCTAGAAATAATTACATGGGACATGTTTTTTTATAATCGAGACAGTAAAGTCTCTGCTATTCAACGGTGAGTGTAATTTTCCATTACAATACTTCACCTATAGACACAGCAGATCCTTTTTCTCTCAGGATCTAAATTAATTAGAGGTTTTTATCCTATGTAAAAATTCCTTTGTGATAATCTGTTGTTTTGCGTGCTATGGCGGAGGTTACATGAGATCACTGCAGCCTGATCTGGCAGCAAGAACCTGTGAAAAGTTCAGAGCTATTATCGGTGACAATCCTGTCCATGGGGGAATTGCAGGTGAAGTCATTTGTCCCCCAATGACCCTTGAAGCCCGTGTCCCATCTGCCTCAGGCTGTGGAGCCTCTAAGAGCCTGGGTGACTGGTGCCTCGTGCATTTCCCCACGAGGATGAAGCCCCAGTGGCACAAAAGGGGTGCTCCTGCTTTGAGGAGCAGTTGTCCAAAAGATACCTTGGGAGCTTCTGCATCAATGGGTAGCTTTTTGGGGTTTAAAATCTGGATTTTGTAGAGGAAAAAATGAGAATGGATATGTGAAAGCTCTCCTGTTAGGCAAGATATTATAGACTCTGTGTTCAAGCTGCATTTTAATTAAGGGTATCAAAAATAGAGAGTGTCATACAGACTGAACGCTAGGGATGTTTTAACAGGCAGAAAGAACGACAAGTGAGAGCTTAGCAAACTAATACAGGCTTGGAAAACAAGATTTGATGACCTTTTAATCACTGGCTTTCTCAGTGTGTGGAGAAAGATCATTTATTTTTCCAATGCTTCAGTGTTTTTCTGTACAGTGGAGATAATAACACTGCTTGAAATAAGCCTTTTAGGGAGAATTGTTAAATATTGGCAATTGCTTACAGATTTTGATCAAAGAATCACACTAGCTATTTACTTTGGACAGGTAAATGCTATGTGTAGATACGGAATTTCAAAGTATAATAGGTCATGAAATCATGATATGGCATTCCTCTCAGTCTCATGAACTAAAAAAGCCAACTGGACATGAAAGAGCCTTTGACAATCTTCAGAGGAAAAGACAAGTTAGCACCTTTAAATCTGAAATTACAGATAAATACATTTTCCTTCTTTAAACCCCCTGTAGCTCCAATTAGGGATTCTACTTCTCACTTCCCTCCCAAAGTGTGGCACAATGCTGCTATGCATTATTGAACATGCTGCTGTGCCTTACTTGACCCCAGAGGTGACTGCTTCTTGGCACTGGATGAAATGAGTCACACAGATTCCTTGAGTACTTCACTGAGAGATTGTGACTAGCTTAATTAGAGAATGCTCAAGAAGTGTTGTGAGATACTTGGATTACATGCATTATGTAAGGCCAAATTAATTATGAGCATTAATACAATCTTGAACTAAAGAGTAATTTGAATAATGGATGAAATAATAACAAGATCCTTTTGAGTCATGTACAGCATGCTTTGCTTCTCCATATAAAATACCCCCACATCATTTAAAATGTTTTTGTGGAGCAGAGCAGGGCAGGGCCCCTCAGAAGTGCCAGGAAAATGCACTGCCAGATGTGAGTTGTCGCTGAACTCCAGCACTCATTTCTTTGTTCACCTTTCAAGCACAAGACAACCTGTTCCCTACCACAGGGCTGCCTGCAGGTGCCTTGATGAAACACGCAATGAGGAGCCTGCCAGACAAGGGGGGGTTGTTTGATTTTGTTCTGAAGTTTGGGGAGTTATCTTCATTCCCTCTGAACACCTGCAGTGACATGGCACACCCATCCTTGTCCTTGGGCGAAATCCTGGCATTTCTGAAGTCAAAGAAATCAAAGAAAGCTTCCCTTTGTTCTTTCAGTGGAACCAAGATTCCTTCATATGTTTCTGTGCCATGTTCTTTCAGGTAAGGAAACACTGAAATGCTGGCAATGACATGAATTTATGTAGCCATGTAGTCAATTTCCCTCCAAAAGTAGAAAAATCAGACTGAACATAAGTGACAGATCTCCAATTCTGTCTTGACAGTTGGATGGCCAGCATGGGTTTCCACTGCAGCTGTTTGCATGGTAAGCTTTATACATTTTGTGGCTACCTAGAAAGTTTGGTAGCAGGTTTACTTTAATGAAACCTGAACACATGGAGATCAGATTTCTAAGTCTAAACTTTGTATATTGCTAGGCTGGATTCTTTTGATTAAACACACATATCCACAGTATATTAAAGACATCTATTCTAGGATGAACTGAGTTACTCCCTAGACCTGCTTTGACTCCTACAGGGAGTCTGCAGTAACTGACTACAATTAGTCACATGCATTTTATACTTTTATAATCGTTCTTTGTAATTACTCTAGGGTTTTAATGAAATGGGGCTGGATTACTAAATTATTTAATGTTACTGAGCTAGTTACCACAGAAACATGAGCAGAGAATTGCACTTTAACTTTAGACACAGTGCATCTCTGCAAAATTTTCACTTTGATTACTACCAAATGAAATATTTCAATTGAATAACCATTTCTTTTCAGGTATTGGACAAATATCTCTAACTACTCTTCACACAAGCTCTACTTATGAGGCCAGAATTCCACATGCCAACTTCCTTTTAATGTAAAACCAGGGGTGACTGTCTAAAAGCCAAGCATATAAATGGGATACTGAACATTTAGTTCTAGTCCATTTATTTTTGTTTACTTCTGTGCTTCATTATAATGAGATACACGTTTTTGTGTATCGGGGACTATAATTACTCGTGTCCATAGAGCAGCTCACCAGAGAGTATAATTATTGCTCACATGTTGGCTCAAGGCAAGAATTAGACTCAAAAGTCTGACACAGTCATTACTCCTACATTTTAATTTGTTCACCTCCTGGTAGCACCTAACAGATCACCTATGCCTGTCCTAATTTTTCAATACCAAGAGATTAAACTCCTACCTCTGTATCCTTTTTAGTGAGGGAGGTAGTCATACCTGAGAATGAAGCTGGCCATACTCACAAAGACACAGAGCTGGTTCAGGGACAGGAAAGGCACACAGGGCAGCTGCCCATGTGTGCAGCACCGCCAACACCACAGATATGTCTGAGGCTACACAGACACAATCGATGGTCCTGGGTGCACAGGGTTGGAGGGTGTTCTCTTTCTTTGGAAAAATCAAGCAAGGTCTTGGGGTAATCTATGCATCTGCCACAGCTGGAGAGATTTATTCAGGCTGGAAGTGACATAGCCATTGCTTATGAGCTATGTGTAGACCAAAAACTGGTTTGATGTAGCTGCCAAAGACTCCTTCAAGACAGGGGCTTCAGCAGGGATGGCCAGAGAGCCGGCATTGCATGCCCTCTGTAGGTTCCACACATGCCCATCTATCTCCAGGTGCAACTTGCTCCAGAATTCAAAAGCACTTTTAGCACAGGAAGACACTGGATGGCCCCTTACTCACCTGAGGAATGGGAGCAGACGAGGGCTGCTGCCCAGCACAGGTGCCCATCCACTGCTGTTACACTGTCCTGTGCACTGCTGACACTTCTGGATTCTTCTGTTTTCTGTCTGGGCTACCATTAAATTTCCTGAGAACTCTCACAGTTCAGCACAACAAAAATCTTCAGCCTTTAACACAGTGTATTGAGTTTGTGGATTGTGCTGTATGTTGGGCTAAACCAAACAAGTTATGCCTGATAAAGCAACAAAAAACTTTAAACATCTCTCCTTTGCCTATTACCAGTGAATCCTGGGTCTTTAAATAATTGAAAAATATCCAGTTTTTTTGGGCTGACTTGCTCTGGCTATGTGTGAAGACTTTCCTTCACAGCAGGGAGCCCTGACCATCTCAGTGCTGTATTGCAGGGCATATATGCATAGTTCCCATTATTTTGGGAGCTACAGGCAGAGTTACAATGCTACAGTTGGCCAAGATTTCTCCAAAAGGCCCTGGAAAGGTACATGAGCCTACACAGAGATGACTATGCTGCTTTCCACCCTATGGCTGAGTGAATAAAGGAACCACTTTTTCCTCTATACTCATACAACTAATTACAAAACAATAATATTTTTCCAGAAAATTGTCTCTATTACAGCAATGTTGGAAGTGGTGAAGTTAGACTAAGTCAGTTGTGAACATTAAAAATTCTGTTTTAATATCTTTTAGTAATAAATGTTCACAAACAAGCACAAAGTAAGTTTGTTCTCTATATTTTAAATTCATTTTTCCTCTTTAGTTCTTAAGATTGATATCTCACTATATGATTTTAAGTGGTTTTACAAAATTGATTCAAAAGAAATGATTCTGTGAAGTTTGCATACTCTTGATATATATCTTTGAAATTATTTGTTCTTGTGTATGTTTTTAGTTATGGAATAAAGATTGCTTAAACTTTTATTGAGACAATTCAAGTAATTTCCTTATAACTAAATGAAAAGCACATCATTAAAAGAAGATTTAAAGGCAAGGAAAAAGCCTTTCATGAGAGCACAAGTCTTGAATAATTACTTCAGCTCTGGCAGTGAATTCTTAGTTATTTAATGAAATCTTAGTATGCAGTACTTTATCCCATATGTGTCAGGAGTTTTCAGTGAGAGAAAATGAATTTTGGTCCTAATGTGTACTCTGGGAGTGAGAGGCACATGGCAAATATTGTAGCAGGACATTTTAAACCTTATTTGCTCAGGTATCCTGGCGGGATGCCACTGTGGCTCAGCTGCCTCTCTTCACCCTGCTGTGTTCAGCCCAGCCCCTCTTGCCCGTTCCGTGCAATGCTCTGAGGCACCGCCACGCTGCTGCCACGCCTGAACATGCAGAGTCTGCAGTCAAGTGTCTGCACTGAGGCTGCAGTTCCTCCCTCCTAACCTCGGCTTTCTAAAGGTTAGACATACAGACAGTAGTCTATTCCCCTTCCAGCTAATGGAAGGAGACAGGAACAGCTGGCCGAGATTTCTCTGGGTGGACCTCACCGCTCTCCAAAGGTGGCCGTCCTGCACCTACAGGGACATCAGCTGGCTAACGCTAACTGCATGTGGCATTGCCAGGTCTCAAGAGTTTGCAGAGACAGAGCTTGACCTTAATGTGCACCAAAATGATTTTAGCATTAACAGGACCTTTTTTGGCAAGCACGTTGCTCTGCATAAGGAAAGATCTGCACATGGTCCTCCCAGCACCTGGGCCTAATATCTCAAATCTTACAGATTATGAGATGCAAGAGCAATATAAACAAAAAGTTTTCTCAGTGATGAAGAAACATCATTAGAAGCTAGCGAAATACTTTTCTAGACCATTTAAAACCATTTTGCCAATAGGTCTAGTGCAAACTAAGTTAACTCAAAAGGACTATGAATACTGATCTTTGAAAATTAATAAAATAAATAAAACAACACTAAAATTACCTGAGCAAAATTAAAGTAAAAGTAGATTATGTATATTTCCCAAAGATAATTGCTAGAAGTATGTTAGTACAAAGGGGAAATAGAAAATCATATTATTTATATCTCAACACATTTAAAGTAGTATTACATAAGACATTCCAGTAAGTCCAATTAAAAGCCATATAGCATAGAAAAACAGTGATCTCATTCTTTGAAGTGTTTCCTAATAAATAAGTGAACCACTGAGTAAGTTCTTCTAATTCATAACCTGCACAGAAGAAGATAAGGGTAATCAGTAGGACAAAAAACATCTGTCAGTATTCAGTATGAAGTTCTTGTTTGGTGCTAAATTAAACCTTCTGAAGCTTTTTTCCCCTGTCACTACTCTTTGATTTTTTTTATGTTAAAGGTATATTTGAATAGAAAGCCATTTGGAAATATGAAATAATCCAAAATTTGATTAAATATATTTATCACAATGTGATTTTTGAAGACCTTACAGTTTAGTGAATGAATTTTAAGCTCTTTTTGAAGAAAAAAATTACTTGCTTTCTTTCTAGCACTACCAGTTACCTTTTTATAAATACACTTTCTGTACCTTATTTTTTCGTGATAGAGTTGTTTTGACTGATGCCACAGTTTTAAAAGTCAGTGAAAAATCTATTTCACTGAAGTGGAAGCCCTGATCAGACATTGTTTTTTCTTCTTAAAACTGAAACAAGTATAAAAGCATGTCTCTTGGAACATTTAGATCAACTTTTTTTTCTGCTCATGAACAAAGAATTCAGGAGTGGAGGAAAAAGACAAAGGCTTTCTCTGTGACAGGAGACAAAGGCAGGGAAAAAGCCCCAAAACAAAACAATAAAATCCCCCACAGTTTCTCCTTAAAATCCTTAGAAGACCAACTCTCCCTCTCACTTTGTGTTTTGTGGATGGAGAGGTTTGAGCTGATTGGTGACAGAGTTGGGTTAGCATAAGGACCATTTATTGAAGTGAGGAAAAGTAGCTTTTCAGATCAAATACTTCCATATCTTTTTCCTCTTCCAGTGGTTTCTCAGTACTGTTTTCTGAAACAACATGACTATGTTGATTACTGCTGCAAGAAAATTGTTCAGCTGACAAAGATTTCAGAGTGCATATTATCAATTTGTATGAGTCAGACCTTTGTTGGCAAAATCTCAATGGAATTGCAAAATATAGTTTTCCAGCTCAGCAAACTTGTACCAGCCATGTACAACTCTAAGCAGAATGCCAGTTCCATGCATCACAGTAAAGGTTTTCAGCATGTTGCAAAACTCATCCCTAGTCGTTTCTGTTCCAGTAATTCAGCATGTTTATTGTAGCAAGTTTTTGCTTGCTGATAAAAAATTCCTTTTTACATGGTGTTCATCTCAGAAGATGCAAAAAGAAACGATGTGAATGTGAGCGTGTATATACACACACATACACACACACTTACCCACACACGAGCTCTAACACATACACGCAACCTCAGCCAGACTCCTCATATCTATGCCCAGAATTAAAAAGAGGAACTGTTTCACACGAGAGCATACAGATGCTCATACTGAACTGAAAAGGTGGAGATATTTTTCTTAAACTGTTCCTCTTACTGTGACCACTGATATAATGGACAGAGCTCTCCTATCTGTCATCAATTAATTTTTTAATTGCTGCAGACGAAAGCTAGATTTAAACAGAAGTCCTGGAGGCATGAAGTTTCATGTAACACTTCAGTAAACAGCAAGCTTCACCAGTTTAGCTTTCATTTACTTGTGAGGAAAGTATCAAAGAATGTGGAGATTTTATTTGATCTGTTTACAAAATTTTAGAGATCAATGGCAAAAATCAAGGTATAATAGTATTACTGATTGATACAAAAAACTTAGAATTAGTGAATAAATTTGAATTAAAATGTCCAAAACTTCCAAAATTTTTAGGAGAATGGATTTCTTCTAAAAGCCTTTTTTTTTTCAAAATTTAACTTAGCAGTGCTCAATAAAACTGAAAAGCTATTAAGCTAAGTGAATAAACTATCAGAAGCTATCCACTTTTTGGTTAGTCAGCATCTTCACAATCAGTTATAACAACGGCCCTGGTGTCAGATTGGGAAAACTCATGGCTGTAGATAGGATCTTAGAGAAGAAATTTCAATGTCAAAATAACAATTGGTTTCCATGTAGCTTTAAATTTTCATTTTGCTTCCTTAAATTAATATATTATATATTATTAATTCCTTAAATTATATTTTATTCTCTCATATACCGAGGAGGAGTTAGGCAAATTTAGCAACAATATTCTGGATAGATGGTTACGCATAACATACTGAGTATTGCAACAGGATGTGACATGCAGCACATTGCAAATTGCATAAATCATTAAGTGTTTTAATGTTAAAGGCACTTGAGCAATTTATGCAATTTACAGGTTAGTCCACAAGTCAGTGTTTCAGGAGGAATATTATACCACTATGGGTTGTTGAACAATGTCAGTGGTCAGTTCCCTTCTTTTTCCACTGCCTTATTTTGTGGTTGTCATTAGTGATATTACTTAACGCTTTATTGAACCTCCATTTGCCTGTTTTCTCACTCTCACAGAATAATATGAATGCTATTACCTTTAAAATGTAGTGTCATTATGAATACTTGCTTAAGCACACAAAAATTGCTTGGGTTCAGAGGGCAGTAAATAAGGAGTCAAGCCAATCTCTGGTGCTACTGTCAAAGCCTTCTTATTTTTCTGCTTAGGTTTGTACCTACATGGAGTCCTTTGATGGCATTGTTCAAAAGAATGCTGGGATCACATTCATAATTTCTGATGATTTTGTAACAGTATACACTCCACTTCATCATCCTAGAAAATTAAGAAAGGAAAAGAGAATCGTGGGTTTTGTTCATCCCTGTTCAGCATACAAAATGTTATTCCAGTCTATCTGAAGTTCTACCTGATAGTTTTAGCATTGAGTGATTATTGAAATACACACAGAACAGAAAGGAGAATCCTATTAACTCAATTAAAATTGAAACACAAATGTCAAGTACAAAAAAATCCCACTAATTGTTAACTATTACTTTAATATAATCCTGTTCTGTAAGGTAGCTGTGAAAGCAAATTACCTCCTTGTTGGAGGAAATACTAAGCCAAATGCTATTACTGTATCCTCTGATTTTAAAAGAAGATGCACAATGTCAAAAGGTTTTATTCCCAAAAGGTATCTGACATTTTATTTTTCATTATGCCTCTTTGTATGTGTTACAAGATTTATTTTGATGCAATGAATGGAAAAAAGAGGACACTAGAAATAAAAATTGAAGTCAAGGCAAAAATAAACTATCTATAGTCAGCATTTCTGTGCAAAAATACCAAATATCCCTGGCAGTGGGATAATTATCTGCTTTGTGTGACAAAGGGTATATGAGGCACTACCTCACCACAAACTGTATGGGCTTTCATTGCTGGTACCCAGTCTTCTCAGGTCCATGCAGCACAGAGTCCACCTGGAGAGAAGCTCCAGCTCCAGCTGCAGATCCACATCTCTGTGTCCCCTGACCTGGTCACTCTTGTCACATGAAATCTTCAAGGTTAGCATGAAGTAACTTGTTCTGCATCTTTAGGGAGGCAGGACAGGAACAGCATGTCCTACCCGGGGCTGGTGCAAGCAGTGTTTGTTTCATTTTTTTTATATCATGATTTCCTTTCATCACCCACTGATTCAAAGAATGTAATTAGACTAATACTCAATAAGAAACCACTTCATATTACATCCATGAGCAGTATTATTGTAGTGCAAATTCCTGCCAGTGAATGGAGGATGGATAAACAGAGACATTTTTCTCATGTGCATTTGTCTTACTAATAATAACAATAAGCAACGTCAGTTGTCTTCTTAGACAGGTTGGGGAACACAACCAACTCCAGCTGCTCATTATTTCATTTACACAAGTAGTCTTTGCTAAACAGGCACATATATCCTCACTGCACAGACAAGACAAGATTGATGGAGATAAAAAAAACCCGAAGACAAACCCAGAGGGACTGCAGATATTTATTTAATCACAGGACCATTTTCATAAGGTATTTGCTCACTTGAATTCAAACCTGTTCATAATAAGGAATAAGCAATTCACTGAAATTTGAGAATTAGACATCAAAACAAGTCTGTTGCATCTGATGAAGTAAACTGAAAAGAAAATTTCACAGTCTCCGGAACAGTCAGAGGTAGAAATCCTTCCTCTTCATTACCCTCCCCCAGATTCTTACACCTTGTCTCCAGGAATATCTCACATGAGAAAGAAACTTGTCAATTATCAAAACTTTAAGACTAGGATTAAATAGAAAATAGCATGTTTCAAAACAAATGCAGTAAAGAACAATGGCAGTAATAAAAGCAGCCTTATGCTTCATTTTAGTATTTCCTCATTTTAGTTATTGGTTTCCAATATCAGCATCCCATTACAGTCTAAGCTACAAAGACTTCAGGATAATATATCTTCCTTTAGGCACCAGTGTTTGCAGGGAAAAGGACAATTTAGTATTCTAAAACCAGTGGAACTGTGTGGGCAGTAAGGAAGAGGGGCTTATCTGTAGATTTACTGTGAAACAATTATGCTCCTGCAAGCTCTAAATCCCTCTCCTACTCACAATTAAAGGCATAGATAACTTCCTAATGTACAGCAGCTGGCAGATCAGATGATGGAAAGCCAATATCTATCACTCTCTGTTTACTTCTTACTTTGTATGGGGAAAATCAGCCATATGCAGAATCCATTTGGGATAAAAAGAGTTTGGGTAGCAGTGCATAGTATGAAACTGTTTCATCCATCAACTCTCTCCAGAAAGACAGGACTGGATTTTCATTTGCAGGGCAGAGGAGGAGATATCAAAGGAGGAAGCAATCAGTTCAATAACAAAGGGAAAACTCTCAAGCAGAATTTTAAGCTCCTAAATGACTTCCTGAAAGGCTCTTGCACAGCTCCTTATTGGTTCTTTTGTTTGCCTTCAGAAAGGCAATTGCCAGAAAACTTGATTTCAATTTGAAAGACTTCATTCATAAAGAATGCGGTGTCAAAGAAAACAGTGTGGGACATTAAATGGTACAGTGAATCAAATCTTGTGGACTTTCTTCAGAGTTTGTGTTTTACAGCCTATAAAAAACTTTAACCAGACCTGGCAGAATCTTTAGCACTTCAGGAACCCCAGAATTTGGCCTGCTGGGTTTACCTGTGAAGCTCTTACCTCCAACTTGTAAACAGTTTGTACATCTAAATTCAGTTTATGTCACTAGCAAAATTAATCCAATCCACCAACAAAGCTCACTTTTAATGCACATTACTGTTCTCTTATGTCAGAGAAAGCTATGAAAGTGATCCTGCTGAATCCAAAGCATCCTATGGCTCTCCTAAAGCCCTTCGGAGGCAGAGAGACTTGCCCACTGCAGCAGGAGGGATTTAGTGCCGGCAGACTCAACATCTATGATACTTGGATTGTCAGCTTAAGTACTTTAAAACTTTCTTGTGTGTCCTTATTTTTCCTATTAATCTCTTATCATATGCAATGTAAAAAGCAGACTGACAAAATAAATTGTGGAAGTAGGAATCCAAATGAGTAGTTTGGCTTGCCTCCAAAATATCAGTAAAAACAGCCCCATTTTCATACTACTTTTCAAATTTCTGTATTCCTTCTCCCCTTCACAGGAGATTCCTGGGTGATCCGTACTTGCCATAAAGATTTTGCAAGGAATTTTTTTTAGGGGGATTTAATTAAGATGTTTAGTAATAGCTCACTTTTGTTAACTCAAGCACAGCATCACCAACCAGGCAAGGGAGGGGATTGTCCTGCTCTGCTCTGCACTGGGGTGGCCTCACCTCCAGTCCTTTGTGCAGTTTTGGGCACCATGATGAGACAAAGTCATTAAACTATTAGAGAGTGTCCAAAGGAGGAGGGCCAGGAGGATGGTGAAGGGCCTTGAGGGGAAGCCGTGTGAGGAGGGGCTGAGGGCACTTGGTCTGTTCAGCCTGGAGAAGAGGAGACTGAGGAGAGACCTCACTGCAGCTACAACTTCCTCATGAGGCGAAGAGGAGGGGCAGGCACTGATCTCTGCTCTGTGGTGACCAGTGACAGCACCTGAGGGAATGGCCTGAAGCTGTATCAGGGGAGGTTTAAGTTGGATATCAGGAAAAGATTGTTCACCCAGAGGGTGTTTGGGCACTGGAACAGGCTCTTCAGGGCAGTGGTCACAGCACCAGCCTGACAAAGTTCAAGTGTTTAGACAATACTCTCAGGCACATAGTGTGACTCTTGGGAATGGTGCTCTGCAGAGCCAGGAGTTGGACTTTGATGATTCTTGTGGCTCCCTTCCAACTCAGCATATTCTGTGATTCTATTAGTAACTGAGGAGACCTACACCTTGCCCTCCATCTGCCAACACTTCTGGGTCTAAATCCCGAAGCCTGATGTTTCAGACTTGCTGTATGAGCAAAGCTGCATGAAACAACTTGCACACACAGTGTGCACTTGTCTACTCAGTTGTCTGCTTGCCTGGCCCAGCAACTGCACAGAAGCCTGACAGATTCCAGCTAAGAGCTGGAAAGCAGCAGGTCCTCTGTTGACGTCAGAAGGAAACATACCAATTTCCTGGGCACTAACCCAGAGGCCCACTGCTCTAAGGGATATGCGAAAGGAGCTGCATCAGACCAATGAGAAATCTTTCTTGAAAAAAGAGTCTATTCCGCTCATCTCCTGATAATACAAGCTACTCCTTGACCTCCAAAACATTTACCTAAGGGGACACATTATCTCAGTTTTCAGAAAATCTGGGTGCCTTTCACACTGTTGTTTCTCAATGACTGAAATGAAGTCAAAACCACTGTGTCAAATGTGCTCCTTTAGGATTACATTTCAGTCTCTGTGAGACTGGCACAAACAAGTAATGACCATGGCAGATAATGACCAACCAGTAAGTTACTTCCTCTTTATTCACTGACACTTAACTGAAGTGACTGAATATCACCCTCCCAGAAAATGGTATCAAAAAAGCAGGTTCATCTGGTTTTCATCCAACTGGCTGTTTAAGTCTTGGCAGCGGTGTTTCTATATTTGGAAAGAAAGGGCACTTGCTTTGATCTTACAAATGTGTATCATTATTTTTTTAATCAGTTCAATTGTACCTGAGTAGTGTGTTTTTGTGCTTAAACATATTGTGCAGAGACTTTCATCAAGGAAAACAATAAAAGGAATTGTAACAATTCTTGTTTCCAGTTTCTATAGAAGAAGCTTCTACAGTTACTTCTATCCAGTTTCAGAGTCTTTGTGTTAATTTCAGTTGTTATCATTAGTAACTATTTAAACAAGAATACATTTCTTTATGAGGCTTTGGAGGTTTATTTTAATGTTAGATATCAGAATACAGCGACCTGTTTCAACAGATTAAAAAGCATGCTTTAAAATGAGATGCTGCTATATTGGGTGTGTCTGAGACAAGGTTAGTTCTCCCCACTGCAGCCCTCATAGTGCTGTACATTGTAGGGGTATCTAGAAAGGTGTTGATAACACAGCATCAGTGCTGTCCCTCAAAAACTCCCTCTGCTGCACCCAGTAGATTGGGGGTGGGCAATATCTTGGAAGGGGACATACCCAGGACAGCTGACCCAAAGTAACCAAAGGGACATCCATACCATAGAACATGTGCTCAGCAATAAAGGCTGAGAGAGGGTGAGGAGGGGAGTTCATTAGTACAGCATGTGTCTTCCAAAGCAACTGCTATTCATACTAAAGCCCTACCTGTGAAGCGGCTGGATCACCTACCGATGGGAAGTACAGAAGAAATCTTCTGGTTTTCCTTTGCTTCCATGCACATCCTTTGCTTTTGCTTTATAATAAACTGCCTTTACCTTCAATCAGGACTTTTTCTGCTTCTTATTTTCTCCACCTGCATCCTGCCAAGGAGGGAAGAAATAGGATGGCTTGGAAGGCACCTGGCACCCAGCCCAGGTCAACCATCACAAATATCCAATATTTTTAGCGTCTTTCAGAATCAAAGGTGCATTTACCCTTACAATTTTTGTAACACGTTTTTTGGTAGTATTTATAACTAGGACATCAGAGAACTCACTACCAAGCATGACTGCTTACTTTTTTTTCTCTTTGAAATAGTTAGCAGATTGTTCAATGTGCTAATCATCATGCTAGAAACTTTAGCTTCTATGTGATCCTAGAAATCAAAAATCAAACTAGGGAAAAATCACGAAGAGGACGGGAAATTTTCCAATGCATACATTTACCCTGTAGGTTTTGTGGAGGCTCAAAATTATTTTATGATCTTATTATTTCTTTATTTTAAATTGAAAATACAAGTCCATGCTTTATTATTTGTTTGTTTTAGATTGAACTTAGTCACCTAGCAATCCAATGTTCATGATTTCCTGATATGAATAACTCAATAATTCCTTTAAAGGATTTGCTTTGAAATCTCACTGTCTAAGCCAAGTCCAATTTGAGTGGTATTTATGATTTTATAGTGAAGGACCTGTCCATTTTTGAATTATAAAGTTCTATTTTCAAGGAAATTTATGTCATCTTCTAATTCCTTCAGAGAAAACGGAATTATTTTTTTTAGAGTTTCTCATATTTGACAGGATTTTGCAAGGTTTCTGTGAGCTACTTAGATATTTCACAGGGGCTTTCTTAGCCTTGTGGTGCAAGCTTACTGCATTTAAGTCATGCAACTGTAATTTAAGCATAGAAAATCAGTACGGGATGACATTTGACACAGTACTTACCAGCAACTCTTTCAGTTACAAATTGTGTAGTATCTCTATTTGTGAGTTCTGTTAGAAAAATATAAATACTCTCTCCTGGAAACAGGCAAAGAATTTAGGTTTGAGGAACAGTGGTTTGGACACATGTCAGAACCTACTCTATTTAATTTATAATCAATTTAGCTAAGCACCCAGTTTTTCAAAACTGAATTAACATCTCTCGTGTATATATCTTTGGAAAATACAAATTCTGATGTTGTATATGGCTGCAACCTGATTTACAGCTGTCATTTCACCAAAGAAGGAGAAAAAAACCATTGCATAATTTCAACCCATCAAAATAAGTCCTCCAGCAAGTGAAGTAAGGCTCTGTAAAATTTAGTTGATGAGCTTTGAGGGTAATATAAATGGAAAGCAGCCACTTTTGAGAAAGGCAAATTAATGGAAACCAACTTCTCTTTGATGTCTCCAAATTCTTTGTTGCTCCAAGTTCTCTGTCAGCTTTATTGAACTTTCGCTTTATTGAAGACAGTTTCTTCATCTTACAGTCTTTCTTACTCTTACTGTCTAAATTTAAAAGGGTTTGGTATTTTCTGCTAATGGAGTGTCCAGTGGCTATCAGGTGACCTATTTCCTGTGGATAATTAGCTGAAATCATCTTGAGTATGATCAATAACACTTGGAAGGAGATATGGTTAAAAAACATTACTTACTTTAGTAAAGACTATGTGTATAAATTGCATTTTTGCTTCGAACGTAACAAACAAGAAAACCTAGTGGATGATCTTGGAAACAAATATTAACACACTGAAGAAGGCTAAACAAATTAACATCTACGAAAGTATCTAGGTTAAAAAAAGTTGGCAAAACTTCAGTCCAAGTTAGTTGCTAAGTAGTATTTTTCTTAATCACATGGGTCAACTAGGTTAACTAACCTTATTAGGTAGTGTGCTGGTTTGGACAAATTTGGAGGAAAATATCCTCTGATAGAAGGCAGGTTACAACCACGCCTCCCCCACCAGGTTCAGGAAAAAAAATTTTTCCTTGGAGGAAAGTGAAAGAGATAAAAAAAATTATTTAACAAACACACAGGAAAAGGATAATAATACTAAATTATAAAACCTCTTGCTGTGGAGAGGAACTGGGGAAGATTTCAGAGTCCTTCTGTGGGTGTGGTCTCTCTCCTCCTCCTCAGAGCTGGGTCGGCGTGGGCCAAGCTCTGGGGCCTTGGTGGAAAATTCTCCCAGTGTGTTCTGATGTTGAAAGAGTCCAGAAGAGAAGAAGGGAATAACTGTAATCCCAGGAAAACAAAGCTCAACTCTCTGTCTCCCTCTGGAGAAAAGGAGCCAAAAGCTGGCTGCAAAGCAAGAAGGTGCTTCCTCTGCTCTTGCTGCTGCAGCAGGGGAACACAGAGGAGTGTGTATCAGCATCCTTGAACAACTGCTTTGAAAAGTTCACTCGGTTTTTTCTCTCCCCCGTCTCGGGCTCAGTCTAAAGGCACAGAAAGGCACAAAATTAATTTCTGGGCATAGAGCAGCAATAAGAGATACACATCATAAAGTCACCCCAGGACAGGGAGAGTGCTAGTAAAGAAGTTGGAGACAAAAGTTTAATTCCCTTACTCTGTGGTCAATTTCCTGTGTCACTCTGTTCGATAAAATTGAAGCAATAGCGCTTTCTTACCAAAGAGATGCAAGCAAAATAGAAGGATCATAGATCATAAGATCATAAGATTATAAAATAGTTTCAGTTGGAAGGGATCTTAAAAGATCATCCAGTTCCAACCCCCTTCCATCTGCTGGGACATCCCTTACTAGACCAGGGTCTAGTGCTCAGAGCCTCATCTAACCTGACTTTGATGGGGCATCTTCGACTTGCCTGGGCAACCTGTTCCAGGGCCTCACCACCCTCACAGTAAAGAACTTCCTCCTTATATCTAATCTAAGCCTACTCTCTTTTGGTTTGAAACCAGTCCCCATTGTCCAGTTAACACAGGCCCTTATAAAAAGTCTCTCTCTGTCTTTCTTGTAGACTCCCTTCAGGTACTGGAAGGCTGCAGTTAGGTCACCTTAAAGTGTTCTTTTTTCCAGGCTGAATAAACCAAATTCTTTCAGCCTTTCCTCATAGGAGATGTGCTCCATCCCTCTAACAATCTTGGTGGCCTCCTCTGGGCTTGTTTCAATAGGTCCATGTCTTCCTTATGCTGAGGACCCCAGAGCTGAACTCTGTACAGGAAAAAAAATACTGATCAGGAAGGAATGAAGGATGATCATTTATGGCAGTAATGAAGAGCTCAGCAGGGTCTGCAAGCTGAAACAGCACACAATGGAGAAAATACATGCCAGCAAGTAAACTCTAAAAAACATTGTAACAGCCTTTCCCACTGCACTATATGAGAGCCAAAACTAGGCTAGATAGACCCTTGGTCTCACTCACTGAGGTTTTCATTATCTTTCCAACAATTGTGTGCTTCCCTCCTTGGTGTTAACTTGACTTAGTAGTTAGAGACCCAGGTGAAATGTATTGATTGACAGTCTAAGGAATGATCTGTGGGACACTGGGACCATCTCTTTGGCTCAGTATTGACTTTAAACTGAACTAACTCCCAGAGCATCCAGGCAGTCTATCTGATCTGTTTTCCACAAATAAAATATAAGTAGCAAGGACAAGTTCATCTTCATGAATATTGGCAGAACAACTTAGCCCTGAAAACAAGAGTAGAAGTAATTCCTTATGAGGAAGAGAGGGTTTCTTAGCATATGAAGAAACAGCAGTGGCAAGAGAGGTTTCTTTGAATTTTGACAGTACTTCCAAAACTCTGGACAGTCCGAAGCATTTAAAAGCTGAAGTATTTAAATGTCTAAGACATTTAATAGCAAGGAACAGTGTTCTGACGGCTACATAAATGAATATTTCAAGTGAGAAAACAAAGGGGAAAATATATTTTTCACTTTTTTGTAGAACCTCACTTGCAATGGCCACAATTCTGGTTGAGAAGGTATTTAATTTCTATTGTGACATTTAGAGGTATAGGAACATGATGTATTGTGCCAATATGGTTCATGTTTGTTCGCTACGCAACTCTAAATTATTATCAAAGTGTAGTAAAAATCCAGTCTGGCTGGTTCTGAGGTATGGAACATAAGCAAACAGATTTCTGAATACTTTGAAAAATGTTTAGGTTGCCCTTTTACACTCCAATTCATGTAGCTTTTATCTTGACATATACCTGCCTTTGGCATGTTTGACGAAATCTGGTTTTGAAATAATCAAGTCATGCACCTTAGAACTGCCTGCCCTGGTCACAAATGTGCCACATTACGTATTTATTGACAGCCACATTGTCTCTTGAGAGAATTATTTTCATATGTGAATGGCTCTCAATGTATTCATGCACATATCTGTGTGTAGTATATGGGAATAAAGCATAAATAAAATATTAGAGTTGAAGAAGAAATAAAAATTACAAAAGCTATTGGAAAACAACTTCTCTCCAAATCCAAGGTGCATAGGAATACATGAGGATCATCTCCATAAACACATTTCTTCATCCAGTTTCACCTTAGGTTTTCACAGATCAGTGCAGAGCAAAACTTCTGATTAAACTTCAATTTAATTTTCTTACAGACCTTAAGGAAATTATATATAAAGCACATATATCAAGTATCACATGTACCCCACAGAACTCATTTCTTTATTCTCAGATATGAATTATCCAAGTAACCTACATAAGAATTTCACTCTGCTGATTTTCTGCTTTCTTTCATTGTTTCCTAAATCCTTGAGACATGAAGTTATGTAGTCAATCAAGCTTACAGTAGAGAGCAAATGAATGTCACAGTTGAAATGAAGAACTGTGCATTTATTTTACATAACATAACTGAAAGATCAAACACTGAATTATTTCAACGAAAGTCTAGAATTTAGTTGGAACTAAACTAAATAGAATTTAGTTAGAAGTGAATTTAGTTCATTTTATGAACTATACTTATACAGTAGTTTCCACAGATTTAAATGAAGTGTCCTTCCTTTTAAGAGGGGTTTTAGTGTTGTTGCAAGTCATAACAACTCTGTCTAGTCCCAAAATTACACATGTAATAAAATGTAGGTTCATTTTCATTACAGCAAATTCCTTTTAATCACTTGTTTTCTTCATAATTACAGGGTTCGGAAATCCTGGTTTCATTCTGGCTTTGGTTTTTTGGGTTTTTTTGGGGGGGGGTGTTGTTTTGGGGTTTTTTAAAATATATTTTTTAATGTTTTCTACTTATTCAGCAGAAACATTATTAAAGACAACATGGATATTTTGGCAGATGGGTGATTACCTCTTAAAACCTCCTATGGAATGGATATTTGTAGCAACTTATGGGCACATGCAATTTTCTCCCCTTAAAATATGCACAGCCCAATCTTTCCAGTTCTAATGTGCAACCGGAGTCTCCCCACATATGGACTTTCAGATTTCTGGACAGCTGCATCAGGACATAACTTGTACAGACTGATTTGAATTTTAAATTGTATCACTTGAGTCACATCATGCAACTTTTAAATGGCATCTTCATTTGTACCTGCTGGTGCTCACATTTGTATATCACCACCGCTTTATATCAGGCATGGAAACCATGGTAATGTGACCCTCTCATGCTGCAAGCAGATGCTCTTCTCTGAAGCAACAGCCCAGCTGCTGGGAGAAAGGATTTATGTCAGTCCACGGCCCTTCCCTGATGAGTGCCTGGAGCCACAGGAAGCCCAGGTTAAGAGTTTCGAAACAGATACAATATTGATTACAGCTACCTCGATCTGTTAGAATTATCTACAACCCGTCAGCTGTAAAGGGTTTTTCTGAGGGAAGTAAAGTTTCATGCAAAGGAAACAAAATTTTATCTTTGGAAGCCACTTGTTATAGTTGAAACATACTGACCAGATAAATAAAAATCACCTTCTCTGCCTCTTTAGCACAACCTGGTCACCTTGTCACTTGTGCACCTATCTATCCATCTGTCTAAAATCATGTACATATATATATATATTCACATATGTATACCTCTAAAAATGACCTATTCTATTTCTACAGCATTTGCGTTAGTAATTCATTTTCCTAGTCCAAAATATTTAGGTTTTCCTGAGGAGTGTTTTTTTCTTCTCCAATCTTCTTTACATAGTTGACAGATACAAGGAATTCTGGGCTTCAAGAATCTACACTTTTAATATTAACCTGAAGCCTACAATTCACACCAGGAAAAATGAATTAATTAATGGTTTAACCTTGTAAAATTCAGTGGGACATATTTACAATTAGAGCAAACTGACAAAACTCCTTTTAAGTGAGTGAAATGGTGACAATTTGCATGGCTGAGCAGATGGCACCCCCTCTCCTCACCTACAAGAACAGTAAAGTGTGGTAGCTTTGAGGAGAGACATTAGCTTAACTTTGAAGACTAAATTGGACTGCACAGTCTATAAGAATAGATTTATTACACACTACTAACATGTGCAGCCAGCCTGACATACCAGTGCATGACCATGATAGTGCCACAGTATAGCTGAGGTCCATAAAACAGCTTCCATGTTGGTATGCAGTGCAAAGATCGTGGCTCTTTTTTAGTAGGCGATTTCTCAGCACTACTGCCAAGGAGCCTCAGAGAAATGAAGCTGGCAAAGGCAGGTGCCATAGGGGAGATTCTTGCATGAATCAAAAATCTTACTTGTGTATAAAACTGCCAGACCACATGCTATTTCCTCCAGTGCAGATCAGAGCATGTATGTCCACATATAGCTAACAATCTCCAAAAACTCTCCCGTGATTTTACATCTGGAATACTAAAATTTTTACAAAATAGCTACTCTAACCAGTTTCTGTCCAATAACTCAGTAGTCAGAGGGCAGGCACACTCATAGTCCTTTCACTTCTGTGTCAGTGTTAAAGCCCACCTCTATTACCTTGCAGCCCAATTCACCAGGTTACAGTCAATCTTCAGGTGTTCAGGGAGAATGTCAGAGCAGAATACTGAATTTGGTTTGGTTTGGTTTGGTTTGGTTTGGTTTGGTTTGGTTTGGTTTGGTTTGGTTTGGTTTGGTTTGGTTTGGCTTGGTTTGAAGGAACTTCTAGAGGGTGTCTAGTCAGTCCTATGTTCCACTTCAAGTAAGACAATCACCAAGACAACACAGCTATTACAGCTCTTCCATCAAAGGAATGACTCTGGCTGAGACAGCACAGGATCATAGAATCATTAGGAATCACTGGAAAAGACCTCTAAGATCATTGAGTCCAACCATTCGCCCAACACGGCCAAGTCCAACACTAAATCATGTCTCAAAGTACCACATCTGCATGTCATGTAGTATCATATATAACCCCTCCCATGAAGGTAATTTGGTTTCTTATCTGAAAATAGGGCAAATTTCAGTTGTGTCTAAAGAAAAATACATGCTATCTGGACCAGGGAATCAAAAGTAGAGCCCTTATCTTACTGCCTGGTAATTACTTTTTCACCATATTAAAGCTCCCTGTAGCCTAAAGACTATTTAATTTCACCCAAAGCAGAGCATTGTCGGCAGAAGAAATTGAGACAAATCTCTTCCAGACCACCACTATGATTGCTGGGTGCAATGCTCCTTTGGGAAACAAAGTGCAAACTACCCCAAGAAAAAAGAATTTACTCTGAATCCTTTAAGCTCTGAGCTGGTTAGACAGGAGAGGTGCTAGAAGAAATAGCAAAACCACTGTGTCTCAAGTGGGCACCTGGCCTTTCTAGTGAGTGAAGTGTGATTAAGTCAGTATGTTCCAAGAAATAAAACTCATTTCATTGAAACTTATGCCTGACCCAGCTGAGTCAATAGAAAGAAATGAAAGAAATCATTGTAACCCATGATTCAGCTGACCCCTCATGCTTGCACAGAGGAATGTTAATCAAAATGTCTCAGGATTCAATCACAATAACGTAGAAATTTTAATGCGCTCAATTTTCTCTATTATGAGGTAGTTAGCTAGGACTGCTCACATGTTCTTTGGTTAAAGTTCTGTATAGAGAAGTGTAACCTAATTTTTTATACTCTAGGACAGCTATATCATAGCAATTACCTGTTTACCTCCCTTTTTATAAACTTCATGAAGAAAATCTTGTGGAACTGCAATAAAAAGTAGTAAATTAAATGAAAGCTCTTTATATGTTCTTACTTTAATTCTTCTTTCTTTTCAGATTTCTGTTGCAGTATACAAGGAAAGTCTTGCAACTCTTTTGTTACTCTTACACAAACGATGAAATGTAAATGCAGAAAATTATCTGCTATATTGTCACATTAATTTTTAAGTATTATTCTGATTACTTGCTAACATGCTTTTACTGTTTTTCTTACCTAGAGGCATAAGAATCTTTCAGTATTGATTTCCAGACAGTGAAATTTTTTGAGGGAAAGGTTTTATCTTTCCCTAGTATATACTGTCTAGAAAGGAATGGAATCCATTGTCAATAGTTTTATGTAAGAGATGACAAAGCACTGTAAAGTATCACTTCATAACTGATGGTATGATGCCTATAAATGGTAGAAAATTTTTTAGTTTCCCTATTCTCCTCATATAAGGTCTAACTTTTTATATTGCTTCTATAGAACAAGGTTTTCCTTGCATCAGATGCTGAAATGTGATCCTTTTTTTTTCCTGATGGTAATGCTTTGTTTCTGAACAGAAAAAAAGATGTCATTGCATAACTCACTGAACATCCTGAATCAGATGATTTGTTTAGAATTGCAGATTATGCTCAAAGGGCCTGCTTGAGCCATATTGGTTCCATCAGAATTACATACAAAATACAGCCATCATGAATACATTATAATCTGTTTTGAAAACAGCTTGATGCTGAGTAATGAAGAATTATGATGCCCATATTTTTTATTTTTAATTAAATATAGCACAGTAACACATGAAAAAAAGGCTCAAATGACAAGATTTTGATGCTCCTGCTCATGATTTTCACATGCTTTTCTCAGAATAGTGTATCTCTTGCCCCACATCAGCTAAACCAAACTGCAGCTATGATAGTTGAGACAGCACATTTGTGTTTTCAGACGCTTCCAGTTCCCAGGTAAATAGACATGCATTAAAATATGAGGATGTTTTATAAATTCTGACAGACTGTGGTTCTCCAAATGAAAATATATTCTTCCATGCTCAAATTGTTGTTGATACTGTAACCATCTGGTAAGAGCAGGGCATGCCTGTTTGACAGTAATGTAATCCATTTACTTTTAACAACTGATTGAAGACTCTGTTTTTTTGGGTTTATTCTTAGTTGACCACTTGGTTCTTTAAAATTATTCAGCATGTGGATTGGTTAAATACTGAGAACTCATGACCTCTAATGTGATTAAACACCTCACTGCTTTTAACTATTAACAAAAACAGCTAATTATTTTGTATGACCTTTTGTCACAAAGATATCCTTTGACTGTTCTTGGGATCAAAAGACATACTCATAAAAAGATCAAAAGAATTTCTGTGCAACTAGTAGAATCAGCTTCCTTCCCAAACTACAAACTGCTTATTTCAAACTGAAGGTTCATTTCACTGTTGTCTGACTTGAGATTACATACAGTGCTCATCATCCCATGTTTGGATAGCTTATTTTTTATTTATTGGATACAACAAAAATTTGCACCGTGCACCAATATGTGTTATATACACATTGTTCATTTATGAAAAAAGTAATGTTAGATTATGTTGCTTGGACATCACAAAGAAATTCTGCACTGAAAAGGTGGTCAGACATTGGAATGGACAGCCTAGGGAGGTGGCAGAGTCACCATCCCTGGAGGTGTTCAAGAAATAACTGGATGTGACACTCAGTGCCATCATCTAATTAACAGGGTGCTGATCAGTCAAAGATTGGACTTGATGATTTTGAAAGTCTTTTCCAACCTTAATGATTCTATGATTCTATGTAATCACTACGAATACTCACTGAATAAAGTTAATGCAAGTTCTATACATCAGTTTTTAAAATGTATTCTTCAATAGAACAGGAGCACACATCTCAGTGAT
The DNA here is from genome assembly GCA_026261815.1 of Monarcha castaneiventris obscurior. Classification (NCBI taxonomy): domain Eukaryota; kingdom Metazoa; phylum Chordata; class Aves; order Passeriformes; family Monarchidae; genus Monarcha; species Monarcha castaneiventris. Next base: position 5,731,371 of record JAMPIT010000624.1, on the reverse strand, counting down.
TCTGCAGCTGATTGTGCCCAGATTTTGCTGCTTTCAGATGAATAAAAAAGTCATTAGAGATGCTCTGTTAATGGTGGGTGTACACCTGATTATTTTCACCTTGAAAATATTGGGATGCTTCAACTTATTTTAAAAGCAAACCTAAAAAATGTAGTAAGTTGTACCTTGGCTGGTATTCTGAAAGCTGTGCACAGTAACTTTGCAAGCTCAAGAAAAATTTCTCCTAACTACTACTAGCTCCAAATTAAAAAAAAAAAAAAAAAGGAGCTGTTCACCTAAAACTGAATTTATACAGCTCTTCTTTTTTTTTATTTATGTAGTTTAAGTACAAAACAATAAAGTGAAAAACATTCCTCCAGACAGCTGCCTAATGGTAGAAGGCCTCAGGATTTTTAGGTGCCTCTCAATAAGCCTACAATTGCAAGCAGAACTGGTACTCTCAGAAAAAGCAAAGCCACTTTCTTTTTCAGAACAGTAATAATGTTGCCCCTGCCTAATACTACTTTTTAGATTCAGCTCTCTGTATACAGATGACAGGTTTGCAGGTAAAAGCACTGATGTCTCTGAATCTTTTATTTCTGTCTCAGTTGTAAAGATTATATGAAAATATGGATGTTCCAGTCTACATAATGAGTGTCCAGTTTGCAAAGCATCTCCATCTCTTACATTAACAAAAAGATGCACAGAAAACGATAAAGTGTAGCTGCTGATATGTCACTGCAATAGAAGACTGGAGAATGTTTTGTTATTTTTTTCCCTCTGAGTTTCACTGAGAAATAAGTAGTGCTGTCAGAATGAAAATGCTCTCTAACTTATTCTGTCTAATTTGTTTTTATCATTTGAAATCTAAAATGAAAGTTCCAATGTGTTAAGAGTTTTCCATAGTTGGGAAGGTACATTTTTCAAAATAAAAAAAAGAAAGTGTGTATTAGCTCAGAAATTTTTCACTATGTACACTGAGGAAAAATAGTTTATTGAGGAGAAGAACATGATAAAAATAGTGCTGCTTAGATTAGCCAAGAAATGGGCATGAGGGTTTTAAAAGCATGTATTGTTTGTCACATCTGAATACTTCTATGTTCGGAAAGACTGACACCCCCCCCCCACCCTTAAAAACTTGATATATTGTGATAAGCCTAACTGCACCTAATGCATCTGACTTCATCTCTTCTCCTGTCGTCCCTCCTCAGCCTCCTCAACCAAGAATTAGTAAAACTTTCTTTGGGCTGTCAAGCATTAGAACAGGCTGCCCGGGGAAGTGGTGGAGTCACCATCCCAGGAAGTATTTAAAAGAAATGTAGATGTGCCACTGAGGGACACGGTTGAGTGGTGGACTTGGAAGTACTCAGTGAGTGGTTGGAATTGATGATCCTAAGGGTCTTTTCCACCAAAATGATTCCATCATTCTATGTCTCTATAGACGCCATTTCTGACCAAGAAGACTTAACATAGCCTTTTCAGCACAGTTTGTGTAGGGAATGTAATTTTTCATAGAAAGACTTAATTTCTTAACTGTCGAGCTTGGCTCACAGAGTTTCCATTAAAATGCAGCGTCTATTTCCAATGCAGTATTAAAAAAACACTGTTCTGAAGTTTCATGATCCCATTTCCTCTCAAGATACTGTGCTGATTTTGGCTGGGTTAGAGTTAATTTTCTGCACAGTGGCTAGTATGGGGCTATATCTTAGGTAAGAAAAGTTTAAAGACACCTGAGTTAATCCGCAAAACGCTTTGAGAGACCTTCATTCAGTTTATAGCAATAAGAAGCGTAATGGGTGATGATGGTGAGCTCCGCCACCTGGACCCTTGGCAGGCCCAGCTGGGACAGGCAGGAGAGGCTCGCTAAAAGCCCGCCCACAGCTCCGCTCCCTTCCTTCCCTGGCGGAAGCACCAGGGGCCTTCAGATGTCTCCTGCGGGATTCCGTGGCCTCCCCCTTCCTGCACCTTCCCGACTGAGGCGGCCTTTGCAAAAAGCTGGCCTTCGCTCTTGCCTCTCATCCCAGCCCCGGGAGCTGGAGGCGAGGCCGCGGACTCCGCCAGCTCCCCAGGGAACACCCGTGTTTGGCCAGCATAAACACGAGTGGGACGCGGCGAGCCCGCACCGAGGAGCTCCCAGCTCTGCGCCGCGGGGCCGGGGCTGTGCCTGACCTCAGCGGGGAGAGATCCCGGCCCGGCCCCAGCCCATGGAGCCAGGGCGCGGCCCCCGCGGCGCGGTCGCTGCTGCTGCAGGTGGGTGGCAGCCCGGGGCCGCCTGGGCTTCCCGGGGGCCCGGGGAGGCTGGGAGGGAGGTTGGGAGAGGGCTCCCAGCCGGGAGCATCGGCCCGAGGAGATGCCCCCACCCCGCGGTGTCAGTGGCCTTTGGGGACATCCCTTATGGGCAAACCCTGTGCCCAGGGATGCGGGTATGGGGGCGGCCTCGGACAGTCCCTTGGTTCTCCTGGTTCTCCTGGAACAGCCCCCTGGTTCTCCTGGCTCTGGAACAGCCCCCTAGTTCTCCTGGCTCTGGAACAGCCCCCTGGTTCTCCTGGAACAGCCCCCTGGTTCTCCTGGCTCTGGAATACCCCCCTGGTTCCCCTGGAACAGCCCCCTGGTTCCCCTGGAACAGTTCCCTGGTTCTAGAACAGCTCTCTGGTTCTCCTGGGACACCTGCCTCGTCTCCATGCGGGAGGCCTTATGTGATCCGAGTGGTTTCCTTAGGACAGGTTGAGTTTATTTGGGAGGAAATGGGAGCCTTCCCATGAAAGTGGCACTGCTTGGGTTATTAATAATGAAGAATATCAGCTATGAATTACTTGTCTCTATTTTTATATATTACAAATCTGAAATTTTTTTCCTGTCTATTTCACCTAAGTCACAAGGAAAAATGCTATTGTTGTGAAGTTTTGTTGGATGGATTCTGGGATTCACTTAATGTTGTTAGTGCTGTGCCTGTAAAAAAAAAAGTTACATGAGGATGCAGATATAACAATATAAAATAATTTTCAAAGTTATCAATATTTTTTAACTGATTATTTCTTATGTCAGTGAATTGAAATTATAGTTTCTGATCACTCTGACCTTAGGAATACAGAAATCATAGGGCTTAGTCACTTGCATTTTTCTCATTGAGGGAAGAAAGTAATGATTAATTTTGTCTTATCACAGACATGCCTGGAGTTCTAGTTCCTTAAAGATCGTCTAGTTCCAGCCCTCCTGCTGTGGGCGGGGACACCTTCCACTAGACCAGGTTGCTCAAAATCCCATCCAGCCTGGTCTTCAACAGTTCCAGGGATGGCATTTAACCCCAGCTGGCAACTAAGTACCACACAGCCTTTTGTTCAGTTCCCCCACCCCAGTGGGGATAGTCATAAAAAAAAGGTAAACCTAATGAGTTGAGATAAGAACAATCTAATAACTGAAATAAAATATTATAATAGTGATACTGAGTATGCTAATAGTATGATTAATAAGAAGAATTGTTACAAGGAAAGAGAGAGAGAGAGTAATAGAACCCGAGAGAAACAAGTGATGAACGTGGTGCTCACCCCCTGTTGACCAATACCCAGCCCATTTCTGAACAGAGATTATCCCCCCACTATCCCAATATTCCTTTGGCCAGTTTGGGTCACCTGTCCTGGCCTTGCTCCCCTCCCAGCTTTCAGTTCAGCTCCTCAGTAGCAGAACATGAGACATTATAAGGCCCTTGACTTAGGGTAAACACTACATGGCAACAGCCAAAACACCAGGATGTTATCAACATCATTCTCATACTAAATCCAAAACCCACCAGCATTGTAGCAGCTACTAAGAATAAAATGTCCCAGCTAAAACCAGGGCATGCATCCAGAGCTTCTCTACTCAATCTGTTCCAGTGTCTCATCACCCTCACAGTAAAGAAGTTCTTCCTAATATCTAATCTAAATCTGCCCTCATTCATTTTAAAGTAATTTCCCCTTGTCTTGCCCTTGTAAAAAGTCCTTCTCAAGCCTTCTCGTTAGCCCACTTCAGGTGCCGAAGGGCACCCTGGAGCATTCTCTTTTCCAGGCTTAGCAACCTCAGCTCTCTCAATCTGTGTTCAAAGGAGAGGTGCTCCAGCCCTCTGATCATTTTCATGGCTTAGATGTTTTCTTAATTTGAGTAAACTAGTGATTGAGCTGAATTAAAGTGTAAAAAGTACTTGTCTATGGACTTCGCTATGAATCCTTGTCAAGCCTCTTCAGTGGTTCACTGTCTTTTGCAACCTCCAGTGCTTCAAAAATTAATGTTTAGGCACTACATGTTTAAACGTGGTTATAGTTATATTACTATCCACAGTATATATAAGTCTTCATTCTTTATTGCATGCTGTATGCTTCTTGGAGTACTGGATTCCTAGCAGTATTCCCTCTTTTCCTTGTCCTCCATTACAAACATTTCCTTTCTTCTGAACAATCTCATCTTTCATTCTGCCTATATTAAATTTCTGTAAGAAACCCAAACCCAAGCTTTTTAAAATACAGTGGATGCATTCTGGAAGGTCACCTGAATGAAGCTTGTTCAGTGAAAAATACTGGTCTTGTAGATTTAAAAAGTTGTGGAAACGGAACTGTTCAGGTAAAGGCTGAAAGTGCGAAACTAAAAAGGAAATTATGGTGATATTTTAGTCACTATATTTTAACATGGGAATAGGAAATATGTAAAATAGTCTCCGTATAATGCTCCAAACTCTTGATGATTTCCTTTTTCTGAATTCTGAAAACTGGGGAGATAAGGGCTGCTTTCTTGTAACTTGGCAGTATATAAAGTCTGGGATTGTTTTCCACAGTCCCTAATGCCAACTGTAAATTTACTCTTTATGTAATTAGTATTAGCATATATGAAACTTTGTAAAAGAATAATGGTTTGAATGTCATGGTCTCATAAATTTCATCTCATAAAGCTATAATGAAAAGTATATCCTCAGTTCCCCGAAACCAGACGAATTTACCCCCAGCTGATAAAGTGAGCACAGTTTTGTTTTGGTAAGGGAAGAAATCTGTGCTGATTGTAAGAACAGATTATTTTACACCACTAAGTTATACTTTTAATTTCTGAACAGCAGGTTTTATAGAATAAATGCCCTATTCTGGAAACATATTCATGTCTTACATAGTCAGAATAGTAAAGAGAAACATGATAATGGTACTGTGTGCCAAATTCACTTTATATTGTGAGTGACATATGAAAAAGGCCTGTTGGAGGAGAAGAAGGAGTGCAAAAGAAAGAACTCAGCTTGTAGGGGGAATATATACACAGTTTTAAACTACCAGAAAACTCAGGCTTAAATTATTATTTTCAAATGATCTTGTTGAAAAGTGAGGCACAGAAGCTTTGAGGACCCAAACTGATTTTTTTGTGCTCATAGAATTCCGAGTATACTTGCTGTTACTCATGTCCCTACTTTGCACCTGTGTCTTGGTTTGAAAGACAGGTGTCAGACAAGAAAGGCAGGAGCCTCCCCTGAAATGGAAAATGCAACCCCTTTCCCTCCGAATTATTATAAATTTGAAAATAAGGGGCTTTCAGGCAAAGATATGAGGGATAGGAATAACAGTTCTTTACTAATAAATATATATGTATAACAACACAAACAAACAGCAATAGCTGTGGCAGTGACAGCAAACAGCAGCCCAAACCCAGTGCGGCCAGACTCGGCCTCGGGCACTTTCCCCTGGGTGCAGTTCCTCCTCCCGCTGAGCAGGGCGGGTGCGATGGTTCCCCCGCGGCTGCAGGGGGCGCTCCGCAGCGAGCTCGGGCAGCACCGGGAATGGCAGCGCGGGGTCCCGGGAAGGGATGGATGAGAAAACCTCACAAACCCCCAGGCGTCCTGCCGGATCCTCAGGAACAGCAGGCTGGAACAGCAGGGGCGAGCGCAGATCTCGGGTGGCAGTGAGAGGTATCAAACTGCGGAGCTGTGGCAGGGAAACCCGGCAGGTCTCTCAGTCGGCAGAGCGTAGGAGCTCCGTTTCCAGACGGGGCAAGGAGAAGATCAGGCTTAGGAATCCCGGGGTTTTGCCCACAGAAAGCAAAACAGCCAAAGAAGCAGGAACCCGCAGTGTGACCGAGACGTCCACCAAAGGCAGGCAACCCCCAGACTAAACCCTGAGCACCCAGGCAGCCCCCCCGGGTGTCCCAACCCCCAGGTGACAAAAGGGTGGCCAGTCCCACCCCGCCTCTGTGGCCAGGTCTTTTGTTTCTTTTAAGTATCCAGCGGTTTGTCCCCTAGCAACTAGTATGGGTAAAATTCTTTAAGAGGAAAAACAGGCTAAAATCCTAAACCCCAACAACCTGTCTGCTATTTTGTGCATTGAAATATGTTCACAAGGTTATTCTCACAAAGTTTTTTCCATGACTTTTGGGTTTTCTTCTAGAAAGCTTTTTTTTTTTTTTTTCTTTTCCCCCCAGAGATATTGAAAAGATCTAGAATGACAAACTTCTTTTTAGGGGTGCTGCTTTCAGCCTTGCAAAATTTGTCTTGTTAGTTAGGCACCTTAAATAGGTTTTTGAAGGTCTCAGCTTTAGCTGCCTGTGGTGCACCAGCTCATCTCCGTGCAGTTGGCTGCCCACAATACATGTGTGTACATCTGATATAGTCATCTTAACACTCTTTGTAGTCTGTGGGGGGAAACAAATGTTTCTGGGTCATGACTTTACCACAAAATGAACAAATGACTTGGCTTATTTTTAACATTAGAAATCTCTGTTTCTGCCTATTGGTAATAAAAGGAGTCTAGACAGCTAGCTCAGTTGTAGCCATCTAAGCTGTAAGTTTCTGTAGTTAAGAGGAGATAAATCTTACATCTAAAATGTTACTGAAATCCTGAGGGATTATGCTTGCTCATGTTCATAAATTCTCTGAAATGGTTATAACTGGGGAACATTAATACGCTCTAAAATGATTTTTCAGCTCATTCATGTTATTTGGATTTGGAGAATTTATAAGACTTGATTTTAGAAGCTAAAATTATTTAAAAGTTAGAGTTTGAAAAAATAAATCATGCTGCATTTAAGTTTCCTTGTGCTTTTGACATAAAGTATTTTAAATATTTATTATTTCCAGTATTGTTTTAGCCTTTTGAGTCCCTTTGAAAAAAATGTGCTGGAGTTATTGTTAGGCTTGTTGTATCTTCCCTGAGTGAGTGTGTCCACATTATATATCTTTGTGTATTATGAGCATAGGTTGTTTAAAGATGACACTGTGGAGTAGCCTTGGTTTAATACACATTTTTACAATAAAAGCTGCTTAATTGGAACACAGGGCATACTTCAGTTCATCTTGATTATGTAGCTGTCCCATTATCATTGTTTATTATACACACAAATGACATTGTGCTAGACATACCAGTTAAATCAAGTTTATTTTATTGTTGCTTAATGTTGTGGCCGTACATATCTGAGCTCAGCCCATTTCCGCTAGAGCACTTGCAGCATTTTGCGCTCCATCATAATGAGTTAATATCTTGGTTTCTATTCTGTAAAGCAGATGAGGTTACAAAGATGTGGGTAATTTTTTCACCTTTATTTGCACTATGTAATTGACAGACTAGTTAAAGTAAAAATCATGGCAACAAAACAGTTTTTCCTTTTATGTTTGTAACTTTAAGGGCAGATCATACTCTTAAATTTAGAAGGAAAAGCATTTTTTGATATTTAGGGCTGCCTGAGGATTTTTAGCTGTGTAGTAGTGGTGAATGACAATTTGTTTCTGTCCTGACAAGTCTTCTTATTTTTAAACAACAATTTCACATGCGAAGAAAACTGAGCCCTGGAATGGCCTGGAAGTTAAATGAATTACAGTCTATTTTGTGTCTTATGCTATTAATTTTTAAAATTATTTTTAAAATTTAGATGATAGTGATCTGAATAACAAATAAGTGTCCTCTTGTAAGCAATAACGTTTTGTCTATGGTGTTTGCAGCAGTTTCCTCCATTATTAGCCATGAATTTCATGGCCACACTTGGAAATCATGCCTAAGGTCTATAATACTTTGGCATTAATGAATACTACTCCAGTGTTGAATTATTTCAAATGAGTTTAGGTTTAGGTTTTGGGTTTGGTTTGAGGTACCCGATAATTTTAAACCATAGGATAACTTAGCTACCTTCTTCCCCTTTGTCTGTGACTTGCTTGTTTCCAAGGTCAGTCAGAAACGGTATGTACCACTCAGAAGAGTAAATTATATAAAATTCACCTCCTTTATCCATAAGCACCCCTGAAAGACTTCTTAAAAGCTCTAGAGCTGAGGATTCACCTGTGCAAAATGAGTAGCTCATCTTTTGATGAATGGATGCAGCACACGCTGTGGTTTCTCTTGGCAGGGGAGCCCAGAGCTGGCACAGGAAGATCAGTGGACATGGTCCCAGGAGCTGGAGGAAGCTCATCCCAAGATCACTATTTTTTTCTTCAGGAAGCAGACCATTTTATGTGACTGCAAGTTTAACTGTACCTCTTTCTAGGTTAATCCTGTTCGGGAGGCCACTTCCTCTAGTTCATGTGTACCAATGGGAAGAATAATGAAGGGATCATCCCTACACTTCAGCTACAGAGAGGAAATTATTGTTATCCCTGTCAGTCTGTTGTTGATTCTGGTGCAATTCTGGCATGGATTAAAAAAACCAAAATAGTATCCAGGAGTATTTTTTTTTTTTTTTTTACTTCTTGAGTCTTAATTTGGTGTGCAGCAGTGAAAGCAACTGCTGTGCACTCAGGCTGGGCTGTTCAGTTGTCTGTGGTTAACAGGGAGGAAAAAAAAGAACCATTGAAGTAAAAGGCAGAAAAGCATCTTCTGACAGCCGAGAGAGTGCTAGGGGGAGGAGGGAATGCTTTGGGGCCAGTACTGGGCTTGGGGAATTGTCCTTGTTTCTTGAAGATGCCACATGTTTGACCTCAGCTTCCAGATTTTGCCAGCATGTTATCAGTATGAAAGTGGGGACCACTAATTAGCAAGGTGCAGCTCTCTTGTGGGATTGCATGTTTTTTGGAAATAGGAGATTTTATAGCATGTTGAAATTACTTTGATGAATAGCCTAAGTGTAGATGCAAGTTTTATGGCTCTAATGGATGTTTTCTTTTTTTTTTCTATAATAATGAAATATTTGAATTCTTTATGTTTTTTAACCAATAATACGAAACCTTTGACCTTTAGATACGAAGTTTTAAACTAAGAGGAAAATAAACCAAAAAGGTGATCATCTGAAACTAGTGGCGTGGGCTTCTTTTTCTAATTTGTGGGAATTATTTCCTTTTCACATGTTTCAGACCATGTCAAAAACAATGTGAGACCTACCAGAAGAACATCTTGTTGTAGTTAATGGTGTAATATGATGTTATGACGTGACTAGAGTGAAACAATGCTGAATGACCAGCATTTGTATATGTAAATATATATATGTGGCAGGTTTATTCTTGAACAACGTGGTTGGAATGGAAAGGAGGAATATAGCCATTTTGGTTATTACCTACAGTAACATAATACGAAAGTATGAAAATATCACTTAAGAAAATACATATGGAAAATAAAGAAAGAAAAAGAAAGGATAAGAGTAAATAGTGTAGAGGAAAGATATCACCACCCGTGGATCCAGCGACCAGACTTGATTGTTGCAATTTCGATGTCTGAAGTGACGGTTTCAATGTTGATGTGTCAAGGGTGCCAGAAGCTCTTGAAACATAAAGCTCAGTGGTAGTTGAATCCCTTCACTATTCTTCTCATTAGTACATGTAAAGTAGAGGAGCTGCCCCCCCACAGGATTAACCTAGAAAGAGGTACAGTTAAGCTTGCATTTAAAGACATTTGAAACACGTGCTCAGGTTCAGATGGGAGCACCCAGCTACCTTCCCTGTGGGAGTGGTTTGACACTGTCTGCTGCAACACTGTGGACCACGCACAGTGTTTTGGTGGAAGGTCCCAAAAATGAGTCTGGGGGTGCTTTGGAGATCCTTGATGGTTAAGACCTCTTCTAAGACAAGACCCCTGTTGTCAGTGTAGTTGAGCCAGTTACGTCCCATCAGAAGGGATGAAAACCTTCGGGCCTATGTGGGAATGTTTTGATGCCTCCCTGGGGTGGGGCAGGGACAGTTTTACACCCGAGCCAGTTATGTAAAGGAGGTTTGGTTTGCCATGGTCTTTCTCCAGTGGTGGATGCGCACGTGGGCTGTTCTTGCACAGATCAGAGGTTTTGCTGCCACACACCCAAAACCTCTCCTCCTCTCCTTCAGCTGGGTGGTGCAGACTTGGCCTCAGCAAGGCACCTGCTGCTTTTGCAAATGGCCAATTCTTTGAGTCATTAACCCTTAACACTTCAGTTTCTCTGTATGAGCTGCTACATTAAATGCAGCTGCAAAACAGGACTGGCAGGTTGGTGGATTAGGGTAGTGCTTATGAATCAGATTTATCCTGGTTCTTTCTGTTATCCTGTTTCCTGCTTATATCAGAAGTCTTCAATGAATCTTGGACCATGTCTCAGTTCCCCTTGGTTATGTTACACAGAGCTGTACGGGACAGTTCATTGTTTCTTTTGTAATTATTTCAGCAGGTGAATAATTGCTCAGCAGTCTTCTATGGCTGGGATCTCAGCAGGTCTGTGGGTTCTCAGTATCCTCTCTCTGCATGAGAGCTGGAAGTGTGGAATGTCATTCTTTCGTTGGAAATCTGTAGACTCAGCCCTGTTTGACAGTGCTGTTGACCCATTGTGTCCTCTGAGTGCTCTTTCTTCCAATATCAGTTTGTGGATTGAGGGGTTTGCATAGGGAACCTGTCACCAGGTGGAATCTGTTGTTAGGGTGCTGAGCCCTGCTTCCAGCAGAGGTTACAAGGTATTACTGGTTCTCTCCTTAACACTGAGTAATCACACGAATGGAGCTTTGGATAATTCTGGAACCTCTCTCTTTCTGTCAGAAATATTTTGGTATTAGCAGCTAGAATTAGACTGGTGAGTCCTTTCTGGTCTTGGCCGGGTACTATTCTCAATCAAGGAAAGTTTTTGGTTTGGTTCTAAAACTTTTTTCTGCCCAACCAGTGGTGTAATTTCTGTGCTGATAGGAGCAAAAATATTATTGATAAAACTCTGTAGCTGCCAATATGCTTTCAGTGGAATATATCTGGTGGTTCAGCACTTCCTGAGAGCAACAGATTGCTGTGCAATTTTTGCTAATGCACAGTTGGCCAGCATCCCCATATTTCTAATAGTGTCATCCGGTGTGTTATTTTCTAGAAGACTTATATAGTAGTTTCTGAGAGAGCAGTTGTCCCTTTAGGGAAATGGTGAAAAACCCTAATCAACTCTTAAAACTTCTGCTTTTTGATACACAAACTTCTCTTTTCCCAATCAGGAAAGAAATGAAGAGAGATGGTGATAGTGACAGTAACAAAAAGCAAGTAAAAGAGCTGTATATTCTCCATAAAATCTTTAAGAAATCCATTCTTTCTGGAAATGCATGCAAGAATATTGCTATTTATCATTAATTATCTGTTTTTAAATGAGAGATTTTGTGATTCTAACAGAATGACTTCTCCAAAAACTACGTTGTGTCTTGTTCCAAGGAAGAACCAATTGTGTGATTTGTCCTGCTGTTGGGGATTTTCTCTAACAGAATCTTTACAAGTAATTTTTCCAGAAAAAATTATTCTTTTTCTCCAGAGTAAGAATATCTCATTCAGTGTAAGGCACTCCTACTGTACAAGTGAGTCTGTACAAGATGTTAAAGAGGAAAAGGCCTCCCTCAAACTCCAAATTTCATTAATTCATTAATTAAATGTATGTCTTAACTGTTAAGGTGGAATGCTATTTAAGAGTCTCAGAGCAAAATTATTTAATGGTTTATGTGGTTTATGTGACTTACTAGGGGTACATCTCCCTTAGAAAATAGCATTTTGGAATGTTCCAGTTGAAAGTTCTTTTTACTTGTCTCCGTTGTACTGTTACCTTGTTATGCTTAAAACACAGTAGTCCCTTTCAAAACAAAATCAAAAAGTGACTCTCTTTATTTTGGTAATGAGTGGTTAAAAAATGCTACCAAAGTAGCATTTCACACTAGTAGCATAGTGGTAATATGCCAGTGGTCAGACAGCAAACTTTGTGTTTTCTTTGTATTTTTTTGTAATAGTATGTCCTGTAAGGAGAAATAAACAGAGTATGATAGATAAGAAGGTATTGGTGGTGACTCTGATGATAAAAGGCACCTGAGCATTCCTGAAATTCTGGAATAAACACCACTCCCTGACCCATACTGTAATGTTGGTCGTTTTGCAACTTCTGTGAGTGTAATCTAAAGGAAAATGCTAATACTGACATAGCGTATTATGAAGCAGAAAGTAAATATGTATTTGTCCTTAAAAGAAAGATGAATCAGAAAGCTTTTGCAGAGTAGTCTCTGGAGGTACCAAAATTTTAAGCCAGCAGTGTAAGACATTTTTCTGCCTGCCCTAATTTATTGTTCTGCTTTGCAAAGGGACTTTGTAAGAATGGAGCTTGACAGACACTGTTTGAGAAATATCTGGGTGAAATTTCTATTGATGAGATAATCTGGGAATCACCTTTCAGATTCAAAGCCAAATATTTTGGATACCTTACTGTTACTACTTAATCTTCTTTCAGTGTGGCTCTACATATTTAATTTTGTTCACAGCTTTGAAGGCAGTTCAATTACTTGCATGGCTTTGTAATTTGTAAACATTTCCTTTGATGTATAAGTCAAGCAAGTCTTACACCAGTTAGCTGTCCCACAGAGGTGCTAATCCTTTGAGATTGAGAGAATCAACCTCTGCTTTTCACTGAAATTCTAGGTATGAATGGAAAAGTTGTGTGAAATAGATTATAAGAAATTTTGCAAAAAGTACCATTTAATGTGTAACTGCTTTAAGTAAGAGGCATACATAGTATAGGGCAGTTTCTAAAGGCTTACTATTTAATTAGCTTTAAGAATGCACCAGTGGCTTAGATTAGGTGATTTTGCCTTGACACACAGCAGGAATGGAGTGTTTCAAGTGGAGAAGAGTAGCTTAAAATATAGCTGTAGGTAAATAGATCCCGAGGAATTTTTGCAGTCTTATCCCTTGTGCTATTACAATGTTAAGTGTTAACTGGCAGCTGTGTCTCAAGGGACAGCGTGCAAGGGTTGCACAGGGGTTATTTATGCATTTCAGAAGTATTTGAAAGGTGAAAGAAATACCTAAAGAGCAGTGCCTTCTGTAAATGTCCCTGATGGATAAATGAATGTATGATGATTTATGAGTTACTATCCAAAGTCAAGTAGAACCAAAGGAAGAAATCAGCTTAGTGATAGCAGATAATCTGGGGAAAGGATGATCTAAAAGACCTTTTTCTAAGCTGTGCTGCAACTATTTCAGAGCTGCTCAGTGCAACTTACTGTAGTGCTTAAGCTGCAGTTTTGTTGGATAACAAGAGAAAAAACAGCATTGTGAAAAACGTGTAGATGTCAAGGCCAGGGCAAAAGTGTAGGAAGTTATTTTTTCTAATTATTATTCTGGGAGTGATATTTTTTCAAGAAAAAAATACATTAAACAACTGAATGAAAATGGTGTGGAATTAGGAAAAAAAAGTAACTTTGCTAATTAGAAGGGCTGGTTATTACTAGTTGGTTTTAATTTCTTTTTTTCCTTCTCTGCGCCTAGGTCCTGTGCTGTTGCACATGACAGAATCATCTGTTTAAATATTTTGTTTCTCTGACTCTTATAGTGCCTTTTGCCTCATCCTCATTGTTTGTAATAGAGCTTATAAAACTGTCTTCTTCAGTACCTTACTAGCCACTTGCATCACTTTGAAGCTGTCTGCCTAGCTTTCTGCAGGCTTGAGGCTTAATGTGGACTTAAAACTTCAAGGGCACCAATACGAGGTGTACAAAACCAAAGACAACCTCAGAGTTTTATCTTTTGAGCACTGGGACCTTTTGGTACACTTTCAAGAAATTATATGTATTGTGTTGAAGTATAAAGAACCCCAAATGCATTCTTCAGTCATGGGTTTAGAATTCTCTTGGCAGGGGGGAAGTATTAGGGTGGGTTTTTTGAGGTTAGTATTTTTACTTTTTTCATCTTTGTTTCAGTGGAGATAAAATTTGCATTGAAAATTTTGCTTGGATAAGCCTATTTGAAGTGATTACTATTTGCACAGTTATTCTCAACCACTGGCTGAATTTTATTTTTCTAGCTGGAGTGCAGCTCATGTATGTTCTGTTCTCACATTGTGCACAGATGCTTGCATTTCTGTTGTCCTTGATTTAGGAATGCACTAGAAATAAAAGAATTGGTCTCACTGTTGAACAGTTTTCAAAGCCAAGAAAATATTGTGCATCATTTCCTTAATGGAGTCGTAGTGAAGTAACCTTTTTGTTTTCTGTTTTTCTAATGCAATAGAAATCAAAGGTGGAAGAGAAAATCAAATTTCGTATTTGAAAATATCAAAACTAGCATTGGCTTTTGCAATTATCCACTCCAAACCACCAGGGAAGAGTTCCAGAGAATACACAGAGTACCTTGCCAAAACTGTATCCAAACAGGATTTTGGATGGAAATGGAAAGTGGAAGTGCTGGAAGCTGAAGTTCTTCGATTACGACAGGAACTTCTTTTGAACAGGATCTCTCCAAGATTCTGCTTGGAAAATAGTAAGTTACTCAAATAATTTCTGGCTATGTTGCAATAGCAAGGAACCAAACAGCTTTCATGTTGCCTGTACCATTTCTTGTACCTAGATGTGGGAGTCTTCAGTGTACAGTTTTTTGGTTTTTTCACAGTTCTGAGGTAGTGAAACACTTAATTCATTTGTAATGGGATTGTGCTTGAGAATTTGATGCTTATGCAGAATTTACATATTTAACCTTCAGAATCAATACGTATTATACAAAATAATTGCAGACAAAAATTGTCAATACAGAATGTTACTGTATAACCTTGGAGATATTAGTTTGTAAGAACTGGTTTGTATTTATACTTGGAACATATGTCTTAAAGACATATTGCATATTTTTTAACCACCCTACAGATGTTTAAAATCAGAATTTAAGCCTAGAGTGTTGGAAGTGCTAATCCCTGATAATAATAATACACACCCTAAATGTGTAACAGGAAGGTAGGGCAGGAAAAGAACAGTATATCTGTTGTTTCTGCAAGTGTACTGAGACTGTGGATACGGTGAATGTTTTTTATGGCATATAAAATATTGTGAGTCTGGTATTATTGGATTCAGGAAAGCATTTAGTCAAAAAAGATAAAAAAAAAGATGGTCTCAGACAGTGCTGTTTCTCTGACATGTGCATGTGGAGTGAGTCATGCTCAATTCAAGATATCAGCGGCACTGTGTGAGCTTGGAAATCAG
Source organism: Monarcha castaneiventris obscurior (assembly GCA_026261815.1). Taxonomy (NCBI): domain Eukaryota; kingdom Metazoa; phylum Chordata; class Aves; order Passeriformes; family Monarchidae; genus Monarcha; species Monarcha castaneiventris. Next base: position 5,716,040 of record JAMPIT010000624.1, on the reverse strand, counting down.
GCAATGGAGGATTTCTGCAGGCTCTGGGGAGATACTTTCCTGGGAGATGGAGGTCAAAATGCTCTGGGCTGAAGGAGAGAGAAAGTTCACTGTTGAGGGGATCTCTAAAATCAAGATGTATAACTAATTGCTTTACAACTTGAGATTTTTACAAGGTTCTCTGGTAGAAAACTTGACTAGGCTTTACCACACTGCTTTTGTACTGAAACAGTAGCTTCTTTATTGCCTTGTGGAATGATTTCTAGTTTGTAACAATGACTGATGGGGGGACCACTAGACTTCAGATAGAAGCTCTAGTGGTTTATGTACTTTTGTATAATAGACCTTTCTCTACAGAGAAGTGATTTAATGACTCTTCTTACTTCATTATTGTCTGTGTGTCTGTTTTGTGCAACCTGTTGCAAACATGATGTTTAAAACTAAAAGTAACTTTTAAGATGCAGCTTCCCACAGGTGTCTTATGTTTTGAAAAACTTGACTGCATATGATCAGGAGAGATTTATAAACATCTAATGTCTGGAGAGGATATTCTGATTGTGGATTAAGCAGAACACAGCAAGCACTGTCAATTAGCAAAACATAGCAAACAAAATAAATTAATTTTCAACTTCTGTGTTCTAAGTCTTAATTTTTTAAAGATTCTCTAAAATCTAAATTTTAATTGTGAGATAGGCAGAGAAAACTGTCCCTGGCAGATAACACGTCTTGCAAAGGATGTTAATTTTCATTGCCCAAGTCACACTGAAGTTTGTTCACAGACTTAAAATGTGATAAATCTTTTCTCATATTAGATGTTTTACACGTGTGCTAAGTTTCTGCTGAGTGTGCTCTCATGATTACAGTTCCACTAGAGATAAATGCTGGGTCATGTGTTTTTGAGTAAAGAAAGGTTGTTACTGGTACCTGATCTGTTGGTGGGATCTACACACTCCTCAGGAGATCAAATTGAGGATGTCCATTAATAGTCAAACACCTGTGGTTGACATGTATGGGAAGATGGTCACAGAAGCAAGGCCTACCTGAAATAGGGGCCACTACACCACTGACATCTTCTGCCCCAAGAAAAAAACCACCACCTTTCTTGTGTGTTGTGCCAGTTTTGAGATTTTTCAAGCCCATGGAGATTAGAAGCTAAAGGATGGCTATTGCTGAGATACAGAGGCACAAAGAGTTTGAATCTAAGTTAAGAGAAAAAGTGGTAATGTGGTGTTTCATCTTTTCAAGTGAAACTGCTGTAGATCCATCAAGCCATCCTTATGGATGATGATATTAGGTTTACCACCTAATATCACACCAGAGGTATGCTCTTCAGGGCTGAGGATAATAACTAGGCTTCTTCTTAGCACCAAGCTATCATGGATCCTTTTCTTCCTCCACTCATTTCTCCAGCCTCATTTCTGGAGTTGGTGTTCTGCTTAAAATAATGCAGCCTCTTAAAAATATTTCAAACCCCCAGCTTTTCTATGGCTTTCTTGTGTTTTGATTAATTACTCTTGAGATACAGGAATATCTGGGTTTCACAAAATCCAGCACTAGAAAATCTCATGCAGTAAGGATAAGACTGCATTTATTTCTGCTGGTGCCTCTTGAGAGCTGAAGAGTTTGAGTCCTTCAGCCAAGGTTCACTTTGCAGCTGTATCTTCTCTGCTTTGCATTCCAAATGTGAGAGCTTTCCTCTCCCACCTGCTGTTTGAAATAATAATAGTAGGTCTTTCAGGGGCTTCAGTAATGATTAGAAACTGCCCATGGAGTTTTATTTCCCTGATGTGAGAAATTTTTGAGCTCTTTGAAGCTGTGATACCTATTTTCCCCCTCCACGTACAGTTGAACACAGTATGGATGTGCAAATACACGAAGGATAAAGAACAAGATAATCCATTTTTAAAAGGTATGGTGCCTAAATTTTTTTGTCCCACCTGAGTAGTTCTTTGTCTTGAGACACTAAAAAAATTGTTGGTTCCTAACTCAGGGGGAGAAGCGTGCTTTCCTGCAGGTAAACTGCTTGGTGGTATGAGTTCTTACAGCTTAATGTGTTTTTTATGAAAGTGCAGTGGTCTGTATTCACTGACTATGCTGTGCTGTTCCTTATTTTACTTACTGTTCACTTGTCTTTCTGAATACAAGGACTCTGTTCCTTGGTGGTGCTTTTGGCTGTATGTCAATCATCTGAGGAGGAGGAGAAGCAAATCTTTTTGCAATTATCTGTTATTTTTCACCTTGACAGTATTGTCCTGACAGCTATGCCCATGGGTAGAAAAGAGAGTCAAATTTCATGTTAAACCAGAGTTTCTTGTCTTTCTTCGATCCAAATTAAAATTTCACAGAAAGGAGGATAGAAACTTCTTGGTGTTATTCCAAGATATGCATATGAAACATTTGAGTGTTCTGTTGTCACTTTGCTTTGGAGCAACATGAAAAGATAAAGGGTCTTACAAAGCATCGATGAATTGATAGATTCATGGATTGAAGCACCTGTCCTCTGAGACAAATCCCTTCACTGTTATCAACTCATAAAATCAATGATCATATTGTTTCTTGGCAAGCTGTGTTAAGAGCTCTGAAAAGCCTGCAGCTGTTACTTCAGCCCAAGAAGGCATAAATGCAGTACTCTACCCTTTTTTTGCCAAGCACGTATTTTAGGAATGACAATTTAGAGGATAGATGTTTATTGCCTTGGTTGGTTCAGGCTGATACTTTTGAAGGTTCCAAATCGATTGTCCAGGGTATATGTTTAGCAAAACATGTGTCAAGTATGTGTTCTCTCTTCCTTAGTTTCACCTTCAAACTTGGTTCAAGTTACTCCCTTCTTATGCAGTGGGTAGGAATTACTGAACTGCTTGCTCCTCTAATTAAAATAAAAACCAGATTCTCTCCACACCATACCTTTTTAGAATTAGGTTAATCTTCCTTTTATAGATCATTTACAGTAGAACTACTTCTGCCATGCCCTGGAGTTCTCTCCTGTTCTTAGCCTCCGCAGTAGCACATGTGCCAGCCACCCTACCACAGTGTGTCTGTGTGTTTAGGGAAATGCTGAACTCTGAGGGGCAATGTGATTAACGTGAATGGTTTTTAACTGTATCCCGGGGCTGTGTTTCACCTTGCAGGATACTGTCCTCTAAATTCTTTTCCCTGTGTCAAAGAAGCGGCTTGTATCTCTTTGAGGAATAAGAACCAGAGAAAAAAAAGAATTTTGTATCTCCTGCTTCACTCCTTAACTTGTTGTGGTTCTTGAGGCATTTAGTTGTACATGTGGAAAAAGGGAACAAATTCCTTTGTAGATTAGTATGAATGAAGACACTTCAGTCTCATTTCTTCTCACTGGAACCAGCCAGTTCAACAGCTGAAGTAAAACTGATAATAACCAAGACAGAACTACCGTTTACCAGCAGCCTTGGTTTGGGCCACAGAATTCAGCCTTCTCTTTCCTTTCCACTTCCCTGTAAGTCATGGCTTGGGAATTTCTTGCTCAAAATGGAGAGGCAGAAACTCTGGGTGCTCATCTTTTACCCCAGGATTTCCTTGGTAGGCAAAGATAGGATCAGGTAAGTCCTGCTCTGATAATGGCAAGAGCAGTGATGGCCAGTCAAAATATTTTCTGAGTAATTGGATTTCAAATTTCTGAAAAGGCAAAGCTCTCCATCGTGACTTAAATAATGTACTTGTGATGTTTCTTCTGCTTCCTTACATTAAAAGGAGTGGTGAGAGAACATAATTGCTAATAGATGTTTTTTAAGCTCATTTTCAAAGAGAAACCAATCAGATGAATTCAGAAAGGTCAGACCAAAACATGAAGATTTCCTCAGTGGATATGTTATCTGCAGCCATAAAGGAGTCTTCCTTGTCAGTGGAGATAATAGCAGTCCACATCTGACTGAATAGTAATGATACAAACACATTAGTCTATCAGAAGAAATTTCCCTCCCCAGAAGGTAGATGAAATAGTGTAAAATCTGTTGTGAATAGCACTTAGCAACAATTTTAGTTCCTATAACATGGCAGTAGGGTAGAGGACTATAGAGTAGAATTTCCAAGTTATCATAGTATGTTTAAGGAAAAGCTATTTTTTCAAGTTGATGTGTTCAAATGAGCTGCTGTTACAGATTGCTGTGTCCTGTCATCACTTTTTCCCCCCTGGTATTTGGAAGGAGTACAAAAGCACAACAGTTGCAGAGGAACTGTCAGTCTCTGAGGGGTATCTTTTACTTCTTTCTTTTTCTATCTTTTTCTAAGGTGAGAGGATTCTTCATTGGGCTGCAGTTAACTCTTAATTTGATGTTGCCATGGAAAACAGTTCTGATTATTTTTGTTGGCTGCTTAGGGATGTGATGTTTCTGCATAAAGACATTCTACCTCCCTATTTCTTGCCTCCCCACCCCCTTCCCCCCCCCCCCCATAAAAATAGGTGTCTTTCTCTCCATACAGATCCATAAGGGCAGCCCAGTGTGTCATCTTAACATTTCTTTTCTCTAAGGCATAGGGATGTCAGCCAGACAGTACTTCTAAAATGTCATTTGACATCTTAAGTGTACCAGTGTACTCCCATGCGGCTACCAGTGGCAATAATGCAAGTAGGCAGCATGGCAAGGAATGTCTCACAACCTAAAAAGTATTTTATGTTTTTATGAGGAGAGCAAAGAAATGAGAGCAGATCTGTGAGATGGCAAAAATGAAGTTAAATTGTGTTTAGCACAGATTTATAGGAATATGGCTCTTGGAATATGATGATGAGATAAATCTGTTCTCCATAATTGTATTGACACAATGGGGAACTTTATGAAAGCTGAGGCCTTTTCAGGATAATTAAATAAGTTAATTTGCAATCTGGAAAAAGCACCAGCTGGAGTGTAATGATTCATTGAAATCTCGGAATACTGCTCCTTCCATGAATAACAGGTCTGTTTTGGTTGTGGAAGCTTTCTCCCTTTGAAAGCAGGTGCTGCCTGTCTTATCTGATGGCATTACTACAGCTGTTCTAAGCACATACTTGGGGCAAAGGGACCCAAGAAGCATCCTTTTCATTCCAGATTTCTGTGTAAGGAACCCATTCAGAGGCAAAACCAACCCAGTTTACCCAGCAAGAGAAAGGGTTTGTTATTATTTTAATAATTCATTATAAGATGCACAGTGATTATTAGGAATAAGGTTCATAAAAGCAAGTGGGATTCATAATTTAGTGTAGATTATTTTCTTTTCTGCTGAGTAACAGAATTATAGTTTTGGGGAAAACTGAATGTATATGGTAAAAACAGGTTAAGAAGTGTGGCCATAGCAATTGGGATCCTTTTGCCTTTAAGTCTCCTGTGGGAAGATAAGGATCAGTCAAGTTTTTCCTCAGAATGGTTGCGCCTGGAAGGGACCACTGAAGATCATCTTGTCCAAGCCTCCTGTCAAGCATGGACACCTAGAGCCAGCTATGCAGAACCATGTCCAGACAGCTTCTAAGTATCTCTGAGGATGGAGATTTCGCAACCCCATTGGGCAACCTCAACCCAACTCAAACTTAGAATCAAGTTCCTCAAGCAGATCTTTGTTTGTGTCCTTCTGGATATATAAACAGAAAAGCCAAGTATTTATACCATGTTGTGTTCAAGAAAAGCGATGTTTTTAGGAAGACACACACTTTAGCTAAGTCACCTTTAGCTGACTTCTTAAGGAGTCCACCTCATTTCAGCCTTCATCTCATTAAATTGCATCCAGATCATTGCAGTCTTCGTTGGCTGCTATTTCCTGTCTCTTAGCAAAGCTCAGTTTGTTTCATAATGCAGAGCATTTTTAATAAGACATAATGCTTCCAGTTTGGTATGACCAGTTCAGTCAGGTAGTCTTCAGAGGTAACATTAATTCATTTAGTATTTTGAAATATCCCCTATCTGGCTTACTCAAATTTCAGTCACGTCATTGAGATGGTCAATATTGTAAAGCTTCTTAGATCTTTTGTTATCAAAGCTGCTTGAAGAGCATTAACAGACTCAACTCCGTATGTTTGTCACCTGATTATTTATCCTTTCATATCTTTACTGCAAGTATTCTTTATTTGACTCAAACTACAGAAGATTTGTGCTGTCATCTACAGAGATCCCTTAAAAATGAGTGTTTAGATCCTCAAAATCCTTCTCGGTTTTTACTGAATTCTAAACATTTAGATGCTTTATGTAAGCAAAATCCCTAACAAATTGAAGTATATACTTCTAAGCCTTTAGAGAATCATATAAATCCTAGCATTGAACACTTTGAGAATTTTAGATACTCGGTCCTATATTAATTTCTGTGAAATTATCCCTAAATGGGATAAAATATGTCAGCATGCATCTTTAGCATTAAAAAGCATAAAAAAGCACCTTGCATTTAAATAGAGGACCTTTCTTTTCCAAGCCAGTTACAAAAAAAAAACCCTATGGAGATGCAGAAGCAAAGTGTGGGATACAAGGCTTCTAAAACTTTTTTTTTTTGAGAATTCTAGAATCTTTTTAATATTTTGGCATTATTATTTTGGAATAATGAAGATAAAAGTTTGGCTTGGTTCCAGGTCAGGACGACAATGAGGTGTTAAACACAGGGTAGTTCATAAGCGGGGGAGAGTTGTTTTTTCCACAGCCAGTCGGCTTGGTTAGTAATGAAAACAGCAGAATAGAGACAGAGTAACACATGAAAGAAAGGCAAAGAAAACACACAGGTTTTTAAATAAGAGAATAAACTTGATTCGTTGTTCAAGGAAAGTGCACTTCAAACAAATCAATCAATGAAAATTAAATAAAGAATAACAGAGTCCTGAAAATTGTAGACGTGGACATAATTTCACTTAGGTTTTCATTTCCTTTTAGAGGTTATTGACTGAACACCTACTTGGAAAGCAGAATGCAGAATCATCAAAGAGATTTCTAAGAATGTCTCATTTTTAATTGTCTCTTGTTTTTTCTTTTAGAAGTGGAACTGAGAGTATCAATTGTAACTGAGTTATAAGAGAACTTTAAGTCTGATGTCAATGTATTTTATTTTCAAGTGATAATCCATGTGTCTGCTCATGAAATGAGAGAATATAAACAAAGTCTAATGCTTGCCACTGAAGTAATTTTTTTTTGCAGAACTCAGATCACATCTTCACTTTATTTCTTATCTCTGCCACCTTCAAGCCTGTTTTGTGTTCTGCAGTCCCTGTTGGTGGTGGAACTGCAGGTATATTTCAAAAGACTTGAAGATCATTTTACCATTTCACAGTAATTTCATCAGTTGAGGACCCTTTTGAGTTTTTAAATTTTGAACTACATGTAGCATTTGGCCTTTTTCATTCAAATGTTCTCCAGTCTGTGGCATCCACTAGCAGAGTGTCTCAAGGAAGCATCTTCCTGCTGCATGGATCTTATACAAGCTGTCTCTTTTACTCCACATCGGATAGGGAGAGAATGAACGTGGGTGATTGGATTGACTTTGGTGTTTTCTAGAGCTCTGCTTCCTCAGAACTAGCTGAAGACTCCCTGTTCTTTAACCATGGGGCTGGTTGGCATCTCACTGCCCTGATGAAAGCCTCTATTTTATGGTTCCACAGCGGTATGTGCATCTGAGTTCTAGTGCCTGCACAGCTGAGACGCTGCTCAGGATGTCAGTCACTCCCTCATCCCTTGAGTGGCTTCTGATTTTCAGGCCATACTCTTTCTGCAGTAGTGGATATGTGTAGAAGCGTGTGAGTTCTTCAGCCTTTGTGCCTCAAGACTCTTTGTGGTACCACATCTTGCTTTGTTTGGGGCTCAGGATCTTGCTTTGTTTTTCATCTCAGGATCTTAATTTAGTAAGGAGCTAAAGTCCTAAATATTTCCTGAATTTGATGCGACAAATTTAAGGAGACTGTAAAATTGTTCATGACCAGGTATTTCATTACTTGTGATGGTGTAAAATTTGTGGTCACTTTATCACACACTAAATTTTCATATTTCTTGTTCCAATACACTTACAGTCAAATGTTCTTGAAATTACTATTTACAGATTCTTGTTAGTCTGAGGCAGGCTTATTTTAAAGGCCATTCCTTTTATTTTTTTATTTTTGTACATGTAACCACATGGTGTGAACATCAAGACTGCTTTCTCATTTAAATAGTAGGTAAGTACCAAGTGATGAGTTTAGCTTCTTTCAAGAAATAAATTACAAGCTATTTCTAGACATTTTGAGGGAAGTAATGAGTATTTCCTGGTGGGGTTTTTTTTGTTGTTTGTTTGTTTTGTTTTGTTTTTTACAAGATAACTGCCACCTCCTCCCCAAATGCCTGGAACACGTAAATGGTTTAACAATTTTATGCATTTTGTATTACTCATTTAGATGGAAAGATACTGATATTGGGGACTTACTGTAACAGGGTTTTCTGGCTACTCATCATGGAACAGGAGTTTGATATTGCAGTGAATAGTAACCTAACCGTAAATGCAACATTGTCTCACACTAGAAGGAGCATTTCATTGAATACCCTACCTCTTTTATTTGGGAACATCTTAAGTTTGGCTTCTATGGATATTCCTGCACTATTCTTCCTTTTCTCTTCTTTTCTTCCCCTTTCTTTCACCTCTTCTGTTTTTGGGTTTGTTTTTTTTTTTACTTCCACAGGAGAATCAGCAAACATACATATTGGGGTTTTTGCATATAGTTCTTGCTTTACTTCTTCTGACATTAAATCCTCATGAGCAATTTTCATGTTGTCCCATAGGATTAAGAACAGGAACAAAATACCCACATAGCAGAACTCACAGTAGATGAATTCCCTGGAAGGGCTTATTTTCCTTAAATGGAACCAAAAACAGCATTCACTTTTTTTCTTCTGAAATGTGTTTTGCTCAAAATCCTAGGGAGAGAAGACATGAAAGACAGATGCCTGTTCTTGTTAGTTAGACCATGGGAAATGTGTTTTGCTTCTTTTCTTGCTTTCCAAGTTTGGATATGTGGGGCATTTGGAAACAGTGTTAATCTTTAAAATGCTAGGCTGGCCTTAAATCTCCAGCTTTTCCTACCTCCTGGAAATGGAAGTTGATTTCCCTACAGTTAGACCTTTCATTTTGAGTCAGTTGGTACCAATACTGTGCAATTTCAAATATGTCTGAATGTCAAAGATGTGAAACTCAACAATAGATAAATAAACCATATTTCCAGTTTTGATCTCAGTAATAGTACTCTCACTGGTACTGGTATGCTTTCAGAGACTGAACTAATGGTCAGAATGTAATTTGAAATTGTGAATTTAATGAAGTCTGTATTAAAATGTTTGGGTAGTGTTTTATTAACATACAGAATACTTTAGGTTGCTGCCTAGGGATGTTTTCTGTGTTAAAAATGCTTTTTTAAACTTGCTATGAAACATAACATTTATTTCCTGTGAGGCCAAACCATCTATAATTTTTCAAAATTAATTTAAGAATACAAAGGCAGAGGAGTGTGGTACTGATTTGGATCCTTGTGGAAAATGGGAACAGTGTAGGCATCTTTTCTGAGAGTGAGAGGGGAAGCAGTTTGTGACTCTGCCCCAGTAAGCAGGGCTGAGGCAGGAGTTGGTCAGATGGGGTTCTAACCTTGCCTCATGGCACCGAGGTGTTTACGTGTGTTGGTCTTCACTTCTCTGGCATGTTTTGACTGTGATCTTTTGGCATAGGTAGCACGTAGAACAGGTGTCTTTTGTCACCTAGAGCTGAGTTTGTGTCGAGAGGCATTGCCTTAAATGTATTTAATGTGTGAAACAGGATGAAAGAGATTCTACAGTAGCACAAGGAAGTAATTTACTGGTGTGAATGTACTGCATACATCTTGTAATGTAGTTTATGTGTCTTTGAAAGAGATGGTATGAGATAGGTGATGACTGAAGAAGCTTTTGATTCTGAATGTTTGTCTTTGTTAAATAATGAAAAAATCAAATCTAATGTTCTGTTCAACTTTGACTGTTAGAATTTCTTACCTGGCTGGGGAGAAAGAGCACACATAAAGAAGAATATTTTATTTGATGGAGTTATAGTAACAGACTTTCACTGCGTTTTAAAAGCCGTTTGAGTTTTTGAGAATAAAAGCAGTGAAAACATTTGGAGGACCAGAAATTTACATGCATTTTCTTCCCTGTAAATTAGTGGGAGTATAGATAGTCACTTAAATTGTTTGGTTTATGTCTACTTAAATTATATATAGGAAAACCTAAAATTTCTGACAGTTTTAAACTCAAAATTACTGTTCAAATTACTATGAGCATAAATCATCTTGTTCACAAATAGACATTACCTTCTGAAATTTTTTACTTTAATTTAAAAATACATTCTTCCACAGCTAAATTCTAGTCATGGGAAGTTCTTGGGGAGCCAACATAGACATGTATTACATGATTTTTGCATGGAAGCAAAAAGGAGAAAGTGTATATGGCACTTTAAATAAGCACGTATTTAAGCATTGCACAAATGTAACTGTCATGTTTGCATTTCAGGAAAACAGGATACCTCTGCTGAAACTCTTCTGGGTCGGGAATCTATAAACCCTACCAGTTACTCGAGCCAGCTAGAAGACTCTGGATGTGATGTCTGTAATGACTCTGCATTTGATTCTTTAGGCATAGCTTCAGATTTTCATCAATCTGAGCATAATGTCAACACTTCTGAACATTGGTTGGAAAGAGTTCCCCCACTGAATCTTGGCCATAGTAGCAAAGAGCAATCTCTGACTGCTCCAGTGCAGTTTTTGCAACGTTTGCTTGAAATAAGAAAACTGTCAGAAGGAGGAATTCTTCAAGCAGACTTCTCAGAGCTTGAGAATGATTCTTTCACCATATGGAATTCAGTGTCTCAGTTGCTTGATGGACTGACTGTTTTTTACAACAGTCCTAAATTCCCAGCTCCAAGTTTCCTTACTGAAGGAGTTTCTGTTTTGATCAGTTTAATAACTGATACTAAATTATCTAATCATGTTTTGAAGAAGTGTTTCAAGAAGATAGAAGAATTTAAGAGAAATCTAATTCAAATTATTTTAAGAAACAGGAGTGTCAATAGGGTAAGTTTAAAACATTTTCTATCTTTCATATCCCACTTCCATATGCTGTAATATTCTCCTGGGTTGATGCACTTTTAAAATACAAGTTTGTAATGTTTGTCTTGTCTTGTCTATATTGAAGAGTACTACTCAGAGATTTTTGTGATTGTTCTTTTCTGCAGTATTGACAATAAAGGCTCTGAAGCACCTGAAAAATTTCTTGCTCATGCTTGCAAGAAGTTCTAGCCTATTCCCAAGTATAGGACCTTTAAATAACTGATAAAAATGCAGCTTAAAGCAACTTTATAGAAAATATGAGGGAAAAACACATTGTTTCTTTTGCTATATGACAATATACTGTAGATATTCATTTATATGTAATGAATGTACAGTTTTTTATTCTTTCTTGAGCATCTAGTTAAAATAGTTCATTTGCTTCAGATATCCATCTTTCTCTATATACTTGCAAATTTGTGTTTTCAAAATATATAAGCAAATGAGTGCAGAGTTCAAAAATAATATGTCCCCATGACGAAGAACAAATAGGATTGAATTGCATTTTGTTTGCATTCATCAGTGTGTGTTGTTTCATGTATCATCTTGTTAGTTTCCTCATTCAACTGAAATATCACTGGTCTGTCCTCACAAGATGCCCTACAGGTAATGAATTTCATTGCCTGTTTTAGGATTTTTGGTCTTCATTCTGGCTTTTAGAGTAACTTGGAACAGACACAATGGTGGTATTGTTTGACACTTAGACGTACCAATATAATGTCCCCATGCAGGCAGCTACACTACCCTTAGAGCAATTAAGATCTTATGCCTGTAATCCTTGGAGCCTAAAGAATGCTTACTGGGTACTAGGTCCCTATCTTAGGATAAATTCTAAAGTTGCCTTTAGCAAAATGAGAGCCTGGACATCTGCTATGCCTGTGGATGGATGTACCCATTTGTCTTAAAATGAATCCCACTCACGGTGTATTGAGTGTTTACCCCAGAACGTGAACATCAAACAAATATTATTATCAAATTAAGAGGGTGTTGGGTGGAAAGGATGTACCTGTATTCTGGTTAGAAAGCATTCAGACTGAAATCTTTCCAGGACTTGTGTTTCTAACAGCAGAAACATTTCCGGTTTAGTGTCACCATGGTACAAGACTTAGTTTTTAATTAGAAGTGTCCCTAGTCAGTGTCTTGAATGGATTTGACCATACATTCCATTTGTATGGTGATAGAAATGGAGTTATACAGGTGTGATTCATTTTTTATGTGTGTGTGATATCACTGGATACAAAACAAAAAGTTTGAACAGCCCTTCATCAAGGACTTTTTTATATTTGATGCTGTCCTGTGTTTCCACTGTTTCCTGTCCTCTAACTGAATGGGAAGTCAGTAAATAATTGAAGTAAGGTCAATTGTGGAAGAGCAATCCAGACATTATCCAGAGAGGAATTTTCTGTTGATTGGAGGAATCTGGCAAAGTTTAAGTGAGAGGTGTCACATCTTAAATGGCAGAAAATATTCTGATAGATCAGGGATGTTTCCGGTCTACACAATGTTTTTATGAATCATTCAGGAGAGGTGGAGTATGTCCACATAATTTGAAACTGGCATATTTTCTCTGAATAACTTCACTAAAACAGATGGCTTTTTATGAGATGTGTTGTTTCTTGCTTCCACCAAAATATTGACTTAACAGTCATTACTATTGGCAGCCATTACTTCAGTCAAACAGATTAAAAGAGTTTAAAAATCATATAAACCAATTTCTAAGGAATAATCTTGGAGGATTCCAGATTAGAGGTTTGGTTTTCTTTAAACTGAATTGAAAATTGAACTAAACATGTAGTATTCAGAATTGGCAGTGTAAATTGTATAACTAATTCTTTATGTGCTGGGTACTAGATATCTCCCAGGAGCACTTTATACAGGTGGTGATTGAAATATCAAAGTTTTAAAAAAATTGCTATTACTTACAAGGCTATCTTCTGAAAAGAGTCGCAAACTGTATGAAATTCAGTTCCAGGAAAATGCTTAAATCTCTCCAGCATAAAAATATTAAGAATTTTGTTGTATCTAACCTTACTGTCAAAAAGCATTTGTATAGACAGCCATTGATGCAGTGATACAGTATTTGATACAGCTTTCTCTTTACCATCCTCACCATTAAAACTGTCAGGAACTTTCCAGGACAAAGGGCTTTAAGAAACACCTTCAAAAAGCTAACAGAAAGAAGTGCTGTGCATTACACTTAATTAGTTACATCTTCAAAAGCAATCTCAGCATTTTTCAGAGCAAGTTAAATAACTTTAAATAATCTTTGAGAATTGGAAAAGGAATAATTATCTCTACCTTAGACGTAAAGGAAGAAAAACAGCAGCAGAATTACTTGCTGTAACTGTTGAGTCCTATTGTTTGAAATGTTTCTAATTATAAAACATTGGAAGCTGTAAGAGCCATCAAGGACATGTACTCAGAAGTTTTTTTCCTAGATTCAGTTGCCTAAATCTGTGCACTTCAGATAGAATTTGACCTGAAACTCCAAATTGACATAGGTGTAAGAAGGAAAAAAAAGTAAGTCTGTCAATTAAGGTATGTGACAGAAAATAAAAGGTAATTTTACTTAGACTATTGAATTATTTATATCAAAATTGTAAAAGCAGCCTCTTGAATTTTCCTTTTTAAAATTTTCTCCTTTCCCCCCATGTTTGGAGAGCAGCTCAGAAGTATGCATTCAGTTGTTAGATACACAGCCCTTTGGAATAAACCTTCTGGAAATATCTGAAAAATGGAGCCTCAAGTCACAGCTGCTAAGGGTGAAGCATGAATGTTCTGAGGTTCAACCATCTGTGCAAAGGCCTGACTTTGCACCTTCTGCTGGCATGGTCTTGCATTCCTGTATGGCTTCCACAGAAAAGCTTGTGAGGATCCTGTGTGTAACTGGTACAGATGAGCTGTTGCTTTCATGCTGCAAAATGTGTGACAGTCACTGCTGATCTATGGAGTTAGCACTTTGCTCACCACCAGTTTTTGAGTCCTTAGCACTGAGACCTTTAGGGGTTTGTAGGGGTGTGTATTGCCTTTCAATGTGCAAATTGTTCATTTGTGTTGTCACTCCACTGCCACACTCTGCTGTGTCAGCAGAACCAGTATTGCATTTATGTAGGTTCCTTGCAAGTCCTGCTTTCAAGCAGACCAAAATGTGTTATAAAACTCTATGAGATTGTATTCAGTTGGCAGAGCCACCGCCTCTGGCTTTCCAATGGACTCTACTACCTGACAAAACATGGGAAAACATTTTGCATGGAAAACCCTGGTAGGAGCTATGGTATGTGATTGCAGCCCCAGTGGAGTAGAAACTTCAGAAAGGAAGCACTGGAACATTGTTTTTTGCTTAATCTACCTGTTTGGGATTCGGCAACGGCTGTTGCTCCATCTGCCTCCACAGAGACACAGCAAATGTGCATTCCTCCTGCTCCTAGTTGCATCACTCACTCACTGGCACTGAAATGTGCCTGTTCTCTTGACGTTTGTTCTGTTGTCCAGGATGTGTTGAAACAGGGTAATTTCTCCTATACTAGAAAAATGCAACAGTTGGAGGCGCTGGGGATTCCCAACTCCCTGTGCTGTTTAGAGTAGCATATGTGTTTTATATTTCTGGTGAAGGTTTTGGACAGCTCATGGTAGTAGGGCACTTCAGAGATGACATCCTGGAGCCTGCCTGGAAGCCTGCTGTGGTGTATCTGGGCTGGCTATAGGTTCACAATATATGGAATTAGTTTTAGAAGTCAAATCTGTCTAACAGAAATTAAGACACTTTATACGTGTCATATTTACATCTCTTGTATATACAGCTGTGTGAAACTTCAAAACTGTTATTGTTAAGGAATTTTCATGGTTAAGCATAGTTTGGGTTTTTAGTTAAGGAGGGTCTCCATCAACCACGGAAACGAATCTTTGCAAAGAGGTGCTTACAGCTTCCTCTAGACCCAACAGAACCAATCAACTGGCTAGTTTGAAGATTGGCAACTTTTTAAAGCCACTTAGGAAGCTTGACACGCCTCTGTGGTCCACATTTAAGAACAAACAAACCCCGGGAAAGCCCCTCTTGCGTCCGGCTTTTGGACAGGTAACTGGGGGGCCCGTGGCAGTTTATTATTAAATAAAATTATTTATTTTATAGGGGCCAACCCTCGCCCCTAGTGCAGCCAAAATTCATCTGAGGCCGCTGCCCAGCAAAGATCATGTGAGCAACAACAAGAGGCGAATTCCAGCTGCAAGGTCTAGGTGAGATTAACTCTTTTAGTGCTGTAAGATTCCTCCAGAACAGATGAAGCCTGCAGACATCAATCCTCTCCCAAGTGAAAGGGAAGAAGAAAGGTGAAGACACATGGAGAAAACACCATAAAGACACCAAAGTCAGTGAAGAAGGAAGAGCTGAAACCCTGAGAGAGGAGAAAGAGGAGATGCTTCAAACCTAGAAGCTGAAATTCTGTTGTAAAGCTATGGTGATGGACTATGACATATCAGAATAGCCATTGTAATTTCATGAAAGCATGGGGGGTGGAGTGTTCAAACTGCAACTGTGAGCAAAAGTACCTGTGCTGAAATAAGCATATGTTGAAGTAGCTGTGATTTGATGAGAAACTTGAACAGAGAGAGATGAAAGTGATGAAGACCCTTGCTCCCAGAGAAGAAGATCTTTGTTCTTAGAGATGAAGATGCTCCCAGAGATCGGTGAAGAGAACTTTTGCTTCTGAACAGCTCATCCTTAATATGGTACCCTATTAGCTAAAGATTGAACCCTCGAAAGCAGTTGTGGAAAAGCTGTAAGTCAAGGGAAGGGACTTCACATGCAAGCAGAGAACCATCCCGGGCAGCTGTCTTGCTGTGACATTGAAGCTATGAGAGAACTGTTTCTTGTGGAAATGTCTGCATAGCATGAGCAAGAGAGACTCCTCTCCCTGAGTGAACTGAAAAAAATTATTACAGAGGTGGTAAACTGACTGAAAAAAAATCTCAAGGGTTGTCTTTTTATGTTGTCAGTGGGAGAAGGGAGAAAGGTGGGGGGAAGAGAAGTGTTCTGAAGGTTTAGTCTGACTTTTTTTTTCTTTCTTTCTTTTAAGTCTGTTAATAAACTTCTTTATATTCTTTCATGTTTTGTGCCTGCTTTGCTTTCTCTTAATGTCTTGGACCTCATGTTTTAAGGAGTTAACCAAAACACAAAGACACCATTTTTAGGATTCTGAAGTTGAGCTGTGTTGGGCTCCTGTTCAACAAATATCTCATCTCTCTGGCCCATCTCGCTCATAATCTCTTTCAAACAAGACCTAGAAGGAAGAGAGATGTGTTTCAGTGGTCTGTTGTTGCTTGCTTCTTCTCATGCTATGTTTAAAACATCAATACTGACTTTGAAGATGCTGTTAAGTCATGAATTGCTTTTCCAGTCAAATAACACACACAAAAATAAAGGTTATGTGATATTTCCTTCATTTTATCATAACCTTTTTCTCTTTCAGAAATTGGCTACCTTTAGGGTAATTGTTTTGAAGTTACTAGCACTAACAGCATCTGGAGGGACACTGAGACATCAGTACAGTTTTAGGAACTTCTCTTATCCTGTTTGGGACTTTACTGCCCATTTTAATTTTTTCTCTCGTGTTTCATCTGAATGCCTTTATGTAAAATTTTGCCAGTGCTCAAAATTCTGTGATTGATGTATTTAACAGAAAAGCAAATACAGAAGTTCTGAGTAGTCGTTTAATGCCTTTACTGGATATTTGTGCGAGAAAGAATTCACAATTCTTCATGAAAATAACAATTTGAAAAGTAATATATTGAAAAGCAGAAAGAGAAATATTTAAATCTCAGTGGCAATTATATAATGAAATGTGTATGTGTGCTCGTGCAGTTGAAACAGCACACATTCAGCAGAGCCATGGTTTTGAATCTTTTCTTATCTAGGATACAATTTGTATGATTCATTAATGACTGAATTTGCCTGGAAGAGAGTAATCATAAACTGATGCTTTAATACATGCAACAGTATGCATTTAATACATGCTGCAGCTAGTTGTGGGTGACAATAAATTCCCCCAGCTGCGTATAGCTTGCAGTGTCCTTTGTCAGTCACAGCCAAGACAGTACTCAACAGTTTACAAGAGTCCTTCCTGCTTAGGGACAAATAAGAATTAAAAATAGTCATTCATTTCACTGGTGGTTTTCAAGTACAAAACGAGCTGGTTTCAGTTTTCCTAATTAATTGAGTCCCAAGGGGAATACCATGGGTGCATTTTCATCAGCCAAAAAATCGTGCTTTTATAGGGGAAGAGCACTTCATTTGTATGAATATTAAAATATGTTGCCTGGATTTTAAGGTCTAGCAAGAGGCAATGTTTGAATCTCTTGATTATTGAGTTAAATTTTCTCAGCAACCTGTTGTCCTTATGTAGAGAGTTGTTTAAGTCAAATGGTAATCAGAATCTGTTGTCTTGTAAATTACTTCTGTCTAAAGCAATCACCAAACTGACTGGCCCTCATTTACTTCAGTAAAGCGGATCATAGAACTAAAAAGACAGGAATGAATTAAAGAAAATTTTGTCCATCTTCCCCTCTCAGCCAGCCTCAGCTGATACAGATCATACACTAAAGCTACAATTACGGAAGAGCTACAGGATAAAGTCAGCTTGTCCAGCAGATGCTGGGTGGGCTGAAGTTCCCCATCAGGACATGAGCCTGTGAGCACAATGCCTCCTGCGAAAAGACTTTGTCAATAGGCTTGCCTTGATCAGGGGTCTGTAGCAGACCCCAGTCAACAATTGTTGTCTCAGTCTCTGATTCCTGCCCACAGGCTTTCGAGCTGCTTGTGGTTGTTCTTCAGAGACAACTCTCCACACCCAATCCAGCTCTAGATGCAGAGGGCAACCCCTCTGCTTCTCCTTCCTCCTGTGTCTATTCTGAACGCTCTTTAGCCTTCAATAATCATGCTCCAGTCATAGGATGTGTCCCACTGAGCTTCAGCAATGGCAGCAAGGTTGTAGCTTTCTAGCAGCACAGTGACTTCAACTCCTTCAGTTTTTGCCCATGCTGTGTGCACTGGAGTAAAGGCACCTCAGCTGAGCTATGGGTCGTGTCACCTTCCTAGATGAACACCCATTAATTCCATTGAAACATTGCCCTGGTGTTTCCCTATTGGCTTCTGTTACCTCAGGAGTCCCTAGCTCATCTCCCTAGGACTGCAAGTGTGCATCACTGCAGCTAGCACATTTCAGAGTCAGTGGCAGAGGATCCTCACTAGCACCTTATTCCTCTAATCTTTGCCGATCACCCCACAGCTTGCCAGGGACAAGCCTGCAGCAGTGAAGCCAACTGATGGTTCTAGTGGAGAACATTAGGTTAAGAAGCATGGAGAAAAGCATGAACAAGATTATGAAAGAGGGGAAATACAGCCCAGGTATTAAGAAGAAATTCTCTATTGTAAGGCCATTAAGATACAGAAACAGGTTGCCCTGAGAAGTTCTGGATAAGCCAGCCCTGGTGCTGTTCAGGGTCAGACTAGATCAGGCCTTGAGCAACCTGGTCTAATGGGAGGTGTCTCTTCCTGTCACAGAGAAGATTGGGACTAAATTGTCTTCAAGATCCCTTCCAATCCTTCCATTTAATGATTTTATGATTCTGTGAAGGGATGAGGGCAGAGTAAGGGCTTGAGATGTGGCCTGCCGACCAAAGAGTTGAAATAATATGTATCAATTCCCAAGACTGATAGAAGAAATATTGGCATGTAAACAGGAAGAGAGCGATACATGGCAACCATCAACTAACAAAGGAAGCAATGTGGAGTAAGATAAGAAAAGGGGTTGCGAGAGCTAATGCTCTTTGTATGAAAGTGAGCTTTTCAACTGGCATTGGTGATTAGGAGTGGAAGTCAGGTTGGGCTAAGTGGACAAGGGTAATGTGAAATCGAAGGTGAAAATAGTTTTGTTTATAACACCTCACAATATGAGGATGCCTGTAATAATTATTTGCCTGTCCTGTATTGCCAAATATGTCAGTTGCTTGGGAAAGAGAGCTGTTACTTGGCAGAAAAACTGTAAATTAGCAAAACAGAAAGTAAGGTGCATTTATCATAGTTGCAGGGTGAATCATGAAACTCGTAGGAATTAAACTCACAAATTTTAGATATCCATTATTAAATAAAATCTAACATGCTGATAAATGAGTTCTAAAAAACTAATTCGTAAGTTTTTCATTCTGTTTCCTGGGAAACAGGGCTTACAGGAGTATGCTGTCCACTTTGGTTATCAGTCATTTCCTCTGCAAGTAACTTTTGATAGTCAGCTTGAAATAACTTTTAAAGAAGTGGAAGGTCAATAATACCTTCAAGTAGGCTTTCAAATCTGTAGCTGGGTGGAGGAGAGACCAAGTTAGTGTGCCTGAGATAAGCCAAACATTGACATTATATATTCATTTTGGCAACAGTCTGGTCGACAATCCATGCATTCTTCCCAGCTGGTGTCACAGCATTGCCCTCTCTTGCTCTGCATCCTGGATAACATGGGAAAACAGTAGAACCCGGGGTGTGGGAGGAGGGCTGGGGAGAGGTGATGCAGGACCTGAACAGTAAACCAGGCTCCATTATTTCCTGTTTCTTATGGTATATTTTTTACAATCTAATTTTCTGACTGCTTGTACCTGCAGATTCCTGAAATGCATTGGTTTTATTTCGTCTACAACATTAAACAAGCCCAAGGGGTTAAAAGATTTCTGTTCCTTTTTAACATTGGATAGATTTGAGAGCTGAACATATGCTTTTATCTTTAATGAAACTCTATATTATTAGACTTTTTTTTGTTTGAATGTTTCCAGAGTATAATTAGCAATACATGAGCATTGCTGTACAACAGAGTCTTACTTTTGTTTGCTATTTGCAGATTTATTGCTTATATGCTATAAATGTGTTCTGCATGCTTTTAATGCATACAGTCTGTGAGCATAATTTTAACCTTCTTTGTTGTCTCTTTCCTTAAAATATACTTATTTTCGTAAAATATTCTTATAGGAGTATAAGAGATCCACCAAGATACAATGTAAAATCACAGCTCTTTATTAAATCAGTGGGGTTTTAAAAATCAGTATTAATGTTTATTAAATATAATACATTTTATATAGTATATTACTATGACATATTTTTATTATAAGAGTGCATTTAATAAAAATACTTATTAACTATTAAAAAATTCACCAGTGGGATTTTTCAGTGTCATTGCTATCCATATCTCAAGTATCCTAAGTACTTGGGGAGAGGTGATGCAGGACCTGAACATTTGGCATCATTACAAAATCAAAAATACCTATTTACTTTTCTTAGTAGAAGCTCAGGCTTTAAATTTCAAAGTCCCCTGCTATCTAGTCCTCAGAAATTCCAACTAGAAAACAACAACTCTTGCCAAACCATAAAAGATAAGGAAATTTTGTGAAAGATCCTACTTAAGTTAAATGTCATCTGCTAGCAGTATTAATTGCACAAAAAAATTTCATTGCTTTGCTATATGTCAAAAAATCATGTAAGCAAAGAGAAGAGAGCTTAAACAAGAACAACAATATTAATGTTTTAGTGTGATCTTTGAGAGAGGTTACATTGGAAAACTGCTCTGGATTGCCTTGTTTGCTTGCTCGCCAAAGGCAAATTAGCAAGTATACTCAATGTTATGCTCTGAAAATACAGAACTGCAAAATTTATTCTTAATTTATTAAAAGAAATAAAAATTAATGGCAACTTTACTGAAAAATATGCTATTTTTTAAGCATTTTTAAACCTGGAGCTGAAGCAGTTGTACTCTTTGAAACATGGGTGCTGTTAAGGCAGAACTATCCAGGTGTTGCAAACTTGTTTCTAGCAGATACTGTGGAAAACACTTTCAAAACTGTAATTTCTACTTTATTTTTAGAAAGAGGAGTTGTTTTGTTTGGAAAGGTATATATTTCTAGTATATGAAAGTCTCATTTTAATTGATACGTCCTCAAAGCACAGGTAGGTGTATGCATTACATTATCCCTTCATATCATTTTAATTGTTCAGAAACCTATTTTTATCTCATCATTCACATTTCATATTTATAGACTCTCAGTGTATATGTTGATGAATGATTTTAATTACACAGGTTTTCAAAGCTATATGTGTACAATTTATGAATTCTCTTTTAGGAGGAGTTTACTTTGTATCTCTGTTTGCCTGCAGATTTGATTCTGAACTTGAGACCTGTGTGTTTTTTGAGGATTTCTTTTGATATTTGTTTTGGGATTACATGCAGAAGTGAGATGGTTGAGAGCAAAATTCCATTAAAGTTGGATTGTCATGACTGTGCACAGGAGTCTCATGTTGGGTGGATGATAACCAAGCTGGTCCAACTCTTCAGCTGGAAGAGGCTGGTAAATAGGCATTTCATCAACTGCTGATCAGGCAGACAAGCAAGAACAGTAAATGCAAAGCTGCCTAATTAATGGGTTTTACAGCAAAATATTTCAGTCCACCTTGCTGTCCACCCATCTCGCCCAAAACTTGGTGAGTGACAATTTTACAAGACACAGTGTTGAAAACCATGGTAAAGTCAAGGTAAATGTTTCCCTTAAATAAAATCATACTGACTGCCCCTGGAACACCTTCCTGCCTTTTGTGTGTTTGGAAAAGTTTTCCAGCAGGATTCATCCAATGCAAGCTTGTGAACGGCGGGAAAGTATTTTTATTCATATGTATGTGTGTATATATATATGTGTCTGTGTGTGTATACACGTGTGAGTTCCATGTAGGTGTAATCTAGATTGTTAATAGGATGGAGTGGTCTGTTTTGAGTGGTTAAGACATCATTCTTAGGCATACAAATTAGGGTCAGAATATCCTTTTGTCAGTTAAAAATACTCATTTACAAAGAGTTACTGAATTTAATGTTATAGGGGGTATGCATTTATATAAAAGTAGAAGTTATAGGAATTGTATTTAATGTGTCTTACTTCTTCTTCCTTTGAAATAACTCCAATATATTTATACATAGAAAAGTCGTGTGTACTTTTTGGAGCAGTATGCTTCATTACATAATAGCTATTTGTTTCAATTTCAGGGAACAAAGACAACAGTTTTAATTTTTTTTTTAGTAGAAGAGACTGTGGCAAAAAATTACTAACATAATTCTCATGTAAGTTTACATCAGTCCTCTTGCAGTTCAGGAGAAATCCATTATTAAAGAACAACATGAAAGTGAATTGTTTGAATTTTAAAATACAGTGTGTCTTCTAGCAGTTAGCATTTAATCAAGTTTTTCCTGATAACTATATTCAAAGAACACCCTAGTAGAGTTCTCAGCCTACATGTTTGAATTTCAAAGAATTTGTTCATTCATTTGTCTAGCTGTGAAAAACAGAACTGTATGTGCAGGGTAGTCACCAGTTTCTGTCAGCAGATGGGCATGATGACATCTAATGATGAAAAGCAGTGTCCTGGGGAGTTCACACTTTTGCAGGAGTTTGTTCACATGACAGTTTCCTGTAGTGTTAATCTTTTGAGGATGGATGTCAATTTCTCGTAGATCTCATATGTCTGTAATCAATAGAATTTTAAACTCTAAAATTTCGAATTTGACTTTTTTCTTTAACATTTTAATATGTAACTCTCATTTCTACCTAAGGTAATTGCTTGGGGTAAAAAAGATTGAGGTGCATTTTGAAAGATTAAATTTACTGTTATTTCTCTTTAGTTTCAGGCACTGCATTCTGTATCAGAAACGCTGGCTTTGCTGGGAAGGAACAACATACTGAGAAATTCTTTAATATCGCTTCTCCTACCGGAAGTCCGTCAGTTTGCTGAGCAGTTGTTACAGGCTCATCAGGTGCTGTCATCTTTTCTTTTTGAGAAAGACCAAAGAGTGGTGTTGGAAAGTGTTTTGGCTGTATTTATTTGTTTCTTCAGATGTAAAAAAAGCATCATTCTATAGAATGTAGATTTACGAACCCAGATAATGCTAGGAGCTGCCTTAAACAACAGATTCAAAACAAGAGGCACAAAGTAAGAGAAAATTCCATATGGAAAGGTGAAATTATCAGACTGTATAATAAATTGTCTGTATAGGCTTTTAGATCATACTATACAATTTGCAAAACACTTAAAATAATTAGAACACTTAGGGGGATGTATAAATTGTTGACTTTGCAGGCAATACAACTTCGGTATTCAGCTGAACACACAGTACAGCTTCAGTATTCTCTCTGTAGCTCATGTAAAACAGGAAAGTCAGCTGCTTTATTTTATTTCAGAATTAGATTTAATGTTTAACATTATTATTTTTTCAATTTTTTAATTTTCATGATGCAAAACTTATCCAACATGTAATACTGTATTTTGTTACAAGAATTAGGAGGTAAAGATCAGAATAGAACTGTTGGTAAAATTTATTCTTAAGTTAAATTTTTTTCCAGTAAACTATAGAGGAGAGAGAGAGAGAGGGAGAGAGAGAGGGAGAGAGAGAATGAGAGAATGGATGTCTTTTAACATTTGAAAAAGAGATGTGTGAAATAAACAGAGGTTTCCTAGGTTTTTCATCATATGTGTTGCTTTGTATTTTATGCAAAGTGTTCAGCTTCACTTAGGATTGCAACTTGATTTTACACTATCCTGAAAACTGTTTATTTGGTGGAAAATAAATTTATTGATACCTATTGAAAACATTCACCATAGATTTATTTTGCAGTGGTCTAATCTAACAAAAGACTTAAGTGTTGCTCAAGCAGTCTTAACTTTATTCTTTTTCTTTCTAGGATATGATACAGTAGTAAGTTTAGACTGTTGGAGAGGGAATATGTAATTTCCAACCCAAATTTCTAGTATGCTTGAATCATATTCTGAAAATGCCAGTTTTGAAGGAATTGGACAATGAGCTGTGTCTTATTTTGGGTCACTGTTAGTGTACAAGACATGTTGATGGCAACCAAAAGTCAACAGACTTCTAACAATTGTAGGGATAAGGAAGTGTGTAATTAAAAACAATAATTGTTTTTTAAGTTTGAAACAGGTGTTCATTTTTAGCATTATTAAATCTCACCTGTTTAACAGAATTAGTCATCTTTCTTTTCAGAGTTTTGGTAGTGGCAACACAGAACCTTTCAGTGCCCCGCAGTGATGTCAAGCTCATGCTGAACATTGCACTTCGCTGAGTTAGTTACTATAGAACTGCTTACCTTTGCCAGACTGTAATTATTTTTATTGCTGTCATATTTGGTGAAGCCTCAGGAGCTGGGTGTCTGTCAATCTGTAGCTGACACTCTGTGGGACTTTGAAAAGCTGCAGTGCATGTAAGGAAAGTAACTGAAATTCTGGTTTGCTTAGCTTGTGGTGAAGTCAATGTTTTTAAAGTTCATGCATTCTTGCATTTAGTCCAAATAAATGTATTGTGTTCATTTACAAACCCTCATATATTGTGTATGTGATAATATTCTGGAAGTATATGACAATAGGATCCAATTCTGATGGTCTGATTTACAGATGTGCTTCTAAATGCTTCTGAATTTGTGTAGCATGACTTCTGGTAGGTACGATTCTAAAAGTACTTCTAAAGTATTATTTTTCTTGTTTTATAATCAAATCTAATGATACAATATCAGTTTGAAAGAAACAAAATGCCAATTTAAAAAAAAAACCTCTTCATAAATACTTCAGTTAGATTTTGCAGAAAGATAATTCTTCATATAATCAAACTTCATTATCTGACAAGTATCCTAATTGTGTTTTTTTACTTAAAAAAAGCACTGTTAATTACAAAGGATGTCTCCCATTTAAAACAATCAAATTGGAGACTCTGAACTGTAGTTATGATTAGAGATGTGGAAACACATGAGGTTTGTTTTGCTTCGTTGTTAGTTTCTTTTATTGTTGTTGTTGGCAGATAGAAGAAATAAAGAATTATCTAAGGCATGTGTTCAGGTTAGTTTGCAATTAACTTTTGAACATTTGATTGAAAACAGAAATTGAAAAAATAGCTTATTTACAGTAATAATTTTTTTTTAATTGAAGATGTTTGTCAGCAATGACGTGGATTAAAAACAAAATTCCTTTTAATTTTTCTAGATGAATCATCTAGATAGCTCAACATTTCTGTTTTAATTTCCTCATTAAAACTTGAGCTAAGTTCCAAATAGTTTGTCAAATGCATGAATTCAAGTATATGCAGCTTTATATTCCATCATGTCTTCAGTAGGAAGTGTGCTAAGCTCAACCCCTAACAGGTTTGTGTATACATTTTCAACAAATATTGAAAATTTTTTACTTTAGAATTCTGTCTGATTTTGCAGAGGTTTTAACTGTGTCCTCTTGGAACAGGCTTATCAGTCTATGACCCACAGTTTTAAAGTGCTATCTGTGCCCCATGCTTTACAAATTAAAAAATTAGGTTGGCTATAGGATAAATAAACTACACCAGAAAAGTGCAGTGATTACTCTGATTATTTTTATATTGTTGTCTAATTGGTTAAATCCTTTAATCTTACAATATGGCAACTTTATGTCAAATACATGAGTAATAAAATTTCTTATACATGCTTCCACATATTAACATGGAAAATAAAAGTAATTAAGGAGCAGGTAAAGCAGTATAGTTATCCTGATTTTACACACAGTTAAGATGAATTTTATGCTACTATACTCTCAAGTAAGTTAGTAGTTTGCTTTAATTCATTTAAATGCTTCATCATGGGCTCAAAGTGAAGCTCATACTTAGGTACTTTGCTGACACCAGCATGCTGAATTCTAGGCAAAAGCATATTAATATAAACTCAATTAGAGCTCTTTATTTTTACAGATGTTGTATATGGGCTTTTGAGTTTTATCTGTAATAGGAACCTTACATGCTTCATAAATACAGTTTATAAGAATACAGTAATTGAACCTTAACTTACTATGAAATACAAATTTTCTGATCCCTAATTGGATTCCTACTGCAGAACAGATAAAATCGTAAGATACTAAGATTTCAGAGTGATACTGTGGAAGATGGATTATTTTTCAAATGTTGAGCTCCTCTCCATGATAGCAGATCTTTGTTTATGATAACTTTCAAAGACAGAGGGCCAGAAATACAAAGCACATAGTAGTTTACTGCCCATTTCTAACCTCCCAAGTGTTAATTCCAAGAATTCTGGAAAACAAAATTAAAAACTAGAAAATAGACTTTAAAATAAGAAAGACTACTATGAAGTTTTGGAATGCTCTGTTATTCAGTAATTGCTGATGCATAGCTCGTCTAGCATTACAGTTTTATATCACATTACTTTCTGTGTACCATTTTTACTTCTTAAAACTTTAAAATAGTTTTATCACAAAAGCTGTACACTGAATAGTTGTTTGTTTGGGGTTTTGTAATCAAAACACCAAATTATATGTAATTCTCAATATATCTCAGCATTAAGTCCAAATTCAAGTGTGGGTGCTGACTTCTCACCTGAAATGAATGACACAGGATATAAAGGGTGAGATTTATCCTCTTTAGTGTAGGTGTATGTAGTAGACCTTGCTGTCTACTTCTTGTAAAAGTCAACCAAGCAGCTAAGATTAACTAAAAAAATTGCCAACATGAAGATAGATAGTCATGCAAGGCTTTGTTGAATGTCACATAAATCCTTTAGAATCAGGTTCTTTACAACAAAACAGCTTTGACTCAAAAGAGCCAAAGGAGTTAGACATAAGGTGGGATTTGTCTTACTTGAATTCAGATTTCTATGATGTTTCCATCTGGCTTTCTTACTTTAATTTTCCATTGTAGTCAAGGGAGGGGGAAAGTCATTTCTTGTCTAACCTATGCTCTTGTATAATTATGATAATTGGCCCTAGAGTTGTTTGCAACATATACACAAACCTGGCAATGAAAGGACATTGAAGTTGATAAGCTGAAATGCAGATATTTATGTTGTAGAATTACAAAGTTAAGGGATGAAAATCCCATAATATCTCCATGAAAATGTCTTTTTGGATGATCTGGGCCAGAGATGTTATTTCAGGGAAGGACTAATCCTGCAGTACATTATAACAGGTAGTCGTGGAAAGCATACCTCTGTCTGTATACTGACAAACTTAAGTAAATAACATTATTAGATGTTTGGAACAAGTTACATTTTAGTTACTGTAATTAATAAGTTAACTTAGTTACCAGTATTCAAATTCTTCTGGTGTATGCAAGAGGTTGGTGGCTGATGATGATTGATTGTACAGGATATGTGGATTGGAGCTTCTTGTAAGATGCATTCAACTATGGTGTGTCTGATGCATGTGCCTCTGAACAGGAAGACCTGTAAAACCAGCAGTCTATGCAGGCAGTATATTGAGGCAGAAAAAGAACAAAGGGGAGTACAAAAGCACTATGATTTTGAGCTTTTTCCAAGACTTTTGTTGCTATTCAGCACTGTGTAGCTAACAGACGTCACTGGAATGTCAAACTACACAGGAACAGCTCTATATGGAAGCAAATGGAGGGCTGAAATATTCCTCTGGTCGGAGAGACTTTTTTTTCTTAGCTGGCCTACAAATTAGAGACATTGTGAATGTCAAGTTGGACTAGCTCAGTTGGTAATTAGTTCATTGGGGAAAATGGAGTTTTCCTGTAGCTGGGTTCAGCTAGATTATCAAAAGGTTTAAAGTGCTGAGAACTGAGCTATTAATGTTAGAGCTTCTCCATGCATCCATTCTCTATCCAGTGGTTGCTCTGGGCAGGTGTTGTACCCACAACGTGCTTTATTCCAAATGCAAATGTGTCTGATGTTATGTAGAGCCTTCTTCAGACAAGCTCCTCTTTCGAAGGAGTTTACTTCATTTATGGAGTATGTCTAATCTTCTCAAACATAAGTTTATATGCATTGTAATAAAGGTTTCTTACGGTTTTCTTATTAACAAAAAAGCTATACTGTTTTTTTCCCAAGTATGATAGAAAATGGCAAAAATAGTTAATAAGAAGAAACGACTGAGAATATTATGCAGCTAGAGAAGCTAAATACATTTTACAATCTACTGTTGTTTGATGGCTATCAAGTAATAGCCATTTGCAATTTCTATTGTTGATTTTTTCTGATGCATCAGATTAATAATACTTCACTGAGGTAAAAAAAAAGAGATTGGAGTTATGTACACCTTATGAAAATAATTTAACTTGCATCTGGACGTCTGTTCATCCTTTTCAGGATGTCATTTCTTTCCTTGTTGTGCTGGTAAGCACAGATTGTAGCATACTTCAAACTGTGAATTGTTAAAGATGCTGCAAAATAGTGTGCTGTGTAAATGTAGGGTTAATTTTTATTCTGTGCAACTACTGATGCTGCTGATAACAAAAGAAATAATGGATGGACAGAATAATCTGCATTTTTTTCTTACATACCTAGTGCGGAGATACAGATTTGGGAAAATGTAAATGTCTTCCCTGAAAGGCAGGAATGAAACAATCCGTCCAGACTTGGTATATGCTGTAAGAGTGCCATACACCTTTGAAGTGTATACCTGTTTTTGCTGCATGTGTCATCCCCTGTTACAGATTAGATTTTAAGATGCTTACATGTCAGACAGAACTGGAAGATGACAAATGGTTCATACAGTTTTCTCTTCTCTCTCATATTATCTTGAAATGATAGTATTAAGGAGAAAGGAGTTTAGAAGTATTCCTACTGAGCTAAAAGGTAGCAGGGCTTTGACTACACTTAGGTGCTTCACAAAATTGAGGATGACATGTAATCAGAAAACCTCAGGTGTGTTTGGGAACAGAAGCAGCAAATATCGATTACATGAGGAGAACTCTGTCGACTAGAGTATTATTACTCTTCATATCAGTGAATCATGTCATTCATGGAAACATAATACTGGAAAAGGAAAAGTGCTTAATTACACATACCAAAATATAACATCCCTCAAAAAGCTACTTAGTAGTATTCCTGGAAATCTTCTTGTTTCAAACTGTGCACTAAATTCAGGCTTAAAAAAACCCCAAAAAACCCCAAAAGCCAAAACCCAACAAAACCAAAAATAACATGATTATAAATTAAATAAAATTACTTATTTGAATTTCTGATGCAGTTAAGCTTTCATTACCCGTTTTTTTTTTAAATGTGGGTTGATTCTGCTTTTGCTTCCTTATTTTCAGTCTTGATACTGTCCTTTTCCTATTGCTTTCTTTACAGCTCATTTAATTTTTTGCATGCCTGAAAGCAGAACATGGATAAGGAAAAAGCATCAGATTTTTGTGGCATATGTGGTATACCTACTAGTCTGGAAGACAATTTGATTTTTGCTTAAACCTATGTCTTCAAATAGATAGTTTTAATGTTCCTGTTAAGCTCCCTTCTTCACTGAGCATTCGTGCTTACAGACAATGATTTGCAAAATGGAATGATGTTACAGAAAATTGGGCACCGCTTCCTTAATGCTTTTTGGATATTGAAGTTGTCTATGTGAATAGCATATATACCATATGTGCTCTTGAAAGTTCAGTTTCCAGGAAAGGTAACAGATTTTGTTACAGATTTACCTTTGGCTTTTAGTTTTGGAGAATTGTTTAAAGTCTTAATTATGCATGCTTTTAACACAGTTTCACTAAATGCTTTTTTGGGATACGGTATAAATGCACAGTTTCTGTGTCAGTGGCATTGCAGTCTATTTGCTGCTTTAGTATTTTATATCTTCATAAAATGGAAAAGGAAAGAGTTGTAGCCCTAGAATTTCTAACTGGGAATTAATGATAAAATGATTTTTTGTTTAAAGAGTAACTACAGCTAATTATTAAAACTGTCTGTAAGACCTTAGATAAATGTAGTAAATTGTAAATGGAAATGATGGAATTATAGATTATACTAGTGTAAAATCATAACTTCATCTTTCTTTCAAAACCTTCTTTTCCTTTTACAGTACACATCAATATCTTGGATTTCTTAGCTTTGCACACATAATGACTTAAAACATCACCTTGCCCCATTGGAACCTCTTTTGTTGGGTTTTTTTGGTTTTGCTAAAAATGCACTTAAAGCTGTGTTTATTTACCGATAGCATTTATGCATAACTATTACTATTTTAAAGACCAGGAAGATTTAACTGATGTTTGTTTGGTGCTTTCTAAAATGTTCAAGTGCTGCCACCACAGTCAGAAGGAGCTGCTGTCCCAAGTTTGGCTCTGAAACAAGCAGAATTTGTCTCTCATGGATTTAACTGATGTAGAAGTTATTAACAGAGTAGGTTTATATCTGGGATCGAAGGGATTAGCTGCATAGAGCTTGCTTTGCAGCTAAGGTTGGAATTATGGTTTGCAAGGCTGAGACATGTAGAAGATGAAATGTAGTTCCATAGCATATTTTAAACTTAGTATATATTTTGGGTGACAGCACTCTCCCTGGCTGGTTAAGGCTTGATCTGGCAGGACAGCAAACCACTATTAATTCTGTGCCAAGAGGGAAAAGTGGGTTTCACAACTGGTGTCAACAGCAACTCCTATTTGTTGCTACATGGACAGCATTTCTAGTGTAGATTTAATTTGGGGAGATAGGTTGTGTTGAGCTAAAGCTGAACATCTTTACAGAAGGTATCAGAGATAGATTTCAGGTTGTTGTGCTGAGGACTTAGGAATCTCGGGGGTTCAATTTTAGGTAGGCACAGATCATGTAGCCTCAGTCCACAACTGATTCAGTGGAGCTAATGGATTGGTGGGCCTGAGTAAGTGTCAGAGTAAGAGTGAGTTTATTGGGACTCATAGTGGCTTTGGAGATACAGGAATGAGATACTGGTCTTGGTTTGTGGTGAGGGAGAAAGAGAGCAGCAGCTAAGTGTCTCAGATCTGAGTGTTAGTTATGCGAGCTGCTTGGCTTGGATTTCCAGGATTTGTGCAGAGAGAACGTTTTGCTGAAGTTGGAGGTGTTCCTGACATAGAAGCTGAAGTGTGCTCAGGCAGGATATGTGATTTATATGGCTTGATTAGATTAAGGATTAAGACATTGCTGGTTGCAGTCTTGGCCTTGTATGAAATGCAGGTAACCAGATACCTCGGCTGAGTTGAACCACATTTGTAAATGCACATGTGCAGACATACACTATCACAGAAGAATTTATGGCAGCACAATTTTTATTACATAGCTTTTAGAATTATTTCTTTACTGCTGAAGTATACATTTGAAATGCATGTAGCACCAACATTACAGAAGTAAAAGTAGTTTTAGAAAATAACCTTTTTGAATCCACTCCAGTTTAGCTTCCTTTTATATAAGAAGGGATTATTTTCACTTGATTCCTATAGCAGTTCACATAGGAAGAAGTCAAATGCATAGAGCAGGAAAATGAGAAAAATCAAAGAAAATTGTATGTGTGTATCTCCTTTCTTGTAGACAATGGCATCCCAGGTTCCATGATTATAGTGCAGACTTTGAAGATGTAGCTTGTATGCTTTGAATTTTGGGCATCTGTCATCCCTGGAACGGAGTTAGCAAAGCACAATTAAACCTCTGGGTGTAGTCTTGAAACAAGATCATTTGGGCTCTATTTCATCTTTATAATTAATTCTTTCATTAAAAGTTAGTACTAGTGTCTCTTGAGTTTTCAGATTATTAAACTTCTAGCTGAACTTGCAGTTTTCAAGAAGTCTTTGTGGAGCCTTATCATTTAATCAAAGCTCTTTTACTAAGCCTAGCTATAGCATTTAACACAGAATACTACAGTGAATTGTGTATGATAAATATGAGAGAGTGGAGTGAGAGACTTAAAAATTTAAGTAGCATTTCTGCCTATTGGAATAAATTATAAAGGAACTTAGTTTAGAGTAACTGAATAAGTTAACCATTTTGAGTTCTTCCTACACAATTTGATTATGTTAACTATGATTCAGTCCTGTTGATTAACTTAAACAGAGTGAATTCATTGAATGATTGTAGAATTATGGAATGGAAAAGGTTGAAAACAACATCTGGAGATGATCTAGGATAACAACCTGCTCAAAGCATTTTTTGCACTTCCATTTGTGGCAACTCAGGATTTCTCTTGTCCAGTTTCTCCAGCTTTTTGAGGTCATTCTGAATGGTAGCACAATCCTCTGGTGTGTTCATCACTTCTACTGTTGTATCATCTCTTAACCTGCTGCGTTTGATAAATCTTCTAGAAGCGAGATTATAGTTGTGAATTAGTTGAGTTCCTAAAAGAAAAGATGTTAACTCATACCGAGACAAGTAAATTTTCTACCTACAAAGGAGTAATACTATTCAGGAAAACCTATAGGAGCTTCAGTAACACTCTTGGAGTTACAAACCAGTGAATATGATAATTACCAGTTTATGGGAACATAAGATGAATATTGAGACACGCTCTGAAACTCCTCATTTTTCTCAAACATCTTGTAGAAAACCTTTCATATACCTAAGAAACCTGGAGGATAGCATATAACCCACTAAGTTAGCCCTTAGTCTTCCAGGGCTGAAAGATGTTTCAGAGGGACCTTAAATAACAGCTAGAACTAATGATATTTAAGTATGTTCCCTATCTTTCCTGTTGTTATTTTTAAATTATTTTAATGAAGAAAGCAGTTTCAAGGAAAGCAACACATTAGCTTCTCTGTTTAATTTAGAACTTGCCTGATTTTAAGAAGGCTCTTGAATAACTTGAGCAAGCTAGCAAAATTATTTATCTAGAAACTGTAGTACTTGGATCTTTTAGGAGCTGTTTGGTTTTGTATCTGGATATGTAGTTTAGTTGGGAAGCTTGCAGCTTATATGGTAAGTTTGCTGAACCTTTCTTTGTGTCCACTCATGTCAGAGAACATACATTCTTTTTGCTTCTGGGGGAGGTAAAGTGCTGCTGATTCAGCCATGCAGAGGGAACAGGGAAATGACCAAGAATTACTGAGAACTCAAATTACATCTAGAGCAGTGCTTGCCGCAAGCAGGAGTCATCAACATGGTGATTCTTCACTTGGATTAATCTCTCTTCTGTGTCCATCTAGATTCTCATGGTATTCTTATTGTCTAGTCATTCTATTGTCACTTCTGTCTGCTACTACTGTGTTACTGCTAGGTCTTTGATGTTATCACACCTCCCTTCCAGCCACCTAAACCCCATCACAATTACCTCCCTTTTACTTCTCAGACCTGATTACATACCAAACCTTGTCTGTCTTTCACAGACTCCTAGCTCCAGAGTAGGCAGGAGAAGGTAACACCAGAAGTCTGGGGCTGAAGAGGGCAAGGTGCTTTTAAGCTTGAAAACGCTTTCTCACTGAAAATAAGAAGTAATTCTAGATAATTGGTATGTTTTTCTCGAAATGTGTATGGTGTATAATTCCAGTTGGTATTTCCAATATTGATAGCGAAATTAGGCTAGTGAGTTGTGCTTCTGTCAGATAAATGCTTTATTGTTGAAAGACATTATTGTACCATGTGCTGAAAACAGAATCAATTTTCAGGTTTAATGTGAAAAGAATACTTTTCTCTCTTGCTAACAAGATAAAAGAATCAATTCTCACACAGTAAAATTCACCCACACCATAGATCAGGTAAATGATGGTGTTTTCCATCATAAGAGCTTTTTTCAATTTGTAAATTTTGGAAAATGTTTACCATTCAGACTGAAACTTTTTTTTCTGTAGATTTCTCTCTCAGTCCATTTCTGTATGTGAAGAGGAGGACGTAAGTGTCCACAGTTTTCACAGAAGCCAGCATAGGCTTTGCTTTGATTTTATGCTTTTCTGTGTAATAGCAGACATTGTAAAATCATGTCCTAGACAGCCAAGAATGGATTAGCAGCTACACTGAGTATTTGAAAGATTCTTTCTTAAAAGTAGGAAAGCATTACCTCACTCTAAAAGCATTTACGAAGTTAAAGTAATATTTGTAGTATGTGTGGGATTATAGCAATGATTGCTATAAAAAAAAAGTATTAATTCTATGTTCAGAGCAGAGACTGAATACTACACCTTTCATGCCTATGCATATAACAAGAACAGAAAAAATACTGAATAATATTTCTTCTAATTGAGCATCATCCATTCTCTATAGTAACAGAAGCAAGAACCATTTTCAAAAAGAAAAACAAACCAAAAAACCAAACCACAGCCAAACACCTGTAGACATAAAAGAAACAAATTAAGCTTGTCGTGTCATATGGATTTAAAATTGCCATTCCTAGTAAAAGCAGGAAGCTAGTAGTACATTAAGAAACTATATAAAATAAATAAGATCATTATTTGCAATATTAAAGAACATAGTCTGAATCATAGACCTTAATTTCCTCAAGTTTCGTGATTCTGCTAGTGAATGCTTTGACCAACCTTTGGAATGCGTCCCACTAGTTTATTCTGCATGGTGATTGCTCAAGAATTGCTCAATTCTAGCTTGGAAGAAGAATCTACTTAAATTCGAGTGCCTGAATATAATTAATTAGAAGTTCATACCTCTGTTTTCTGTCTGTAACGCAGGAGCCGATTCCAGTCTGTGGTTTATTTCAGATACAGTTATCCATGGTCACAGCTCTTTCTAAACCATGCCTGTCTGTTTCTCTTGAGTGTAGATACCACTACAGAAAAAGTAAAGGAAGTTAACTTTCAGGGAAAGCATAAAGTTGCTGAGATTCTCCTTATACATGATTTAAGACTAAGAAAAAGAAAGAGGGTTTCTGCTCCCCTAATGGCTTTAGAGAGTCACATGGGAGTTAAACTGCTTACAGAATTATCTTTTTTATGGAATAATATTTTTTTATTTGCTATACAGCATTACTAATCACCTTTAGAGTGTAACTTTTGAAATAATGGAAAAATTATTAATATAGTTCTCAAAATTAATCTGTTTTCTATAGATAGTGTTGCTAAATAGCCAAGCCGTAAAGGGTGCTTTGTGATGAGGACTGTGAAATGTTGCCCAATATTCATTATAATTGTAATGTAATATTCATTATAATTATGCTAGTATATAACTAGGCAACATATGATATATGAGAAAGAGTTGATCAAAATGTCAAAAATAAATTATGATTACTAAAAAAACCCCTATTATTGGTAGTTGGTGGTTTGGGTTTGTTTTTAAAATGTTTGCATCCATTTAAAAATACAATAAATCATAGAATAGGGCATTTCCATCTTTTATAGGTATTCTTCATGGGATTCTTTGTGTGCATGTTTGATGTGTTTAGAGGTATTGTTGACAAAATGTCAATTTCCATAAAATAACCTGGGAAAAGAGAGGACTGAGGGGAAAGAGCAGTTGTAATTGTATTCCAGAACATGAAAAGTTGTTACACAAGGAGTAATCCTTTTGTGTACTGGAGTGAAGAAGAAGAAACATACCTGGTGATCAACCTTAGATGTCAAACTTACTGAAGTACTGAAATACATTGATGATGAGCCTCTTTTGGAGGTGACATAAGTGTACTACCTCAAGGTGAGGGGTGGGATTAAACACTTCAGCACCTTTTCAGCCATATATCTGAACTCTTAAAGTCCTATTTATATATTATATTAACATTGATAATTGTGGTCAAAATTTTCATGAAGGGGGAAAGGAGGCAAAACTCCATTGCAGATTTCCAATGCTTCTGAGTTCTAGAAGAAATTGAAATACTATTCTAATTAACAGTGTGAATGCTAGTTTTGGGGAGATTGGATAATAAGGATGTAATAATTAATGCTAGTAAGTCAGGAAAGAGGCTTTACAGAAAATTTACAAAATTTGACTCATTTTAGAAAATTACTAACACATCTCAGAGTCAGGATTTCAAACTGCAGGAGGTTAAAACTCTCTTCTTCAGGCAGTAATAAAAATTCAGGATGTAGATTAGATGTGTCCTGGCAGGCATTTTAAACAGGTAATTTTTGCACAGAAGTGACTGGTTTGCATCAAAGGAAGCCTTTTGGGGATTTCATGTTTGGAGTCCTGTGAATTCTGTTTCTCAGACAGATTACTTCTGATGTCCCTGCTTATATTCAGTATTCACTGTAACACCTGTGTATAATATAATTTATCTCCAAAGGTGGAGGAAATGTTAATCTTAAGAGAGGGCTTGAAAACTGGGAGAAAAAGGTAGCTGAAGACTGGACTGCACCATTGATCAAGACCTTAGAGAGTTGTGCACAGTTACATGTAAGGATCTGAGTAATGAGTAGATTACAGCTGTGTTCACTTGGATAGCATTTCAAGGAATATGAACTGTTCTGGGTTGTTTTATGCTAATGACAAAATTAGTAATACTCAAGAGCCTTTTTTCTCATTTTTAAATGTCTATTTATCGTAAGAGCTGTTCTTCAAAATGTATTTTAGCATACATTTCAATTTCAGAACCTACTTCTTAACTTCCTTGCAAAATATTTTAAATTCATTTGAAAGTTAAATTATATTACTGATTCATGAATTCTGAGGTCAGAGGGAGTCATTTAGTCCAAACACCTTTCTATACAGGCAATAGATCTTTCCAGATGTTGGATTTAAGAATGTGTTATTAATACATCCAATCTGAAAGCTGTTATTGATTCTGTTCATTGTTTACAATTATTATTCTCCTCATTCTTTAATAATAGCTTATAAGTTTTGGCTTTCTCTATCTGAATTTTATTGCTTAAAATTAAGTAACAGCTAATAAAAAAAAAAAAAAACCAACAAAAAAAAGCAAAACCCAACAAAGTTCCCTGATCAAGATTGATAAAATATGCTGAAATAGTATTGCAGCTGCATAAAATTATATTTTATATATATATATATATATATATATGGAAAGTATAATTGTATAGTAAGTTAGAGAAATTATGAATTAAATATAAGCAATTTTCCAACCAGGTTTATGTTGAATCCACTCAAATTAATAGTATTGACTAAAAATTGTTTTGTTTTGTAATTTATTATCTTTTGGTTAAAATATTTATTTGAGGAAGAAATCCATCTTCAGGAAACTAAATTTTTCCTAGACCTCATGGTCTAATAGGTATTCTGTATACTACTTAATTCAAAATTTAAAGATCAGATCCAGAGCCTGTTGCAATCACTAGAGGACTCCATTTTTCAGTGAAATTACATTAAGTGTTTGGAGTTATACTATGATAAAATTATATAGTTGCTGAGTTTGGGTACTCTTGAAATAATAGAATTAAATTAGAATTAATAATATTTAAGACAAGAATTAAGGATTTGTTCATGTGAGTTTAATGTAGTTTCCTTTTATCTAGTGATTTATAATTTTTGCTTCTTCTTCATATAGCCCTTAGTTTGTATCACTAATCTTTGTTAATGGCCCTATGTAAGGCATGATTTCATCATTTTTTGTTGTTTATGAAACAAACTATTACAAAATGCTACCTTTACTTATCAGTGATGCCTGCTCTGGTTGTCTCATCTGCCTGATGCTCTGAAACACAATTCTCCCCTCTGTCTCCTCATTCACAAAGTGTACCACATTTAGCAAAAGTATTCTATTTGCATTTTCAAATATTTTATCGGCCACATTTGTTATGATTCCTGTAAGAAAGCATGAATTACAGTAATATGTATTCAGTAACAAAGACAAGTGTCTGGTTTAAAAGGAAAAGAAATCTTAATAGTGTAAAATATCTATACTACTTCATGATTGTTTTCATGCCATCCACATTTTCCTTCTCTTACTGCTCTTGTATGAACAGTTTTAAACTGCACTGTAAGATACCCAAAGAAATTAAGTAGAGGTTTTGAGGGGTTATCAAGATACAAAGAAAAGGGTATTTGAGATTGCTCCAGCAATTCAATCTTATTGATTCTTAACACTATTGGAATGGGGAAGAAGTTTTTTGGTTTTAACCCAACCCCCAGAAAGATATATCCAAAATAAGATGTACTAAACATAGAAGAGTACGTAGCACAGTTGCCATGGCAAAGCTATTCTTTCTGTTGACAAGGGAAGCAAGTGGGAGGGCTCCTGCTTTTCCGTGGGACCCTGGTAGCCCATCAGTCTCTGGTCCTGTGGGACAGCACCCTGGAGAGCTGCTGCCAAGCCACAGAGCAGCAGCTCTCCCTTTAGAGCCAAAGGATCATTTGCTGACTTGGCACCCTGGCACATACTTCGTCATCCTGAGCTGCTTCCTGATTGATTCTCCTGCCTGAAAAGTGAAGGCAGAGGAACCAATGCAGGGCATCTTAAATATCTTTGCTGGCAGCTTTAAAGACACTTTCCTGTCACTGTTGCAGGTATGAGAAATTCTGTCAGAATAGCAGCATGCAACATTGCTTTTAACTCTACATACAGCACCACCACCTCTCCACCCAAGATCTTAATTTTTCACTGGTTGTATTGTCTTTAAAGATGCATTCCTTATGACCATTTTTTCTTTAAATAAACAGTTCAGTGTTAGGAAATAATGTGACTTTATTTTTCCTCCTTAATCAGTATCAGTATGCAGATTTCAATTCTCTGTGAGCAACTGAGTGCAGTTTGTA
The DNA here is from genome assembly GCA_026261815.1 of Monarcha castaneiventris obscurior. NCBI lineage: Eukaryota > Metazoa > Chordata > Aves > Passeriformes > Monarchidae > Monarcha > Monarcha castaneiventris. Next base: position 5,677,630 of record JAMPIT010000624.1, on the reverse strand, counting down.
TGCAGAAGTGATGGCTCCCAATGAATTTCTGCTCATATGGGAGCTGGAATAAAATAAACATGGCAAATTTTGTTGTAATCTGTGCACAAGGTACTGATTTTTTTTTTTTAATTGCATTTGACTCAGCAGGAGACAGATTCTAGAATTTCACTGACAAAGATAACTTGCCTGTAGCCATTTGATCGTAATATCTTACTTGTAAATTATCACTGTATGCTAAGTTCCAAATTCCAAAGACTTAAAGTAATAAAAAAAATCTAAAGCTGAAAGTCTGAAATACCAACTTACTACTAAGGAACCTGTTTCTCCAGTAGGAATTTAAAAGACACAGGATTTTCAGTCAAAAGCATCATGTGAAATGCAAAGACTTTCAAAAATTTTGTAGCTATCAGTGTAGTTATGAAACTAGGTTGACAGTGCAGTCTGTGGATTTTTTAATGGATTTAATTTTGTCAAAATTGAGGCATATTGATTTAATTTCCCTTCTGGTATATTGAGGGTCTGCAGGAGCAGCAGTGGACAATTCTCTAACCCAGTCATAATTGTTTCTATCATTGGCAAAAGATTTTTTTTTTCACGAGGTCTGAATAGTTAAGTGTAAAAGCATTTGCATCTAAAAAACAAACTCAGAAACAGAACTCCAATTTCAGTTGACATATTTCTAACAAGACCTTCAGGGCTTTGTTGCTATAGGGAAATATTAGCAATTAACGTGAAATTCAGTAAGTGCACATCTGTCTAAGTTAATAAATAAAACATAGATGGGTTTTATTACTTGCCAATTGTATCCAACAGCACAAGCAGTGAACTGTGATACTTAAAATAAATTGGCATCTTACAAATACTATTTGAGAAATAATTATAGTCCCTGAAATGATTAGCCATAATAATAAATTTTATTTTTCCACTTCTTTGTGCTATTTTAAAATTAATTAACTATGTAGAAGTAAAATTATGTTTTTGTAATTTAATCAAATATCTGTTAGTGCCAAGAACTTTCTGGGGTAGAAGAAAGGTCTTCTTCCTTTGATATTCTTTATTTGCAGTCCAAACCATGAAATACTATGTTTGTATTGAATATAACACTTTTTACAGTAGAAAATTTGTATTTTCCTAACATTCAGTGTGAATGTAGGGGCCAGAATTGTGTTCCAGTTAATTCATAACTGTACTAGGATAAAGGAAATTCCCTAGCAGACAGGCCCCACTGCCTTTTTGGCAAATGCATTATTCTGTTGAAACAGATCTTTCAAGCAGTGATCTAGGATTAATATACAAGTTTGATGTTCTAATGTGGATTTAGACATATAATCAGTGTGAGAAATACTGCAAAGGTGCTCTGGGAAGAATCTGATAGCATCTCTTCATGAAGTCTTGGGTTGTTGCAGATGATTTTTCATATCCCCAGTTTTTTAGTTCCATCCACACCATCATATGGAATAGAAATGTCCTTTTCTTCTCCCAAATTGGGTTTGGAGCAGAAACTATTCTGGGCTATCTCTGATTTGGTTTTTTTTTTCATAGCTACTTAAAATTTTCTTACTTCCATTTAACAGGGTCTCTTTCTTTTTATCTCTGGCTTTACTTTTATTCCTAACATATTTTAAAGTTCTTTCTATATATCTATATCTGTATCTATATCTATATCTATATATAGAGAGATAGATAATTTTTTTGTGAAGGGATGTTTGTTTTGGATTTTTTTTTGGTTTGGTATGGTTTTCCTGGTTTGTGGTTGTTTTCTTTGGTTGGTTGTTCAGTTGGACAGGGTTTTTTACTCTAGCACAATGATATTCTATGATCCTTTTAGCTTCTCTCAACAATTACTTGCATTACAATATTTACCCTATCTTCAGTGCCATTCATTGCAACCTGGTCTTCTTCCTACATATAGATCATTTAATGTTTGATCAGTGCTTTCGCATTTTCTTTTAATAGAGTCACTTTCACATGAGCATACTTTTCCATTTCCAGTGTTGGTACTTGGAAAATTCAGCTGTCGGACCAGCAACTTACAAGGCAAAACACCAGCTTCTGGAGTTTGTCATCTTTAAATTAAAGTTATGTATGTTTCTAAAAGACAGTTAAATTTACTTTCTGGGAACTTTCAGATCAAGCAGTGTGGTCTTTGGGGTCCTTTCTTGACTTAAAAGTAAGGCTATGTAAAAACTTCATAATACATTATTTAATATTTTCAGATACTTTCATCTTCTTTCTTTCATTAAGAACTCGGAATTATTTTTTAATAGAGGCAGAATTACTTCTCTGGTTTGGTTTTATGTTTCTTTGCTGTAAAAACTTTAAATAAAAATATTTGTTCAGAAGAATCTGAACTTGTTCATTTAGTTTGGTTTCACCTACTCTTTCCAATCCTTCAAGGGCAGTTGTGCTGTAGAAATACCAGTGATTGGGTATTAATTTGAGATTAGGAAGGTGCCATCTTATGTCATGAGTACAACAAAAAGAAAGTCTTTGAGAATTGATTTCTAAGTAAGCAAGGATTTTTTTTTACTTTTTTTCTTTTTATTACATGGACTGTGTAGAATTTCAGCCTTCTGCAGTCTGATACACACACAAAAATAGAAACAATAATGCCTGTCACAAACTTAAGGAAATGCTACACTTAATATACAACCAAGGTCTGTCTAGTTGTTAATTCTAAAAGTAGCTGATTTCTTACCATCTTATTGTTTCTGGTGTTTAATTTGTGGGCCTCCTTGTACATAATATTTGAGACTGAGGATGTCTTTTCCTAGTTGGAGTGCACTGCTCAAAGTGGGCTGGTGAGTCACTAGCATTGACAGCTTTTTGCTGTCAGCCAGTTTTTGCTGTCTTTCTCAAATCTTTTTGCAACTCTGTCAGCTTTGCATTATTAATAATTTTTCCTTACTATTTCACTATACAGTTTGCTTTAAGACTGTTGATTTTTCTAGTTTTAGAACTTCATACTTTGATTGACTGCTTTTGGAAGCTAAACTGCTATTCATCTAATTTTTAGTAAATATTCATATTTGTTTCTTGTTTTAAAAAACCCAACAGGTATTTGTACTGTTAGTTAAAGAAAAGAGTGCATCTTAAATTTTGTTTTTATGTGCAGCTCACCTGCAGTATTGCAGTTTACAAACCCTAAGTGGTTTCCATAGTGAAACACCTAAACCTTTTATTTCAAGTTGGAAATGAGAAGGAGGTTTGTATATGTCCTTTTAAATGAAGTCAGTACATTCAAGTGCTTCTGATGTCTCATTTTCTTACAAAGAATTACTTTTTTATAAAGAGAGATTTGTACAGCCTACTTGCTGATTTAGACTAACAGATTGTGCTGTTCTTCACAGCTTACTATATCCTTTACCATACCACTTGATATACCACTTACATAATATACACATTTGATAAATAAGAACAGTAAAACCAGTCTGGGAATAAGCAGGAAAAACACTTGTGTCGCCTTCCACAGCGCTTGGACAACACGAAAGGGTTAGCAGCACAGGATGTCTCCTCTCAGACACATTACATTTTCCCAGTGTCCTGGTCCCAGCCAGGACAGGATTAATTTTTGCAGTAGCCAGGAGGGGGCATGTCCAGGAGCAGGAGGTTATTCTGTACCACCTCACATCATTGCCAGGGGCAAGGGGAAGAGTGTCTCTTCTGAGGAGAAAGGGGTTCCTTCCATATCACCATAGCATGGGGAGGGAGCAGTCAGGTATTGCTGTTTCAGTGTGAATCATTCCCCTCTTTCTTGTACACTCTGGCATTAATATTGTTGCTGTTAGTGTTAATTTTCTTATCTCATTGCTATTTCCAGTAAATTGCTCTTATCTCAACCCAAGATCTTTAGCTTTTGTGCCTCCAGTTCTCCTGTGCAGCCCTCTGCAGGAGAGGGGTAGAGGGGAGCAAGCAAGTAGCAGGGTGGTCTCAATGGGAGCACTAAATTGGAGAATACCATTCCTAAACCAGGACACTCAATCTTGCTATCTCATGGCTTCTCACCAAAACTATCCTTAAGTATTGTGTTATGCTAATTTTCTTATACATCATTCGTATTTGTATTGCATTTCCTCTTCTTTCATTTGCCTTCCCACCATATTAACGCCCAAAGTTCATTTTTAAAAGAGAGTATAAATTTGCATTAGTCTCTTAGTCATCTGTGTCAGTATGCTCTAATTGTGTTACTGTCATGCTGTATCTTTCTAAAACAATTTTGAGCCTGATTGTCTCTGCAGTGAATACTGCAGATACTGGAGTAATCACTGTACATGAATTAGTTAACTTTTTTAAAAAAACAAATACCAAAGAAATACTTTCAGACGTGCACAAAGTCAAAATAAATCTCAAAAATGTACCTGTGTTCCTGTAAAATTATTCCCACCACTCAGTGACTGTATTCTCAAATGCTTTTAATATAAATGCAAGGAGAGCATTTCAAAACATGAGTATTATAAAACCAGTAGAATGGCAGTTACAGTCTGTGTAGAATACTAATGTGCTACTTAGTGTGAAGTAGGCCTTTGTTACAAGTTCATTTTATAGGTGAGCCAATGTAGATTGTTTTCAATATGAAATATGACAGGCAGTGATATTAATAATAACTTGTTGCACTTATTGCCATCGCTTAATATGCAATTAAGCACAGTTTTAAATCCTAAGATAAATCATACTGCATGCAAGAGCAGCAAATTAAAAACCACTCCAAATATTTTGTCATTATTCTTTCATCAATTAATGTAGCAAGGTGGTGCTAGCTATTGTAAATTTAAATTTTGAAGATTCTGGTTAGTGTAATTTTTTATTCATTAATGTAATGAATGATTATTTTGTTTAACACTCAAGAGTTAGTTCTTTAACATCATTAACCAAGTACAGAAAATAGGGTTTTAGCTATTGTTTCAATGCAGAGCAACTCTTCTAAAACAATTAAGATTGTAAGAGAAACAAGTAAAGATGTAAATAGTGAGTTGCTGCAAAATTGGTCATGTGTTAATGTCTTCTCAGAAAATATGTTACAGACTAGAGAGTTTGGATAAACATAACAGATTTAGAGACTTGTAAAAACATTTATTCTGAGAGAAAAAAAGATTATGATTTATAGAGCAAACAAATGAGAGCTACAACAGAAGTATATAAACCAGTGTATGATATAAAGGAGATGAACTGAGTACTTTTTACTGCCCTTTATCATTATGGAAGAACGAGATTGAAATTTGAAGGTAAGAAAAATCCTTGCGTCTGAGAAAGAGACCCTTTTGTTCAAAGGTAGTATCTAGTATACTTTCTTTCCTGACCTTCATATCCTGCACAAGAACATTCTAGCTACATTCTCTAAGTGAATATTCCATGAAAATTCTCGTTATATGAGCTAATTCTCTGTAATCTTTCTTCCTTCTCTAATTCATGTTTTATCTTTGGGTTATTGATATCGCTGCAGATGTGCTTCTCTCTAAGGCAGAATTTTCAGCCAATACTTCGTGCTTCTCTGAGGATCCACATCTAATGGATCCTAAAGGGTGAGTAAGAAGAGTAAATTCTGGAAGTACTGAGATTCTAGCCTTTACCTTCTTCTCAGAAACTGTCAGAGGATGCTGCAATTTTAAAAAAGAGTCCTAAATGTACTAAAGAATTAAAAAACTGGAAATTTTCTTTGAAAACTCTCACCTGGTGTTTCTGAATGTTTCCAGAACTGTTTTGGTTTTTCAGAAGGAGAATCCTATTGGCAAGGATGGGATGATCAGATATGAGTGTAATAGCTATTTCCTTGTCACAATAGTCTCCACCTTTGAATGTTGATTGCTTTTAAAAGCAATGCATGTGGATTACCCACCTGATATGTTAAGCTTTTTTTTCCAGTACAAATGTGGTGAGAAAACAGTGGTTTAGGAAGAATGTTCTATTGACTGGCTGAATCTCCCAATTCTTACAGTCCTGCTAGACATTGAATATAGTTCACCTTTTTTGCTGTTTTGCACTTTTGCTTGACAAAAAGGCAGTGTCTTAAGTCACTGGCACTATGAACTTAATGTTTAGACAGAGCTGTGAATGAAAGATGTTTGTCCCAAACAATGACAATTTCCAGCTGAGTGAAGAAGGCAGAAAGATGACTTTTCAGGTTCTACTACCTTTTTTCAGTGTTAAAGAAAAAAATTTACAAAGCTTTGCATGATTTCTGTTGTTAGTAGTAACTTTGTTGTTCACCTCCAATAAAACTAAAGAAAGGCAGCAAGAGGCATTGACTTTTTCCAGAAGAAGGTCTTCAGTTTCATGTTTCAACACCAGAAGGAGAGGCATATACTGTGTCTGGCATCGTGTTCATTATAGCTATTCAAAGTAATAGTAATACTATTATCATGGTGTATATATATATGTATTTCATGATACATACTGTTTAATATTAATACTATTTCATGGTATCTCAGAAGAATTACCTTTGGAATTGCTTGGAATTGCTTGAATTCTTTCAGACAACCTCAAGCTAGACCAGCTGGCTTGGGGATTTGGTAGTATTTTGAAACTTCTTTCTCTTCAGACCTGTTATGCTCCTCATGATGCCACAACTGACTTGCTTTTTTGAGTTCTGACTTTCCATATGCATGGGATTCTGCCTCCTTCCCTTCTTCAGTTGTTTGCTAAGTGAGAGCATAGGAGAAGCAACACAAATCCTAGAAAATTAGTTGTCATCCTCGTGAAAGTCATGAGGGGGTATTTCACTGTTCAGCACATGTATACTCTGTATGCTTCTGGGATGAGCCTATGTGTTTTTTCCCCGGTTGATCCCGGAGCTCTTTCAGCCTGCCATTCATTCTGGTTTGATTGTAAGATCACTGTAAGTCCATGTCAAGAATGCTTCCTTTGTCACCAGGTGTTGGCCAGAATAACTCTCTGTTAACAAGGCTATTTTAAATCTAGCAAAGTCATTATAAAAATCTCCAGTTTCAAGCTGTGAAATTAATAGATAAATTAAAACAAAACAAAAAAAACCCCAACAAAAAGCCCCAAACCAACCAACCAAAATCAAAAAAATCAACATAGGTTGATTTACTTTTCATTTTGTTTGGGTGAAGGAGGTTTGTTGTTACTTCTATGGCTGCATGGGAACAAGTGAAAGTGTGAAGTTAAGTTCTAGGCATAAGACCAGAAGCATGACATTGGAATTGGGAAGAAGTTGCACTTATTTGCATCATCAGCTTCTCCAGCTAGTTGTTAAGCTATCTATGCAAATTTAAAGTTCTGCATAAACTGCCCTCTCTCACCAATGTTTTTGTACTGACTTCTGGAGTTTTTCTTCCAAGGCTTATTCACTCATCACATGGATGTTACAGGCAGTGGTTGTGTTGATATTCCCTGTCATGCAAGGTATTGCATGGTTTTCATAAGGAGTACCTCCAAGTTTGAGCCTCTGTGCTTACCTAGAGAAATGCCTTTCCCTATGGTCATCTACCTATAGGTAACTTCATTCTTTCAAATGACAGAGTAGGTGAGGTCTTTCTTTTCACTGAAGATTTTAGAACCATATTAAGATCCCTTGCCTTAATGACAGTTACTTTTCAGGGGAATCAAGTTCTGTGGATCATACTTAGTGGGGCTATACTTCTTCACTCTTCCACACCTACAGCCAGAGTTAGGTCCACTGAAATAATGGTGTTAGCATCACCCACACGACAGCCTAGTTTGAGAAAAGTTTGATAAGATACATATTCTCACATTGTAGTAGATCAAAGAGGCCTAATACATTTCTTTAATTATTTATTACTTTTTCCAGTTTTGACTATAATCCCTTCTTTTAAGAATTATATCTGTGTGTGTACATTTGTATTATCACAGCCAGAAGTGGTTCAATTTCGTTTTCCATATTGTCTCCTGGAACTGCTGTTAACTTTGCCCCTTTCAAAGAATGATGCTCATGAAGATCTTTCACAACAGATTAAGTTTTCTTCTGATCCTAAAAAAAATTTCAGGTTCCTATAAAAGGAAAGAAGGCTCTTTAGCTAAGATTTTTGCTTTTTTTTTTTTTTTTCTAAAAGAGAGTGGAATTGAAGTTAAGATACTAAGTTTCTTCATCTTCATATGAGTATTTGATTTTATAACTCTAATACAATATCAGACATTCAAGAATTGGGTTGGAAAAAAAAACCCAAAATGGATTTCGTTCTTGTTGCTAAATCCTGTGTCACTTGGGGACAGAAGTGTTTGGAACAAATGATAGGTCATATTTTATTCTGAAAAGAGATTATAGCTGTCAAGAAAGTTTCATGGGAAAGTAGAGCAACAGACAGAGCAGCAATGGTTCAAGGTTGGCTTTGCTGAACACTAGACTAAGATCCCAGTGAGGGAACAGTAGGTGGAAGGAGCCTAATTAACCCTTTAGGATGAAGAAAATCAAAGTATTTAAATTGTTATTGTCCAGAGGATTGAGAACCTAACCCTATCTCCTCCCTCTCCAGTAGGGAATATAAATACAGAGTATTAAGGAAGAGAGATGGAAATGGGACAAAACCAAATGAGAAATTTTCAAGTTTCAGACTGGAAAGCTCAAAAGCTTTACTAAATAAATGACTATGTGCCCATATGGCATAGAAGAACCTTAATTCAATTTAAATGAGTTAAATTCGGTAGCAGAAACAGTCGGAGCATGAGTTCCCTATTGGGCAATTTGCTGTCATCGGGGAATCTTGAAGGAATGTATTGCATGGCTACCTTAGAGCCATAAAAATGTAGCAGTATTCTCTTTCTTATTTGTTCATTCTGCAAATTGCTGTATTATCCCAGAAGTTTTCCCTGTGCATACGTATTCTCCACAAAAGCATAAGCACAAGAATAGTGACTTTTTTTTTAATAAAACAAATGTAAGCATTAAAATAGGAGGGTTTCTTTGTATTGCAGCAGATGTCTCACTCATTTGTAATGTTAAAATTACTATGCTAGATAGTCCAGAAATTCTAAAAACTAGAAATTTGAGTCAGTTACAGCCTAACAAAGATGATCTGTGTACCTCAATTCTGATAGGATTTGATTGTGTTTCTTCTCTCCTCTTTCAATGAGTCAGTCTCTAATGATTTTCTGTCATATTTTTGTTAATGTATTCCTGCAGTCATCTGAAATAATTTTGAAGAGCTAGGTGGCCTGTGCATTCACTGTGATTTGTTAATATGATCTTTTAATATCTTTCACAGTGATTTAAATCTTGCTTGATAAATTAAGCAATTATGTTAAATTGCATTAAATTTACAGCAAAGAGAAAAGAGTTGTGCTGCTAAAGGCACTTTAAAAGCTTTGCTAGAATCTTGTATGTATTGCCTACTGGTAATTATTACCTGATTGTAAATAATGTGGTACAAAAATAACATACTAACATTTTGAGTTCTTACATCTGGTCCACAGTTAGAAACATGCTTTATTTCTTGTTCCAGACCATTTAATTTAAAAAAAAAAAAATCTGTCCCAAACTGAAGCTTAGCTATCTTTTTGAAAGGCTAGTCATCCTCTGAAATGTTGAAATTTTTCTAATCTTTTCAGGCCAATTTTTTAATAAATACCATGCCACATCTAATGATGCATTCTGATGCTGACAAGTGTGCTGGCAGCTGCTGGAACGGCAGAGTCATCTCTGTGAATCTTGGCTGAATGTCAGTTATCTTAATTTTGGTAGGATGATGCTGTTTGTTGTTTTACACAAAAGGTCATGTGCTGTCTTAATGGTGGTGAGGATTAGGGAGTGTTTTCTGTAACCTGCTTGAAACTCTATTAAGATTTGAAATTTTTCAGGTGAATACCATATCCTAATTGTGTTTTTTAAACTCTGTTTTCCATAGAAGCAGCATGCAGTGTTTTACATAGTGCTAATTATTCTACTGGTCCAGTCCCCTTCAAAACATCCATAGTTACGTAGTGAATGTAAAGACATTTGTATATTTTTCTTCAGTTTGAAGATTTGCTCATTTTCCACTCTTGCATTTCTTCCCCAATACCACATTCTTGTGGGAAGATCAAATTTTTAAAAAATTGTATTTTGTCCAGATTTCAAAATCAGAGACATGGCCCAGACTCATGGGCATGCCAGTGGGGCATTTGTCTTCTGTTTTCTAGAGATGGGGGAGAGAAAAAATAGAGAAAAGCCAAAAGGATAGTAATGGGAATACAGCAGGGAAAGGAATGGCAGGGCAGTCTGTAACTGCTAAGGAAGACAGGAGAGGTTTTCAGATGCAATTCCTGTAATATTATCATTGGTTCAGGCCATCAGAGGAAATCACAGCCACAGTTGAAAGGTGGATTTCAAATGGTTTTTTTTACAAAAAGCTAAAACTAGATTATCTTTAAGGTACCTTCCAACCCAGGCCCCATTCTAAAATTCAGTTCCAACAAGTTCAAGTATGTTCTTGACTTCCAGTAGTATCCCTGACATGCCATTCTTTTGCTGCCATTGTTTATGTTATTCTCTGTTGTTATTCTGTTTTTTTTCAATATTATGACATTTCTTTTCTGCAGCTGTCACACCACATTCACATGAATGTCTGTGTTTCTGGAAATCAGATTCACTAGTTGTGATCAGGGTCCCATATGGGCCCCTACAGGTACATTTATGTCAGCTTTCTCTAACGGGTCCACCAGACACCTCAGCCACTGACCAAAACCACTTATCTTTTAGGTTTCTCAGGTCAAGTGTTGTTTCACTGGGCTTCGCTTAGATCCATCTTGACTTTGAATGTACTTTGAGTTCCGATTGGGTTGGTTTGTTCCTGGTTGTAATTTTTTCCAGAATTAATGCTTCTGATTTGAACTTAATTGCCTTGAACATCTATAATATCTCTGCAGTTTGGTTGTAATTGTCTCTTTTTGGGTGACTCAGTGCAAAAGAATGTGCTTCTGCTCATTCTTTGCTTTTTTTTCTTAGATATTTGTCTTAGCAAAGCCATTTGATAAAATCATCTGTATTTTTCCTAGGGTATCCAGCTCTAATGTATCCAATTCAAACTCAGAACATTATCCTTCAAACAGATTCTGTGAAGAATAAAAAAGTCTGTAGTTTCCCACTACTTTTCAGTTCTAGTTAGTTTTACTGAGCTGTGTTGAAGCTTTGGCATAAGAAATTATACCAGAGTGAAAATCACATGCTTCTCTTGCCATATGTAAATCTTCCTAAATTTTCTTTAGCTTTCCTCTTGGTCATTTCAAATCCTGGCATCCCCAGATTCCTTTTTTGATGGTGTCCTTCTAGCACAAGGAATGAGGCCTGCTATAAACAACTCTGCTTGATGAAAATAGTGGTGTTGTGCGCCCAAATTTTGGCTTGACTTCGCACTCTTGAAGACATTTTCCTTTAGTCAAGGCCAGTTGTACCTTTATCAGCCTTCATATCTGAGATTTACAGAATCATCCCGGTGACAGGTTGGCCATGTGAAAACTCTGACTTGCATAGCAGAGAACTTTCCCCGGATTCCAGAACAAACCCCAAATAAAGTAGTTCTCCAGACTACTCTGAATGGGAGTCAAACGATTCCAGTTTTAAGGAAAGGAAGCCCTTGGACTTGTTATGACTTGTATAGTGACTTGTAAATTTCACTATATAATAGTACTCAGAGCACAGAACTTTCTTGAATAATTGTTTCATTATTTGTTTCAGCTGATATCATAACTTTTAGAAGTATAAGCATTTTCCTATACATAATCCTTGCTGTATATTTTTTTATATTAGTTTCTCCTTCAAAGCTAGAAAAACCAGTTGGCTTCTGATGGTCAGTTTAGACTTTTATCCCTTTCAAGTTTACTCTGCTTTTTTGTGTTTTGTAAGGATGCTGCAATTTTCAAACAAGTTGCAGAAGATTTTCAGTTTCAAAAGGATCTTCCAAAGTGTAGTTGTCTTTAGAGTTACTGCTGGGCTGCTGAACTTTAGAGGGCCAATCTTGAACTGCATATCACTGCTTTCCAGCACCATAACCCTCATGCATTCTAAACTGCTGCTCTGGAGCTCTTAAAAACCTTTGTACACTGCACTCCTCAAGCAGTTGAAACAAGCAAACAAACAAACATTTTTAAAAGTAAAGTTGTTTAGACAACTTCTCATTTTGGGGCTTTCCAGGAGAGTCTACCAGATAATTAATGGAAAAGTAAAATTTGAAAGCAAAAATGTATTTGGTTACAGTCATACCCCTTTGTTTCTGCAAAGCCTAAAAAGATTGTAGGGGGCAATCTGTTCCATTTTCTGTTTTGTTATATTTAGTCAAAAGGTCTAATTCCTTCCAAAATTGAGTTTTGATGCATGTATGCAAACTGTTAGATACATCGTGGTGTTCATATGATTTCACGACATTTTATATTTTGTGTGATTTTCAATTAAATATGTTTATTCTGTAATTTCTCACATATTGAATGTGAATAAGCAATATTTCCATCATGTTAAATTTGATTAGCCACTCAATATTTCTTCTACATACATATTCGATGTAATTACAAAAAATAAGGAAAATAGCACTGCTTGTCAACTCTTTCAAATTTTTATGAATTTGTATCTCTTGAGTCTTCCATGTCTCCCATGTCTCTTGAGTTTTACAGTTGAAGTTTGGAAGACTCTCTGAAAATTCAGAGGTTGTTATGAGATTTGGTGACATAATTGTAGTGGAAAGTGGGTGTTCAAGACGGATGGCAGAACCCCTGAAAAAAGGTTGTCTTGTTTCAGTTATATCTAATGGAAACATTAATCCATTTTAGGAAAATAGTTTGGGAAAACACTGTATGTATGTGAAACAGAAATACTTTCCTAAAGACATTTTATCTGTACAATAAATACAAGATTTTTTTCTAAAAGAAGAGGAAAGATAAATAGATAAAACACTTCTTCCTAAATAAAAGACAAAATTTGGTTTAATATTAAATTAAATATTGCCTTGAACAGTTATAGAGTATTAAGCCTCTAACTATGGAAGAGGAAAAATAACTGCATAATTAGAAGGAAACCCGTCTTCTTTAGCAGTATCATTTTTTATCTGTTAAAAGTATACAGAAACTTTGATTCCTTGGATAAAAGGGATTCAGAAAGCAGATGTCAACTTCTTTTTCTTACAAATATTGAGTTTGTGTTCCAACCAGATTTGTCCTTTTCCTCACAATGGGGCAATTCCTAGAATCACTCTTCTTGCTCCTTCTTAAGTGTTTTGTCTTGTTTTTTTCGTGGATTTTCTGTTTTCTTTTGCAGCAGATAAATACAAGCATCAAGCACACATTTGTTCTCAGTTCAAAACCACCTAGGTTTGCTTATGTTTGGGCTGTTTTTCTTTGTGATTCTGAACCTGGAGTGGTGGATTCAGTCTCTTTTCAAGGAGCAAGGACTGATCTCATTAAAAATGAAGTGGGGGAGGCATGTAGAGCCACTGGCTGCAAGCTTCCAGAGCTGCAAACTGAAAAGTAGGAGGATTTTCTTCTCTCAAGTAACTTAATATTAGTGGAGGGCAGCAAATTACACTGGGAGATAGAAAAATGTGACAATGGCGATTCTGCCTCTGACAGTGCTTATAGTAAATGTTCCGAGGAGTTTGGAGATGTTTTCAAGAACATTTCTCCCAGTGTCCATCAATTTGTGCTATCCCAGGTGAAGTGTGATTGATTGTTTTTACATGTGTATCCATGAATTTCACTATCATACAACTGTTTGCTTTTCTTTCACCCCTTACAAGCTTTCAGCTTTCACAGTATCCTGTGGCAAGCAGTTTAAGTGCACGTTCTGTGACAGCCTTCTGCTTTTAGTTTGTTCTTGCACCACCCATCTGCCACTTGCTAGGTTCAGTTGATTCTTTCCATCCCTAGATAATTTTAGGAAGAGATAATTTTAGGAAGTCAAGCTCAATGTGAGGCAAAGTTATCATGCTTTTAGGGGAAAAAAAAAAAAGCCTTATGAGATAAAAAGCATGTTGAAAAGCTTATTTTCAAAAATTGATGAATTATGATTAAATACAAATACATGTGTATCTTGCATATCTGTCAGGACTGCCTGCCCAGTGCTAGAGTCACTAAAGCGAAGTGATTGCTATTTATTTTCAGTACTTCTGTGCATTTTCTAAAATAGGTAAACTGTCAAATCTTTTGAAACTAATGTAGCTGTATTTTTCAGCAATCCATTGTTTTCTGATGTGATTTTAATTAATGGAGGACTTTTTATTATTGCTATTACTCAAAACTTAATCTTATTACCTTAGTGTCCTATTATCTATAAAAATGTATATGTATGATGTTTATTTTCAAGACCTGCTTAGATCACTGGCCTTGCTGTATACTTATGGCATTTCTCGCAGGATGAGAACTTAATTTCTTATGTCAACAAACAGTGTCTATTATTTCAATTATATGGTTATTTCATGTGGTACTGTTACACTTTTAAGTACACAAGTCCTCCAAAAACAAAAACCAGAACAAGACCCTTTCTCTAATAATGAAGTGTTCATAACTGAGAAATTTTATTAGATTATTCTGTTGATTTCTTTCTCCTGATAGAGACCTTCCATGAGATTGTCTGATCTATAACTTCATTTTTAAGTTAGAAATATCCTTAAGTAGCCCATTTAATTTGGAAGGACCCACACTATAACAGATATATTCACAATCTTTATTTCAGATTCTTTTCTGAAAAAAAATACAAAACCAAAATCAAACCAACATATTTCACATGTTTCAACTTGTGAAGAATTAATTTTTGTAATTTTAGAATAAATTTCAAAAATAACATACTTGAGAGAAGTCAGATTTGAAGTATGTGCCTTGTAGATCGGAATAAAATGTGCTTATAAATTCCCATTATCCTAAGACAGTTTAGAGATTCATATTTTTTGGCTGTTCTCTCTTAGTGAGATGGCTTTGTGACTTATATTTTAGCTTTCTTTAATAGGATAACAGGGATTAGAATTTGGGTTTTAAAGGTTTCTGTGTCTTTGTTATGTTACTTGCAAGGCAGTTGTTGTGATTCTTACTCTGAAATGGAAACGTCAATGCTCTGCTGCTGACATATTTAATTTCTTACACTATGCTGTGAAAATTGTGTTACTGGATAAGAATAATATTGCTTAAGATGTCTTGGGAATTTCTCGTAATTCAGTGTGTCATAGTAAGGGCTAGTAACAGATGACCCTGCTAAGTGATATGTGGAAGAGGCACAATGCATAGATGCCTCAGGGATAAGGATCTTCCCCTTGGGAGATAGCAAATAGAACAGACACTTTAAATTCTATCAGAACTCTTTTCCAGGGTATGCCAAATAATTATGTCTGGACAGATACTATTTTTGCAAGATTCTTACAGTTTCTTCTGAAACCTCTCTAGCACGAGGCTCTCTGGGGCTTCTGAAGTATTGTTGGTACTATCTTGCTCAGGACTAGTCATTGCATATGCTGTAAAATAAATTGTTCCAAGAGTTTATCTGATGGTCTCTCCTCTGGAATTTAACTTTTACAAATATCGGTAATTCCTTGACCCTTTCTGCAGTCATTTTTGTCTTGGTCTGTAAGCAGAGTAGTTGAAGGAGCTACTTGAGAATGAAGTGATACTCAGAATGAATAAAATCACAAATATAAATTCAGAACCCACTGAATAAAAGATGAAAATATTTTGAAATTTTGGGGTGTGAGGTTATAAATTTGAAGTAAGGAATTGTACATGATGTGAATTTTGCTTGAGCTACTGAAAGAGGACATATATCAATTTGAACTTACTGGGCAGGTGAATAATTAACATGGTTATGAGGATTATGATTATTGGAAGGGTTGTTCAGGAAATAGGCATTTCAAATCACAAAACAAAAAGCTCTTAAAGAAATACGCTAATTAGCTAAAAACGAAATCCTGCATCATGACAATTTGTAATTACCCTTTACCTTAACACAGTAGTAGGAAAAAAGAACAATGGTTCATGGTTGCCTGCCTTACATATTTTAGAGATGCATATCTGCATGTTATTTAAACACTAAACTACAATTATAGATAATCTCTTTTATCCTACTGTGGTTTCTTATATTGTGGATACTGTTGGGTTTGTAAGTTTTAATGATCAAATAGAGGTTATTTACATATTTGCAGAATATCCAGTTAAGAAGATTTCTGTGTTGTTTTGAAATAAAATGCCCACTATCCAAATGTTCTTAACTGTACTCTGAAAAATGTTTGTCTCATATTTAGCACTTGAACACAGCAATAAATAACCTGGATAGGGATTTCTCAAAGGAAAACTGAAGGGTCAAGAGCAGAATGCCCTGTGAGAATTAATCTTCTTTATTCATAAGATGAGAATGTATTGACACTTGAGGAAACAATTCAATGATTCTTGAAATGTATTTCCATTACTCTCTGACCTAGACTGGATGAGTAGAGTAAATCAGTGTTGATTTTACTGAAAACTTAGGTTTTCAGCATTTCCTTAGCAAATACAAAATTTGCCAAATGGTGACTGTTTCTTGAGGGTTTCCAGTCAGTCACTTTTTTCTTGTTTTTCATTACACTAATTTAGAAACATTTTTCTTAAAAGGTGTCAAATAGCTCTCCATTTAGGAACTTTTATTTATAATTATATACTCATTAGAACTGTAGTGTTAAAATGCAGAAAACCATTTCAGACAAGTCTCCCTCCTATATGCAGGCATAGGGAGCACAGAAATCATTTTTTCATTTATGTGAGCATCAGTGACTGCATTTAGTATGTCACTTCCTGTTGCTTTGTCCCAGTCACCTCCCTCTTAGTTCTAGATGAAGCACCCCTCTTACCACCAGAAAGCCAAGGCAGCAAATGAAATGAACCAACAACAAAACAAATAATTGGGGTAATTGTCCATTAAACAGCCTACCCAGGATTGTGTGTCTCTAGAACCATGTAAATCAAGCTCAGACATTTTCTTACAGGCATGCTCCTCTTCAAACATTTTCAGGTGGTTTGGGTAAGTCCCGTGTTCCTGTGGGACATCAGCTTCCACTTGCTCTGTGGCCTCCTGGCCTATGAATTTTAATTTCCTTGCCCAAAATTCAGTCTGCATGTATACCTGCAAGGAAGCAAGGGGGCACTGGGGCTGTTTGCTGAGATGCTCTGTTTGTTGGTAGTGGGCTGTGTCAAGAGAAATGTATGCTCTTTGTTTCTACCTGCTCTGGAAAATTTCTGGGAGCTTTGGCTACATTTTCTTGCCTGAGGAGGGGACAGGCCATGTGGGATTTTTCCTGGAAATGGCTAGATTTCAGATTTGGTTCTTTTCTATCCTCCATGCTCCTTAACTAAGTAGTCACAGCCCAGCAGCTGATGCTGCTGCAGTTCTTACTGCCTGTGCTTCCATTGGAAGACAAAACGAGCCAGGCTGTAGCACATTGTATATTTCCATCTACCCTTTATGCTTCTCTGAAAATGATGCATATATAAGAGGAGAAATACTAACTTTTAATGCCTGATATTTCAGTGAAATTTTACTTAGAATTTCTTGAAACATAGGAAAGACACTGCTAGCATGAAAAGCTATATCCCTGCTGAATAGTAGGGGTGTGCCAAGAAATGGAAGAGGCAAAAGTTGCAAGAAAAAATTTACAAGAAGCAAAGCTGTTAGAATATGATGGACTGGGGAGATCTGGGCAGAATATTTTTCCGCTAAAATAACTATCTAGAAGTGTCAATTTTATGACTTTCTAAATAACAGAGGCATATAAACACTCATCTTTCCAGTTTGATTAAAGTTTGTATTGGTACGTCAATGTTTTAAATAGCATTGTGTTGTGTAGAATTATTTGTTGAAACATATATTTAAACTTGGTATTGTCATGGGACTAAAAAAGCCTAAACAGATGTTAACTAAATTAGAGAGATAGAAAAGGAGGGAAGCTTTTTGTTACTAATCAAACATAATGGTGCTTCTAAATTAATTTTAATTGTTTTCATTTTGCTAGAAGTTTCAGCAATTAAATCTTCTACTCTTAACCAAAAAAAAATAAGTCTTCCAAAGTTATTAATTTGTGCTGTATCCCAGAGAGCATACAGGTGTTGCTGACACTTCTGCATAAGTATCTGAGCTGCATTGAAGCAATTGCAATGAATTGTATATATATTCTCTTTCTTTTCATCTAATTTTTATTTGCACTGATAAAGTCTCTGTTAATGTCCTTTCACATGTAAAAGGAATAAAACTTACTTGCCTCTACCCAGAAAGTGTCATCAGCCTTCTGCATGTGAAAATTCCAGGCCAAACACACTGCATCACTAGACATTTGACTTGTGGCTGGTGACCTGGCTTAAGAATTGTAGAGAATTTCTTTGATTTCTTTTCTTGTTTTATATTGCTGTTATTAAGGAAGGGAATTTGAATAAATTATATAAATGTGCATGAACCACTAAGACAAGAAGACAAAAATATTCTAAGTAGAATTTGGAATCTGTTTCCTAATCTATTCACTAAGACTCCAAAGCTGTCCAGTAAGACAGCAGTGACTTGGAATTTGATCTGTGACCATCTGGCCTGTTGTTCTGCAAAGAGGAAGTACAATAAAGGGCCAGGGATCTGGAACACAGCAATTTCTTTTAACATATTAGTACTGGTTGTGATAGTATTGTAACAAAGACAGGTAAGAGAACTTCTTCCCTGCTTTCAAATTATGTAGCAAATGTGTGTCCTATTCCAGGTGGTCATGATGTAATGTAGGAGAAGCCTGGAGAATTAATTTCAACCAAACATTTTGAGACTTCTTGCACTTCTGAACTTGGTGATATAAATACAATTCATTCTGATTAGCAGATCATCAGATCCAGCCAGGAGGTCCTTGTAACCCTTGTTTCCATCTTATGTAAAGCTCAATTTTGTATAAATAATGTATATATTTTTAAATTATTTAACTCTAAAAAGTCTATTTGTACTGAGAAATCATAATAAGAAAAGAATTTCAAAAATTAAATTAAAAACTGAGGTACATGAAAAATGCTCATTACTGTTAGGAAACACATTTCCAAGTACTTGGTGAGGCAAAGTTGATGAGGACTGATCTCATCAAAAATAGCATCTGAAAATCCATATTGCATACCTGTCTGATTTGTAAGAAGAGGGATTATCTTAAAATTCATTGAAAAACAGAGTTAGTGTTAAAGTTACTTAAAGTTGGCATTAATACATTTTGGAAGAGCAGCACATGTGTATGAGGCTTGCTTTATAGATAACGCCTTCTGAACTTTCAGGATAGCTGTGTGTGTACACAAACGTGCACAGCTACCCACTCACACACATTGGTGGGCAAGATTAATAGGCCTGTTATCTGACTGTGCACCATTAGGGAACAGTGAAGGCATCCCTTTACAAATTATGTGGCATAAATTTGCATTGGTAGTAATTGCATCAATCAGTGCTACTGAAGACATCTAACAAAAGAAACAAGAGACACATTTTGTTCAGATTATTAAATGGATTGGAAAGGTTAATAATAAGCCTTGAGCCAGAAAATGTTCTGGACTGATTTTTTCCCCCCCTTGGTTATATGATACAGTATTTCAAAGTGCATTTGTCTCCAGAAAAGCAATTATCTCAAAAAATACTTCCTCCTTGTCATCGTACTTACCCTTTCTCTCAATGTCAGTTCTGTGTGATTAAAGCAATTTTCCTTTAATGCCGTACTATTTGTAGAGGAAGCTAATTAGTTAACTTGTGGATTCTATTATCCATAATCAGATAGTTTACTAAGCTGCAATTAGCTGCACCTTTCAAGACCCACTGAAAGTAACACACTTGCTTAACTGCTTGGAAGAGCCTGAGGTTACAGGAAGTTAAGTGAAGTGACATAATTTGCCTTTCTAAAACATTTTATATTGATTACTCATATAAAAGGAGTGAATTTTGAAGGCCAACACTTGAGAGTCAAACAAAGATTTTTGCTTGTAATGTACATCTAATTTCCAAATTATAGGAACTAAGCATAGAAATTCTATTTATGTTACCACATAGTCATTTTTTTCTGGGCACAGTCACACTTTATCACTGCAAAGAGTTCCAGGACGTGGAATACCTGAGGTTCTAGTTTGGAGTGGGATGAATTACATACTGAAAGACCCCAGGAACTACTCAGTTGCAAAAACTCATCCGTCTAATAGCACACCTGAGGTACTCCTGGCTTACAGCTGCTACCCTTGGGCATGTGAAATGGCAATAGATATCTACATTCAGGCAACTGTGTCCCACCCCCTGCTTCCCTTCATTGGCTGAAACAGGAACGAGGGATAACTATCTTACCTTGTTGATGCCTGTGTTTGATCAGACGACCCCTACACTGAAAGTCTTAGGAGCAGACTTTGTAGGGCTTTAGAATCATCTATTTCCTAGAAATTCAGTAAATCATTAATAACACTTATTTTCTCTTTGAAACTTTGAAAGCTGTAATTTAGTCTAATAAGCAAAGTAAGTATATTTAGCTCCTCACTATTATTTAATAGTCAAAGCAATCAGTATATAGGCATGATTGTCATAGAGTTGGATGTTTGATATTTGAAGAAACAGACTGTCTTATTACCTCTGCTTTGGAAGGAGGTTTTCCCAAATTAGGCAGTTGGACTTCAGAAGTATGCAAATACTTAATATTGTCCTTTTACATTTTTTGCTGTCTGTTCTGATAAGAATGTCAATAGTGCATTCTTGGCAGCAGTTTCTGAACTGTACATTTCTCCTACCAGGTTCCAGAGAGAGAGAACAGGAGTATGCAAGGCTAGGGATAATATGTTTTGGTAACGAACCTAATTTTCAACATTTCTAGAAAACTCAGCAAAATTCTTTTGCTACATCGAGTCTTTGCAATAGGATGCCTGTGGTGTCTTAATTTTGTCTCTGAGGAGGGAGGCTACCTGAAAACCATTACCCTAGTGTGCTTCAACACAGATTTTAGGTTTAATAACTACTATCTCAGAAAATCAAAGTGAGCAATTTCTGAGCCACCATCTTCCACAATTTTAGCTGGAGAAGGTAAAGTGCTGTCTTTTTCTTAGATTCTAGTGGAATCAAAACCAACTTACATTATTTGTAAAAGCAAACTTGGGAAAGTCTTACAGTATGTAATTTAGACTGAGTAAAATTATTTGATGCTTTTTCATAGACTTGTGTTGAAGGCTGGACCCATCTGGCTTTGTACCACAGGTCTAAACAGATTTTTAGATTTGCTAGAGCTATTGGCCCATTTTTAAAAAATATAATTAAAAATTATAAAAATTTAAAAATATAATTAATTTTCTAGCAGTTATAATCATAGCTTTCTGTTCTGATAATCTACCTACTGTAATTGCAGCCTTTTTCAGAACAAGGTTATCTCATATTATTGGTAGATTTTGCTGTTAAGGAGGACACAGAATTTCATTCTAGAGAGACAACTTTCCAAGGTTTAAGTTTGTATCTTACCAGTTATTTCCTATTTACAGAAGAGATTCTGAATGCTTCTGTATAAAGTTCCAGTTTCTAAATACAGGACAGGTAAATTTATATTGGATAAAGCTGTAAGACACCTAAAAATTTTCAGTTTGGTCAGTGTCCTTGTTGCAGCTTATTTGACAAACAGAATATTCCACTTTAAATGGCTTAGAACTGGCTTGTGTATTTCCTATGGAGGTTGAGAATTTAGACTTTTAATTTGTTTTCTGGAGGTGTCACTTGAATAGATGAGTGTCTACATATAGGAATAAAAAATTCTTTTTGGCTTGTTATTTTATTTCTCGGAAAACAGAAATCCACCAATTCTAATTATATGCCCAAAACAAACAAAGCTGTTATTGTAGTTATTTTTCTGTACATCACTATGGTATGTCACAGCCTGTGGATCATTAGGTAAAGCAAACCCTCTCATGAAGAGGAGGTTGTGTTGACTTCTCATTTAGTAGTGTGATGCAGTGTTAGTTGTTTGACTGTTACCACAAAAGGGAAAACATTTTTTAGAAGTAATCATACTGAATGTATAGGTGTCCTGATTATATAAATATTGCTGCAAATTTTAACAGTATCCCTTAAACTGTCATCTGAGATGTTAGGCTGCAGAAATGTTTTCACACTCTACTTATGTACTGACTTTTCTTAATTCCCAGGTCCACTCTGTGTATGACATCACCCAGTATGAGAATATTTTTCTTTTGTGCATGATTCTGGAACAACTTCTTCAAAATGAGACACAAGAAAGTAACATTTCAAGCTCAGACTACGGAGGAGAAGAAAAAATCAAATTTCTGAAGAACCTTGATCAAATTATTCTCCATCTCTCAGATGAATTCCCTTTGTTTTCTTTATATTTATGGAGAGTGAGTGTTCTATTAAACTCAGGTCAAATGCAAATTGATTAAAACAAGCAGCCTGCTTTTTAACTGTGCATTTGTTGTGGGATTGCACTGGAAAGTTTTCGAGCCAGACAGGGAAATTGTCCTTATTAGAAAACATTTACTTTAAACTACTATTCTATATAGCAGTTTCAGAGATGATGCAATTATTTCCAATTTTGATGATAGAAAAAAATGTATCCAGGTGCCATTTTGAATAAATGCTGTTTCTTATAATGGAAAACAATGTGTTGGTGTTTGTGCACACAGTGAAAATGGAACAAAGAAAGTTGTTTCAGGTGCTGTTTAAAATAAACTCTATGAATTCTAAAGTAGAGTTATCAGATGGGTGTAGAGCTTCCAAGTTGGGAGACTAATGCCTGCCCTTTAAGAGTTGTATAGCTTCTCTATGATTTAGAGACAGTATCTGGTTGGCTAAAACAGAAACGTTTATTTTAAACTTGGTAACTTATCACTACAAATTCTTATAGGACAGACCTCGTTACTGATAATCAAATGAGTCATTACTTGAGCAAAATAAATTCTGGTGCTCAGTTTCACAACTTTCTTACATTCATTGTATACTGCTTGGCTTTACTTGTGTATGCACAAGTTTAGGCACAATAGGCCTGATTCACTCTGAGTTGAGTAATGATTTCAGAGATCTAATCTAAAGAAGTGTAGCTCATTTAATGGTTACTTTAAACCTTTCTGTTAAAAATTAATGAATATTGATAAAATCCCCTTTGGTATATTTCCATATTATCTGATTTTTTTTTTTTCTGTGTGATGGTATTATATTCATAGTAATAACTAAAGTAACATATTTTAACAGAAATTACTTTAAACATAAAAAGTCCTTGAAGTGTGAGTTCAACAATACCTTAACTGAACCAGTCTTTGATAAATCTAAAGGGTAACTATTATGATGAGTGGCATTTTTTTCTATTTGATAGACAACATTTTAGTTTTATTTTGCCTCCTAGAAGTGCATACTCACTATAAATACAAAGTATTTTGATCATTAGTCCTTGTGCTTCCACTTGAACTTGTTTCATCAGATCAATTTTTATGTCAGGAAAATTCTCTGAAACACCACTGTCTTGTTAATTTGAATGCATTTATTTCATATCAAACCTTTGCTTTATGTATGTGTAAATACATTGATATTTAGAAAGTGGGTTGCTTTGGTGGTGAATTGGCTCCCCAGAGAGTGTTCCTTAGTTAAGACACCGTCCCCTGTTGTGTTTCTGAAACTGCATATTTGATATGTCACGTGGTAACATTTGTTTAGTGCTTTCTTCTAGCTAACTTTCTTCCAACAGAAATGTTTGATTTGCAAAACAAGCAGTCCTGAATAGTCACGTGAGAAAATCAGACAAGTTTAGCCAAACTAAAGAAAATAAATCAGTGTGTAAGTTTGGTAACCACTTAGAAACTACTGTGCCCTTTTTGTTGTTGCTTTACTTGTTTGTTTCAGTCTGGTGGAGGATCAGTGCTTCCTTCTCCCTCCACAGCACTGAAAGCATGATTACAAAAACAGCAAGGAAAGGAATAAACAAAATGAACTATTATCTAATTGATATAATAATTCTCATTTTAATTTTTTTCAAAAGAGCTTCATCCAAAAGTAATATGTAAGCAAAAGACAAAACTCAGAAGGATGATGGCATCTATACAATAGCAAAATGTGTGTTGTTTCAAGATTGTTCAAAAGAAAAGTTTCAACCCTAGATTGCACACCATATTTGCTCATCAATTGGCAAAAAGTATTTTTATTGTTAGTAAAGCAACTTAGGCAAAAAGGGACACATATTTTCCTCTTTGCAGATTGTAGCACTTTCTCACCGGCAAGCTCTCTTGGCCACTGGAAAAGCAATGGATATATTTTGGGAAATATATTCATCCTTGGTAAATTTTGAAGTAACTGCTCACTTGAAACATGATTTTTGAATTTTTTTTTTTTCACAGCATACAGAAAGACAAGGGTTTGTATCCAGAGATGGCACAACTACATGGCACTTATGCTCTGACAGGGATTTGGAGCAGTTGTGCAGCTTTGGAAGTGTTGAGGCAGAGTGAGAGTTCCCCTTGCAATGCCATTGTAGCAATCTATACATGCACTCACCTCTGCAAAAGTGCTGTTACCTGGTCACCTGGGCTCTCCTTATCTGCCTGCTACAGAATTAAATAGGGCAGTGAACCACATTAATGAACACCCCAGCTTTGGTGGGGGCAATAACCCCACTTCAATGCAATCAGAATACTTACTAGATTGTTGTTTCTTGGAGATTTTTCACTAAGAGGGGACTTACCTGAAGATGAAAATGCACAAAGTTAGACTTGTACATTTAGATGTCTCCATGTGGTTGGGATATCTAATATGTGAAACACTTGAAAAATAACCCAGTGTTTTGGTCTGGGTATCTAGCTGCTGCCCCTAAGGACTGCAGATCTTCTCTAAGTCCTGTGTCTCATTTTCTGTCTTCATGTAGATGCCTCTGATACCCTGGAGCATCTTTAGTGGCACTGTCACTTAAATGTGTCTGCTTAGACAACTGAATAGTGGTGATAGCAGAAGCTTAGATATGTAACTCACCACCACAAACATGCATTTAGGTGTCTTAATCTGAAAACTAAACCCCACATTTGTGATACCTTATATGTTTTAGAGTAGGAGATAGTAAGTTTAAATCCCTGCTCTTCAGACAATTTCTGCTCTGATCCAATGACTGTTAGATGTAACTTGAGTAAACACCAGTGTCTTTAGTTTTGAAATAAACAGGACGACTGAGACAGTCCCTGGAGGATTTACAACTAAGTTACAAGAAACCTGCCTGCATCTTGGACTCAGTTTAAGTCTTCAAGTGCTTACTAAGTAGGTATGACCATGTCCAAGTTTTACCTGTGTGGTGTCCAGAGAGGAATACCAAATCCAGAGAAAGTACTTGTGCTCTTTGCTGAGTGTAGACCACTGGATGTCTCAAAAGAACAATCTCAAGGTCCGATGTGCTGAGCATAACATCTCATGCACTTAAATAGGAAACACTGAAAATAATTGCTCTGACCTGTCATTGCTCTCTGGAGTGTTTTACCTGAGTTACCCTTACAGTTTTAAAATGAACAATTCAATGATACTCCTTTTGTCTTGTACATCTCTTTTTATGTAAGTACATGTACTTTAGATGTTGGGAAAATGTTAATGTTCTGCAAATGAAAATTGTTCAGCCTTATAAATACAGATGTATATATAAGCACACACAGTTAAATTATATATTTATGTGGTTGAATTAGCAATTCTTATTTATTAGTTGCCTAATAGCAGTTTATTATTTTATAATTTGCTGTTCTGCCACATTCTCAGCTTTCTGGGTGACTGACTTTCATGCCTGTCTCTATCTGTTTTAAAAAGGATTTTGTGGTAGAGTGTCTCTTTTTATGAAAATAGGAAAATTATGAGACAAAGAAAATAAATTTTTATTCTAGTGCTGCTTCATTGACTGTTCTATTCCCTGAAGAGTTTTGTGTGCCTACTAATGACAGCAGTGGGTGGGATTTTGAAGTGAACTGTCTCAGAATGGTTTTGTAAACTTAATTTGGAATCTTTTCATAATCTGTTTGTAAGTTATTGATTTTACAAGTTACTGCTTATTTATGTTGGTAACACTGAAAATGAAGTTGTACCTTATTTTAATCCTATAATAATTTTTCTTTTTTCTATTCAGTTTTCTATTTCTATTCAGTTATCTATGCATTACTATCTGATACAGTTTGTAGTTTACTGTGGTGAAATGTTTAGTTGGTGTTCACAGGATCATAGGAAAATTTGGGTTGGAGGGGACCTCAGGGTCTCTAGTCCAACCTCCTGCTTCAATCAACATCAGCTGTGAGATCAATTCAATGTTGGTCAAACCAATGTTGTCTGTTGCTACTCAGTCAGGTATTGAAAACTCTCCAGAGTAACTGCTCTTTTGCTTGACTGTCTTCATGGTGAAAAATGTTTTCTTGTATGCAGTCTGAACTTGTATACAGTTACTTCATTTATGACCAGCGTCTTAAGTCTTTCTGCCACCCAGAGCCTGGATCTGTCCCCTTGATACCCTTCCCATAGGCACTGGAGGCTGCTGTTTGATCCCCCTGCAACCATCTCTCTCCCAGGCTGATCGGGCCCAGCTCCCTTAAGCCCCTGGCAGCACAGACACTCGAGCCCCGGGCGTTTCGGTAGCCCTGTGCTGAATACACTTCAGTTTAGTTTATCAGCATCTTTTACTGGGGGCCCAAAATGGGCAGTGGTGTAGCTGCAGTTTAGTGAGTGCTGATTCGAGGGAGGTGGTCCCTTCCCTTAAAATGTGCTCCTGCTGACACAGCCCAGGATGCCCTTGGCCCTCCTCACTGCCAGGGCCATTACAGGCTCACAGTCAGCTCACTGCCCACCATGGCCCCCGAGGGCTTTGCCTGCAGAGCTGCTCTCCAGCCAGGCACTCCCAGCCTTTTTCACTGCAGAGGAGACCTCCTTCCCATGCTGGACACTTTGCACTGATCCTTCCTGAAGTGCAGGTCTCAGTGATCAGCTTGAGAGAGAAGTAGTTAGGAACTACAGTCAGATAAAATCAGAGGACTACGTTAATATTAGCATCTTACTCTATTTCAGTTAAATAATGAGGGCAAGTTTTAAAGTATTTTTAATTATTCATAATGCTAAGCACAAATACAGGAAAAGCAAAGGATGTTTGTTGTTCCCTGAGCAGCTGTCCATATATGTATGTTTCCCTGTAACTCAAAGACGTTTTACTGCTTTTTTGTTTCTATAGCTGTATACTTGTAGCTTTCCTGGATTATGCTTTTCTGTCTCTCACATGCCAGTAAGGGTATTTTTCTGTTCTGGAGTTCTTAATTGCCTTGATTTGAGACAGTTTCTGCAACTCCATCCAGATGGTCTGCGTCACTTAGGCCTTTATTAAATCATCTCCCCCTTACATAAATTGTTTCACCCTCTTTATCTTTTTGTTTTTTTCTTTTTTGCATATAAGTAAATTCACTTAGTCTGCACCTGGTTCTTTAATTGAACAAACAAAGTTCGTTTAAAGCCTTGCTTTAGTTAAGCTGTTCTTTCAGTATGGTTTCTTCTAAATTTGCTGATTTCAAATTCATCTTGAATTCTTAGGTGTTATGCCCACCCTTAAAATAGTTACACTAAAGAGAGGCTCATCCTTGAGAGGAGAACTGTTTGCATATCACCTGCTTACCAGGCTTGAGTTCATGTTTGAGACAATCACTCAAATTAAACTTATGGAAACAGTCTCTGCAAACCAGTAACATCCCCCAGTGAATAGAAATAGTTTCAAGACAATCTTTGTTTGGGGTTGTTTAAAAGGGCAGTCTTTTTTCTTTGCTTATTCTCATAAATGCCAGTGATACATGTAACTTAGGCAAATTCTGGCACCTTACAGAATTCAGCTCTTCAGCACATGCAGCTTAAAAAGCAGCACACATGCATTCATTAACAATTTCTCTGGCATATATAGGAGAAACTGTACACTGCAGATTTTAGCAATGATGCTGGTTACTCCTTGAAGATGTCTCAGTGATTTTTTGCTTTCTTCTGTCAGCTGCTGTTTCTGGTTTTCTTCTGTCAAAGCACAGGAGTTTTTTTGCAGTTATAATTACTGAATTTAGTTATATTCTTTGAAGACTTTCTTTCCAGCCTGTGGAGACTGAAATTCGTTTCTGTCCTCCAGAGCAGTTGACTTCCTCTGACCGCAGCATGATGACACCTACGGATTTCATAAGTATGCTCTCTGATGTATTCAGCTGAGTTTCTACAGTCAGAGGAATATTATGAAGCAAAATCTCTGGAGAAAACAACAGAAATTTCAACTCCTGTAAATGACTATTATGTACTGAAAGAAGATAAAACATTGAAAGCAAAGGTACTATTACAAGAGAAATACAGAGCCTAATCTGTTTTCTTGTAACATAAATGAGTTCTATTGCTTTAGTGAAGCATTTGCTTTGTGTTTCTGCTGAATGCAAGAAAAAAATTGTCAGCCTCATTTTTTCTTATCTTTTTGACATAAAGAATTAACAAGAAGGTTTTACAACCACAGAAGGCTGTGAGCACACATATACTACACTTTTCGTAATCTGATGAAGATACTAGGTCATTTCTGACCTTCACAAATCTTCATTCTGTCTTCCTCTGGAAAGTTGTTACTTTTGGCCATTGTATATTCTGAGCTTTGTCTTTTGAACCAGAGATTAGGAAATACATCCTGAGCCAGAAAAAGAAAGAATGAAAGATTAATCTTGTAGCTTCATATTTTTCTTAGTGACTGACTCCTTTGAACTCTTTTTCTTTTGGGGGGATGGTATGGAGGTGGAAAGAAGAGGGCTAACTATCCACAGGGGAATTCTCAGTACATGTTTTCAGGACTTTTACAGGACATCAAATACCTCACTGGAACCTCACTGGTACTCGTTATTCATGTGGTAGTGAATCCTACCAAGATCAAGGTTCTTCAGGCCTTGAAGACAACTGAGTGTTTTTCAGCTAATCTTTCAATTTATTTTAGTAGCCATCCATAAAAATTATTCTAAGGGCTGAGATAATTCCACATCAACTTTACTCTGAGGCTGTCTTGTCCTCACAATACAAGGGAAAAGAGACAGATGGGAAAAAGAAACAAAAAGATAAAACCTGATGAGACCTCCCAGAAAACGCAAACTCCAGTGAAATTTTCTAAAATTCTTCAGCAGTGTGTCATCCTTCTAAGGGTCCAAGCAGCAGGAACAAATCATGCCTTTCAGGGTCCTTGCCATTAGGCTGGAGTGAGCACAGGCAGTAAGAATAATGTTCCCTCTAGCTGGTGCAGTGTCCTCAGCACTGGGCACTTCAGGGATCCACAGCATTACTGGTTTGGATCACCAGGGCAGGCACCTGGACACTTAGCAGGTAATTCACTACAGGTCTTCCTTATAAAACTAAGCATAGTCTGCTTTCTAAATAAAGTTGTAGCTTTTTCATGTGTGTTTTGTTAAAAAAAAAATAGTAAAGGAACCCTTCGTAACTAGGCAAGGTAGATTGCTGGTGTCTCATTTGATATTATTTTTTCTGTTAGTTATCACTTTTTAAGGCAAACAAGCTAACTATTTCAAAGGAGACCTTGTTTCTCTCTTTTTTTTTAAATATAAAATGCTCTTTTGAGTAGAGAGAATTTATAAGAAACTGTGTAACACTTTAAATGTTAGGCTACCACCCTTAGAATGTAATAGATTTTTTTGTAGGTTTTTAGTGCAGCAATTTGTTCTACTGTTCAGAAAACAGATTGTACTATTTGAGCTGTCAAAAGTCTACTCATATATTAGAAGCTAATAGGAGCACAAAGGAAGCCTGTTCCACATGGATGCTACTACAAATTCCTTGTTGCACTAAGGTATGGTTGCAAACACCTCTGTGTGACATTAATGTATACTCTTGTGCAGCATACTCAACTTCACTTTTTTCCTCCTAATGATTACATAAACCAAAACTGACATCCCAAACTGTAAGAAGTAAACAGACTAGAACTTCAGGATTCTATTTGGCATTTCTAGTTTTTTGTTCCAAATGAAAGACAAAATCTGCTTAACATTATTTATGCTGTAGTATTAAAACCATTTAAGGCAGCAAGTGAAACAAGTTAAAGAAATATGTGCCATTCATGTATCTCACCAGAAAAAACTTTCTGTTTTCTCCACTCATTAGTTTCTAGTAAAGTTGAAAAGGGTACTGGAGGCAGGTTGCACTCAAATCATTTCACTGCTAAGTTAATGATCCTGTTCCACACAAAGTTCCCTTATGGCTATTTTGAAATAAACTAAGGGTTTTCATTTTTAGCAAGGGAAAATGCTGATAGCTGAAAGGCTTTGTTGTGTTCTGTGACTAGACTGCACACCAATACTTTATCTACCCTTATTAACTCCTTCCCTCATGGCTTCAGCTTTGGTTAGGCAGCCCATACAGTGAGAGCTAAGTGTACCTGTTTGACAGTTAATGAGAAGGAAGAAATTCTGAGATTGTGTGATCACCTTTAAAATGAAACAGTCCCAAGGTCTTCTTACCTATTTTATTCTTGCAAGATCTTTCACCTCTATTTTGGTGGTTGCAG
Source organism: Monarcha castaneiventris obscurior (assembly GCA_026261815.1). NCBI lineage: Eukaryota > Metazoa > Chordata > Aves > Passeriformes > Monarchidae > Monarcha > Monarcha castaneiventris. The sequence goes on along the minus strand of JAMPIT010000624.1, from coordinate 5,647,226 downwards.
GCACATGGACATAACTAAGGGTTAGATTCTACATTCTATACTCAGGGTTACTTAGAGTGGGGTTTTTGGTCCTGTTCCTGGTTTGTAAATTTTAGCTTCAAGGAGCACCCATGATGCAGGAATTAATAGAAAAGCAGAAGCATGAGTCCTAAGCTCCCATAGCACTCTTGTCCCAAAGAGCAGAAAAGACAAAAACCTTACAAATTATGCTGATAAAGAAGCCTGTGTAGTTTTTAAGGGTTTTTTATGTATTTCTTCTGGATGGATTGACAAAAACATTTTGAAGAAATGTATCATAACCAAACAATCAAATCCACTTTCAAGCTCAGTGACTGAATTCACATCAGCAGCACTTTAAAGGAAAATGAGAAATTATAAGTGAAAAAATATCTTACTAATTTCCAGACTGATAAATATCAGAACATTTTACATGTTGTCTTGGTAATGTGTTACAAAGTGTTGATAAACAGGAATACATCCATTTAATATTCCATGTCCCTGTCAAATCTTATATTCTTCACTTGCTTTCACTTAACTCTCTAGGCTCTCCCCTATGATTCAGTCTTTCCAGGCAGCATTATTTGTGTTGATATCCTGAGCTGATTTGATAATAACTTTCTGATAACATTATTCTGCTTGGAGAATAGTAATTCTAGCTGAGACTGTACTTGGTCTGCTTTGTATAATTGCAATCTTCCTTGAGCATGCTGCAGCTGCTTTTACAAGAACACCGTACATTTTGCTGGATATCTTAGACACTTAAGTCCACTAACACTACTGGACAGGTTTGTGCATTAAGATTTAGCCATGGTTTTTTTGTTTTGTTTTTTTTTTCCAGCGAAAGAAGTGGCTAAACTCTTCTAACCAGTCTCTGATCACACTGATATAGGTGTTTGGTTAAGATGGCTCAGTCTGGCACAGATGTGCCCTTCATTTCAAGTGAGATGGTTTTGGTGTGTGAAGAAGAGCTGTTTAGTAGGCTGTCATGATCCCTGCAGTGTAGAAGTAATTTTGGGAACTGACCTTTTCAGTCAGTTCAAGAAAACATAGGTGTGTCTGCAACCTTACCAATTCCTGGGCTCTCCTTTCTTCTTTGTGTGCTTAACTGCTTTCTCTTTCCCCCTTCCTCTTCTTCATTTTCTTCTTGTGATAGATGCCTGTCCTGTTTGCATCACTCATCACACAGATTTATCGAAGAATTACCTTAAGCCAATATGACCTGTAGGGCTTCTCACAAAATGTGTTTGTAGTTTCCTGGTTCAAGAGGCGGCCCCTGAAGGCAGTAGTAAGGACATTTGTTTGTTCTTCTTTATGCAGTATCCAGGTGAGTCATTCACCCAAGTGTGGAAAATCAGTGATCCCTGCTCAGTCTGACATTTCAGCAATAGGTGATTTAACTTCTGTGTCCTGACACACTCTAATTCAGCAGTACAGACAAAGTCCTCAGGTTTCGAAGGTCATGCAGAGATTGAAATAGGTTTTCTCACAGATGTGGCTGTTGCCAGAAATTTGTGTAGGTGTGTTAGGCTTTGCCTAATATGTAGTTACACGTGTTTACAAATTTCATTGCAGGGTTTGTGCCTTTTGCTTTAAATGTCATCCTACTCCAAAGGAAATGTCACCAGAGGTTCTCAGCTCTGGAGAGGGTGTCAGGAAAAGTCCTAGAGGAAGCAGGGGAGCAGAGCATTAGATGGGCAACAAGCCATGGGGCCTGAACTTCCAGGAAGGAGAAAAAAAGGAAGTCAGAGTAAAAGGATTCCTGAAAAGAAGAGCTAGTGCCTGTGCATCCTAAGTAGATGGCATAGGAGAGCTAGACCACAAATCAGCAGCTGGAGACAAGATATCATCCTGGGCTGAAATCTCTAGTACATACAAGATTATTTTCTTTCTGGAGACATTAATTTTTTTTTTTTCTATTAACTGAAATTTTCTGTGTTTTATTTATTCCTCTGATTAATTTTGCCTCTTGATTTCTGTGCCACATTTGTGATTTGCAAGTTCTCTCCTTATGCCCTGCCTGTGTTTGAGAGTGTCACTAATGCAATCTCTGCTCCTTCTTGCAGATCACTTATGACAGTATCAACCACTGTCAGTCTTATCACTGTCCCCCACAATACACTCCAGGATAGCTCTCTGCAGTCAGTCACCAACATTTATCATTACATTTTGCCAATGCTGCTTTTGTCAGTTTTTAGTTTACTCAAGTAGTAGCATGTCTGAGCCATGGGCGACCTTCCAAGGGGAAATTTAAATGACAGTCCACATGAGGTCCCCAAGGTAGAGGAGAACAAGCCAGGCTTGAAGAGGGGATCATCAAAGCTACAGGTCCTGTTATATATTCAGATTCCATCTCCAGCATCTGTTTAAATCTTTGATAGCACCACTGCTCTTACCTGTTTATCAGCTCCGGTGTTTATCATCCTGAAGGAAATAGTGACTGTAAGAGGGAGCAGCTGACAGTAAAGAAATTAAGACTCAGGGGAGGGTAAATCACTCAGAAAAAGAAAAGTAACTTGGTTTGACCTTCAAAAGGACAGCTTTAGTGGGAATAGAGCCTCAAAGTATACTCTAGAAAAAGAAACTTTTCTAAAAATCTGTAACATTCATTAATTCAAATTCAAAAAGTTACAATGAGATACCTGCTTTTCAGTAAAGGCTGAAAAAAGGCTGCTGCTGAGTTATTACAGAAGAGAGAAGCTGAAAGTGAAGATGGATTCAGTAGTGTGCAAGAAATTAAGAAGGTAAATAAACAAAACAAAAAAAAATAAGTAATGAAAGTAATATTGACTTCTTCAGCTTTAATTAGTTCATTAGGAATTATGTTAAAATTGTGATTGTTGTGAATTTATGTTAGTGTAGATTTCTGTTCACAGCACTTTCAAATTAACCTTTACGGTGCTGATATCATCATGAAATCAGGAGGGGCAAGTTTTCATTTACAGATGTTGAGAGTAAGGTAGATATATTAGAGTTAGTAGTCTATATTTCTTGTAATGAAACTATTGTGTTTTGGACTTTTATTAGAATTAACAAGCATTCAATTTCTATTTTTATCTGGTTTTATAGGATTTTTTTCAAAACCCATTAGCTTCATAAGACTAATACATGGAAGTAAGCAGATTTTGAAAATTTTATTTTAATTTCTAGAAATTGAGGCCAGCTATACCCAGCAACAACTTTCACATATTGAAGTCTTCAGATTGCCCAAAATTTTAAGGATAATCCTCCTCTAGCACAGAAACTCTGTACATTACGGAGACAAAAAGTGTGAACACACTAACTTGTGAATAATTTCAAAGAAAAAAGTTAAGCCTAAGATGAATGTGGAAAGTGCTGACATAAAAATTTGCTTTAGAGTTGTAATGAAATTTTGATAGTACTTTGCATGAAATATAATATCTGCAATTCTTCAGTTTCTTTTTTTCCCTCTGTTGTAATCTTACCTTAGAAATTCACTTTTTTATTACATATTTGGATTATTTCTGTTTTTAAATATATATGCATATATACTTATACTTTATATATACCTTACTTGTATATTTACTTGTATTTTAGACTTATTTCCTTTATGTGCTGTGATTTTTTAATGAATTATGCAAAAATACTAATGGCTATAGATATGCCATAGCAATTGAAACTTCTGTAATTTGAATTGTTGTTTTATCTTTGGTTTAAATCTTTTAAGCAGCTGATGCTCAGTTCTTCCTGAAATATGTTGTCATTTTGTCTTTGGTGCCTCCAGTTTGAAACTTGAGATGTTTCTGCAGTCATTGTCTCCTAAGAGTGGTCTGTGGCACAGAAGAGAAGGAAAGTACCTGTCTCTAAGTTTGATTATTTTTTTGAGTAGCACTTGCTAAACATCTGCTATCCATAAGTCTTTGTTCTCACATATAGTTTATGCTTACAAAGTTTGCACAGCTTACTTGGATTTCTAGATTGCCTGTTACCTATTACTTTTCAGGACTGTTTGGTTTTAGCATTTGTATATAATTCCAGCCTAAACTGTCTGTAGGTGAGTTTCACATCACAGTCGATTTGTCTCATTCAGAAAATAATTATATCCAACTTAAGTACACAGCAAGATTATTCCAGTACTTTGTGTTTGCAAAGGTTTTAGACTGCAAGTGGTTCAATAAAGTACTAATAATTAGGGATTTCATTCAGCAGATCAGATTTCATTAAGTTCAGCTCAAAGTTGTTTAGGCGTGTCAACAATTAATTCTATAGAAACAAACATTTTTCATTAATGAGCTGGAACCCATTAATATACAACTCTTTCAAAACATAAGCTGCAATTATAGCAGAATGTAGTCCTTTGATGGAACAGCTACAAAGTTTGTCTCTTTCTAAAAGCTTTCCTAATGCCTCACTGATTTCTATTTCCTTCTCGTTAAATTAGGGCCTAATTAGTGTAGAGCTTTGTTGTAGAGAAACAGTTTTCAGTTCCTAAAATGTTGATCTTTTCATATTTCTACTTTCAGCAGTATTTTCTGTCTAAAAATGATGCAGCTCTGCATCAAAGTTGCCACTTCATTTACTGTTATAAAATGCTGAGGTGATGAGGAGTGTGGAAATTGCTGTAATTATGCAAGTATTTGTGTTTGCTTATTGTCTCACAGCTGCCTAAGTGTTATTTGAAGATAGGGCTCATCAGCAAACAAAAACTACATTTACTGATTTTTTTTTTTTTTTGTCTTTCAAATTAAATTCCCTCCAGTACAGTAGAAAAGACAAACCTTCAACCAAGAGAGATCCCTCACCTAGACCCAATTTCAAGATTTTTTGCTATTCTCCAGTCTGGTTGAATAAAGATTTTGAATCTGTTTCTATCATTTTGTCTGCCTTAGCTTACAAATTGTCTGTCTCTCTGTCTCTCACCCCTTGGGTATTCTGGCTGTGATTAAAATCTCATTTACCTGGTATTTGATTCTGATTAAAAATTCTACCTAAATTTAAGAAAACTTACTCAGCAAAATTTAGTTTTTTAATTAAAACTGCCCTGAAAATAGGTTTGTCTGGTGGACATTTTGCTACAAAAAAAGAAAAAAAAAATTGTTGAAAGTTCCCAGTCAGCTCTATTTAGCTGCTGAAAGGGGGAATGTTTTTCTACTATTAATCATGCACAGCACTTAAAGATAATTTGTGGAGCAATTAAAGTAGCTACTAAGGTTTTATGGTGTGCAATTATGTTTCTTCCATCAGAAGATCATTAGGAGAATACTTGTTTGCCCTTGCAAGTGAGCTTGTTAAATGTAAAGAAAAATGCAACTGGCAAGCAATAAAGGGTAGATTAAGGGACAAACAAGATGTCCATAGAGTTCTTTATGAGTGGGGCTTTTTTTGTTTGCTCAGCTTTTGTTTTTCTAGCCTTCCCTGGAACAAAAATATGAGCTCGGAAAACTCATTTAATTCCATATAGTTGGCTGACAGTTTAAATGCAGCTTCATGCATCAGTGGTAAATATACTGGGTTATTGTTAAGCGAAAAAGCAGTATGTGCTAAACCTGTAAACATCACAACATAGCATTCAATATACCTGGTTTTCTTCCGAGTTTTAGTGAGTTTCCAAAAGGTAGGCTTGTAGGACTCATTAGGACTGTAAGAAAATTCAGGTTGGAAAGGATCTCAAAAGGTTTAGTCCTGCCTCCTGCTCAAAGCAGCATCAACTAGAAGGACAAACCAGGTTGCTCAATGATTTATCCAGCTGAGTTTTGAAAAATTCCAAGGATGCTCAGTTGGAAGCATGACCAGTTCATAGACTGCATGACCACTCTGGTCAGCATGTTCTGCTGTTTGTTTGGCCTCGTGTGAGAACGTTTCTCCTTATTCAGTCTTTATGCCTTTTGATTCCACTTATCCTTGTTACCTCTCTTCTTTTCATGCATTGCTGTGAAAAGCCTGGCTTTGGCCCCTTGATAATCTCACTGTAGGCAGAGAATTGGTGGTGGGGTTGTTGGTTTTTTAAACTTCTTCATGATTAGACATCTACCATGATATTTGTGGGAACACTGGAAAATTAGAATTCTTAAGCCTAATAAAGAGAACACTTAGGGGAGCAATTAATAGCAATTTCAAGTACATAAAATGTGTATTTAAATATTATATCTGATTCTGAATTTCTGGTTCATATGTATGCTGAAGTTTATAAAGTTACTTGCAGGAATCAGCATGGGAGAACAGAGTTGTCAGGTGGAGCATCCTCTAGCTGAACCACAGCTTAGAGAGGATTGGTTTAAAGTACAGATAGAACTAAGTCATGCTTTACTCTCTGTCAGAAACTTGATTTTCAGCTGAAATAAATAAAAAAGAAAGCAGAAATTATTTTGAGGTATTTGTTCTGTTTAATCCATAGTTTTTAGAAGAGATAAAAATTGAATGAGAATAAGGTCTGTTCAGAGAAAATATCCAAACTTCATATTAGACATCCTCATATTTTAGGGAGAAAGTGAAAGCAAGAAGAGGAGACCTCTCTGGACAAGCTATTCAAGAGTGGTAGCATTTGTGTCATTTTTTTCTTGCTGCACTCCTGAGAGAAGCAGAAGTAATTCATCTCTGTAGCTGTACACTGGATTCCCAGGTGTCCACGTTGAAGGTGTATTTAATTTCTCATTTCAAACTTCAACTGAGTAGTCTAATATTTTGGCTGATACTGTTTTCCTTTAGGAGTGAAAAACACCACTTCTTCTTTTAACCTCTGCAACTAAAATAGAAGTAGAAAATGAAAAAACCCAGGTCAGTAGACACTTAGTAAATTGGGTAATGGATTTCTACACAATTTCACTCAGAATTTCCACTTCTTCTTCTCAACTTCATCACCATCTCTTACTAGACTGCACTACAAGTTAACATTGAATTTACATTGAATAAACATTGAATAAAAATATAAGTTTCTGCCATAAGTAATTCTGAATTTACGTTAAATTTAACACAGCAGGAAGCCAAAGCTGGAAGACCAGTTATAACAGCAGATGACATAATAAAAAGTGGGGGGTTTTTTCAGATTTTCAGATTTAAAATTTGTTTGAATTTGGGAGTTAATGTCTAGAGGATAAATACGATGTATTAGTACATATTCAGAATAAAAAAATCCATTTTTGTGATATTAAAATTATATAAAATGGCATTTTAAGTTCTGCAGGGTGGTCCTTCTCTCATTAAATTTCTGGATAATGCATATGCCAAACCATGCCTGACTGAAGGATTGTTCACTTTTGTGGTATTGTAGGTTGTTTCTCAAACATTCCTTTCTCTAATGCTGTATGTAAGACTGCCATGCAAAAATGTGTGCTGATTCTCATTTCCTTTTGTCAGCAGTGGCTCAAGACAGATGTAACATTTCCTATGTAGCACTTCTGTTCTTGTCGGTATAGTTCGTGGTCACCTACTCATTTGCCTTGGCCATGAAAGTTTCATTGATTATCTTTTTTTGTGTGTCATGTTGTCTTTAACCACAAACCTCCATCTACTATGGCTGAACATAGTCACCCTGTTATGCATCTGTTTTACCAAGGAACATCTCAGGAAAATGAGAGTAAACTCAAAAAACCACTGCATGAGCAGATTTTGGAGTTTTCCTTTGACTGAAAAGGGCCAGAGGCCGTGAGTCTTCAGCTCCTTGTCTGGAATGTGTCACACCTTTAGGCACCAGCCAAGTTCCATGTCCTGAAAGCCCCTGAGAGATTATTTGTTTAATAACTTTGCATCAGGACTCCCTTCAGTTTCTCTGAGTAACCCTCTAGCAAGAGCTTTTTCAACACAGTCCCATGAATTCACAAATCCCATGGCCTGAGGGTATATTACCTATATCGTGCTTTTGCTGTCTGACAGTCTTCCACTTTCTGGGGACTCTTTCAAGGCACAGGGGACTCAGCCCATTTTTCCATCCCTTGGCAATGTTAACATTGTGTCTGATTTTTAAGTGTCTTTCTAATTTTGGTAGTATCATCAGGAGGGGAGAAAACGTTTGGGTTCTGTTGTTCATCCTCTAGCTGAAAATACGTGGATTCCCTGTAGTTTCTTAGATTTACCTAATTCAGAGGACTAATCTATCTGTATGCTACTGAGAACTTCTTATCCCAAAAGTGGACTCATTCTTCAGCACCTCCTTTGTCAAAATCACATTGCTTTTCACCACAGAAATCAGTCCCCAAGATTGTTTCTGCTGGTAATTGGGAAAACTAAATGTAGGATTATCTTCTGCTAGAGGTTCTTAAACTAGATAAATGAGTTATGTCAAGGTCCAATATGAGACTAGGAGGATGAGGGCTATCCTCAGCACTCCCTGGAATTCAATAAAAGCTCTGCTTTCATCAAGAGATATCTATGGGTAGTTATGATACAGGACACATACTGACACATTACTGACACATACCAAGATGCTGCTTCCACCCAAATGCAATTTATCAGGCATTATAATCCCTCAGGACTTTGGGTGACCTATTTTGTACCTGTCCTTTCTTTTGGTTGGACTCTGAGCCTCACACATGAGGGAAGAGTTGCCTACCAGCAATGAGTTCAAGGTACATCACAAAGGTTATTTGGCACATTCATGCTCATATGCACTTCTGTGCTTTTCCTTACAGACTTTAAAAAAACTGAATTGTGCTTCAGTGAGTATTAGTGCACCCACACTGGGGCCACAGTCGTGTGCGTCTCCATGGACTGCTCCACTAGCAATATATTTCTCAAGTCCGATTTAAGGGAACAACAATTTTGAGAGGCTATTAAAAGACAGTCTGAGTGAGGTTATATTTTGTAGTGCAAATTCCTGAGCAATAATTGCAGTAAATTTCCTACCCACATCTATGAAGCTGTCTGATGCTTCTTTTAGACAGTGCATCTCTGCGTTCTGTTCCATTAATCATGTCTGGTTTTTGGCCCACGGTAGAAAGTTGGCCAATCTTCATCTCGGCCTCCAGGTCCTATCTTGCTTTGGTCTTTAAGCTGGTGCCTTCTTTTCTCACGTTCTTGGCCTTGGTTCATGCTTGACCATGCTACTGTGTTCTTTGCCTCTTCTGGCTCCACTCCTATCTTGGCCTCTTAAGTCTTCCTCCTATTTGTACCTAACAACCCCCATGAAGAGAAACACTGTTCAAGCAGGATCTCAGCTCTTAAACATCTACTTGTCCTGTTCTTGTATTGATTTGAGGTTTTTTGTAATTTTATGTTGGTTGTTACCTAAATTCATGTAGTTAAGATGAAAGAATTGTGCTGGAGTTATTAATTTTTCAGTAGTTGCCTCTATTTTTTAAGACTTCTGTTAATTTCTGTGAAGGAAGCAGGAGGAAAAACTAACTGTAGCCACAGTGAGATTTCAGCATTTGAATGAAGGGAAAGTACTTAAATCTCATTATTTCTCTGCAATTAGCTGCCCTTTTGGGTGAATTCCCTGAGTCAAAGGGCTACGTAAGAATGAACATTCAGGTTTTTCAACTGTTAAGTCAAGGCCATGGGGCATTAGTTGTTGGGCAGGAAGGAGACGGATGGACAGGGATTTGGTTTTTATGTTTTCTGAAGCAATGGACGTAATACATCTTCCAGCAGTATCTCTATGCATGAGTTGTTGGGATTTTTAAAAAGACATTTTTTCCTTATGTCAGCTTCATTATTTATTCTCTGTATTAATTCAGTGACTTGATAATTTCAAAATTCAGGAGCAAATTATTATTGATTCATTGGTTGATTCACTCCGTCTTTGATTTGATATATTCATTGTTTATTTTTAATTAGCTGAGCAATTTGCAGTAATTTAGCTCCAGTCATTGTTATTGCTATTCACTTCTTCCTTTAATCATAATCCCTACACAGAGAAGAGAATTGATCTTTCAAATTGCATCGTTAACTCCAAGTTTGTCAATAACTTGGCAAATAACTTCAGTTACTTAAGCCATTTTTTCTAAAGTAATACTTCTGTGTCCCCCCAAATGAACTATAAAGTCAGTAATTAAAAGCAAATAAGGCAGATTCATGTGTTTTGAGGGAAAGATACACCACAGGTGAATACAAAGCCGAGAGGCCATGGCTCTGTGTCAGTCAGGGTCTGTCTGTCAGTGCCTGCTGAGTGGTGTGAGGTGTCTTGAGGAAGCTGTGGAAGTAAGATACTCCACATTTGGGCTGTCCTTCAAATCTAGCATTAAAGTCATCATAAATTAATGTCCAGGGCTCCTCTGTGGTTTCCAGCTGGTTTAGCTGCACTTTAACACATTATTCCCAAGTGTAAGGCTGCCTCTGCTCCTCTCATTTTGGGACATTCTTCTGTTGTGATAATGCTTCCCAACATTGTGTCTGTTGTCCACTGATTTCACCTTTCATTATCTATGAGAAATACTTATATTCTTAAATAATCATAGAATAGTTTGGGTTGAAAGGGACCTTTAACAGGTCCTTTAACATCTAGTCTAACCCTCAAGATTTGTCCAGAAAGCAACCTTCAGAGGAAATCCTCATCTGTCCTTTTAGTCCAGCTGCAATGATTTCCCTCTGCCCAACTGTTGATGGCTTATTTGGATTGCACACAACCGTGCTTGTTTTACTACACATGATTCAAAATGGAGAACATTGTTCCTAATTCCTATTTTGCAACAGTGGTAATTTGGGAAGGGCAAATGTCAATAGATGTGGCTTTACTTTAAAGAAATACCATGGGAATCCAACTTGATTAATATTAACTACTTTTTTACTATTATTATGCAAGGACATTTACTTGTTTATGATTTCTGAGAAATGCTGACTTACTTTTTTTTCCTTTCCCTCTGAGAAAATAAATAAATCTGGAGATCTGGCCTGACTCAAAACTGACCATTGAAACAATTCTGTGATGTTCTCTAGGCATATTATTCCTGACTTTATATGACAAGTTTATTGGAAACATTCAGGTAAAATGTTTTGACTTATGGCCTTTCCATGGTAGCTTTACTGAATGCATAAAAATTCAGCGAAATTAAATAGGATTTTCATTAAATTATGCATGCAAAAACATTTTGGTATGAGTGAGAGATCACGATTCTAATTTTATTTTAATGTGTGCTTTTATTCTTTACTGCTGTATCAGTTGTACAATCTTTTTCACCCCTCATGTTTTCTTGTTAATATTTCAATCATGCTTCAATGTGTTTATGAAAAAAAATGTGAATTTCAAGTACTGGGGATTTTTTGTAAGTGTTACATGTGGTGGATCATAAACCTCTTATAGGAGGGTATGCAATTAAAATTAACAATATATTTCATGTTCTGTGTGAAATAAGAAATGAGAAGTACATGGTGTCTCCTCTTTGCATGATCTGGTGATGAGGTATTTTAAGCAAAGCCCTGATCATTAATATTAAGAAGGGCTAACCCTATCCTTTTGATTACCAATCAACAGGATGTGCCGACAGAGAAAATGAGACACTGCAACTCCTCAAGGGCCTCAGAAAATTTTAAAAAAAAAAAAATTATACTAAACACCACAAATGCCGATATGATTGGAGAAAAAGTTCTCCAATAGCCTGAAATCAATAATCTTGCCTTGAAAAAGGAAGGGATACTCTGGTGCAGGGTGTTCTGTAAGGATATGTGTGGTTATTTACTTGGAGGGAATGAGTAAATGTTTTCTGGAGAAATTGTAAGGCATTAAGTTTCTCTAATACTGTGCTGGTTGAGGGATTTGGAATAAATTTTGCATAAACATACACTAGTGCTTCAAAAGCCTGTGATAAATTATATGGTTTAATCTGTATTTAAGTAGCATAAATTTGCTCCTACTAGACTGGGTTTGAAATAACTTTACACAGTTAAACCCACGTAACAAAGATAACTTTAATTTTTTTTTTCAGGTCCCAAAACTAACATCTGAATTCAAAAAATGGGATCTAAATCTAAGTTTTAATGATTATTGGTTCAGAAGTGGTAATCAAACCATGTGTTCATTTATAAATTCTAATTCCTCTGGGCATTTCTGGGAAACACTAGTTAAGCAGTGGTTTTCTTTTTCTCTTGATAATATTGAAATAGGTTAAAAAAATTCAGTCTGAAGTAATAAAAAGTTTCGTTCTCTCAAAAACTTTCTTTCCTTCCATTCTTAGAAAAATACACCTGTCAATATAAACTTATTTCTTAATCTTTTATGCAGCAAACCTAGGGCAAACAGTAATCTTCAAAAGGTTTGGATAATTTTTGGTTCCAAGCATTTCCAGCATGTTCCACCTGGGATATGTTGTGATTATTGGAGCAAAACTCATTTGTGTTGAAACACCAGCATATTTTATTTAGCAGACTTTGATAGGAGCAATTTTAATGGCAGAAATCACAAAAGCTTAACCAATTTCCCCTTTTTTCTGAAGTAAAATGGTTTTGTAGTAGAACAAATAGGCTTTTCTGAGTGTTCTATACAATGTTATGCATTAAGTGCTTTAGAATGGTTGCCAGACTGGTGTTAGTATTTTACAGAGAAGCCGTTCTGTTTGAGAAAGGCATTGAATTAAGAGACAAAATGAACAAAACCCTTAAATTATGCTTCATGCACATTAGGAAACATTGCAAAACAAAGCTATTGTTATTTGTGTCCCTTGCAAGAGTCACATGGATTTTGTGACTGATGTCATAAACTGCAGTAACCCAGGAATTTAGAATTGACAGTCGTATCTGACGAGCAGCTTAATAAGCTGTTACTTCAGAAATTAATTCACAATTAATGATACAACTATATGCACTCTTATAGGAAATGGTATCTTAATACGCTTGTCACCTGGAAAACTCCCTTGCTGTTGAGTGAATAGGTTGAATACCATGGGAAGAGGGGGAAAAACTCAAACAAACACAACTCCCAAACCTTTCTATACATTGCAGAATCTCAACATTGCTCCTAGATATTTCTGCCTTTGCTACATTCCAACAGGATATATATAAATAAATATACATATATATATGTGTATATTTTGAAAAAAAAAGCACGTTCTTAATTATTTCCACTAAGTTAATTATGGGATTTTCAATAGGGAAACTCATTTATTCATTTAATTTCATTTACCCTTTCTGCCTCATCACAGGAAACTCAAATTTTGCCTTTTTGACGTAAGATGAAACATGATCAACCTTAAAAAGGAAAGCAAATAAGCATTATGTCTTTGTTTCAAAACTTTTGGTGGAATTCTTTCAGAATGCATAATTACTGAAGCCCTACTTCAATAATCTTAGTTTTCTAATGACTGTATTTGCAAATTTCAAATGCTAGCATTTAACTAAGTCTGTGTTTTGTCTGTGACTTAGTGGCCTGTATCAATAGGTATTTCCTTTTCTGTTTCTCTGTTACTGTTAATGCCTCTGTGGAAGCTGTTTTAAAAATGGAGAGGGGATGATTTTTAGAGATAGTGGAGAGGATAGTGCTGCAGCAAATTTGTAGGAAAATTAAAGTGGGTATGGCCGTGGCCTATAATGAACTTGAGGAGGCAGCAGCACTTGCATCTAATTGCAGACTTCTCTTCCATATCTTCTCAAGACGCAGCAGCCACAGCAAAATAATGGAATCATTTAGACTGGAAAAGGTCTTTAAGATCAAGTCTGACTATAAGACTAACACTGCCAAGTTCGCCACTAAACCATTACCTGAACACCACCTAAATACCTGCAGGGATGGCGACTCAGCCACTTCCCAGGACAATCCCTATTGCAGTGCTTGGCATCACACCTAGTTACCATCTTCTGAGCCAAGAAGATGTAAAGAACCAGCTGCTGATGGATGGTGAAGAAAAAGAGGTCACAGGCTGATTTGTACTGCTTTGCTGTGCAGCCTTCTGCTGCTCTTGCTGTGAGCTCCTTGCCCCTGGCAGAGGAGGGCAGTGGGAGCTCAGCCCACCAGCCTTCCCTTGGACCCCTGCAGCTGCTCTGCCAGTGCCTGCCCTATGTGGCATCTGATGGGAAGGAAGGGGATATTGATTTTTCTAATCTGTGAATATATAGGCTTTGCAATGGATCTGAACAGACTTCTGTAAAGTATCTCCAGAGCCCACTAGTGAGTCACAAGAGGGAGTTCAACTCTACATGGCTTTAATGAGTCCAGTGTTTCTCTGAGCTGGGGCATTTTGTCCCAATGTGACACATCAATGAATCAACATCAGAGAGAGAAACACAACCAGGTAGTATTTTCACACAGGCAGAGATATTTTAAAGTAATTATCACTCACCATTCCTATTTTATCCTTAAAACAAAATCAAACAACCAAAACAATAACTCTCCTCTCCCACAGGATAAACAACTGTATTTTTTTAAAATGCTATTAAAATCAATTTTTCCTTTATAAGCACAGAGTAAAACTGGAATACTTTCATCAACAGGAATATTTTACAACTCAGTTTCCTTGGATAGTATTTTTTCTTCTTTGTATTCTAATTGTGTCTGCAGAGAAGCCAATCTATATGTAAGTGATGCTTATTTTGTTTTCTAAGTTATAAAAAGTCATAGTTTAGTAACAGAAATACTGTCCTCTGTGGCAACAGAAACTGAAATTCAATATGAAGCATTCATGCAAATTACTGTGAACTGTACAGGCACAAGAACTCACCTAGTTATGTTTGTGAATTACTGTCAAATTTTGTAGGTAAAAAATCACTGTGCTTTAACAGACGAACTTTATGTTTACTTCACATCCCAAACTCTCACTAAAACTCTCAATAAAGGGGCAAATAGGTTAAGAAATGACCATTGGACCCAAGGGACTTTTGCATTAGCTCTCTGGTGAGTTTTAAAAGAATACTGGGTACCACGTGGTGTTTTATGGAAGTCTAATAAAGTAAAGAGAGCTTGCATTTCTGTAAAATTGAGGGGCTGCTGCAGAGAAATACATTTTCCTGATCTGAAAAAAGTAGTGGGTTTTTTTGGTTGGTTTTTATTTTTTTGTCTACAGAAGTATGTAGAATTCACACAGGTTTGCTATGTGAATGTCACTTCTTCCAGCGTAACTAGTTATTCATATCATTCTGGTAGCCATAGTGAGAGGATTTACTATCCCATGCTATGATTTTTCACTCTGGTTAATGAGGAAGAGAAAATCAGACAAAATTATCTGAGCAATAAGAAGAAAGTATGTGTTTTGTTAGTGACATATTGCCCTTGTGTTGTATGTGTACAGCAACACACATTAGTGTGCTGTGTAGGAGCCCTATGCCAGCAAAAAGGTTCTGGCAGGATAGGGACACAGCAAAGAGCAGAACAGTAGGATGGAATTTAACAGCTTCTGAGTGAGTGGTGGAATTCAGGGAGTTCAGGGATGAGCTAGTGAGAGGGGACTTGTGTGATGAGAAACAAAAGGGAAAGCAAAATGTGTTTCAGTGTCAAAGGCTAAATTGCAGAGCAGGTTTCTAATATGAGCCAGAGGTTTAGATAGGGAGAAAAATCTTCTGGATATACAGGATGGTGCAAATAGAGAAGATGGAGGGGAGGGCAGATCAGAGGTGTAGAATAAGCGTGGAGGAGAGTATAGAAGAGAGGTCAGAAAGT
This sequence comes from Monarcha castaneiventris obscurior, assembly GCA_026261815.1. Classification (NCBI taxonomy): domain Eukaryota; kingdom Metazoa; phylum Chordata; class Aves; order Passeriformes; family Monarchidae; genus Monarcha; species Monarcha castaneiventris. Next base: position 5,631,754 of record JAMPIT010000624.1, on the reverse strand, counting down.
CTACTGCAGATTCTTCAGAGAAGGAGGAAAAGTTTTAATTTGCTTTAAAAATACCACAAAGGCTAAGGAAAGCAATTGATGAGGTGCAGCTTCTGAAATATAAAATATATACCACCTGACATGTGGGGTGTACTTACTGGGAAGATTTAAAGACATGATGAGCAACAGTCAAGACAAGAGGACTTCAAGCCTGAAAGTGTTTGAGAAGATGTTTAAAGCAGACAATGGGAATGCAGGAATGAATTGTAGCGTAGTTTCAAGGATGGGGATAAGCTTTCTCATAGCAAAAATAACATGAAGGAAAAGCATATGTTAGCTATGAAAGCCTCTCAAGGTTTTCCTAATAATTGGGCTCCAAGAAGAAAGTTAGAGCCTGAAATTCAGTGCCTAATCAAGGGGCCCAGCAAAGAAAAAGTCATAATAATATCCTGTGACTGGCTAGCCCTCTAGGTTATCTGGTTGAGATGCATAAACAAGAACAAAGTTTGGTTGGGAAGAAGATACAACAGAGTAAAGCAGCCTATAGAAGATAAAATTAAAGCTCTCTTGTTTCTGTAAGTTCCTGCCACTCAAAATAGACCTAGATTTAGATACTTCACTCCCATATGCAGCGCAAGGGGAACATAGTTTTAAAAGTGAAGCGGGTGAGATATGGAGTCGCCAAGAATTGGAGGAAAGCACAGCTGAATAAAACAGGGAAATGGTGTAAATAAAAATCTGAAAGCCCTGTCTTGCTGACCCATTCATCACTTTGGGGTACATGGCTTGAACACTGTCTTGATCCTAGGGATCAAGACACCCTTTTTTCAAAGAACTGAGGAAGGATCCCTCAGATGCATGACAGCTGTTCTACACCAACACCAGGCAAACTTTGGCCATGCTAGATAACTCTGTCTCAGCTGTGGAGTTTCCTTTTCCTTATCTTTTAAGTTTCATGCAGAATAATGGGAACAGAACAGGAATTCAGATTTTCCCACAGGATGTTTAATTTGTCCAGCCCCTTTTACTATCTCTCCCCAGTGTTCTAGTTGCTAAGAGTTTTTCCAGTCCCAGCAGCACAAGCAATTTGTATTATCTTTTGTGTTGCATGTTAAAGAGAGTCTTGTTTCCATGTGTCTGGAGTAGGTGCTAAAGGCAAAGGCACACAGCTATCACAGCTGTTTCTTCATTCACCATCTGAAATGAGATGACAAAAGGATCTAGGAATTATCCAGCTATTTAAGAAAAATTTGGAGATTACTGGAGTAAAATGGAACAGCTGCTCTCTGTGTAAGCCAATAGCACTATGTTAGAAATAGAATCAGCTCTTTTAAGCTAGATGTCTCTAAATTAGGAACAGACCAAATGAAATACTTAAATATTGATGTGCTATATCAAGACACTGTAATCCTTTAGTTTGGATTTTGGTTCTGACAAAGGAACACAAAGCTCACTTCAGCACACAATCATAGTAATCTTTGTGTGAGGACCATCTGTCATGTCAGAATGAGATCCAAATGGACAGAACACTGAATAAGTGGTTGGTTGAACCTGAATATCCAGGAAGGTTTGGAAGAAGGCTGAGTGTAGTTTGAAGACCTGCATTGATATTCCAGAGCAGACAGCTTACAAAATACCTATATGGAAGCCCTTTCTGCTCTGGTCACCCTATCTGTAGCCTTCTTCTCAGAGCATGTGCCTAAGATTATTCATTAATAGGGGGGCAAGGCTTAGCCTTTTCTTTTAAAGGATAGCTATTTTGTTGTACTGCTTACTTTTTATACACATTCAAAAAGTTTGATATTCAAAGAAAGAAGTCTTGGGTTCAAGATTCTCCTTAGCCCCTGTATTCCTGGCTGTAGTCCCAAAGATTATCTTAACCACCAATTTAGAGGTTACAGTATGCAGGGTAGAGAAGTACTTCTTTAAAACTGAAAGGAGTAGGAATTTCACTGTCAGACACAGCAATGGTTGTCATGGCAGCCAAGGCAGTCACCCTTTCCTGGGAGAAGCACCATTCTGCAGGGTCCATCAGGTGCAATCGCAGCAGAGCAGCTCTGCTGACTCAAACTCACTTTTCTGGGAGTGTATAATATTAAAAACTTAAGCCACAATGGTCAATACAGATTGAAAATAACAAGGTAATTTATGAGATGTTCGTTGGCATATGGTGTACATTACAAAATAAGTGGAATACCAGCTTTGTGGTGGTGAATACTGATGATACCAAGCAAGCAGCAGCTGACCACGTAACAGCCACAGCTGGGTGGCTCCAAAGGAGCACCTGCACTGTGCAGCTACAAGGAGCCCAGGAAAATGAAATGCAGTCCATGTTTGCTGTACTGAGTATAATCAGTTGTCATTGTTTAGTCACATAACCCATTATTCTGGTTATTGTTAGTCACATAACATCTCGGCTAATTCACATTAGTAGAGAGATTATATTCTTCAGACAATACCATTTCTCTAAAAAATAAGATTATCTAACAGTCAAGTCAGTATTTACACGGCAAGAATGGACACTAACAAGAAGAGTAAGTTACCTGAGGAATTCAAAATTATTGTGTTGTGAATACGAGTATAAGTGTTATATAATGCCAATGAAAAATATAGATGCTTCAGTTTTTTGGGAAATAAATCTTGCTTTTGAACTGCAGTAGCCACCTCCTTGATTAAAGCTGGACACACCAGCTATAAACTGTCCCTGACAGTTCAATTTAACATAAAAGTCAGGATTTTCAGGCAACATATTCTAATCAAATTAGAAAAAAATAAACAGTTAAAATCCTTTTAAAAGAGGAATGAAAGAATATTTAATATAAAGAGTCATGTTGTTAGAAGTAGGAACTTCTGGGCAGCAGAGCTATAGATTTTTACCTGAAATCTCTTTTCCCCTGTAACCTGCCATGGTTATTATCAAGAGGAAAAAGCAAATAAAATAGCAGCAAGGAATAGGTTTAATATTGAATGTCATCCTTTGTCATAGATACATACAAAATTATTAGAAGTGATTTCTCATTGTTAGGGTTTTCAGCTGGAGGCACCCAGTGAAAAAGAATGCAGCTTATTGAAAATGACGCATTAAAAAGTTAGTTCCGTGAACTTTATATGTACACGTGCACTGTTTGCTTATTCTGTTGAGGAGATTGGTGCATTTTGTTCTGAGGCTTGTTATCCATGGGCCAGATGGTACTGTCACTAGTACCAGGTGAGGAGCCAATTCAGGATCCTTCTAAATGAAGCAATCAATGGGCTGAAATGCATTGTTTGGTAGTGTTTGTCATCCAAATTCATCACAGGAGCTATGGTACAAAGTGCAGATAGTTCTGCCTGTCTGTGTTTAATGCAGGAGATGAACATATATTGCATAGCAGCATGTGCTGGTGTTATCAGGACTGCTAAAACTTTCTGGTACACAGAATTTATACAGGCTACAAAGGACTCTGTGAACCAAAAATCATCTAATAAGCTTTGAAAATCTTGAGGCTTATGCAACTATTTAATTCTTTGATGAAGAGGACTAAAGTAATTATTACAGAGATGGAAGGATACTTTGCCCTACACATGGCAGAAAACATTCAAGAGGGCCTCAATCAGACCAGCTAGTGTTTATGTGAAGGACTGTCACTGAGATATATTTCCACTTTCGTTCCCTCATGATCTTTTCCTATCAGTTTGTTTAGCCTATTTATTATTTTGTTAATGATTGTCAGTTACTCACTCTGATCTCAATTTTCTTATCTAAGAACTTAAGGTTTTTTTATTCTGATCTTGGTCATAGGGACAATGAGACTCTCACTTGAAGTCCCTGTCCACTGGTTATTGAACTATTTTAAAGCATGTTACAGTGAATTTGACACAAGCAAGAGGGAATAAATGGCAATATAGAGGTGTTTCCATGTTCCAAGTTGTGCTTGAATATTGCAAGGTGTCATTGAAGGTCTCACACAGGTGATGTATCTTTTCTATCTGTAATCTAAACAAGACTGTTTATGTTTGTTACCAGATTAGTGGGTAGTGCATCAGCTTTAATGTTGTTCATCAAGAAGCTTTAAATAAAATTTTAAAAATCATGAACCAAGACTTGTGATTCTGACCATCTTGGCTTGTAGAAGATTCACAAGACATCTTGGGTCTCCACTGTGAGACATAAGCAGTGTGTAATTTTGAAGAAATAGGTTTTTTTCCTCCAGTAGGAAAGCAAACATTGAAAAAAACTGGAATCAGGATCAGATTTTTTGGTTTCAGTTATCTACTGTCCAAGATCAAAGCTCTGACTCCTGAACAAGGAGAAGCTGCCCAAAGGTTAATTCATAATTCATCTAATTGAAACTTGCATGATAGATGTGATCAGAATACAGACCAGAAGGTTGTATGGGAGTTTTGACTGAAGACTTGAGATGAGGGTGAAAAGATCTGGCAGGGGTCCAGGGAAATTAACTAAGGTACTCTGAGTCCTTCTTGGAGAGGTGGATCCACAACCTAAATGTGTATTAATTAAAGCACAACTGAAAAGACCACAGTATGACAAGCTGTGTACCTTTAGATTATAAAGGTTATAGGAGCTACATAGAATATCTGTAGGGTTTGTTCACCCTTCTTTTCCTCCCCCCCTTGTTGTTTTCCAACATATGTATAGAATTTTCACTGTCTCAATCATTCTACTCTTGCTGGAAGAAAAAGCAAAATTATTTTATTTATTCAAGTGTCTCCCTGCACTGTTAGTCCAATTCTTTTTTCTCATTTTTTAAGAAACTGTGTTCCTTGGTTTCATTCTCTTGTAATATTCTGGCCTGCATTGCTTTAGTATAGTCTTATTGATTATAGTCATCTTACTACGTCCTTTGTAAGGACTAGAAGAATCTCTTACAATGTGCCAAATTTTTAAGTACATTCATAAAGAGATGGAGCATTGAAAAGATTCCCCAAGAGTCATCTCATCCCACTTGTGCAAGCTCAGCAGATATTTTATGATGACTATTGCTCTAACCTGTTCCTAAAAATTTTCTGAGATTTGCTATGTGAACCCATTTTTTCTACAATAAATAAATGAATAAATAAATAAAAACTGCACTCTACTGAAAAAGCTGAATTAATGGGAATTCTTTCACTATGAATTTTTTAATAGATATTTCAGCTTCAAAATAATTTTTAAGTCCCTTCACTATAGTATTATTAGATAAAAATTGTATTCTGTCATCTTTCTTCACCATTAACAAGTGCTTTACTTCTATATAATGAATTAATAAATCAAATAGATTAAATCCCTGAAGAAAAAAAGGAATTTTTAGCAGATATTTAGGAAATTATTTGATCTCCTCAACAATGAATGACTTCCTAGATGACAGCAACTACTTCAAGCTGAAAAACTGACAACTATCCTCTATTGTTGAGAAGAAATAGACATCATTGCTTGCTCACAATTGCAGGCCTCAAGGCTTATCTGTTTTGTGCTGAAATCACTTCACGGCACAGCAGCCAAGCATAACAGCCCCATTTTGGTGTGGGTAACAGCTGAACCCCACTGAGACTGTCTCTGTACCCCTAAGCCTCAGGTCTGCACGGCCCTTTGGGTGCACAAGTGCCTCAGGCTAAATTCTGTTTGCAGGGACCTCATACGCACAGCTTGAGGTAGGACATGTGATGGGCTTCTTGGCTGGAGAGAAATTGCCTGATATTTCCTGAAATTGCATTACATTTCAGTTGCTGGGATTGATAATGAACTGGACTTGTAGCTGAGCTCCTGCATCAAAGTTGTGCTAAATGGCCAATATAATTTGTGTGCTGGAGTGGAACTGAAGCAGTTCAGTGTTCTTATTATTCAAAATGGTTTACAGTTTTGTGTTAGATTTTGGATTGTGATCTAAGTATTCATTGTCTGTAGAAACCAGGGAAAATCCTTTCCTGCTGGTTTTGAGGCAGCACCAGTGGATTTCTTCACATTTAGTTAAAATAGCTGAGGTAGCAATCTAGAAATGCTCAGTATTTTTAATAGAAGCAAAGGATTAGTAGAAAATGTGATTTCTGAAAAATAGAGTAAAACAATCAAACTTTATAACTTCTGATGGAAACTTAAACTTTAGGACATTTTTTTTTCTTCTGAATACCAGTTAAAGCATTCAGTTTAAAGCAAGGGTTATAAATATCTTGCTGCTGTCTCTCACAGGATCGTTCCGAAGAAAATGTCCAGCCCACATCATGGGATGGGTGAGCAACTGGCTCACAGATCAGGCACAAAGGGTTATAGTGAATTGGGTGACATGAAACTGGTGACCTGTCACTACCAGAGTTCCAAAGGGCTCCATCCTTGGTCCTGGGCTCTTCAACATCTTCATAAATGACTTGGAGGCAGGACTGGAAGAGTTACTAAGCAAGTTCATAGATATAAAACTGGGAGGAGCTGCTGGCTCCCTGCAGGGCAGGGAGGCCCTGCAGAGAGACCTCCACAAATCAGAGGGCTGGGCAACCACAAACCACATGAAGGTTAACAAATTAAAGTGCTGGATTCTGTACCTGGGAGGGAGCAACCCTGGATGTACAGACAGACTGGGGAATGAGATGCTGGAAAGCAGCACCACGTAAAGGGACCTGGGGGTCCTGGTCAATGGCAAGCTGGACACAAATCTGCAGTGCAACCAGGAGGGCCAACCATGTCCTGGGGTGCATCAGGCACAGCATCGCCAGCCAGGCAAGGGAGGGGATTGTCCTGCTCTGCTCTGCACTGGGGCAGCCTCACCTCTAGTGCTGGGGGCAGTTTTGGGTGTCACAATGTAAGAAAGACATTAAACTGTTAGAGAGTGCCCAAAGGAGGGCAACAAAGATGGTGAAGGGCCTTGAGGGGAAGCTGTGTGAGGAGTGGCTGAGGGCACTTGGTTTGTTCAGCCTGGAGAAGAGGAGACTGAGGGGAGACCTCACTGCAGCTACAACTTCCTTGTGAGGGGAAGAGGAGGAGTGGACACGGATCTGTTCTCTGTGGTGACCAGTGACAGAACCCAAGGGAATGGCCTGAAATTGTGTCAGGGGAGGTTTAGGTTGGATATTGGGAAAAGGTTCTTCACCCAGAGGGTGGCTGGGCACTGGAACAGGCTCCCCAAGACAGTGGTCACAGCCCCAAGCCTGACAGAGTTCAAGAAGTGTTTGGGCAATGCTCTCAGTCATGTGCTGTGACCCTTGGGGATGGTGCTGTGCAGAGCTTGGAGCTGGACTCAGTGATCCTTGTGGGTCCCTTCCAACGCAGCTTATTCTGCAACTGTGATTCTTTGCCACCTAGACACACAAGTGGCACTTGTTCAAATTCAAAATTTAATAGCAGGATCTGTTCTTGTAAAATCATGTGTGTATAAAGCTTAAGGATTTATTTTGAGGCTTTGAAAAAATATTTTCTTATCCTTTCTCTACAAATTTTGTACCTTAGTTGCCATAAAAACCATATCAATGAGTTGGATCTAAATGTGTTTGCTATCTTTTTCCCAGGGTAATTTATTTAATTTGATTCTAATTTGGTCAGTGTGAAATCCCAGCTTTTAAATGGTGATCTTATAATAAATTAATATGCTTAATAGCAAAAGAGTTTGGGTTTGGATTGTTTGGGGTTTTTGTGGTATGATATGACTAGCTTTGTTTCTAAATTACAGCCCACTGATCAGTGAAATGATCTTTCGTCTCTATAGTTACACTCTACTCAAGCAGCACTAATCTTGTTACTGCTTCTCACCATTCTGCAGAGGGAAATAATGGCTGGGGCAAGCTGGGAGAGAGAAGAGGCAGAAGGAGACTGCAGAGCTTGGGAAGTGAGTACTGCAATAGCAGCTGCCAATACTGCTCTACAACCAGAGGACTGCTTTGTGTAGTATTTCTAGAGGCATCCCTGGAATCGAGAGTTTTGTGTGTTAGTCCTGGGGATGAGATGCAGCTGTTGATGGTTTTTGGACATGAAGTTAAATGTACAAAATTGTTTGTGCTTCCCAGTGTTTAAGTTACAGTGGAGAAGACCAGTCTGTGTCTCCCCATGGGACAGTAAATAGCTCTCAGTCAAGGCTCAGACTTGCTCCTAAATGCCATCCCTCACCAGCCTGGAGGGGTCTGGAAAACCACAGATTTCAGAGTCTGGCTTATTTCAGATGATGATGTTGCTAATCCTCTTGCTCCTTTTTGAAGACAAGGAGGAAAAAGTTTATAAAATGTCTTCTTTCCAATGTCAGAAGTTGTACCCGTGAGCAGTGTCCCCTCCACATTTCTGAGGGGGCTCAGCCTGACCATGGTGCTGTCCAGGAGAGGTGACTGCCATCTCATGGTGTGAGTAGTGCTGAGACTTTCAGCTACTCTGCCCCTGCTCCATGTCATAAAGGCAACTCTATAAGTGACATCCTTGCCTTTTGGCACAAATTAGTTGTTTTCAGGGGACACTTTTTTTAATGTGTTTATTGACAATCACGTACAAGAAGCAGACTGTGGGCAAGGGAATGTGCCTGCCTCAGTGCAACGGTGAAGACCCAATTTTGCCATTCAGCTCCAAAAAAATAACTTATCACTGAGTGCTGCTAGCTCCAGAACAGATCTCTGACTGTCTGAAATCATCATTTCCATTGCAGTCCCACACATCCTCCAAGATCCTAACCATGGAGGATGTTGAAACTTCCTTCCCTTTGCAGCTCAGCTCTCACAAATACAAAGATATGCAACAAATAGACAGAAGATCTCTGTAATTAGAGTGCATTGCTTGGTGGTTTCCTTCCCCTTTCCTATTGGGATTCATATCTTTAGTTTACTCCACAACATTTAGTTTTCTGGTCAGCCTGAGTTTCCTGGATGGCTCGGTAACGAGCACACCTCGTTTGGGAGAGGGAAGTTTGTCTGGTGTGTTTTACCCGTGTTTTCACTTGTCACTTCTTTCTACTGACTGCAAAGGATGGAACTGCTGGCAGTCTTATGTAACTCCTAATTTGAATGTCTAAATTAGGTAAAATGGGCTCCACCTGAGATGCTTGTCTAGTTTCTGTCATTTGTAAAGGATTTATGCCCATGTGGATGGGAACCCACATCAGGTTTATTTGTCAGTAGATTTCTGGCACATTGCAATGGTCTTGTGATAACTGAACATTCACTTCTCATAAAAATTTGAGGTAGCAAGATTCACTGTTAGTATCTCAGAACTGTAATTCTTGAAAATAGGATTTTTGTGGTAGGTTAGTTCTTGTCAAAATAACTTGAATGTATGAGTTCTTAATTCTCTAATAAAAAATGACAGATTTCTACATGAAAACAGATTCTAAAAGAGCAGTGAAGAGAGGTAAGTGGAAAATAGCATCTATTTGCTTGTGAAAGGCAGAAGAAAGTCAATATTATTCAAACTGCCAAACAATCACCTGAAAGTACTGAAGGCTGCCAGAGTTCTCATGCTGGAACAATAGTGGACTCCTTAAGTTTGTTCCTGAGAGGAGTAGACAAAACCAGAACAGCTCCTTCTGCACAGAGCATTTTGGTTTTATGCCACTGCATACTTTATGTTGTTTACATAAAGTATACTTTATGTTGTTTAGTGTTCAGGGTCTTTCATGACCCAAAATTTGTGCATATTACTTAACTACCACCTGCCATAGGAAATCATTCTTCTTGCTCTGTCATTAATTCCTCTCTACAACTGCTATGTCAATGCTGACAGACACTCACGTGTCTCTGGGTCCTCCCACTTCCCAAATCAGTTCCTTCCCTGCTCTCCATGTGCTCTCTCCTTCCTTAGCCCCAGTCACAGCCCTGCCTGCTGCCATCTGCCATATTGGACCTGAGAAGAGCTGAAGAAAGAGTGACTGAGAGCAAAGGAGAAGTGCTATGGTCAAAGGGCAGGCCGTAAATGGAGGAATCTAAGCCCAAGAACTGAGGCTGAAACTTCACCTCCTCTTCTCACCTCCTCTCCTGTGAATGGTGCTGGGTTTCTGAGAAGGAATAAGAAATTACACATCCTCCATGCTGTAAAAGCCTCTCTGGGCTTTTGACATAGGGAGACCACTATAGGACTGGATTCAGCCAGGTTGGGCATAGAAAAAGCTCTGTGGCCCCATTTATTGCTGAACATCTTAAAGATTCATCCTTGAAGAATATGAGGATCTTACATTTTTTTCCTACCAGTCATTTGAAGCTGCTATAACTTAGTAGGCTCATGGGCTAAGAAAGAAGCTCAAGTCTCCCACAGTGCTTCTACAAGGGGTTTGGAAAGGTAGTAGTTAAAAGACTGTGTCTAGAGCTAAATACTCACAAAAGCTATGCATGACAGCTGCAGAGCTGAGTCCTACTGAGCATCCGTCCACTAAGCAGCTTTATGAACTGAGGTTCCTACAACTGAATTAATGAAGTCATAAGATTGTGTAGTTTCTGAGGAGAAATGCAAAACCAGGTAGGTAGGGCAATAGCCACCAACTCTAAATCTGGGAATGAATGGGATATGGTTTGCAAAGAAGGAAGGAAAATGAGCAGTAAAAGAATAGTTACTTATCAAGTACATTTACAGCTGGGTGGGGAACTGGAGAGGTGGCCTGCTTACCGTCGGCATTTACAAGAGCAAAGTTGGATTTTGCAATTTAGAGTTACACCTTATTTTCCCCAAGCTGATGCTGAATTTTCATGTAGACTCACAGTTTACAGAAATGTAAATGTGAAAACATGGCCTATTACAGGTACCTAGGGAAGGCATTTAGATTTTCTGAGAATTTAGAGTTGAGATTGCAGCTGATGTTTCTTTGCTTTGGAGGGCCTTGGTTTTCCTGATAGAAGATGTATGTTTCTTTTAGGGCTTTCCAGATGGTCTAAAGGTAAATAGTGGTACTTGTGTCTTCACCACGTTGTAAAGAGCAGCAGATTTGATGGGAGAGGTTTTCAGGGATTTCTAGAAAGCTTGTTTATTAAAACAATAGAAACAAAAAATTGTAAAAGGACCTTTCCTTAGGTCTTGTTAGTTCCTATAATAAATTTTCTGTAAGAACCTTGTCAGTTGTAGAGAATCCCAATAAATCACATCTGCTGGATCACCTTTATGTACTCACTCATTGATATCCTACTCAAGCACCAGCTTGTTAGTGCAGCAGGTACAGACACCACTGTCACCTTCCCAGCAGACCATCTCCATCCATCTCCTCCTTGTTCTTCGTTACAGGCTCTGTTGTCTCATCAGAGCTGAAACTCAGTCTCCAGAGCCTGTGGTGCCTTGGCTCCCCTGCAGAGACCTTTACACTGATGTGAGGTTGTATCATCAGTCCTCTGGCATAATCGTTGTTTGTGTGACAGGTTACTCCTAAAGGTGGGTGGGAAAGGGAGGAAACATCACTCTGACTGCTCTGGCTGCTGAGGAGCTGATGTTGCTTGTGCTCAGGAAAGAAAAAAACAACTGTGTACTAATTATTAGCAAATACTATGTTAAATAATAGCAAAATATTTGATTGAAGTTGTCAATAATAAGAAACAAGATAAATCATTCACAAGCTGCTGTCTTAGCCATTATATTAATGCATAATAAAAAAGAGATTATCAGACAAGTATTTCCCTGCACATCCCAGGCCTTGGGTTCATGTACACTCATGCACAGAGTCCTGCAGTCGGACATAGTTCTCACTGAATGTCCTTAAATTGTCACTCTTGTGACTTTTGCCCTTTCTCATTCATTCAGGTCACGCCTACTGTGTTGCTCTTTCCAACAGTGTGGCTTTGTTTGCAAACTGGGTATAAGTAGGTTTTGAAATTTTGAAAACTGAACATGTCTGAGGCATCTCTAACAATAAAAAAAATTATTTGGGACTCTTCATTAAGGCCTTTGCTACTGCCTACAGAAGCAGTGGATGATATCACAGTTATAATAAATGTGTTCCTTCACCACTTTTGGAAACACTGAGGGTGAAGCAGTACCCCCTCAAAACTGGCATTTATTAGAACTTGTGACAACTATTCTGTAGTTTTATACAGACTTCATGGGAATTTAGGTTAGTGAATGAGAAGCTAGGAACAGATCTAAGTGGAAAAAGATGAAGGGAATGAGAAGACAGGTTCTTCTACATATTATTGTATCAAAATAGCTGCTTGTCTGCAATTTTCTTGTAGAACTGTGCAGCACTAACATCATGGGAGCACAAGAGAAGTCCAGAAAAGTTTGGGACAGTACATATTTTATACTATCATAAAAGTACAATGGTAAGTCTGACTTATTTTATCTTTCAAATTATATTTTTAAACAGTCACAGCTGAGCTGTTCTGGGGGAAAAGTGTGATGGTTGTGTATTAGTTGGTCTTGCAAGACTTTTTCATTCCCTGAGCAAAAGTTTCAGATACTCTGTATGGGCACCACAAAGACTAGAAAGATGGGTCAGACCTTTGCAACCCCTCCTTCCATTCCATTTCCTTGTAAAATTTTCTTTATCCTGAGTGGACCTAGTCCTGGAGTGGCTTTGCTATCTGTCTCTTTTCTCTCCCCAGACCCCTGTGACTGGTCTCTGTATCTGTACAAAGCCCAAATGTTGGGTGGTGGGAGTGGAGGGAGAAGGGTACCCTTCTGGATGCATTTGCTTTTATGACATTCATCTTCTGTGTTCTTTCCTGAAGTCACTGGTATGATGTTAGTTATCATTGTGTTGTTCATAATAAAATGCTCCCAGATAATCAGTGCTCCCCTTTTGCTTTAAAAAGCTTACCCCTGCATACCTTGAAAGCCTGTGGTGATTTTGCTGAGTTAATAAGAGATAAAACTGTTTTCTGGGAGGTTTATGTATACCATTCAGTCAAGTTCTGTATTGCTTGCTCATGTCCTTAAAGGTTATTTAACAGATAATCTCTATTGATTTGAAGCATAAGGCCATGGGTAACCCTGGGATAAATTAATAGCTGACACAGAAATAAAGCATTTAATCAGCCTCCAAAGCTATTAGGGTGCTACATTATAAGACAAATTTTGTTATTCTCTAGCAAGTCATAAAAAGAAAAGAAAAAGTACTGAATGTCCTTTTGTGTGGTGGCATCGAAGTTCTGAGGTGCTCACAGTGTTTTGAGCTCTTTGCACTGTGACTCAGTTGTTCAGTACCTGCTATGTTTGTTTCACCCATGTTTGCCAGAGACTCTGGACCCAAGTCAGACCTGTACACATGCAATTCCCATCAGAGGCAGAAGTCTGACATCTGTTAACCCTAGATTTGCTCAGCCCAATGATATATTTGTCCTTTCACCAGGATAAACTGAGTGGGGTTTTTTGGGATTCCCTCCCATCAATCTCATTGTGTTCTCTCACTGATAAGTTATTGTTTCCACAATAGCTGAATTCCTCTTCTGATTACAAAAGGTTTAAGAAATTACTTATTTATACTGTGCTGACATCATCTTGCTTCAAAAGAAAAGGGAATATGGGCGACTGTAAGGGTCAGCTTGTGCTGCTGGGTGAGGATCCTTGGCTAACACAGAACAGAAACTCTGAGGTTGCTCTTCAGCACCTGATTGCTGCCCCTTCAGACCTGATGCCTGAGCCGAGGTTGTCTCTGTGTGTGCTAAGCTGGTCTGCTAAGACAGGCTCTTCCCAAGCTTGTCCTCAGAAAGCTTGTATGTGCTGACAGCAGTCTTGCTGTCTTGTGCACAAGAATGGGTGAAAATTTCCAAATACACTGCAGAGTATTTGGAAATCCCCACCCCAAAGGGAGAGAATTTCACCTCAGCTAACAAGAAGGGCTCCATAACCTTTCCACAGTCCTCTTGAGAAACTGAATTCTTTCTGTATGCAGTGAGGAAGACAAATGGTTAACTTATTAGTTCTTAAGTTACGGCCTATGTCAAATTATTCTCCAGGTTACTCCCTCATATTTAAAAAGTCAAAAAGCACACACATATGCAAAATAAAACCACCCCAGAACCAAAAAACCCACCACCACCACCAAAAAAAATTTCACAGTAAAGTTGTCTAAACATGGGAACACATTGCTCAGGGACTCTGTAGGGCTTCCACCCCCAGAAATTTTCCAAACTCAAAAAGGCCTTGAACAGGCTGATCTAACATTGAAGTTAGCCTTGCTTTCAGCTGAAGGTTACACTAGATGCCGTTGAGGGTCCTTCCCAACATGAAGTCTTTTATGATGATTTTTATAATTTTCTCAAATGGAGCTCTCAAGTTTCCAGCTAGCTGAGAACTGTCAGGATTCAAAATATTCCTCCTAACCATTTGTCAGCAATGCACTTCTGCCACAACTTTTTTTGTCAATGGGACCATTTTTGACTATAATTTCCTCTTCTGGACAGCAAGGCAAATGTCCAGACCACCCCTGGAGACCTGGTGCTCAGCATAAACAAAGTGATGTGGGAACAGGATTGTCTCTGTGTGTCTGTTGTAGCTGCAGTTCGAAACAGGTTAGACCTCACAGGCTCCTCTTCTCAAATGACATCAGCAGATGTGACAGGGAGAAGTTAAGCTGAGAGGGCCCATTAACCTTCTTCAGAAAACATGTAACTGCATAAGTCAGTAAGATTTATTTCTTCTGTAGAAGAAAAAATGTTAAAACCTTGGGCAGAGGTGGAGGAGTGATTTTTAAGTTTTAATATTTTTCAGCAGTGGGAAATGAAGAATTTTTTGAAGTCCATCCATCTGCTCTGCCTTCTTGTGAAGGTCTTTGTCTTTCCCAACACTCTAGCAGTTCCTGTGGTGTTTTTTCCCCATCACATGAAGATACTCAGCAGAATTGGCAGGGAGAGATTTTTTTGAATGACAGCCTCAATTCTTACTGTTCCAAGCATTTCCTTGTGGGTGTGCATTGAAATATTTCTGCTAGAGCTGGAACTAATAAAAAATTCTCTGTAGCTGAACTGTGTGTAAGTTTGCATTCTCATTGCATTCTCTAAAATTTCAGTGTTGTGGAAAAAAAGGAAAACTTACTGCTACAGTTTTTCTAGATGTTTTAATGTCTGAACAGCATGTCTGCTTTTGGTCTTCGTTGGCTTTCTAGCAAGGGCATGCCACCTTTTCCACTCCTTTGCAATTCCTTAAGTTGTGTATATCCAGTTAATTTGGTGTCTTAGGGGAATGTGCCTGTTCAGCATCAGTACACATCTCCAGCTCACTTTCAATCACTGCCACGCTGAATGCTGCCCACGTGTTCCTGCTCTGTTTCCTGGTTTCCTTCCTTTCCTGTCTGTAGCAATGCCTCATCCCATTACCATATGGTACCTCTCTGTGGAGGTCCTGCTGCAGAGGTCCCACCCTGAGGCTCTAGCCCCAGCCATCCAGTTAACTTGGGTAACTAATAATAATAATATTAATAATAAACAGGTTCATCTTTGCCCACATGAGAACATCACAGTGCTCCATCAACTTTCCTGCAGTAGGATTAGCAGGATGAGCAGCTGCATCCCATGGCATGAGCAGCAATCAAGGTCCATTTCTGCCTCCTGCAGCCTCTGACTGAAGCCCTGGTTCATTCAGTCCAGAGCTCAGCATGCTGGTGAGTCTAAAAAAAAAATAGGTTTATATTTTTTTGTGTGTTAGGATAAATAACCCTTATATATTTCCTTCTTGTTTTTCTTCTTCTAGAGCAGTGTTTTTCTTCTTCTCTTTACTCCCAGTGTGCAATGCTGTATGGTTTAGCTGAAGGCAAGGACATTTTTCTGTTACAAATGTGTGTTAGCAGCAGCAGGAAGCTGCTCTTCTGATAACAGCCTACAGTGATCTCTGTCACCTTACAGTAGAATCTCTACAAATCTTTGGCCCTTCTCCAAATCCTCCAAAAAAGGGGGGCAAACCCCCTAGTTTTGGCACATAAAGGACCAGGCTGTTCCTCAAATGATGGCTTTGAGGACATTGCTGTAAGCAAATCAAGTAGCTGTTCTGCAATGTCCCTGTCCTCATTCAATCTTCCAGAGGGGAAGAAATATGGGTTAGGCTGGAAAGTGAGTGGTGCTGAGATGAAAGGTTTGATAACAGCTGTAAACACAAACTAGGTGTGTAAATACCAAGGATATGATCATTAGCACAAAGTGACACAAATGCATCTCTCAAGGAAGTGTCTGCTTTACCTTTCCTGTCGGACAGGTAATTTAGCTAATCATGCATGGCCAACTAATCAGAAACTTATTGTGACAAAGGCATCTTACATCCCACAGCAGCTGCACACTGTTAATATCACTGCAGCAAAACGTGAACAACTGCAGTTGTGGAGACATATCTTAGACTACACTTTATTGTGATTTTGCTGAGTAGGAGCAAAATGAGCATCACTGTAATTAATGCTAATGACAGCAGCAGCTAAGGCAAACCTGAACCGACTGCAGAAGTACCCCAAACAGGCTACTGAACACCTAAATAAAGAAAAAAATAAGCATCTAGTTATAATTTCATATCCTTTTGCAGGTGTTTGAGTTTATTGAAGATGTATCTCTTTGAACTGTGGTTTATAGCCACCATTACCATTTTCTATTGTACCAAACCCCCCAACTGTGTTGATTACTCTTAAATACAAACCAAATAGCTAAAGCACAATTCACATTTTCTTTTTATTGGCAGTATTTGTTCTCATTTTCTCAGAGAAGACTAGCTAGATTGAATATAGTAACTGCAGCCAACAGTCCATCTCGGCACAGTTCAGTTTTGTACCACTAATGAAATTTCATGCACAGGTTTTGTTCTATTTAAGGCTTTTAAAACCATTTCATGAAAATGGAATTGCCTCTACATTAAAAAGCAAAGCTCCAAAAATCTTTTTTCTGGTAAAGGTAAGACGGAACACTATGATGATACATTTCCCAGAAATTTAAGAATGAGGCTTTAAGAATGGCCCCTAACAGAACGTCTGCTTAAATTCTAACTGCTCTGTAATTTGACAGGCTTGCTCTTTGGAGATTACCGTGAAGATCTACTGAGTTGTAGAAATGATAGCACCAATGCCCAACCAAAATCTGAAAGATAAGAGATTAAATTTGAAACTATATACTGATATTTTGCCTCAGCATAGTTTCTCATAGGTAATCCTTGAAAGATAAGTTGCTGGGAGTTTGTATCACTGCTTTACAGTCAGCAAGCTGAGAAGTTTCAAGCTGTGCTCTCACTAAAAAAGAGTGCTGAAAAATTAATTTTGACCTAATTGCAAACAAATAATATATTAGCTTGTATGTCTCTGCCTTATCACCCAATCACAGATCTAAAGATGGCAGCCAAAAGTGAATGCGTTCTTTCTGAACTGGTAGATATTTTCAATGTAAAATGGCTTTTCATTCATACCAAGTCAAAAAAAAGGAAACAATAATACTTCTTATCAGGATTCACCAGGTTTATAGCATCAGCAGTGTATGCAATGTATTTTTTCCAAGTATAGCATCCTATCTAATATTATAAAGATACAGAAGTGATTACTTAGTACCAAAGGGCATATTACTAGCTGATTTCTTTGATCTAAGATAAATTAATGGATCCAAAAATATGAATTCAAAACACTTGTACTGCCCTTAAGCTGTAGAAAAGCATCATGTATCTCCCAAGTTAAAGCACTATCCTATTAGATTTCAACTACTGGCAGCTGCTTTCTTGAAAGAAATTCCTTCAAGGAACTTGATAATCCTGGTACTTACTTGGAAAAGCTTCATATTGCAAATGCAGAGGCTAAAAATTGCCTCTTCGTCTTGCATTTCCATTACAAAAGTCCTTTTCAGTCTTCCCATACTTGGTGCTGGAACAAGTGTAATGCATTGCCAATATTTTATATAACAAACTGGCTGGATATATGGCTGGATATATAATGGCTGGATTCCCCACTATGGAAAAGATCAGGGTCCATTGGATTTGATACTTTTCATTCACAATTTCCTTTTTTCCAGTACCGTGACTTAAGACCCTGGGCAGCACCAGTTCTTTTGTGAGAGCACCTGTCTTGTTGAAGTTGGGACGATGCTGAGTGCAGAACTCACTCTGAGTGTGTGTGTGAGAGAGTGGATGTGTGTAAGAGAGAGGAAAGAGAAAAGAAGCGAGGGGACAGTGGGGTGTACGACTGCAGTGCAGTGCTGTAGGTATTCAAACAGCAGTGGGGACATTCCCATGGCTGCAGCTCCCTGGACCCTTTGTGGTTTTTAGCCAATGGCCCCTGAGAAGTGACTATTTAGAAGCCTTAATTTAAATGTTATTAAGAATGCAGGCACTGCTTACTCTTGTGTGAGCATGTTCAGCATCTTAAGGACACATTTTGGTTGTGCCTTTGGGTAAGTTCTTGTCATAGAGAAGGCAGAGAAGGTAAAATAGCCTCACACATGCTAAAGTGGTCCATATACTTTTGTGCCAAGGCATAGTTTACATCAGTTTTCCTTGTCTGTCTCTTTTGTCCAACAGATACTTTTTAAACTATTTGATCCTCATGATTTGTTTGTAAGCTGAAGGCAAGGGTTGTTTTCTTGCCCTACACCACAGCGTGTCATGTATTAGTCTGTACAAAAAAATAATAGTCAATTTAAAGTGCTTTCAACTTGCCACATGATGCCAGTATTCCATTGAATTTCTTTCAATTGGGATTGCAGGTAGAGCAGATGATAAGTGGCTTTATGTATTTATTTAAATGATACATATTTTTTCCTGTCACTGTCATGGCACTGCTTGTGTTGCCTTTCTGCAAACCATGTGCAGAAGGTTCTTCCAGCAGAATCTCTGCAGAGAGCAAATGCGAAACTTCTCACTGCAGTCCTTGTGAGACATGCATTTTCAATTCTGTTCCTGTGAGCACCGGCACCTGCACATTAAGCACATCCTTCAACCTAGCCCTCGTCAACAAAACACTTAAGGATTTGACTGAGTGCTCTCCTCTACTGGGGGCCTGAGCTCCAATTCTGAGCTCACTGCAGTTGCTGTAAGCTTTGATGAGAGCTGCAAATTGAGCAGCCCCACCCTTCCAGCTTCATTGAATGTGTGAAGTGTCCTTAAAAGTTTTTATTCTACTTGCCTAACCTAAACTGTTAATATCTCCTCCTACTGCAACTCTCCTTAAAATGCTGCACTTTGTCATGCCTTATTGGTTTTGCCTCTTGATGTATTAAGTGGAGGACTAATGTAGTGTTGTGGGAGAGCATTTTATTTGTTTTCTGGGGACAGTATTTGTTTGGTAGGCAATCCCCCTCCAGATGGAAGCAGAGGCCCTACAGGTGTCTCAGCAGAGCATTGCACAGCCCTGCAGTCCTCACACCTAGTATTTGCAGCAATTTTTCTATCACAAATAATAATATCACTCTCTCTCCTCCTCCACCGTCTTACACCATTTTCACCAAGTACTGCAAGCTCTAATTACACAAAATCTTCAGAGAAAAAAGTGAAGTGTTGATACGGCTACAGACTGTTTCTTCTATTTTTTTTTAAATACTAAATAGGTACTTCTAGAATTCTTTTATTATTGCACACTGAGGGTGGCTCATGAAAGGAAGTAAACACAGACCTGCCCTGGATCAAAACACTTACCCTTCATTGATTTAAATGAGAATTGAGCATGCACTCAAATGCCTTTGTGAATAAAGGCTAAAATAATGCCCCAGCAATTGAGTTAAACTTTTCCTCCACTCCTTCAAACAAGGATTTTTGCAAAAATTAGGGAAGGACGGTAACATGGCCTCAAATATTAAAGTTAATAGCAGTTTCAGCTTGTGTATTTCTAAAAGTGCATTTTAATTTAGTTCTGGGAATGTTAGTTCTTCCAAAAATAAGACTCTGCAAAGCCACTACTCTTTGAATTAATTGTCTACTGTATATTTTTAATATGTGAGTCAGATCAAGTGCAAATTGCCTTTTAGAAGTTGCCAGATCAAAAACTTGTTTTATCTAGGGCTGACTTTTCCCTTAAGATTTAATATCTTTCTACTCATCAAAAGGTGTCAAAGTTCCCCTTTTCCAGTACCAGTATGGCAAGAAAAGCCATCATTTTGTCTTTCTTGTGCTCACTGCCACTGAAACAGTATCTACATAGCATTATTTTCAGCACTGAATATAATTAACAATGATTTACATAACATTTAATAACAGTTTAAGAAGATGAAATTTCATTACCATTATTGAATTACTTCCCCACTTTCAAGTTAAGTATCACAACTGAAGTGATTTTTTTAACATGCAAGTTGCATCCTCAGCAACATATTTCAGTCCATTTATATTGATATTCTGAGGGTACTCTCATTCTACATGTCTCTGCTTTTATTCCAATTTAGAAGCAGCAAGAGGTTAACCAGGATTTAAAGGAAATACAATAGACAATGATTCATTCCATTGCATGCCTGAACCATTTGCAATTATGAATGGTATTGAATTTTTTTAAACTGAATTTCTAATTGAATTTCAGGAAATATTTGCCATCATTACATTTTATAAAGGATAAGAAGTGTTGCAGAAGGTTCGGGGTTTTTTTAATTAACTATTAAACAAGGTAGGCAGTGTTACCTTTCAATCATTAGTAGAAGAGGCAGCAAGAAAGAGAGATTAGCAAAGTTAATACCAGCAATAAACCCTCTGTCTCAGTTAGAGGTAAATAAGATACTTAGATAGAGAAGATGTTTGTAGCTCTTCCAGACCTGATGAACTCCATTCTTTGACAGAAAAGCACACACTAAAAACGCGTGGGAGCCAGCAGCAACCAGCTCTGGGGATCCACACAGGGAATGGATGAAGTGCCATAAATTGATCTCATCATTTTTGCTTTCTCCCCTTTCTTTAGAGGGAACAAGGGTGAGGAGAAGCAAGGGAGCTACATAACATTCAGCATAACTTTAATACCCAGAAGGACTCTGAACAGAGATTTCAGCAACACATTCATAAGTAAGCAGAAAATTATGAGAGGAATTGTCTTCTTGTCTAACTTGTAGCATGTAACTTGTTCTTCACAGATCCAAGTAACTCCTTTTACAGTGGAATAATGGCATTTGTGGGTAGAATGGGAGTGTGAATATCTTATACCTGGTTCTTAGTAAGGCTTTTCACAATGTTTAATATTATATTCACAAGCAAGCTACAGGAATCATAGTTTAGATGAAAGAACCCTAACCTGCAAGCAAAATTGTGCTCAAGAAATACTTTTCAGCACTTTCTTGACAAAAGGGGAAGATATATTTATGCAGCTCTGCAGGATTTTGCCTTCTAGTTTGCTGTCAGCAGCGGTCTGGGTGAAGGAATGGATAGGGTGCTTATACTAAAAAAACAAACACAAGAACTATAGTTATGCTGCAAGGCAGAAAATAGATGAAAATGGAGAAATAATCTGAAAAAACCTGCACATTCAGTCGGAACAACTGGAAAGTGCTACACATAACCAGATATAGTCAAGGGAGCTAATAGGGAATGGAGAGCACAAGAATCCATTCTCCAATCTAGGCAGATTGGAGCCTTGGGCAATTATTAATGGTGTGATAATTAACAAGTCCAAATATTGGATTCTGCACCTGGGATGGAGTGATGCTGGGCACAAGTATGAATTGGGAGAGAAGTGTCTGGAGAGCAGCCCTGCAGGAAGGAATCTGGGGGTGCTGGTTGGCAGCAGTCTCAGCACCAAACAACAGCGTGCCCTGGAAGTCCAGAGGGCATCCCATGTCCTGGGGTGCCTCAAGCACAGCATCACCAGCTAGACTATTCTGTTCTACAGAGTCACTCTCCAGGGAGTATCCTGACAATATAATGTATTTTGAGCTGCATGTGGGTGTGGAAAAAGGGAAGTACTGTTCTGGGATGTATAAACTACAAGTACAACTAGCTCACAGAGAAATCCTTTAATTCTGGTTAGTAATCCCAAGACCCCTGTTGTAATCCTCAGTCAGGTTTTCACCAGCATTTCCAGGAAAGAGAGGAAATGTTTGTGAACAGGCTGGAGAAGCTCCTGTCCAGAGTTACTGTGAGGCAGGCAGATGTGCATTTGAGACCCTATCCAGCAATACTTCTGCAGGCTTTTCTGAACAAAACCAAAGCACATGAGATGATACAATATATTCACAATTTTAGCTTTGTTTGTGTTTGTTTTGCATTGCTGCTGTAAAATTTAACTTGCCATTCAGTTTGACCCATCTCCTCATGGAGTTCAGATATGAATGCAATATGGGGAAGAAAATGCTTTTTTTACCTTGTTCTTTCATTTTTGTGGATGAGGCTTTTCCAGATAGTGCTTGTGAACAAGAAAATCAAATATACATATTGGATATACTCACTGTTATTTCCGCTTAGGTTTTGTTGTTGTTGTGGTAATTTCTTCAAGAAATACAGGTTTATTCTTAATAATATGCTGCCATCAATTTGAGGGGTCAAAACAGAGAATTCTGGATTCTAAATAAAATTTGAGGGTAATCCTCTTTCTCATAGGACTCCCTTTTGTTATAAGATAGCAAATTACTGCTTTCTTCTGTTTACAAAATTTTGCTGTGAGAATTCCTCCTGTATTTTCTCTACTAATCTACTTTGTTGGAAAGAAAATTCCTATTGCACACATTGGGTACATCAAAAATATTTTGGTTTAACTGGAACAAATTTCTGTTTCCAATTCTAATTAAATTATGATTCCAGACTAATTTTAGATCACTGGCAATGTTTGAAGGGAATATGCATTTATTTTGTCCACACATAGAATTTGTGTATCATTTTTCCTCAGGTAAATGTCAATGGGCCCCATTTCTGCAGAATGTTCAGATTAGTATCTTTTAGCATGAAAAATATATGCTTCATTTCTATCAAGTTTGAGATCATGCAGAAAATGCTATTCCTTAGGTGTCAAATTTTTTATGTCACTTAGTCACATATTTATGCCACTTTTCTCTTCTGAAATGAGACATGATATTTAGAATACTGCAGATGGAAGCAATCTCTAAATCAGTCATGCAAACCACTAGCTGTTTTATCATATAGGACATAGATATGAGACCTTTTCAAATACTCTTTTACATGTTAACAAAGAATTTGGCCTTTAGAAAAGTGATAAGGAAATGGAGTTCAAAAATATCTGAAAAATATCAGCTGGGTGGTGTCATTTTAGCAGGATTCCTGGATCCTTCTATGGTGTGGGATGCCTGAAATCCTAACATAGATTTTATTTTTCTGAAGCCTTACTCACTCTTCCGTCAGCATCCACGCTGCTTCAGCAATCACCACCTGGCTTTCTGCAATGGGGGAAGAGCTGGTTGCCTCCTGTGCTTTGCCAAGTCTCGTGCTAGGAATTAGGGCACAAGAGGGGTTGCAGCAGGTGTTTAGGACCACCTGAACCAGCTGAGCATTTGCTTGCACTTCTTTGGGAATACAGAAGAAAATGTGAAGCTGAATTGTCTCTTAAGTATTTCTAATTTTTTTACATTGAACAACACACTGGACAGCAAATGTTTGTTGAAATTGAGAAGGGTGAAGCCAGGCTCTTATATCTTCTCTTTTTTCCCCATGCCCATGGTGGCAATTAGCAGGATGGTGCTCTAGGCTCCATCCAGAATGGACTGCAAAGTGAACTGTCAGTGTGGCAGATTGTCTCTGCCAAGGAAAAAAGGATGAGAGCTCTCCAAAGAGTAGAAAAGAGGATTTGCAGCCCAGGTTTGGAAGGTATTTAGGAATCTGAGGATGTAAGGAAACATTTGGTGGTTTACCCGTGGCACCCAAGTCATTAGCTTATTGTCTCATAGCCCGGCCTGAGCCCTAGAATTAAATACTGAATGTGGATAGGATGCCATATATGGCTCACAGGGAAATTAACTGTCTTGGGAACACCCCTTATTGCATAGCTATTCTTACTGGATATCCAGGGAACTCAGTTTGATGGGTTGAATTGTCAGTATGACGCTTCCTGGTGGTTGCCAGGAGGTCACATAGGCCCCACTTGCAACCACATTGCCCAAGCCCTCCCTCTTATCTTAGTTCTTAGGAAGGCATTCCACTTCTCAGGAAGAGGCACGTGGGTGAAGAAGAGAGTAGATTGATATCGTGGGAATGCAGCAATTAATAGCATGGTATTAAACAGTCGTGGCTCTGCAGCTCCCATCAGTCCAGGTGAAAGCTTTGACACAAATACCTGGGTCTCTTTGTATGGCTCTTTGAAGATGGGCTTACAGTCTGTAATTCCTTCCAGCAGAACTACATCTCCTACCCAAACCAGTCCCTCTCCAAGGCCTCTGTTACTGGCATCAATTAGTAGAAATATTCGTCATCGGAAGAGTACGACCATGATTCAGATTTTTTACTCATTAGTTGATGATCTTGTTGCCAACTGTTGAAGCTTATCAGCTTTCTCTCTCACTCATGCAGCCCACTTGTGTCAAAATGAAGGTTTTATTAGGTGCTTTGCATTAAAATAGAGATAAAAGGAGTGTGTTTGCTTGAAGCAGAACAAGACAGAATAAGCCAGATCTTCAGCTGATATACATTTGTCAGAGCTCTATAAAGATAATGAAGCGATACTAATTTGCATTAGTTAAGCAGCTGAGCTGGTCTCTTTCACAGAGACTCCTCTGCAGATCTGGTGATGACCGTGTATTGCTTCTGGCTCAGATGGAGCCCATTTTCCCCACTGCAGCCTTCACAGTACTGCGGGTTGTATGGGTATCTAGAAAGGTTCTGATAACACACCAGTGGTTTGGCTACTGCTGCATCAAGGCTGTCTTCCCAACTTCCTCCCCTCACCAGCAGGCTCAGGGTGGGCAAGGTCTTGAAAGAGGACCCAACCAGCACAGCTGACCCAAACTAAACAAAGGGATGTTCTGTACCGTATGAAATGTGTTCAGCAAAAGAAGCTAAGCGAAAGGAGGAGGAGGGGGACATTTGTTATTATGACATTTGTCTTCCAGAGCAATTGCTGAAGGCCCACCTCCTGGGAAGTAGCTGGATATCATCTGCTGATGGGAAGTAGAGAAAAAATATTTTCATTTTCCTTTGCTTCTGCACATGACCTTTGCTTTTGCTTTAATAAACTGCCTTTATCTTGACACAGGAGGGTTTTTGTTCCCATCTTATTTTCTCCCTGTCCTATCCTGCTGAGAAGGGGAGTAATAGAGCAGCTTGGTGGACACCTGGCATCCAGTCAAGGTCAACTCACTGCAGACAGGCAACCCTGACGGCTTCCAGCCCATGCCTCAGACAGGTCAGAAATAGCCTGAATCATTCCTCTGTTGGTTGATAGGCAAGATTTAGTTGCAAGTAAATGGTGGAATTCTTACTCTTTTCCTGAACTGTCTTTTGGTATTATCAGGCAGAACTGTTCTGCTTTACCTCTGCCTTTAGGGCATGGGATTTGCATTTTTTCATGACTGCTTGGTATTCATCATGTGGAGTTAAGAATGATGTGTTTCTCCAAATCTGGCTGGAGACACACTCCATCATCTCTGTTTTTCACCTCTTCTCTGCTTCATCTTGCTTCTCAATTCTAGGCAGTGAGGAGGATTTTCCTGCCTTTTCTACCCCTTTTAACAATCTTTCCCTCTATCTCACTCAGTTAACTCAAATTTTCTTGTGACACCACCTGCTCAGAAAGAGCCAAATATCATTTACCTTGTATACATATATTTCTAGCTGATATCACTCTGCCTTCTACAGTGACAAAAGAAAATTAATTTCAATAATTTGGATTTTGATTAAGTAATAAAGGTTGAAGGGATTCCATACTGTTGTATTATTCAAAAAATACAGACATCCTTAGGCCTTCATGAGCCCACGAGCTGAATCAGAAGGGTGCAAGTCCCACTTAAAACCCAGCTGAAGCTCTCAAGTCCTTTTGCAGACATCATTGTTTGATTCGTGCAAACTGGAAGCAAAAGTGATGATAAGCAAAGAGAAGTGTCCCTCCTGTTTCCCCTTGCTGGGAAGTTAATACAGTTTTCATGTGTTGTGACATTATTTAGTGTTCCCACGGATGGCTGCATAACTGCAGCCTGACAGCCGGGGGCACTGGGAACAGACACATTCCAAGTCCCCTAACAGCGAGGCTCTGGGACAACTGATACAAAGCAGGTAATGAAAAATTTAGCAGAAAAACAGCACTTTCACTGTGTTCAGTAAAATAAATTTTATCTCTCCCAAACAAATGCTTTTAAGAAATTAAATATTTTTTAAAATGGAATTTTTTGGTGGATTTGTGTGTGTGACTGTATGAGCTGCTTTTCCACTCAAAATTCAGTGCGGAAAATTCTTGCAGGTAGTTTTCTGTCTTTGATTCAGAGTATCCACTGTGATATAATATTCATTTCATTAGGCTCATCAGTGTTAATGCTGTTCAGCTCCATCTAATGAAAACAGTAAATTAACATGTGCAGTAGTTCTCTTTCACTTACTAATTGATATATGATGAAAGTTCCCATGCTACCAGCTAGTACATCCTCAAAGAGAGTAAGTAGAAACAGTGGCTTAAGGGGTTTTAAAAATGTATATTTTTAATGACAGTGATAGCCAGTATATGCTATTTAAGAGAAAAATGCAAAACAAATGTTGCTGCCACTAGATAACAAAATCTTACACAAATCATTTTCTTCCCTGGGAATTTGAGCAGCTATTGTACTTATGCAGGAATGGTCTTTGAATACATATTTCAGTAGCATTATGCACTTCAGCATAAGGATTATCATTCTGAAATATATTCTTGTAGTTGGGTTTTTTTTTTTTGTGGACTTTTAACTTTTGATCGTGAGCTTGCATCTAATTGAGGAAGTGCTTATATGACTGACTGCTGATTGCCTTGAATTACTAGTTGTTTTCCAGGAAGTTAAAATGGAGGATAGCTGATTCTCATCTGATGTTTATCAGCTGATCTGCTTAAAATTGGACTGTGTTGATTTGCATCAAAGAATGGGAAAGAATCCCCTCGAGAGTCACACAGTGCCCCAGAAGCCCAGGAGACTTTATCAGGCCACAGCCAAGCACCTACTACCAAAGGAAACTTTGAATGATCAGTAAGGGAAAGAAATGAAAAACCATAAACTTCATCAGTACTGGCTTGTGGGTGATTTCACTCTTCCTAAAAAATCAGCAACTGACTTCCCCTTCTGTAGTAACATATGCCTACAAACCTTCAGAGGGAAAAATCAGAGACAGGCGAGAAATAAAAATGCAAAGAGGAACTGAAAATAATCCATTCTGCTGTAGGACGTATGGAAAAGACTGCAAATAGGAGCTCGCACATCTCCCAAGTCATCATGTTTTAAAAAGGGAATGGATCAATGTGAAGAGGAAGCAGTCTCAGTCACTTTGGAGCCAAATGGATCTGCTCAGATTGCAAGAAATCTCTGACCAAGTCTTGCAGCATTACCCAAACACTGTACAAACTGTAAAGGCACCAACTTGCTTAAAAGTCATGTTCCCCTTGGCTTGGTGCAGCTGCAGTGATGAGAGCTGCAAGTGACAAAAGCCAGGGCTCCTCACTGTTGTGTTCTCTGAGTTCTCATGTCCCAGGATGTCCCAGGACACTGCTTTCCTGGACAAACGTGCTGCTTGCTTCCTCCTGCTCCCCTCAGCAGCTACTCCAGTGTGGACACTGCCAAAGCACATGACCCTTGCAAGTGAGGCTTTTTTAGGCAGGAATACCCCGAGGTGCTCAGCGAGGTGACCGAAGGCTGCTGTGCTCAGTGCATTTGTTTTAACTGGGCTGAGCTGCCGTAATGCTGCCAGAAATAGGCCTTGGTGCACCTGCAGAGACAATGGGGCAGGCAGTTTTCATGTAACTAGAAGTGGACTTTGTAAATTCAAAGTATTTATTTTATTGTCCCAAACTTGATTTCTCCCAATTATTTTTTCACAAGTATCTCAGTATTGTTATACTCCATATGGACAAGCCAAAAATCCTGTCCCACAGATGGAGCAAGCAAATCAAGGAGAAATTATTTTAAATGCAAACAAAATTCTTTAACTGGAGGCTTGCTTATGGTTTTAGGTTCTTGATTTTGTACTTGGTGAAGTGTCTTTCTCTTACATATGATAGCTCTTATAAGGCTATGGTTTGTAAAATTAGTAATACAGTGGAATGTATACTTGCATTTCTTACTTCTTTATAATGTATTTTTTCACTAAACATATATTTTTTAACTTGTTATGCATGAACCCTTTTTAAGACTTTCGCATCACCTTTCATCAAGTATCAAAGCTGCTATATTTTTATGAAATATTATTCTAACAAAAATATAAAATTAACAAACTCTTTTATTCTAGATAGTTAAGAAAATGTTTTAAGAGTGTTTAAGTAGTTTTAAGAACTGTAGTTTAGTGTTATTTGTCTTAAACCTTATAAGCATAAGCATAAGATCCTAGGTTTGCAGCCGGTTCTCTCAGAGCATGTTTCCAGATAAAATCAATTCCCCGCGGCAGACAATGGGCTGTCAGCAACCCTAGAAACTCACGAGCCATTGGCTAAGAACTGCTTGAAGAATGCCTGACCAATCACCGTGGGACAAGTAAGCAGAACTGGGAGTGAAGAGGGGCGGAGACTCCCCTTTATCCCAAACCGAAATCTCCAACTCTCTTTTTCGTCTGGACAAGCCACGAGGGAGGTTCGGTGCTGCTCAGGCCGTTTTCCAACCACGCTTTTTCAAGCAACCAGCACCGAAAAGAAAGCTTTGCCCGGGTTTGTAATAGTCTAACTGGCTGAAAAAAGTTTTTCTGCTCGAAGGGGACTCGGACTTTAATTTTTATCTAAATTTTCGGGGTTTTTTTGAGGTTCCAGTTTTTTTAATTGTTAAATAAATCGGTTTTATTTGATTTAACATCCTAAACTATCCTATTTTTATAACAATTTTCTGGGGACTCGTCCGGGATTCACATTTTTTGGATCCACAACCCAGATTTTATGATTTTTTGAACTTTTTTCCTGGCTTGTGCACCCAAAATCCTGTGGATCAATCCTTCGTAGCGGAAAACACCCAGCGTAAAGCTTTTGGTAAGGCCTATTCCCTTTTCTAGGGCAAATTTGTTAGGGATTTGTTATTTTTAATTTTTATTTTAAAATCTTTATTTATGGTGACCCTTCAGTGGAACTTACTGTGTGCATGTGTGTATGTGTGTGCCTGTGTGTGTCTGAGTATGCCTGCGTTAGTGAAGTAAGGTCAAAACAAGTAAAAACTAAGGCAAAAAACTTCTCCCACGGGGCATAGGAGGAGAAGCAAGAAAGCCGGGAGTTTTGAAAATTGGAAGGGAACAGCCTACATAGGGGAGTTCTGAGTAACTTCTAAAATTTCTATTACTGACTGCCCCAAATATCTCTGTGTTTGTTCCGGAATATTATGCTTACATTTTGTATTTTTGTGCTTGTATCTGTTACATGGTATGTGTGAGTTACTCGCAGTTTGTATTTTGTGGTCTGTTTTGTCTTCTACTTTTATTCTTAGTGTTGCTGCAGATTGTCTGTATATGTGAATTATTTTAACATTTTTCCTAGTAGTGCTGTGTGCTAGAATCCCTGTTTGGTGTTTTGCAAGTGTGATTGTGGTTATTTTCTTAATTTTTACCACTAATTAAGGCTCTAAGCAATTTTTTCTCAGCACATGCAGCCTCCATTCTAAATCGGCCGCCACGTGTTTCTCCTATTTCCACGTGGCCGAGGCAGGGGGCGTCACCATTTTGCTTGCTTGTCTCTTCCGGCTCTCTCACCGGAAGGGACACACTCCCCCTCTCTCTCTCCGAGTTTCTTTCCTAGTGACTAAAAACGGAAAGAGTTCTTCTCCTTTCCGGCTAGTCCTCCATTTTTTTTGTTTTTGTTTCAGTTCCCACACTAAACTCCATTAACATTACAGCTCTCACTATTAATTATTATTGTAATTAAAAGGCATTACAACCTACTAATATAATACTGTGATTGATTTAAAATGGGACAATATTGTAGCAAGAAACAAAATCCTATTAAAAAATACGGCATATTCCCAGACAGTCCTTTAGGACAAATGTTAACAAACTGGGAAAACAATACATTAACATCAGAAAAAGATCCACGTATAATGGTACATTATTGTGTGTTTAAATGGCCAAAGCGAAAAATTCGTAGGGATAAAGGAGGTCTGTTCTGGCCAAAACACGGCTCTTCCGAGCTGTGGCTATGCAAATCTCTTTATAGCTATGTGCAGTATAAATCCTCTCAAAATTCAGAAGAATTACAATATGCTGAAATCTGGCTTAAATATTGGATAACTGAAAAAGAACAAAAAACCCAAATTTTACCTTTACAAAAAACAAATACTCTAAAAGAAAAAGAAAATAATAAAGTCATGCAGAAGTCTCTTTTAAATCACTCAAAGTGGGACCCATTAGAGATTCTACCTGTTCCAGCTACTATTGAACCTCCAAGAAACCAAGCTGTGGAGGATGGTACATCTTCAGACAAGGATAATTCAGTGCAAATTAACCAAGCAATTGCAATTAATCCTAATAACCAGACATCTCCTCTCCCATCAGCACCCCTGGAAATTCCTTCTAGTGCAGAAGGCCCAGCTTTCCACACTAGAAAGAAAGGTATCCAAATTCCAGAATGTACAACCTGTGCCTGTGCTCCAAAATTATTGCCTTTAAGAGAAGTTCCAATGGGAGGAGCTCAGGGTGGTATTAGTTATGTTTCTGTTCCTCTAACTTCTATAGAAGTAAGAGACTTTAAAAAAGAGATGAAAAATCTATTAACAGATCCAATTGGCCTCTCTGAGCAATTTGACCAATTCTTAGGCCCGAATATTTACACTTGGAAAGAACTACATGCTATTATGCAAACCCTCTTCTCCCCTGAAGAGAGGCAAATGATAAGAACAGCAGGTGTAAATATCTGGGACCGTGAAAACAATGCAGGGCCAATAGGGGAACACAAGATTCCCCTGATTGATCCGAACTGGGATGCCAATACAAACGAGGGGAAAAGAAACATGTCTGATTATCGGGCGTTAATTATAAGAGGAATAAGAGAGGCAGTGCCTCGAGTTAATAATATGAAAAAGGCATTCTGTGGGGAGCAGGAAAAGGATGAGTCCCCCACAGCCTGGATTACCCGTCTGAGAAATAACATCCGCTTGTATTCTGAAATCGATTTAGAAAGCGAAGGAGGTCAAACTATGTTAAAAGTGCACTTTGTGCTACATTCCTGGCCTGACATAAGAAAGAAATTAGAGAAATTGGAAAAATGGCCTGAAAGGAATTTAGCGGAGTTATTAGAGGAGGCACAGAAAGTTTATGTTCGTAGAGATGAGGAAAAATTAAAAGCAAAAGCAAAAATGATGAGAGCTGAAATAATTGGAGAATCAAAAGAAACCCCTGTTGGAAAACAGCCAAATAATCCAACTGAAACAGACCAACAGAGGCCTCCCCGCCCACAATGTGTATATTGTGGGAAAGAAGGGCACAGACAATTACATTGTTTAAAACGCTTAAAAGACCTCGGAGTTTTTGAGATGGAAGGGGTCCGTCCTATGGACGAATAGGGACGTCGAGGGCTCTTCCTCCTGGGAAAGCAAAACCACCCCAGAGAGCCCTTGGTAAACCTTAAAGTAGGTCCCCAGGAGGAATCCATAGAATTTCTTGTAGATACAGGCGCTGAAAGGACCTGTGTTTTTAAGAAACCTATGGGATGCAAATTGAGCAATGATTTTATTAACATTACAGGGGCAAAAGGGGAAACCTTTTCAGTCCCTGTTCTAAAAAATATCACTATTACTGGAAATGGAAAAACAATCACAGGAGATGTATTATTTGTTCCACAAGCTGGATGCAATCTGTTGGGGAGAGATTTTCAAATTCCTTTGAAAATTGGTGTTGTACCATCTAAAGATCACATGAAAGTTAAACTTTTCCCTCTTTCTCTTACTGATGAGCAGGACATTAACCCTATGGTTTGGGCAAAACCAGGGAACCGAGGAAAGCTTGACATCACACCAATTACAGTCGAGCTGCTTCCCTCTGCTAAGCCAGTAAGGCTACCTCAATACCCTCTGACCAAACAGCGTCGAGAGGGGCTCCAACCGGTAATCCAAGAGCTGCTGAGAGATAATATCCTAGAGGCATGTAAGTCTGCATATAACACACCTATTCTGGCAATTCCAAAGCCAGATAAAACTTACAGATTAGTACAAGATTTGAGAGAAATTAACAAACTGGTACAAGCTAAGTATCCCATTGTTCAAAATCCATACAATCTGTTAAGTAAATTATCTCCTAAACATGCCTGGTTTTCTGTTATAGACCTAAAAGATGCCTTTTGGGCATGCCCTTTAAACACTAATTCTAGAGATCTTTTTGCTTTCACATGGGAAGACCCTAACACAGGGAGGAAACAGCAACTCCGGTGGACAAGACTTCCCCAAGGCTACACAGAATCACCTACACTCTTTGGACAGGCCCTTGAGGAACTCCTGACTTCCTTCTCTCCACCACCTGGAATCCAGGTAATCCAGTATGTGGATGACCTGCTTCTGGCAGGGGAACAAGAGTCCACAGTCAAATTGGCTACCATAAACCTACTGAATTTTCTAGGGGAGAAAGGCTTAAGAGTGTCAAAATCTAAATTACAATTTGTACAGCCAGAGGTGAAATATTTAGGCCATCTAATCAAACAAGGAACAAAGAGCTTGTGTCCTGAAAGGATACAAGGAATTCTAAATTTAAAAGCACCAAAAACAAAAAAGGAGGTTAGACAAATTCTAGGGTTAATTGGCTATTGCCGTATGTGGATTGATCAATACATGCAAAATGCAAAATTTTTATATGAAAAACTAGTTGAACCAGAACCAGTAAACTGGACACAAGAAGATGACACTAAGCTAGCAGAATTAAAATCCAAACTAATCAGAGCACCTGTCTTGAGCCTTCCCTCCTTAGAAAAACCTTTTGATCTATATGTCAATGTGGAGAGAGGAACTGCTTATGGAGTCCTGGCCCAGGAGTGGGGAGGAATTCGAAAACCAGTAGCCTTTTTATCCAAAATGCTAGATCCAGTGTCCAAAGGGTGGCCAAATTGCATCCAGGCTATTGCTGCAGCAGCTCTATTGGTACAGGAAACCCAAAAACTTATATTTGGGGGAAAACTTACCATACATACACCACATTCCATCAAAACTATCCTAACCAACAAAGCCTCTAATTGGATCTCTAACCCACGCCTAATTCAGTATGAATCTATCCTAATGAATACAGAAAATCTAACACTAACCACAAACTCCAGCATTAACCCGGCACAATTCTTATATGGAATACATACTGATGAGATTGTGCACGACTGTGTAAATATCATTAATTTGCAAACAAAAGTTCGGGAAGACCTGCAAGACTACCCTCTTGGAGCCGGAGAAATTCTATTTGTTGACGGCTCTTCAAGATTTCTAGGAGGGAAGCGCTGTTCTGGCTATGCCATAGTAGACGGACACAGCATGCAAACAGTCGAGCAGGGGAAGCTTCCCTCAAAATGGTCAGCACAAGTGTGTGAGTTATATGCTCTGGAAAAAGCCCTAATAAGGCTAGCTGGGAAAGTTGGGACGATTTTTACTGATTCTAGGTATGCCTTTGGTGTAGTACACACCTTTGGTAAAATATGGGCAGAGAGAGGCTTTCTAAACACCAAAGGAAAAGATCTGATCCACAAAGAACTTATTTTAAATATCCTAAAAGCCTTAAAATTACCCCAAGAAATTTCTGTGGTACACATTAGAGGACATCAAAAAGGAAACACTATAGAAGCCAGAGGAAATAATCTAGCTGACCTGGCAGCAAAGGAAGCTGCACAAAGTGGAAAAGAGGTTAAAATTATGGAAATTAAAGCAAACACTGAACAATCACTACCAATTCCCATGTTCACTCCACGAGATGAAGAAAAAATGAGATCACTAGGGGGAAAACAAAATCCAAATGGAAAGTGGTACTTACCTGATGGACGTCAAATTCTAAATAAGAATCTGACCCGAGAAATTCTGTTAAAAATACACCAGAATACCCATTGGGGCTCGAAAGCCCTAGTGGATCACTTCCTCCGGACCTTTGGATGCCTAGGAGTATATGAATTGGCAAACCAAATTACTCGTGACTGCATAATTTGTCAAAAGGTTAACAAAAAGACTATGAGAAAATCTGTACATGGGGGAATCGATCTAGCTATCAGACCATTCCAGAGCGTGCAAATAGATTTCACTGAACTGCCCCCAGTGCAAAGGTGGAAATATTTACTAGTTATAGTAGATCATTTTACTCACTGGGTGGAAGCCATTCCCACAGTCAATTGTACAGCTCACACAGTGAGTAAAGCACTTTTAGAACAAATTATCCCTAGATATGGCATGGTACACAAAATTGATTCTAATAGAGGCACGCACTTTTCATCTCTTGTTTTGCAAAACCTAGTGCATCAATTAGGTATAAATTGGAAGCTTCATACGCCGTGGCACCCCCAGAGCTCCGGAAAAGTAGAAAGAATGAATCAAACATTGAAAAACACGCTTACAAAACTAATGTTAGAGACTAAATGGAATTGGGTTAAATGCTTACCTTTAGCACTCCATCGCATTCGAACACAACCACAATCAGACCTCAATCTATCCCCCTATGAAATGCTATATGGGATGCCTTATTTAATAACACAGCAGGAGATTGATGCAAAGGAATGTGGAAATTTAAATGTCCAAAATGACATTCAAATTATCTCAAATAATCTAAAAGATATAAGAGAGAGAGGTCTGTTACCACAAACAGCACCCCTCGACTTCTATATCCACAAAATCTCATCCGGGGACTGGGTATTAATTAAAAGCTGGAAAGGACAGTCACTAACACCGAAATGGGAAGGTCCTTTTCAAGTCCAGATAACAACAGAGACAGCTGTGAGGACGCTAGAAAAAGGATGGACTCACGCCAGCAGAGTCAAGGGACCAGTGAAGGCACCAGAAGACACCGAAAAAGATCAACAATCGTCTCCACCTTAAGGACTTTTTCCCACAATCTGTATTTCTAAGACTGTGTTAAAAGTTTAATGCTGTTATTTTTCAGGTTAAACCAGTGAAGTTGTAAATAATGTTCTTTAAGGGTTAAGAATAGTGTTGTAATAGTATTTATTTAAGTACATACCTCAAGTTCCAGTATCTTAAATCCTTATCCAACATATCTCTCATCCCGGATAGATATTTAAGGAAAACAAATTTACAATTGGCAAATTCTATCGAGCACCAAGGCCACCCTTAGGGAAGCCTTTCACTAGGATTCATATTCCAGTTTGCACCAGAAAGCAAGGGCCCTCAGAAGAAGGACCAAAGTCGTCAAGGAAGATGACAGCCAGAGAAGGGGCAGGTAACCAGCCTGTAACTTGCAGCATGAGATCTGCAAAATACACCAGGCAGAAGAAACCCCCCTTGGAAACCGGATCCTGTCACTGCTGTTTATACTTTGGATCCTGAGGCTGCCCTCTGCAGCAGCGAAGGAACCCAAGTGCAACAAATGTTACTGGACAGTATATGAATCCCAGGGAAACACTTTCAGATTAAAACACTCCTTCCGAGTACACATGTATGTTAATCCCTTTTACTACAACATTTCCACACTAGCTGTGTGCTCAGAACGAGGAACAAAATATTAGATTGGAGAAAATATATGAACTCACACACAAAGAACACAGAGAGAATGCCCTAACCAACCCATTATTTTCTAACCAAAATTTGTTTATTAATCTGGCAGAGAAAATTAGTAAACAACTAAATTTAACCAATTGCTAGGTCTGTGGAGGAACCCTTAAATCAAAAATATGGCCTTGGCGAGGAGTCAGTGTGGAGCCCCTCGAGCTTTTAAAATTAAATTATCTAGACTCCCAGACCCGAAAGGACAATGATGAATGAATTTTAAGCAATACCATTATCAGAGATGAGTGTATATGGAGGAGGGGTAAAAAGTACCTCACACCTGTAAGTAATACATATCAGAAACAAATACCTCATCAAGAGGAAGTTAGTACATTTCTTTAATGCGAAAGTCTTCTCTGCTGCACAAATAAGAAAGGGGGGATTTGTTATGCATGAACCCTTTTTAAGACTTTCGCATCACCTTTCATCAAGTATCAAAGCTGCTATATTTTTATGAAATATTATTCTAACAAAAATATAAAATTAACAAACTCTTTTATTCTAGATAGTTAAGAAAATGTTTTAAGAGTGTTTAAGTAGT
Source organism: Monarcha castaneiventris obscurior (assembly GCA_026261815.1). Classification (NCBI taxonomy): domain Eukaryota; kingdom Metazoa; phylum Chordata; class Aves; order Passeriformes; family Monarchidae; genus Monarcha; species Monarcha castaneiventris. The sequence goes on along the minus strand of JAMPIT010000624.1, from coordinate 5,595,717 downwards.
TTTAAGAACTGTAGTTTAGTGTTATTTGTCTTAAACCTTATAAGCATAAGCATAAGATCCTAGGTTTGCAGCCGGTTCTCTCAGAGCATGTTTCCAGATAAAATCAATTCCCCGCGGCAGACAATGGGCTGTCAGCAACCCTAGAAACTCACGAGCCATTGGCTAAGAACTGCTTGAAGAATGCCTGACCAATCACCGTGGGACAAGTAAGCAGAACTGGGAGTGAAGAGGGGCGGAGACTCCCCTTTATCCCAAACCGAAATCTCCAACTCTCTTTTTCGTCTGGACAAGCCACGAGGGAGGTTCGGTGCTGCTCAGGCCGTTTTCCAACCACGCTTTTTCAAGCAACCAGCACCGAAAAGAAAGCTTTGCCCGGGTTTGTAATAGTCTAACTGGCTGAAAAAAGTTTTTCTGCTCGAAGGGAACTCGGACTTTAATTTTTATCTAAATTTTCGGGGTTTTTTGAGGTTCCAGTTTTTTTTAATTGTTAAATAAATCGGTTTTATTTGATTTAACATCCTAAACTATCCTATTTTTATAACTTAACTAAATGTGAGAGGATTGTGACAAAAAAACAGATGAGTCTAAGGCAGTATTTCTGAACTTCTTGCATAAGTCTGTGGACGTATTTCTGAATTTCTTGCATAAATCTTAAATCATATCGTGACAAATACAATCTATCATTTTCCTACTGAGGTGGAATGTGGGATGGTACAGTCTCTGCCCCTGCTTTCCAGATATAGTTAATTTTTCTCTTTATTTTGTTCATTACAGAAGAATTTTTTATTGCTGAGGACTATATTGATTCCACTTTTAGAGTACTGCATTGTGTTCTTCTGTATCATTTATATTTGTTGTGTGATAAATTTGGTATCTGAGTGATACTTCCCATTGTTGAAGTTGAAAAGGTCTGTTTCTGAAGACTGATAAAAATGGCAAAGTACAGGACTGCTTCAGTTCATATATTGGCTTTTCCTCAAAAACTTCTAGTTGAAGTACCACTGAGCAAGAAGCCACAGCGATGATATCGTAAAAGATTCATATTGTTCTGTATTTTTGGAAGAGATCAATGATGTGGTAAAGGAGATGAAGGGAGACATTTTTTTATGTATGTCCTCCTTTGAATGTGATGCCAGGTGATACGTTTTCCTCTTATTTCTGTCAGCCAAACTCCACTGCTCAGGTAACTGTATTGTATTTTTTCACTTGCAGTCAAAACCTCTAAACATGTTAGACTGGAGTACTTAGCAGCATTCCAGTTTATTTAACTCTTTTTTTATGAATTGCTGGGTCACTTGCCAACTGCCAGGCCAAAATGAAAAAGAGGGTTGCCTTTATTTTCCTAGGAATTGTATTTAAAGTTATCAAAGGCTTAACAAATTCCCCAAAGCCTTCTTGGCTGAGATGGAAACTCTGGATCCGGGGCTTCTCCGGAATGATTTTGAGTGTTTCATCCCTACCCTGTGCAGACACCTGGTCCCATCCTGCATCATCCATCTCCTGGCTCTGAACAAAATGGTTCAATATTTTCCTGTTGCCCTGGGCCCAGTCAGGCAGTGTGTAACTGATGCTGCAGCTCACTAATGGAGCAGTAGTAAACACAACCTCACCTTCTACTGTTTTTCATCTTAGCCCACAAGTAACATAAAACAGCATTCCCAATTGTAATTGAGCTACAACAAGGTCTGCTAGAAAAAAACCACAGGTAGTTCCAGGTGCCTCCCCCCCTTTCTTGTCCTCCAGAGACTCATTCCTGGGTAGTGCAATATTTCTTGTGTATTCTTATATAATGTTTCACTGCATCAAGTAATTTAACAGCTGAATAAAACAATTTGTAATTGTCTAATGGAGGAGAAAACAAGTTCTTAACACTTTTCTTCTTTTCTTGCAGTTCATTACAGCAAGAACACTAGGGAGCTCATGTTCTAGTATTATATTAATGATGGGAATTCTGCTCTTAAGAAATTCCAATTGTCCTTTGGATTTATTATGACCTTTTCTGTTTGTTGACTTGTTGGATTTTTTGAGGGGGGGGGGGGGCACTGATTTGCATTTCCCCCCTGGTTAACAGCCTGTATCTTATGCCTGTTTCAATCAGTTTCTGTGATTTGGGTTTTTTTGACTGTGGCCTCACTGCACTTGCACATTACCAACATTGTACTTTGAGGTGATATGCAGAACTGATTATTAGATCATTAGCCACTCATTTTGCTAAATTACATTGTAGTACTCTGGTATGTAAAGAGCTGGTATGTAAACAGTTGTATTCCTACTCTGGCCTTATTTAGTTAAAGTGGGGTTTACTGCTGGGCTAGATTAGATGCACCATCATTCTCACTCATCACAGTCACTCCTGTGTTACTATTTCTAAGGCTAAAAGTGTGAACTCAACGTTGTTGTTGTTGTTGTTGTTGTTGTTGTTGTTGCTGTTTTTCACTATTTCCTGAAATCACAAAGCATTAGACTGAGCATAGGAACCAGGCAAATTAAAGGAACTTGGCTGGGTTCCCTGAGTCTCTTATTTGTTAGCATGTTCTTTAGATGCTGAAAAAGAATCCAAACATACCCTGTTCCTCTACCATTTCTGTTAGGCTGCATGAAGATGTCTTTTTACCACTTAGTACCCCAATCTACCTCTATTCTCTTAAAGAAGGGAGCCAGCGGGATTGCCATTTAGTTCTTCCAAAAGATTTAAGGAAGTGAGAACTGCTTTCCATGTATAAATAACTCAAGTCAGGAAAAAACCCAGTGGCATTGTACCCACTGCTGGGCTGCGACTACAGCTAGAAACTGCACATAGCTCAGCTGATTTAAAATGATCCAATATATACTAGATCGGCCTGAAGGCTGAATTCTTTAATGATACTTGGCAAAGCTCAAAGAGAAGTTAGTTGGAGCCAAGGAGGGTACCCATGGTCATCCATCCATCACTCTGACTCCCTCTGTCTGGGAGGGTGCACGGTGCCAGGTGGGCAATCAGGAGTGGTTTGGTTTGTTGGGCTGTGCTGGTTTTGCCTGGGCTGGAGTTAATTTTTTTCACAGTGGCTGGCATGGGGCTGTGTGTTGGATTTGTGCTGAACACAGTGATGGTAATGTGGAGATGTTTTTGTTATCGCTGAGCAGGGCTTACACAGAGCCCAGGCCTTTTCTGCTTTTCATACTGCCACGCTGGGGAGGAGCCTGGGGGTGCTTAGGAGGTTGGGAGGAGCTTGGACAGGTGACCCCAGCTGACCAGGGGGATATTCCAGACCATGTGACATCATGCTCTGTATATAAAGTGGGGGAAAGAAGGAGGAAAGGGGGGACATTTGTACTGATGGTGTTTGTCTTTCCAAGTCACTACTACAGGTGGTAGAGCTCTGCTCTCCTGGGGATGGCTGAGCACCTGCGTGCCCATGGGAAGCAGGGAATTAATTCCTTGTTTTGCTTTGCTTTGCTTTGCTTGTGTGCATGGCTTATGCTTTCACAATTAAACTGTCTTTATCTCAACCCACGAGTTTTTTTACTTTTGCCCTTTTGATTTTCTTCCCAGTCTTGTTGGCTGGGGGAGTATGTGAGTGAGTGAGTGAGTGGCTATGTGGGGCTTGGCTCCTGGCTGGGATGAACCACAACAAGGGCGTGAAAAAAGCCATATTCCCTTTAGTTGCCATGCTTTAGGGAATGAGCAGCTCTTGAGGTGCAACTTCATGTCCCAAATCCGTGCTTTCTGAAGAGGATTCCCAGAGCTCACTTCTCCCCCTTTATTGTTTGTGCATCCTGCCTTCTGTGAACTTTCAGGTGCCTTTCTGATAAACTCTTTTTTGTTTAATATTGAAGCTTCTTTCAAACAACCTTTAATAATAAACCCATGCGGTAGAGCTCTCTTACTTTTTTCCTTTTTACTGTCATGTTTATGTATGAAGCAAATTATAATACCCAATAACTTTGCAGTCCTGTGAGTTTTTATAAATATTTAAAATGGTTGCACTCTGTTTAAAATTTCCCATGCATTAGAAATGCAAGAGACTGCAAATTAAATTTATATTGCATATTTGAATATTGGATGTCAGTGTACACTAAAGTTATTTGGACTAAAGCAAGTGAAATACCTAATACAAATGCAGTGATTTTCCTTGACACAGTGTCTTGATTCATTGGCAGCTTATACAAGCACAGAAAAAAGATGACACACATTGCAAATTGTCCAGCAAAGTTAACAATCGGGTCAAAACTGTAATTTGCAAAGCTAAATAGACTGGTGTAGGCATGGAACAGTATCTGATTTTGAAATTTTTTAATTTCTTTTCTTCCTTTGGCTTCTGTTGCTTATTTTCTTGCATTATGGATCTTCTTTCTCTGTATCTTGTAATATTACCTAGTCACATAGGTACTGGGAATACAATATATGTTTATTACCATTCAGACTCTCATACAAGTCATATTTCATTTGCTTCAATTTTCTGTCCTTGGAAGCAAAAATGAAAATATCCCCTGAACAGTCTTCAAGAAGTGCCCTAGCTACTGCTGTCTCACATTAATATTGTAGTTAATACAAATAACAGAAAAGAGAAATATTGCGAAAGCACAATTTGCAGTGCTTAAACTCTGTCCTTCATTTCCCTTCTATTTCTTATTGATTTTAATGCTGTCCTCAAAATCATACTGAAAAGCATTTTCAAATATAGCAAGGGAAAATCATTTTTCAGCCTTTCCTTTCATGGAGGTTCTTCAGTTTCCTCTTGCCAGGTTGTCACAATCAGCAGTCATGTAAGAAACTGGCAATTTTGTTCCTTGGCTGTGGTCCCTACCTATTTCTTTTAAATAAAACAATTTTTTTTTTGGCCAAGAGATGTGCAGGTTGGAGGGCTCATAATAACCAGAAATTTGAAAAAGGCTACAAGTGTAGAAAAGGAACACAGGTTCAAGATGTTAAGGAAAGAAGCAACTGTTAGTCTGGTTTAGCTTCCTCACTGCAGAAGTCAGAGCAATCCCTGCATTTTGCTTCATGCTGATCCGCACAGTTTTAGCCCTATTCAAAACAGTCTTCCAGGAGGCATCCCATCCTGATGTGGAGGCATCTACAGATGGAGAGACCACTTATTCTGTGAGCTCCCTTTCCTGTTCCAGAATGTACAGACAATTTCAGTTGAAATTTGTCGAGTTTTGGTACTGTTTTGTATGCTCTCCTCCTCAGAGATTACAATCTTTAATATAATATAGCTTTATATCTGTAATGGTAATCTCGTCCTTCTCTGTTACAGACTGCACAGACTGAAACACAGTCAAAGGGGTGAAAGCAGAGCATGAAGCTGACACAGAGGTGTTCTGCACCGAGAAGTCCAGTGGACATAAAGTGACAGCCACATGGTGCTTTGGTGCCATGCAGGGCAGTCACAAAACCCGGACTGGTCAATCAAGGGCTTTGGAAAACAGGAAATCAGCTGAGTATATCCCTAGGAAGCACATGTGCAGCGCTGGGTTCACAGCTCTTTCACTGCAGAAGAGGCAAGAAATGTGCCTTGGAGGTGATGTCCAGAGTTACAAATTAATTAACCTCGGATGGCAGCACTTATGGAAGCACTTATGGCAGTCTCCAAGTACCTCAGGTCATCCTTTGCTGTGTTGCTAAGTAGTGGGAAAACAGAATAGACAAAATGGAAGTAATTAAGATAAAGTGCTGGGGAATTTAATAGAAAAATAGTGTGTGTTTCAGAAGCACAGTTGCTGCCACCTAACAGGCACTAAGAATATGCTTGTGAGAGGCCAGAAATGATCCTTAATCACATGTCCTGTAAGAACACTGATGGCCATTAAAAAAAATGACCCCGGTTAGTAAGGGAAATGCCACATCCAAAAATCAGCACAGTCAAAAGGAGAGTTTAAATTTATTCAGCTATCAGTAGCAAGACTGGAAAAAGGTTGTTAAGTATGAGTTATGGCTCCATTCCACGTACTACAGCCTGTAGCAATGGATATTTTAATAAACTTCACTTGGAAGAAAATAAAATGATTTCTGTGAAAATACCTGAGGTGTTTTGAAGATACCAGAATCCAAGGAAATATATTTCATGGCAAGCATCCCTATAATGCATAGAAGTAGGGGAAACATAAGCATGTAATGAATATAGAACAGGCTTGAGGAAATAAGTGCTGGTGGATTTAAGCAAACCGTGTGCCTTGAAATGTAAAACAACCAAAGTACATTTCTGCAGTACAACAGTGACCAGTAGGATACATTTATTAACTGCAGAGCAACTGAACTCCCTGTCACGTTAAGTGCAAACCCCCTGAAGGAATCGAATGTTTTGATTGAAAAGGAGTGGGGCGTTCACACAGTGCAGCTAAGCCCATTAACACCCAGGCTGCCCATAAATTGCCTCACAGCGGGCTTTGCACCAGCCCATCCTCCCCCAGCAGGCAGCGGCCGCTCGGGTGGAGGAAGGAGGTGGATGGATGGTTGACTGGAGGGAAGGGGCCATAGGGGTAGCAGGGGAAAGGCTCCAAGGAAGAGGTTTCACCTCAAGCTCCAAAGTCACTGATGGCATCACTGCTTGTTGCTGCTGTGACAGGCACACCAGCAGCAGCAGCAGGGAAGAGAAACCATTTTTAAGCACAGCAGCCTTGGAATTGTAGTAGGTCCAAGGCTGCCTGGCAAAAAAATCTTCTTTCTTTTGCTGCTACTGCACTAGGTACCTCCCAGCTTGCCTTAAGCCTCAACCCAGCCCCAAGTCAAGACTCTTTCTACTTACTGATACAAATTTTGTGAAGAAGTCCATAAGCAAACAGCACAAGAAAGTCCTTTCTGATGAATCAGCCTGAATATTATAATGATATCTGTCAAATAAATGCTCTAAACAGTAGTAGTTATTTCTTTAGCACCCAAAACTAAGTTAATTAGTGCACACAAAGATGTTAACTGCGAAGCAAGGGCAAAGCAAAATGTGACAAGGCTGCAGGCAGTACTTCAGCTCATGTGCAGCACCATAGTGCCCCAGGGACCTTAAATCCTGCAGGTGATGGAGAAGAGCCCTCTTTATCAGCTGTTCTCCCAGCCAAGTCCGTAACATTAGCCGGGCTATGCATAGCTGGACATTGATTATGCACCTTTTTTCCTAGGAGAGCACAGCATTTTAAAAGCAGTGCATTGTTCTTGGGGAGATATTTCCTGAGGTGACCACTTGATATCTTTACCTGTCTTTTCCCCCTGTAAACTTGACCATTTCAGTGACAGTGTTCATTGCTGTTTCCATGAGGCAGCTCATCTTACTGCTCGGGGGACCTGGAGGATCACTTTGTCTATGCTGTTGAAAATAATTCTGCTACACTGTTGCTACAAGCTCCATATGAACCCTTATAGGAGGAAAATGTAATTTTATTTTAAAAGAAATCTTACTTCACTTGCATTTTCCTGCTGTACTTGTCATAAACCGCAGGACAGGTGCCTCCAGGTGGGCACCAAATCCAAGACCTTGCTGTGCTGCCTAGGTTGGGAGGGTGACTGACCTTTGACTTTCTTTGTGCCCTTTAGGAGCTGATGATGATTTTTGCCTCTCCATCCTATCCCACCCCATGCCACTTTTGTGAGTCCACAGGTTTTTCTCACCATCCTTAATCCTGTTCTATGAGCAGCCTAGGACTGTAGTCTGTTCTCTATCTTCCCACTTTGATAAGAGCCATTACTGTTTGTGTATTTTAGTTTGGTTGTAGGCTGTTCCTGGCTTTCTAGTTATCCTGAGAAACTGCAAGTAGTTGTGCTGTACAAGGATGTCAGTGACCTGCTCATCTGAGTGCCACCAGATGCATCAGTCTTACGGCCCTTCCCTTCCTTTGGGTGCACCTGCAGCCACACAGATGGACATGAACAGATTATGCCAATCTTAATATTTCTGCTACAGTTCTCTAAAATACCCAACAAAGCTCCTCAATGACCCTTATTCTCACTGCTACTATGAAGTGCATTTTTATGAAGTGAAATGAAGGCACAGATCAAATCTTACCTGTCCTCACAATTCCTAATAATCCAGAGTATATTATTCAGTATCTTCCTTTGCAAAACAATTCAAGTTGTTAACAATTTGAAATGAATACTACCTCAGGAAAAACATTAAGCTTCAATGAATATATGTAGTGAGAGGAAGCAGAAAATATCTGGGTTCAATTAACTAGTTCATTCGCATCTTTCTTCTGTTACATCTTATGGTGATTCTGCAAAATAGCTTTGGTTTGATATTTTCCATCATTATTTTCGCCCCAAGCAGATGAATGTGGGTTTTAGAGCTGTTTCCTCTTGCTGTTGTTAATTTTGAAACAGAGAATAATGTAGTTTTCACAAAGATTTTTTGTCTTCAGCCAAAAAATATGCACTGCAGTGCATAACTGCTACGCATGTTTAGCTATCCAAACAGAACTCAAAGACCAGAAGCTGCAGCATGGCTCATTAGGGATTTTTTGTAAATATAATGTTAATACAAACAGGAAAATCAGCCCAAACTTTCAAGGGTCCATGAGTGAAATCAAGTAGACTCAATAGCTTAGCAATAGTAAAATCTTGTTAGTAAAAAAGTACTTGGAGTGTTTTAGTTTAAACTGATGTCATTCTCATACACATTTACATACTTATAGCTACTCTGCTAGTATTTCTTCCTGCCATGTCCCTGTGCTATAACAGAAAATGGCTTCTGAAATGTAATACCATACAGCCTCAGATACCATACAGAGCTGAATCTTCTCTTGATAGCACTCCAGGATGTTTGACGTTAATTTAGAATGCAGTGTCATTTCCCAGGAGTTATGGGTTAATTCTGAAAAAATTAAATGACCTTCAGATACATGTTGCATAAATGGTTCTCACTCATCCATATTCAAAGCAAGACTTTTAAAAGAGGCTCTATGTAGCTCATATCTGCAAGTGTGATCTCAGGGAAAAATAATTGCGTTCAAAATTGCAGTTACTTGACTAGAGGCAAAAAATTTTAAAAATTGCTTCCTCTTTAAACAAATCATCTTGTATTTTAAATTTATTTTCAGCTTTCCAGGTGGTTATCTTTGTCAGAGTTTCAGGAAGAAAAATAATATGTATGAACCATAGGTAGTGGATAATTGAGGCCTCCTATAAAGAGAAACTGTTGTGTATGTAAACATCTCAGCAGTGCCAATATAAGGGAAAATGTAATAAAAAGCCTATTTATTTCACACCACTCAGTCTCAGATAATTTTTTTCTATGAACTTGTAAAGAACAGTGATATTTCATTTCACACGATTTAAACATCCACTTTATTTTTCTGTTAAAAATAATTTTTACAATGCTTTAATGCACTTACAGGTACTCCTGGATTAGAGAAAACTGTCTTCAAGTTCTTTAAAGTATCTAGACTACCTCAGAAAATTGCTTGAGTTTAAAACATATACTTATTTTATAATGAGAGTAAATGCACATTTTCCTTTTGAACAAGAAGTATAAATTAACAAATTCCTGTTTTCTAGATGAAATTAAATGCATAGTAGTACCTGTTTAGATGCGTAGATCCCTCAGCTGTTTAATATGAAAACTCTTGTTTGGATGAGTGAGTTTCCTCTTTCTGCTTCTGAAGACCTTGCCTCAGACTCTTTACTCCCAGAAAAATATTTGTCTCTGACATATTTTTTCCTCCAATGCCTCTTTTTTTCAGGAGGCAGAGCTATTGCTAAGTCCTGTGTGAGAATTTATCACACTTCTAGAATAGATTTTTAGATTTTAGCCCATTTATGCTCCCCAACAGCTCTGTCTGACAGCCTGTGAGCTTCACAATGCTGAAGAGAAGGTGTCTCTTGACATTGTATGTTTGGGGGGATATTTCGCTCCCATTCCCTAATATTGCAAAAGTTAAAATAATTTTCAAATGTATCCTGAATTTAGAAAACACTTTAAAGTGAAATCACAGATTAAAATTGTTTGAGCCTTCTGATTTTCCTTTTAAAGCTTTTCCCTTTATGAAAAGTCACAATATTCTCACTTATGAGAAAGGTCAAGGATATGGAGGTCCAGATTATCCTAGCCTGTAAGTATCAATCTCCTGCACCCAAACCAGGGTCTCAAGGGTCATTAACCACCACTCCTTTCCTTTTATGTGATCCTTTCCAGATCCTTTTCATGCTTGGAAATGCATGTGGCTTGCTACAGAGAGAGCAGTGCTACCTGCAGAGTGTTAAGGACTGGGAGGAGGTGTCAACACCTTTAGTTTTACAAAATGAAACTGTGACTGAATGAGGAAAAAAAAAAGAGACAGATTCCACGTCCTTGAGGACAGAGCTGGGAGCTGCCCACTGGTTTCAGTGCAGTCTGTCTGAATCAGCAGAGGTTCAGTCTCTGCCCTCTGAATGGGATATGTACCCAGCCCTAGGATGTGCCTGTGTGTTGGGGGAGGAAAGGGCACTACAGACAGCATTCTGTGTCTCCATTTACTTGCTGTTTATTGCAAATGCACCCAAAAGAAAAGGGTTGTTCAGATCAAAATCCACCTCCTCTTTTTCCTTTTATTTCCTTTCCTCCATTTGTCATTTTTGTGGTTTATCTGCCATTTACACTCCCCTCTCCTTAAAAAAACAACAAATAAACGAACAAAACCAAACTCTAGTTACCTGCATTTACTTGTACCTACTTTTCTGTTTTTACTGCAAATGTGTAAAACTATCCTGTCCTGAATGGTGGTTGTAGCCACAGAGACACAGATGTTCTGATAGACCTAAATGGATCTGAATCCATCTCTTGTGTTTCCCTAAGTAGTTTCTTACTCAGGCCCCTTTCTCTAGAGCCACATGGTTTTCCTCAGTTAAAAGCGTGTAGAGGACAAAGTGTAAGCCCTTCACTCTGGCTTTCCTTAGTACAGACACATTACAGGCTTTAGGAAAAATGTATTTTTTTTTTTAAATGAAAAGTATTTACTCTATAAGGCTTATTCATAGGAATTAGGAGACACTCTGAGGCTGGGATACGTAGGTTATCTGTACTTGTGTCTATAAAGAGAGGGATATTAAACATGTAGAAGAAGAGAGTTTGAGGTATATACACAGACATGCTGGGAGGTGCAGATGGCAAGGAGAATCTGGTGTATATTGACATGGCTTTCTAAAAACCTCTGTTTTCCTGATCAATATGACCCTTCTGTCTTATGCTGGTCATTGTTTCAGGAAGAAGTCAGAAGTTCTGTCCACAAAGTTGAAAAAAAAGAAAAAGTAGGAAGGAACCAGTGGGAAAAAATTCCCAACCAGAATCGTCTGAGATTTCACATCTTCAAAGAATAAGAAAAATCCCATGGTTAGAGTTCTGAAGAAGAAATCTGACAGATTAAAAAGATCAGAAATAATATTTTCATATTGTTACTTCTCTCTGTCTGTGGATAACTAAGACATATCTTTCAATTTTAGTTTTTATTCTATAAATTTGTGATATTATTATTTTCCATGAATTCACTTTGCATTGATATTTTTGCACCCATATTTATACTTGCCGTTTATAAACTTTACTTAATTAGACTGTTTACTTCATGAACCAAATTCCATATAGTCAAAGAGAATGGCTGAAACAATGCACAGTGACTTTTTCATTCTTCTGAAAATAAGTTTAATAACCACATTGTTAACTGTGTTGTTCAAACACTGCACAATCGGCTTAAATATTAAGGAGTTTTTTCTGCTGACACTATTTTCCTATGGAAAATATTTTGTTAGCCTTTATTTGAAACACATTACTAGGCACTGTAATTGCTGATTTGTTCATTGATTTTCAAGCTATGTGTTATTTTCTTTTCACAATATATTCAATTCAGAATAGCAAGTTAGAGACAAAATAATTAAAATGTCCACTTACACAGGCAATCTCTAGATATTTCTGGGTTTTCTACTGACTCTACCTCTCTGTGTAAGTAAGTTTTACCAGGAGACCCATCACCTGTCTTGCAAATGCCTATGAACCAAAATAGCAACAGCTGTACACTGTCACTGCAGTACTAGCCATCCTGAGAGGAGCAATGCACAAGGGGAGAAATAAGGCAAGGAATATTGACTTCCATCTGACGAGAGTCAAGCAAAGACTATTTCCATGAAGTGTTGTAACTATATTTTTGATCACCTCCCTGTGGCCTGAGTATATTGGTCCTTGGAAACCCTAGGCTATGCTAGATTTAGGATCCTAGCTCTAAACAAATGACAGAGAATAAATAACATTATACTCACTAGTGGCTCAAAGTCTGCATTGTAGGTTCCATTTTTCAGTCCCTGATGGGATTGTACCTTGTACTTTTAGGAGGTATCAATTTTGCAAAGGCTTTACCCTTTCTTCATCATAAATACTCCTGCTTGGATAGAAATTTCAGAGTGCTGAAGCATCAGTTTTTAGTTTCTATGAAGAAATTGTGTGTACAGTCCTAGACCCTGCTCCCTGCAGTATTTATTTGATTTATGTGACAATGAGGTTTGCAAAACCTCCGTTGTTTTCTAGTCCATGGATTGTGAGAACTGTCTTTCAGAATCGGATCGAACAGTGCTAATGCTGTCTATAAACAACCCAAAACAACACTCTGAGGAGTGTAAATAAACCTGGAACTCATTAATCTGTATCAACTGCTGCACTATTGTCATTGAGAGACTGCTCTATTTAGCAATCCAGGTGAAGTCATCTCAGTACTCCAGGAATTTTGCCTGAGGCACAGCTACAAATATCCTGCACGAGATTTACTACACAATTATACAGCACTGGGCTCTAAGAGGAAAAGTACTTCTGGTTACAATATGATCATTTAGGATGGTGGATGGAGCAGAAATTTTGGAAGAGATGGCACGAAATTCATGTTCTTCTAATGACAATACTGTCTTAAGTTCCCTTGTGCATCAATGAGAGGAATTTTTGGACAGAAAATATAGTCTACAATGTTTTGATTTGTTCATAGACAGAAAACACATGTAGTATCAAAACTTTCTGCACATGCAATTTAGAGGTTTCTATACCAGTGCATGTGGGACACTCAGGGTTTTCCTGGTTCCCAAGGACTGAACACTTGTTTTTCCATAGTTATGGGAAAAAAATATTTGTTTTTCAAAAAATCCCTCACTGAGAATAAAAGAATGCCTAAGTGCTCAGTGAGACTGGAAGTTTGAAATTCAGAAGGGCTTTATGCATTCTGCAGCTTTTCACTGCCAGTGCTTGTGAGTTGGGCTAAGGAATTGCTAGCCTCAGAAATGTGACTGCAGGTGCCATTTCCTTGTTGGCAGGAGATTCAGGGCTTTATCTTTTCTCTTTCACTGCTTTAGACATTAGAGGAAGCTGACACAAAGTGTGATCACAATAACAGGTATAGATTGTGTCGGGACAAAGATCCACCTCATTCACTACTCCACCTTTTGGAAGTTGCCTGGGAAACAAACGTAAGCACCACAGGTTGTCTCAGTCCTTGGGGTAACCTGTGATTAGTGACTTCACCCTTGCATGCAAGAACATGCAAAGACCATGAACAATGCAGGGGGAGAGTGAAACACTTGCAAAAAGACTCTGCATTTGGTTTCTTTGCATAGTTTGGAACAAATTTTCTCTTTACCTGACATTTTGATTAGAATCATCAGTTTACAGCTACTTCTTATTAGAGACAAATATTTGGAATTAAATTTTCTCTTCTGGGTTACTGCCTAGGACAGAGGGAAGGAAGACCTCCTGTGACCTGCTGGGGACACTCTTCCTAATGCAAGACAGAATCTTTCTAAATTGAGATAGTGATTGGATATACCTTCCTTTTAGTCTTCTCTTCTCCAGACTAATCAAATTCAGTTACCTCAGCCTCTCTTAACATATCATGCTCCCCAGAACCTAATCATTTTAGTAGCCTTTCACTGGCCTCACCCTGTTTGCCAGTTTCCCTCTTGTTCTGGAGGGCCCAGGCTGGGATACAATACTCCAGGTGTGTCTTCACAAAGGCTGAATAGAAGGAAGTTACATTTTCCCGTGGTATCATGGTTAAAGTGGTTTTGTTCTGGAGTATTTACTGTCCATTCCTGTAAACACAGATCCCAAGAGTACCAGAAGTAAATAACATAACCCATTTAACAATTTTATGGTCTTAAGTCATTGTGGTCTCATTTGCAGAAGTTTTGGTAACTCCTTGAAACAGCTGAAATCAGGTGACTTACTTTGAACAAAGGAGCTTTTATTTATTGAGGTTTCCAAAAAATGATATTAAAATAAGACCAGCTTATTGCAATAATACCCACAGCTAGAGGATATATTGTTATTTTTAAAATTATTAGTGCCTTGTTTCTGATCTCTCTGCTGGGTTGTGCTCATGCCAGAGATTGCTAAGAAGCCTGACTACAGTGTGTGAAACCCTCAGACACTGAAACAAGCACTACAGAAAAGCTCATGAGGAATATAATAACTGCCTTGAGAGAAAAGTTTGAATACTGTATGGTATACATAGTAAGAAGACACTGCAAAATATGGAAATTCTGTGTATGAAGCAAAAACAAATCATGTCTTGTGCTGAAGTGAGAAGGGGTCTCCTGTGAAAAAAGTGTAACCTTGAATTTATTGTCTATATCAGAATACATAGCTATCTCGATATTTTCTATCCATTGAACACTTCTCAGCCTTTATAACATTCTCTTATGAATATTTTTTTCTTCTAACTTAATAATAAAAGAAGCTTGTTGAGCTAAAGAATTAGGTTGTACCTAAAGGTCAACTAATATACACTAAAAAAACCTGTGCAGAATATGAAATACTCCTTTTTATGTGTCATCTGTTATTTATGGTATTTCTCAGGACCTGCACTGAATTAGTGATATTGAAATATCCTTGCAGGATAGCTACTCAAAGGAGAATAAAATATATCATGGTACAACTGTAGTTGGAAGAAATCAACCAAAGGCTAGAGGAGTCTAAGTATTTCATGAAATATAATTCTAAGTGTAAAATCTGAGTTGTCAGTACTGCTACTAAGCTGTTCTTTTGGGCTCTGAATGTGCCTGAAATCTCAGGTGAAAACATAATTGCCTCAGATCTGTCTCAACACACACAGAAGCACCACTGTTCAGCTGGTGTTGACTGTGGCTTGACATCCAGCTTATGCTCACCCTTAAAGGGCTGTGGAAACCAGGGACTTCTCCAAGGCAAGTGTTTAGCTCTGGCTGGTGTTTCCTTTCTACCCTAAGACACCACAAAGGGAGACACACTGGGAAACAGAAGATGCCTTCTAGTTCACTTTTGCCTAGGAGTCTATTTTGCCAAGAACTGTCACTCATGACAGAGAGAGAAGTTCTAGACCCTTCCCTCCGCATCCAGCTCCTCTGTGGACTGGACATTCAACTCCTACACCTAAAAAATTTTTAGTTGGAGCAGGAACTACAACTGTATGTTCTGAGATTAGATTGATGCTAGCAGCTGATAGCACATCCTGGGGTGTGGGGTTGGTCTCGGATCCACAGCTGTGCTTTATGCATCAAAGTATAGGCCAGACAGGAGAAAATAAACCCAAATACTATGGACTAGCTACTATATTAATGAAATTGATAGATCTTTTAAAGTAAATTACTCAGATACCAGATTCCTGCATGTCTGTACTCTGTCTGAGCAGGTGAAACCAGACTTAAGTCCTTATTTGCTAATACCTTATTCTGCTACTTCAGCATAGCAAACACTGAGGAGTAACACTGTAATAAACTTCAGAGTTTTAATATTTATTAGTCTGAAACAATTTGAACATGAGAGATGTCTCATTAATTTTTGGTTTCCTCAGTCATTTAAGGCAAAACTAGGTGGCATAATACCTTTGGTTGTGTAGCGGGTTGAATTTGGTTCCCCATACGGGACACCAATTCGTGTAGCAGTTTAAGGATTAACTGTGGGCACTAGCCCTCCCCCCCCGATGTCCTTGCAGTGAGATAAACTGGTAGGAGGCAAAGCAAAGCAGGCACACAACTTGAAAGAAAAAGAAAAAAGTTTAATCAACACCCAGATGGTCAAGAACAGAACAAACTTTCAGAGCTTACCCCCCGTTTTTCCCTTTCCCCGAAATCAGGATCACAGTCCTAGGAAAGGGGGAAAAAGGGGTCTCCCCTTTCTTGCATGGGTTTCCAAACTGCCACTTTTTGCAGATTTGCTTACAATTAAACATTCTCTGCTACAGTGTAACACATCTCTTGTCATGAGCCCTCACAGCCCTTGCGACTGCTAATACAACAGGCTTTTACATGGGTTTTTTAAGGATGAAACATTTTCCCTTTCAGCTTGAACGTAGGCTTCCCTCTGCCACCAGGTCTTGAAAGCCTTCCCCTGCTTTCACATATATCCTGGCATTCGGCACTCTTCACCCTTTTTACAAGCCATTTGATAAAAATGCCCATTCCCCCCATTTAACATGAACTAAAGAGACGTAACAGTTTGTAATATTAATAGTTCATCCCACAGCAAGGCAGGGAAATGTTTAAGCTTCCCGCCGAGTCACACACCCACAGCGCTGCCGCAGCAGCTCCGTCTCACGTGACTCCGCCTTCTCCTTCTCCCTGGCTCTGAAGCCGCCACGTCCAGGGTGTTTCCTCTGCCTCTCTGCAGGGTTTTCTTCTTGCCGCGCTGCACCGTGTAGAGAGAGGGTGTCTCTCCTGTTCGCCGCGAAGTTTACTGGCTGTTCGGAGGCTCTGTCTCGGACGACCTCAGCCCTGGAGCCAGCAGCCATCCCCACAGCTCAGGAGAACAACTCCCCTCCTTATAAATCTGAGTCCATGCTGCAGCACAAGAAATCCCCAGGGGGCAGAAGGCAGGCGCCCTGTCCCCAGCCGCGCAGGCCGGGGGAAGGGGTCCACCCCTCCGTCTCTGCCGGCCCCGCACCGAGCCGGAACGGAAGCCCGGGGGCCCCCGAACTTTGCCCCCCTCCTCACCGGGAGAAGGAGGGGAGGAGGCAGGAGGCAGGGGCGCCCCATCCCCGGGCCCACAGGCTCCAGGAAGGGGGCCGACCCCTCTCCATTTCACTCCCGGCCC
Organism: Monarcha castaneiventris obscurior; assembly: GCA_026261815.1. Classification (NCBI taxonomy): domain Eukaryota; kingdom Metazoa; phylum Chordata; class Aves; order Passeriformes; family Monarchidae; genus Monarcha; species Monarcha castaneiventris. The sequence goes on along the minus strand of JAMPIT010000624.1, from coordinate 5,578,741 downwards.
TGCACCCACCTGAGCTGGGAAACTGCAGCTCCTAAAACTCCTGCCTTCCGTGGGGCTTAAATATGTAAAATTTCGAGAAGCGCATTGGCTTAGAGGGCTGTCTGTCAAGTTTTAACTAACCCACGACAGGTTGTTATCTTGTCCTTCTCCTTCCCCAGGGTTTCTCATGCCCTTATTATTCTTAATTGGTGTTTTTCTAACCTATTATTCTTTAAAACTTCCAGAACTGTCTATCTCATTACCCCTCCAAGCCTACTCCTATGCTTTATTTTCTATCCTAGGAGATTTTCCTCATGCTTCAGTTTAAGCTCCTTACTTCATACCATATCCACTCAAAGGCACAGGGAACTGATCACTATTTTGGTTGTTTTGGTTTGATATATGGTCTCTTTTGCTCTAGACTAAGCCATTTGAAATTATCTGGTCTTTCTCTACAAGATTTATTTTATTACTTTGAACTCTCTACAGTTGATCCACTTTTTTTTTTTAGCATATTTATTACTGCTGGAGACACTACTCATTAAGGCTGAGGGAAGAAAAACACCCAGAGAACAGCCGTCTGTATTTGGTAAATTATATTCTTGTGTGTACACATATATGTCAGAGTGTGTGTGTGTGCACATTCTAGTAGAGTGCTTGTCTTTTTTCCTAACAGCATGACTAGATTTACTAATATTCAACTTAAAATCAAACCTTCCTCTCAAACTTAATTACTTTCCTTCAGAACTACTTCCCAGCCTTCTGCACATCCAGCCTCCCTATCTATACTATAGCATCTTTCACGTCTCTATTGACTGTGTGCTATTTCTTAAGTTCACACAATCATCCTAAATTCTAACCCTGTTTTTCCCTGATCTTTTATCACTCAACCTCCAGTTAGGTGCCATTTGCAAATTTCATAGGTATATTCTGCTGTAAAAGTTCTTAACAGAAACATTGAGTAGTAGCCATCTCAAGAGAGACCTCTTCAAGATTCGACTGGCACGTCCTCCATTTTGACACCAACCATTAATAAATACTTTTAGTGGTTACCAAATACTCAAGATTTATACTCTTTCATAAAAATCTCTGTCTGACAGGTTTTTCTCCTAACTTGTTTGCAAGAATATTATATGAAAATGTCAAACCTTTCCAAAGTGAGGATATGACATATACTGCTCCTGCTTTTTTTTCTCTCATGGAACACTTAAATCAAATTTACAAACTCTAAACTGGCTGGTCCTCTTGTCATCATCCAGATATCTGTAAATTACTGTTTGAGTATTTATTACTGTATTTTTTTCCTGAAACTCCATCCTTGCTAGTGTCTAACTCCCAGCATTTCCTTTATTCTTTCTTTAAAACCTGCAATATGTTTGCTAGTTTGCAGTCTTTTGGACCACATCTGTTCTCCACAAACTCTGAAAATCGGTGGTGGTTTTTGTTTTGAGATTGTTTTGGTCAGTTGTATTGGTTTGGAAACAAACCAGAGGGAGATCCCAAGCCAGGGTTAAAATTTAATAGGAAAAAAAAAATAAAAATAAGTGAAATAATACAAGGGAAAGAGAAAAGAAAAACACTGACAAAGTCAGATACAACCTGACACCCTATTAGGGTGGTGGTAGCAGTCCAGATGAAGTAGCTCAGTTGAAGCAATGATCCTATGGAAGATCTGGTCTCCAGCTGAAGGTCCAGTAGAAGCTCTTGTCCTCCAAGAACCCAGCAGACAGGGCTCCCTTAGGCAGTTCCAAGGCCAGGTTATATCCAGGTGGGAATGCTTGGCTCCTCCCTCCTGGGCGGAGCATCTCACAATAGGATGAGATAAGTCCATGAGTCAGGCAGTGGTTTCTTGCTAGCTCATTGTCTGTTATCAGGGGTGGGTCATAGCAGGAGATAACAGCTAATGGCCCCCAGGTGGTGGTAATAGAATACATCTATAGTGTAACATAGGACATCAGGTCTCTAAATGCTTTACAATGAGGCTCATCAGTCTTAGTCAATTTTGAAGTCTGTACCGTAGGTAGAATCAGAGGTGTGCAAGGAAAAAACGAGAGACAGCAGGTCCTTCGACGTAAGGAAAAAAATTCACAGCAAGGGCTCCCGCAAGGACTTGAACAGGTTTCTCAGTGAGGTTGTGGAGTTTCTGTCTGGATAACCTGCGAAAATGTTGAAGCTGGCCCTGTTGTGAAAGGCATTGGGACTAGATCACCACAGAGGTCTCTGCAGTGTACATGATTTTATCGCTCCCTTTTTCCTCTGAAGTTCAAGGTTAGACTGATTTTTGTCTCTGATGAGTGGACATGATCAAGCCAGATGCAATCATAACAAAATAATGGTTTAGTAACAACTGAACTGTCATCATTTTCTGTCATCCTCCCTTCTACTCAGTAACAGCACCAGTACCCAGTCCCTTTGTGTCGTTTGTCATTGCTCATCAGCTGGGTTCCCAGCTGTTTTGGGAATAAAATAGGTAGGTCATGTGAGTGACAAATATTTGTAAATTGCATTACCATGGCTATAAAATGGTGTTTCATGTTTGTAAGACTTGCTCTTAGAAATTCTTTTATTGTTTTCATACCTAGCTCACACTTCTTTTAATTAGTTTCCAGTACGATGCTATCACGTATGGCAAGGAAAAGGCTTTTGTGTGTGTTTAAAGTCTTAGTGTGCTTTATCGTAGGCCTAGGCAAACAATAATTAGTATTACTCAATTAAACAGATAAGCCAAAGAACTCTCCTTCATCTGTATAAGGTCATCTATCTAAAAGCACGTTTTCCCTTTGGAGATGTGCTGGGACGCCAGCCCACACTGTGCCATGAAGGGATTCATCACTTACACTCTAAGTAAAACCAAATTATTACTTTCTTCTTCTTTGGTGCACTTAGCCATGGCACAAAGAAGGCCTGTTAACTGCTGAGTTTCACACCTATTTAAGAGTCTTAAAATTTAACTGGGATTATGGTATTTTCTGCCACTTTCATTTCTTTGAGCTGATCTCCGCATTTTTGCTGCAGTCATTTCCTAGGAAAGAACACGTGTTTTTGTTCATCTCTCCACTTGAGCCCTTACCTTTCTGTGCACAAAGCCTGCAGCTGGTCTGCCTGCCAGATAGCTCTTCCTTCTGGGAGAGCTGCTGTGTGCCTTGCTGTAAATATAACCAGCATGGCCAGCATGATCATTGCTTTATAAACCATTTGTCACAGCCCTCAGGGTACTGCACGTGTCCTTTATGATACTAAGCACACAGAGGAAGCTACAAAATAATGTATCTGATTATTTATTCTGGAAAGTAATTTCTGCTGAATGAGAGAACAGCAATGACTAATATGTTGTGCCAGCTCTTGGCAGGCTGACCAGCCCAGCAAACTGACCAGCCTGCAAAATCCCTTTGTTTGTCATCATCCACCAAGCAGAGATGCTTTCAAATCCTCTTTTTGAGCTCTTTATAAGTCCATCTATTTTCATTCTCTCTTTATATTTTCTCCCTTAACATCTTTCTTTATTTGCCAAGAGCAAAATCATTTTTTTCCCAGCTGTACCTCTAGCAAAATGGGAAGTTAGAGTGTACTGTTTTGGGGTGGAATGTTGACACCTCTTTTTCTCCACTGAGTCTTAAGATTTATTTTTATTTTGTTAATAAATCCAGAGTGTTTACATATCTGAGAATTTGACTAACATTATACATTAACATGAAAGGACTTAACTTTCTGATTTACAACACTTTTCACCTGCTTCTCTAGAACATGGTAATTCAAGTTTTGATACAAACATTGTTTATGATTGTGTATATTGTACTTGCTATGAAACATATTAGCTTGTAAATCCTTGTAAACAGCTAGCTTGTCTAATGTCTTATCAGCAGTTCACTCGAGTGATTCACATCCGTTCAAATGTCTAACTTCTTTTTTTTTCAAATTGTTAGGCTTCCTGAATCATTATCATATTCTTTTCAGCATTCCTACACTCTGCCATGCTTGAAGAATGACACTGCTATGTGAACATGACTGACAATTGTTTTGGTGAAAACAAGTTTAAAAACCTCTAATACCTTAAAAAAGGAACTCCTTTTAGAAGTTAACCTTGTGCAGGTATTTCTAAGTTAGATCACATGTATAATTCTGATTTATTATCCTAGTTATAACTTCTCAAACTCCCTTTTACTCTTTTCATGAAACAGTAACAATTTCCCAGAATAAATGAACTTTCTATCTCTATTTTGAGGTGGTGGCATATATTAATTTACAGATGCTAATTTCACATAGGCATGAGCAATCAAAGTGTTAAAAGAGGTCATTGTCAGTGCACTAAAGCAGATGTCCTTACACCCCCTTTGCTGACTGTGGTTTCACAAATAGCTCAATGTCTTGCTACTCACACATATGCAAAGAAAAACTGGGGGTTTTTTGCATTCTTTAGGGAAAATTCAAGAAACAGGGAGCAGAGGCAAAGGATACCACTGATGTATCCTAATGGAAGTGCTGTCTTTGGCACTCACTAACAATTGTGAGCAGCTGGGAACTCTGAGCAGCATGTTGTTGTGAGATGCTGGACCCCTAGGATCACTGTGATACACTGTGTCCTCCAAGGCATCGTAACAAATGCAATATCAGAAAAAAACTGTTGGAAATAAATACAGAAAAAAAGTGGTTCACTAGAGAGATTGTTAAAAGACTTTCAGTGAAGTATAAAGGCACAATCTGGAAAAGCAATTTATTATCCTGCGTATTTGGTGGCCTGGCGCATATGCCCTTAAGTGACAGGTTTGGTTAGTTCCTGTAGAAATGATTCTGATTATTATTGTTTTTATAACACCTCTTCCAGTGGTTAGTTGAAAGCGCTGTCCACAGGCTATCCATTCTACTAAGATTTCAAATTCATTATGGTCATTTTTCAGAACAAGGAAATCCATTTTCTATTACCCAGAAGATGTTAGCTTCATGTGTTTCTGAAAGAGCACAATTGTGGTGGTTACTGATGGTGAGTGAGTAATTGACCAGAGAAACTTTTTGTATCCACTTTGGCATGATAAAAAGCTAGTGCTGTTCAAAGGAAACATTATAAGCTTTTTCTTTGTACAGAGAACTCATTCTTTGTCCAGGTAGTAAGTGCAAATAATTACATGCCATTTAGTTGAATAAAAAGATAGATGACAGAAAATAGGAGAAAACTACAGCAAAGAGAAGAAAAAAAATTGCTATGTAAAACTTATAAATCATTTTTCCTCCACAGAGTCCTTGAGATAAGAGGTACTAGTCTGCTTAGCTACTTTAAAGAGAAATTGATCTTAGAATTAGTACCACATCCTTACAAATTAAAAGTAAACACCTTTTTTACATCCACTGAGACCTGCCTGGTTTGAGCAGTCATGGCATGAACTCTTCCGATGCCATGGGATGAGCTTCGTCCCAGAGCAGGGGTAGCACAGCCCTGCCAGCAGGCTCTGGGGGAAAGGGGTAAAATATCCACAGGCACGAAAATCAAACTGGGGCTCAGTAAATCTCCACATGCAATGCCTCAGCACCCGTGTCTGGAGCTCAGTTACCTGTTTCATTTCTGGTGTTCTTGTCTTTCTACTCCCTCCAGTCTGGTAGAGATGGCAGAGGTCACATTTCAGATTAACATATGTCCCCCATAGTGATTTTTTCAAGTTAATCTTGTTATGCTTATTTTTTGACAGTCGAAAGAGAGGCAGAAGCATGGGGCACCATGACATGAATAGTATTTCTAGCAACCAGAAGTAGGGCAGACACAAACTTGTCAAAGGAAAACAAATCCCACAGGCTCAGCCTGTTCGTACAGTGAAATGAGTTTTCTTGTAGTTTATGTTTTGTAATTCATGACTCAGTTTCCTAAGTTGGGAATACTGTTCTGTTCCCTTACTTAATAAGTGAGAATAACAAAACACAAAGGAGCTACTCTACTGCAACATAAATTTGGATTCTCTAATTCGTAGCAAAACATAGTGTTGTAATTTAACATTGAATAAATGCTGAAGTTGAAAGACATCACAATCAGAGAATAATACATTTTTGCAAGGCTGAGTATATCAATGTCTACACAGAAAGAAGAACTGAGGGAATTTAAGTACCATTGAGGAAGATTTTGATAACTCATTAAGCATGAAGGACAATGCAACAGGAAAGAAGACTGCAAAGGAAGGTTCCCAAGTGTAAGACAAGAAGAAAAGAATAACAAAACCCCAAACTGTCACTGAATGTCATACTAAAAGTCTGATTTCAGTCTTCTTTTAGACAGGAGAGCTCAAAAACATAGAATTTAACAAAAGCTAATCAGCATAGATTTATTACTGGAAGCCCAAAGTTCAGAAATTTGCTTGAATATTTTTGTTTATATTACAATAGGTGTGAAACTCCTAACATATCCATAATTCAGGAAGTATTTTAAGCCATACTGTAGGATATATTATTCTGCAGAATATGAGGGAAGGTTCCCAGAGCAGCTATCAGGTGAGTGCAACAAGCCCTGACTCAGGGACAGATTTCCCCAGTGACATGGGACATAGGCACACTTCTCTGTAGGTGAAGGGAGGATTTGTGTAGTACAGCATGTCCTGCCACGAGGAAGAACAACTTGACAGGATGGCCTAGATCCTCTTCCTCTCAATCAGGACAATCCCTCCTGATCACATCTAGCAACACAGGATTTCACCAGTCTTTTCATTAAGATACCATGGGGTAGGTTAATCTGCTGAAATACTGTGCTAGGTTACAACATAGATGTATTCTACTACCACCAGCTATGGGCCATTAGCTGTTATCTCCTGCTATCACCCACCCCTGATAACAGACAATGGGCCAGCAAGAAACCACTGCATGACTCATGGACTTATCTCATCCTATTGTGAGATGCTCCGCCCAGGAGGGAGGAGCCAAGCATTCCCACCTGGACATAACCTGGCCTTGGAACTGCCTAAGGGAGCCCTGTCTGCTGGGTTCTTGGAGGACAAGAGCTACCACTGGACCTTCAGCTGGAGACCAGACCTTCCATAGGATCACCACTTCAACTGAACTACTTCATCTGGACTGCTACCACCACCCTAACAGGGTGTCAGGTTGTATCTGACTTTGTCTGTTTTTGTTTTCTCTCTTTCTCTTGTATTATTTCACTTATTTTTAATTTTTTTTTTTCCTATTAAATTTTAACCCTGACTTGGGGGCTCCCTCTGGTTTGTTTTCAAACCAATACAGATACCCACCTCAGAGCTGTAGGTTTGGTTTCTGGCTGAGGCACTCTTGCTTTAGCTGAATGCTGCTTCTTTATCTGTCAGTGAAATGTGGCTAACTCTTCTGAAGTCCTCCAGGGGGATATTTATTCTCCTGGATCTGGTCAGACTTATGAAAAGATGAAGCTTCCATTCATGGGTTTTATTTGCGACAATTGCTGCCTTGCTTGAGTAATTTAATTCCTCTTTGCCTCACCCATCCTATGCAGAATAAGAGAAAATATGCCTTCAATCCCTTCTGGGGGCTTTTATCCATTTATATGCCAGTGACTATATTGCTACTAAGCATTTTTGGTTTTGAAAGGCCACAATGGTCGTTAAGAAAGCTCAGTGCTATTGCAGTGCCAATAGATATTCATTGAAGACTTGTGTTGTGTTTATCATGGGTCATGTGCAAGCCAAGCTCTTTATGTGCTTGAGTAAAGGAGAAATATTTTGCCCTTTTTTGCTGTTAGGATTTCTTTCACTGTCTCATCCTCTGAACAGTCTCAAAGTGGTTGTCTTTGCCAAAATTTTAGCAACATTAAGTACTTACTAGATATCCGCCTCCTGTTTTGACAACTCACATGATACATATCTTTCTATGCTCATTAATCAAGGTCATGCTTATGCAGATAGTAAAAACTGTCTCTGATAACAGATTCTCTGTTTGAGGGATTTTCCTTATTCAAATGCATGACAGACATAGAGAGCAATTCTCTTTTTTCACTTTTAATTTTCTTCGTAATATGTTCAATTTGAAAACCATCTGGAACTGAGTTTTAAATCAGACACACTTTGGTTGTTCGTGCAATTGCTAGGATGATGTAAATATTCACATTACACACATGATAAATTAACTGTAACCAACTGTTTTGTGTCTTTCCTCCCCAGTGAAAATAGAAAATTCTTGGGATTTAGCTGTCTGTCACAATGAATTAAAAGCACAGATTAGCATATTTGAGGAGACTGTCTCTGATCCAAATGATGGAAAAACTGTCTATGAACTGCTAGCCAACCAATTAAAAAAAGTTGTGCATCATTCAGAAATGAGCGTAAAAATACGGAAAATTCAAACACTACTATCAGGAGAAGTTTTGATGCTTGAAGCTGGATCTATAGCCTCCTCTGTACCCTGTGTAGCAAAATAAGTAATTTCTCTTGAGATAGTGATGGTATTTACATATGCAGTTTTTTGCCCTAAGTCCCAAACATATCTTCTTGTTCAAAGAAAACAGACATTCTCTTTTTCATGTTCTGTTAGTGTTATCTGCTTTTGTCATATATTATAATGCTTCCTTTGGATGAAGATACCATATTCTTCTCTTAAAGAGTGAAAAATGATCTTAAGCTGTAAGAGAAAGACCTTTTACAGGGTTCAGAGAGAAGTAGCATATTACTCATTCAGTTGTCATTCTTATTTACCATATTACAGCTGTCACTGTTTGTAAATGGTGATGCTATCTCATTATTTTCCAGCCTGCCTGCAATTAACCTCTTATTTGAGTGTGGTGAAAACATGCAGTAACAGCATATGACATTTCAAACATATTTCAAAGTGCATCTTTGTCACTTCAGTCACTCATGAGGGAAACAAATGTTTCCTTACTGATTTGCATGCATGCTGGTCATAAATAATTCTTATCCTTAACATCATGCATTAGAAAAAAAAAATAAACTTCATTAATGGATGATATCTTTGTCATCATTGTCTGAATTTTAATAGCTCCTGAATCTTGAACATAAGTAATGCAAGCAATAGCAAAAGGATTGAGAGCTCTAAGGAGATCATCTTGGTTCTGGAGCTGTCTGTGATGAAGACTGGCCAGATGCTAGTCCTGAAATGTAGTCACTGTGCTGTCACCCTTAGGAGAACTTCCAGTGCCTGAATTTACTAGGGAATCTGGTGTGCAATAAATGCAGAATTGCTACTTATTTATATTTTCACCCTCACATAAACTGTGTGGTAGCATACCTGCTTTAACATTTATATCCTGCTTAAAAGTTAGCCTTAGGGACCTAAGCATAGCACCTTACCCTCCCTCTGTAGCCAAATAGAAAACTGCTTCAGAAGGCAATTCCATTCCTCCTCAGATGGTGGTTATGACAGGTGAGACAAACTGTTTCACTGGAGTTGCCTGTTCTCCCTAAGAGCAAAGTTGGGAGTGAAGAGCTTCAATTTGGGCAAGGAACTTCTGACCTCTGGCATTGATTGGGCTTTGCCTGCTGACTTTTTCCCTTTTCCTCTGTGAGACAGCTGTTCTAAGCTAATCATCTGGTTTCCCACCTACAGACAGCAGAGAGCAAAGAGACTCTCCCAGGGATGATTCATCCTCTCCAAAGATAAGTATCTGACACAGGTGGGTGTTAGTCAAAGTAGAAAATGTACTGTAAATTCATTTCTGCTGGTATTGTTCACTACTTAAGCAGTCTCTTGGGAGGAAAGCTTCTTATCTGATTCTCGCTTCAGAGAAGAGGGTAGCCGACCCACCGAATTGCTGGGGGATGAGATCTCCTGGATGTTAGTCTGAGCATTGTTTCTCTGCATAAATGAGAGAAGTGCACGGAGGAGAGGAAGGCCCTTGGGAAAGGCGTGAGCAATGAAAACTATTTTGGGACACATAAGAGGGTATGTGTGAGAGGCAGTGATTACAGAAACAAATAGAAAGGGATTTTTAGGAGAAGAATGGTACAGGAAGTCAAATAAAGTAAAGATTAAAGAGCACAAAAGATGTGGGGAAAAAATGAATAAGAATGCCATCAGAAATGGATGGTAAATATATGATGAAACTCGTATGGAAAAAGGTGCCTCAGAGCAGGAGATTTTGAAGAAGTTATTTACAAAATGAAAAAGTAAGCTGTTGTCAGCTAAATAAAATAAGTGCTATTTTATTACTTCCATTTCAGGATAAGTTTCTGACAGAGGCAGGTAAAGCGTTTGGGAAATATGCCAGCTTGATATTCCCAGACCAGGCAATTACAAAGAGATGAGTTCCATATTGCCTGAATTCGAAGTTTAAGTGTCACACATCATACATGGTGTGATTTTTGGGGTTGTCATGTGCAGAGCCAGAAGTTGGGCTCAATGATCCTTGAGGGTCACTTCCAGCTCAGGTATGCCTTGGTTCTATAATTTACCTGTGTTTACTCTATGAAACTCACCACTGGCTTCTAAGTATATTTAGGGATTTTTCAAGGTGGTTACAAACCCCAGTTCTCTAAATAGTACGTGTTAGGAGTGTGAATGTAAGACAGGAAAAGCATCAATTGATACGAAACACCTAAAAATAACCTAAAAAGTCAAATATTTTTGAGGTCCCTAGGAAAGTGCAAACAAAATTTGGATGAGTCCAATCTACTAGTTAAAAAGTAAGAAATCAATTAAAAGGGAAATGGTAAAGATCTGACTTTTGGAATTATTATTGTTTAAAAAACGCTTTTCCCTTTCTGAGATCCTTCTTGGATTGTTCTACCTTCAGAGTGATATGGTCTTTCTTTCAAACACGTGTGTTTTTGAAAATTGTTCAATGTGTCCTAATATTGGAAAAGCTGTTAGTAAAGCAGTAAATAAAAAAACAGTCCAGTGCTTAGTTTCTAGATCCAAACAGCAGCGTGCAACTTACCCTGACTGCATCAAATGGGATATTTCAGACATTCAGCAGCATGCCAGTACAGCAGTACCTACACACAGACAACACGGTGATTTACTTTAATATTTGAAACAGAATGAACAAATAAGACTACACAAAAATGTGGCTTCAGAAAAGAGATTTTGAAACTGAAAATTACTTTAATGTCACACATTTAAACAATTTTGACTTCATAATGAGAGCGCTGTTTTGCCTTTCTGCTTTCCCTCGTTCTTTCTCCTGCTACAAAACTTGCTAGCTGAAGAATGTCTGAATGTCTGATGAAAAAAAGGCTTTGGAAGCTAGAACTGGAAGCAGGCTGTTTATCCAGCTAGATATTCCATTCAAATAAGCAAGGGGGTGGATATCCATCACACTATATGGTTGGGGCACTGAATATGGCCATAATTCTGGGTTTCTCTCCAAGTACTCCAGGACAAAGGAGGGGACCATTGTTAGGATCCTTTGTTTTGCTGTTCTTATAATGGTTTTCCCATATCAATGGTGGGGGGAAAAGAACCCCAGCTGCTCCCACTGGAAAAATTTTTCTCACATTCACAAAGCATTTTTAATTCATGTCATAAGTGTATGGAAATAATATGAAAGGACCAATGTCCTCTCCATCTCCAGGACTGGGAAGCTGCTTCTGTTTTACTCAGTTCTTCTAATAGTTGGAAAGTCACTACTCTAAAGTTCACTTGTGATAGAAAGGAGACTTAACCAGTTTCTCAATTTTTGTGCATCTATTATGGTTACACAAACATGTCCCTAGAAAGAAAACTGGAAAGCAGGGCAGGGGTGGTTCTTATAGCAAGGAGAAAATCAACCTCTCCATTTCCAGCAGCATGAGGAAGAAGCAGGAAAAAAAGGTTCAAGTATTGACAAGTACTTTACTGATTTATTTATTTTGATCAGAATGGTAGACCTGCTTTGCAGATTTTGCCAGAGCATTTTATCTGTAACATGATGATGCTCCAGGTGGGATTTAATTCAGGACTACAGCATCTGAACTGAGATGATCAGATGTTGTGTGTACAAGCTGCTCTGACAGTCAGTGGGAATTTGGTCAGTCTAGAGAAAGATTCAACTGGCCAGCCATTTACTTTGGTTCTAGCAGAAGCACTTTTCTACTGGGTGGATCTCCATTTACTGAAGTGGGAGTTCAGCTCCTTAATGTGCTTATAAACACCAAGATGTGGAATTGGATGTGTTAATTTTGAACTGAATCTTACTCTTTTAGGCTGTGCTATCCTGCTCATGTTGACAGTAAACCTAATTGTTTTTTTCCTTTCCCTCATTCTTGTTGTTTCCATAAGGATTTGCTTTCTTGGACAGTAATGAGAACTTGGCCATAGCAGTGTGGATTCACAGTGCACCATTTGTGACGTATTAACCCCAAGAGAACAGAGAATTCTACTTCAGTGTAAAGATGGGATGAACCGTGGTTCATTAAGACACATGAATGTATCCCCTACAAGTAAGATACATCAGGAATATACTCTGGTAGTCACTTCACGTGATTTAAGATCATCACTTTTCCTAGCTCTAAAGACCTAAATAAGACTCTTCTAAAACAGATGTCTTAAATGCTCAGGGAAATAAATTACTCCAGTTCTCCAAAGAAAGACCCTGCTGTATTTTGGTCCTTCATTTTAGTGTACAGGACTTAACTGTGTGCCTACAGTCCAGGGTATTCACTTGAGGTGTTTGGACAGACAGAAAATTCTACCTATGCTACACCTACCATGTGAACTACAGCACAGAGCTGTGTTGTAACTTAGACTGAAATAATTATTCCCAGGCCATTTATTCTTACCTGTTAATGCTGTTCTTGGCACAGCAAGAATGCAGGCCTGATTGTGGTCCTTGGATGCAATTATGATACAAACAAAACCCAACAGTTTGACAATTAGGAGGTGAATGGAGCAGGGACTCTGTGGAGTTCTTTTATGCCAGAAATAAGTGTTTTTCTTCTCTTGGTATTAAAAGTAAATCCTCTAAAGTTCCTGAATGTCTCTAAGCCACTTTTAAGTATGCCTTAGCTATTGGTATTTGCTAGCACTGCTCAAAAGTCTGAGAAAGAGCCTCCTTAAGCTGTATATCAGAAATGCCAAATGGTCAGCATAAAACTACATCAGTGTTTTGTCAAAATGCTGAGAAAAGTGGAAAGTCCTTATCTTTTTGTTCCAAGCTGACAGCTGAGTTTTATTCTTACTGAAAAGGAATATGAGCACAGCCTGTTTCAGAGCAGAAATCTGAGCATTAGAAGTCTGGCCATGATTCTGGACTAAAGTTGATCCATGAACCAAGAGAGGCTTCAAGAATTGGGCCACAGAATCAATAGAATGTTTTTGTTGGAAGGGGCCTTAAAGATATTTTTTCAATCCACTTGCCGTGGACAGGGATGCCATTACCCTCACTACAATGTCACCTGTCCCTGCCCTCCCTCCCATTAATCCTGACCTGTAAACTCTTGATCAGCTCCTCGTCCAACTCCAGGTGAAGCTCCATGCTGGTCACTGGCATAGAGGGTGACACCCCTTCCTTGTCCTCCTTCTCCTTTCATCAGTCTTCATTGGGAATGCTTTGTACTGTTCATATTACACCTCTGGAAAAAAAAAATTTCTCTATTTTAACATTATAAGTCACTTCTAAGAAAGTACTTAACTAAAAGTTGAGGTCCTTTTTCTGCACATCTGAGCCCAGCACTTGCAAACATGAGTTCCTTCCTCTACAATGCAGTGTTAGACTGCCTTAAGACTCTGGAAGCTCAAAGACAGAAATAAAAGTTACCTTTGTAGGTGACTTCCATTCACATATCAGATCTAGCCTAACTAACCTCTGCTATTGACTTCCACGGCTTTGGGCTCCAAGTAGGGCAAGGAGGAGATAGCCATGGCTGGCTATCACCAAGGGATGCACATATATTTTCAGAGTTTTCCTTGTTTCAAAATGGACTCCAAATTTTGGTATAATTTTTATAGCAGTATGAGAGCAGTAGGCTGCTTATCAGCAATTTTAGGTCCAAAAAAGTGGGATGCTCATTTATAAAACTGTCTTGCAACAATATCTGGATCCAGCACCACATAGTTAAGACTTGTCCAAGGAAACCACACTCCATACCCCTGGTTCATTTCATTGCTATGGCACATTGAAAAAATACACTAGAATAGACTCTTGAAATAAGATGCTTGCTTGCAAAACATAATTTAAACAAGTGCAAACGATTTTGAGAGAAAGAACTTTTTCACTCAAATTTGCTCTAATCCTTTTGTACATATATTTTAACTCCTAAGAAGAAAATCTTAGATCAATTACTATCCATTCCTGTGGGGGGATTTTTGTTCTTTTTAAAATTCCAAATACAACAGAAAATAGATCAAATTCTGGAAAATATGTTACAGAACCAAGCACATGCATAGTTTGAGTTCCAGAGAGCTTGAGTCTTACATACTTATCTGCTGTAAATAACAAAGACGGGTGTCAGAAATCACAGGAGTACCAAGAAGCTCCAGTGTGTTACTTACTAAAATAAAATAGAATATGTCATTTCTGAAGTGAGTTAGACATAAACTTCCTAGTAGACCGACTGCAATGCTCTAAACATGTCCCCACTGTCTTTTAAAAAAAATGTGCTTTTTTCCCCCACATTTTCTAGTCTACAGTGTTCTGTTAAACACATTCATGAGTTTATTTCATTTCTGAACATTACAGAATCACAGAATATGCTGAGTTGCAAGGGACCCACAAGGATCATGGAGTTAGATCCTTCTGTCAATTATGAATTTTTTTTTCTGAGGGAGTTCTTCAGTGAGCAGATTAAAAAAAAATTACTTTCTCCCAAGTTCCTTTGGTAAAACCCTCTACAGTTATTGTGCTTTCTATCCATAATACACTGTTGGGATGAGTTCTAACTTCTTCCAGAATGATCTAACTGTAGGACACACTAAAAATATTGCATTGCATTCCCCTCTTTGCAAATAACTTTAGATCTAGTTCTGGCCTAAAATATTTTCTGTGGCAAATGGAGGTTTATAAAGATAACTTACTGTTATAGTTCAACTGATATCTATATATTCACAGCAGTCTGAAGGAGTAATATGGTTGTATGTTTCAGTCACAGAATATTAATTTGAAACAGATTGATCTCCCACTTAGATCAATACTTTCATAGCATATATATTTTAATCTATATGCAAAGTTGATGGTACCATTTGAAAAGCAATATAGGCACAATTTATTTCTAGGTAGATCTTGAATGCTAGATATTTTAGTGTGACTACCAAAATAATTGACCATAATTTTTTTTCCAGTTCATCTGTTTGTGTGCTTTCCCACACTTCTTAAGAGGAAACTGTGAAAATACTATATTAAATCCCATTTTAATTAAACTTCAAAAGCATTTACATGTCCTTGTTGCTTTCAGGCAGTAGACCTCAGTACAAACAATTCAATTGAATTATATGTTGGTCAAAACACTTCATAATAAGAGAAATGCAATGGAACTAATCAATTGTCACACGTGAGTGTTTTGCTTGGGTTTTTTCCTCTCCTTTGGGCAGTAAAGGGAGTGTCAGTGTCCTGCTTGTTCATTACAGATACTAGAAACTACATTTCACAAAGGCACATTTGATGCAATAATCACTGTAATTGATTTAAATGCTTGAATTGACCGAAAACATTCATAGATTTTTTCATTAGTTGGCTGCAAGATAACGCTGATGAAAACTGGAACATTTTGTTGTACTGCACAAAAGACCTCAGAAAAGTTTCTGTGATGAGCATATTTTTTTACTACCTGCTGTTCTGCATATTTTTCAACTGAAGGTAAAGATTTAGGTGAATCAAAAGGTGAAGGTATTGTGTTACCCTAAGCATTTACTCTATGTATTTTAAAAGAATGGTAATCTAACAAAATCCAGGATTTAAATAAGCAATGAGAAACAATATTTGTCAGCACATTTCTGCAGCTTGAAATTTCCTCTGGATGCCAGGAAGGGCTACATTCTAGTAACAAATTATTTTTGAAAAGCTAAATGTTTTTCTTTGAACTTTAATAAAGTTTTGAAAAAATCAAGGGTGAGTCTAAAAGTGAAAGCTGAACAGGACACAACTTGGGTTCTTTCTTCTCCTGGAATAAGCTTGTCAGAGCAAGAAAACCAACATATAGGAGAAGACAGCTCTACTCCCAAACTTTAGCACTTTGCAAGAGGCAAAAAGCTGCTAAGGGAATGCTTCTGCAGCACAGAGAGAAACAATTCTGGTGTCATTAAAACTCAAACAATTAAACTGATTAAATTTACTGACTGTTTATAATGAGAGAAGAGAAAGAAAACATATCTGTGATTCTTGGTGTGCAGGTCAAACCTTGTCCCTTCTCAACTTCAGCACTGCCAACACAGAAATCTGTTGTGAGTTTCTGAAACAACACTTAAGGAAAGACTGGTTGCAAATTCAGACCTGGGGGAGAGGAGCAGAAAAGCTGAGCCTGGCAGCATTTAGAAAGCAGGGTGCTGACAATGTGGAATCAGCCTGATACAGTAAATCACATTGGTTTTATTGTTACTCATTGAGGTCAGTTAGTGATTTCTATTTAGGTAATAGATTGGTTTCCACATAGACTTTTCTCTTTATTTGTGCTGAGCAGCTTTTATGTTAAAGGGGCTTTGATTTATGAATATTGACAGGTCATGTTCTGCTCTCAGTTATATAAATAATAAAATTCAATTCCACCTGTATAAATTTGTGATGCCGATACTTAACCTGTATAGAAATAGGTGAAACTGATGGTGGTATTATTTTGATAGTTATTTTGATAACTAAATGCAGTCTGAAGAAATGAAACACCTTTATGCACTTTTTTGAATCATAAATGCTCTTGTTAGATCTACACATACCAGCTATATGCCTCTGGTACTTATCCCAGGTGTTCTAAAGTACTGGTTTCAGGAGACACCAAGTTTTATTTATATGATAATTCTATGTCTTTAGGAATCACTGATAGTAATTTGTACTTGTTCAGGGGTCTTTATAACACCCAGTAAACAAAGTGAGAAATATTCTAATTAGCATAAGTTAACTCTTTGCTCTTGCAGTAACAATATATGTTACTTTCTAATTGCAGAACTTTTGATTTATTCTTGAGTTTCAGTCTTTCTTATCATTTATTGTCAAAGATATTTTCATGTGGAACAACTGGTAATGATTTTTAATGTTTTAGATTTTCCAGGATATTTTAGCAAAGTCCTCTGGACTTTATTCTGACTCTAAAATTTGTTTAAGCTGCCCTAGTGCCCGTGGTCCTAATTAAAAAATATATTGAATCTCAAACTATTAGTCAGAGTGTTCTCAAAAGAAGATTCTCTCCTCTTCTAAGCATTTATGAGGAAATGATTAGAACAATAACAATATCCATAAAAGTTAAAAGCAGTTAAAAAGTCTCTCCAGAGGATTAGAAAAATCTTCAAAACCCCAATTCTCAAAACTTCAATGCCAGTGCATGGCAATATGGGTTACTTTAAGAATATGAAGACAACTTTTATATTTTCAAAAGCTTTCCTGCATGAGACAGTTGAAAGGTAGGGATGTTCATCAGTCACATTGGACAAGGTGGGAGAAATTTCTCTGTTGTGCCTCTTTCTCCTGAAAGACAGTCTGCTGGGGTAAGCAGTGATTTGTGCTGGATAGACCCCCCCTAAAATACGTACTCACACTGATCTTTAAAATATTTTCATTTCCTTGCTGATACCTTCTGTTAACTCAATAACTCATTCACACTCTTCAAGGAAAGAATGTGTGTGTGTACTTTTTGCCTAGATGAGATATGGGTATCGCTGCAAATACATACTTTTCTCCACAACTGGATTTGTTGGCAGTCCTTGAATCCACCAGTCAAGTTCTTAAAGAGTAGGTTGAGTAAACATCTTCCACTAGTATTAGCTAAGGTGTGTTTAGTTCTGGTTTGGGATGGAAGAGATGAATTTGTTAGCCTCTCTAATGCTATGATATGTCCTTATCAGTGCACTCTGCTCTGTATATTGCATAATATTGTCATTTATTAATCTTTGAGCCTACCTAATTCCTCAACTATGGAGTTCTAATTTCCAAAGGAACTGCTCCATCTGCCAGGTTCTTACTTACAAGGTAAGCTTGCATTATCTGGCACAAAACCAATGCTTACAGTCTTGCTTCAAAATTTGGGGTTTAGAGAGGATTTTACCAACTCAGCTGCAGGGAGCACAGAATTGAAACCACCTAATCTTCCATGCAATAATTTGGAAACCCCCGAGAGTTTCTTGACAGCTGCACTCAATTCTGCACTGACTTGTGGTTTAGAGATCCAGTGGTCTCCAAGCACAGGCAGGAATAAATTGGTTATTGCTAAGATTTGTGATCTGAGGTAAATAAAACTTCCTCACCATCAGCAGTATCCCAACTCCAGCACAAGGAAGATCAGGTAGTACTAAAAATATACAGGAAGCTTCTCTTGCAACAAAAAAAAAAAAAAAGGAAAGAGATTTTTTTTTCTTATATTGCTTTATTTGGGGAACATACTTCTAGATTTGGGGCAGAATAAAGGAGCAGGAACAGTGACAGAGATGGAGACTCCTCGTCAGGGGTTACACAGCTTCTGGATAAGAATGGTGAGAGGCAAAACTCACATTGGGGTTTAAGCCACACCAGATCCAAAAAGTCCTATTCCTGTCTCAGATACATAATGATTTTTTTTTTTTTTTTTTTAAGTTAGCAGCATTTTCCATTTTCAGTGCCTGTAGCGAAGACTCAGCTGCAGCCACTTATGACTTCAAAGTCGTATTAGGTGTGATCTATATCTCTTGTGCTGGTTGTGTTGTTACTCAGAAATTGGACTGCAGGGGATCTCTTAAAATGTCCATTACTGTTGTAAGGAGAATTAATCTGGTTTTACCACCTTGTGACCTCTGACCTGGCAAACACATCTTCATTGCAACTCAAGAAGGACAGACTCTTGTCTTAAGAAAATAAATTAAAAATATCTTGGATATCATATATCATAAAAATATCCCATCACTCACCAAGATGGGCACCTTAATATTCTTTCAATTCACTCTCAACCGAGTGTGCAAATTCTCCAGCAAACCCTAGTTTTGTAGCACCCAATGAAGACCAGACTGTAACACCTGCTGTAGGAGCTCAGTTGATGCCATGGCCTCCACAGAGGACAATCTGAAGCTCAGGCAGGGTTAATTTTCCAGCGCCTGGTCTCTCACCTCTGAGGGAAAGTGACCAGTTCCTTAAGTTAGTCTATGTCTACCCTAGAAAGTGGTACAGCATAGCAGGAGTTAATCAGAATACAAGGCATTTTGTGAGGAGGATCCTTCATCTACTCTATGTCCTCTGTAATGCCTTAATTTATGCTAGAGCTAGCCAGGTTTGCTGTCCCAAGCACGCTCATGGAACAGAGACTTGAAAGGAATTGCAGCCTTACTTCTGCACCCAGGCTACTGCTCCATTTGGAGGAACAGATGCCACTCCTCCTGACTGTCCCTTCCTTAGGGATGAGGACAAGGGCCATGAGATTCTGGTAGTCTTCCCTGCTACAGCTGCTTTTATCCTCATTCACATGAAGTTCTGGATGCAGCAGATGAGGTCAGAAGTGGCAGAAGGTGGAATTGCATTGTCTGAGGGATGGACAGCATCAGGTGCAATTTTTGGGAATGTGTGAGTCCCATATGAAGAGCTTGTGTTGTTTTTCCACTCTCAGTGAATACAGCTTTGGGGGCCATCTCTTCCTTTAAATGAATGGCCACCACAATTAAGTCTTGCAGACCTCAGCACCTGCTGCTTGGTGGATGATTGTTTTTGAGGACAGCAAGAACACAGACAGCAAAGTGATGATGGAAGATTTAGAAACCATCCTCCAAAAGTGGGGCTTTTTTGGAAAGTGAAAGTGGGACATATCAACGAATTGACAGAGAGCTGAGAGGCACTCCCTATAATGAATGTTCCCAGAACCTTCCGAATACATGCTCAGCCCCCAGCACCTTCTGTTAGGGCATGAACATTTTCTACTTAATGTTCAGCTTTATTAAAAGTGTTGGTGGCACTTTATTTCCTGTTTGGCCTTCTTAGTTTTATACAACACACACAGTATTTTCACTGCAATAAATCAGTTTAGAGAGTTAACTGGATAAGTGTTGATAGGGATAGGCAGGTTTTGAAAGAAAAACAACATAACTCTTGAGATCTTTGAATAACTGAAAAGGTTTGGGGAAAATTGGCTAAAGAGAAACCAATCCTTATGCTTTGGAGATGTTAATGAAAAACACTGTGCTCTTGTCTGTATTTTAACATGTGTTTATAATCACAGAAAAGACATTTGGATTCTAATAGAACTGTCATTTTCATTTCACTTCAGATATTTTTTTATCAAAATACTTTAAAAATTGAAAGGGTATTTACATTCTTATGCCCCTGCTGTACTTTTAATATAGGACTATCAATCATGGGGGCTTACAGTTGCAGTGGGTAGATGAGGGCCTTTAGGCAAGTGATGAGCTGAGCTAAAATCCTAACTTGTACTTTCCTCATTTGTTTTTTCTTCTACTATTATGTCACTATTATTATTACTATCATTATTATTGTTATTACCACTGTCATGACCATCCTCATCCATAGAAATCACACTTCTTACTGTATAAGCTGAAACTAGTAAAAAAGAGTCTTGATAGCATGCCTGCTCAGCAATTTGGGAGTGAAAGGATAAAACAATTTGCTTTGTGTTTCCTGCTGCCTTTGCAGATACTCTGCAATTGACTCCCCTGTCTTCTCTGCACAATTTGAACCTTTTTTTTTCTGTGTATTGTTGATACCATCATGAACCTGGGGAAAAGGACATACTGCAGAAAGCAGAGAGGCTTCCCTGTATTCAGTTCTAATGTCCATCTCCCTTGACTCTACATGCTGCCTACACATTTTTTTCTCCATTTATCCAACTCTGGAATGTAAAATTTTTTGAGGCTATTTCTGTCACAGGAACTCTGAAAATATCTACTAACTAGATGAAGAGAAAGAGAAAATAGTTTAATAGAATGTTTGATGGTGTAAATTTCTGTGATTTTCTTTTGAGAGTTAATATTTGGGACTTGCATTCCTTGAATGTTTCTCCTGGGTTTTTTTTCTTTGCTTGTCTCATTGAAAGCATCTCAGACATGGCAGGTGGACTGCTGTCAGTGCTTCTCTAGTGTAATGTGAGAAGTCAGTGAGAGAAAGCTAGATGCATTCAGGCCCACAGAATAAATGGTCGTTGCAAGCACTGCAAAGTCAGAGACTGTAGTGCTGTATTAGGATTAGCGATTTGTTTAGAAGACACAAATAACATTAAACTACTTTTTCTGTACAGTGATTTAAAGATAGATAAGTTATGTTCCATATCTAATGAGGTTTGCAAATCATTAACCTGGCAGCTGTGAAAGGCTGTAAGAACATAGCCCTACAAAGTAAAAAGTAATAATAACTGCAGACTTGTTTGCATCACATTTTCTTTCACCTCGTTCCCCAGGTCAGTGGTCACTTTAGTGTATCCAGAAATATGAATGTCGAGTTGCACCAGAGACAGGGAGATTTATTTGCCTTTTCTGTGCATAGCAGTGCTTTTTTCTTCAGTGTAAAACTTAGACTAAAAAAGAAACAGCCGCCTGTATCTGTGGATCACGTTGTCTTTCTAGCTTCTAAATGCCTACACCAGTCTTACCTGGTTTGTTGTAGAGTTCTCTGTGACTAGCACAAACCATCAAAGAGAAGAAAATTATCCTGTTCCTTAAGCATAAATTTCAATTAGACTGTACCGTGTATAGTCACTGGGTTGTACAAACTGGAGGAACTGCAATATTTAAAAATAATGGTCTGTAACAGGATTTCCCCCACAGACTTTCTCCTACAAATTCAATTTTCTTGGAGAAAGAAATGAAAAAATCTTTTTTTATGTTCCCCACTTTGTCTATGACTTTCCAATATCCTTATGGTGTTCAAAGAGCATCTTTTAATTAACATTGCCTGGTCATAGCACAATCTTCCAGCAATGAAATCATGCAGGATATTGCTGTGCCCGGTGTGCAGCAGAACATCTGTAGCCAGTGAGCAATATGTCTCAGCAGGGTTAGTGCTCTAGAGAGGTCTAGCATACTGCTAAAAATTGTCTAGTTAAAATATTTCTGCAAATAAATAACAAGGAGTAAATAACAGAGAAAGCTTGGGAAATTCAGGTTTCATAACAATCTACATAACATTTTTAGTTTTCCTCAGTAGCTTTGTCTATTTTTTTTTCCCCTTAGTATTTTTATTTTGGCCTAAATATAGACATTGTTCCTTGGCCTTGACCTTATTTTTTGCCAATTTTTCTCAATATCTAGAAAAAACTTAGGCTTAGATAGCATCACCATCTAAAGAAGGTTTTCTCACGCAAAGGTGCTTGAAGAACTCAAAGGAAAACCCAGACACTAAACTAAAGTCTGCCTGAAAGAAGTGCAAAATATTTATTAAGTTTTTTGTGCAAAGTTGCTTCAAAACCTGAATCGGATCAGTTTGGAGCAGTGTCCCAAGCTACATTGTTCAAAAACACTGTGGGGATGGAGTTAATCTTAGATGGAAAATTGCAAGTGCAACATCCCTTTGCAGTTAATGAATACTAACTCTCTTCTTTCCATCTTGTCTTCCTCTAGCAAAAGAGGAAAATCACATTGTAATTCTCCAATCAGAACTATAAAATACAATTACTCCTGGCTGCAAAGACATTCCTAAAGGAATATAAAGCGTTCCATCAAACATTGATGGTGTAATGAAAATGAGGACCAAGAGGTAGAAGGAGTATAACCTTATCTAGATGGTGCTTTATGGCTTTAAATGGCAGTAAGGAACAATACAGGAAACTATTACCAACACGCAGAATATTTCAAATCACAAGAGTGTGTCAGCAAATAAAGGCATATGTTTTCATTTGAAAATGTTCTCTTTTTTCTGAGCGTCTCTGTATGTAATCATAAATTTTCATTGGTGGTGTAACTTGGTGGAGACAGCACTTGTGCATTAACACTGTGTATGGAATGGTTTGAAAACTTACGTATCAAACACACAAGTTAAATTATTCATTTTCAGTGCCAAGACAATGCACTTCTTTAGACTCCTTAATGTACTCTGAGCCTGAAATGGAAAAGACAGCAGCTGCTTTTGATGATATCCATTGCAACTCTGACAGATGGCGATGAACAATGTGAAATCAGTGTTTCCCAAAAACATTTTATAATTGAGGATCGTTACTGCCTGATTTGCCACCAGCACTCCGGTAAAAACATGTAGATTTATGCTGTAATAATGCAGTTGGTCTTTGTGAGATGTACTTCATCGAATTTCTTCTTTCATTGATGTGTTGGAGTGGCTGATGTTTCCAGCACAGACTGCAGATAAGTGATACTGGGATTGTTCTTGCAGATATGCACAGGACATGGAAACAGAGAACAAATTTATTTAAAAAACAGCTGTGCCAGCAGAATTTTGTTGCCTTGCTGAGGGATTTAAGAAATTTAACTTGCTTAATTGTTTCTTTCACCTTGGCTGTTTCATTTGCCCTACCTGGTACCACCTTGTCTTTTTCACTTAGTGTAAGTAAAAATGAATCCTTCAAGGACTTTTCAAACACTCCCAGTGGTACATAGCAGAATAATTTTTCCAACATTTCTGAAATGTGATCTGAGGTGTCAGAACCAATCACTTGCACAGAACATAGAACCACACATCCTTACTAAGCATTTTGTCTGTGCTCAGTATGTTAAACATAGATTGCCTTTTGATGTTTCTATGACAGAAATTCTATAAATGGGGTAATAATTGTATCACCCAAAAGATAAATTAAAAAATAAAGAAAAATAAAGAGTTCTTATTTAATCTTCTCCTGGAAGAGCACCAGATGAGTCTCCTGAAAGTGGAATTAAGCACTTGGAATATGCTGTGCAGGATAATATTTTCTGTCCTTGGCATGGATATTATAATAAAGAGGAGGGTGCTTTGAACAGAGAATATTGCATTTTTTTTCAGATTCCTGTCCATTATGGTTTGAATTTTGTTCCATACTGGTTACAACAGTGCTGCAATACAAAAGTCGAATGGATTAGGTTCAGGAAGTGGAAGGCAACATTACATAGAAGAGAATAATATTATTGTGGGCAGTTATTTCTGTTGCGATTTCCTTATTAACAGATGTTGAGAATCAAGAAGCATTTAAAGAAATTGTTCAAGGCCTTGGAATCCTGAACTGTATGTTAGACCTTAAATCCGCACAATCCATTTAATTTACCAAAGAGACAGGTAAGAAGGGATTTGACAGTTATCTGTGCAGAGAGGTTGCAGAGAGGTTTCTGATGGTAAGGAGCTCTTTCATTTAGCAGACAATGTGTAATACGATCCTGTGGTTATGAGTGGACACTGGATAAATTCAGCTGGAAATTAAGGTTTAGGTTTCTAGACAGGCTGTTGCTGCAACAACTCCGTGGGAACTATGATGAACTCACTTGGTCTCAATAAGTCTCAGCTTGAGACATGTCTTTGAAGTATAAATTGTTCACCTAATCAAATCTGAATGAGAAATTATTTGAATTAAATTCTGTAGTCTACATTGTGTGGGATGTGACACTGGGAACATTGTCTGTACCTCCTGGATCTTAAATCTATGAACCTAGAACTAGAATACTTAAGGGCTGATTTTAACATAAATCACAGGTCTTTAACACAGTTGTGGCAGAATAAAGTGTTCTTTAAGTGAGAGTAAATGTAATTTATGCACACTTAAAAGGCACTTTACACTGCCTAAGTAGTGTGAAGAGGACTTATTATGGTGACAATAAATTCATACTTGTTTGGGAATAAAAGGGACTCTCATGATCATCTGGTGTGAGTTATGGCAGAGCACAAGCTATAGAACTTCACAGAGTGTTTCCCACATCAAGCCAAATGATGTGTGCTTGATCTTTTGGCGGGGAATTCTGTTTTATGTCTTCATATCAGCTTCCTGATTCCCTTCATTCAAAATCTAACACACCTTTAAATTTTTCCTTCAAAGAGACCCCTGTTAAGTGAGGAGTGGAAAATTTTTCACTGCCTTTGACATTCACGGACAGACTGGTGAATTTGAGGAAAATGGAATGAAATGTAGGTGATTGGATTTTAAGAGAGGGACTGAAAAATGCACTTTCTTCTCTGCGTTAATGTATTGGGTTTACAGGGCTAATCTTTGGTAGAGGGGGGACTATAGGGGTGGCTGCTGTGAGAAGCTGCCAGAAGCTTTCCCCCTGTTTGGCAGAGCCAATCGCTGGTGGCTCCAAAGACAGATGTGCTGCTGGCCAAGGCTTGGCCAATTAGAAGTTTTGGTAACACCTCTGTGCTAACAAATTGAAGAAGAAGAAGAAAAAAGTTATTGCGCAGTTGTAATTGCAGCCAGAGAAGAGAGGAGTGGGAACATGTGAGAGGAGCAGCCCTGCAGAGGGGCTCCAAGGTCAGTGGAGAAGGAGGGGCAGGAGGTGCCCCAGGCACGGTAACTGGGATTCCTCTGCAGCCCATGGTGCAGCCAATGCTGAGGCAGCTGTGCCCTGGCAGCCTGTGGAGGGCCATGGCAATGCAGGGATCCACCTGCAGCCCATGGAGGAGCCCCACACCAGAGCATGTGGATACCTGAGAGGAGGCTGTGACCCCATGGGATGCACATGGAGAGAGGAGCCCCCACTAGAGCAGCCTGTCCTTGAAGGACTGCAGCCTGTAGAAGAGTGACCCATGCTGCAGCAGTTTGGAGAGACTGTTGCTCGTGAGATGGACTCACATTGCAGCACTTCATGGAGAGCTGTCTCCCATGGGAGGGACCCCAAGGTGGAGCAGGGGAGAGACTCCTCTCCCTAAGCAGCGAGAGAAACAACCTGTGATGAACAGACCTTAACTCCCATTGCTTGTCTGCCTGTGCTGCTGGGGGAGGAGGTGGAGCTGGGAAGGAGGGAGGGGTGGAGGGAAAGTGTATTGAAGATTTTATTTTACTTCTTATTATCCTGCTCTGATTTTTTTAGCTCTATACTCAATTAGTATCTAAGTTGAGCCTGTTTTGCTTGTGACGGTATTTGAAGAGTGGTCTCTCCAGGTCTTCATCTCAATCCATGAGCCCTTTTTTATATTTTCTCTCCCCTGTTCAGCTGCAGAGGAGAGTGAGAGAGTGGCTTTGATGAGTGCCTGACATTCAGCCAGCATCAACTCGCTAAAATTAGCTTTTCCTCTGAATTAGCCCAATATATTAGTTTAGGTTATCTTTCTGAAATTTGTAGATGATTGATTGTATTTTCTATTCTGATTAGAAAGC
Organism: Monarcha castaneiventris obscurior; assembly: GCA_026261815.1. Lineage (NCBI taxonomy): Eukaryota > Metazoa > Chordata > Aves > Passeriformes > Monarchidae > Monarcha > Monarcha castaneiventris. The sequence continues at coordinate 5,552,543 of JAMPIT010000624.1, read as the reverse complement.
TTGCTTTTGTTTGACTGAGCTACAAAGATGTAAATCACAGTCAGAGCTAAGAGTGTAAGTGGTTTTGAATGGCTGTTAAATGACACTGCACTGCCTTACTCTGGGGCATGCTACAGTTCTCTTAAACCATCATCAACTTTAGGATTATGTTCTGTCCCAATAGAGTCTAGGGGATCAGTTCGTCTCCTGAATGTAGCTGCCGTGCTGTGGGAGCTGGATCAGACTTGTAAGGTAAGGTAATCTAATGCTTTTAGATGGGCTCACCAAGGTTTCTCAAAATTAGTTTGCCAGATTCGTCTGGTACATGTCCACAAATATGAACACATATTTGGCAACAGGTCTCTCTGCTCAAATGTCCCTTTCAAGTAATATTTTTAATTTACTTTTATTACATCTCTTTTGTACTGCTAACGTGTCTGGTCCATTTTCCCACTAGCTTCTATATATTTTTTTCAGAAGGAACAGCCTTTACCTTGTGTCTAAAACTAAATACTTGCAAAAGACTTGTGAGGGGTAATGCTGGAAACCATATTATACTAAAAAGTTTTACTCTGAGGTGAAGTAACAGTACCTAAGTCAGCAATAATGTCTGTCAGGAAGTTGTGAAAATCGGTGAAAAGCTCAGACCTCTTTAGGGAAACAATTTTAGTTATAGATTTCATTACCTTTCTTATCACCACTGAAAAAGGCTGGAAATTAATGGGGAAGTCATTTGTGAGAGCTGCACCTTTGCCTGTTGTTTTACTATGGCAGTGACAGAGATATCTACGTGTTTATGGGTTTGTAAGACCTTCACTGAATATCATCTTAATGACCATGGTAACCACTGGAAGCTGAGGGAAAAACAATTTTTAAGTGTAAATAAAAAGCTTATGGAATAACACAGTAGAGTGAGATTTCATCTGATCTAGACCTTTGAATTTTTTAATGCATTAATAAATATGAAATGTGAGATTATTAGGATCTTTTGTTTCCATTTGCTACCTAGACAAGTTCACCTAGCTCCTTTTTCTACCTATTTGCGTAGTCAATATATTGTTATTAATGTACGTGTTTTGAAACTAGTTTTTCATACCAGCTGTTAAAACTCTAGGTAGATATAAAGATGACAATTACCAGGAAGAATATGTTGCATGTTTGAAAATCTCAATTGATAGGGATTATTAATGAACTTTTGAACAGTTGCCAAACAATATTATCTCAGTGAGGTTTATGGATTTATTGCACATACAGGATGCTTTGCTTGGGAAAATTCAATAGATCTTGATGAAAGTTCCTGAATCCTTAATTAGTGGAGTACTTTACGGAGGCTTTTTGGCTGAAGGTGTGTATAGAAGAGAAAACTGCAATAAACTTCTCAGCAAACCATCATGAGCTTTATTGTACTTTTCAGACAAAAGCAGTGAAATAAAGGTCTTGGAAGGACTGGAACACCTCTTGCAATGCTTCTTCCCACCTTTCTCAAACTCCATTTGGTCTCTGCTGAGCAGTGTGCTGGAAGAAAAGCTTGGAGCTTTTCACAAATTTCTTCTTTTCCTGTCAGCCCCAGGTTTGTTCCACAATATCTATAGCTTTTAAATCCAGTCATAGGATGCTTGCTCACATTTTGACTTGACTGGTGTGGCTTGCTGGATATTACTTAATGCCAGATAAGCAGCCAGGGAAAAGTGCAATCCTTAGAGAAACTAATGTTTTTGGAAGGGAGTTAACACAGAGAAAAGTTTTGGTTAAGGTTAAGAAAGACGATGGTTGAGTTGTAAGAATAAATGATTGCATTGTTTTAGCTAGGAAAGCTTCTTCAAAGCTGCAAAAAAAATTGTATTTTAATGTTATGACTAGAATCAAGTGTCAGTTGCCAGCCTCTGATGGCCATGCTTAAAGTCAGTGCTATACACTGGGGAAGTTCAGCAGTGGCTTGCTTTCTGCATATTCCTGTGTGTAATAGACCTAGTTACACAAGGTGTCTGTCACAGTGATTTATACCTTGTACACTGCTTTCATGTTTATTATTGCTACAACCTCTTAAATGTGATGATTCTTTCATATAGATACAGTACAGAAAATTGAATTCATGTTTCAAAGCTTCATAATTCAAGCTACAGTGAAAATGAGTAAAATACATTTCATTAAATACTTCCCAAATAATTAATTACTCTGCAGGAGAAGGCTCAAGGCATCCTTTCTTATTCAGTCACCATTAAAAATCCTTTTAGATCTTTATTGAAAACTTCCAGCTGCTATCATCTAACTTTTTAAGAACTCTTCATACAACATGTATCAGTCTTGTGCGTTGAAAAAGAATCCCTTTTCAGACAGCTGAAACTGAGATAAAAAATGGTCAGATAAAACCTGGAAGAATGGAAAGAAAGCACAGAGAAAGAAGACTGCCTGATGTTTATCCAAAAAATCTGTACTCAGGAAAATGTAATGTCAGTGACATTAAGTAATTTTTAATGGATAAGAAATAGTCATGCTTATCACTTCTGATCATTTAAATAGGAGAAATAAATACTTCTAGTCTTCTAAAATGCTGTATCAGACTGCTTGACTTAACATTTCAAAGTGTGATAGAGTAAGACTAACACCAAAATATTGTATACTCCTACTGATTTAGAAATAGTGAGATGAAAAAAATCAGTAAATGCATGCTAAGTTAGAGAGGTCATCAAATTAACTATGCCATATATTTTTGGTCAATGTTTCAGTTCAAAATAAGACAACAGGTCATCAACCTAATCAAAAGTATGATACTTCACTTTCTAAAAAAAAAATTGATAACAAGATTTTTATTTTAATTAGATTTTTAATTTTTAATTTTAATTAGAATTTTAATTATTAATTTAAACCTCTTTGCAGTCAGAAGATCATGAGCTCATGTTGATTAGATTTAATGAACATTAAGCAAAACACATTTCAGTTCTATCAGTTCCTTGGAGGTCCTTGAAGTAGTAATTAAATATTTCATTCAACAAAACTAGGTGTGAAATGAGATGCAGCTTGCCTCATATGATTTTGTAGATCATTATTTGTATGTTCTCCTTCACTCTTACTTGAAAATTAGCCACACAATACAGATTTGAAACAGAAACCTTCTCCTAAACCTTGGTGTAATCTTGAGTACACGTTGCTGTTCAGGGTATAGATTTGCAGTAGAGGGAGTCACAGTGAGTATTACAGCATTTACAGAAGTGCAAAATGTCCCACAGCCTTGTAGTTTCTAATCTCTTTTTGATTAGAGATCCTTACACCATCCTTGAGAAAATAGGAATATGTGATGGGTATAACACTACTGTTAACAGAGTTGGTTTTCTTGTTTATTTTACTCCTTTGAGTAACAGATCCACATACACACACACACTCTGGGATAAACCTCCATGTATGGACAGACTGGAGAATGAGATGCTGGAGAGCAGTGCCTCAGACCTCTGGAGGTCCTGGTTGACAGAAAGTTGAACATGAGCCAGCAGTGCCCTGGCAGCCAGGAGGGCCAACCCTGTCCTGGGGGCATCAGGCACAGCATCACCAGCCAGGCAAGGGAGGGGATTGTCCTGCTCTGCTCTGCACTGGGGCAGCCTCACCTTGAGTGCTGGGGGCAGTTTTGGGCACCACAATATAAGACATTAAACTAGAGAGTGTCCAAAGGAGGGCAACAAAGATGGTGAAGGGCCTTGAGGGGAAGCCGTGTGAGGAGGGGCTGAGGGCACTTGGTCTGTTCAGCCTGGAGGAGACTGAGGGGAGACCTCACTGCAGCTACAACTTCCTCATGAGGGGAAGAGGAGGGGCAGGCAGTGATCCCTTCTCTGTGGTGACCAGTGACAGGACATGAGGGAATAGCCTGAAATTGTGTCAGGGGAGGTTTAGGTTGCATATCAGTAAAAGTTTCTTCACCCAGAGGGTAGCTGAGCACTGAAACAGGCTCTCCAGGGAAGTGGTCACAGCCCCAAGCCTGACTGAGTTCAAGAAGTGTTTGAATGCTCTTGCGTGTATAGTGTGACTCTTGGGTATGGTGCTGTGCAAGGCCAGGAGTTGTACTTGATGATCCTTGTTGGTCCCTTCCAACTCAGCATATTCTGTGATTCTGTGAATGTATGTATTGGGTCTGACTGAGATAGAGTTCATTTTTGCCTTAGCAGCCCTCTCAATGCTGTGCTTTGCCCTGGTAGCTGGAAGGGTGTTGATAACACACCAGTGTTTTGGTGGCTGCTGAGCAGTGCTCTCCCTCTAACATTCCTTCCCCCCATCAAGGGGCTGGGAGTGGGCAAGATCCTGAGAGGGAACACAACCAGGCCAGCTGATCCAAATTAACCAAAGGGATATTCCATACCATATGACATCAGCTCAGATATAAAGAAAAGGGAGAGAAAAGGAACAGGGTGGGGTATTCATTATTGTACAATGTTTGTTTTCCAGAGCAACAGCTCCGTGTGCGGAGGCCCTGCTTCCTGGGGTGTGTCTGAAAATTTCTCGCTGATAGGAAGTAGAGATTAATCTTTCTCCTTTCGCTTATGTGCGTGCAAACTTTTGCTTGTGTTTTCTTTTGCTTTAGTAAGCTGCCTTATCTCAACCTACTAGTTGTTTTCCATCTTATTCTCTCCCCTGTCCCACTGGGAAGGGGAGGGATAGAGTGGCTTCGTGGGCAAATGGCAGCCAGTTAAGGTCAAACCACTACACTATATGACAAAAATCTGACTGTATATAAATGTGAGGAGTACAACCTAACAGTCTCCCAAGAAGCTAACTGCTGCTGCTTTACGCTGATTGTACAACTACACCCTCATGGATGGAGGCATATTTCCAGACCCATATTCTTCCTTCTTCCCTCCTTTATATTATACTTCCTCCTTGTTTCTTCACTGTAGATACAACCTCCAATGAAGTCTCGAGCTTCACAAAGTTCTGTGCTAGACTGTGCTGCTGGTGGCAGCTGAAAATGCAGTCATGCCACAGCAGCAAGCCCACGACCTGTGCCTGCCATGCTTACAGGGCATCCTGGAGCAAGGCCAAAACAGATCAGCATGGGTGAGGACTTGCTGGCTGATGCACATTGTGGCTGGGAATTTCACATGGTAAGTCACCCACCCCAGGGAGTCCTTGCTGCATGGTAGAAGAGGCAGAGATCTGAGCTCTGAGTTCATCTCCTCTCCCACCCCAAGGCCTGCTTCAGCTGCAGGTGGAAGACTCCATCTGGCTCTGGCTCTACAACAACTTAAATAAATGTCAGTACGATTTCAATGAAGACATATAAGAGCAGGCTTTTTCTTCCTTTGTACTACATAATTCTGCCCTGTTACTCTGTGAAATATGGAAGCATGGGTCCCTGACTAATGAAGAGGAATTGCTACGCTTCTACAATTGCTTTAAATCATCACCATAATACTGCAGTGTTTGCCCATAGCAACCAGTTCTTTACAGTCACTTGGGTTTCTCTAGTTCTTTTTTGGCCTAGGAAATAAAAGCTAGTCTGAGATGTCTTAGACTCAGATAAAGGCAGGATTAGGTTCTGTGATATCTGCCCCAGACAGAGGTAGACACGGACAATTTATCTCTGCTCTGATTCTATTGATTTAATCTGAGATAGATATGAATAGTCATAGACCAATTGTTTTTCAAGTCTATTTATGCTAAGTTTCCTAATTTTATTTTCCATTGTGTCTTCAGGAAGACAATTTAAAATAAAAAGCTCAACCAGAATAAATCCTTTCAGTGGTCTTTGTAAGTATGTTGTCTTTCATTTGTTTTTGCTATTGGAAAGATGGATGGCTTGTTTTGACATGAGAAACGTGGATTTTGTACATACCAATAACTGTAAGAACTGGAAATTTAAATGAAGAGGCTAGTCTTTCCTACTGGATTAGGAAGAAATAGATATATAGCTCATATTTTTTCTCTATAGCAATCATTAAATGGCATCTGACTTTTTTCCATGGACTGTTTTAATAATCACATATTGAATTTGGTATGATATCTTGTGTTGTTTTTGGCAAGCCAAATTATTTTAATTATCTCTGTGAAAATGATTATATAATATATTAACTGGTTTGAGTGTTCTCAAAGGGAAACAAAACTAAACAGAAAGACCTCCACAGGACTGTTAAACCGATATAATAAACCTTTTTGAAAACAATATATATAATAATTTTTGGAAGGGTTTGCTTTCACATTTTCTCTAAATATATTTGCTATAATACAATTTACATGACTTTTAAATATTTTGGAATTAAATAAGTCAAGAAATTTGCATGTAACATAAAAGTGACAGAAATGAGCTCTGGTTTGCCATCACACCTTCCCTGCATATGTGTTTCAGTACCTCTTTTTAATTCCAGAGAGGCAGAATGCCTTTTAAATCCTCAGCCTTAACTCACCAAGATATGTAGTTGCTGGCTGCTATGTGAGTGCATCATACAAGGTTACGATGTTTCTGTTATAAGATAGCGTAAATCCATGGCAAATTTTAAAAAAAAAAAATATATATATATATATATAGTTGATGTTTAATGTTCCTTTAAACTCATAATATGGTGAATCTGTAATAAAGTGCAAAACCTAGGGGACATTTGTGGCATAAATTTACCTTAAGAGCTTAAGTTTGACTTTACATTTTCTTAGGCAAGTCTGAGTTCTGAGAAGTATGTTGACTGAACAGTGGTGCCTTCGCTGTTTTGCAAGTAAAATACTGAAAGGCTCATCTCTGTGTATTTGAATGTACATTTAAAATATTCAGAGCAGGTAAGTAATTTATTATACTTCTGCTGATCTCCCTTCACCAAGTATTCTCTGTGAAAGCATTTAGTGAAGCCCTAAAATGCTTAAACATAAATAACTAAGGATAAGTACAAATGATTTATCTAGGATAGCACATTTAAGGAATCAATACAGACCATTAGCTATTTTAATTAAAAATAGACAATAGATGGCTTTCAAGTAAAAAATTCAACAGCTTCACCTATCTCTCCAATCTGGTCCTGTCAGAAGTAGTATTTTCAAAATATGAACATTTGAAAATTCATTGGTTGACCCATGAAACACCAATAAATGTCTGTGCATCTTCAGAAGATAATCACAATTGTTAAATTTGGCTTTTTTCTTCCTTTCAGTACTCTTATCATATTTTTTTCTTGTTAAAGTTGTATTGATCTTCCACCACGCAACAATTTTCAATTACTTAGCATGCTGACAGGGCAGCACTTATCACAATGGATACAGACAATTAAGCAGTCAACATTGTGAGAGGGATACAATTTACACCATGTCACTTTTTATAGATAATGTTGTTGGTGAGGGGCATGTACCTTGAGGCAGAATTATTGAGTATTATTTAGGAATTTGCAAACTAGCAAAGTCACATGCTCATTTTGTCACTATTAGCAACTTATTAGTTCATCACTACTTCAAAGATGTTGTTTATTTAGCTCTTTGGGAGTTAAATACGTGTTTATCCACCACTGACCTGGAAACCTATAAGGTATGTTGGGTTCCTTCATACCAGAGATATTTATAACAATATTTTGCATATTGCCTAAACTTGGCCAAAGAAATGGAAGCACTAAAATCTTGTTATCACTTCCTTAAAATTTTCTAAGGGCTAGCAGCTTGTTAATGCCATTTCCATACTTCTCAGAGACTTTTGTAGTGTAAATAGGAAGTTTCATAAGCATTCACACACATGACCTAAAAACTAATCCAGAGTTACACAACTCAGTCAATTTTCTACCTCCAGCATTTCAACCACCTCTACCTTCCTTCTTTGAAGTTTTCCATGCCTCTTGCAATCTCTGGATAGATCATTAATTTGGAAAACAACAACAAGGAATACATGCTCAATAAAGTGCAGTTCATTCACTATCAACAATACTCCTGGAGTATCTCCAAGATTCATGAAGAGTAACATGCTGGGAAGTCTCAGAAGGTGACGGAGCCAGATTAGGTCTGCAAATTAGATATGTCAGCTTGGTTGATTTCCCTTCCCATTCCAAATACAGCCCAAATCTGGCAGTCTGCACTCCAGTTCTCTACAAGTCAGCATCTTTGGGGCCAGTCCTCTTCTGTCTGCCTTTGTTCCAAGCCCCAAGCTCCAAGTGTTCTTCTCTTGTTGTGGTGAGATATTGTGGTCCTCAAGAGGGAGGACAGGTGGAAATTGGCTCTGTGATCCTGAAGGCTGTGATGACTTTGTGCCCAAAAGCAGCTAAAAGTTGAGCTGTGCTGGGAGCAAGGTGCTGCAGCTACACTGGCTCTACAACTACATCTCACTTCTTCACTACAGGTCCCCTGGCCAAACTAGGACTGCTTTGAGAAGTGAAGCATTCAGATATCATGGAAAGGAGGACAACCCTCATGGCACCCTGTGGGGCCTAGGGAGGGTTCTCAAGACACCAGCAAGGTGTGGAGGGATCTGTTAAAGCTGTTAAGCATGGACTGTCCCTTTCCTGTGAGGAAAGAAAGAGCAGAGGCAACATGAATTTTTCACCCAGGACTGCAGACCACTTAGCATTAATTTTCAGATGACTGAAAACTGTGCTTTCTTTCTCTAAAACAGCAGTAGTTACCTTTAATATAGTACGTTTATAGTGAAAGCTCAGGTATTTACAGTTTGTGGCTCCTCTCCACCTGCAGTTTTTCAAATATATCTCAACAGAAATACACGCTTACCACCATGGCTAAGTCACTGGGGAATTCCTGTTTTTTCCTATTGAATATATGCCAGTGTGTTGAAAGCAATATTGACTTGATGTGCAAGGAGGGGCTGCCTGAAGGGTGTGGCCGTGGTAGCCTGGAAATTAGGACGCTTGGTTCAAAGCAGAAAGTTTGGGATACTGGTTGCTATTCCCATATTTATTGTTAGGGGGGTTATATATGTCCAGAACCAAGCTCATATCTAAGCTTTATTCAGGTTTGCTTCAGACTTCTACATTCTGCCTACATCCCAGTTTAGAAATATTCTTCAAAATTATGTGTTTCCTTTAATCCTGGGTATAGCCAAACTGTCTGCCAAAGGGAGCTTTTGGCATTTGCTGGTGTCCAGGAGACAGCCTGTGTGTGCTGCTGCAAGAGAAGGCAAAGGATGAGAAGCAAGGATATGAAAAAAGATCCCCTTTTTCATTTCACACAAAGAATTGGAGGGGAAAACATACTATTTCCTCTGTGCTCAGAGAAATTCTGTGAAGACTCGGAGCCAGACTGGCTATTCCATAAACTTTTTCTAGTAGACTAATTTAACTTCTTTTCAGTAGTCCTGGATCTATTAACTTAAAAATGACCTGTTGTGACTAGGAGATGAGAGGAGTATGGGAAATACTCACCTGAGCCACCACATCAGAAGTTTCTTTTCACACGGCAGCTTTTATGTTTGGTTGGCACCAGAATCTTTTCTAAAACAGCTATTACCACCTACCTACAGACACTGACTTACAAAGAGATAAGCATTACCATGCCTCAAAATCCATGCCTTTAGGTGAGGGAAGAAAGCTTATGGTACAGTAGAGAGGATAGGCCAACAGGGAATTGAATTCACTGCTTTTGTGCATTATGTCTAACATATAACCATGATTGAGTGGTACAGCGGATTGAATAGGAGATTGTTTTGACAATGACTTCCAGGTTCACACTTCCACTTATTGAATAACCTTTCGTCAACAAAGCAGCATGCTAAGATGGTGCCAGTATTATTTCAACATCGTTCATCACTTGCTTATGTTCTTTTAACAGTAAAAAATCTGTTCTCTCTTCAATTCCTATTGCATACAATGCTAAGCAGAGTGCTCTTTACAGCTCTTCATCTTAAAAATGCCTCTAGACCTTGCTGGACAGAGCTACCTTATTGTAGAAATAAGTCTAAACATTTACTACTTTTGTAAGTCAATATGTACAACTCTAGAAGCTACAGCCTGACAAAGGACAGAATATTTTCATCCCCCACAATGGGAAAGAACCGTCTAGACACAATCCTGTGCAATGTGCTCTAGGATGACCCTAATTAAGTAGGGAGGTTGGGACAGATGACCCACTGTGGTGCCTTCTAACCTTACCCATTCTGTGATTCTGTGATTTTATAAAAAAAGGAAACTAAGTGTGGAGAAGCTATTAGTCCAGTTATTGTGGGGCCAGGCATTGACAAAGCAAGGGCTCTAAAGCAACAGCTGCTGTGCCTACAAAAATATTGGCAGGCAAAAAAGGAAAAGAAGCAGCAAAGTAATGGAAACATCTTCTCTGGTGACATAAAAGAGGAATGTGTTAAAGTGGGCAAAGTAAGATATTTCAGTACACATCCACTCAATTAGTCTTGGGACCACTTATTTTAAGGACCTTTATTGAAATCTCTGAAGAAACAAGGATGAAAATAATTGAAGCCTAGACCTCCACAGACCATCTCATTCAAGAATGTTAATGGCTGATGAACAATTTACCAATTCATTTGTTTATAGTCTCTTTCTTCCATCTAATGGTCAGCCAAACTACTCAAAAATTCCATTAGGTTTCATAATTACTATTTATTGACTACCTTGGATCCTTTGTTTCCAGCCTCTTCTGTCTCTTGAGGAACTGATCTTCAAAATGTCTCTTTTTGTATTCTGTGTTGCTCCAATCCATCATCAAGGAGTTGAATTAGTGCACTACATCATAAAGTTGCTTTTCTATTACGCACTAATGTAACTAGCTGGCAACAGCACATAGAGAACTCCACAGTTTTATATCTAATGTTTGGCTTCAGCATTCAAGTATTTAAAGTTGGTTTTTTTAAGGTTTAATCAATAGTCATAGTGAAAGCAATAGAACTCTGGTGGAAAAATCTATTTTCAGCACAGAAAAAACATGGGCCTTTTGGAGTGGGTCCAGAGGAGGGCCATGAAGATACTCAAAGGGATGGAACATCTCTCCTATAAGGAGCGACAGAGAGTTGGAGTTGTTCAGCCTGATGAGATGTCTCCACGGAAACTTTATTGCAGCCTTCCAGTATCTAACAGGGTCTTACAAGAAAGATGAAGGCAGATTTTGTTCTTCACAAATAATGGAGTAGTCTGCTTTGAATCTGCACTGAATTTTTACAATACAGGTAAATGCTGAAAATCAACCAGTGTACAAGAGTTTAGCCAAAGAAAGGCAGTAATCAGGTGAGGCTGACCCACATTAGTGGTATCAAGGGAGAGGAGGATCCTTGGTAGTTCTGAGGCAGAGCAGAGCACACAAGTGAGTTAAAAATCCATCATCTTGCCAGCCAGCATGGAATTCATAGCCATGAACTTCCTAAGCTTTGCAGTGAGAATGTGTCTTCTTCATGCCGAGTCGCACTGAATTTGTGTAAATTAGTATTTAAGGGAATTTATTTAGTCAGTTAATTAATTAGTTAGTTTTATATAAATATAGTAAGCCTTTCCACTTATTTTTTGGAATAAAGGTGAAATTAAAACATTGTCCACCTTCAGTAAACAAGAGGTATATGGTATCCATCTAGATATTGTGCCACAGACATACTTGACACTATGGAATTTTTAAAAGAATACTCAACATTCTGGCTGAGATGTCTACATTCCCCAAGGATCACTTGTAAAACAAGACATTTGTAACTTAATGAGATTGACCCATAGCACTTTTTATTAAATAAATCAGTATAACAAAGAACTTGAGGATTGCCAAGAACAATAGGTCCACCCATGTGGTGGTTGTGTCCAGCTCGTATCAGCTCTTAGTCTTTTATGTGTGAATATTGTCTGTTAACATTTTGCTATTATATATTCTGTAGTTTGTAATTGCAGATATAAAGAAACAAAGCTCTAAGTAGACCCACATTTAAATTGCAAGTTTCATTTAAATCCACTATTTATTATTCTCCTCCTCAACCAGCTGTAGATAACCATGAAGATAAGAATTAACAACTTAAATACAAATGTAAATGGTATCGATAGTATGCGTAAGTTCCAAGTGAGACTGTGAATTAATTCTCTTCATGGGGAAAATACCTAAATAACTTATGCCAAGTTATTAAGTCTTCCTGTCCCTTGTGGTGTAGTTTCCATAACTCATGGAGTTCATTAAAGGGTTCGCATGAATATAGATCATCCATGGAAAGTAATTAATCCTGTTACCTGTTTGGTAACCTGTGTGCTCTACCTCATTAAATATGCCATATAAATATACATATTAATATTAATATTCCAGGAAGAATGCTTATGGGAAAGCTAAAATTTTTTATTTTCTTTTTATATTTTACTGGAGCCTTTTGATAGGGTTTTTTTTTCCTTCTTCTTCTTTTTCTTTTTTTTTTAATATGAAACTATATGCTTAGTGTCAGGACATAATTATGGTAGCAAAATCAGGCATTAATAATAGCTCATTACATAGCAAGGCTAGTCATACTCCATTGAACTCTGAGAGAGATTTGCCATTGATTTCAGTGAAAGCAAGGTCAAGCCCACTGAGTTTCAAGATAATTGCAGTAAAGTATCCATTAGATAATAAAGGAGATTATTAATAATTGGACACCAAGAGGCTTTCATTTATCATTAGATTAATATTTTAAATTGTCTTGAATGCAAGCAATACTCAAGAAACAAAGCATTGCAGCTTGTCTGCATAGAAGTGTGTTGTTAGGTAATTAACCCATCTGAACCTGAATTAATGTTACGTTATACCAGTAATTCTAAAACAACTTAAAGCCATAGGTAATATTTTTTCAGAATTGTCAGGAATTTTGCATAAGTAAAATATATGCTATATTTTTATGCAATACACATTCATGAGGAGAGGAAGCTAATATATCATTTTGGATAAGGAATAATCTCAAACAATTTTTAGGCTTCATTGAGAAAATCCTGCATTTATCCAGGAATTATAAATTCATTAGTATTTTGTGCTGAATGGATGAGGAAGGACTTCAGCTTCAAGGAAGTAAGATAATGGGTTAATAAGCTCTATAAAAAAAGAACCTTAAATAGGGGTTACTCCCCATGCTTGAGGGAAAGAGATACACAAAATGGCTGCTTAAAAGACTCCTTAAAGATTACAAAGATTAACTCCCACAAGCTTCCCATGAGAAGGGGGATGGCTCCAGCCCTCAACACCCCTCATGCCTCTGCTGGCTCTCTGCTTCTCTAGAAATCTGGCACAGCCTCCTCCTGAGCAGCACTCACTCTGTAAATCACAGAATCACAGAACAAGCTGAGTTGGAAGGGACAAACGAGGATCATCAAGTCCGTCTCCTGGCCTTGCACAGAACCATCCCCAAGAGTCACACCATACACCCAAGAGCATTGTCCAAGTGCTTCTTGAACTCTGTCAGGCTTGGGGCTGTGACCACTTCCCTGGGGATTCTGTTCCAGTGCCCAAACACCCTCTGGGTGAAGAACCCTTTCCTGATATCCAACCTAAACCTCCCCTGACACAGGCCATTCCCTTGGATCCTGTCACTGGTCACCACAGAGAAGAGATCAGTGCCTGCCCCTCCTCTTCCCCTCACAAGGAAGTTGTAACTGCAGTGAGGTCTCCCCTCAGTCTTCTCCAGGCTGAACAGACCAAGTGCCCCCAGCCGCTCCTCACACGGCTTCCCCTCAAGGCCCTGCACTGTCTTTGTTGCCCTCCTTTGGACACTCTCTAACAGTTTAATGTCTTTCTAACATTACGGTGCCCAAAATTGCACACAGGACTCAAGGTGAATGCCTTGTGGAGGAAAAGAGGGACAGGTTGTCTTGCACTGAGAGGAGCTAGGAAAAAGAAAAGCATTTCCACGTGGCTCTCCACACTCATGAGATGGGTCCTGCCTGGGATGAGAATTCATTCACTGAGACTTAATTGAACAAGACTGAGAGAACAGTAGCAGAAGAGAATAGTAGCAGAAGAAACCAAAGACATGGCAAAATAGGAGCTTAACCAACATGGTTTCTAACATCCTGCTCTCCAAAACAGAACCTCCTTCAGCAGAGGGCAAGACTGATAGAATTTTAATCTGATTATTTTTCTCTTCTTTTAAGATAAATGTTCACAGGTCATAAGATTACAAAGAAAACCAACAAAACGAAAACTAAAACCAACCAACCAACCAAATCAACATAAAACAAGTCCTGTATGTTGCATTCTTTTAATTTTTCCTTGACAATCCCAATAAATTTTATGGAAATGACACATAGAAGCAAGCTCCTTGAGTCTCTTTTTTCCTTTTTTTTTTTTTCCTGACACTCAATCTACAGTGAGCTTGCTGTGTTAAGTTTTTTTATTATTATTTTAAAATGGGAAAGAAGTAATTTCATTTAACTGTTTTATATTATACTATATATCGGTAATTCTAAATATAATTAGAATCCTTGAGGGGTTTTTTTCAAATACATGCATTGCAATATCAAGCATCTGTAAAACCACATAGTACTGAAAAACTTTGTTACAGAAATTTTTATGGTAGCTTCACATCGATGTTTGGATGAACTTGCATTTCATTCTCCCTTTAGACACATGAAAAAACTTATCTTTGGGTTGTGTCCTCAAAAACTACAGTAAATAATTGTGTGTATTTGTGTCCTTGTCTGTATTTAAATGTATGCCATTTTGAATGCAAGTATGTTAAAAATATGCTCTCCTCATGACAGATCATCTGAGAATTAACCAAGCCAAAGCCATGTGGACAATATTGTTATTTACTGTACTCAAATATTTTTCTTAGCAGTTATTCAGCTCATGACTCTTTAGGTGCATCATTGCCAAGGATTGGTTCCCATCAGTGTCCTTTGATTGCTTTATGAAATGGGCATAAGGATTGCATGGATGAGAGGAGAAGTGTTCTAGGTGGGAAAAAACATCAAAGGCAAGAACAAATTTTATATCTTTTGATGTCGTTCAGCTTCAGGTAAGAGAACATTACAGCTTGCAGGAGTGCTAATTAAAAATTATAGCTATTTCGTTAACTTGACATACCTTTCAAATAGCTTACAAAACTTGCCATTCCTTACAAGAGGCAGTTCTCAAGTCCATGGACATGTATGATTTATAATTCTTCCTTCTTTTGCCGTCCAGATGTACAAGTAGTGATCTTCAAGTGCTAGAATCAAAAGATGGAGCTGTACATACTAATTCTGAGGGCATGGCAATTCACACTAGCAAAGTGTCTTTTCCTGCCACTTTTAGGGGAGAATTGATTAACCTAATTAAGGCATTGACATTGTTTTCCTTATAATTGTTTCTAATAAACAATGTAATTTCTATCATAGGACAAAGCTGACACTTACTAATATTACCTCATTGGAGAATGCAGCTCTGTCTTGTTAGTCTTTCCTCGAGTCACAGTACTCTCAAACGCACCTCAAACTTTCTCTAATGCTCTGAAGTAGATATTGTTGCAGGGAGTGATGATACATTCCATATCATATAGAAATCAGTAAATTGTTTTTCTTTTGTTTCAGTAACATTGGTTATTTCATTACTAATAACCCATATGGCCTAGAACAGATTAACAGGTAAAAGCTGTGAAGTGCCTATGAAAGATCATTTTGGCTCTGAGAAAGGTTTTCCAAAGTGCGTGAAGTGCAAAAGGACATGCACAAAAGTAATTCCTCTGCAAAAACTATTTGATGCCAGCTTTCCATTTCAGCTATTGTGAGACAGTTAGAAAAAATAAATGTCTTTGTGACACCATGGCATATTTCTCTATGATGAAGGCTTGGACCTTTGAGAGCAGTATCAAAACACTGAATGTCTTTGCACTCAAAGAGGAGTGTAGGATTTTCCTTGACGCTTTGGGGGAGACTTTGCTGCTTTGAGCATGCTGTTCATATACATGATTTTCAGGGAGATAGTTTTTTGTTGGACAGCTTTGGAGTAATGCCATTGCTCGATTGGTTTTTGTTGTGATGGTTCATACAAATATAAGTCAACAAAGGGGTTATTTTGACATGTGGGTGTTCTTAACTTGATACCTATTGTTAGCTCCTATTGTATTTCCCTGGTTATTGTCTAATGATCTAGGGCTAAATACCATATCCTTCATTTTCATTTCTTACTTTCATGGAATCATAGAATGGTTTGGGTTAGAAAGGACCTTAAAGATCCTCTAGTTCCAATCCCCCTGGCATGTGCAGGGACACCTTCCACTAGACCAGGTTGCTCACTAGACCATCCAAGCCCTGGATTTGAACGCTTCCAGGGATGGGGCATCCAGCTTCTCTGGGCAGCCTGCTCCAGGGCCTCACCACCCTTACAGAAACAATATGTTCCCAATTGCTAATCTAAATCTGCCCTCTTTATGTGTGCAACATGGCAAATCTTCATGTGAAAGCACCAAACCTCCAGAGACAGCAGGCCTGCTTAGGGCAGTGTTGTCTCTCTGCATCCATCCTCGCCACCACTTCTGGTGCTGAATTTTGGTTCAGCCCCAGTAGGCCTCTGAACTTTATCTTGATGGAGCTTGATCCTCTCCACTGTCTGTTAGGGAACTCTACTAATACTGCAAGTTCAAATTTGAGAGCACAGAAGGAGCATTGCTCCTCTGTCAGAAATCAGAAATCTCCATCTTTCCCCATTTTGGAACTATTCAGCCAGCACTTGTTCAAGCCTCTCAGCTTCCTTTCATTATGTGGTTCAGGATATCTGCAAAGTTTCTGCAAAGACCTTGCCTCTTATTCACGAGGGATCTATTTGAGGCTTATCACTTGGAAATTTCTGAAATATCAAGTTATTCTGAACCATACTGTGCTGCCTCAAGAAAATTGCTTTACATATATTAAGTATATCAGACTAAGCAAAAGCACTTTACTTCAAAATCTGTTTATATCCAAATGCCATCTGCTGCTGGGTGTGTTTTTTTACGAAATAAATGATGTGTGACAAAGGTCATATGTACTGCTCTATTGATATTTCAGCATGACACCCAATTTTGAAAAGGAAACTCATGCAGAAACTATTTGTTTTTCTACAGAGATGGTGTAAAGTTTAAATGCTCTGTCATAAAACAAAAGACAGCTCCTGTACCTTGGAATCAGCACATTCAAAAATTTTAAGATAGCTGCATGCCAGTGTTACAGCACTGGAAGTTATTGATATTGGGAACCTACAGAGAACACAGGAAGAACAAAGCAGTATTTAAATTGCATGGTGCTAGTGATCAGTACTCCTTTTACAGCTAATTTCTTTGATCTTTTTATTATACTTTTAGACACCCAAGTAGTAGGTAAGAATTCCTACGATTCATGATTACATCAAAATACCCCTTTGCAATGGAGGTTATGTCATTCTTTCTAGTAGCACAAGAGAATGACATTCTGAGAATGTCCTAATGTAAAATGTGAACTTTAGTACTGCAATGTAAACAACTTGGAAAAAGTCTCAGGAAAAAATCCCTGTTCCACATATTTCTCTCTGACATGATGTGTTGCCATCTTCTGGGCAGAACATACTCGCTGAAAGGAAGGAGAGAGCATGAGTGGAGGGATCCGGAGCAGAGAGCACTGGAGTGGATTGAGGGCATGCCCCAGAAAGGAGGCAAGCATGACTATGAATCCCTGCAGTTCAGAGACATAAGCTCTCTCCCACCGAGCTATCACATGGCAGAGTGACAAAGGTAGCAGGAAGGCTGCTTTACAGGATAGCAAGGCTGCCATGGTGACTGCAGCCAGGCTTGCTCGGGAGAGGGACACAAGGAAGCTGCCGGTCCACTGCTTTCGGGGAAAGAGCACTTACCTGCTTGGATCCACAGCCAGATAAAGTGTAAAGGCTGATTTCAAGTTGTTCAAAATTTAGAACAATTGGTGCTCGTGCAGGTGCTAAAATGTCAAATACTGAGAAAGTTACAAAGTCATGAAACTCCTTAATTAGGAACAGCAGAAGAAGATTTTTGAAGACTGCATTTTTTTAGGCTTCTAAACCATTGGCTTTAATCTCTTCACAGAAACCCTCGTGGAACACTTACAAATAGACCAGGAAACATCTGTCAGCTAACAGTGGCACAACTTAGATCCTTTAAGAGACAATTTTCAAATGCTTGGAGCTCAGGTTTTTCATTTTAACAAAGTGAAATATGTACAGTGTGAGGGTATTAAGATGAGGAAAATCTGTACGGTTTAGAGTAGCTAAGGACATCTTCACAACACAGTTGTGCCAAATAGTGCCTATTTTATGTTGAATCTTTTTAGGTATGTAATCCCATTGTAAGTATATAAACATTCTACTCCTGCCTCTGTAAACACTGAGTTGTGGTGACAAATGTTCAGGGGTACAGACTGCATTGTATTCTTACTCTCATGCATATACTTTAATAAACTATTCAGCCTGAGGTATTAATGTGATAGCTTTAAGCCAGGAACTTCCAGATTAATTCTTTTGAAGTAGTGCCTGGTAATTCTTCAAGTTAGACAATCCATGATTTTTACTCTCACCTTCTTTAATAATTAAACAGATACTGTCATCAGCAGCTTGTTCTGAGTGCATGCTACTTCTAGTAATTGATCGAAAAATAACAGGGTAGAAATGCCTGTAGCCAGATAAATATATATGTATTTCCATGGTAAGGATATTGCATCTTCAAATTTTTAAAACTTCACTCTGCTCAGAGAAAGTGCCCACGTAATCAATAATACCAGTGATGCTACATGTTAAAGGAGAGAGATGCATCTTGTTCTGTCTGAATGAATGTTTTTGTCTCTTCTTGCTTTATAGCTTTCCTTAGTCCTAAAAAAGCAAGTCCCTGTAGGACTGAGAAAAGCAGGGGTGTTATAGAAAGGAGAAGGTTTTGTCATTCTTCTCAGCGCAGTACCCAAGGCAAAGACATCAGCAGCAAACAAGAAAATGCTGCAAAACTATGATGAACTGTCGATCTTTTAGGTGAATTCACACTGGATGTGCAAAAGGAAAAGCTATTCTGAGTACTAAATTCTTATGAACCCTTTAGGATTATAGCCTGAAGATTTCATATAGAAAATTTTAAGTACCTCACCTTCACTTAAAAAAAAAATAAATCTGGTTTTATCTTGGAAATCAATCTTGGTGGAAGTAATACCCTAGTGTCTCATCTTAAGCTTGTAATATTCATTGTTTGTGTTCTCTGGATTCTCAAATACAGAGAGGAAGAACTAGAGTTGCAAACATTACAAAAGAGTGATAACTTCAGCTGTCATTTTGCACCATCTGTGCACCTCGGTGCTGCACATCTCAATGAATTGCTTAATCTTTCAGCAATTTGCTGGTTTTGTCAAGAAAAGCATTCTGTCTTTGCAAGCAAAGCAGAACTTAAGCGGCGCTTTCATTTTCCCATAACCATACCTGCATTACAACGGTCCCTGCCTCCAGGGTACTATTCTGCTAGGATGTGGAGGTGCTCTTGATTTTTTTCAATGGAGTTAGTCTGAGATGCCATCCAGATCCCAGGCCTTGGCACCACACAAAAGCCAACCGAACAGCTCTTCTGTGGGGTTGCAATTAGTTTACAGTGCTATTGCAGGAAATCCTAAAACAACATAGAAACATTTGTACTGTTATTATTAAGTCTTCTCAATTCCTTCTCAGAACACTGTCAATCTCTTTTTATATCTTTGCATTTGTATTGTGTTTGCATGGTGAGGTTTTGGTAAAAGTGGTCTGCAGGGATGGATGCTGTGAGAAGCTGCCAGAAGCTTCTCCCATGTCCAACAGAGCTGGTGCCAGCCAGATCCAAGACTGACCCACTGCTGGCCAAGGCTGAGACCATCAGAGGTGGTAGCACCTCTGGGATAACAGATTTAAGAAGGGGAAAATGTTACTTTGCAGAAACAAATTGTAGCCAGAGAAGAGTGGGAGAAACAGTTCTGCAGACACCAAGGTCAGTGAAGAAAGAGAGGGAGGATGTGCTCCAGGCACTGGAGCAACGATTACCCTGCAGCCTGTGGTGGATACCATGGTGAGGCAGCTGTTCCTCTGCAACCCATGGAAGTCCATGGGGGAGCAGAGATCCACCTGCAGCCCCTGAAGGAGCCCACACTAAACCAGGTGGAAGCCCAAAGAAGGCTGTGATCACATGGTAAGACTGTGGTAGAATAGGCTCCTAGCAGAATCTGTGGCATCATGGAGAGAGGAGCCCACACTGAAGCAGGATTTTTGGTAGGATTGGTGGCCCCACAGGAGAAACATGCTGGAACAGCCTGTCCTTGAAGGACAGCACCTTGCAGAAGGGACTCACAATGGAGCAGTTTGTGAAGAACTGCAGCTTGTGGGAAGGACTCACACTGAATAAATTAGTGGAGGATGATTTGCTATGGGAGGGACCCCATTCTAGAGCAGAGGAAGAGTGTGAGGAGTTCTGCCCCTGAGGAGGAAGGAGCATCAGCAACATGTGATGAAGTGACGGCAGCCCCATTCCCCATTCCCCTCTGCCTCTCGGGTGGTAGCGGGAGAGACACTGAGAGTGAAGTTGACCCCGGGAAGAAGGGAGTGGTTAGTGGTGGGTGTTTTTGAGATTTGGGTTTATTTTTCATTACTCTAATCTGATTTAATTGGTAATGAACAAAACTAATTTCCCCAAGTCAAATCTGTTTTGCCCATGACAGCAACTGAATGATGTAACTGATGCTGAGTGATCTCTCCCTGTCCTTATCTTGACCCATGAGCCTTTTCTCTCCCCTGTCCAGCTGAGGAGAAAAGGGAGAGGATGGCTTTGGTGGGCACCTGGTGGCCAGCCAGGGTCAACCCACCAATCAGTAAAACAAAATAATTCTCTACTTAGCTAATGGGGTTTGTTTTGCCTTTTTCTTGGAGGAAGTGCCTTTTCACCACAATCATAACGCACAATTCCAGACATCCTGAACACTGTGTCCAGTCCACTATACTGGAAACTTCTTCTTCCTGCTTGAGTTCCCTACACCCTACAAGTGTCTTTAATTTTTTTCTCTTGTTGAAAAGTAAAACTGTTCTCCAAATCCTTACACAAATGGAGAGCAATTTAAACAGTTACTAATACTAGCTATCCCATAACTGGAAGAAATACTAACCTCAGGGAAAATAAGTCTGTCTTGTTTAAATGCTGGAAGGAGTTCTCTGCTTTTGTGCTTGCAGAAGTAGACACAACAAGAATGAAGAATCACATTTCAAACACAATCCCAGGCTCGTCTTTTTTTACCTGTTTCATCTTTTGCACATTTTCAGTGCTACAGAGAGAGAAAGAAAACTCAACTCATTGCTAAAGTGATGCAGAACTTACTTGAGAAATGTATCTTCCTTCTAGAAAAAAACTTTTCAATTTAAATATTCATTTCTTTCAGCATCTTTGTCTTGAGGGATTTCTTACATAGATTGTACAGAAATGAAAACTGAAAATCTGCATTTAGATAGAAATATGAGGAAAGGCCTTCTTTACAAACTAAGCAGTATTGGTTTTTTCTGCCTTACAGTAAGACATGAAATAATTTTTCTCTTCCATTCCTTAAATAATGACACTAAAGCAGGACTTCATGGTCCCCTAAACACTGAGGGTGAAGATGTTGTAATAACTCTAATTTTGTATGATGAACCAGACTTCCTGCATCAGATGCCCAAAAAGATGTATCTTTCTGTTTACTATAAAAATCTGGTTTTCATTCAAGTATGATGACCACATTAGAGGTCAACAGAAAAAAATAGGAGAGCTGAGGAGTAACATTTCTATTATATTCCTGCACAAGGTCTTGCTGCAGTCCATGTATTGAGAAAGAAAGGTTAGAAGTGACTGATGAATTTTTAATATGTTTTCCTAGATTTCAGTGGCTGTCATTTGTTCTCAGTCAATAATTCACATGGTTGCAGAAAGCAACCCAATTGATTTTAGTGCAGCAGTACTTGGGCAAAAGGACTGTAAAATGCTTCATAACATTTTACACATGCTGGGACAAATTCTGCCCCAGCTCACATCCAGGTAATATTACTGATTTCACAAAGGCTGGATGAGACCCAGAGGAATGACGGTGGACACAAGCTATGTACAATCTGTATGAGATGATCCCCAGTGTCCCACTCACTCATGGAATACCAGCTGCAAGGAGAGAGGGGAAGAACAAGATTTGAGAGCAAGTGAAATTCTTATGCCCAAAATTATGCCATGCACTCTGTTGGAAAAATACTGATACACATGAAAGGAATAGGACTTTCCCATTAAGATAAACAGTGCATTTACCACAGCCTTCTGTTTTTCTCCACAAATAACAGTCTTTGCTTAGAGAACAAATTAATGAAAATCACTGCTGTAGCACCAAGTATGTCAGTAAGCTACAACAAAATGTCATTAATGTGGCCAGCATGGTTCAAACCAAATCTACCAGACAGTAAAATAACAGGCAGATTTAATGAGGTGAATTCACAGCCAGGAAGTTTCCAGGAACCAAGCATGACTCGATTGTTATTATGATTTCCAGAGAAAACAAGTCAGTCATGTAATTGTACTTTCAGCTAATAATGGCATGTGCAAAACAGCTTCCTCAGAGCTGTGTTTGCAAGCATTATGCTTATGATAAGGGCACATTTGAAGCAGGTGGTTCCCAAAAGGCCTTTGTTATAGAAAATTAAAGTTGAGGATCCCAATTTACTTTGTTTTATGAAAAATATACAGAAAGCTTGATGTTTAACATCTTTTTATGTAAATGAAATTTGTGATCTAAAAGATAGAAGATAAAGCAGCTTGCTTGGTGAGCAATGCTTGGCGTGATGCACCATGGTAGGTAACGATGTCTCTGAAAGACCCAGTGTTCTGAATGCATCATTAACAACCTGCAGGTGTTTAAAGCTCCATTGTAGTCCTGCTCTTCAGGTGAAAAAAAACCAATTTCATCATCTCCTGAAGAAATACAACCTTACAGAGCCAATATGAGTGACCAGACCAAAACCTCTAAAAACACATTGACATGAACCTGTGATCTTAGAAGACCTTACAAAAATCATGGAGTACACAAGATTTGTAATGATCTTTGGTTTTTTAATGAACATTATTGCAAGTTTAGAAGAAAGGGAGGTTGATCATTGCATTTCTGTCTCTCTCCCCATTTTGGGAAACAAACTTGGAAGTAGCCAAAGTTCAATTTATCTACCTTATAGCACCATTCCTGCATGGATCTACTGTGTTAACTGAATATTTTCTTTAAAATTATTGAGTCAAGACATTCGCCATTCATTCCAAAAGTACCGTCACATGAAGGTAAAAATAGTTGTAATGAACTTCAGTAAGCTTAAAAGCATTGCAAAACTGCAGATTATTTTTACACTCTATTATTTATTTATCCTCATCACCATATTGATTGCAGCAGTATGGTGAAAGCTCTGGGGTACCTGAGCTGAGAGGAACACATGAACAATGAAATAGAAGCATGATAAGGCTTCTTAATAGATTGATTGTACTTACAGGTTGTAATTAATCTATTGAATCTGATGATTTCATAGGTAAAAAAAATTTCAAAGGCATTTAAATGCTCACCTGAGTGTATTATGATTTAAGACATTTAAACCCTGGATGTCTGATTACACTAGTTAGTAGATAATAGGCATGATAGTCACAAGTTTTCCAGCAAGTTCTTTCTTTTAAGGTCTCATGATTTATAGACAAGATAGAGTGGTATGATTGGAGGATAAGAAAAATGTTGGTAATCAAAGTATTGAAGGATTTCTTGATTGTGCTTATGGCCTATTACAGTACTTGTCAGGATGTTCATATCAGGCTGCACTGCATCACTGGATATAAGCCATTCTACCTCTCTGAATCACACCTTCGCAATAAATGTGTTTCAACACTCTCCAAAGTAAAGCTCTTACAGATGTTAGAGGAGAAGGCTCTATCAACATGCTCTGGAGCTAAGAGAAACCAGATTTAACTGGTAGTGTAAGCTACAGGGTATAGAAACACCAAGAAGAAAAGTGACTTTTTTTTTAATAATAAAATCTGCTCTAAATGATATTTATATGCTTCTTGTGAAGTGAAGGGTCTGAGGAAACCAATGCAAGAGACATGCCTCTCATTATTCCACCTCCATTTATTTTAAGTTGCCTGCTTCCTCTCCAATGCATGCTTCAAGCTGCAGTATTGGGCTCTAAATCCTTCTAAATCCTTTAAGAGACTAAAGGATATGGGACTTATAAAAGTAATGTCACTCTGCTGAACTTTGCCTTCCTAAAATGTTCTTCCTCCCTCCAGAAGCATGTAGTTCACAGCAGTGAAGCACTACATTAAACCTAGTTGACAACCTGGCCAAGCCAAGCTATAATAGACAGTTTCCTGCAGCGTATCTTCCCAGGCATTAAAGGAAAGGAATAACCAATATTAAAAAAAAAAAAAAAAAAAAAAAAAAAAAAAAAGCCAGCAAAGGATTTTAATGCTGCACTTCTAATACTCTTCCTGAGCTAACAATAAAAGTTCTATGATCTATGATACGATATATGTATTGGATCCTGGACCTACACAGATATGTCCATGTGCACACACAAAAAAGAAATCACATAATCACAGAACCATTGAGTTTTGAAGGGACATCTTGAGACCAGCTTGTTCACTCCCCCAGCTTCAGTAGGCTCAGCTAGAGTAGGTGACCCAGGGCCATTTCCAGCTGAGTTTTGAATCTCTCAATAGATCCATAACCTCTCTGGGGAACTTGATCCAGTATTCAAGCACCTTTACAGTAAAAATATATTTTGGCATGTTCAGACAGAACGTGCTGTATTTCAATTTGTGCTCATTGTCTCTCGTTCCTGCAGTGAAAACCACTAAGAGCTCAGCTCTGCCTTCTTCAGTCCCCACATCAGGTATTTATACTCATTGACATTCCCTCTGAGCCTCCTCTTCTCCAGACTGAGCAGTCCCAACTCTTTTGGTCTCTCCTCATGTGTCAGATGCTCCAAGCCTTTCATTATCTCTGTGGCCCTGAGCTAGACTGACTTGTATATCCATGTCTCCCTTGTGCTGGGGAATCTGGAACTGGACACAGCATTCCAGGTGCTCCTCACTAGAGCCAAATAAGGGGGAAGGATCACTTCCTTTGACCTGCTAGAAATGATCCCCCTTCTGCTGCCCAGGATGCTGCTTGCCACCATTGTCACAAGGATGCATTGCAGCCTCATGGGCAACTGGCTGTCCACCAGGATCCCAGGTCGTTCCCAGCAAAGCTGCTTCAGCCACAGCCCTATTATACACTATTTAAGGATTAAACTCTATAAAAAAAACCTGTAAATGGTTCCATTTCTTCTGTCTGAGCAGGTTATTTTCTGCAACAGGAGACAGATGCTTTAATTGACTCCTATTAAGACAGATAAAGAAGTTTTTGCTGTCAGCTAAAGAATGAAGAATTTTTAATTCTTCAAGATTATGTCATTTGTGATATTATATCACAGGCTATAGAGTTCTGCTATTACTTAACCTATTAATAATATGTCTTTTGATTTACTTAGAGCCACAATTGCTCACTAGGGCTTGAAGATATCTAAACTGGAAAATGAGCCTTTCAGTCACTCAGTCTTGGCTCTAGATGAGAAATTAGTTTGAAGCTTGTTCTCTGAGAACATCTTTCTCATTCCCCAGAGGTTCATTTATAAGAACCAAGAGCATTAGTGCCCAGTGTGAAACTGTCTAGATGGGTTTCAGCAAAAAATCAAACCACTCTGTGCTCCCAAAGTATTCTATTCAGTACAGGGTTGGGGCTTTTTAAGTAGTGTTTTTGCAGGAAAGATAAATGAAGGGTAGGTCAGCAGAGTACCACCCCCCTCTGTTAGCACTGATCTCTTGTTCTCATGTCCCAGCACAGAAAACCAGTCGAGTGTGATGTCAATTTCTGGCTCCTCTGGCCCATGCACAACATGCAAGGAGCCAGCTGTGCCAGAACAAGGCAGTCAATATCCTAGTTTATTTGAAGTGTCCTGCCCCATAACATTTGAGTACAGGTGGGAGGGGGTATCCATAACACAAATGTGCAAAAGCACACAGCCCCTATGAGGGCAGCAGTTACACTTAATCC
This sequence comes from Monarcha castaneiventris obscurior, assembly GCA_026261815.1. Classification (NCBI taxonomy): domain Eukaryota; kingdom Metazoa; phylum Chordata; class Aves; order Passeriformes; family Monarchidae; genus Monarcha; species Monarcha castaneiventris. Next base: position 5,526,642 of record JAMPIT010000624.1, on the reverse strand, counting down.
AGAGGATAGGATTAGGGAGCCACTCTTTTCCTGGGCTGTGTGCTATATGGGGCTTGACGGAAGCAAGCAGAGGGACTGCACACCCACAATTTCCTTGCAAGATGGAGTTATAACCACTGTGAAGGAATGATAAGGTATTGTGTGGACACTGGAAAATAGCATCTAGCTTGTTGTGAAGACTAAAATGTACTAATCACAGTCTGACTGCATCTTGAAGAAGAGGTATCTCTGAGCTACTCAGGGGCAATTCGTTCAGTCAGTTTTGTGGAAGTGAATCCAGGCAATAGTTTTTCTAAAGATGACATAACTGTGTGGAGGGAAACACATCTTTGCAAAGATTCTTTCAGTGCGAAGGACCACGATGCTGTACTCAGGGGTTGACCTGAGGGCTCAGCCATGCCTGCTGATACCATTGGGGCACCTTGTGTTAACCAAGCTGCCAGGAACACGGCTCACAACCAGGACGGAGGAGGACAAGGTGTCAGACTCCCCTGTATGCCTGGAAGGGGAGTCTTTTCAGTTTCTGGCTTAGAGAATTAGGTCTGAAAAGCACATCAAGTCACTGTTCATAGCACCTTGGAGAGCCAAGCAGACTGCTTTCTACATATTTTCCTTGTCTAGTTTATTAAAGCTCCTGATTTAATGAGATCTTTTTAGGTTCCAAGCCCTTAATAATCCAGGGCTCTTGCACAGCCATCTTTTTAAATTTCCCCCACAAAGAGTTTATTCACTGACAGCTTTAAGCCAACTCATAGGTGAGCATTGCTCTCTAGGTGGTTGTCTGTTTTGTAAGCTGACACATAAATGAACGCCTCTCTGTCTATGTGTATATATCAGATTGCTCTTGACAGAACATGTTATTCTGAAGTTCTTTAGTAAATACCATAGGCACCAGCTGTTCACTACATTCACTACACCCTTGTCTTAAGGATTAACTTATTGTTAAATGAGTGTTGCAAATAACCACTTCAGAGCTTTGGGGACATTTCATTTGTTCTGCCACATACACCAGCATGGCAATATTCATGCATGAGACAGATGTTTACCCATTATAGTTTACACAGACAGAGCTTCTGACTTCTGCAGTTTGAGAATAAAATACACTCATGGGAGAAGAACAAGTTTTGATATTTTCTCTCCCCTCACCTCTGTAAGCCCTTTGGAAAGGTAGTTTTGAATTGTGAAATGCTCACTGAAGCCTTCGTTTTGAGGCAATTAAGACTATTCCTAAGCCAAGTGAAAAGGATTGCTGAAAGGCACACACCCAGGATACTCACAAAGACAGTAAATTCTTGTTTGAAAGCAGTTTGGAAAAGAAATACACATTTTCAAGACAGCAAGGACATTGTGGTGTGATAGGAAAGAACTTCATGTGATCTCCAGAAGTTGAAGTATCTCAAGAGTGTTCAAAATACTTGCTTTGAAAAAAGTTTGAAAATGGAAGAATGGTGCTTTTATCCCAAATTCTTAGAAAACCTCTTGATGTTTAAGTAAATACATAAATACATGAGGAGGACACAGGCAAAAACTAATATATGAAACATGCCATATACATGCTATAAGGTTTCTTTGGCCCCCTCAAAAAAAGAAAAAAAAAGGAGGAAAAGGAAGAGGAAGAGAAAGGGGAAGAGGAAATTAAAAAGAAAAAAGAAGACACCACAATTTTCTTACATTTTAGGTTTCAAATAATCAAAGGCATTCAGAGTTTTGGTATGAGGATCTTGACAAGTATCATTTACCTAAATACCCAGTGAGGATTACGGGTGAATTTTCCCCAAATTCCTGTTCACAGTACAGGGTATTTGTAAACCAAATCACCTGAATTAATTATCCTTTCTCAGCTTGAGGAGTATAAATGAGAAGTTAATAGGGTTACTCCTTGAGAAAGTCTCTTCTCTCACCACTTCAGACTGCAGAATTGGATTCTGAGAACTAAGTCTCATTAAGTGACAACCCCTGCATAAAATCTTGTCATCCCCTGCTATAAAATGAAATCCCTTGAATTTTCAAATGTGTTAAAGTGTATTTTGTGTGCATAGGCTTGGACTGATGGTGTTTTGAACACAGAGTCACTGGTCCTGCATGTGGCCATTTTGAATTCATGACACATTTCTGACTCTCGGTCTTTCCATTCAGAAAATTGGAGTAAGGAAAGCAATCTTCCCATGTAAAATGCTTTGGCATTTGAAATGGAAATAGATGAACTAACAACTAGCAACATATAATGGTAATATTAGTAACATACAATTTAATTAAAATTAAAACTAATGAACATCTACTGTAGCTTTTCTCAGCAGTAAACTTTTGCCTAACATAGAAATACAGACACTAGTTGCATTTAGAAAAGGAAGATATTCAGATCACTCCATTAATTCCATCTTAACAAAATTGAACTTTTTTTAAAAATTAAAATGTGCCAGTTTTCAGTGTCTACACCAAACTATGTGGTAAATGGGTAGTTAAATTCATCCAGTAGAATCCTAACACTAATGAAAGCAGGTTGAATTTTGACACTGACATAAAACCAGATCATCTTTCTTTATTAATCAGGAAGATCCTTTCTGTCGCTTGTATGATTTATAAGTATCATTGAAGGAGTAACATTTGGTCATTTTGACATTTAAATGTCATATAGAAACAGAAATATAATGAAACTTTAAAACTGAGTGAAAAAAGCAATAGCACACTAACTTATTAAACCTTTCTTCTTTATGAAAATGTGAAAACTTTTTGTTAGTGTTTCTTTAAATCCATTTAAAAGATTAAACTACTCATTTAAATCAATTTAAGATCCCTGTTCCACAGTATCTGCCTCTTCAGAGTGGTAAATCTTCCCAAAATGTGTAAAAAAGACAGGGAATTATTAATTAGACCAAGCCTGAAACCCTAGTTACTATAAAGGGAAAACCTAAATAGCAAAATTTCCATTGCCCAATGCTTCCAATCTTCTGTAGGTTTTTTAAAACTTTAGTGTTATTTTACAGATGGGTTTGGAAAAAAAACTAAATAAAGAATCAGAATTCATTTTTTCATACTGTAACACAATATATGGAAACCCAAATAAAATTATAATTCCAATTGCTACTTCTTCGAAAGGGATGCATTTGTGATTAAATTATCATGCAGTGATCTAATAAGTTTCATTTAATTTCAAATCTTAAAACTATTTTTCATCAGAGATTTTTAATTTTTACCAAGGAATAACAATGATGAAGGGAACTATAAGAATGTGAGAGTGACATTTCTCTGTCACCCATTTACAGTGGCTTTCAAATTTGGAGGGCTAGCAATTTGAAATATCTTTGATCACAGTATAACATAGTTTTAAAAAATGGGAAAAACACAGCTCTAAACTTTCTGCAAAATTATGCCAGGCCCAAAGGGCAAAAACTGTCACCATAAATATCAGATATCTTGTATTCCACTATTTCATTTCCCTCTGCCATAATTTGGCCCAGTTCTGCCAGGAAGCATTTTCATTTTCCTTTCAAATTTTTACACTGTCAAAAGAATTGTTAGTATCATCTAATGCTTTTGTTTAACTGAAAATAACATTCTACAGTTGTAGGATAAATGAATATATACAAATACATTAAATGTAACTATTAGAAGCTTGAAGTAAACTGACATCTTTGCCTGAAAAATACTCTTTTAACAGAGCAGACGTTTTTCTCTCATTCAGTGTTTCCTGAATGATACTGGACCTTCAATTTCATTGATGACTTTTCCCATTTTTGATTGGCCCTAAATTTATTTTCCAACTCATTTTTTGCCAAAGAAACAGAGTGGGCTGACAGTTTTAGGATGCTGTCAACACAGATTCACTGAGCCGGCCAATATAAATCTTGCTGAGATTACTTGTGCCAGGTACACTGCTGCATCAACATTAAGCACTTCAGACTGGAAAAAGGCTCTGGAACCAGCCAGACACACAACCCCCTGCCCAGTGCTTGTGACAGCTCTTGGGGCCCAAGTGACACAGGAGAAATGAAGTTCCCACACAATCCGTAAAACACGGTGGAAAAGCCTCAGCCTTGCTCTCATCACACAAACCCTGAAGTGTCCTTTAAGAAGGTTGTTTTCTCCCTTGCTATTATTCTTCTCCATGAATTCTTGTTAGCCAATTTTACATTCACCCTGCAGTGGTTTAGCATGATCTTCTTTCCTCTGATAAAAAGGGATTCATTTTTTTGTTACTGCAAAGCAACAATTATTGGTTTTAGGAGGTTGCACACATAGAAATTCACTTTCTGAAAAGCTTAAGGGGAAAAATAGGCTCCCTATGACCAAAAGCCTGCTACTTTTACAGGACTGCAATGCCATGCATTCCTCTGCTTTAGAAAAGCCAAACTAATGTTGAAATTGTGATTTTAGAGAAATAGTCTCTAAAAGACAAGTCTGTAAGTTTTACCATTCCTCTGGTAGTAATTTTTTTTATTATGCACAAAGCAGCTTTAATGCTGGAAGAATACAGAAGAAACTCTGGGGCTATAGCTCAAAGGTCAGGAACCTCTGGAGATGTGTCATTAGAGTGCCTCTTATTCAGCAGCCCAGTAGTTAGCTGGGTTTTTTCTGGCTGAGTGGAGGAGGCACACAGCTGGCTGCTTCCAGTAAGGCAGTCCACACCCAAGGACCTCAGACAGAAATGCAGCCTCTTAACTAGCTCATGAATAATAGGAAATCTCTTCATTCCTTCATGCTGCACCTAACCTTTTAGTACCTTAGACTTGACGCCGGCCCCCACTCACCCTCCCACCCCCTGTCAAGCAGCACCTGTGTGTACAATAGTTCTTCTTACAGCTCCTTAGGATGTTCTGAAGGTGAATGTCTATTTGGATGTTCACACCATGAAGTAACTTTTTGGCTGCTTTCAGCTTACCCTTAAGACATGTCTGTTCCAAATTTGTTTAGAGGGTCCTTCTTAAGACAAACTTTACTTCTTTTCCAAGGCTAATGCTTTCTAAAACATTTCCATCTTTCTTTCCACATGGTCTGTGCAGTGCCATGGCTTTTCAGTTCTCCACAGCAGACTCTACTAGGAGGGTTTATGCTCAAAGTCCTCTCCTATCGTGTTTTGCAGCTGTGGAGAACTTGCCCTCACAGAGTCAGCATTTTCCCTGTAACTGTTGCTGCCATCAGAAAAGTTTTTAATTTTTTACACAAAAAGTTACCTGATACATGCAACTCCCTGGAGAGTGGTGGGGCTTTTTTTACCTTTCTACATGCTCATCTCATGTAGACAAGAACTTCCAGTGACCTGGAGATTGGTGGTTTAATGTTCTTTAGGAGATTCATTATGTGCTAAAGACATAGCACTTGGGTTATTTTTCTTTTAGCTGAACATGCTTTGAATTCAGTGGATTTGGAAACCAAAGCAAGCAAAAAGCCCCAAAAACAACAACAACCCACAAAACCAACCAACCAAACAAAACCCCCCAGATTAAAAAACAAATAAAAACAAATAAAAACAAAACAAAACCCCCCCCCCAAAAAAAACCCCAGGGTATTCAGGCATGTTGTACAGTGACCAGTGTGACTGAGGCACAGTCACAGCTCACTTGCAGAGTTACTAAGGATGTAGTATCACCCCCACTCAAAGCAGACAAGAACCTCTTTGCAATAGCAGTTCTGCAGGAGATAGTTCTGAAAGCAGGACAGATAAAATAAAGGGATTAAATTTACATAAAGGAAAAATTGCTGCCTTAGTAAATGAGCCACTGAGATTGTTTGTAAATATCCAGATAGGTTTTAGATTGCAGAGTGCAGCAGCTCCATTTCATCTTTGAAAAACCATCCTACTCATTTTGTAGCACTATCAGTAATGAACAATGCTTGGTAAAATCAAACAAGCTGGGAAATGATTTGGTATTGATAGCATGAGATAGGGCAGTATCCAAACATACTTTCACAGATTGTAAATTTCTCTGATCTGCCTGCAGAATCAAAAAGCTGAATGGACTTCAAATACCCTAAACATTTTAGCTAATCATTTAACAGATTTCTTACAATTTTAATGAAAAACGTAATTTACTACAATTACAGTTTAATTACTTCACCCTCAGCATACTCTCTTATGTGATAACTATCAGATCTAATTATTTACTTTCCATTTGAATTTAATAAAAAAGGAATTGGGACAATGTAATTACTAGCTATAGTGGAGTAACACAGCTTAATTTTTATCATGCATCTACTGGGGCACTGCTAGTTTAAATTGGGGAAATTTGTGCTTTGGAAGAAACCCAGAAATTTTAGTTGAAATAAGACCCATTCAAATGCCACTACATTTTCTCTTGAAAGCTTCAATGAGCAGATCCAAATCTCCATATAAACCAATGAACATGTGTATTGTGGTTGGAAGGCAGTGCAGGGCACTGTTCATGACCTGAAAATGAAGCTGACTAAGCTGTTACAGACCTGTAACAAAAATTTGAATCACAACCTCTGGAAAACAATCTGGTACCCTCAAATTTCTCAGTCATACAGTGTTTTGATACTACTGTTGGTCAAGAAATTTGTTTCAGACCTGCTTTTACTATTGGCACTCCTCAAACTGATATTTTCACTACAATATTAAAAATTTAATAGTAAAGTTTAAACTACTGGAATTTGCATTTTTTTTTGATGGTGTATTCTCTCAAGGCCCTGACATTTCCTCTGGCCCCTGGCTCAGGAAGCACAGGATGGTTCAATCTCTGATCTAGCAGGACCAGATATTCTGCATGTCATGTGGTTGTGGAAGCACCAGCAGAGATACAGTCTCCAACAGCAAAGCCACCTGAATTCCATATTTCTGGAGACAAGGCAGCAACAAAGATGCAAATTAATGATGAAATTGCTAGAAAATAAATATTTTCAAATAAAGCCTAGGAAGATGGCAGAAATAATATTAAGGCAAAAATGACAGCATGAACTGTTCCATTTCATGAAAGTCTTGTTCTGATAGAAAATATCAAAAGAAAGTCTCATCATTTTCTAATCTCCTTTTTGTGCCCTGCAGAAATATCAGCATTTCCTATTGAAGAGAAAAATCTAGTTTTCACTCTGCAGTAGTCATCAGTAAGTTTGGAAAAGGATTTTATTTGCAGCATAAGTCTTAACATTGATGATATCCCTAACTCGAAGGGCCAAAGGACTGTGGAATTGGTTTGGGGATTTTTTCCTTTTCTTCAGAACAGTAATTTCATATTCTTAAACTCATTTGATGCTTCTGAAGACTGAGATGTTTGAGTTGTCTTTGCTTACAAGCGCATTCCCATTTTTTTCTCTTGCTTTTGTTGCCTTCCCAGCGTGACCCATCATATTGGATTTGCATGGCAAGGTTTTGGTAGCAGGGGTGGCAATCAGGGTGACTTCTCTGAGAAGCTGCTGGAGGCTTCCCCCATATCCAACAGAGCCAATGCCAACCAGCTCCAGGATGGACCCACTGGCTGGCCGAGGCAAAGCCTATCATCAGCAGTGATAGTGCCTTTGGAATAACAGATTTAAGAAGGGGGGGAAAGTTATTGTGCAGAAACAAATTGCAGCCAGAGGAGAGAGGAGTGAGAACATGTGAGAGGAACAGTCCTGCAGATGCCCAGGTCCGGTCAGCAGCAGTGGGCCGGGGGGGTGGTGATGCTTCAGGCACCAAAGCAGAGATTCCTCTGCAGCCCATGGGGAAGACTGTGGTGAGGCAGCTGTTCCTCTGCTGCCCATGGAGGAGCAGAGATCCACCTGCTGCCTTTGGAGGACTCCACACCAGAGCAGGTGGATGCCCAAAGGAAGCTGTAACCTTGTGAGAAACCCACACTGGAGCAGGCTCTGAGCAGGAGCTGTGGACTTGTGGATAGAGGAGCCCACACTGGAGCAGCCTGTTCCTGACAGACTGCATCCCATGGAACGGACTCACATTGGAGCAGTTCAGGAAAAACTGAAATGTGGAAAGGACCCATACTGGATAAGTTCATGGGGGATAATCTCCCGGGGGAGAGACCCCATGCTGGAGCAAGGGAAGAGTGTGATGAGTCCTCCCTCCCTCCCTCTGAGAAGGAAGGAGCAGGAAAGACAACATGTGGTGACCTGACTGCAGCTCTCATTCCCCGTCCCCCTGTACTGCTGAGAGAGAGGAGGTAGAGAGAACTAGGAATAAAGCCTGAAAGGAGGATGGGGCAAGGGGGGAGGTGTTTTCATTACCCTGCTCTGATTTGACTGGTAATAAATTAAACTAATTTCCACAAGCTGAATCTGTTTTGCAGGTGAGGGTAGCTGCTGAGTGATCTCTCCCTGTTCTTATCTCTAGCCAGGAGCCATTCGTTAACATTTTTCTCTCCCCCGTCCAGCCGACAAGGGGAGTGATAGAGCAGTTTTGGTGGGCACTTGTCACCCAGAAAAGGTCAAGACACCACACCCATCCCATGCAGCTTCATGCCATCTTTGCAAAGATGTCTCCCACGGTTGAGTGAAATTTGTAGATTTGTAAAAATCAGGCTCGTGGCTATTTCAGAAGGAATGCCTCTTCCTCTCCATTGTGCAGTAAAATACCTTTGCATTCTTTAATGGTCTCTGCAACATTATTTAATCAGTCCATTATCCAGAAAATAATGTCACTTCAGTCATCTTTCTCAAATATTCTAAGTGTGGCTGAATACCAGTAGGATGAAAAAGCTGCATGAGTCTTAAATCTCTGTATTACTACCTATTTGTCATCCTTTTTATTTTCTTTTCTTTTGAGTTTAAACCATTGCTCTCTGTACTCTTAATCGAACAACAAACAAGTATGACATACTTGGCCTCAGTTTCAATTGAAAAATTTTCACTTCACATTGGCTTTTCTACACAGAAATGAAATGGGTCATCTGGTCTTTAATAAAACTGCCTGCAGATCGTCAATCTGTTAAGTTTAAGATTAATCAACACTTATTTACTTCAAACAAGAGTAGAAGCTGGATTTTTAAAAGCACTCAGCAGCAGTTCTCTCTTTGTCCTCATTGAAGTCTATTGGCTTCTGCTGATGAATTCTATGAGCTGAAAAAGCCATTTAAGAAATCCCAGTCTATGCCTTACAGACAAGATTAATGGTTAAAGAGCACATTCATATGATAACCTGGGTCATTTCAATATCCAGAACTCTGAAGCTTATAGCAATTTCCTTTCCATACACAAGTGTTGATATCCTCTCAAAAAACGCTTTCAGAATATTTCCCAAATTTCTCCATAAACTGCAGAATTCGGTGAAATAAGACAGCATGAACTCTTCTGTTACCCAATAAAAAATATTTTGAGAGTTCTGCAGTTTTGATACTTCAACAATTTATTTTTCTGTATTTGTTACTGAGAGAAGCAAAATGTCTGCAGAAGAGAAATTAAACCATTCTGATAACTCTTATCATAGGATATGGCTCAAAACTTTCAATCTTTCATAGCATTATCTTTAAAATTTTAAAATAAAAGTATCTTTGAAATCAAGAAACAGAAGATAGAAGAAATTAACACATTTTATGTATTTAACACATTTTATATATTTAATTTTGTCTCTTAAAATCACATCTTTCCTTTTACCTTTAGGTAAGCATACCATTGGCCAGTCTCCAGAAATTGAAATTATTTAGGTCTCTAAGGAGTCCTGAGAGTAGTTTAAACAACAGGACATTTTGTACCTGTCTGAATGAGTACCATCTGGATGGACATATCCAAGATTTTTTCTCACAAACTGAAAAAGTTGTTTGTTAAAAAAAAAAATCATCATAGAATGGCTTGGCTTGGAAGGCACCAAAAAGAGCATCCAGTGCCACTACACTCCCCACCCCCTACCCCTTGCCATGGGCAGGGATTTCACCCACTAGATCAGGTTGATCAGGGCCCCATCTAACCTGGCCTTGAACACTTCCATGGATGAGGCATCCACAGTTTCTCTGGGCAACCCATTCCAGGAACTCACCGTGCTCACAGTAAATTTCTTCCTAGCATCTAGTCTATATCTCTCCTCTTTTAGTTCAAAATCATTCCTCCTTTTGCTATCACTGTCTGCCCATGCAAAAATCACTCTCCCCAGTATAAGTGACCTGAGGTCTTTGTCTTGGTTCAAAACCACAGAATTTTAAATTTTAGAAGAATAAATACCATTAAAATTTGTACGAAAATAGTGTAAATATGGTATCACACAATTTCCAGGACATCTCTAATCACTTATGCTATTGGCTTTCCATCATTCTTCTCATCTCTACCTAAGAAAATATTAGAAGTTGCACACTATGAGTTTTCATAAGATAGCAACATTCTGTTCTAATTTTAGAACCCATCTCTTCCTTCATTCACAGCCATAAATATAACAGATGTGATTCTCTGCTAGGTGGAGATGCACTGGACTTCATCACTGCCATTGCCAAGGTTGTTTTCCAGGTAACAACAGCATTCAGGTCCATCTCAGGTTCACTAGCGAGGCTGCCAGAGAATGTTGTTCAGAAATTGCACTGAATTCCCTGGGGTTACCAGGGTGAAAAGGCAATCTGGTCCAGTGCCACTGGGCCCTTCATTAACCTCCATCAATTTTAACATTTACACCTGCCATTACTTTCCTGCTGATAGAGTCTTGGCAATGCTGGCACTTCCAGAGCATTCCTGCCAGCTGGGTTTTCCTGACAGCATTCATTAGCAGGTAATTTGCCAGTTACTCTGAAGGACCATGTTGTGTTCTGTGGTTTGAAGATCTCCAGCACACACCTGTTGCAGCTAATTGAATTCTAGCAATCCTCACTATAGTTACTTTCATTAAAGGATGCTTGCAGCCTTTTAAAGGAACAATTAAAACACATCCTTTTCCACTTGCAGATTAAAAACTCTGGCAGCTTTTTATCCAGCTATGCCCAGTCGCAGATACTAGAGTCACACAGGCCTGTCTTGCTGCGAGTCTTTCAGTAGGTTTTCTTTTTACTTTGTTTAACTTTTGCTTACTTTGTTTTGCAGCCACTGTTCATTGTGTAAGATCAAGCTTCAGAAATATGGAATTCCAGTTTTTCAGTATGAGTGTTGAATGTTTATGTCCTTTATGTGCAGTGCAGACTGGATTCTAAGCAATATTTTGGAGCACTTTTATTTGAGAACACCACAGCTTTGAAAACAAAAGAAATTTTAGTAGTGCCTTTGGTTGATGTCTATTCAGTGATGATACAAATTAGGCTAAACTTTGAATATTATTTTCATGCCTTTTTATACTTTTGTCACATTGGTAGAAATCCCTGTGTCAGATTTTTTGCAGTCATTCCATAGGTCACTCCCTAGTACTACATGGGTCCACTGTGATTCACTGAATACAGATTGTGGAATTTTTTATTTAACATAGCTCAACCATAAGCCAGGCAAATCTTGCAAATCCAAATGCACTGCTGGACATGGGAATACCCAGCCCTTTCTGATTTTTGAAGCCATTTAAGTGCATCTGCGTCACTGCCCTTCGTATTTAAGAAAATATTTCAGTACCTATTTATAAAGCTCCTAATGCCGAAAGCAGTTGAAGTTCTCCCACTGACTCCAGAGAAGGAGATTGCAGCCTCAGTGGACACCTGATGCATCATCATTTCTGATGTAATTCTCCTTTTTCCCTTTCCTTTTTTCATCATTACAAAGCTAAAGAAGTGGGTTTGTGTGTGCAAGTTAGGTTAATGCAATCATTATTGTAAGATGATTTTTAGAATCTGTTTTCCTATCCCTTTATGTAATAGTTCCTATTCTCCATGTTGTTTTGTTTTGTTTTGTTTTTTTTGGGTTTTTTTAACTGTGGTAATGATACAGGCAGTGCAAAAAAAGTTATAATAAGACAGAATTAGAAAAACTTCTGTGCTGCTCTCCAGTACTGTGATAGTCCAGTCGGAGTTTTCTACCAAAGAGAAAATGTTTGCACTTGTCAACCAAGCCTGAGGAGAAACACTAAGGGTTATATAGAAAAGATCCCAAAACTACTGTGGAAAGCCATACCTAGTAATTTCTCGGTCTTGTTATGAAGGCAAATAATTTTTTTCATTTTGAAGTTTTGATAGCAGGGAACAGTGAAGATGGCATGTGAGAGCAATGATTTCCTTAGCACCTTATTGCCCCATATGGGGTTTTATACCTATTGATGTTTCTTTAAGCACTTAGGACAGCTGTGTCCAGCTGCATGGAGTAATTAAACCACCCTTTTACTGCCTGATGCCTGCTCCAGTAGGAGACTCCAAGGCACAAATGGCTTGGGAAGGGAAAATCAAAAGTTTCCTTGCACTCCACTCCCCTCCACATCCTTACATGTCAGGGCATGCCTACATTTATGTGCATCAAGTGTCTCCCCTCACCTCAAGGGCAAGTTGGGTGGGGCTTTGAGCAACCTGGTCCAGTGGAAGGTGTCTCTTCCCATGGCAGGGGGGTTGGAACGAGATGACCTTTAATGTCCCTTCCAACCCAAACCTGTCTATAATTCTATGGTCTCTCCTACTGAGTGGTTTGGGTGAGTAGCTTGAGCCTCTCACTCCCAACAAACCTGGCCACTGTTTCCCATGTGCTGGTGAGTAATAGTTTAATACATTTATGGCTCCTTGCTGTCCCGTGTGTTTTAATGGTTACACATTTTCCAGCTGTCATTTCCACTCTCCCAAACTCACTCCCAGGTTTGGAACAGGAATTAATTGCAATCCTCATGTTAGGAGGGTAACAGTGCCTGCCAGATTCATTCAAATTCTACTGCTTCCACCCAAAAAGCTGCTTCCAACAGCCTCAAAAGAACAAAATGAGGAAGCTCGGCTCTTAGAAACTCCATCGCCTTCTCACCTACTGCTATAAACAAACATCAAGCTAGAGTATGGTGCCAGAATTGAGAATTGTACCATTCTATCATAGCTGAATAAATTCAGTTTGTGCTAGGGATATAAAAACCTTGGGGAAAATGGAGAAAAGAAGAAGTCAGAAATTTTAAAAAAAAATTTAAAAGCAAGACAACTTTGGCTGCAATGGAATAAAAATTGAAAATAAGTAAAAATTAAACTCTTCCTTTGATAAGGAAGCCTGAGCTAAGGAAATAATTTCTCTGACATGCCATCTTTGCTGTTCCCTCTTGTCAAAACTTCAAAATTAAAAAAATTATTTCCCTTCATAAGGAGCCAGAGAAATTACATTTTAGATTTTATTCCAATTATAACTCAAAATAATAGGCATGTCAGGCAAGGAGCTGCTTCAAGTTCTATTTTACATCCTTGCGTTTCTATTCACTCCTTTCCTTCACCTATGATCTCTGATTGCAGAGCACTCGTGAAGGGACGTAGGGGCACATATCTTGGACAGTTCATTTTGAGTCCCAGGGAAACAATAATTTCTGTACTCGAAGAGGTGAGTGAAATACCAATTTCTGTTACAAAGAGCACCAGAAATTCAGGGACAGCTGCTTCTGAGAAGTTCTGGTAATATCATGAAGTAAAGATTACTCAGTCTCCACACAAAAATTTCAATTGGACTGAGTGACTTGTGAAAGATTCAGGACAGTAATACAATCCTTTACAAATTTGTCCCTGAAAAAACTCTATTTCCTTTTTTTTTTTTTTTTCCAGTTTATGAAGACATTCAGAAAAGTTTGTCTCACTTTTTTAGGTTTTAGTGCTGAGGCAACTGCTCTATTTTCCCTGTTCTCAGGTTTTCAGTCCTTTTGCCCCCTTCTTTTGCATTATGTTAATAGCTGCCTTGGGTTGGCACAGACAGGTTTTGGCAGCGGGGGGCTACAGGGTGGCTTTTGTGAGAAGCTGCCAGAAGCTTCCCCCATGTCCAACAGAGCCAATGCCAGCTGGCTCCAGGGTGAAGGGAGGAGCTGGAGAAGGTTTCCTGGAAGGACTTGTGACCCTGTGGGGGACCCACACTGGAGAAGCCTCTTCTTGAAGGACTGCACGTCATGGAAAAGTGACCCACACTGGAGCAGTTTGTGCAAAACTGTCTCCCATGGGAGGGACCCCATGGTTGAGCAGGGCAAGGACTCCTCTCCCTGAGCAGCAGCAGGAGCAACCTGTGATGAACTGACCATAACCCCCATTCCCCATCTCCCTGAACTGCTGGGGGAGAAAGGTAGAGCCTGGGAAGGAAGGAGGGGTGGGGGAAAGTTGTTTTTAAGATTTATTTTACTTCTCATTATCCTGCTCTGATTTGTTTAGTAATAAATTCAATTAGTATCCCCAATCTGAGTCTGTTTTGCCCATGTTTGTATTTAATGAGTGATGTCTCCCAGTTCTTATCTCAACTCAGAAACCTGTTGTAATATTGTCTCTCCCCTGTCCACTTGGGGAGGGCTGTGATAGAGCAGTTTTGGTGGATTCCTGACATCCAGCCAGGATCAAACCACACAGTAGTGTGACCCTTCTGTGAGGTTTCCCTCTTTCTTACCAGACAGAAAGAAACATTAGCCTGCTTTAGACCTTGAGTGGCCACTGTTGGTTAAGGAAGCAGGATTTCCCTTGCTGGTTGGGGCAGGACCTGGTACAGACCCACGGGGGTGGAAGGAAGCAAAACCCCTGAGATTATGCTGTTCCTAGGCCAGTGGAGGGGGAGGTCTTCCCGCTTCTTAAACTGTATTTTCCCACCATGGAAGGGAAATACATAAAATGGACGTATGCACACTATACCAGCATTTGTCCAGATGTTAAAAGAGTTCACCAGCATTTCTTTTTCTTTTGAATACCAGACAAGTAGATCATGCTCCAGGGTTTATTTTTTTTCTCTTTACGTCTAGACTTCACTCCGTGTTTGCATTTTCACCACCACACTCAGGATTTCACAGTTATATGTGACTAAGCCTTTCTCTGTGAACTACTAAATCACCTGATCTCCATGGCAACTTGTCTTATGGGACTGTCAATTAACTGACCTCTGGGTTTATGCAGAACTGGCGTGTATTATATTTCTTTCCTAGAAAAAGCAGTATCTCCCATGCCATCCTTTTGCCAGAAAAGGTTGCAAACCCTTCCACTTAATCTACCACACAGTCTCTCCAATAGGTTCATCTGGAGAAAAATTAAGTAAGCCACAAAAACTAAGCCACAGTACTGGCAAAATTTTCTTGCTCAGGAATCAAGGAAAAACCCCATACTTTATTTTGTAATGCAACTCACTGTGTTCTTAGCAAGGGACCGATCCAGACCTAGTTACCAGTTACCTGCACCCTGTAGGTGTATTTTCCAAATTAAATGCTATGGCCCTTCTATGAGGTAGGCTCCAACAGAGAAAACAATGAGCCTCAGAGTTTCATTAAACAGTGTGTGGCTAAACACTGCTTTTTCTTCTTCAGCCCATAATGTGAGGCAGCTGTCTGGTGGAGAGAGAAGAAGAAACTGGATGAAAAGTTGCCAGACTCTTTGCTTCTACTCTAGCCACTCCTAAAGTATAGCTTTAATAGACAAATCAAACAGTGAGTTCGAACCCAAGCTTGTATTTGTCTTTTGTTTTAAATATAGTGTTATGCCAAGACAGTTCATAAACCTTTTATTTTTTGTAAAAAAAGCCCCATATATAAAACCCATGAACACGGAAACATTTCTAATACTTATCTTTTCCTGAACTATCTTGATGCCATTTCTTCTCTAGTTGTTTTTCACAAGCTCTCAGATTTGTCTTTTCTTGACTGGGAAGTAAATCTCAGACCCACATTTGAATCAGATCTGGAAATGCTGTGGGTGTTCGAATTAGTGTGAAAATAACTGTTCAGATTCTGAAAATAGTCCAAAGAGCACATATCTGTGGACATTTAACATTGTAAAATCCATTATTCCAGGACATTTCATCATTGATTAAAAGTCCTTTTAATTGTGTCAGCTGAGCTTGGCTATTTGCTATCACTGCCTGCATTTTCAATGGCAGCATATAGATGCAAAAGAATTATCTTTAATTAAAATTGTGTTTGCTTCTTCTGATTTAAAATACCACAGTCCATGAACTGTCATTTCATCATCCCACACTGTACTTATAAAATTGTTTGCTTTTTACAGAAATTCCTGCAAGAGTTTTAAGATGTACCCTTTATTTTTTTTTTTTTTTCTTTTGAGAGTTGTGACTTACAGGACCTTATTTCAAAAAATATTTATTTAAAATATATCCTGCATTTTTATGTCATTCTATTTCTGGTCAATATCTGCCTTCTTTCCACCCTCAGACATGGTATGGCATTAATATTTCATTCAGATTTTCTACCAGGAGTCATATTTACAGTATCTTAAATATACTTCATTTTCACTGCAGAATAAGGTATACTGCTCAGTAATTTACTGAGAATCCTGATTGTCATATTTTTTCTTTTTTTTTTTTTTTCTGAGGACTATATATTTTTCCTTGTGACTCAGGGTGGCTGCATGCTTTACCTTGGCAGCTGTTCAATACAAATGGCAGAACACACAAACATATGTATACATTATTTTAAATAATATTATTCATTTCTTTCAGCCATCCTATACCATCACTGCCTTCTCTGAAGCAAATGAATAAATATATAACTAAAAGAAAAGAATACACTATCTGTGTTGGCTTCACTAGAAAACAGCATTTTATAATACACAGTGCTGTAGTAAAGCTGCAACTTCACCCATGTAATCCCACAAATTCTTCTCTCACCCCTACAGTTTTATAGGAGAAATGTTAAGATGGCACATTAAGGAGCCCAACAAACTTTGATTCTGATCTTCCAAGTACTAACAGAAATGAGTAAGCACCACAACAGCTTCACAAGTTGTGAAGAAGAATGTGAAACATCTTATGTGCACAGGTTGGATGAGAACACAAAAGTGAAGAGCAGTGAGGACATGACTTGTTATAAAACTTCACAGAATCACAGAACAAGCAGAGTTGGAAGGGACAAATGAAGATCATCGAGTCCAAGTCCTGGCCCTTCATGGGACCATCCCTAAGAGTCCCAAGAGCATTGTCCAAACACTTCTTGAACTCTGTCAGGCTTGGGACTCTGACCACTTCCCTGGGGACCCGGTTTCAGTGCCCAGTCGCCCTCTGGGTGAAGAACCTTTCTCTAATACCCAACCTAAACCTCCCCTGACACAGCTTCAGGCCATTCCCTTGGGTCCTGTCACTGGTCACCACAGAGCAGAGATCAGTGCCTGCCCCTCCTCTTCCCCTTGTGAGGAAGTTGTAGCTGCAGTGAGGTCTCCCTTCAGTCTCCTCTTCTCCAAAGACTCTATAAGCATTCAGAATACTGGCAATGGAGATGTGCTTGTTCCAGATATCCCAAAAAGTAAAAGAGGGACAGAAGGATGATTGGTCACTTTTACAGAAGTAGTGAAAGGAGAAATCTCCATGCCAGCTGAGCTCACAAAATGTTGAGGTTCTTAAAGGAGGTTCCTAGAGAAGGAACAAGATGATTTTATAGAAGAGTTTATGCTCTTGAATAAAGTATCCCGAGTGGAGAGCACTTAGAATCTTATTTAAGACTAGATTGCAGTGGGACCACAGAAATCTTACAATTACTATTGGACTATTTCACCAACTATGCAGAATTAGCATTGCTAAACACACATCTTTTGAGCATGCATTTTCTTATCAGAAATTTATAGTTGTTTTGTATAGAACACAAACTGGATATAAGAACTGATAATAGACTGAAATACTCTAGTGTTTTAAAGCTTTTAATAATCCATAGGATTTTAAGAATGCTTCCATATGTGCAGGTATCCAGAAGCTGCTGAGGATTTTGACAACATTTATCAAGAAATATTGGAGATATGTGTAAGACTTATGAATCAAAGGCAGTTTCAAATTTAAATTCACACTCCTAAATAAAGGCATCATCTTTATGTCCAAGACCACCATCTCCTGAAATGCACATTCAGAATTCAAATGTCTGACTCTGAAATCTCAGATGTTAAAATAAATATATACAGTAAACATTAAATGCCACGAGAAAGTGGACAACAAAATATTCTCCCATGAATTGTCAAGTAATTTAAGGCCTATGCAGTCACTAGATGGTGTACACATGCACAACTTATAAAGCTGTTTTTCTTTGATATGAGGTTATTATGAAACAAAGGACGATATAACAGTCATCTCTTCCTGTTCTTCCTATGAACAAACGTTTGTCATAAAAATGGAATAGATCCTGGAACTCTGAGTCCTGAAGCTGGACTGAAAGGGACAAACCAAAGGAAGGAATGCTGCAATGGGAAGCTCTGAGCACAGCAATGCAGATGCAGTCTGAGTTGTCTCTTGGTGACCTGCACAATTAAGGGAAACTTGTTTTCTTTTGTACCAAAGGTGTGCAAACTCAATTACTTGTTAAAAAGATAAAATAAATAGATAAAGGCCCTCAGTTTCCTGAAAACCCTTGCTTTTACTTTGAGAACTTACACTTGCAGTACGTTTCAATAAAAACACTGTTTTTCTACAAAGTTGATTATATTCAAATTGAAACTAGGGTGGCATAATGAAATCCCCTCAAATGTCAAGTTATCCAGGAGTGAGCTCGCAGGCCTCCTTGAATGAATGTGGTAACAAAGCTGCTAGATCTGAGCTTATCACCTTTCAACAATTGTAAGCTCTGTGGCTGCAACTTTTATGCTTCATAGGCTGTTATACTGACACTGTAGCTCAATGTGTGCTTTTATATGTGGATACATTAAATGCCAGTATTTTATGAATTCACATACAGAAGTATGGGCTTCTCTGTCCAGAGAGGCTTCCAACAGGAAGCAGAGTGACACTGTGACCTGTGTCACATTCACAAAGTGAGCATGATCAGTTCCTTGCTACCAATTAGCTTTCTGGTACAAAACTTGCTTTATCCCAGAGCCCCAGACAGACACTACATAAATGTTAATACCTGAATGGATTGTCAACTTTTTATTACAACTTATAACCTTTGCACTAACATTTAGTAGTACATTTAGAGTGCAAAATCCAAAGAACTGATCTACAAAGTGCACTTAAATTAATACTGAATTTTAAATGTTCTTTACCAACCAGCTAGTCAGAAAACCAGTGTTGCTAGCGCTATAGTTCAGCAGCTTTAAAAGCTGAATTTTAAGGTCAGAAATAACTGTTGAACAAGGCATGTTTTCTGGATTCAAATGCTAAACACTTAATAGGGTGTGGATCATCGTGTTGCACAGTTCTCAAGGCTGTGCAAAGAATCCACCCCCTTATGAATGAATCCAACCTTCGGTGTTGTCCTTTTTCAGAAGAGCCACTACAGGACCCCTACCCACTGCAAGTACCTTTAATCACAGTGTGTCTCTCTGAAAATGCTTCCAAAGGGCAGGAAACATCCTGCTCTCCTTTGAGTTGGAAGCCAATATGGACCTACACATACAATAAATTTTTTAAGGGTAGGTGGAAGCAAGCATCTGATTTATTAAGTTGTTTAGTTAAGGACTATTCAGTACAAAGGGAATGACAAAGCAGCACGGAAATTGATAGATGGAAAGGAAAAGGAAAGTGATCATAATGATGACCAGAATTCTTTGGCCACTGATTGGTGGCCATTAAGGGAACTGCTCAGGCACAGCCCTGAGGAGGATCACTTGAACAGGGTAACTAATAAGGACGGAAAACATTGTAATTGTGAGCATTGAGGGATAATTCAGGAGGCTTCTGTGAATCTCCTGACCCTTTTGGAAGGGCATTGTGTAAAACATATTGTGGAATGTTTAGGAAAATGGCCATAGGGAGGGTCATGCTGCACTGTGGACCAACAAGCACAGGAGAAAAGAGAAGAGAGAGGTAAAGGGATGGTCACACATAAGGAGCCATATACCTATGCTGGGTATAGTCACTATAGACGGGTATGATTGCCAATGGGTAAGGAGGGGGGGACTCTGCATACTTCACTAGTGAAATTCAATCCTGACTCATTATCTGCTAAGAAGAAGATCGAACATGAGCAAATAGGGAGAGTTTGTCAGCACAAGACACCTCATTTCTGTAGAGGCATAGCATTATACATGAGATAATTTGATATGACAGACTGCAGAGTGAAGGATGACCTTGTTGACACCATGTGAAAACTGACAGCAAAGTCCCCACACTCTTCCTGGTCTGTGGAAAGAAAAGAAACCAATTTCCATTGCTCCATATTTGGCATCATTTGGAGGAAAATTCTCAGCAGGCAAATTGCTAAATAAATGTCTCATAAAAGAAAACATCTTTGCCTATATTGTTTAAATGAAAATATTTATTCTGAAGGAATGTTCCTTTAATCTAAAACAAATAAAACTGTTAAATCTTCCTGCACAAGTTGTCACAAAACCGGCACAAATCCTTTGTCAACGCTTTTCATTAGCATAGAAGTCAGCACAGCAAGAACCATAACTCTATCCATCTGGTATTGGAACAAATATGTATACATATATATTCCAAAAAATCAGCTGACTTTACTACTCCCCACAGTCTTAATTTTCAGACTGTTTCTTTGAACACTACCACATGCATGAGGATACAGCTTTCACGTTAAAAAAAAAGATATACCATGCCTTTTGTATACATTTTTCTGCTCCTTACCATACTGTGTCTGCAGAAAATATCAAACATAAGAGTGAAACTGGGCTTCTGCAGTTAGGGGAGAAACATCACTAGCTTAGGTTGAACAATGAAGGGCCACCAGTGTGTTTGAAAACTATGTCTTGCTATGGGGGATGTCAGGAGGTCAACATCAACCTGAGCCATGTATGGTTATAAAGAAAGCACTTTTCATCCTCTCATGTAGATTGCAAAGGATTTGTCAACCTCAGATAGTCTTCAGCTCAGAATCACAGAATCACTGAGACTGGAAGGAACCCCTGGAGACTGAGCAGTTCAACAGCACTGCTCAGAGCAGAGAGCCAGCTAAAGCAGGTTGTTCAGGACTTTGTCCAGACCATTTATGAGTATATAAACATGGAGACCCCACAACCTCTCAGGGAAACCTCTGCTGGGTTCTGGTTTCCTTAAGGGAAAAGCCTCTTTTTAAGCTAAAACAGAATTTTCAGTATTTCCAGGCAGTTCCATTGACTCCTAGTCTGTCACTGGATACCACTGAGAAGAGCCTGGCTTCATTTTCCTAAGTCCCCCCACCATCCATGTATTTATACAGTTTTGTTGATGAGATCCCTTTGAGCATTCTATTCTACAGGATGAACAGTCCCAGTCTTCTCAGCCTCTCCTCAGACATCAGATGCTCCAAGCCCTTCACTGTTCAGCCCTTTGCTGGATTCTCTGCAGTATACTCAGGTCTCTCTTCTACCAGAGAGCCCAAACCTGGACCTAGCACTTCAGAGGTGTCTCATTGGTTCTGAGTAGAGGGGAAAGAATCACCTCATTTGACCTGCTGGCTTTGCTTCTCCTCATTTTCCACTTTTTTATCCCATACTTCACCAGTTTGTCTGTATGGATGCTATGGAAAACTACACTGAAAGCCTTGCTTGAGTTGAGATAAACAACATCCACTGCTCTGCCTCCATCCACCAGCCAGAAATCTCTTTGTACAAGGCTGTGAGGCTGTTTAAACATGATTTCCCCCTTGTAAATCCACACTGACTTCTCTCAGCTGCCTGCTTCCCACTGAGCAACCTGGTCTAGTGGAAGGTGTCCCTCTCTATGGCAAGAGGGTTGCAATGAGATGATCTTCAGGGTGCCTTTCGACCCAAACCATTCTACAATTCTATGATATGTCAGACTTGTTAAATGGTGGGTTAGTTCAGAATGTAACTGTACATGCTTCAGCCAAACAACATAGGAACAGCAAGTGGTCAAAACCCAGATGTACATGAGCTGTCTAGGGGAGTAAATTAGACAGTTCATAGAATATGGTGGGTTGTTTTGTTTTTTTTTTTATTTTTGAATGATCAAGGCATTTCAGTTATTCTTATACAAATAAGTGGGGGAGAGAATATCCTTCCAATATTCATTTATTGGAGACTAAGTCAAAGATATTGAAGCTTTTGAAATGACACAAATATATTCTGATAAATTCTGGCTCCCTCTAACATAAATGAAGTCCTTTTGCTATGGGCATAAGATTTACATATCATGAAAGTAGATCCTGGACTTTGGCTGTTTTAATATCCTTGTTGAACACAGCAATGAGAATAAGTTTGTCAGAGACACTTTTTAATGAAGGAACTGAAGCAGGAGAAAACAAAAAAAGGAAAAAATGAAAAGAAAAAAAAAGGAAAAAATAAAGAACTGTAGGTGTTTTTACATGAAGACTTTTATGTCCACTCTCCTGTTACAGACAGTGTTGACCTTATTTTGATTGTCCAGAAGTAGGTGCCCAATGCTATTTGAGATGCCTTGGGCATGCCTGCATACATTGATCTCATAAATGGAGACTCTTTCAAATTAAATAAAAAGTGGAAGCCATGGCTGTAGTGGATCTTTTTGCAGGAGCATTGCAGCTCTAATTTTGCCAGATTTGCCTGAAATTCTACCTCTTCCCTCCTTGTTTAGTAGTCAGTCAGGTTCTAAGGATTGTATCTGTGCCTCATTTAACACCAGTTCTAGAGGTGATAAAATCTAGTTTGCTAGGAAGAGAAAATCTCAGCTGAATAACAGAAAATCATACATCCATTTCAAAATACTCAACTCAGGTGCCTCCATGTGATCTTTTGTATTGAGAAATTCTCATGGGAACATTGCATTTTAGGGCTGATGGAGATGAATTGTTTGTGTGCTCAGCAAGCCCATGAAGAGAAATAAAAAAATAATTAAATAAGAGCATGAATAAAATGCATGATGTAAGCCATAGGTATTGATGTATAACAGTTAGGTGCTCACTCAAGTGTTTCTGTTATTCAGAGTCAGTATAGCAAATATATTACTTTCCCTTCTCTGCAGTTCAACAATGGAACGGAAATTTAACTTCTATGGAGTATTAGAGATACATGTCCCTGAAAGGTTTTGGAAAGCAGAAGATACAGAAACACATCCACATTTTAGAAAATTCTTGGATGTGCTGAAAGATGAAAATTATGGATGCTCAAAAATAATTTTAAATTAGCTCTAAGGTTGTTTAATACCAAAGGCTATATAATCCATCTGATGGATTTTGGGGGTAGAGTTAATCTTTGGTATCAAACATTTCAGCAAGGAAATTTCTTTGCAGTTTCTTTTTGCTCAAACTCCTCTTCTGCAGCACTTTTACAAGTACTTCGGTCTGTTCTCTCTGGGGACCATCCCCTGCCTCAGACCCTATGCCAGGAGAAATGCATAATAAGAGGAATGCAGAGAGATGCCACCTGGGTTCACCTTTGGCAGCAAGACTGTCATGGTACAGCAGCTCTCTCCTTTCCTCCTCAGGAGGGGGTGGTGGTCCAGAAAGGCCCAGCACCAGGAACTGCAGTCCAGGAAAGATGCTGCAGCATGCAGCGTGGTGGGGAAGCACAAGGCAAGGGGCAAGCATCAGACAGGAAAGCAGGACCTGACACGAAGAGGTGATGAAATAAACTCCATGCTGGTTTTTTCCCATTCTTGCCTTTTCAGGTCTTCCAGGCCATTTATTAAATCTTGCTTCTAAGGAGAAATATTGTTCGTGAATCTTTTCCCCCATACTCTCTAAAGTACTGAAAAAATATTTTCTTGGCCAGCTTTTCCATACTTTAAATCCTGATTTCCTTTGCTCAGCTTCTCTTTCTTTTCTTCCTCAGTATATTTTTCCTGGAACTCTTAAACAAGTGTCAGCCCAGCCAGTCTTTGCTACAATTTTAGTGCTCAGATATTCTAGGTGAATCATCTTTTTCATGTAATTCCATTTGTACCAGGAAATAGGACTATGTCATAATAACGTGAAAACACTCTCCTAGAAATTGTTCTGATGTTTGTAAAATGAACCAAATTTTCGTACCTGCTTTGTGTTCCAGGATGTGCTCTACTGTTATTGTACATTTTTACCAGCAAGGTTAGCAAGCACTTCTAAAAAGTGTAGTCTCCGGAGGTTAAGCCGACGTGGTTGGTTGACAAAACAAATAAACAAGGAGTCATCTTTTGAAATTTAATTCAAGATAAAAAACCTTTCTTGCCACTTTCATATCACACCAGACCTTCTATGTGTATGTTACCATAGTCCATTTCTGCTCAAGAAAAACAGAGGAAAAAGCACTGCCCTGCTCTCTCAGTGGGCTAGGACTAAGTAATAAAGATTAAAATAAGCCCACCCATGTTGGTAACAATTGGGCAATTTCAACATGTTTAAGCTCATAAATTCACGGTGATCTCTTTTCCTTCAAGCTGGAGGTAAAGAGGTCTTTTTGGATCGGCGTGAGGGTCTTGTCTTCCTGAACAGGAAGAAAAGTGACAAAAGTTCCCTGAAAGGTAGAAGGCAATGTTCCTCTGTAGGACACTTAATTTCCTTGGGGAGCTTCTTCCCCTCAACACTTTTAAACATTGTTTAGAGATACTATTTCATCTTTCTGAACCAGGGAAGAGAAATACCTCTTGCAGTCACTGTACTGTCAGCTCAAAAAGACATCAAAATTGGGAAGGAGAGGCTGTTTCCTAAAGGTTGTTGCCACTTGCATCTGCTTGTTCATTAACACTGTAAAGCTCAGAGGAAATTTTTCTGCTTCACCTTTTTCAGCTGAGCCACTGGACCTCATACCAAGAGACATCTTGGATTCTGCATTTTGTGTAATGCAATCAAATGGCCATTGGTAGCTGAAATACAATCAAATGTATTGTTTTAGACAGAAAAATTATACAGAAATTTTGAAAACTACACTCTTTGATGCAAGCACTATAGCATGTTATATATAGCACCACAGCCAGATATACCTTTAACAAGCAATGTGTGGGTTCAATCTGTTCATCAGCAAAGTTCTCATTCACCACCCTGCGAAGAGCTGGTGTCACAGCCAAAGCAACATCACAGGTGTCCTCCTTCATTAGCTTTTAACTGCAGAAGTCTCCTGACCAGCCCTTGCCTTCTCTCAAACACTGTTGAAAAGTTAAGTTTAAGCAGCACAGTAGAGCTTTATAAAGGAATTAATCTGTGTGGTGGTTGATCTAAGAAACTTTCTCAGTTGGATCCAACCAGGCCATCAGTTCTTTCAAAGGCTTGGGTTTACTTCCAGCCATCTAACTTTCCAAGAACTGTGATACATGATACCTCTGTCCCTCCTATACATACATTTATTTTTGTTCAAACTGTGCTCCCTAACAACAGCTTTGGAATTTTTATTTTTTTATACTGAATGTGTCAATGAACTGGACCCTAGACCACGTGTAGCCGTATTTGTCCCCATGGTGATCAACTACCTCACCCCTCCAACAAAGTAAGTACTCAAATGATTGTCCAACCATTCAAGTGGTTGGTTAGTAGAAATCAGGACTTGTACTTAAAAGTACGTACAGCAGCTGAATAATGCCAGTGAGTTTTAAATTTTCTGTCCATCTCTCCAAAGTTCCAGTCAGTCATTACACCAGTGTGTTACAGTTTTATAAGAAAGCAGTAGATAATATTAGAGGCAAACCGCCACCTCTTCTAGCTGGTTCTGGCTGGGGTAGAGTTAATTTTCGTCATAGTAGTTAATGATTTGGATTTGTGCTAGAAACAGTGCTGATAACACAGGGATGTTTTTGTTATTGCTGAGCAGTGCTGCTCCTCACCCCATCCCATCAGCAAGTAGTCTGGGAGTGCACAAGTCGAGAGGGGACACAGCTGGGACAGCTGACCCCAGCTGACCAAAGGGATGCTCTATACCATATGGCATCATGCTCAGCATATAAACTGGGGCAAAAGTTGCTCAGGGACTGTCTGGGCATCAGTTACTTTTTAGTGAACTATTGTTTTTAATTTGCCGCACTTGTCTTTCATGGGGTTTATCTATCTTTTTTTGTTGGTGGTATTTTGTATTTTTATTATTGTTGTTGTTATTATATATAACTATAACAACTATTGTTATTATTTTTATTTCAATTATTAAATTTTTCTTATCTCAGCCCACAAGTCTCCTCTCTTTTACCTTTTTAATTCTCTTCCCCCCATCATGCTGGAGGGAGTGAGCAATCAGCCGTGTGCTGCTTAGTTGCCTGCTGAAGTTAAACCGTGACAACCATAAAAAAAAAAAAAGGAGGTGAGGGAAAGAAACAAAGATGTATGTGACTCGAACTCATTATGTACAAAAATTGCTATGATATTGCAAACATTTTTTCATTTAGTCAGAGAAAAGAGTATTTTTATCAGATTGCTGATCATTGCTTTAATGCTTTTATGCTTAACCTAGGATTTTCTTTTCCAAACTGCTTTGATGGCAAAATAAATGCCAGCAGGAAATGGCAGGACAGTTTAAAGAAATGTGTTTTCATAGGGCACATTGCTGTTTTCTGTTACGTTATTCTCATATGGCAGGGCACCAAATCTTAAGAGAGAAGAGTTTTAATTAAGCAGGAGAGTGCACTTATTGCCTGCTAGAGACAAACCTGACAGGAAAGGTTTGTTATTTAATCTGGGGCCATCTTTCCAGTGCAGAGGGTTCCTTTTAAGCCTATGTAGTAATTGAGAGATGCTCAGGTGCAATGCTGAGAAGAAATGTCATGAAAAAGATTTTCAGGGAAGAGTCAGCCCTACTTCTGATCAGTAATTCAGACAGAGTTTTTCATACAAATGGAAATATAATCATTGTGCAGCTGACTGGAGTGATATGCTGGTGTAGAACTTGGCATCAGATTCAGTGGTAGAGTGCAGAGACCTCAGCCAAGACTCTTTTAGGCACTGTACAAGTTCACAGGTAGATCCACTCCCTACCTGTATTGGTTTGGCATGGCCTGGTTTTGGGTAGCAGGGGGGCCACTGGGATGATTCCAATAAGGAAGCTGCTGGAAGCTTCCCACCATGTCCGGCAGAGCCAGTGGCTGATGGCTCTGAAGATGGACATACTGCTGGCCATAACTGGGACAATGAGAGAGGTTGGTAACTCCTCTGTGATGACAGATTTAAGAAGAAAATCAAAACAAAGTCACAAGATTTTGGATTCTAGTCAGAGAAGAGGAGGAGGTGAGAATGTGTGAGGGAAAACAACATGGAGACACCAAGGTCAGTGGAGAAGGAGGGGAAGGAGGTGCTCCAGGTGCCGGAGCCAAGGTTCCTCTCCAAGCTGTGGCTCAGACCATGGTGAAGCAGGTTGTCCCGCTGTAGCCCATGGGGATCCACAGGGGATGCAGAGATCCACCCGCAGCCCATGGGGATCCATGTGGGATGCAGAGATCCACTTGCAGCCCGTGGGGATCCATGTGGGATGCAGAGATCCACCTGCAGCCCATGGGGATCCATGGGGGATGCAGAGATCCACCTGCAGCCCATGGGGATCCATGGGGGATGCAGAGATCCACCCACAGCCCATGGGGATCCACGGGGGATGCAGAGATCCACCCACAGCCGATGGAGGAGGTGCCCATGCTGGAGCAGGTGGATGCCTGGAGGAGGCTGTGATCCAGTGGAAGACCAGTGGACAGAGAGGGCCCTGCTTCCCGGCTGGAGCAGCCTGTCCTTGGAGGGCTGCACGCCGTGGAAAGAGAACCCCATGGCACAGCAGTTTTGGGAGGGCTGTGTGCCCATGGCAGGGGCTCACACTGCAGCAGGGGCGCTGGGGCTGCTGCAGTGTGAGCAGTGGGGGGAAGTTCAGCAGAACTGTCTCCTGTGGGAGGGACCCACGGCCTCCCAGGGGAAGGACTCCTCTCCCGGAGCAGCAGAAGGAAATCTCAGTGATGGACTGACCAAACCCCCATGCCCTGACTGCCTGCGCTGTCAGTGGGAAGGAGGGAGGGGCTGGGGGGGAAGGTGTTCTAAGGACTTGTTTTACTTCTCATTATCCTCCTCTGATTCTGTTCGTAATAAATTCACTTCACAACTTAAGTTGAGCCTGTCTCACCCTTGAAGTGTTTCTCCCGGTCCTTATCTCACTCATGAAGCCTTCGTTAACTTTTTTTTTCTTTTTCCCTCCTCTGCCCAGCTGTCCAGGTGAGGGTGAGTGAGCGGCTCTGGTGGGTGCCTGGTGTTGGGCCAGTGTCAAACCACGACACTGCCACACCCTGCTCACATTTTTTGCCTCTGCAGGTTGCTTTTCTGAGCATAGCAATTTCAATCCGATGTTGTATTTTATTTTCAAATTAAAATCACACATTATAGTTTTGCTATGGGTGTTTTAATACACCACAGAGAGTGGAAATTTGCTTGAATGCCTTTCATTTTGTTAATGCAGAATAGCCAGCTGCCCTTCCCTCTTTGCGTGCTGTAGCAGGAAGCTGTAGCAATAGGATGAACAGCATCTCTCTGCATTATGTGTGCACACAGGGGCAGTAGCAGCCCTTAAGCAGTGCTTACTGCCTAGCAAGCAGTTACTCACTTTTAAAACACTGTTATGACAGAGAGACAGGCCAAAAGGCTAATTGCTTAGTGGCCAGTGCAGTTTTGCACGTGTTATGCAAACATCTCCAAACAAGTAATGCTATCTCAATTAGAGTGTAATAGGAATAGTTTCAGCTGTTGCAACGGAGAATAGAATAGTTATAGCACTGGTGCATTGACTCTTGCATTTTAACTGTGGTATAATCGTGATGTTAAATAACAATCAACTTCTAAGTGATATCACAGATGTTATCATGAGGAAAAGGATACGTAATCATGTAACTGTATTGTGATGAGATAAAACAGATTATTTCTTCTTACAAGGAAGAAATATAAGTATAGAAGGCTGTCCTGATGAATTATTCCATTTGAGGGCTCACTGTGTTCTACAAAAAAAAAAAAAAAAATTGCTGTAAACTGCTGGTCTTCAAATTTTGCACATACTTTTCCTTAACTGTTTGAAATATGTAAAAGCGAATATAGAATAAACTTTAAGATACAGTTTGCAAGAAAGTCAACTTCTTTTAACTAGGCATTGGGCTCCTGAAACTGGTTTCAGTATGAAGGATATTTCTGTCAACTCTTTTTAAATTTTATTTGTGCTAAACTGGGAAGAAGAAAAACAGAATGCAATTTGTTTCACAGCATAAACTTTATGCATTCTGGAATTTAACAGTTTAAAGACAGAACTGAATGCAACTTCAGGAATATAATCTGATATCATCTGTCTGCTGAGCTCACTGCCAATGACAGAAATAGCATTTGAATGCCAATGACAGAAACCTATTTGAAACAAATCAGTTCTGAAAAAAATAAAAACACAATATAGTTCTTTTGTGATGTGTTCATAAAAATCCTCCCTGAGTTTTCACTGTGATGTGGTATGTTCACATCCACCTTTTTTGTCTGGTTATCAGAAACAACAATAATTACATAGCACAGGAGTTAAAGCAGGACCTCATATGATAAGTAAAACATTATGGGTAGTGAGCAACAACAATCCTCAGTAATCATATTAGCACACAAAACCCTTTGTGTTCCCTGTTCGTCACTCCTTTCGAAAAGCCCAAAGCATAAATTCTGATTTAATAATAGAATCTTTTAGGATGGAAAACACCCTTTTCCTTTTTTAATATCATGGAGTACAATCATTAACCCTACACTGTCAAATACAACACTAAACTATGCCCCTAGGTGCAGAATCTACATGTCTTTTAAATACCTCCAGGAATGGTGACTCAATCTTTTCCTAATACCTAACCTAACCCCCTCACACACCGATGAAGCTTCAGGTCACTCCCTTGGGTCCTGTCACTGGTCACCACAGAGAAGACATCAGTGTCTGCCCCTCCTCTTCCCCTCATGAGGAAGTTGCAGAATTGCAATGAGGTCTCCCCTCAGTCTCCTCCAGGCTGAACAGACCAAGTGCCCTCAGCCCCTCCTCACACGGCTTCCCCTCAAGGCCCTGCACCATCTTTGTTGCCCTCCTTTGGACACTCTCTAACAGTTTAATGTCTTTCTTACATTGTGGCACCCAAAACTGCCCCCAGCACTAGAGGTGAGGCTGCCCCAGTGCAGAGCAGAGCAGGACAATCCCCTCCCTTGCCTGGCTGGTGATGCTGTGCCTGATGCCCCCCAGGACAGGGTTGGCCCTCCTGGCTGTCAGGGCACTGCTGACTCATGTTGAAGTTTCCACTGACCAAGACCCATCCCAGGTGCAGGATCTGGTACTTGTCTTTGTTAAACTTCATCTGGTCGTTGATTGCCCTAACTTGTGGAGGTCTCTCTGCAGGGCCTCCCTGCCCTGGAGAGAGTCAGCAGCTCCTCCCAGTTTTGTATCATCTGTGAACTTGCTTAGTATCCCTTCCAGTCCTGCCTCCAAGTCATTTATGAAGATGTTGAAGAACCCAGGGCCAAGGATGGAGCCCTGTGGAAGCCCAGTAGTGACAGGTCACCAGTCTGATGTCAACTCATTCACTATAACCCTTTGTGTCCCCCTCATGGGCCAGTTGCTCACTCACCCCATGATGTGTTTATCCAGCTGTGTGCTGGACATTTTGTCCAGTAAGATCCTGTGAGAGATGCCATCTAGAATTTTACTGAAATCCAAAAAGATTACATCAGCTGGCTTCCCTTAGTCAACTCAGGGTTAGCCACAATTACATCTCTTCTAACTAAATTCCAGTACAGCATGGAAAATAGGAAGTTTGAGCTGAAACTCAGACTTCACAGAACCCTTCTTGACATCTCTACCATGCAGAAGTTTTTCTTTTGTAAATGGTTCCACATTAAGACAGATGTATCATGACTAAGTAATGTTTCAGTAATAGGAGTAGAGTAAGCATCAAGTAGATTTAATAGAATTAAATTAATCAATGAAAAATTTGGTTTGCTTGCAAAAGAAAACTCCTTCTGCGAGAGTAACTTATGACTGTCACTCTATAGGACTAATTTCATTTTCTTTTCTCTCCAAATTACATGTAATAGACAGATTTCTTGAGGAATAAACTAGAGTGGTTAAATCACTAGCAAATCTATCCCACTAAACTATGTTGGAAAATATGTTGAACTGTTGGAAAATTGTCCGGACATTCTAGATTTTTTCATCATACTGTATATAATGGAACAAAAGACACCTGAAATTTCACTGAAGTTATCAATAAACTTGATTTCTTTACTGTGATATGTGTAATTGTAAGCTTTAAAAGAAATGCTGCCAATGAACACTGAGTTTTATGAGCAAAACCCAATAACACTATCCTTTGTGTTGATCCAAAAATTACAATTTTTCTCACAAAAGAATTTGAAGAGTTTTCAATTAAATTGGGTAAAAGAAGAGAAAATGTTTAAAATAAGAAAAGGCTTAAATAAATGAAAATAAAAGGATACCTGTGAAAAAGTATTAGTTCAAACTATTCAGCTTACATGGCATAATTATGTATTTCAATGTGGTATCTCATTTATATGCTGCTGTATGCACTCCTGATGTCAAAACAGAAAAAAAATAAGCTCTCAAACATTCATACAACTGCCTTTCAGTAGGGCAAATGCAATTACACATATATTTGCAACCTCTGGCTATAAGGAATAGCAGTAGTGATTTGATTTTAAATTTCCCCCAACTTGCCTAGGAAGTGTAAAGATCTCCATTTACAGTGATGTAAACAGTTGGCTAAAATTCAGCCCAAAGAAAACCTCAGAATGTTATTCTGAGAAAGAAGTGGGGGTTCTGACGACTGGAAACAGGAGACAATATATTAAAACAAAATCTCACAATGAAAGAGGAAATTGAAGAGAATTGAAAGTCTAATGTCCTTGGGTAAAATGCAACGTGCTTCATAGCTGCGAGTGAAATGCCCGTCCTGCACTCTACCTGCTCTGACAAATCTCAGACTCAGCTTATGTCTTTGCAATAGCTGGAGAGCACATTAAAACAGGAAGGTCCTGGGAGAATTTTGAAAGTATTATTTTTCTTTTACTAGTTTTGAAGTAATAAATTTTTATTTATTTAGTTAGCCACAAATGAATCATAGATTCGGTTTGGGGGGGTTGGGGGTTTTTTAATGGGCAGAGAAATATTCTTGGTCTGCCATAAAGAACATGTAATCCTATTGCAGATATATTGCAAGCCCATCCTTTCTCGAGGGCATTAAAGGAGGCAGAAGACTTCTTAAGGAAAGAGAATAGGGCTGAAGACAGAGTCTTGTGGTGAAATGTCTAGGCTGATTTTTACCGACACATGGTGCTGGTATGCAAAAATAGACATTGATAGTCCACTGATAGGACTAAGGGCAAGAAGTTTGAGGACCCAACCTCCAGGACAAATTAGCTGGCACTTTAATGAAAGAGCACTGCTTCTCCATGGGTCTGCTGAGACACCACAGGACATTCTTTGGCTGATAAAAGAGAACAAGAGAACAGATCCTCAGGTACAAATTGCTGATGAGCCATGCCACACGTTTTAGCTGAAACAAAAAATCCTGGGATATTTTAGAGACACAACTTTCTACAAATGGCTCATTAGGACAGGGCTTTTTGTTCTCCATGTTCCAGAATGTCAAGCAGAGGAATTAATTAGCAGAAAGCCTTTAAGTTACACAACTATTTCTCCAGGAGCAACTGTGGGAAAAGTTAGGTCCCTAATGTCGGTGTATCACAGAGTCTTTGTTATGCAGGCTTCAGATGGAGACTTTAACTTTTATGAATTGTGAGGACTTATGCTATTAATTTGAAGAAAAGGTCAAGTTCATGTTAAAAACCAAATTGAACTGATGCCTCTGCATAAAGGTCACTGGAAAGGATTATGATTATACACAGTTTTAATGTAGGAACTATCAGCTTCATCAGGGCTTTGCAGCTCTTCAGCAGTGTTTCTTCAAGAGCTGAGTTCTACAGAGCTGCAAGAGTCTGAGAAGAGTTTTGCAAATTGAAAAAATTCTGTATCAGAATAACCAAGGAACACCTCTTCTGGGAAATCATATCAGAAGATTATTTTAAATAGTCAGGTCACCACCACAATATTTATTCTACTACACTCATAAAACCCCTTGTCTTTAAAACATGCAATGTGCCATGTCCTTTGCAGCTATTCTCACAGACCAGCATATTCAGGAACCTGCAGCATTCTAATTTGTCTAAATTTTAACTAGATAGATATAAGTTTTCTTGCTTTAGAAAACTGGGGGGAAAGGAAGGGGAATATTTATTATTGTATGAAAAAGCAATTTCCTTTGATAGTAATCTTTTGAAACCCAATTCCTATTATTCGTGATGCTTGTGTTTGAGTAAGGTCTTTATCTTTCCCCGTACAGCTCTTTTATAGATGAAATTATTTATTTTCCTACTAGATTGACTATTTCTACCAACAGTATCTATAATTCAACCTGATTTCCTTTGCACAGTTAGTTTTGTTAAAACCCAGGAAAACAGATCTTCAAGTGTAGAAAAGCAGAAGCAAATATTTTGAAATACTAACTGGTCCCTTTGAAAAAAGTGAAGTGTTTGCCAACCTTCAATAATAACAAAAGGACCCCAGAGAGACCTGGCAGGAAAGGATCCCCACAGCAGGTCCACAGGCTTCTCCTGGCTTGGGCTGAACACAATGTCAAGGGCATGCAATGTCAACTTTATGAACAGAACGACTCCTAGACTTCAGAGAGGCAAGCAGAACCAGGATAACCAGGTGTGCCTGTTACTTTTCCCTCTCTCTGTGCCTGCCTTCAGAGGCACTGCACCACGGGTGGGATTTTTTTCCCATCCATGCTTTCTACCTTTCTTCTACCCAACAGCTCACTGAGGGCATCAAACAAGCAGATTCAATGGCAAGAAATCCAGTGGTCAGAGGTTTGTGCCAGGCACTTTTCTGGGACAGCTGATCCTGATGAGGTACATAGCCACTTTGCCTTCAATGATGCCCTAAAAACCACTTGGTCCTTTCTTTTCTGTGGGTTATGAGCAAGAGACTCTCATAATACCTCACCTAGCCTTCACCTCCATGCCCTAGAAAAATAGCGGATAGGAAGACAAAGAGCTTTATTGCTTATTCTCTTTTAAGGGAATATAAAAATTCTGTGTAGAGGAGTGAACTGTGAACAAAGAGCAGGGAGAATTAAGTTGGGAGGACTCAATTGTTTGATGCTAATTTTAATACAGCCATAAGGACATAGAGGGGAGACTATAGGGAAAGGTAGAGGGAGAGAAAATGGAAAAGACAAGGAAGAAGGAGAAAGGGACCATATATAAGTCAGAGATGTGAAACAAAACAAAACAAAGAAACCAAATCAAAACGAGGCAAACATTGAAAGAATATAGGAATTGATACAAGGAAAAAGGAAATGTACATACAAAAAATTAATCTCACTAAAAAAAAAAGCCAAGCAAAAACCACCCCCCCACATTGAAAATACGGTATAAAGTATCTTCTTTGAATTTACTACAGGAAGAAAGAAAAGCTGAGCAGGGCAGGAAAACCACTTTACTACCACAGCGTGCATACCTTAAAAATAAGTGTTGAAATGTTCTGCATCTGTCATGCCACATAGGTGATGGGTTAAGCACTTTCATATATTTGACTGCTCTTTGGCTCACTCACTGTGTAATTTTACTTGGAAGATACTACGCTGTTAAACATTTAAAGAGAAAATCCAACCCTTCCCTGACAGAAAGTCACATATTACACCCAAATCTATCTGACGTTTGGCTGTTCTCTCCAAAATATAACTTACCAACAATTAATTGTCTTTTTCCCATTAAATTTTGATAGATATGTTTGCAAATACCCACTGATGGAGGTCAGCTATAATGTTAGAAACAAGGGGTCAGGACAGTGTTCCCACTCATAAAAGCAGACATTTTGGAGAAAACTTAAAGCAAGAGCTGAAAGTAAGTACAAGAAATAGTTGAACTGCAATCAAATCCCAAATTCAGAGGAAATTAGTCCCATTATTCCTCTATAAAAGTTCCTTGTTTTGAAGGTAAAAAGTTTTGAAGGAGTAAGGGCTTAGGCTCAGTGATAAACCTCATAATCTTCAATTGCAGTGAATCTAGGTAATGAGCATGAGGGTGAGGCCCAAGATACCAATACTCTATAATTCTCCTCCTGAGTGACAGAAAGACTGATTCACTGGCTTAAAGCTGTCAAGAAGAAAGTGATGGATCTAGGCTTATGTCCAATATCTCCTTAATACCCCAAGTGGAGTGAGAAAGCTACATTTGCTGTCATTGAAGAATTTTCTGCCTTTGTGGGAGGCTGTTGCCCCAAGAGGAAAACCTACTCCATGCAATGCCAGATGCAAAAAGAGGTAAAAGCCAGGGGAATATTAGTCTCTGACTTTGAAAATACAGTGGCATGTGAAGAAAACTTCAGGCAGGTCTTCTTACAGTGCTTTACATGTGGAAGGGAAAGAGTAAGTAATTCTTCTAAATGTGCTGTTAACATGGACCACAAGCCATGCAGAATAAGCGCCGTCTAATTGTGTATGAGCTTCTTCATCCCAAAACAGATGGGGTCACAGTGTGTGTTAGGCTGTTCTCTGAAGCCCATTTCCACACTAGATTTTCCTCATTTCCTAACAAAGTCTATTCCCTGGACTAGTCCAGTACTACATCACTCTTGGCACCAGGACTAGATCCAACAGGGGTGGCACATATGTAGCACTGAGTGCACTCCTGGAAACTTTCTGTTGCTTATGCATTTTGTGACACTAAAATTTCCTGAGCACCAGAAAGTCCTGCTGTCAAACATGCACAGAAGTATCCCAGTATGGGGACAGCTGAGATTGCTTAGGCCCAGAGCATAGACAGCACTTACTTTTGCTGCTTTGATTTAGCAGGTGGTTCCAGGGGATGCCTGCAGACCTGGGATCCCTACAAAATCCAAATCCTTCAAATATGCTATTTTTCTGTTTCCCAGCTGAGTGCTCTAACCACTAGTTAACATTCTCTTTTCACTTGCTCATGCCTGGAAGGAAAGGCTGCAGGCACCAATAATCAGGAGAGGGATCTGGACTGCAAGAAATGCTGCCTGATGCTCTTAGCTGAGGAATCAAATTTAAGATGCACACACAGGATTTGCACTTTCTGCCAGGTAGTATGTTTATTATGCATTCTTGCAACATCTAAAAATACAGCAAAGCAGTGCCTAACTTGTGACTGCGTGTGTTCTATTTTCTCTTCTGGCTGCATGCCCCTTACACTGTTCAATACATTAAGCTGTTCCTCTGGGCCAATAATGACATGGGAAAATGTGAAACTATGAAGATAATGCATTAAGCCCCTAATTGCTGAGAAAGTAAGGAAGGCAAAGAATTGATGAGCATAGTAGAGGAAGGCTGAAATCTAATTAGTCCCTCTTCCAAGACAGCAACATATTTCTTTAGAACCAGGTCACGTTCGAGGAGTTATGTTCAACAGTTGTGCTAATCTGCTCTCTGGAGAGGACCCCAATGGTAGTTCCTCTACAGCAGCTCAGAGACAGTACCTTACACAACTAACTGCTAATCCTCCTCCTGTGTTTGGTGCTCAGCATAGGACTCAGTATCAGAAGAAATCACTGTTGAACAATTTTGTTTATAACCTGCCATAAAGGTATAAGACAGAGGTCTTGAAGTCCAAATATGCATTATTAAATTGGACATATTTATTACTAAACAAAAAAAAAAAACCAAAACAAAAACAAGAAACCCAAAAAAGAAAAAAAAAAAGGCAAAAAAAACCCAAACCTGTCTTCCTTACTCTTATAAACAGCAATGACTTTTAATAAAAGCAAAACTTTCTTGCTTTTTAATGATTATTTTTAAATTCTGAAAAGACATCTATTAAGTTCATTTTGGGGAGGGGGATTCATTTTTGGTTCTGTTCTTAGCCAATGGAAATTTTAGGGGAAGAAAAGCAGTATTATCTGGGAATTTTTTGTCTTTCTTCAAACTTACATAATTACCATCAGTTTTATCATTCTGTGTTTTAGTTTCCAGAGAAGGATAAATGTTATCAGACTTAGAAAACTAATTTGGAGACTCAGCAGCTCTGCTTATCAGGACAGGACATTTTCTTGTCAGGAGCTGGACTCACACAAATGCATTTGTTTAACAGGCAGAAATGAAACTCTCGTGAAACGCCCGTACTGTTACTCGCTTTCTGCCCATGGGTTTCACACCTTGAAACTAGAGAGTCCTGCAAAAGAATGAGTTCAGACTGATGAAGGTTAATCCAGGAAAAAAAAAGTTGATTTCTTGTGTTATTCAAAAGAGTGACTGAAATACCAGCACATTTTCACGTTTGTCCATACTAGGCTTTAACCCCAAGCTTTCTTTTAAAGAATATAAGGTACACATAATAGTGCCCCTGAGGGCACCTGACTTCTAATAAAATTCCTGTGTGTATATGACTGTGAAAGAAAGAAGACTGAATACACAGAGGTGTGTAAATTCTCAGGTATCACCTTGAGTCTGAGATAATTCTATATATTTTGTACAAAGTAAAACAGGATTGGAGATGATGGAAAACCACTTTTTTCACAACCTGAACTTCATCAAGGGTGATCATCTACCCATTCTACTATGACAAAGTCAGACACATCAGTTAAAGAGCCTGAAGACACAGCGGTTCATGGAAGCCAGGCTGTGTTTGTTCACTTCAGTGACCACACCAGAATCACTCAAGTGGCCCTGGGTGTTACTCTGCTTAGACTTTATATGATCCCAAAGACCTTCATCTCAATAAGGACGCAGTTATGGTCTATGTGAATTTAGACAACTTTACTGTTTGTATCAGTAATTGTAATTATAATTGTTGTAATATGGCTTTCTACAGAGAAAACACTTTCATGCATAGAGGGTCACAACCAAATAACTCAGAATACTTTTATACACTGCTGTGCAAATAGTTATTAATTAGCAAGGCCAATAAAGAAGATGATATCTGATTTAGCAAAGAGATATTTTCATCTCAAGAAAGAGGAAAAATATTTATTCTGCTTCAAAAGAAACTCCAGATTATCACCAAGTAAAGGAGAAGTTCAGTTGGCTTCTGGAAGAAAGATGATATCTGTCCAGACCTGATCAGGGACTTCAACGGGAACATTAGCTAATGAGCTCAGCTAGTACAGAGTCCTCACTTAGGAATGCAATTTGAAACAAGAGGCAAGTGCAAGAAAAAAGGAGCTTCTGACAGACATCTCAGAGAGAACCTACAGCAGATCAGTTAAATTAGGAAGAGCGAGAGGCACCATTCTAATTAAATCTTACTATAAGTAGATTAAGGTCGGTTTTTCTTCTGTTTCTTTATCCATGTCATTTTAAAACATAAATGACTGTTGTATATTTTGAGTGGTGTAAAATATAAAAAGATATTGAACTTGACTGGAGCAAGGAGTGATTTTGAGGTAGGTGGATAATGGCAAGGCACTTTCCCACTAGGAATACTGCTGGTGCTGCAAATCTATAAAGTTTGGTGCCAGTATTCCCTATCAAGTGTCCCAACTTCCCATCATCTGTCCTTTATATTACTCCAAGTGTAGCAGAGGAGCATCCATGAAAGCTGGCTAAGCTGAATGGAGAGCTAAATGGTTGGAGAGGGAGAACTATTTTCCATTCCCTGAAATGGCTCAATATATGTAGGAGGCAGCATACTTGAACCCCAGGGACAATAATCTGTACAAAGACATTAACAAGGCCAAGGCAAAGTCACAATCATGGCATACAATGATCCAAGCTGTTGCCAGTATTTTTAGCACAGTCTGAGCCCAGGCCAGGCCTCCAGATGATACCTGGGCACTGTCCAAGATGAGCCTGAGGCCGGAATGGTGCCTGAAATGTTTAGAGATATCAGTGTAGCCGGATCCAGCAGGTCTAAACTCCTACTACAAGTCAGATGGATGAGCCTTTCATTCTATAGGTGAGCTGTCGCTTTGAGAATTTAGAAAGAGCAAATTCTGAATAGAAAAAAATGAACCATGTCCTAAAATTCAAGACATATAAATCATTTTCCATTCTTCTTCCAGGTTTAACTATTGTATTCTTGAGAGCACACTCTGACCACATAAATTTAGAAGAATATTTTAAAACTACTTACAGCATTACAATTTTAACAAGCAGCTCAGACTCAATTTGGGGTTTCTCTCAGTAGGATTATAAAATTTTTTAAAAATACTACTTAAGCTTAAATTGCTTTCATGAATCCCAGACCTGAATTATTATGGACAACTAGCAATCATCTGCCTATATTGTTTCCAAACTACAGTCCACATGGGACCCATTATCTCTGCACACTGGAGAAAGCAAAGCTTCCCTTGAACTTTCACAACATACAGTTTTGCTTCAGAAAACCCGAGCAGTTTGCCCTTTTTTATGTACTTAAGTATGTTTTCTGTGATGTCACCATACAGGTGCCAAATTGGTAGCATCAGGTGACCTGCTGAGCTAATATGTATAAATATGTATAAATATGTATAAATATGTATAAATATATATAATAAATATGTATAACACAATTGTTCTTTGGATCAAACAAAATTTCACAGTTGGGATTAGCTCTCTCTGTTTAAGACAAATATGTTATTTTGGGTTGATCACTGTAATTTAATTCTATGGGTAATGGAGAATGAGGTTATTATGGATTATCACAGCTCTTTCATAGCCATTACAGCACAAATACATCTTCCCTTTTGTTGAAATAGTGTTTTACTGACTCCAAAGGCAGGCTTATTTCAGATATGCTGCTATTGGCAACAACCGTATTTTACATCTGATGCACATGGACGATGTTCACAATTGTTTCAAAGCAGTGGTGCAGAAGCCTCTCTATTACTTGCTGTCAAAAAAATCTGTATTTACCACTTTCCTGCAACACTGTCATCATCATGTGTCATCTCTAAGTAGTCAAAGTGGGCATAGGTTGCAGCTCACAGAGAGTTCAGGTAAAATCCTGCTGAAGCTTCTGCAACTTTCAGGACTCTTCTTGCTCTCCCTATTATAATATCACTTCCCTTTTAAAAAGCTCTGATGTCAGCTCCTAGTTCAGCAGATAAGAATTGAACTGCAGATTTCTTCAAGAGATGTGAACATTAATTTTGACTTTGTAAAGAGCAGCTCTTTGCTTAGTTTAAAAAATGCTGTGCAAGTAGCACAGGATCTTCATCAACTGTCTCAAAAATCTATCAGGCACTTTCTTGTGTGATTGAAATGAAACTTCCCCAGCTGCTCCTAATATTGTCCAAACCAAGGACAATGCTGAAGAGAAAACAGAGCTGAAAATTATAGGAATCCAGGATGGGGGAGTCAACCAGAACAGAAGTGCCACTACGCCAGCTCATTTTTCATAATGTGTAAAATAGACTGGCTTTACCAGGAGTTAGTAGAGCCTCTTACTTATTTTCTTCATTTGTACATTGGAGTTGTGTAGTGGGTTGGTGCTGGTTGGATGCCAGGCACCCTTCAAAACTCCTCTATCACTCCCTTTTATAGCTGGACAGGGGAGAGAAAATATAGTGAAGGATTCATGAATTGAGATAAGGATTGGGAGAGA
Organism: Monarcha castaneiventris obscurior; assembly: GCA_026261815.1. Taxonomy (NCBI): domain Eukaryota; kingdom Metazoa; phylum Chordata; class Aves; order Passeriformes; family Monarchidae; genus Monarcha; species Monarcha castaneiventris. The sequence continues at coordinate 5,486,330 of JAMPIT010000624.1, read as the reverse complement.
TCACTCATAAAATACCATCACAGGCAAAACAGACTAGAATTAAAGACATTAATTGAATTTATTACTAAGAAAATCTGAGCAGGATAGTGAGAAGTAAAACAAAATCTTCAAAACAGCTTCCCCTCACCCCTCCCTCCTTCCCAGCTCTACCTTCTCCCCCAGTGGTGCAGGGAGGCAGGGAATGGGACTTATGGTCAGTTCAACACCCATTGTTTGTCTTGCTACTCAGGGAGAGGAGTCTTTCTCCTGCTCCACCACGGGAGCCCTCCATTGGGAAACAGTTCTTTGCAACTTCTCCAACACAAGTCGATCTCACAGGCAACAGCTTTCTGCACACTGCTGCAGTGCAGGTCGCTCTTCCACGGGCTGCAGTCCTACAAGGACAGGCTGCTTCCATAGGTAGTGCCTTCTCCACAGGCTTCCCATGGGGTCACAGCCTCCTCTCAGGCATCCACCTGCTCCAGTGTGGGGCTCCTCCACAGGCTGCAGGTGGATCTCTGCATCCCTGTGGATCTCCACAACCCTATGGATCTCCATGGGCCTCAGGGGCACAGCTGCCTCACCATGGGCTGCACCATGGGCTGCAGAGGAATCCCAGCACTGGCACCTGGGGCACCTCCTGCCCCTCCTTCTCCACTGGCCTTGGGGTCTTCAGGGCTGTTCCTCTAGCATGTTCCCACTCCTCTCTTCTCTGGCCACAATTACAACTACACAATACTTTTTTTTTCCGTATTTCTTCAATCTGTTATCACAGAGGCATTACCACCATTTCTAATTGGCCGAGCCTTGATCAGTGGCACGTCCATCTTTGGAGCTGCCAGGGATTGGCTCTGCTGGATGTGGAGGAAGCTTCCAGAAGGTCCTCAAAAAGCCACCCCTGTAGCCCCCCACTACCAAAGCATGACCATGCAAACCCAATACAAGTAGAGAGAGAGTTCTCAAAAGGGGCTGTACTCCAGCAGCATATGTTCTCAAGGGTGGGATGGCTTAGCATCTCCTGTTTGTCTGACAGGAAGTTATACCATTGCCTAATGTAAATAATCTCTGTGCTGCTGACAAAGCATTAAGACTGGCATTGCCTGGTAGGACACTGCAAAAGCAATATTATATGGTTAAAAAGAAGCTGCGTCAACCAAAACTTCACATGACACAGGAAGCAGCTTTTTAAGTACATTTTTAGGATAGAAGATTACCAAGTCCCATTTATGGTTTTATACTCATGAGCTACCTGAAACCATAGGTTTATGAAACAGTAGTGCTGGTGCCCACACTGGCTAAAGAATGGGATTTTTTTCTGTCCCTGGCCTTATTCTTGCCTTTTTCACCAGAGTATTTCTTGGGGTTTAGGCAGTTAAATTTTTTAACTGGTTTGGCCCAATCTTAAAAGCAATAATGCTGGTTAGGGATATCATGCTGCTATGGAGGAGCAAGTGTGAGCAGAGTGGCTGGGAGAAGACATGCACAGAAGTTCTTAAACTGACATTGCTGCCAGAGCTACCTTAACGGGAAAATACATCTGAATTCAGGAAATTGAGAAGATTTCACCTCAAATAAATTCCCATGTTTTTGTTAGCAAGCCTGAGCACAGGACTTGTCAATGACTGTATTTCAGCTGTGCGGAACTCTTTAAAATGCCCTGGCAGGTAGTTAGACAGTGATCTGTCTGTAAGTCACCCAGAAGAAAAACTGTAATCATCTAGTTTTAAATACAGTAACGTTTGTGTGCCTTTGCCTGTTCCATTAAGGTCTGATAAGAGTGATTTCAGGAAACCCAGCAGAAACACCTGGGTTTCCAGGACACGGTGATCCAGAGAAGAGCAGAAATGTTTACTCATGTCCCCAGGATCCCATCATGGGCCAGCCTTCCCTCAAACTGTGCGAGTCCCTCTGCAAGTCTGCTCCTCCTGCACAGGTTCCTCGGATAGCATATGCCAGGAGAGGCTCCTTCACACCCATCAGGCTATGGGGAATGCCAATACTGCCCTCAAAATCATAACAGATGGTTTCCATGCAAGTAAAGACTACTGGTACATGGATGTCATTGTACTGATCTGCATGTCCTGTCCTGCTGCTCAAAATGCATCTAATAAAAATTTCTCTCCTTAGCCTCAGACAGATGATGTGCATCCTATGTCTGTAGGGCATATATATTTTTTATTTGTTTTCAGTTCTAACACTATTCTGTGGCAAAGTATGAATTAACATCAATGGTTTAATAACCAGGTCTTTTACAGTTGGCCAATTCAGCAATGAAAAAGATGGTAGAAAAACAGGGTTTGTAGGCCAGCAACAATTTCTCTGCATAACAGATGTTATGCTCAAGGCATCAGTCTCTTCCAAAGATACAGGCACTTAATATACAGGAACTCCATTCTCTTTGCTTTATTGAGACCTCCACTACAGTGTGGACAAAATGCCCCAAATGGCTTTCCCCCAACTTTCTGAGGAATAAAAGGAAGGAACAAACAGAGAAGCAGTGACAGAGCTCCTGCTGAAAGCAGTGATGCTGCTGGCAAAGGAACTGGCTGTACTTAGTATTTACTGTAAGAAAGACTGGGTAGTGCTCAGGAAAAAAGGAGCAGTATGCAAGGGAGAGAAAAAAATAAGGTTCTAACATTCTTGCTTTCTAAATATTTGAAATGTAAGGAGTCGCAAGACAAAGCAAAGGATTAAATCCAAGTAAAAAGACACAGAATTACCTTAGATGTTTTTGTCAAATGTGAATAGGGTCTGCATAACCCTGTAAATGTTTAAAGCATCAAGTATAATTTTTCCTTTACATATTCTCCAGAATTCTGCTTTTCGGACCTTCTGCTCTGAGTGTTTACTCCACACCTACAACAACATGGCTAAGGACAAAAGGTGGCTTTCTGTCTCAGTCCTGGAGGGTGCTGGGTCAAACCCTCACAACACATATGGGACCACTTATTTTGGAAACCTGGGAGTTCCAACAGCTGCTTGGACTTACCCAGTAAAGAGAGGCCTGAGTTAAATCATCTCTGCAGCTTGAGGGAATTGAAGGCACTCAAGTTTCAAAGCTGTTACATTGCTACAAAGAGCAGAGAAGGGAGGCTGCATGAATAGGCAGAAAGAGTATAAATACAGACACCATAATACAATCCCAGAGTAAGGCTGCTGTCTGCAAAAAAATTGTAGGGGACACAGGATGGATTTATCATCTTAAATGGGATTTATCATGTTGTTCTAAAAGCATGCTAACTTGTCTGTCAGTCTTCCATATAAAACCTAGCTTGTGTGCTGCCAGCCCAGACTGTGAGCATGTGGCAACATTGTTCTGTATTCAACCCTTTTCATACTTGTTTGATTTAATTCTTTTCTGTCATACCCCCTTCATTCAGTGCCTTTTTTTTACAAGCTCAAGAATTCTAAACCTATCTAATCTTCTCTCACAGGGGAATAAGACACATCTGTCCTTCATGAACCTGTACTTCTATGAAGATTTTCCAGTTCTAAAACTTTCTTCTAAAGAATGGTGACAGATACATGCAATATTCAAGCAGTAGCAGGAGTTATGGATTTGTACTTTGGCTGCTACTGTAATGATGTTTTTTTATTTTGTTCTCCAATCTGATTCTCTAATTGCATTTGTCTTTTGACTGTCATTGAATAACAAGTTCATCCATTCAAGTTTTCACAATACTGTCTGTGGTGGTGACTTGCTGAGGGATAACAATTTCCTTTGAGCTCTCTGCTGTGTGTTGGTGTAGCAGGGATTATTTCTGCCACGGTCACTAATTTGTGTTCATCAACACTGAACAGCATCAGATCTCAGCTCACCCCAGCAGCCTGCACTGAGAGAAGCTCCTGCAGCACTCTTTGGTAAAGATCAGGAAACCTTCCTGTCCACTCCCTTTCCAGACCACTAATGAATGCTGACCAGCAAAGTCATCCTACCTCCATTTTAAAATGTCTGGCCATTCCTATGTAGCCTTCTCTATTTTTTCATCAATGTTAATCCACACATGGAACTTTCTACTTATACTCTGGCAGCTTATTTTCTGTCAGTGTTTTGTAACAGATCTACTGAAACTCTTTTGGGAATGCTGTGCACAATGTATCAAACAGTTCACTGTTATCAATGTGTTCACTGACTTTTAAAGAACATTACAGATGTGAGGCATGACTGCTGCAAGAAAATACTCTTTTTCCCCATTGTATCATTTTCTCCAACTCATGTCTTAATCCTGTTCTTTATCATAGTTTGCATGAGTTCGCTCAATATAGTAGTCAAACTTACTGTTGTTTCCTATATCTCACCACAAATTGGCTGTTATGTTTGATAATTGACATTTCTCAGGTACCTTAGATGACTTAAACTATTAACAGGTCATGGTTACTTGGCAGTTGCATACACAGGATCCCTCAGAACTCTTGGGAAAACACCCTTGGGTCTCATATATTAGTTCACAATACTTTCACAGGACACTTATAGCTTAATTCTTTGTGTAACAATGTGAGAATTCTTAATGCTAGTTAGGAATGTTATCAACTCTGAACAAGGAATAAACACAAGATTTTATTTGATGGAGGTATGGCTGCTGCTAAAGCTGCTCTCAGGAATACTCAGGGGCTATCAAGAAATCAGCTGGTATTTCATGGCAGTATAATAATGAGTGATACTGATGCCTTGGCATTTTATTTTTTGTATTTTTCATATATTTGTGATCCTGCAATCCTTTAGTGTATAACTCTAAACTCCATATAGAGTGTTAGCTACTGTTCTCTCATTTTGGTCAGACAAAACAATTCCTCTCTAGGCCTGGGAATCAAGGACATCTTACTGTCTCAGACCCCAAGAAATGTAAACAAAAGTGAGTTGGCTGGGAAGCAAACTGGGAGTAAATTACTTCATTACCTGAGGCTGTAATTGGAAGATTAACCCCCAACATGCAAATGAACCAAACTTACAAAAGTATGAAAACCTGTGACCCGTCATCCATTTTTGGGTGTAGCCCCTGGGTGGGCTTCATCTGCCCTAAATGTACCTGAAGGCCCTTCAATAAATATAACCACTTTTTATTCTCTCAATTTTGTCTAGCCTCTGTTTTAGGTAGTCCCAAAAAGCATCAATACAGGTGGGGTACATGCCTTGAACACCAAAGGACAGAAAATCGTGTGCTTTTCTAAAATACATAGCTACTCCCAGCACTTAAAGTTGTAAGAGATTAACTTCTGAGGAGTTATTTTTAGCATCTAATAAGATGGTGCTTAGATTAAGAAGCCTGATATCCTGTTTGGTTACCTAGTAATAAATCAAATTTCACACATCTTCCTCTCATTAGACTTTCACATGACACATCTGCCAGACTCCTCAGGTTGTTCAAACCAACAGGGATTGTACCTACTTAAAAAATACCATGCAGACATATACTGGGCTGCCATGGTTCTGATGCTCTTCAGTGTTCCAACATTAATTCAGCCTAGAGCTTTATCCAAATAACCATAAAAAGTTGACATTGTCCTGTGGCTTTCCCTGAAAGACACATCTAAGCAACCCTCCACATTTGGTTTTGCCTGAGCAGGAAACCCACCAGAATTACAGGAGTATTATCAAAAATAAAAGAAACAAGACTAGAGCTCAGCAGAGGAGGTCTGTGTGAGAAGGGAATGGCTACAAATGCCTCAGCTTCTTCTGGACCTTTATAAAAATAGCCACTAAATATTTATGTCCTTAACTGATGCTGTCTTAATTTTAAAAAGTTATCATTTTTTAAAGGTCCAGTAAAATATTACTGGATATATATTATATCCAGTGATAGATAGTATGAATATATTTTTATATCATTTTTTATATCATCATCTTATATTTCTGTGAAAGACAGAAATGTTTACCTCTGAAAAGTAAAAGGATTTCAAATCTCATTTTTACCTTTCCCCCTCTTCATCATGATGAAGGGGCTATTGGTATTTGTGCACTAGCAATTCATTTAAAAATGAAGTGTTTGGTGAGAGCCTGTAAGAGTGAAAAGAATAAATCTGAAAGGGCTTCAGATGTGGGGGCAGGTTATTAGACTGACTCATGGAAGCAGTCTTCTCTGACAGTCATGCAATGTCCTCCGTGTTTCATTTTTCTCTGCTCACATCGGTGATTCTTTCTTGACTAAATCCTTTTGCTTAGTGTAAAATCTGTTTTACAAGTTCTCAGCGTCCAAAATGAGGGGTAGTGAGATTTCCAAAAAAGCCCTCAGTGTTGGCCAAACCCTCCTCTGGGAAAGTTGAGTATGCTTGATGCATCAAGAAGAGTCATGAGACAGAAGCGTACTGAAGAGCTTACCAGAAAGGGGTACACACTTTTGGGGAGCAACCAGGGTGCAGGAATTTCCTTCAGGAATTTTAGTCTAGCAGTTGCATTCTTTTTCCCTATTATGTTCTGAATTGTTTCATGTAATGCACAGTAATTTTACATGATTTATAGTAGAAGGACTTTATGCAAATAACTCAAATATTGCTGGTCTCCAGTGTCTCACTTTAAGACAAGTGTTGTTCCAGGAGCTGCTCTAGGTCTGCAGCCTTGTTAGATGCTGGCCCACAGCCAGGTTGTATGACAGAATCATGAGACTCTCCAGCTAAAGAGGAGGAAGAGAAAAAATCTCCTGTAAATTACCTTTCTCACCTCTCAGTTCTTGTGAAATAGAAGCAGCAGTGGCTGCTGTTTCCATATCACGTGCTTCCAGCCAGGAGCAGAGGGCACCTCTCGGCAGTATCACTGTTCAAGGTCACAGGAGGAACAGAGTCTGCATACAGATATTCCAGAGCTCCATCTTCCTTCTGGCTCCTGACTGTTTCCTGTCTCCCAGCCACAAACTCGTAGAGATTAAAGCAGTCCTATTATGTTGGCACTGTGGCTTGTCAGAAGTGGAGGAAGACTGAGAGGGCAGAAAGCTCTTTGCTCATCCCAGTGGAGCAAGAAAATGTGAGATGCAACACAGGTTTTGATGGATTACATGACTGTAAAGAGATAGATACGTAAATTTTCTGTCACCATGCAGCTGTAAACTGAGTGGTGTTGGGTTGCAAGTTCAGCTTGCCTTGTCTAATGGGGACAACAACCATTTAGTCTTTACAAAGCTTTTTTATTAACACAAAGGAAAATAGCAAAGTTAAAGCATTTAAAATGTAAATTATAAAATAATTTATTTTAGCTGTATTTCAGACATCTTTTCCCTTCCTCTACAAGGACAGAAAGCTATTGAGGGACAGTCTCTGTAGGCTGAAATGATCTTTAGCCACCCTATTTTCCGGGAAACTTTAGTAATCTGGATGTGCTGTGGAAATTGTTGCTATTTCAAAATCAGGGCTGCTTCCAATAAGATGAAACAAACATACAAAAAATTAGAAAGGATAATGGAGGGAGAAAACAGGGAAGGGAGGGAAAGGAGAAGGGAGAGAAGGAAAGAAATAACAGCACAGCAAAACCAGCCTCTCTGCTATTGTGTGGATTAGCTCACTGTTGCAGAAAAGTCTGGTGGCAGCATCATCTTATCAGCAGCCTTAGAACCTGACATATAAACTGACATGCCCAAGTCAAGCTAGGCCAGAGTTTTATTAGCACTCTGATCCTAGGCTCATGGCTATGTTGAACAAGTTGCAGCTTGGACTAGCTAAAAGACAGATAGGGAAAGAAGAAATCATATAGGAAAGCAGAAGGAAGAAAGTGCTAACATAAGTCCCAATCTCATATCCAGGACTTCATGATGTCAAGACAGGTGGTGATGGCCTCAGGTCATGTTTCTCTGGCTTGAGTTTGCCAAGAGATCTCTTGTCAGATAGTCAGATAATCTCAGAGCTTTTGACTTTCTCCCAGGGTCACGAGAGTTGTGAGGATCTGTAACAGTGAAATATGATTTTTCAGGCCAGGATATATTCTTAAAATTTCCCTTTCCCTTTTCCCTTTTACCTTCATTCAGCTTTTCAGATGTTGCCCAATTTGCTGTACCAAATATTGAGGATACAATTTACCATCCAGACTGCTCTTGCTGGATCTGACTACATGAGCTGTAAGATTCTAACAGGTTGTGCAGAGCTCTTGTGCTCTGGAGATGCAACCAGTACTACCCCATGCAATTAAACAGTAATTCAGTAGAACAGTCAAATACCGAGAGCTGTGATGTCAAGTGAACCAGATTTATTAAGCTAATTCAAGAAACTATCACTGTTAGCACCTTTTCAGTTCATGCTGAGTGACTGACCTAAATTAAAGGATTCAGAGCTTTCTACCCTGTGCTAATTTGAGCAAATTTGGAGGAAAATATCCTCTGATAGAAGGCAGGTTACAACCACCCCTCCCCCATCAGGTTTGGGGAAAAAAATTTTCCTCAGAGGAAAGTGAAATAAAAAAACTATTTATTTAACAAATACAATGCACAATGGAAAAGAATAATGCTTAATAACAAAACCTCTCGCTGTGGAGAGAACTTGGTAAAATTCAAAGTCCTTCTGTAGGTGTGGCTATTCTCTCTCCAGAGCTGGGGTGTGGCCCCTCCAGGTCCTGGCATGGGCCTCCCCATGCTGCTGATCCAGACCAGAGCAGAGCAGTCCAAGGAAAGGTCTTGCCTGAGCAAGCGTGCTGGCTAAACAGCAAAGAATTTTAACTCTCATTCTCTCTCCTGAGAAAACCGAGCTGAAAGCTGGCTGAAAAGCAGCAAAAGGGTGCTTCCTCTGCTCTCCAGCAGCAGCAGCAGCTATCTCCGTGTCCTAGAACACAAACTGCTTTGAAAAGTTCATCTGGCTTTTTTTTCTTTCTCTCACACCCAGTTTTAAAGACACAGAAGGCAAAGAATTCATTTCTGGGCATAGAGCGGCAATAACAGAATTCATTTCTGGGCATAGAGCGGCAATAACAGAATTCATTTCTGGGCATAGAGTGACATCATGAAGTCACCCCTAGACATACCCATCTTGTTAAAGTCCATCTGGCAAATCCTTCTGAGCACCAGTGCAAGTGAATCTCTCTTCAGACCTGGTATAATCATAAAATATTAAAGGGTTGTTCAAAGTATAACCATGAGTGAAATAACTGTTTCTCTCGGGGATCTCAGACTGCCTTCCTGGGAGTCAAAGCCTTGGCTGCTTGCATGGGCGAGTTCTGCTTCTACAGGAGACTTCTGCTCACCTATCCCTAGTCCTTATCTTAAGTCTTTCTTATTTCTGCAACCAAACACTACAACCAAGTGAAAAAATTTCCAAGTGTCATCCTTAAATGGCACAAACACAGGAGCTAATCAAGAAGTTTGTACTCTAGAGAGACGGACCGTAACACCCACTCAACCCTACAAGCTCTGTGTGCTGTCCAGTTTACAAGCACACAATCCTAAGTGTTAAGATATCTCTTTTAGACAAGAAGAGAGGAAAAAAGATGACCAAGCTGAGCTGCTTCATGTTGTGTAACCTATGAAAATCCATCCATAGAAGTCTGTCAGGATCTATAATTCAGAGTCCACCTTTCCACCTCAGAACAAACAAATAACACCATTTGCATGCATAGCATCATTTTAAAGAAGAAGGAAGGCAAAGAAGAAGAAAAGAGTCCTATTTACCCTCATCATCCCTTCTACCAATAATGAGTTTTGTCAGTGCTGTGGTTGAAGATGAACAAGGACTAAGATACCAGTTACTCTGGCTGGGTCCACATGACATTCTGTGCCTGGGGAACCAGGGCAGGTAGACTGGCTGTTGGGTGCTGAAAGGTGACAGCGCTGCCAGAAGGAATGCAGCCTCAGTCCCAGCTATATTTATGTCTGTGTTGGGAGGGTGAATTCCCATACTACCTGAACTCCTACCTTTGCAAATAGGTTTCAGCATGATAACTATGGAGTGGAGGAAGCAAGATGAAGACCTGCACCCTTTTACTGTGTGCTATAAATTATGCTTCCCAGCTCTCACCTCAAGAACACATCTCTGTAAAATAGGCTGCTTTGCATAAATGCAGTCACTACCATGAGCTATCATCAAAGAAAGGATATATCACAGCAGAAAATATATCACAGCATTTTACTTGCAGCCAGCTGAAGTGAGTTAGTAAGGTCAACAGGAAGAAGCAAATGAGCTTTTAATGAGTTATACGTCTCCTGCTTCTGAGAGGAAAATTTTGCCTGAGAGAAGTAAAAACAACATCACCACAGGGGGAAGAAAACTACAGCTCTCAGCTCTCTTGAGTGAAATCTTTGCTGTACAAGAAATGAGCAGACGGCACTGGTATGCAGACAGTTTGAGAGTGGAAAAGAATTACAAAACTTATCCTCCAAATTAATCCAAAAAAAACCATATAACATTGAGGGGAACAAAGTGAAGTCAACCTGAGTCTAAGAGAGCTCAAATGATGCAAGACTTTGGAAAATAATCCTTGTCTCACTTGATTAGTTTGACAGTACAAAGTCTGAAATGAATTGCTTAGTTAAGAGAAGAAACAAATACCTGAAAGAGGGGAACAGATTTAATGAAGAAGTAAATCTCTGGACTAGATTTGTGATGGATTAATTTCTTTGTTTAACACAGAAAAGTCTCTGTGGAGTCAAATCTCAGCTTAGAAAACAGGGTAGCTTAGAAAAGAGGGTAACCTATAAAATGGGGTGTTTCCTATCCCTAAAGCTAAAAGAAAATAGTAAAAAGAAGATAATTTTTGTATTTCACTTATAAAAAGATTTTTAAAATTTATAAAAGGAACACAGAAAATCTTTGGATCAAGAACAGCAGAGGCAATAGTTTCAACAAAGTCAAACACAACCAAAAATGTCATGTTAAATAAGGAACATTGCAGAATTTCGAAAGAAATGGCCTTATTGAAAGACAACTGTTAAGCCTAAATGTCCCAGTTGGTTTATGTGCTATGGTGATGTGAAGATAAGGGAAGGGGAAGCAACCTAAATGCTTCCCAATCCTTCTCTTGTTGGGAAGATTTTTTATGGTGCTTATCTTCATCAACCATGGAGACTGAATTAGCCAATGCAAAGCAGTTGCAGAGACACTTGTGGAGTAAGATCTTGGTTTCCTAAATATCACATCTCCTTGTCTTTAACAAGATATCATCAAAGGACAGTGTTTCAGTATGTTTCAGGTTATTTCTAACTCTAATTTGTTTTCCTGTGATAAAAAAAAAATAAATAAAAAGGTGGAATAAGTCCAGCTTCTGTATAAAATTTAAGTCTTGTAAATTGCATTTTCGAGCAAGAAGCCAGTAGATAAATGATAATCTCTTTTGAGCACATGTTGTAACAATTTGTTATGCTTTTTTACTTATTACTCAATGGAGAATAGAAGAACAGTAGATATATCTAAAATACACTTAAGAACATCTGCACCAAATTATGACAGCCGGCATAGTTTACTTTGTATGTTCTAGTTCAAGTTCAAACTGAATTCCAGATTTGGATCCTTTCCTGAAGTTCAGTCTGACAGTATTTCCCTTGCAGCATGGGGTATGCCTTCTAAGATCATCTGAACATATTAGGTCCTGCTATTTCAGTCTCGAGGCTCTGCTCTCACTTTGTCTGTAGCACACACTCTAGTCTGATGAGGACTGAAATGCTTTACTTTAATTCAAGCTGATGAAGCTCGAATAGAGTATCTGCGTGAAATTTAATTGCCTGTAAAATGCAGGTCAGTTTAGATGATCTAATGGTCCCTTCTGGCCTTAAACTATACAATATCTGTCAAACAAACCATTAAAATGTTGCTGTGTATAATAATCACAAAGATAACTACAGCTTTTGTAAATGCCCTCTAATTTAAAGGGCACACTTTTATAGTCTGCATACAAGCTCTAATTAGCTGTTTTAATGATGCACCTAAATGTGGCAAGTGGTTTGTATAGCATAGAGTTTAGCAGTTACTGGTATGGCAGGGATCAGATCTATATAGCAAAACTCTCTTGTCCTCCAAAGCTGAGGCTGTTTCCCAGTGCTTAAAAACTCAGATGATCTCCCAGGCATTATCCAGGTGAGCAGCAGCTGTCCCACACCAAAATTGCACTGAGAACTATATTAAGAAAACTGCCTGTAGGAATGATTGCACGTCTTTCTCCCCTGCTCTGTTTAGTTTTAAATACATATATTTTTTGAAACTTAGATGTAATTTGCATTAATGTGTTGGTTTCTTGGCAGGTACCTGGAGGACCAGGGAGGAAGAAGGAAGAATGGCTCAGAAACAAAGTACTGCTTGGCCAGCTCTAGGAAGTTGCTGAGACCATGAAATATCTGTTGGCTTCTGTATCATTGGTTGATGTTTTTTTCTTTTACAACCTTATATTCAAAACCAGGGAGCACAGCTTCATTCAGAGGGAGTTTTGTTCCACCTAGGTGAGGGTGACACCCAGCATTTCCCTGAGGGATCTGACGAGGCCAAATCTACCAGGTCTGCCAGCAGGGTAAGGTGAGTACAGGATGGACATGGCTTTTAACTATAGTATGTCACATCTGTTTCTACAGAATATTTTGCTTCAGCTGGTAAATTGGGATATCTTAAGAAGTAATTTTGATCAGTTTGTGGCTCTGGTCACCAGGGAAGAAATGCAAATACCTGAAAACAGTGAACCTCCAAGTTCACTTGCATGCTGAGGAGCGTGCAGCTGTGGATCAGGGCTTTCCTCTGACAAGCCAGTGCTTGCTTTGGGTAATGCTTGTGACTGTTGTCCTGGAACGAGGCACTCTGCCTTGTTCAGTGTCTGCCTTCTCTGTGCCTTGTGGTACCATAACACAGCTCATCCGTTTGTGACACAGTTTGCTCAGGCAGAAATATTTGGCTAATGAGATATTTTCCTCACTGAGGAAAGCAAATTAAGCAGTTCCAAGGTATAGACCCAGGCATTTTGACTCTCAACTGCTGGAATTTTTAGATCATTAAAACAGTCCCTAATACCTACTATTGTGCAATTACCAGAATTTATTCCTAATGTCTTTCCAGATCTATTTTTTCTGTCCATAATTTATCTGAAAAAACATTAAATATATAATAATTTAGGTTATAATTAATTGCACCTAACTCTAACCATCAAAAGTAAATTTTTAACTCCTTTAAATTGTCTGACAATCTTTATGACCAGACTAGATGGCAATTCTAGACTGGAAGTTTTCTTTTCAAATAGCTAAAGGCAGGTGACATGCATTATCCTCTCCCTCCCCTGCATTATTTGAGTCATTTCTAGCTTTTGTAAGATGCCATATAGGACTATTTATATGTGATAGGTTGCCCTATATCCCAAAGTAGTTTTCAATCCTTTTAAGGAACAGGGAATTGGAAAAGTGTTCAGTGTAATTTTCACCTGCCAATGTTTTTTGGGGGTTGCATTGGAAATTAAACTTAATTTCACTACACAAATGGTCTTTCTTTCTTATTTCAGAATAGCTGGCTTCTTTCATAACCACAGGACAAATATGACCAAAACCAGGTTTAGAAGGCATTCAACAGATGTTGCACACAGATTTCTGTCTCACTGTCTAAGTGGAGGGACTCTTGTGGACCAACCTGATGCAAAACTTACAGCCAGACCTTGGCTGGTGCCTTCCTGATGAAACAATTGTGTGAAGGAAGCTGTGCCATGTCTTCAGCATCAACTGAACCTCTCTGAAGCCACGTGAAAAAAGATGTCTTGTGCACATCAAGCACACTGGGCTGCAGGTTTGACAGATATTTCTGCACACAGTCTTCTGGGATTGCAGTTTTCACTGCCCAGGTCTCCAGAATATGCCAGAGAGGTTGGCAACTTTTGTGCCAGTTCCTGGCTGCTGAGGCCAGTGTTGCAGTTGATACAAACATGAAAATGTGTCACCTTCTTCAAAATAGCTTTTATCTCTAGTATCAGCTTAAGTGTTTCTGGCCATTTCTTTGTTTGGCTCAAATTATTTGTCTTCTTGTTCCAGAACCTTATAAGGGCTTGCAAACAGCCACAGGGCAAGGTCCATTATAATTTTTAATTCAAATATTTGTTTGTGTAAAAATCTGAGATACCAACTAGTAAAAGCAAATAATCATTTCATATATGAATATTCTGAAGTATAATTTCAAAGTACCTTTTTTTGTATCTCTAGTAATCATAGCACTGGCTCATTAAATGGAGAGAATGCTCAATTCATATGCTCCTTAGTATTCAAAACAAGATTTACAACCTATTACCATTAGAAGGTATGTTTTCAAATCATACCCAAAAAATCATTTTTATTATTAATTTTTACGATTAATTATTTCCATGAAGAACAGTCCTTGAAAAGGATAAATTTCTTGCCAGTTGAAATGACTGTGCAGTGGTTGATTCACTAACTCTTTCCATGGATTAACTAAATTAATCATTCTCCCTATAGCAATACTTCATATTTATTTTATCCAAAACTTTAATCCAGTTTTCATTATATATAAACCTGTGGCTACTGTCCTGTGGGAAAACAAGCAGTTCCTACCACTAGGGCTGCATATCTTCCAAAAGAAGAAATTTTGATGAAGTCTCCTGTTAGTTAATCTAACTACTGTATTTCAATTTTAAACTTTTCTGTTAAAAGCCAGGGCTTAAACTGACTGAAATTAAAGGAAAATTTTAAACAGCCAAGAATAGCTAAGTGTGTGATGAATTTTAATATTTAAAAACCCTATTAATTTCTGAGGAATTGAGAATTTATTGTTTTTCAAATATATGATTATAGTATGGAGCTAGGTAACACAAAAATAAACACCCTTTTTCTTCATTTTTAAAAATTTATCTTGTCAGCTTAAGTGCTTTTTTATGTTGTAAATGGTTTATTGTAGAAATCCCTCAGACAAGAGCAGAAATTGGCAACTGTAAGCTAATGTAAGCTAAAACATACACCGTGAAATTTGTGTTCCTGCGATTGTTTGTCAATACATTTGGAACAAGTTTGTTATGCTCTATTAGTGGCAGTGCTGGGAAGTATGAGATGGTTTTGAAATTTAATAAACATAGGAATATGTTTTGAAGTCAGGAGGAAAAAAGTTGCAAACATTTTCTCATGGCAAGATTGGGACTTCTTTTAAATTTCAGATGTGATTTTACATTAGTGTCTCTTGAGAAAGCAACCTTTCAAAAACAGCCTTGAAAACATAGTTATGGCTGTCATATCCCAAGGTAAATAACAGGTTTGTTGGTTGTATCATCTTGGAGAGCAAGTTTTATTTGTTTGCGCAGCTAGAACTCCCAATCCTTACATTATTTAGAGAATTCTTCCAAATGAAGAAAACTCCTATAATGATCTTATGTTTGCAAGGCAGTGGATAGACCATGAGGAGAAGTGGGAGCCAAGGCTTTCAAACAAGGTAGCAGTGAAATGATTGGCAAGGAGAGAAATAATGATAACGTGAAAGCCAAGAAAATCCCAAATAATTAAAAGAATGAAAATATAATGCAAAAGTTCTTGTTTTTTCCTTTTAAATCTCATGTGGGTGAAAGTGTTGTAATTTTTATCTGCAGCAGGAAATCTCAAATTGGAAATACATAAATATATATGTAAGTTATGGAACAGAAATATTACTCCTTTAAGAAATGTCTTAAATACTAAAGGGAGAGATAGATATTTCCTGGACAAGTAAAAGGTTCAAAAAAACTTTATCATGCACTAAAGCCAAACTGCATAGGAAAATAACATGGAAGGGTGTTTCTTGGTTTTGAGTCAGAAGAGAGCAAACTTCCTCCTCTAGGAAAAATATGGCATTCTCTTACCCCACTGAAGTACCCTAATTGCTTTCAGGGAGTGAGATACCAGAGATATTGTGTCCCATGGCACTCAGTGTTTTATAACAACAATCTGGGAAACTCAGGTTTCTCACTCCCAGATTCTCCATTTGTTCAAATACCTTCCCAGGACATGTAAATTCTTTACCAAAAAAAGTATTTCCCAAATGTTACATACTTGACCAAAAAAAAAAAAAATCCTTTCTTAAGGGAAAAAAAAAGTTTGTATCGAGCTTTACCCTGTGTCTCAACCAATGGTCTTTAGTTGCTGGTGGAAAATAATGACTAAATACAAAGTTCCTTGGGAAAAAAAATATCAGAAGTCTAAGTAAAGGCAATAAATTTACTCGCTAGGCCTTGTCCATGGTCTGAAGGTTAAGATTTATCATCTGCTTACCCTCAGATGATACCCTGGCTCAGGGAAGCCAGACACTTGCAAAACCACAGATCATAAGATGCACTGAAATGATTTGCATCTCCTACACAAGTGGTTCATAGTTTACAATGAACTTTTCTTCTACCATAGGGAAACTTCTCCTTGGATCTCAGCCACTGCCTCTGAGCAGTTACCTCATAAGCCATAAAATCTAACCAAGTGAAAAGGTGGCCACACATTTCAAACTAAGCTTCTCATGTGAAAAATGGACCTTTGAGCAAGTAACTGATGAGTGATAATGGTGTTGTAACTCAGCATTAACCATGCTGCAAAGCTCTGTATGAATTCTGCCCTCAAAGGGCAGAAACCTTCTTTTAGAAAATCAGATTTTCAGAACAAGAAGACATAATATTTTAAGTCGCGTCATCTGCCCTCTACTGACATTCCACTCGAACCAATATGTGGCCTCTCACGTAGAGTCACCATTCCACACGTATTTTAGATTTTAGCAACTGTGTGATTTGCTTTGACAAGCCAACTGATGACTTTGCCATTAGGTGAGGTAGGACACTGACTTTCTCAAAAACACAAAAAATCAAGCTCAGAAGAGAATACATTAACCTACCTCTAACCCACGAACAGTTCAAATGTACATTACAGAATAATTCTTCACTGAAACCTTTGAAAGAGCAGCTGCCACAGGACACTATATTTTGTAGGTTCAAAAAAAGATGTAATGCTTTGGGGGAGAGACCATCAGAGCTCACTGGAGAGCAGGCAGTCCCTCAGTTGGATATCACAGTTGTTGCTAACATGAATTATTGCAAAACATCCTATTGAAAATATTGTCCTAAAGTTGTGGGTAGTTCAATGGCTATTTTCAAGACATATATTACCTCAAGCCAATATGTTACATTAAAGATTGCCCTGCAAGTCCCAATGTCCACAGTGGAGGGCATCAATTTGCCTGCTCTCTGCTGGGGCCTTTTTGTCTCTAATTCCATTCTAAGACTATGGATATCATCAGTTTGTTTCATAAGGGAATACTCTATGTAAAACATTGAAATGGTGACTGAAAATGAAGAGAGGAGCAGCTTCCCTCCAAAACCTCCCAAAATAAACTGCAGACAGTAAGAAGCAAAAAACTCCCTAGGTTCTTCCCCTAGAAGTTTACAAGTGGAAAGGAGATCCCTAAGAAAATCCAAAAAGGGACAAGAGAAAGAGAAGCAGAAGAAAGAGGGAGATTATAATAAAATAAAACATATGCTCAGCAAAAGTGAAGTCTCTGCATAGTGCTGCCTAGTTTGTGAAGATTTCTTTACTTTTCTTGCTGACAACTGGTGTTGTGAAGGATATGTCAATAATCAATGCTGACAGCTGCCTTGCACTAAAGGAGCTGAATAAAATTCACCTGGCTTGATAAACTTATCAGTAAGTTGCACCAAATTCCATTGTTGCCTTTTTTGATTTGTCATTTATTATTACCATTAAATACCAGTTCAGCACTGCTACAGCTGGCTGCCTGATCAGCCACCTGAACCTATCATTCCAATGATAAAGCATCTGCCAAGCACAGAAGAAAGGTCTTGCTTCTGTCTTATTCTAATTTCCAACAAACCAAAATCATGATAACCAAACTCATTAGGAACCTACTTGTCTGCCATGGAAAGTTTCCACCTGATTTTAATAAAAATATGTGATGCTGTTCAGACTTTTATGTTTCTCATTTTAAAGTACAAACTGATAGGTGTTTCTCTTTTCTTTTTAAAGGATGCATTCCAATTTATTATCATAAAACAGAGATGGTTGAACAAATGTGAGAGATTTTAAGAAGCACAGTAGAGCATTTTGTTGCTAAAAGTGTTCTGGTAAACATGCACAAATGTGGGTGGCGATGTTAGGAAGAAAACAGGTTCAAATAGCACAGATCTTGAATATGGGCTTTATAAAATAAAAATACATTTAATTTGAGTGAATGTGAATTAGACTTCCAAATAATAGCATTCTTCAGAGTAATTGCATTACTGTAATGTACTTTGGAATTTCAAAAATAGCAGACAGTGGTCACTCAGAACCATTTTATTGAGATAAGTCAAATATTAACAGAGGAAGTTAAAAAAAAGGGAAATCTCACTTTCACATAAAGTGTTTCACGATCACTTTCAGCCATCTTAACTTTTTACTTTTAGCAAAGTTTTCATATTTAAAGCCTGCAAGGGGCTACTAATACTACCTGAAAGGAGGGTGTAGTGAGATTGGGGTCGGTCATGTCTCCCAAGTAACAAGAAGTAGGACAAGACAAAATGTCATCAAGTTGCACCAGAGCAGGTTTGCATTGGATATTAGGAAATATTTCTTCATGGAAAGTATTATCAAGCACTAGAACAGGCTGGCCCAGGGAAGTGGTGGAGTCACTGCCCCTGGAAGTGTTTAAAAGACATGTAGGTGTGGCACTTAGGAACATGGTTTAGTGGTGGACTTGGCAGTTCTGGTTTGAGGGCTGGACTTGACCTTAGAGGCATTTTCCAACCTAAAGATTTCTATGATTCTAGGTGTAAAGTATGTACAGAAGTGCAAAGCTCCCTGTGTTGTGCTATCAGTCTTGCAAACAATACTCACTCAGAAAATTCTCAAATATCTGAGAATTTTCCTGAGCAAATTAAAATTGACAAATGTGCTTCCGACTCTTAAGTGCAGAAATGCAACATATTTCTTGGAATCTGGGATTCTCATTCTCTATAGCATTCAAAATGCTCACATGCACATTTCAAAGCAATATAAACATTTAACAAAATGACTGGGTTTTTACAAAAGCTGAGCAGCAGGTTTTGTTCCAGTCCTCTCTATATAACCATGATACTTAAACATTTTAAATAATTTCTGTGCTTCTGAAGATAAAGTTCAGAGATTACAGGATAATGAAGTCTGACCATCTGTATCTCAAAGACATTACATTTCACCCAGGTACCTGCAAACAAAACACAACATTTAGCCACTTAGACCCTCTACTCTGATTTCTTCGAGCCTTTGCAGACATACAGATATCCAAACAACTCAGTACTTCTCTTTTGGGGAGTTTGCTCTCACTGTCGGATCTTGTTAGAGCTGTTCTTTATTTCTAATTCAGTTCTGTCTGACTGATGCTTCCAAGCACTGGTTACCATGTGCCTGTCACCAGCCAGCTAAAGTGGCCATTAACATTAAGCTGTTCTTCTTCAGTGATATTGCTGAGTATGAGAAAAAACTCTTCTTCAAGGTGTGGATTGCACTTGCAGCTCTTTTCCAGAATGTGTCCAGTCCTAGCTTGTTAATATCCTCAGTATGTCTGACCAGCACACTCATCTACCACAAAAAAATCCCACCAGCTTGCTGGGAAACTAGGAAAATCTGCTGAAGAGTTTATTTCATTCTCCTGATCATTAAGGGAAACCTGAGTCATGAGATTGTCTAATGTCAAAAACAAGTGTCTCTGAAACATTCTCCCCTCTCTGTTAAAATGTGCAGAAAGGCCCCTGACTTCTGCATATTAAAGAGCAGCAGAATTGTGTTGGGTTCAGACACTTTAAAAAAGTTGATTATCATATTGCTTCATTTTGTATCATGGTCATTTTTAATCGAACTAAATGTTCCAATAAAATATGTTGGCATAGATTTTCCCGTGCCACTTTTTTTCCTGTAAAATTCTATAAATTTCAGGTTTACTTATTTCACTTTTAGGTTGCTTCAGAAATACTGTATTGCAAGACAGTTTTATCTAGCAATAATTGAAGGATGATTACATATTTGTACTGGAAAGCAAATAAATATATTGCATGGAAACGCAGTTACAAATATTGTCAGTCAGAAAACCAAAATTTGAAATATACTTTCCATAACAATGTTAAGTGGAGTAACTTAAGTTTTAGTGCATTCGTATCAGGCTATTTTGCAAGGAAAACAAGGCAACTCTACTTTGACAATCTCTTGAGTCCCTGTTAGTTCTGTTTTGCACTGTGAAAGGAGTGTAATGTAATTTTTTTTAAATGAAAATATAGCTTTGACAGCACAGTTTTGCTTGAGGATGTGAATCTGACAGCAAATCCCCTGGCTGTGAGAGGCCTTGCTTGTAGCAAGTCACCTCCTGACAACCCCTAAATCACAGGCTGAAATGAATATGAATAAATTATATTGAATTCCTCTGTCCTAAAGCTGGGTGCATTTTGCCTTTTATTCCTTCAGTTTCCGTTCCTTCTTTTGGTTCCTTTCTCTTCTGTCATCTTCCACTTTTCTTCAGTCTTCTACTTTGTTTCCTTTCAGAAAAAGCTTCAGTTCTTAGAATGAAAAGGTAGGGGATTTTTTTTCCTTTTTACCATTTAGATACTTCTCTGTCTCCAGAAGGATTTAAGACATGACTTAGAAGTTTGACTAATTAAGTTCTCATGTATTTCATTTTAATTCATCTCTGGTCATTCCCATCTGTCTTTTCTGCCTCTTTTTAATCACACTCTTTTTAAAGCTTCTGTCATAATCATGTCGGCTATCTATTCCTTTCCCTGAATGAGTCTTTACTTTTATTATTATTATTAGCTACCTCTTCTTTTCCAGTGTGTGTTTTAATTTACTCTCCCTTTTTAGGCTTTTTTTTTCTCCTCAGAGGTTGTGTTTTCTGCCTCAGCCGTACTGGCAAGACCTCAGCCATGATCTCAAGGGTTTGACTCCGAAATCCTCTGGGATGGAATGCTTCCTGGCTGGAAGATGGGTTAGGAAGTCTCAACACCCTGTTCACTTGAACCCACTCAGAAGAATCAGTGAGAATGATGAAGCTGCTGTCAAGGAACTCTCGCTCAGGCATTGAGAGACTGCAAAGTACATACCACCCCAGCATCTCCTTCCTTCTCAACATCCCCTGTGGTCCCCAAAACTGCTAGTCAATTTTCTATAGTGCAGGCAGAGAATTATTTACTGCTCCATATCCTAACTCCTGTAGAATACTGTGCTAATCCTCAATCTTACCAATTTAGCATTTTGAATGTGTATCAAAAATTCCATGCCAGTGACTCTGTTGTATTTTCTCACCCTTAGCTTTTAGTTAAGAGAGAGTAGCAGCCTAATTCAGCAGACTTGTAGGCTGAACCAGTAGGAAAGGTTGCAATTGCAGCCATTTCTCAGTAGTCTTAAGCCCATATGTCTTTGCTTTGAGCAAAGTTTTAAGCAGTTCTGTTCAGGATTTTTTCAGATGCTGTAATTTCACTTCATTTAAATAAATTAACAGTTAAAAAATGATTGTCATTTTAAGCATGCTAATACAATGCAATTTAGCTGAGAATTATCTCTTGATTCAAAAGAACTCCTCTCTGACATTAATTTAAAGCAATAGAAATTAAAATATTGAAACAGAATTCTTACTGAAATTATTTGGAATAAAAAACTGGATTATTTTTATTAAGTGTTCAGACTTTATTGTGGTTTGTGGCAAGAAAAAATTTTAAACCTCAAAAATGTCTACAGTGACAGACGCAACTTTGCTCTTTTGATGAGATTTTTACATATGGTATTTTAGTGCAAATTTTGTTTTTGTGACTATGCAGTTGCATTTGTATCCATTTGATTCCACACCATAACTATACATACTAATTTTCTTTCCATGCTTGTCATCCTCATAATCATTTACCTTACTTTTATCCTGATTTATTTCACAAAAGTAATTTAATACCTTAATAATGGAATAAATTATACACTACAATTCCAGTTTTAAATGCCTATTTCATTAACACTTCATATTTTTATTTTCTGCGTAAGATCTTCCATATAACTCCCTGTGCCTCCAATAAATCATTTTAATACTTTATTCAGCATTTGACGATTATATTAAATTTATTCTGCAGCTCATATGTGGAATCATATTAAATATACCTCAGAGAGATGTTTCAGATTTCATTTACTGAACTATTAAAAGCTCACAGATGAACATATATGAAAATTTTACCTTCTGAAATAGATTTATTAACATTTGGTGTCTGTAATTGTAACAATCTGCCACTAATTGAAAAGGGCATGGATGAATAGGTAGCATCAACATTCCTATTCCTCATACACAACTTTTACTACTAACTACTTAAAACAGAGAAGGGTCCTCAAAATGACAGAATATCTGATTTATTTAACCACATACTGTGTGTGGTGGGCTTCATATTCTGTATGGGGACTATCAGTATATTTCCTTTTACATTTTTTTTTTAGGTAACAGCCAAAAACTCTGAAGCCATTCAGACTCCTGCCTGAAATGTCTAGTCTTTCCTTCTTGAACTGTGCTGTTCACCTGCCTTGGGTTTGCTGTCTGCTGGGGCAATAGTGCACTAAAGGCCAGAAATATGCATAGGCACCTACAAGAAATGCAGGCATCTGAACTCCAGTGTGACCACCCACAGAAACCCTGGAGACTGCTTTGGTAGCCACAACAGCTGGACACCATGGTTGGGCTGAGGTGATGCTGCTGCCTGGGAAATGTCCCATTAGCACAGCTGGGATCACTGACTCTCATCAGTGGAGCAAGAGGGACTCTGGCTTGTGGAGATGACGAAGACTGCTCAGAAGGAAGCATGCAGGCTTGGGGTCAGGCACCCTTCCCAAAAACCTGTTTCTGCTCCCCACTGTGGTACAGGCCTCCTATAGTTTGCTTCTGACCTTCCTCTCACAAAATTCACTAATCTTGCAAGTGGCCAGGCTTCAGAAGAAGAAGCAGAGTCACTTAATCCTGGAAAGTGTTTCCTAGCAGAGGGTGGTGTGGAAGCAGTGACCTTTCAAGATGCTCACCTGGAGGAAGGTCTGTTTCTGGAGATACTGTGTCACCAAATCCCCTTATCCCTTCCAACAGAGCTCAGTTTTCTACCTCCACTTGGCACCTTGCCATAGGTACTAACATGTCTTCCCAGGGATCTGGACAAACCTATTGGACAAAAAGAAGCAATCATGTGATCATAGAATCATAGAATGGTTTAGGTTGAAAGGGATCTTTAAAGGTCTTCTAGTCTAACCCCCCTGCCATGGGCAGAGAACCTTCCAGTAGATACAGTTGCTCAGAGTCCCATTCAGCCTGGCCTTGAACACTTCCAGGATGGAGTATCCACAAATTCTCTGAGCAACCTGTTTCTGTGCCTGACCACCTGCATTGTAAAAAAAAAATTCTTCCTTATATCCAATTTAAACCTACCCTCCATGAGTTTAAAACTGTTGCCCCTTGTTCTATCACTACAGGATCTGGTAAAAAGTCTGTCTTTCTTACAAATCCCTTTATATATTGAAAGACCACAAGTGATTTTAAATGCTTCTCAGATTACCAAAATAAAAAATTGCTCTCACATGTTTAGGTACCAAGACAAGATCTATCTGCCTAATGTAGCTTTTATCCACACAGATATATCCATATAGACATTGTTATCTATTCATAGCCAATGAAGAGAAATTGGACTTTCTGAAAAACACAGAATCACCAAAACACAGAATCATCAAAGCTGGAAGATACCTTCAAGATCATGTAGTCCAACTAAGAACCTGGCACCACTGTAATCACCTTTCAACCATATCCCCAAGGGTCACATCCAGACACCTCTTGAACACTTCCAGAGACAGTGAGTCAGCCACTTCCCTGGGTAACTTATTCCAATGCCTAACCACTCTTTCAGTGGAAAAAAAAAATTTAACCTCTCATCTGAACCTCCCCTGGCACAACTTAAGCCCATTTCCTCTTGTCCTTTGAACTTGAGACATGGCAGAAGAGACTGACCCTCACCTGGCTGCAGCCTCCTTTCAGGCAGTTATAGAGCACGATAAGGTCACCCCTGAGCCTCCTTTTCTCCAGGCTAAACAACCCCAGCTCCCTCAGCTGCTCCTCACAGGACTTGTGCTCCAGACTCTTCACCAGCTCTGTTGCCCTTCTCTGGACATGCTCCAGCCCCTCAATGTCCTTCATGAATTGAGGGGCCCAGAACTGGACACAGCACTTGAGGTGTGGCCTCAGCAGTGCTGAGCACAGGGGGACAATCCCTGCCCTGGTCCTGCTGGCCACACTATTGCTGATACAGGCCAGGATACCATTGGCCTTCTTGGGGCACACGGGCTCATGCTGTACTGAAGTCTAAATAGATGTCCACAGACTTTCCTTCATCCCCTAACAGTTGACTTCAGAGGGTAAAATATTTTATTAAATAGGTAAACTGGAACATGGCCTTTGTAGTTTTCTTCCCAGCACTGTGAAGGTTAAGTAGCTTCAAGTGAAAGTACATACTCTGTCCTAAAAGTTGATCAAACGTGTTACAGAAGAGTGTATTACTAAGAGAAGATTCAGTTTTACAGTATGAAATTCCAAGTAAGAATTCACATCTATTAATCTAACCCACAGTCTAGAGTAAACTAATCAATTTTTCATATACATCAGAGGAGACATGGAATAAACTGAAAGTGACTCACTGAAATAAAGGTATTCACTTCTTTGAAAAGACAGTAAGATGAGCTTCTGAACAAATGTACAGAGAGTTGAAAGAAAGGACACAGGCTATGTTCTGGGCATAAAGATATGATTGTCTAAATGGCATTTTTCCATTGCAAAGTTTCTACTGTTCTTGAAAAAATATAATACTTTATTCTCAAAAGACATATGAAAGTTGGGAGGAAATAAGAGCTGAGAAATAGCTACTGCTCTGTGTTTGAAGGGTATTTTAGCTCATCAAATATAACCTTTGAGAGAAAGGTAAAGACAGCCTTTATGCTTATCAAGGAAAAAGCTTACATGACATTTCCCAAATCTCCTACTTATCCAACTGTCCAGTCAGCTGCAGCAGCAAGTGCCCAGGACCAGCAGAGAGCCAGAAGGGCTGCTGTGTCTTGTCTCCCAGAATGTCACATTTTCAACTCTCATCACTGCAGTTTCTTTTTCCTATTTTTTATGTCCATTTGACAGAGCTGGGATAGAGTCATTTTCTATTGGATCTGAAGAAAAGGCCATATCTATGTTGTGTTTCATCATAGATTAAAAGCATGGTGGATAGATTAATAGGTGGAAGAAAATATGGGGTCCTTTCCTAAAGAATGGAAAGCTTCAAGGACTGGGCTAGCAAGCTGCTCCTGGAAGGAGTATGGAGAAGGAAGAAGGATGGGGGCTGCTCTGGGTCCCTTTGTGTAGACCTGTCTGTCACCCCTTTGGCCACTGCACGTCTTTCCTCAAGCCAGGTGAAGAAAGTCTTTAAACAAAGTTCCTGAAATGAAGGTTTGTCATCACAGTTCCTGTGCCTCTGTCCCTGTTTTCAAGAGGATGTTCAGTGTCATTTTTGGTTGTAAGACCACATAGAAAACAAGAGCTTCTACAGTTCTAGGAAAGCAATATTATATGGGTGCATTCATATGAAAATAAATGATGATTTAAAAAATACTATTAGTCTTAATAAGTAAATCCCACAACTTGCACAATCCAGAATTAGAAATTATGGTTCCTTGCAGCCTTTTATCTTGCTATCATTATTTCTCATTTCCTACTTAACAAACTGGACTTGATGGGCTTCCTCTTACTGTTTGTAATCCCAAATTCCATGTACCCTTATATTTGCCTCAAAAACAGCTACTGAGGGGTTTTTTACCTGTTTTTCCTACTCCTATCACCTTACCTCATGAAAACTTTACCCCATTACCTGTTTTCTCTAATTTAAAACTCAAATCTGCCTATTCATTTGAGGCTGCTATCTCTAGAGCAATATGACACTGTTTGCACAATATTAGTGGCCATATTTTTGGTTTCCTTTCCCATCCTATAAATACAGTCCTGATTTTTGTCACTTCTGCTCCTTCAAATGTAAAAATTATCAGCTTAAAGAAAAAAACACTTATCTGCCAACGCTGATGGCAGCAGCTGAATGCCAGCAATTCTGAGTACAGCTATGAATATATATTGCTGCTGTACTCTACCAGTGAAAGCAGGAACACTTGGCTCTGTGAATGAATATTTCCCAAATAGTGCTATATTCTGTATACCCAGTAATACTGTATTTTTTGCATACTACTTTTGTCATTAGAATGAGAACATATCACTTTGTTATAACAATGAACCATTTGTACACCACTAGAAATTATTATCTTAGGGTATGAAAAATATTTCATTATAGAGAAGCAGACGATTTATTAAATGGGAGGTACTCCACCTGAAAAGCAGGTGTTAGTACAGGTTCCTCAATCTCCCTGGGATATTGTTTCATAAACACTTGGAAAGACCAACAGTAATAACAGAAAATAGAGGTAGAGATACAAACAGAGGAGAAAGGTGTCTTATCTATATATACAAGTACACGTAAGTATTAAGTCCTGATTTACATTTAACATATATTCCATATTCTGACAAAGTGAGATAGCATGGTTTAGAAACACATCTTCTAGATGCAATTTATACTAGATGTAAATAAAAGAAGCCTAAAAATTTATGGATCACATAAAATAATCAGCACTTGCTCACTTACACCAACAGAAAATTTGTCCTTCATCATTCAAGTTCACCATTTCCAAGTATACTATTTCTTTTCTGTTTTCTCCAAGTATCTACTGAAGTTTGAAGGTCAGAGAATGCTTGACTCATGTACAGTTACCTCAGGATACTTTCTTCTGACCTTTAGGTAACTGATGAGTATTTTAAGTAGCCACATGGGTTTTGAGCCATTCCCATGGCATTTTTTCAGGCAAGAATTTCTCCTGATGTTCAGCATTTCTGTATTTCAGACTGCCAGCACTTCAGCTATCATCACTGCTGCAGCTCACTGCTCAGACAAACAGAGTCAGATGATGTCTGGGCCATCCACTGCTCCTGGCTGGTTAAGTTTATGAATTCTCGTGATCATAGTCTTTAACTTTTTTTCAGCAATGTCCTCAATTTCCCGGTACTTGTTCTTTAACTTCAAGCTTGCTGATCTGCCTCGGTGACAAATGTCTCCATTAGAACAGATTCATTTTATTTTCTCAGTCTCACTCCACATGTTTAAAAAGGTCTTAAAGATTTAGAAACTAATAGACCTAGGCAAATACAGCAAGAAATGTCAGTGAATTATTGGTCCAATATTTTTAAATGAATTCTCTTCATCTGTGTCCAACAATAGTCCAATGCATGGGTTTCACAAGTTGGTAGAGCTAAAGAATCAGCAATTTTTAAATAAGTATTGGAGTCTAACATCAAGACTCACTTTCCATGAAATACTTACTCCAGAAATCAGATTTTAAGAGCTCTGAGAATTTAATAGAGAATTGGAGCACTCCTGTTAGTGTGAATAATCTAAGGAAGCATTGCAGCTGTATTTTAGTAAGGTAGAAGTCCCCACTCTTGAGATGAGAATAATTGCCTAGAATTCAATAATATATGCTGAGCTAATGGCCTGTTCTGGCCTTACAAATGCTACTCTCACTCTGTCATTGCCTGCGGCAGTTTATTTCTTTTGCTGCCAGTTCCTCATGAACAGACAGATCAGAAGATGCAGGGCTGCCTGGTGCCATGCCCTCTGCATGCCTGGCAGTGGCCAGCATGGTGGAACTCCACTTCTCAAAGCTTCCTGCAAAGGATGCAGTGTAGGCTGACTGGGGATCATGGGACCATGGGACTTGTGGAAATGAATGGTAATGGGGAATGGGCCCCTCCTGCACCCTTCAGTGATGGCATGAGCATGCTGGCTCCACAAGGCAGCTTGCCACACAAACACACCTATTTCTCATTTCCATTTCTGCTCAAGCCACTTTGAGCAGTACTAAAGAATGCACATTTTTTTTTTATAACAAACATTTAACTAGTTTTAAAATCTGCAAGCTACACAAAAGCCATGTGGCAGCTTGAGAAGTCTGTCAGTTTACTGCAAACAAGATTTATTTATTGCCAAATCAGAAGCAGCAGTGCCTCAGTAAGCCCTGCAGTCATCTGATCTGTAAGGGCATGTTGTTTAAAGATTTCATAATTAGTTCATTATCTGTGAATGGGCTATGGGCTATTTTCCAATTAATCCACTCATTTTATTCAGGCACTGCGTACTAACAATAATAGATCAAAAGAAAATGTATTCCTCTGCTTCAAGTACTTCTGTATCATGCTGGTAATTTCCTCTGCTCTAGAGTGATTTATTTCTTTCCTCTTTCTTCACTTCTGGCCTGCCCTGAAATATCAGTTTGACTAGGGTGTCTGAGGACTCAAGTTCCCCCACTGGAAGCGCGATAGAAAGGGCTTTTCTTCTCCAAACCAGAAACATTGTCTGAGGCTAAAGATAGATTAAAGGAAATCTGAGGAGTCAAGCAGGATGGGGAGAAGCTCAAATTCTAAGAGCAGTGAAATAAAACACCTCTTTATTGGCAACCTTGATCAATATTAGAAGGGAAGAGAAATCAGCATTCATTCCTTTTGCCAATAGTTTTTCCATGAGTAGACCAGTAGCTCTTTTCCTCTTGACAAGGTGGTGTATCAGATGTAATTACAAACCTCACAAAAATATTCACTTTAGACATCAAAGCCTGTCACTGTCCAAATGAAATATAAGCAACAGAATAACTAATTTCTAGTTTTTTTTTTTTTTAAACTGTCCAGGGAATTAAGTAACAACTGCTTTAAAAAATTAAAAAATTTAAACAGGAGGAATTCTGCACTAATGCCCATGCTAATGCCTAGCGTATAAGTGTCACCATCCTTTATTCTATTTATGAATAGTCATCCAGTATTTCATCATGTTTTAAACACATTTCCTCTAGTCAGTCTCAATCAGCTAAAGGAATAAGTCACAGTGCTTTGACATAAATATTTTCCTGGGGCTGCACCTTTAAAAGAAAGTTCTTGAATTATTCTGACACTAAGTAGTGACAAACAAAGAAAGTGAAATGAATTATAGTGGAATACTATTTTTATCCAATTTAGAAAATTTCCTCAGAACACTCATTATTGTTTCTTTTATTTTTGCCCATTTAGCTGTTAGATGGGGAATGGGCCCTGTGCTAAAGACAAAGGACACTTTTAGCTACACTTACAAAGCATAGGAAAATTATTTTCATACTAAAAACTGGACATTAAAACTTCAGATTGTTTCACTATATCTGGGCGAAAGACTGAAACATTAAATTACACAATTAAATATAACATCTTGCAGTTGCTATGTGTTGATTAGGGGAGATTTTTCCTTCAACTTTTCTCCTTATCCATTCATATGGGCAAAGAGGTTTTGTTCAAGAAGATCCTTGGAGGAACGTAAGACCACAGGCATCCATGTGAACATGAATATTTGCTGGTTTTGACCACTTGTCATTTATTACTCATTTCAGCTAGATGCACAAAGTAAGAGCTGAGTCTCACATGGCTCCCTGCATAAGTGCCAGAATCTGAGATGCCAGTGGGTAGGACCAGAACTGCACAGAGGCACTGCCAAATCTGTCCACTCCCAGAGCTGCCACAGTGGGTTGATTTCTCAGTTTATCAGCAGAGCTCCCATATGTATAAAAAGTATTCACATTAAACCACATTTTATTTTTTCTAAAAATAAGCAGCTTGTTGTTTGCTTGATTTGACAAATAGAATGGGATTCAACTGAGAGTAAGACATCTAAATCTATATATCTATGTATAGGGATTCAAACATGACCATGTGAGACCCTACTAAAGTTTGTGGACACAAGCTATCAACCAGGTATTGAAATTGTAAAGTTATTTAGCTGACTAGCTGCTACAGTAAGATTCAGTAGTCTAAATATAGATGCCAAGCGGTATTTTAGATGCTGTGAATTATCTTTCACGTCTTCAGTTGCTGCCACAAAAGGATGGAGGTCTGCTGTGCCTGCCCTGTCTGCCTGCCTTGGGCAGATCTGGGCATCACAAGCACCACAGGAAGCCTGTGTTCAGGAAACTGAGTCCCAGCCTGGGCAGCTGCTCTGGGGGTGAGGTGAACTGCTCTACAGGGATGAATGACTGCACCGACTGTCACAGGAGCTTTAACTCCTGGCCAATGCCTACTTGTAGAAACTGTAGTTAGGATATCTTCGTTTTGAACTGAATCCCAACCACAAGCTTCCCTTTCTTCTGAAACAAAACATGTCATTCCAAGAAAGTCTAGGAAAATACAAGGCTGTATCCTCAGCAATGCCAAAAAAAGAAAAGGCTATATTTTCTGTGTTGCTTTTTGACTTACAACATTACAGATTTGTTTGCTGCTGCTGCTTTCGAGGATTGGACTGCATATTTCCCATTTCCAGATGTGATGTATAGGGACTACTCTCCCTCTTTTCAACCAACAGTTCCAATTATTGTAAATCAAGCCTGGAAATCCATCATCATCCAGGGAGTTTCCAAAACAGTAGACAAGAGTGTCATTTTTATGTGCATTTATACTGCTTGTCAATCTGTACTTAATTTATGCCCAGAAGAGCAGCTTTAATAAGAAAGACTTGAGCTAAGGTTTCACAAGATGAAGCATCCAGGAGTTTTAAGATATTCATGCCCTGCAGCTCACTCCTACCTGCTGCTGTGTGCCATTGCTCTTTTGCAGGACCAGAATTGTGGCTTGTGTGGCTTGTGACTCAGAAAATCACCCAGCTCAAAAATAAGCCAGTCATTAAAGAAAGTAATTAAAGGAAAGAGAGGTTATTTCAAATAAAAATCAATAGATCCAGTTTGCAGTGTAGCCACAGGAAGCAGAGCTGGAAAGCAAGCACATAGGGATGAGGACAGGGAGAGGGTCTAGGAGAGGCATGAGAGGTGGAAGAATAGGGCAAGAATATTTTTAGAGAGTTTTGCAACACATTGCTTTGTCATGAGAAACTGCAGTCTGAAATAACCTCATTTCTAAATAAGCTGTAGCCTGGTGGTTGGTATGTGCACCTGACAGCTAAGACACTCATTGAACTCCACTCTGTGATTTCCATCAGGAAAGGTTCTGCCCTCTCAGATAAACCCTTTAATGGAGTGAAATTAGATTGGGAACATGCTGCATTTACAGAGATTTCAGTCTCTGAGGCCTCTCAAGGATTGCTGGACTTGCTGAGTTCCTCTGCTGAGGAAGTAAATAGACTTCCTTCTCTGCAGGAGATAAAAAGCCAAAACTTGCACAGCTTGGGTACACAGACTGGTTTTTAAATCCTGGAGGAAGGTTGTGCTGGGCAAGCCCATGGCTTCAGTCAGCCCAGCCACGTGTCTTGCCAGAGGCTGATTCAGCTCTGGTACAAATGTGATGGGGCAAGGTGATGGAGGGGCACCCTGCCCTACACAAAGTCTCTCCTGTGTCTGTCTGGGACTGCACCCAGGCTGCATCACTGCTCTCTGTGTCCGCAGAGACAACTGCTGGGACCAGACTGCCAGTCGCCTAATTACTTAGATGTGCACTCAAATCCCACTTTCTCATTCTAGAGAATACCTCCAGTGGTCTTAATAGAATAAAAACATATGCATACTCATCTTGGTCTTGGTATGACCCAGGGGGTCACTGCTGGATGATGTGGTCACACCTCCAGCTGCAGTTCTTTGTTGACCTGTGTTCTCTTCTGATAAGTTGATGCTGTTATACAAGATAAATTTGACATTTCCAGACCAAAAGCTGATTTGCCTCTAAAATCATCATCTGTTCCTAATTCCCCTGTCAATTAGAGAACAGCTCCCAGGCTCAGAAGGGAACAATAGTCTCCCTCTGAGGTGATAACTGTACGACATGCTACACTGTTCAACCACTTGCTTTGCTGTCATGGTGTGCATTTTATCTTGCCATGAGCTGGAAGCCTTAATTACAATCTTATGTCTTCCATTGTTTGAGACAAATGACTAAGTGACTTATAAAGACAATTAGATTTGAATCTGCTCTAACTAATCTCTTTCCAAGTGTGATATCCTATTAGACACACCAGGTCTTTTTCTGAGGGGGATAAGGGAAGATGGGGAGGGGAGAGCTGCCTTTGAAATTCTGTTTCAGAGACTAAAAAGCTGAGTAATCAATTGTCATTGCTCAGTCTTCTTTGGTTGTCACCAGCTCCCTTTTCTTTTCCTGCTGCTCTTAAATACATCCAGTTTAAACTAGATCTACAAGAATCACCAAAAGTGGACAAGAACGATAACTCCAAGGCACTGTTTTGTGAAAATGCACTTATTATCTGCTTTGCAGGAGTCAGAAACCAAATTTTGTGGTGGTGTGCTGTGACTGTTCTTGTATTTGGGGAGAGAGCAGAGTGCCTAGCTTCCCATTTACTTCGAGCATGCCTTATTGTGTTGAAGTTCTCATGTCTTATTGATGCAGAGAGACACTAACATACTTCAGTATCAGATTACCTTTGCTCTGAAGAGATCGTTGATGAACCCAATATGCCAAAATGGAGTAATATCTTTAAAAACAGGAAAACACTTCTTATTTTTCTTCCTGAGTTGTTTCTACACATTCATGCTCTGTCTTTTTTAACTCACAGCTTAGTGCTGCATTTCTTGACCCTTTGATTTTCTTTGTGGACAATTAGATTTTTGTCATAGCCCATGAGATTAACCTCAACTACATGACCAATTAAGACCATAACAATTAAGCCTAGCAGTTAAGACCATATACAACACAAAGCATCTGTGTCCATCAACACTTTCTAAACTAATTTCTGTGGTTTAACAAAGCAAAAGGATTTTACAAAATAATATTTGTGGCTAACAATGGGATCAGCTGTTTTGCCTTGACCTTTCAATTTGTATTCACACCTAACACAAAGGGTGTTTTAGATGTGATCAGAAGTTAGTGTAAGAGACTCTGGATCAATGTTTTGGGGACCTATCTTTTTACATATGGGAGGGTTAGACGCTAGTAAATAACTCAATACTGAAACGTCTGAGCATGAGGGGTACGCAAAACAACTAAAAGGACATCTGTCAGTATATGTTGTGATGTGCCAAGCCTGTATTATCTGCTACCCTGAAATAAATGGACTGCTTTAGTCTGAATTAGGAAAAACCAAGGGGAAACACAGTAACACTCCCCAAAACCTTTCAAAGCTTTCTACTCAGAGGAAGAAAAATTCTTCTCCTGGTTTACTGGATAAAGGATCAAGTATAACAAGTTTACATTGGAAATTCAAGAGATGGGTTAAGAATAGTTTTCTAAAAGCACAAGAGGCCCAGCACTGGAATAGGTCACATGGGAAGATGATGAGGTGTTTTTTGACAGATTTTTTTTGAGAAGTGTTTGAGCAAATTTTTATCAGAACTGGTTTTGATGGAATATTTTGTGTTGGGAAATGCCAGAGGACAACTGGGGAGACATCCCAGGCAGACAAAACTGAGCCTGGGCCTGCTCCAGCATCATAACTATTGCAATAAATTATTGTCAGACTTTTCCTCCTCCCAGTGGTGCTGGGGAAGCTCCCATGCCCCAGCAGCAGGAGAAGCCTCCCCTTTCTGTAAACTACTTTGCACAGCTCTGCTCTCCATCAGGTGTGCTTGACAAATGTTACTCAGATAGATTTAGCAGCTGGAATTTGAAATGCCTTTCCCACTTCTACCCAAAAATCATGTCTACCTAATGAAATATGACAATAAGTAAAAATTCATTTTCTATGCACTGATATGCAGTTACTGATGCACTAAGCAACTAAGTTAAAGTTTTCCTTTTTTAAATTTTGGTATTAATTAAATATAACAATTAATTTTCCTTATTTATGTCATCTATTGATCTAAAAGTGCCACATCTGGTTATCCTAGTGTTATTAAATCACAATAACAAGAGCTGAAAGATTGGCAGCCTACCTCTTTCACTGAACCATCCCAAGA
Organism: Monarcha castaneiventris obscurior; assembly: GCA_026261815.1. Lineage (NCBI taxonomy): Eukaryota > Metazoa > Chordata > Aves > Passeriformes > Monarchidae > Monarcha > Monarcha castaneiventris. The sequence continues at coordinate 5,452,512 of JAMPIT010000624.1, read as the reverse complement.
TGGAGGTACATGTAATTTTGCTGAAGTTTGAAAAAAAATTCCACCTCAGGTTAGAATTTATTTTAGTTTCCATATGTTAGCTAATAAGGTACTGCACACAGCAAAGAATAAAAGATTTTCTGATACATGTCTCTAGAATATACATTTTTCAAAAATACCTTATTTTAGATATCATAATATGAATTATTTTTATATATCATAATGCATCTTATAGACCATAAACCAATACTTTTAGTGCTTTTCTGAATCTCACTAAACAACAACCTGGATCTTGGACTATCTTTGCAAATCATGTCTATATTTATAGGGTCCATAGTATCTGTTTCCTGCACTCAGATAATTTAACAATAATGTATTTTATTCTCTTTACTTATATAACTAAACCTTGTAATGTGTAAATGTTTTCTGATTTCAAGAGGTGTGTTTGCAAATTAAAATTGATTGAAAAATTAGATTGGTTCTAAATATAACATAATGTAACATAGCATAACATAACGTGTCTGGAAATATGTGACCTATATAAAGCTTACTTTATGAAGCTTAAGGTACCAATGGAAGCATTTAATAGAACCAATTTTCATTTCTAGTTGAGCAACCAAAAATGCTTTTTAAACTTGGGAAAACAACCATTCACTTTATTCTACTTTGATTCTGTATTTTTTTAAATTCCGTTTACAGAGGCAGGTGAACATCTTCAGAATGAGGACCCTTGGGAATATTAAAATAACTTCATGAAAGACCTTTGCTTGCAACAAGAAGTGTTTAAGTTTCTAGGCTGGATCTCTTGCTCTGCCAAATGTTCCAGCAATTTAGAAAGAAATTTCAAGCACAAAAATTAGAAGGGTGTTCTCCTAAATATAGGATTCGAGTAATTTTACAGAACAAGGAATGCATATTCTCCTCCTATCTAGAACTACTTGAAGGAATCTCACGTACCTAGTTATGCTTTGCAACACTTTGAGATGAAACTAAAACTGTTTCGCAACAAATCTAGTTCAGTTGACCTTGGTTGGCCACCAGGTTGCCTACAAGCCACTCTATCACTTCCCCTTCTCAGCCGGACAGGGGAAAATAAGATAAAAAACTTCTGGGTCAATGTAAAGGCAGTTTAATAACAGAAAAGCAAAGGCCTCACATGGAAGCAAATGAAAAGGATTTATTCTGTACTTCCAATCAGCAGGTGATGTCCAGACACTTCCTAGGAAGTAGTTCCCCACTACACAGAGCAGTTACATTAGAAGAAAAATGCCGTATCACTGAGTGTGACCCAGTCCTCCTTTGTCTTAGCTTTTATTGTTAAGATGACATCACTTGGGATGGGATATTGCTTTCACTAGGCTGGGGCAGCTGTCTCAGCTGTGTCCTGCCTATCACCCCCTCCCAGCCCACTGTCCTGTGGATGGGATTGGAGAGGCAGCCTTGATGCTGTGTGAACACTTCAGGAGTGGCCTAAATACTGCTGTCCTGTTGACTCAGTTACAGCCACAAATGCAAAGCACAGCACTAGGAGGGCTTCTGTAAGAAAGGATAGCTACACTCCAGCCAGACCCAACATGTATATTCAAAATACTCACAGGAATTCTCACTTCAAAAATGGCTAGAATTTCATCTCTGACTAGAGCATATGACTACTGAAACATTTCCTTACTACCTCAAACATAGCAAGCAGCTACTCCAAATAAGGAACTTAATATTTCATTCCTTCTTTTGTTGTTGTTGGGGTTTGACCCATTATTTCTATAAAGGCCTTAGTTATAATTTTGTCTTCTTCCTCTTCACTTATAGACAGAGAAAACTGCAACCTTGGGATATCTAGAAGGGATTATACATGCCCATGGCTACCTATACCCTTCTTCTCCAGTGCAGCAATTGGAAATCCCCAAAATGAACAGATAATCCTATGTAGAAATAATGTTTTCTTTTCTCTGGGAATTGCCTTAGCTCAAATTCTATAAGGGTGATCAGATGAAATAAAAAATATCTCAGGAACACAGAACATCAACACCTTTAAAGTACATCCTAAGAATGTGAAGTAAAATGCTACAAAGCTGTATCTAAATGCTGACATGTGGTAAATCTTCCTCTCCACACAAGTCAATACTAGTCAGGAAGAAAACCTGACTCAACAAAAATAAGTTTTCCCCATTAAAAAAAATAAAAAAGCCTTGGAGAAACTTTAGAAGATTACTTGGGATCTTTATTTACTGAAATATGAGCTGGTATAAATTTACCTCTTCTCAAAAAATAAAACCATTCCAGGGTTGGAGGGGTTTGACTAGACCTTTTTGATTTAAGGGTCTTTAATCCTCAGAGAATGGAATTGCTATAAATCACCTTCTTGTCTTCAGTGATTTTTAGCTGATCTGAGACCCATACCTTCCTTTGCTGCCACTTCCATGTTTCTTTCTAGAAACATGAGTTGCACATTCACTGTGACGTATAAAGTTTTTCTGTTCAATAAGAGCAGCAAAGCATACTTTTTGGAGACTATTTGCATTGTGTAGACTTGAATGAATTCAGGTTTAGGCATCTGAACTGCCTAAACACAGTGAATAGATGGTGATTTAGTGTGCATTTACTTACAACCCAAAGTCATAAACTCCACAAAAATAGTTTGTCAATCCCCAAAAGGATGTACATGCCATGAAGCAAAATCAGGACTGCTGGATCTAAGCTTGACAATTCCTCAGTCCAGAAATGACAAAGGCTCTTCTTTCTGAGCAACTGCAGGCATTCAACTTATCAAAAGACTACAGAAATGCAAGTTATGAGAAGCTACTTTGTCATCTCTAAAAAACTCTGCTCCTGCTGTGACATGTCAGCAGCAACTGAAGAGGAAGACAAAAGAATTGCAATTTTACATGAATTTGCTCTGAGTTTGGAGTCTGAAAAAATTCACAGGGCTTTAATTTCCAAGTTTTTTCTGAAAAACTTTCCTTCTTTGTGCAAAACTGGCTGATTGAAAACATCAGGTGATATTATAAATAGTGCTGTCAAATAGATTGTAATTTCTCCAAGCTGAAGCACACCAGCTTGGCATTGTATGAAAATAGGCTGAGAGCAATTTTTTTCCTTGCAATTTGTGGAAAATGTAATTGGTTTTTTTTTCTTACTAAAAAGAACAAAACAAAACAAAACCAAACCAAACAAGCAAAACCCAGAAGTAAATAAAAAAATCCCACACCTTTAGATGCTGTCACTGATAGAAACAGATCCCCAGATGTAAGCCTTGATATTTTTTTCCCCATGATATGTAAGGGCACAGCACAGGCCAGCTGGTAGTTGCTCAGTTTAAAAGCATCTCCCATGGGAAACAGGGTCAGCCCAGGATGGGCCATTCCCATAACCGTCCGGGAGTCTGGCTCAAAGTTTGCCAGAGGAAGGGGCTGCCCTTGGCCACTCTACCTCCAAGCTGTCACCTGAACTTCCAGGAGGGGAGACATTCTCGGGGCCCTGAATTTGTGCTTCATATACACCATCCAGCAGTGCCAGAGAGACTGCACACAGACAGGCAGAAGGCCTTTCCGCACGAAATACAGAAGTCAAAACTGAACTTCTGCTGCTCAACTCTTTTCTATCTGTTCACTGTTTTATTCCATAGGTACTCATCTGCTCAGTTAACTGCTCTATTCCATCTATGCTTTGTCTTGACAACTGCCACCCCCATGAACAGTATCTATACTTCCTGAGTGGAGAGGTTTTACATCATTTTAATTGGTGTCTTGGTTCCTGCTTCTGAAAAGAACCTTACACAGGCCCAGAGTCCTAACTTCCTGTGAGGACAAGCAACAAGAAGGCCTGAATAGTGGGTTTATCATACAAGACACAAATGCAGCCACAAACAGTACAAGACAACTTTCCTGTCAAAGTGAAGTGCTCCATGTTAAGGATAGTGGGCAGCATTTTCTGAAATGCCTGTGGAAGGGTGTCCATAAATGAACAGTAGGGAAAGGAACCATGGCAGGATTTGGAATTGGCAGTGACTCCTTCACATCAGCTTCTCACATGCAAAATTTACTCCATGCTCAGAATGCTGTGAACTGGCCTAGCCTTTAAAACCTAGAATTCAGAAGGCTGCCCTCCAATTTTGAGATGGTGAAGCATAACAAAATTTTGTCAACATGTGACTGAGGACAATATTGTGCTTAGAGAACAGCAATTATTTGACAAAGCATTGAGTTTTGACACCATCAAAGCAACTTCAGTCACAGGGCAACTGCTCAGTCAGTCTGATTCAATTGCAAATGTCCTGGCAAACAGCAGGGTGCTAAATGCAGAGAGCTATGAGCCATTCAGTTCTTTGTAAATGGTCCATTTGCTGCACTAAAAAAAATGAGGGTCAATAGGGAAATGCTGTCCCTATTTATTTATTTCATTTTTCATAAGGCAAATTTATTCAGGACCATTAGGTTACATATCCAACCAACCCTAGAATCATATCATTTCTTAGCATGTTCTCCATTTTTATTGCTTTTAACAAGTTTTTGTTTCTTGCATTACATATAACTGAAAAACCCTCACAAGAGAATTTCTTCCTTTCTCAAGTGCTATGAAAGCCCAAAAACTATAACAATAAGCCAGATTTCTTGCTTCTGTAACTTCATTGATTTAAAAGTGTTCAGATGCAGATAATCTGGGATAATAACTTCCTTCAAGTATGAGCAGATAAAACCACTAAACAAAAAGATGCTGTAATAGCAGCAGATTAACTATCACAATATGTAGGACTAAAACTGTTCTTATATTTATCAAGACAGAGTGATCCAACTTGAATCATTAGGTGAGCTGCTGTTTGGAAAACAGCCATAGATATTTTTTATAACTTGGTACTTTTTAGATTAGACAGAATCTAAACAGAAGATGCTTAGTAGAACTCCTTCACAAAAAGTAACAGAGGACATACCAGAGTAAGGTCACTCATCTTTACCTCAAATGTGTTTGTGTTGGAGATGGGGCTGTTTTTATTTGGGCTCTAAAAACTGGTGCAGTAAGCAGCAGGAGTGTAGAGGTAATACATGCTTTATATCTGTGGCAGTTTGACACTGGTTAAGCCCCAAGCACCACAAAAGACTGTTCACTTATTTGCCTCTGCTATAGCTGAGCAGAGGAGGGAAAATTAAAACTTCATTGTCATGAGGTGAAATAAGGATTAGTGAGGAAAAAGGAAAACTTCAAGGCAAAACAGGTTCAAACTTATAGAGTATGAAGAAGATTTATTACTAACAGAATTAAAAGTAAAAAGAGTAATGAGAAACCAAAGCAAACTTTCAGAACACATTTCTTCCCCAGTCCTCCCTCTTTCCACTAACCGTGCAAGGAAACAAACATGGGGTTTTGGTCACTATTTCATTTCTTAAGAGTCTTTATGTTTATGGAAAAGAGTTTCTTCTGCTGTGCCATGGGATCCTTCCCACAGGAGATAGTTCTCTGCGAACCCCTCTAGGGTGGTTTCAACTTTCACAAGCAACAGCCCGCCGAAATCTGCTGCAGTGAAAATCTCTTCCATGGTCTCGCAGTCTTCCCACAACTGCCATACTAATTCATGGGGTTTAGTCTTTTGAGGATGAGCTGTTCCAGCCTGGTAGAAAAGGCTCTTTTCTTCAACCTTTAAAAGCCTCTCAGTATCTATGCTCTCTAGCGTGAGCACTCCTCTTCACAGTCTGCACGTGAATCTCTGCAGACCCCATGCACCTCATGAATTATAGGGAAACAGTTTGTTGTGTTATAGTCCTCACCATGGCTTGCAGGAGAATCTCAGTTCTGGCACTGGGAGATGCTCTGCCCTCTCCCTTCCCTGACAAGCCTTGGTGCCGCCATGTTTCTTCTTCACGTGACCTCAGCTTTCCTTCTCTCTGACCTGGAAGAAAGCCGATGCCTGGAAGCCACAGCTGATCTCATCCGAGCTCCAAATCAGGGAAATATTTGCCATGTCTCTCGTTGCCAGCTGCGTGGTGTTTTTTGCTCCGTTCAGCAGGAGCCACTCCGACCTCAGGAGCCCACCAGCATCGCGTGGGCCACAGTGGCTTCAGAAGGATCTCAGCTGCATGGTCCTGGCCTCAGTTGGGGGGCATTTTCCGGCTGCGTGGCTGCTCACAGCGCTGGGATGGCTCTTCATCCCCTGGCTGCATGGCCCAGCTGCTGCACCAGGAAGGCCTAGGGGCCCTCTCCAGGAAGGGGCCCTGGGTCTCTCCCCCTCGCCACCCCTCACAGGGGAACGAGGAGAAAAAAGGAGTTTCTTGCAGTCTCTTCTTTCTAAATATGTCCGTCACAGAGGCATTTCCAGCTTGTCCAATTCGTCTAGCAACCTGCCCATCAGGTATTGGCTCTGTGCTGGTCACAGAAGTTTGAGCAGCTGTTTTTCCTTTTTTTGTTTCCTTGCCTCTACAACCGAAGTTTTGCTAAACCACCACAATATCTCATCAAATTCTTCTTTGGATGCAACGTCTCCAGTGGAATTTATCAAAAAATATTGCATGATCAGCCTCACCACGTCATGTCACCTTGTGCTTAGGTTGGATTTGGCATACAATATTGTTGATGCTGCCCTTGGATTCTGCTTACTTTTCTCTATGCTTAGACACTCATTGTGCATTGTCCTTACTAAACAGATGCACAGCAATCCAGGCTCAGGAGCATTTCGTGGATGTGCTTTACTTTGCAGGTGATGGCTCAATGTAAAGACACAGGCTGCTCCTGGAGAAGCTGATAAAAATGCTTTGGCTAACATAGAGACCTGTAAGACGAGACGTTAATTCACATTGTTTCTTCTGGCGGAAAATCATTACTTCTAGGCAATTTTTCTGACAAATTTGAAGGGATTTTTTACACAGCTGCACACAGCTACAATTATTCACGTTTGTATGGGTATTGGGAGTACTTTAATTAATATTCTGTATGGGAAAGCAGAGTCATGAAAAGATCTTTTTGTGGGGTTAATTTCACTCTGCCACAAACCCACTGACTAAAGTGTGTTTATGCCAAAAATGTTTATGTTCATTTTTTTGTCCGAAATTAAATACAGATGATAATTGCAATGAATCACTGAAAAATGGCTGTATAATTTGAAAATGTAATTAAGTGAAAAGTGTATTAGTCTTCAAAAAACATTTAGATGCCTCTAAATGTGCTGCCATGGCTTAGCTTATTGCATTCCTGTGACCATGACTGATACTAAGGACTACATTTTAATGACGTTCTAATGATTCATCATTGAGGATATTCTGATGACTTGATATTCTGGCAGATGAAGTGGACTTAGAGAAGGATGTTATTTGGGGGACAAGCCTTCAATAAATCTGAATAAAACTGCAAAAGTTTCAGAAAGATAGATGACTGTCGTAATTTTTATATGTTCAATGTAATGGCTTTTTCATTTGTGTTGCAAGTTTAAATCTGTGAAAATAGGATTCCATTTTGCATGGGGATTCAAAGCTTAGGGACTGAAATGCCCTGTACCCAAATGTGCAGACTGAGTCATAATCTGTGGCTCCTGACAGGGATTTCAAAGAGGCATGCCCATGTCCTTCCTCAAAGCCACATGGGCCTGACACTCATCCACCCCAGTCAGAAGGCTGAGGAGCACCTAGGAAGTGAGAGACCGTGGAGAAGAGAAGCAGAATTGTGCGCCCAGGCAGGAGGAGAGTGATCCGAGCTCTCTAGGGAGAAGAACTAATACCCAGTGGCACTGGGACAAGGATGTCCTGTGACTTGGTCCCCACCATGCTGCCTGTGGGCATCGGGGTTGATCGGCCACTGCTCTGTCCCCCACCTGCCACTCATGGGGGTGTCGCTGCCCAAGAGTGTGCAACTGCAAACCAGCTAGGAGGCAGAGAGCCTAGTTTTGGGAACAATCTGCACTCCAGGAGGGTGAATGGGAAAAAGAGACATCATTTCTCATCATCCTCAGCTTTGGACAGATGTGCGCAGTAATTAAATGCACGGTTTAGACACATTACCCAAAGCTCCTCTCAGATTAAATGAGGAAGTAAAGGTGCACATCTGTAGTGGTAGAGAAAATTGCCATCTAAATATCTCTGTTAAAAGAGTCATAATATCATAGAATTGCTTAGGTTGGAAAACACATTGGAGATCCCTGAGTCCAGTTGTTAACCCATCACTGCCAAGCCCACCACTAAACCATGTCTCTCCATGGTACTGGGATTTCACCACTTCCCTGGGCAGCCTGTTCCAATGCCTGACAACCCTTTCTGTGAAAAGATTCTTCTTGATGTCCAAACTAAATCTCCTCTAGCACAAGTTGGGGTCATTTCCTCTTGTCCCATCACTTATTACCTGTGAGAAGAGACCAACCCCCACCTCACCACACCCTCTTTCAGGTAGTTGTAAAGAGCAACAAGATTCCCCCTGACCCTCATTTTCTCCAGGCTTAACACTGCTAGCTCCTTCAGCCACTCCTCATTAGACTTGTGCTCCAGACCCTTGCTCAGCTTCACCAGCCTTGTTGTCCTTCTCTGAACACTCTCCAGGACCTCAAAGTCCTTTTCGAAGTGAGGGGCCCAACCTGAACACAGTGGTCAGGGTGCAGCCTCACAGGGCTGAGTACAGGGAGAAAGCGTGGTACAGCACAGGAGCCATGCAGTAGGTATTGATGTAGCTTCACAGAGCAATGGACCACATTAAATGGACTCTTAAATGAAATAGAGCACATTAAATATAATTAATATTGCTACTGCTTGCTCTATGCATGCACTCAATAGTGCAGACAATGCCTTATACATGCTCCAAGAAATGAATACCCCAAAGGTCACTACGTTATCACTCCATAGTTGTGTCTTTGCCCACCTCTCCTTGCTGAGGGCATCTCACCTCCTGGGCTTCAGCTGCCAGGGCTCAGGGCCAGCACCCCACCGGCACAGCCAGGAGAAATCCCACCCCTCAGGGGACACAGGGAGCCCGCAGGGTTGCTGTGGCTGCAGCCCCGACCATGGGCCCACTGCTTCCAGTGCACATCCGTGTGTTGGACCTCCCAGTGCCACCATGGCAGGGCCAGCCTGGGGGGCAATGGGGCCTGGGATGACTCTAGTGGGATTACTGACTTTGTCCAGTCCTGCTCTCAAACTCAGCCCCCACAAGGCACTGAGGCCCCTGATGGCTGTATCACAATAGCCTGTTATTTAATTTGCTCTGTTATTTCTCTATTACTATACTTCAGAGAAAGAAAAGAAAAGAAAAGAAAAGAAAAGAAAAGAAAAGAAAAGAAAAGAAAAGAAAAGAAAAGAAAAGAAAAGAAAAGAAAAGAAAAGAAAAGAAAAGAAAAGAAAAGAAAAGAAAAGAAAAGAAAAGAAAAGAAAAGAAAAGAAAAGAAAAGAAAGAAAAAAGAAAAGAAAAGAAAAGAAAAGAAAAGAAAAGGCTGAGAATGTTAGTATCAAACTGCAATGACTTCCCTTGAAATGGATAGTAAGTCTTCCTATCTTTCAACTCCATAAAGGAGGCATAATATTAAATAAAATTATTATTTTTACTGCTTGCCCTATTCATATATTCAATAATGCAAACCTGTGCTTTATTTGAAGCTGTGTATAAATTTAATATACAGGCTATTACAACAAGGTCACTTTGGAGTAATCTGTTTGATTGATTCCAAAGAGGCGGCATGCAGAGGGAAGAAGTAATCTTGTATGGAAAACACACAATATCAACCTGAACACAGCCTGTTTTCAAGTCAGAGTATATAAATGACAACTATTATAGTTATACCACATGGCCAAGCGTTGTTGCAGCTTTGGCAGTTGTTTTCCATAATAAATTAAATTCTCTTCAGGGCTGGCCTTCTTGCTGTGTTTGTCACTCCACTATCAGAGTACTTTACACACACAAAATCACCTCTTGGTTTTGCCCTCAGATGAATTCTTGTACCAGCTCCTCCAGTTTGTGCTATCAAAACAATAAGCTATCTATCAGGATGAAAACGTTTTATTAAAAGAAGAAAGGACAAAGTAATATTCTCTAGAACATTTCTCCTCAGCACAATATTGCACACAAACACTGTGAGGCAACTGACAGCACAGAAACTTCCATTACAGTATGTGTGTGAACAAAAGAGATCCAAGCAGGAAGCACAGGCCCCTTTGCTCTGAGCACAGTGCCATGCCAATATTTAGCTGGTGCTGGTCATCAATATTTAGGCCAGCAAGAATAGGCTGATATTTAAATATTAGTGTACTTGTGTTACAGCCTTTGCATATTTTAAATCTGAAATGGCCATGAAACTTTAGCAGAATCCAAGGAACCAACATATTCCTCTCTTCTGCCTAGCAAGCAAAGGCCTCTGGATGCTGACTCAAACCCAGCAGCAGTGGAACATCTCCTCAGACAACTCTCTTATTTCAAAAACATTCCTAGGGAAAAGGAAGTCATTACAACAGCCCATAAATTGCTCCATCTGATATTTGATCTGACTATGAAGGAAAAAATGCTCATTGTCCTGACTTTTCATTTGGTCAGCTGTCAGCTAGTAGATATTAGTGTAAATGTTATGACGCTTTCTGCCTTTCCAATCCTTATTTTAGCCCGAAAGAGAACTGAGGCATAGGCAGTAGTTCCTCAGCATCCTGATGAGGTCTGTTAGTCAGACAGTGAGAAAACACTGGCTGAGGACTGGGGAAACTGAACAAGGATTTGCTCCCTTCATTGTTTATCCCTCATGTTGTACAGCATGTTCATGTACTCTGTCTTCTCTTAGCAATGGAAGGGGAAAACAAAAGTTCTTAAATTATCAGAAAATCCTTTCTCATCACTGATCAAAAAAACCAGCATATTTTCTACAGCAGATGAGTACAATAGGATCTGAGAGTACCATAGGTAAGAGATGAAACAGAAAAGACAGACTTGGTGTTTGTGTTCTCTATTACGTGAGTACAACAAGCTGTTCTGTGTGGGTAAATTTTTTGCTGAGCTCATGCACCAAAGCACATGCATTAAGCCCAAGACTGCAGGTGGCAGATCATCTTGGGCTACTTTTAGATCTGCACCTAGATCGACTTTTTATAACTGCAAGTTGTCAATTTGGATACCTCTGTGAGGAGCTCTCACAGCTTTCCTCAGTCATTGGTTTGTGCCTCAACACTTTCCACAAATTAGAGAAAACTTCCCCTTTTTCTTTGTTGAATGCATAAAGGAGAAGATATCATGTGTTCATACTCCATTGTCTCTTTTCTTCACAACTCGATCATACATTAGATTCAAAATCCCAGATTGTTTAGGGCTCAGCCCTCCACCAAATTTTGCCATGATATTGATCTTCCTATACAAGCTGTAAAGTGTGGATGTTCTGTGGATGAATGTTGATACCAGAAGAAGTTTCTTCTTATGTTGTTGTTATCAACATTTTTAAATCTATTCCTTTTGGTTTTCCATGTCACTGCTTTGCTTACAGCAATTCTCCATCCATAACTATATTTTCCTGAAGAGCCTTGATTCAGCCCTTCTAGTGTGAACATTTTTAACTGCTTTAAAAAGCTTTTAGACTCTTCAGGAAAGTCATAAAGCACTTAAAATAAGCTCCCTCCTCCTTTTAAAAAGCGTTTGTGGTGGACTAATATATTGCCTCAAACATGCTAATTACATCTGATAATGGTTGAGTATTGCATTACAGGACAGGTGCAGCAAACTCAACAGCAGCACTCTACTTGTTGTGTTCCATCATGTTAATGAAAGCGATAAATCAGTGACATGTTCCAAACCTTGACTTGTCCCAGAAAAGGGGAACACTAACAAAATTTAGCACATCCAGCTTAGAATTTCTCCTGGATGGATAGCTCTCTTTTCGCTCTGGAAAGATCTAAATTCTCCTTTCAGCATAAAGGCAATCTTCCAAAATGCTGAGTAGGCAATGGATCTGAAGGTACCCTTTTTTTGGGAGACTGTATTAACGTAGAAACAGGTACACTATTCAGATTAATGATAGGGAAAACAGAATCCTGAGATGAATGATACAAGGAACAGAGTGTTACGGAAGATGATTTTACAGAGATAATAGGAAACAAGGGAACTTCAATTCAAAAGTCAGGAAAGTCTCCAGAGAAAAAAAGTAATATGAAAGGAGTTTAAAACATTGACATCTCATAGTCTTGAGAATAAAGGCAAAATTAAGGCTAGCTTAAAAAGTCAAAGGCCTAAATGACAGGAATTGGAGCTATACCTCATTTGTCTAGGAGTATTGTGCAATTAAAGTCATTGATGATGCATAACCCTGTTCTCTATAAGGCGTGTACACCTTAGTCTGCAAATACTGAACAGATATTTCTCCTCTGAAGTTTTGGTATCCTTCCTTAATTGCTGGAGAGTGTACAGACATTCATTTGCAAAAACTAAAGGTAATCAGAAATAGCTACTAGTAATACTTAAACATCACTAAAAACTAAAATTGCCGCTCTGAGAGGGGCCAACATATGGCCCACCTAGATTTTTAGTGTAAAATTGGTCAGTATGCTGGATGACAATGCCTTTAAAGGGCTGCAGGCATTAGCCTAGCATAGGCTGTCATGGAAAGAAATGAGAGTAACCAAGGATCTCATTTCAATTGAGCAAGGATCTGAACATCTCTTACAGTTAACAGAGTGAAGATTTTCCTGTTCTCTTGTCAGAGCCATTTTCATTCCAATGGACCCTCTGAAAGGAACCTGTTTATGCAGTATTTAAGGAAATGAAGTAGATTCTTTGCTAAGGGCTAAAGAGATGTAATGTATCACATCACAGAAAAACTTTCAGTTGGCTCTGTTGAACCTTTCTGCTAGCTGATCATGGTATCCCTAACTACTTGTTCTGACATGATGGCACCTGGCTCCTACACATCTTCAGCTCTGAAGAAGAGCTTTGAAGCAGCTCAGCTCACGGCATCAAATGGCAATGTCTGAGGTCATTCAGTCTCTGTAAGGTCTCTGATGAATATACAGGATTTATAGGTATAGCAGACACTACCAGTTGCAATTTCAGTTCCTGCTATCACAGGAATACTTTAGAGTATTTATGATCCTTCTTCATTGTTTTTTGTTATTTAGGTGCTAACAAAGTGTGGCAGCCATACTAAGAAAAAAGACAGATTTTACTTAGAGAACTTGATGTGACTGTATTGTAAATTTTCTTCATAGTTCACACAGAGAAGTTCCTACAATGTTTCCCTCGATTTTTATTTTAATAACCTCTTCTTTGCACCAAAAGTGCATCCTTTTAACACTGAGGAAATCTGTCTAAGCATTTATTGAGGAACCTTTCTGTCTGCCCTGCCTTGTGCAAAGTTATTCCATAAACAACTTGTTTTGATGGATGTGTACTGAGTATGGAGAGGCCCAGCAGGAAATGGGTTGGACAGCTCCTACCAAATGAGTAAATGTCAGCAAAGTATAAAACAGACTTTTTGGTCTGGAAGACCATACAAAATTCTATTTATATTAATCACTGTGTTTGTTCAGCACCTGAATATGTGAGTTTAAAGGAATTCAGAGAAAGAAAACTCCTCTGGCTTACTATGACAGTAATAGCAATTACCAGCTACTGCAATTCAGTCCTCGCTATTTTGAAATGACAGTTAACTGCAGTTGTTAATTTTCCATTTGTTTTTTTAAAGCATTCTTAAAATGCAGAGATAAAACCTGTCATCTCTGATGTTATTATGCAGCTTGGAGAAGTAAATCAGGTGTTTTATTAAACCTTAGCCAACACAAATATATCATTACCAAGGAATTCTATGAATACATTTATTAAAATTTCTATAAATTGTGTGACATTTTAAGAACATGCTGACAAGATTTTGAAAAAGACGGAAGCTTACTGAGATGGTCTGGAGATATAACTGTGACCTGATTCTGTTTTCTTGAAGACAAACAAGTAAAGCATATACAACAGAGGCAAAGAAACCATGGCAAAAATCAAAAGACTGACTTCAGTTTCTAAGTTTTACTTGTAGTTTCATTGTTAGAAAAACTTAGGCACAGCACTTGTCTCTGTCAGACACATCAAAAACTGCCAATCTGATGCCAGTGGTAACCTGTGTAAAGTACTGCTTTTAGCTGTCATTTTGGAGGTGCTCAAAAGACTTGGACTCAACTAGCTAAACCAAAGACTCATTAAACAGAGGGCAAAAGGAAAGGGAAAAATGAGAAGAAAGAGGGAAGGAAAGTGTGGTTAAAAAAAAAAAAAAAAAAAAAAAAGAGCAGTGGATTAGGCCAGCTGTGGAGCTTGTAACTTTGAAAAGGCATCTGGCAGCCAGACCAACCTGACAGTGATCCTGGTGTCATCTGCTCTCTCTCCGTTTCATACTGTCAGGCCATGACATCTCAGAATGATAATGGCACAGTGGAATTAATACAGTGGGCTCTAGAGTCCCAGGCACAACTGTGAAACTCATTTGTCTTAGTTTCATACCTTACTTGTATCCAAATCAAATTGTGAACATTCAGAATAGCCATCTGCTCATTATTTTGTCCACTAATTGACCCTCATTTTAAGTTGGGCAAAGAACTTCATGAGTTGCTGTGTTCCTACATCTCCTACTTACAAGTGCAATCTCAGCAGTGCCATTCTCCTGAAAAATGCAAAAGTCTTTGATTTATTAGATTAATTCAATTTTTCTGCCTTTGGCAAGTTTTCATAAACATTTCTCTGGGAAGGGATAAAATTCTGTTACTGGAACAGCTCCTCTGAGCTGTGTGTTAAATGCCTTCTCCTCTTGCTGTACTTGATATGCACGAGAAGTGAACTGACTGGGACACAATTCCAGGATGTTTGTATCTGGGAAGCTGAAGAGTAATTTGACATATTCTTCTGAGGAACAGAGCCTATGCTACACCTCCACCTTACCTTTTCCTTATGAGCACCTTCAAGAGGGCATCATGAGATTCACTGAGATTCACTTTCCAAGACACAACCTTCCTTGGGATGCGAGGTTTTGCATCACCCTAACTGGGAAAGAGACTTCATTGGTTAGCAGAACAATTCATGAGCATTTCCACACTGATCCTGTCTCTTTCTCCCACACCTGAAAATTTATCTCCAAACTGATTTGTAGGTTCTGACACACAGTAATAAAATCAACTTGGTGAAGATGACTTGTAAACTGCAGTAACCAAGACTCTAAATTTATTGTATCCCTTGTCAGTGCATTGCTGTTATAAAACTCTTATTGTACCATACACATGCCAGCTAATAATATACAGATTCATATTAGCTACCTTAGAAATATATGTGGCAATTCAACACATTTGTAGTAATGGCTTTCACTGCACGAAAGGCTTCCCTACCTAGGAGGTAGAAACAGAGATGTTCAGAACCAAAAAGATAACCATTTTTCAGAGATGACAACTGTAGTGCATCCAGAAAAGTAAAGACAATCCTGGAGATCAAGCACAAGATGAGCTCTGCATCACAGCTCAGTCCAATCTGCTTTCTGGGATGGTTCAGGCAGCTGACCAGCTATCCCAGGCATGACGGGGGTAGTGTTGTGCAACAGTGACAGACAGGTCCATCCAACCAAGCTACCATGCTCACAGGAGACCTTGCAGGGTCTGAGAGCTTATCTTCAGGTAGTTTCTCTAGAGACAACAGCAGTACAGTAACTTTACCTTGGTCTTTCTGCCTTAGTTAACTTTCAGAATAGGTGAAGCCAATTTTCTTCCAGCCAATCCCAGCAGGTAGCACTGTTCCCTCAACTAAATGACCAACTGTCTCTAGATTACTTGCCAATTTCCTTCCATACTCTTTCTAGTGGTTTTTTAAATATAAATCTCCTGGTTTTCATCATAGACTCATAGAATATGCTGAGTTGGAAGGGAACGATCAGGACCATCAAATGCAGCTCCTGGCCCTGCACAGGACACCCCAAGAATCACATCATGTGCCTGGAAGCATTTAAGGATGCTGAAAAAGCTTCAGCAGAGAATTTCTTCAGCTCTCTGCAGCAGTTTGTAAGAGTTCTGTCTTTCCCATGCAGATTATTTTAAACAAGATTACAGTATTGTAAACTTCTTGCTCCCACGGGTTGTTTTGCAGTATTGTTATGGCTTTAACTAGACAAATGTTTAGGAATGGGTGTCTTAGAACTTGGCCAATCCCCTCAAGGGGTGGATGGCCAAAAGACCAATTACTTTACGCCATTTAACACACTTTTGTGAACTAACATATAAAAGCCTTCGGAAAGACTATTAAAGTGCTTCCATTTATCCCTGGGCTTGGATTCTCTGTCATTTCTCTACTCGGCCCCGGTGAGAACAGCGACAAGCATTGTCCAAGCAGTTCCTGAACTCAGACAGGCTTGGTGCTCAGATCACTTCCCTGGGGACCCTGTTCCAGTACCAAGGAGAGAGGTTCTATGCTTGATTATGCTCCCTCTATACTTGATCATGCTCCCAGTGCTGTCTCTGAAAAGCACAAGAATTTTTCAGATGATCATATCAAGCACTGAAACACACCACTCATTTCCTGCTGAGCTGCTTTTGTTGCTCACCCTGAGCATCTGATCTCTAGGTGCCCAAGTATGGGGCTTCACTTAATGACATGAATGTTGTAACAAATTATAAAGGACAATAACAGAATTTTTAATGTCTAAAGGGTGTTTTGGCAGGAAGACTAAGTGCTGTGCATGGTTATATGAGCTTTTGGCCTTCAGGAATACTCAGTGATTTGGAGATCATAAAGAAAGAGACAAACAATGCAACAGGCAGAAAGCTGGCTCAGTGTTTCTTATTAAGGGTGCTTCCAAACAATGAAGGCTCCCAGAGGACATCAGTGATATGGAGGAAAGGGGAAGGAGGGTGGGATGAAAGAAGAGAGGGAGGAAATAATGAGAAAGGAGAGGGAGGAGAGGGAGAAAAGAAAGGAGAAAGGAGAGGGAGGAAAGGAAGAAGAAATGTCAATCTTTTCAGTGCTTGGTCTTGCTTCTCTTGGACTGAGAATTTTGTGATTGCCTTAAGTAACAGGAGAAAAATATTTTGTACATTTATCTGCAGGTAATAATAGCCCTCTCCTTAAAAACAAAATACAGCAAAAAGCAGCCCAGATATCTTCCAGGTGCCAGTATTTGGGCTGTTTTCCTGTGCTTCCTCAAGCACTGCCTATCTCTTGTCTCCTGCCTGTAGCAGAAAGCAGTGTGTAGACTGCAGAGCCCTTCATTCACACTGTATAATACAATAATCACAGATCTCTCTTTCCCTTCAAGGTCCTTCATTCCCAGTGCCAGGTGTCACATGTCTCTAGAGGATGTCACCACAGTCTTACTTTGGGTTCATGCTCTTGTTTGGTGGCCTGGAAGGGCTGATGCCAGGCCCACCAAAGCAGCTAAGCATTGAAAGGTGGGTCACTAATCAGAGTCAAGAAGGACTTACAAGTTGGCAATTCCACAGCAAGTCACAGCTTCTTGTTTTGCCCATAATTTTCCACATAGTTCAATGCTTCATCACCTCCCCTGCATATGCCTGCTCTCAGGAGCATGGATTACATAGCTTCATTTTGGCATCAAGACATACTTGTCACTTTACTGGCTAATCTAAATAAATGAATGTGCTCCTCTTCTTTCTATTCAGCTTTTTCTTCTTATTAGGGATATTGTATGGTAGGCAAAGGTAAAGACTTGATCTAGTGTACCCCAGGAGTTCAGCTGCAGCAGTCTCAGCTATAAAACTTGGACTGTCTTCAGAATCATCCAATGAATTAACATTCCAACTTGTCTCACTTCAAACACACTTTAGCTATCAAATCTTTCCAGCTGTATGTAAGGTCAATGAAATTTATTTATTTTAGTCTCTGAATACTGCAGTACACTTTTTTTCTTTATGTCACACTACTGCTCCCTGCTGCTCAAGTCTATTTCAGATCCACAGATCCATTTTACACCACCTAAGCATGAGACAGATTGTGTAATGACTGAGGGTAACTGGCTCCTCAGAAGCAGGGGGGCTGTCAGTGAGATGTTTGTCTCACCATGATTAATTACTGTGAAATGCCTACAGAGATTTAAAATCATGATTAATTACCAGAAAATGCACAGAGACCTTAAAGACTAAATTCTACTCCTTGCTAAGTTTACCCAAGAGCTCCTGTACATCCTGCATCTGGGGACACTTTTGCAACATGCAATCAACTGATAAAACTCCCACAGAACATATGGCAAATTGTCAGGAAAAGGCTACATAAAAATAGCTTGTAGTAAGCTATGTGTCAATACATGTAGATAGTCAATGGCTGAGGTGTTAAGACTCTATTTCTTTAACTACTGTTTTGTTTTACCTAGAAGATACTAATTTGTTTGCAAAGGAAAATACCTTTAAAATAAGCAATTACATTGTTGGTGGTGCTTTTTTCTTTATTTGGCCTGCTCAAAGACATAACAGTTACATAAGGTTAATGTTCTTTCTGAGTAAAAAATGCTAGATCCTATCTGCAGAACGCATTTCTTTTCTATTTTATTCAGCACAGAGGCTGAGAAGATTAATAAGCTTCAGTATTTTACGTTAAGCTTATTAAAGATCTAAATTTTAATAGGTTTAAAATCATCTTCTGAAATCCCACATTAAAAGAAAAGCTAAGAACAACTTACTCCATTTCCTGGGAACTTTCCCAAAGACTTTTGTCATTCACATAAAATCCAGAAGCCAGACCCCACTGTATCATGTGGCGGGGAGGAGGTTAGTCAGTCCAGACTTGTGCCACATTTGGCTCTTGCTGGGTTCATGACAGCCTCCTGCCACCTTGCAGATGAGTGCTCATAAGGACCCTCATACTTCACCAGGTAGAAGAAATCTGGTATTGCACTGGGAGAGATAGGCTGGGGCAGAAGACATGACAATGAGGGTGCCTGTTACCTGCACAAACAAGTAACCAGAGAGCATCATGGAGTGTGTTAACCCCTTCAGTTGGTAAAACCCCATCAAGAGCATTCTCTTTGAAAGAGAAAAATGTGCTATACTAATCACTTCAGTTTTCCATGCAAAACTTCACCACCTTTTCAATACATTTCAGTCGAGTGTACGGAATGCCTCCTTTTAAAAAGTTTCCAGTCGAGTGTCCTTTCAAAAAATTTCGGTTTTGTAACACTTGAAATTCTTAGTAAATTTTATCACTGGGCTTTCTGGGAGTGAATTCCTTTCACCATTTCCTCATTTCCTTCTGCTAAGTGCAATCCATTTAACATGGCTTTACAATGCTGCTGTTCAGCACGTTGCAGTAAAAATCACAGGGGAAAATGGCTGCTCTGAGAAGTGGGGATTCCTTCTCAAGATAATTTGCCCAACTTTACACCAACTGACATAAAACCAAGAAGTGTAGAGATCTTTGAATGCACACACACTAGGTCTACGTTCTAGGTACAGAGAACTTACAGTACCCTTCGGCTATGGTACCCTTTAGTAGCAGGTGCATTATGCATGTGGATTTCATCCTACACAGAATTTTGGTAGACACAGCAATTGTTTTCTTTTAGCAGACCTGTAAGAGAAAGATCAAACAATCAGACCTGCTAAAGCTGAAAAAAACTATCCCTTGCCTCCTCAGAGCTCTTCGCTTCCTACAGCTTTACAAACCTGGCTGAAGACAAGCTGCTAAGAGAACATTGTGAGCATCAAATCTTTATTCCTTAGGGATTTTATTAAAGAAGAAGGGAATTTAAAGAGTTTAAAGAATTTTAATAAAGAATAAAAGAGAGGTGGATTCAAGTGTGAAAAAAAAGAACCATCAAAATTTGAACTGGGAACATCTCACCCTCTACTGCTTATAGACATTTTCACCCATGTAATATTTTTCTCTCAGGAGAAGCTATCAAAAATGTTCCAACCTAAACCTAAGGATGAAATAACTCATCAGAGGGGTAGCTGTAAACAATGTTGTATATCTAAGAAGTGGGTCAAAGACCAGGTATCCTCTCTCAATAAAGTAACTACAAGAGGACAACACAGAGCTAAGAGTAGAGAAAAGAGAATATTGGAATTTTCTAAGACAAACAGAAAAATCTGAAAATAATTACAATGTATAATTGCAAAGAAGTGACCCACTGGTACATGAATTGGATAGGAGTTAGATGTCCTTCTGAGAAATTGCTTGAGACTGTGACAGCCTGGGAAATTCAGTCTTAGTCATAGTAGCTGGAAAGCTGGCCTTACTTCTCCACACCTAGCACAAGCCAGTTGTTTAAGTTGCAAATGCCACTTTAAAATGCTCAGGCTGTGAAAAAAATAAAACCAACACATTGGCGTAATGAAGTGCAACTATGAGGAACAGCTTTTTAATGGGAGAGCACAGATGTTCTATGCACAATGGCTGTGGTTTAAATTGAAAAGTGCCATTGTTTGGCCATCGTTTCAAATCACCATACACTAAAGGAGAGTTTTCAGGACATACACACTTGAGGAACACGAAGCTAAGGTAGAGATAAATTGTTATATGTGCTCTGCTCTGAATGAAAAGAAAGTGTATTTCATGTGCATAAAAACCAAAGAGTGGAAAATCATAGTTGGCGTGTAAGGGGAGACCAGGAGTGAAAAGCAAAGAGCATGGGCAGCAGCAGCCTTCCATCTTCTGATGGGAAGAAAAAAAACCCATTTTTTTCCCTAAAGCTGGCACTACTGCAATGAGTAGGAAGATGGTGCCACTTCCCTGGAGTCTACAGGCTGGCAGTACACTGGCCTTGGAACAGGAGGAAGAGGAAAGGGATACGAACACCCAGTGCTTGTTTCTCTAGGCAGAGGTGCCATACCACTGCACAGATCCCCTTCTCTGCCACAACACCGCAGGGATTTTGAACACCTAGGCTGTTTCCATAAAGAGAGCAACGCCTGCCTTCCTGACAGCAAGGTCATCAACAACCTGTCATGGTGAGCACTCCCACTACTTTCATTTGTCCTGCACTTCAGAGCAACCTCTGTACATGCTCTGAGTTAGGGATGCTGGATTGTACCTCCCAGGCGTGGTAGTAATAGAAGTAATACCTTATATTTTATCAGTCAGTAAATAAAGTATATCAGCCACAGGTCCACAGCTCTCCTCCAGGACCTACATTAACTTGAGCATTTCAGACCAGCTATACTTAGCAACCCTTCTCTATCCCTTGGAGAAAAAAATCATAGAATCATAGCATGTTAAGGGGTTGCAAGGAACCTTAAAAGATTATCTAGTCCCAACCTCCATGCCATGGGCAGGGACATCTCCCACTAGACCAGTTTTCTCAAGGCATTTTCCAGCCTGGCCTTGAACATTGCCAGTGTTTGGGCACCCACCACTTCTCTGGGCAACCTGTTGCAGTGTCTCACCACCCCAGCAGTGAAAAATTTCTTCATAATATCTAACATAAATTTCCCTTCTTTCCCTTTGTACCCATTACTCCTTGTTCTATCACTACAGCTCCTGACAAAAAGTCCCTCTCCGGCTTCCCTATAGGCTTCCTTCAGACACTGGAAGGTTGCTATGAGATCTCCACAAAACCTTCTCTTCTCTAGGTGAACAGTCCCAACTTCCCCAGCCTGTCTTCACAGGGGAGGTGCTCCACTCCTCTTATCAGCTTCAAGGCCCTCCTCTGGACTGGCTCCAACAGTTCCATGTCCTTTTTATGCTGGGGGCACCAGCACTGGATGCAGTACTTTTGGTGGGGTCTCACAAGAGCAGGGGGGAAGAATCACTTCCTCCAGCCCTCTGGCCACGCTCCTTTGGATGCAGCCCAGGATCCCGTTTGGCTTTCTGGGCTGCAAGTGCACACTGCTGGCTTGTGTTGACTTTTTTATCAGCCATCACTCTCAAGTCTTTCTCCACAGGACTGTCCTCAATCACTTCTCTGCCCAACCTGTAGGTGTTTCTGGGATTGCCACAAATGTCACCCTCTGGATACTGTATTTATAAAGAGGGACAAGTACCAGTCAAACTCATTGGTGCTTAAAGTAGGAGACTTTGAAGGCCTCTATGAAATAATGCTTATGGGGAATTTACCTTCCCAGTCAGGACTGGCCACTAATTCTGATTATACCGGTCAGTTACACAGCAGATAATTATGTCCAGAGTTGCAAACAGCCCAATAGGCTCCCCAAATCTGTTTCACCAGCACTTGCCTATACTAATTGTCCAACAGAAACAGGGAATTCCAATTAGTGAGCAATAAGTATGATTTTTCCATATATTTCACCACTATAGAAAAAAAAGGGATAGAAAAACTTGAAGAGTCATGATAAGATGATAAGACAACTACAGTGAAAAGAAATCCAGGTATATTCTGATTGCATAAAAACTGTCAGATTTATCCCATGGCAAATCATGGGAAAAGAATTGCCAATCAAGAGCCACTTTCTTCTCGAGACAGCAGGGAAGAGTGGGATAATGTGTAGAACCAGTAAGAATTTTCACTGGTCAGGAAAAATACAGAAAGCAGAAAAGCCCATTTAATTCATATTCTTTAGGATAATGCAGGTCTCCTTTATACCTTTCTTTTGCTTATCTCTTTCTGCTCTCTCATTTTTGCTTCTTTACACAGCTGCCAATTTGGGAGTGAAAGAGTCAAGATGCTCTTCAAAAAATTTTGTCCCACAGAAGATATGGAAAATGGTCAAAAAGCCTTGGCTAATGAAGAAGCTCTGGCTCCCACTCCTCATATGCACACTTTCACCACTAGACATTGTGGAAAAGGTATGCTGTTGGAGACAGAGGTATCTGCACCACTCAGGAAAACTCAAAGCCTGGTCTAAAATACAGTCACAGATTTTTGTTGGTTTTTAAAGTTCTCTCATAAAGTTGTGTTTTATAACATGCATTGAATGAAGCAGAAAATTAATCACAGGTTCTTGTGAGAAAATGAATGTTATCATGGGCCTATAACAGAATTTCACTTTTAAAATGTTTTTCTATGACTGTAACAGAAATCTCTTTCCATCTCTGTTACAATTCATATGGATACATTGCTGGGAAGGCCATTCTCCTTGCTGAACAATAGTCGGGGACTGGGTGAAAAGTAACTTCATGAGATTCATTAGCAGAAAGCAAAGAGAGACTGGGCAGAATACCAGCTAATATTATTTTGGGTTTGGAGTGTGCATGCACCATTGCATGTCCAGCCAAATTGTTCTTAGAAACAAGTTGATGAGACACAATAAATAACAGCATTCTGTTCTGTCCAAAACTATCTACACCTAAATGGTCCGAGGAGCACAAACAGAAGCGTCAGAGCTGACTAACTTCTGCCATTAAAATAAACGTGCCTCCATCCTCAGTACTTCCAACCTTTCAGCTTTGTTAACTGCAGTAGGGTTGCCTAAGCTACACCACTATGCAGGATTTTGCATTTCTATTAACATTCCTCTGCCAGGCAGAGATCTTGTTAAGGTTCGTTAATCTTTAATTATGTTTTTAAAACCCTGTAGCTGCAGTAAATACCACTAGTTTATAGTCAGCTGTGAGAAGTAATATTAACCTCCAATCTGCATACACCACTCTGCTCCTGCACATGAAGCACCTAGCATTGTTCACCTTCTCTACCATTTTGCCTTGCACACAATTTACATCATCCGAGTACTGTAAATTGGTATTTATACATAGGACTCAGCCTGCATATGCACACAAAATCAGGGCTAGAGGGTAATAAGGTAAGGAATAGTAAAGATTAGAGTAAGAAATGGAGGCATATGAGAAGGAAGACAGACAATATGATATAGAGCAGCCCTGGGGACCAAAGGGAGAAGAGTTGCTGCTTCAGTCAATTGCCTTTGTATAACCTACACTCATTTATAACTTGAATGGATGAATAAGTGAGTATGTTTACTTCCAGCTATCCTGCTATCTGTAAGTGTGAAAATATGGTAAACATCCTCTCCAAAATGCATTCCTTGTTTCTCATCTCCTACTGTGTGCAGAAACTAGTTACATTCATTTTAAAATACTTCTTGGCTGAGTTCTTTAGCCTCTTCAGATATGGGAGCAGAGAGTTAAGCACTGTTTAACTTCCAAGCTGGTTTTGTCACTTGATTTAAACGTAACTCTCAGAAAGCTTAGTCCCTGTAAGACCCAAATTTGTGAGACATCAAGCACCATCCTTGAGCCTTAATGCTCTCAGCTGCCTTTGTCTTCTGAAGGGGCTTAGGATAAAGTCCTTAAAAGCAATCACCAAGAAGTCATGCCTAAATACTCTTTCAATTAGGGCTTGGTCCCACAGGCAGTTATGCGCTGTAAGTGCAGAAACCAAGGGCTGGTGCTGAATACTTAGTGTTTGTTTAGTGCCTGGGCAGTGAAGCTTGATAACTGAATAAGCAAATGCAAAGGGAGGAGGAAAAAAAGTATCTGGCAATATAGCCAAAATTGTGCAGCCTCGTGCTGAGTCCTGCAGAGGAGGGGCAGGTGGGCATGCCCAGCATGAGCTGCTCAGGATGAGAGACATGACACTGAACTCAAATGAGGAATTTCAGGTGCTGCCTGTGTGACAGAACCAGCAGATCACTCAAATGTGACCACATCAGAGATGAATCCACAGTAACATGAGACAAGAAGAAAGTGAGCGGCCATTTTTTTCCCCTAATATTCAGCAGTCTGTTGACCCCATTCATGCACAAGGCAGCTTTTATGCTGTTCCAAGACATCACAGCCTGTATTGGACTGCTCGGTGCTGCTCTCCCACCATTCCAGACCCTGTGTTGGTTCCTCACAGATTGGCCTAGGAGGGTGAAACAAATAAAAATATGATCAGTATAAATAGTTTTTATCCTCTTCTGGTATTTTTATTCTCATTTTACCCTCATTTTCTATGTCTGTTTAGCCTACAGGTTTATGTAAGAGCATTTGCTGAAACAGCAAATTTTCATGCAAGCTATAGACTAAGAACTTGTAGAAATTATTCAATGCATAAGGAATAAATTAAAAGGAATCAGATAATTAGCAAACAGAAAACTGAACTAAATTACATTAGTCATCAGCTCTCCATAGCAGTTCTGACCTGGGAACGGCTGGTGGCTGTTTCATACACGTTAACTGAATTTCCCGCTAGTTCCAGAGACCTCACCACAGTCACTGTGATGACACCTGGGAGCTCTTTCACGGCATTAGACCCCATTAGTTACCATGGACAGGCAGTGCAGGCCAGCTGCCCGACAAGGAACAGTAGGGACAGTGGGACCAACAGGGTTTCACTGGCAAGGCCCAAACCCAGAACCTCCACGAGGCCATCAGGCTCAAGCTGGGGTAGCCACAAACCTAGCCCAAACCCTAAGGTTTACCACATCAGTTAACAGACGTGGGGTGTAAGCTCTCAATTTTTTCAGATTTCTCACAAACTCATTGAGACACACGGGTAAAATTCAGTTGTGCTACTTAGTTCAGCTGGAGATTCGGTCAGCAGGATCTTCTTGCTATTCTCAGGTGAATTAGACTGTGTGTGAGCTACTAATTGCCCTCCTTGTCATCACATGAGAAAAACTGCCTTTGGTCAGATTAGCCTCAGTACTGAATAAAGAAAGCTTGTCTGTGATCCTTGTCTGAAAGTCAGCCATCAGTTAACCTCTTTTGGTGTCCCTAATAAAAGTGATTATACCTATACCAATTTATATTGCTGAAAAGGGAGTTCAATTTCCCTTCAAACTCCAGTACCTCCTCTAGGAGTTAATGACTAATATGTTCAACATCCCCTTTCTCAGCTGCATAATTACTCATCCTTCCACACTTCGTATCTCTTCTGCTTTCAGAGACAATTTTTGTCTCTCAGAGCTGCCCTCAGTGGAACTCACCATATGCCTTCAGATGCCCTCTCTGTCAGCTGCCAACCTGCCCTTCTCTGCTTCTGAAATTTTCTCCTGGGGATTTAATTTTCAAAACACAGCAAGAGGGGAAAGTGGCCACTGTGGTGCCAGCAGGAGAGATTTGATCTCTACAGGACTTTGGTACCTGAGGACATCCAGGTACCCTGAGGATGTCCTTCAGAGAGGGTATCCATGGACTTAACATGGATCTTCAAACATCAGGTACAGAAAACAAAAAATATGTGGATTTCAATTGGGATTTAATTTTTTTTCCTTTAGGGGATTGTTCTAATCCATTCAAACAACTAGTGGTGCCGTCAAGGACAGAGACCAGTAGGCATCTCCTGGTGGTCATCTTTATCCCCCACTGACTCCTAACACTTTCACCCTGTATGTATGTTATACCATATAAAAACCGTTCTCCTCCAAAAGGGCTGATATCTTCCCTCCAGCTGCCCTGGGAATCTCTTTAGTCCACTGAAAATTGAATGGAAAATGAAATGCCATCACCTGGCAAGATGGAGAGCAGCAGTCGAAAAATACTTACTAGTCTGGTGGCTGCCAGTCTAATGTCATCTAGAAGGTCCTAAGCCTGGCTTTCACGGCAGACACCTAGAGCTTCTCATGAAAGGAAATTGGAGAAAGGAGGGCCAGTTTTCAGAAAGCTCTCATTTGTGTGACTCCAGCTCTGGCAGGAGTTTCAGGTTGCAAAACACTGTGAGATGCAAATATTTCCCAACCACTGCACTCAGGGCTTTTTGTTGGCTAACCAACAAGACTCTCAACTCAGCATGGTCACTGTTTTCAGGTACCTTGCTTTATTATGTGTTATGGCAAGGTGTCCAGGCACCTCACGTGGTGAAGAGAAGGCATCCCAGTAGATGCGAGCACATCTAAAAATCAGGAACTGCCTTGCCCTGCACAGCCCACCCTGGGGAAATTACATACCATAGAACACCATGTCCAGTATGTAAACTGGGGGCATTTATATACTGTGAGGGGCCAATTGCTGCTCAGGGACAGGCTGGGCATTATTCAGTGGGTGGTGAGCACTTGTTTCATGCACCACTTTCCTTTCTTGGGTTTTATTCCTCTCTGTAGTTTTATCTCTCTTTTCTTTATTATTAGTTAGTGTTATATTTCCCATTATTTCAGTTATTAAACTTTCCTTATCTCAACCCACGGGTTTTACATTTTTTCCAGTTCTTCTTCCCCTCCCACCTGGGGGGAGAGGCAGCGAGGTGCATCTGTGTGGTACTTAGTTGCTGGCTGTTATTAAACCATGACAGAAGTCAGCGTGCCTGCTGTGCCCTGGCACACAGCCTCAAAATGCCGGCGCTCAGGAGCTGCTATCGAGCTGTGGGTCTGCCTTTGTTTGCCTGAGCAGCACGTCTACACTGGAGCTGCATTAGCCTGCACCTCGCTGTATGCTGATAAAAAATCATGATGAATTTTCCAGTTCATTTTGGCTCTGTGTAGAGCTATCAAGGCTCTCCATATGCAAATGGGTCTTGTTTATCATATGATAGATACTGTATAATGTAGCACCTAAATTACACTGAGTTTGCAATACCATCTGGTTTCATCTTTCATTATATTAGAGGATGACTCTGTTATATTTGACCTGAAAATTGGTGCAAGAATAAAGCAGGGCCATGGATGCAGTTTGAAGTGGCAAGAAGCTCTGCTCACTCACATGAGGCAAGCAAGTTTCAGACATAATTCTCTTTTCTTATCTTCAGATCTGGAAAATAGCAAGTACCAAGTAGACCACAGCAAAAATCTAGTATTACGCACAGGTTTACCTGGAAGTAGGGTCAGGTGACATTGCCATAGAAGGAGTGTCCTTTCAAATTTTCTCATGTGACATAAAAAGACTGACATGGTGGAAGGAAAGCCAGTGAACGTTCAGAGGAATAGCCCATAGGTATTAAGTTACCTTTGGTTTGATAGGATCTTAAGACAGAATAAAGAAAATACTTCCATTAACTTTTAGCACACTCCAAGTCTTCCAGTTGATGCCAAACTGATTTTTGCTTTTATATATTCTTCACATATACTTGTAGCTCTGTAGCATATTATCATGTAACTATAGATTTGTAGCTAGCATTTTACCCACTCTGTTGGACAGAAAGATAAAACACATTCCTAAAGGCCCTTGTCCTATCTTGCTTCCTCTGGGAACCAAGGAGGAGCCACTCCCCCAAGGTACTTTCTAATATCAACTAGCAAAAGAGGGGCTCTGGAAAAGGGCTGAACCAAGGGGGTGAATTACCTCATCACCTCTGCTTCTAAGTGGGGATTCTTGTCAATTATGCTAATTCGCTAAAATTATACAATTGTATTTGGCTTATATCGAGTGAGCATTTTTCCATACTTGCCCCTGGAGGACTCCAATTAAATATCAGCTTTTATATTACTTCCTATATTAATACTGTCTTGCCAGTGTGTTGTTTTATTTCTAGGTCTTTAAGGCATCAGCATGACTTCAAAGAAATGATGGGCTAATGTATTTTTTTTATTGGTAATGCAAAGATGTTCAAGGAAGTTGACCATTTCTCCTCGTTGTCTACTTTTGACTCAATCAGCCAAAGCACTTTCTTGAGTGCAAGCTCCTCTTGCAGACCAGCTCTCTGACTGATTAAACTACAGAATAATAATTCATCATTGTCTGTCCATTCCCACTTTACTGACAGTCTAATTAAAATGATTTTTATGCCCAAAGATAATTGCTTTCTTCTATTATTACTCTGAAATGTTAATATAATCTAGCTCACCAGTCTCTGTGTCTACCACTAGAGACAATAAATAAATTAGATACAGAAAAATGGTGTTTAAATAATATTATGATTGAGCCATAAAACTATAGTCGCACAGAAATTCCAGCTAAGGCCACAGAGTGTTGCCAAAGATATTTGCTGTGCATATGGCTGGTTGTTTCTCAGAGTCCCAGAAAAGGCCATGCTATACACCCTGGGTGCTTCATTAGCAACACATTACTGGCCTTATAGAGTCAAGTGAAACAGAAAATCATTTTACAGTGGTCATTATTTTTAATGTCAGTACTTACTGACAGTCCTTATTCCACAGCATCTGAAATATGTGGATCAAAGGATGTCGACAAGGGTTGCTCTTCAGTGAAATTCTCTTGCCTTAATTATCTTATTAGTTTATAAATTGTTTAAAAAAGCTTTTTTTTGTGGTCCGTCTTTGTCTAATGGCCCTTGGATAAAGGTAGTTGCACCATATTACTGCCCTCAGAAGACAGAAGTAGCAATCAAAAATAGAATTACCACAAATGAGCTATTTCTGTAAAGAGCAATCAAGTCGATATAAACATTGGATATTTTAATTTTGAATACCCAGAATATTTTTTTTCTTCCTTATTGGTTTTTAGACACCATCACCACCAGCCCATATTCAGTATGTCACTATTTCCTTCCTTCAGCATTTTTCCTTCTTCTTTGGTATCTGTTTATTCTGGTCCCTGATCATCCCCAAGCACATGTGGAAGTTTATACACACATGGGCACAAGCAATGCCACTTTGACTGTAATGCATTTGGGGCTGGTCAGGTGCATCTCAGCCTCATCCAGCCTCAAAAAAGCTACACTGTGCAGATCAGCAGGCCCAGGTGAACAGTAAACCTCAAATGTATCCATGCACATTCTGTCTTCTCCTATCCTGAAATTTTACCCTGTGTTTTTAATGAGAACTGCATTAGCTGCCTGATCTCAGTAAACCTTTTCAGTGAAACCTGTAGAAACGAAAGGCAACAAACACATTGGCCTTACCAGAGACACAAGTTGAAAATTTTCCATCCTTTCAGACTGAACTGCAGAACATTGTGACAACTAATATTATTATCACCTGAATCCCTCACCTTGTTTCAGCCCTGATCCACATTTTTGGGACTTGCTATAAATTTCCATAACATCAAAAAATTTCTGACTTTGCTTTATGTCTCATCCAAGCTGATCCCACAAGCAGAAATTTTATTTTATGAAGATCTCTTGAGATATCAGAATAAACATTAAAAGTTTTAGGTCTGTAAGTTACTTGAGGTTATTTCCAGATATTTTTATGGTTTAATTTCAACACCCTATAGTTAAACTCATACCAACTATAAGCAACTTCGTTTCAAAAAATAAGGGCAATGAAAAGTAATGGCAGATTTACAGGAGATCGTCATATCTTGGTGTGAAGGCAATTTTCTGATGCAGCTTAACAAACACCTTGGTACACAAAGCCATGCTGTTGTCTTCCCTTCCCAACCAGTGGTACTGTGGATGCAGCTGGTACTGAAATGGCCCTCATGCAATGCTCTCCATCTCATTCCCACAGGTTTTCTCTCACATGTGCATCATGATGAGCTTCAAAAATAATTATGTCCCCTGAGAGACCTGGGTGTCCCATCCTTGTCTCTTGACTCCTTCTCCCTCATATGGCCACAGCATGCTGTGGGCTCAGCCAACTCAAAAACGTTGGACACATTTGCCAAAATAATTTTCAGGGGGTCCTTAGACAGCATCAAGAAACCAGTGAAAATGTAGGAAGCAGCAATTGTAATCTGTCTTTTACAGCACAGATTTTTTTTCCTAAGTAGGTCTACATTCAGCTGGCAGGAGGAGAAAGGAAGAGATCTCTAGGGGAAACTGTACCATATTTCATCCCAGCATTATCAGCCCCTAAATCTAAATGCTTAGGGAAAGGTTTCTGACTTTAAAAAAAGGGAAAGTCCCCTAAGACTTTCCTGACCTTTTTCCTCTCACATGCATGTGCCTTCCAGGGACTCCAACTTGTTTCCCACTGCTGGACATACCACTTAGCCCATCTGCTCCTTAAATTAAGTCTGCTGCTTCATGAATGCACTTATTATAATAATCATAGATTACAGCTAGGTATTGCTGATATCCCCTATAGTATATAGCTTAAAGTATATACACTAATTTGAGTTCCGTCTTAGAACTAAGAATCTGATGTGTTCATTGCTAAAAACTTCCACAGGTAAAAAACCAGCAAAACAAAACATACATACAAAAGAACCGAGACAAAGCAATTGGTGTGAGAATTCAGATTCAAGTTTTCACCTCCTTGCCCAAGACCGCCAGTAGTAATAACTGAAGACAAAAAATGTAGGTCACATAGAAATTAATCTGTCTTCCTCAGTAAATGGAGAGGAAGCCAATGCCTTATTCTCAAAAATAAAAGTTGGAAGAGCTCTACCTTCCCAGCAGTTTGATGTTCAAGGCTTGATTTTCATAGTAGACCAGCTGCTAGCTGGGAGAGTTATTATGTGATTTCATCTGTATAATATTTATCATGGAACAGATGCTTATAGTGTCTTTCTATCTATTAAATCTTTACCATGATACTATACAAGACAGGGAGTTATTCAAATGGTAATTGAGACACAAGGAAAGCAAAGCTTGCAGTGCTTACATGGGAAGTTTATCAGAGTAGAACATTTGAACTACAACCCAAACCACAGTTCCCTCCCTTCCTCCCTGATTTGCATGAATACCTGATTAAGACAACCTTGGAAACCACCTTGAAAAATCATGTCAGACATGAAACCTAAAGTTGAAATGGGATTTTACTTTTTAGATTTTTTCAATTCTAATCTGTAGCTTCTTTGTTTACAGTTTAAATCTCTCTATTTTATAGCGCAGGTTATCCTTATCAGTCACTGACTGCAGAAGAAGCTCTTGATAGAAGATACATGCACACATACCTGGGATAGGTGGGATTATATTTCTTCTTGAATACCTTTTCTCAAATCTAGGACAAAACACTCTGCCATGACACCAGAGTAAGATGTGAAGTTTACACAAACAAATGTTGGACAGTTTGCAGAAAAGAAAATTCCAGTATATTGCTCCAAGTCTGTGGAATTCCTTCCAGCTTTAGCCTGTAAAATACTGCTGCTTTGAGGATATAGCACCTACTTTGTGTATTACTCAAAAAAATTCTGTAAGATTCCATTATCAAAAGCAGAAACACAAATATGCAGAAAAGTAAACTTCAGGAAGTGAAAATACTGCAGTGTATTTTTTAAATTCTAGAGGAGTTGACTGATGAAAGCAGGAAAAAAACAATCAATTTAACATGACTCCTTGACTTTTCTTGCAACTATTTTCTTATTCCTTCCTCTAAATATACCAGTTTTCTCCTAAATTAGACATATTTAGACAAAATGCTCCAAGTCAGGCTTTCAGAGTTTCCTAAGCATTCTGCTGTTGTATTTAATCAACATTGGTCAAAATGGAGTGCAGAACTACCTTCTGTAGGGCATAGCCTCACTATGTGGATAGTTTGGATTGCATTGAATTGGGCTGATTTATAAGCTTCATTGACAAGTGAACGTGCTTTAGATTTTCTGAATATTTGTTTTCATTGTCTTTAGTTGCTTTGAATTTTTATTCTTTTATTCAGAATTACAAAAATAACATGCAACATCTTCTCTAACAGTAGCAATTAATAGCAACATCTGAATGTTGAATGAATTAGCTGGGAAAGACTAAATTAATTTGTTCTGGTCACAGTCTGAATTTTTTTCATTTGTCAAAAGCATCACGTTTGTTCCCTTGGGGAGCAGGAGAGAACTGCTGGACACGTCTCCTTCACACAGGATTGAGTAGAAGTTGCTATTTTGCTTGCAGCAGGAGATAGCAGTCCAAAACATGCCTGCACAGAAATTGAGCTGCATGAGCTGAGTCCATTTAGAGAGCAATGTGTGCATCTGCAAACAGACAGAGCAACAGGAAAACTTACAGGAAAAAAAAAAACCAAAACGAAACAGAACACCAAATAAGAAAAGGAAATTGTGTCCTCAAAGAAAATAAGCATTTTGATACAGTGTTGCCTCTACAGCAGCTTTAAATTGTGAATGAATAAATTATTTCACTTTTATTTCTTCCCTGTTCAGGTGAGACCTGGTGAATACTTCTTTTCAAGAAAGAGGGCTGAGCAATTCCTCATTCCAGGAGGAGCTGCCCACAAACCCTGGACACTGGCTACCTGCAGGAGTCATGGGGAGCACCAGTGCAACAGAACATAAAAAACACTTATGTCCCTAGCAGGGCAATCCAAAGCAATCCATTTCGCAACCAGACAACAAACAAGGATATAGATTGGCCATTGTGAGCCCTCCTGCTGGAAGTGTTTGTATGGGTCTCATGAGAAGCAGAGAAACTTCCATTCAGTTCACTAACTGGTCGTAAGTCAATAGCACATCCCAGCTGCAGCTTCTCTGCCGGGCCTACCAGGTCTAGGCATAGATCCCAGGAAGATCAACAGAACTAAATTTACAGTGGAACTGTTTGGAATAACAAATTAAGAGAAAGAAATCAGGATATGCTCAAAATTATATTCCATGAACGTAAAGGGAGGTCATGTGTTGCATATGTTATTTTTTGTAGATAAGTAATTCTATCCCAGTTCTAAATTAATCATGTTTCATCAGAATGGTTTTGCATATCAATAAAGCTGCATTGCTTAGGAATTCAGGTATTTCATAAGAATTTCATAAGAAAATGCAAATTTTTAGCATCTAGATCTCCACATCAGAATAAGATCTTACAGTTTCATAAGGCAAGATTAAATTTATAATTGCAAGTTGCAATCACTGTGCTGAAAAGAATGTCAAGCTGAAAGCCAACCTGCCCTGTAATATTGCAGGAAGGATTTCTTAGCCTGAAGCTGAAGTGCTGAAGTGATTGATCTGTTGTTTAAATGCCAGGGAGAGCTTTTAGGACTGGAGAGAGAACAGTAATGCAGGCTGGTGTTTCTTTGAAATGGGGCTTCTCAACAGAGATAATTCAAGATTCTTATCCTTTTGCAACCTTAGTTACACCTCAGTTTAAACTTTTATTTTTCTGCTACAATACAGCCTGTGAAATAAAAAAAAACCAAACCAGAAACAATAAAGGTCCCATTTCCTCTCTTAAAGTGTTTTTAGGGAATGCTCATAACTTTTTTACTGCTTGGGGCTTGCTTTTGTGCATTAATGCAAACGTGAAACTTTGAGGTCACAAATAAACAACACCAGCCAGAGCATGCTAGTCAGATGTAACAAAACATCCTGATGCAAAGGTAGATACAGAAAAAGTAGAACAACGAATCACCTTTTGAATCTATTGTCAAAAATATTGAGCTGTTCCATCTCCGTTTCCAGAAGATACAGACAGAGCAGATTTTAGTCCTAAATAAGCTGTCTTCCATACCCAACTCTGCTTTGCAAGTTTCAGTCCTGGCAGGTTTTTGGAGCATAGTGATCTCAGACCAGGAACCTTTTTATTTCACTCCATTTCACTTTTTATTGAGGAGCTGTTTCTCCTCCTGAAAGAGAGTCATATTGTGAAGTGGGAAAAATGACAGGTGCCTTTGGCCTCCTAAAGCCTACTAATGGTGTCCAAACAGCCCTAATCTTTGTAGCCCTGCAAATCTAAAGCAATACGTCCCAAAAGAGGGACACCTGGGCTATAAGTTGAGACACAGGAGAATGCTGGCTGTAAGTGTATCTTACACAGCATATAAAGGATGGATATTGAAGCTATGGGAGAGGCTGTCAGACAGTGTATGGGATGGTATAAACATTGACACTGGGAACAGCTAGGGGAGAGAGGCAGACAGCAAGGCTCAGAGGCCAGAAGAGAGCAAAGGTAAAGGGGGTTACAGCAGGGTAGCCTACAGGGGAAGGAGCAGAGACATATTAGCTCACTTTAAATGAAGCCTTCCTATGAAGCAAGACTTAAAAGTGTAGATTGCAACTAAGAGTTAGTGCAGGTGGGGGAAGGCCACCAGCTGGACCACCCTATGGATGAAAGACTGCAAAGGTCAGTTAATGTAACACCATAACAAATTTGCTGTCATCCTGTGTATCCATCAATCAGATTAAAGTTTTCCATCCTATAACAAAAATACTGGTGGTTAAGGCATTTGACTTGTATTTGCCAGTGAATAAAATTATTTCACTCATCACCAGTGTATTAGTGTAATCTTCCTAGATTCCTGGTAAGCAGTGAAATACTACTTTTGTGGTGGAACCCTTCATCTGGAATTTATCCCTTCTTGCTGCCAAGCAAATCCTGAGGAAAAGCTTGCACATACATGCTGTCCACTCTCTCAGGGTATAAGGCAGAGCACCAGTAATTTCCAGCCAGAACATGGGTTTTCCTGGCCAGCAGACTGAGAACTGTGCATCACTTCTGGATTGGCAGGCAGCTGACCAGCAGGTCAAAGGACATGTGCATGTTCTCCGTAGAGTCACAAATTAAAAAGAGCAAGATCCTCTTGACCAGCAGCCAACAGCAGTCAGTGAGGAGCAGGGAAGTGTCTCACACTCTAGTGAGAACAATGGAAGAGCTGAAAAAGTGGAATGGAGAGCCCCTGGAGAAGGGAAATGTGGAGTACCACGGGGTAGGCTGGGATATCATAGAATTAATGAGAAGTAAAAGAAAAATACAGCAATTTTACAGGAAGACATTTCAAGAAGAATTGGATCAAGGAGGACCTTCACTGGCAGATCTAGAGGTGTGATGGTGAAAGATGCTTAAGACATGGCAGCATTGAAACCATAGTGGTGGCAACAGGCTGCCTGGAGGGAAGAGGACTACAGAGGTGGAAAAACAGGGGCAAAGAGAACCTGGAGGGGGAGCATGGGGAACTGAAGGCAGAAGGAAAGTAGGAGGAAGACACATTGCAATGCATTCCCTTGCATCCATTTTCATTTGAAACTCAAACTCCTCTTTGGTTAAGTTATGACTTAATCAGTAAGATATAAACACTGGTCTCAACTGAAAATGAGCAACGCTGCTGGTAGCAGTGACATTCCTCACACTAACTATATAGAGTGTTTCCAAACTAGTATGCTCTATCAAAAGAGAAGCTGTTTGTTTATGCCTGCAGCATCATCTGCTTTTGCAAAGCAACAAAAGAAATGGCTAATTAATTATGTTTGTTAGCTATTCCTTGGATAAGGAAAAGGGTTGAGGAGAAATAGTGCTTACCAGAATGACCATCTTCTGTTTAGCTCAGCAAGAGGAACTTTTTTATCCTTAACCAGACCAACCTTTAGTTGGCAAAATGAGTTAAATGCGCATCTCAGTAGTTTTTATTCTGTTGCTCTGTAGCTCTGTGGGCTAAGAAAGGATCTCACCTTAGACTCCAGGTACTAGGCTAGATCCAATCTTCTATGGAGCAATGGGATGGAGAAAGAAGGTCTAGCCTAAAACCAACTTGCAAAATACATCTCTCACAAATAGGAAGGAGTTCGCCAAAAATTGCATTCAAAGTTAACTACATAAGGGACATAACAAAAGCAATCCAGAAAATAAACATTTAAAATTTTAAAAAGCCTTGTTTCTAGTGTTGTCTAATAACAAATTAATACACAAATGCCACCAGAAAATTAAAAATGAAGGATTAATCTAAAATCTTAGTTATATCTGACCAGAATTTTAATTTGGTGCCAAAACCATCCAAAAGCTGCTGAACGAACATTCTGTAATGCATACTTGTTTAATCAGTCCAAAACTAAAATTAATATTTAGATTATTTTAGGCAGCGCATTTTCCCCCAACAATTTCAAGTCAGATTTTGTGGCCATTATATTCACTGTAAAGCAATATAAACCGGCTTATTTAATGATCAGAGACAAGCAGAAGTCCTCTGTGAAGCAGGTATATCTAAATTAATGGTTCCTTGTGTAGCATCACTCCATGATAAAAGTATTCATTGAAGCTGGGACTGCAGAAACAAAAAGGCAGAGGCAGTTTAGCACTCATTACAAAAATGGTACTCAACAGTTGCGAGCCTATAGAGTTTAGTTAAAACCTTGTAAAAAAGAATGTAACATAGCACACAGATAAAATGTTCAGATGTTTATTATCAGCCCATACAGATTTCTTTGATATGCATTCAGATTATAAAACCTCAAAGAATAGGCATTGTTGTGAAATACCCAGCCCTTCGTGCTTCCGATATAGCATCCTGGCAGTACACAGTGAGTTGGAATTAGTTCTCCAGTGCCCTCTACTGGGAATAAAACCAGTATCCTGCATGAGGTTTTGCCCACAGGCACTTTACTGACATCGTGTAAAATCTGTCATTTTCTTATATAACAATTTAACAAAAACCTAGAAAGGTTTGCTTTCCCATCAATAAATTCATAATCAAGACATGGCCTTGGAATCATTTAGGTTTTCTGACTGAAAATGGAAAACGTTTTCTTACTGTTTCTTTGTCTCTCTTTTTCTTTTTCTTTCTTTTTCTTTTTCATTTTTCTTTTTCTTTTTCTTTTTCTTTTTCTTTTTCTTTTTCTTTTTCTTTTTCTTTTTCTTTTTCTTTTTCTTTTTCTTTTTCTTTTTCTTTTTCTTTTTCTTTTTCTCGCCTTTTCCTCTTCTTTTCCTTTTCTCTTCTTCTTTTTTGTTGCTTCTTTTTTCTGTTTCGTTGTTGTGCAAATAATAAGCAGTGTTTCAACTCTTACAGAGAAGATACTTAACAGATTGAGTCTGCAATCATTCTTCTTCTAGTTGTTAAAGCCAAAGCAGAAAATGTATTGGTTCCACTGGAGAGAGAGATAACAATAATAATAATGGTGTGGATGAGGATGAGGATGAGGATGAGGATGAGGATGAGGATGAGGATGAGGATGAGGATGAGGATGAGGATGAGGATGAAGAAGAGAAGGACAGCTGTTTACTAACAGATCATTTTACACTGTCTCCTGAGAAGACAAACTATTCACTCTTCAGTTTAAAACATGGGAGGGCAGGGTTTTGAAGGCAATTTCAACTTCCCAAGTCTCAAACTATCAATGAAATAGAGGAGATTCACTATGAGCTGTTGATCTTCTGTCTCAAATTTATTTTTAAAGGCTAAACAATATTGCAAAGGTCAACATGTACTTTTTATTACTTAGCAGGCTTAAAGCTTAGATGATCTAGTCATTTTTGTATTGCCTAAATACAGTGAGTTTGGAGCCAACGCAGAGGTGCAGTGAAGGGAAACACTACCTCCAGCACTTGGTCTCACCTTCGTGGCAGTCTGGCCTGGCAGAGATTGGGTGTTTTTCATTCAAAATTCTCTTCTTAGTCATGGCTTCAGATTTTAGATATTATTGTTCATTTTTTGGCCAGCTTCCTGGCTACAATACCATTATTCCTAGGTACAAAGCAAAGTGGTGCCATGAAGACAATCAAATTGTAAATTATTAAAGAAAATTAATAACTGGACTGGACACAAAAAAAAAAAAACACCACGAAACTAATGTAAATCCTATTTGGCACCAATGGAACTAATATAATTACCTTTGTAGTAATTTCAGAGAAATTGAGGCTAGCTTCTGGTTTGCTTGTTTGGGAAAATTATTATTACTAATGAAAGTCCAGAAACATTTTGAGAAACATTTTCTATTGAATAATAGAATTTAACAACTGTGTAGAGATGGAAAATTAATTACAGAACAATCCTTGGCTGTCAAAAGCGTGGAGGTACTAATGGGCAAAGAAGGTGTGACATGCCAGCTCGCTCAGATTCAGCAAACCTGATATATTTTCAAGGTCTCAGTGGATAAAGCTGGAAAAACCTGTCCAAGTCAGCAACTGCCAACAGCAAACCCACCCTTCTGGAGCTGACAGTTTTGCTGTCTGTTGGCACTCTGCAGGACAAACATGCAAAATACTAATGATGAACATTTGCATTTATTCTTTGTATTCTGACAGTTTTCTTGTCTTCCCTAAATGTTCCTGAAACAAACACCCAACTACCCTCCAAAATAAAATACAAAAACATATCCAAAAAAGAAACCTCTGATAGATTCAGTGAAACCCCTTCTGTTTTCCTGTGGTCCCAACAGCTGTCACAGACACCACTTGTTTTCAAATCCCTGCGTGTACTTAACAAAGGATCCCAGTAACCTACACTTCTCCCTGGGTCCAGCTCTCCCAGCACGGAGTGTGCACAGATGGACATGTCCATCCTACTCTCTTTCTATTTATCTGCCCTCAGCAGCCATTTGCTGTGAATTTTATTCCCTCAGCTCCTGCCTAAGGCCAGGGGACACCCTATAGCCTGGGGGTTCTGCAGTTGCTCTGTGGGGGCACAAGCAGTGCTGAATCCCAAATAGGATAGCTTCTAATAACCCACCTTTGCCCATCACTGAGCATTTTACAGTTCCTAATAATTCAGTTACCAAATAAAGGAACTGCTGGACAGAACATGAGCTCTACCTTCACTGCAAGAGAACTGGTGTAAACAGGTGATTTTGAGAGAGAGGCTGCAGACACAAACTCTGAGCAGAAGAGCATTGACTTACAGTCCCCAGTGACAATCACAGGAATGTAGGATTAAAACACAGCCTGTCTTGTTTCTCACAGGTGAGATGACCTGCCTCTTGTAGGGCTCATTCCATTAAAAAAATCAACAAAAAGAAAGCTGCAAAATATAAATCCTCTGTTCTGAATTTCTAAAAAGAAATTACTGACGGTGGGATGATGAGTATCTCATAGGAGCTGTCTCAGAGTGGCAAAGGATCAGCTTGTAAAGCTGTGACCTGGGAGGCTGTGAGCCTGGGGAAAGGGCTGCCACACTTGTAGGGCACTGGCACAAGCAGGACTTGCAGGGGTGGGCTGCCTCCTGGTGAGGCAGTAGATAAAATACAGTGGTCATCTGCCAACCTTGCTGAAAAGGGGTGAAAAAATTGAGACAAGCATTGGCATTGCACATATGCAACCACAGCATCATCCCTGCAGGGAAATACCATTTTCTTTCCAGAAAGTGCCACACAAGAGACACTGGAAATGTAAGACCAAAGTTGAGGGGGAAACAGCTCTGCAAGGCAAAACCTCACCCCTGCTCACCTCCAAGAGCAAACAAGTTCTTGTCCCCAGACACTTCCCACCTTTCTTTAGAGCTTTCAGCATCCATCATTTGTAGGAACCAACATGCCCTGCAAGTAACAGCTCCTTTCCTGAGCTGAGGCTGGGCAGAGTGTTTATAAAGATTTCCCACAACACAAAGAGCCACATCCAGAGGGGGAGTTACGTCCACAGAAGGGTATGAACTGTACAGTGGTGGGGGAGAGGACACTGAAAATAGAGATTGAAGCAGCTATGGTTACAGTTTTCCCAGCTTAGACCAAACTCTTTAATATTTCAATGTGGTTTTTTTAATGTATTAATAAATACTGCTTTAATAAAAGGAGTAATATGTCTGTAACTATGGATTTTTTTGTTTGTTTGTACAGCTCCTCTCATGCAATATTCATAAACCTGTTCCTATTTATTTTCTGATAATTTCACTAGCACATTGAAAGAGTGCCTGGCAAGTCATAAAATGCAATTGATGTTTTCACAGCATATTGCACACTTGCTAAAGAAAGTTTTAGCCTCAAATGGATGCTACCCATTGTTTTGTAACAAATTACACCATGCTGGGAGCACACTGGGAAACCAAATGTCAGCCTCCAAAGTATCAATCTTTCAATTAAAGGTCACATCTAATCTTAATGGGATAACTGGAATGTCTGCTATGATTTCATATCCCTAAAACCACTCTTCTTTGCTCCTGCAAATGTTCCTTTCTGACAGTCCCTTTCCAGTGATACAAACATAGAGACAAATGCACATGGTGGTGCTGGGCAAGTAGATGAGAGAGCTTCATTGATTTGAAGAAATCAACTGCTTTTTTCTGATTTTGTCATTTTAGGAAGAAAATTATATTACAATACAAGGAAGAATATCTCATCAGTGATAGTTTGGGACACAATATTCTATTAGTGTAGTGTGGTGTGGTGTAGTGCAGTGTAGTGCCTTGTAATGAACTGTGATGGCTACAGCATAGGTATAAAATCTATATTGATACGACGTAAATCCTTTGGCTCATCTCCTGAAGACTTTCGACAACTTTCAGTATTTTAAAAATACAGTAACGACAATTCCGTTTAAAGTGTAGCTGGGCCTTTGCAGGGTATGAACAAAAAATTTCATAATTTGGTTTTCTTCTGTTTGAAAACATGGAGTTTCTCTCATCCTGCCCATTTCTGTCCAACCAATATATTCAATATATTTTGAAACATGATCTCCTATTTGACTATTTACTTATTTTAGGAGGGGGGGCATTAATTCACAGTTGTGGTAGCATGCCTTTTAATCTGGCTTTTCAATGGAACTGATAATGTTTTCATAAAAATATTTCTCATTTGTATATAACATTTAAAACAGGTATAGTTGAATCTCACTCCCATACAAATGAATCACCAGCAGTTCTATTACTAACTTAATGGCAATAGAACACAGGCCCAGATGATCTCTGCTTACTACAGACTTCATCCACTGCCCCTGTACAGGGGATTTCTAAAAGCAATGTGAAGTGGGCCATAGATTAGGTCTGCCACAGAGCCCAGATCCAGCCTCAGGAGATTTTACTTCATAGTAGCACTGTCGAAAATACGTAAAATCACAAGAGGAAGAATATATTTGGCTGCTCTGGAGTCCTGCAAGCTGCTGCAGTGCTGTAGTTTTACATGTCAAAGTCACCACTAGTTACTGTTAGAGTAGATTTTGGCTCCACTTCAGTATTTCCTCTATGGCCTCAGGCATTGACGTGGGTTTTGGCTCTATTGTCCTCTGACAACTCTAAAAAGAAATGCTTTCCAGTGGATAATTACATATTGACAGCAGAAGCCAGGCCAAAGTAAGGGAAGAAGTATTGAAGATAGGTGGACCAACAGATGGAACAAGTTCAGATCAATCTATGTCAAAAACTGGGAGATATCTTCGTGATAGAACCAAAAGAGGTTTGCCATTGTGTGTGTGTGTGTGTGTGTGTGTGTGTGTGTGCATGTACGTGTGTGTGTGTGCACCACACAGGAGTTATGTGCAAATGTTTGATAAAAATTCTTGCTATAGAAAGAACAACCAGTCCAGTCTGGAAGATAATCAATCCCAAAAAATCCCCCAGGTCATCTTCAGACAACTAAGTTTTAATTCTTACATTCAGCTAAGTGCTGAATTGCTCTTCCCTAAATCAATATTTCCTGTATCTGGGTTTTAATTCTCATTTTCAGAATTAATGAAATTTAATTGCTGACTACCTATTCCAAATGCAACAGAATACATAGGAAACCTCTTATCTCCAAGGAACATTAATGGAAACTCCAGGGTCCCAATGCCTCCCTGACTGCACACATCCTCATGCTCAACATCATCCATGATAAATAATACTTTTGATAGCCCTCCCTCCAGTGCCATACCAAACACAAGGAGTCCAGTTCTGGTGCTGGAGCCACTATTACTCACAGAAACTGAAGCTAACAACTTCTGACAATGGACAGATAACTTTTTAGACTCCTGCTTCTCTTCCTGACTTTTCAAACAGAGCTCTAGACTAATTACTAGCAACACTAGTCCAGTCCTGCACTGAGTGGGATGAAGAGGAGATCCATTAGTGGATTGCAGAAACACTTCCAAACTTTTCTGTTACTGATGATGTGAGCTGGAAAAGTCAATGTCTGAGCTAACGTATAGATGCGTACAGCTAGCAATTTGTTTCTCTGTAGTACTTTTGTAATAAGAGAGAGAAGATTTGTAGGAGCAAAATAGTTTTAAACTGGACAAGAAATTAAACAGATGGAGCTGATTAAACAGATCATTCACCAAAGGGTACCTGGGTGAAAACTATAAGTACCCTACCTCTTACCTGGTCATATACATGAAAACCACACTGCCTGAGAAGGTTTTAATACTTTGAAGCTTGCAGATTTACATGTAGGTGTTTCTGGGTGAAGACCAGGATCAAACAATATCACTCGATTTTGTCTTTCAACTCTTCAGTTGGAGAAATTGCTCTTTTTCCTGTTGTAATGGCAGCCAAAGAAACCACTATTGGAAAACAACTTAATCATGAAAGACAACACAGAACAGCCCATAAGTTTTGCTTGATTTCAGCAGCTGAGAGTATTGATTTGTGTCCACTCTTTGAACTGGCTG
This sequence comes from Monarcha castaneiventris obscurior, assembly GCA_026261815.1. Lineage (NCBI taxonomy): Eukaryota > Metazoa > Chordata > Aves > Passeriformes > Monarchidae > Monarcha > Monarcha castaneiventris. Next base: position 5,409,818 of record JAMPIT010000624.1, on the reverse strand, counting down.
CAACATGAATGGCAATAGGGGAAGGGAGAGAAACATGGACGCATCACCTTGAAGGAGCTCCAGCTACTAGATTTATCCAGGTCGGTGGGTGGCCTGAATAACCCGGGAAAGGCAAAGCAGGATGGGGAAAAACACTGTTCAGAGACAGCATCAGTCATACAGATGGGACTGTAACTCAGCCTGGGGAGATTAATGAAGAAGCATGAATGATAAATGCTTCTTTTTTAGGATTCTCTTAAAGATTCATCTCTTCTTTGCGAGTGATTCATTGTTTTCCTCCTTGATTCTCAGGTTATCTTAATAAGCATTTGAAAAACTTTTATTCAGTAATAAAAGGAAATAAGGCTTGAAGCCTCATTTCATAAATTGTATCTGACACTCAAAATATGCTGATGTATCAGACTTGTTTTTGCAGCAGCTTTTGGAAGAAAGTGTGTCCTGTGGATCATGAATACTCTGTTTGCAGGCTCTTGGAGCTCATCTCAACAAAATATTTGAGGCTCTGACAAGGGAGTGTGGTGGGTCTCACAGACCTTATGGCATTGTCCACACCTTGTCCACTTCCTTCTCTTCTGATGCCCTATCCACATCCCTCCCTTGTGACAGGCAGAGGAAGTGAATTCATTCTTCAATGTTACTTATTTGGCCACCAGTATCACAGACCACAGATGGGTTAAGCATATTTGATTTACCATCTATGCAAATTAAATCCTGAAGAATTCGAATTTAATTACAAAAATAATTGAAATTATGCAGAATTTAAAGTCCCTTTTAATTAAGCCTAGGCTAGAGGTACAACATAGTTCCACACAGGCAAATGGAAAGGGAGCTACTCTAATCTATGCATGTTACAGCCCAGCCCAGCATATCCTCTCCTTTCTCAGGACAGTCATCCAAAAATAACCACATAATCTGACAAAATAACATAAGTAGGTACAGCCTGTACCAAAGTCCACTTTTGTTGCCCAGCTGAGCCTCAGAAAATCCCAGAGAAAAATATAGTTCCTCAGTATCTATTGTTTTCCCGTTGAATCCAGTAACACCACAACACCAGCAGTAATTCCAGAGATTCACTTGCTTTGGTGTAAGTTCCCATGGCAAAAAGGAAATTTTAAAGGACTAGAAAGACAGTTGTTATGATTCATCTGCATGAATATTACTTGCTTGTTAAGAATGAAATACCTACATAGAAGCTACTGTTTATACAAGGGCTGTGAGAACATTTCAAGCTGAGAAAGAGCTCGCACAGCCTCCACTTGCCCAAGACATTTCATACCTCAGAAAACCCATATGTAATACTTGTTATTTGCAATAATGTCAGTATGGCATGGCAGGCATTTGGGCTATTCCACCCACATTCTCTGTACTTCCCTGACCTCTTTGGTACCTTGAGGCATTCCTGCATCAGCTTTTCCTCATGACACTACACAATCAGCATTTCTGTCATCCATGATTAGGCATATGATCACAAAAAATGCTCAGTGCAAGACAGGTAAGCGTGGGAGTTTGATAAGGCCATAATTTCTGATAAATCCAATTACCCAGATGGAGCTGTCATAGTTGTAACCAAGGTCTGGAGTTCTTACATGATTTTCTACCAGCGGTTTTGGGTAGGGGAGAACTTAAACCTGTTAGCAGATATTTAGAAGCAGCAGTTGTTAATGAAACGAAAAGCAATAGATGTTGTCTTTCTTTAAATGAAAGCCCAGTTACCTGTAGAAGATATAATTTTGCTTTTTTTCCTTCAAGAGTCAGAGTTTGATTGATAATCAAAAATTTTTTCTGTCAAGGATAAAATAAAAAATTAGCATCTCAGTTACATGAAAAGGTCCATTTGCAGTGAGCTGTGGTTTAGGGAGTCCATTTTCACTGTGATAACCCAATAATGATGTTAAACCCCGGGACCAACAAAGAGAGACAAGACTTGAGGTTGCAAGCACCAAACTGGCAGTGCCTGAGAGTGGCAGTGCTAATGACAAGACAATGACAGCAGGTCCAAGATCAGTTCAGCACCCACAACTGGTCCTCTCAGAGACAATGGGAAGGTTGAAAATTGTTAATTCATCTTTCACACAGCAAAACACAGCTTATTCATAGCATGTCCAGGCAAGCTCCCATCTTCTGCAGAGGGATTGGGGTGCACACAGACTTATGCACCTCCCATTTTCCCCTCTATACTACAGCCCAAACCAGTCATTTTGTACATTTTAAGGTCTGGTAACTCCAGACCTATTTTGGACCAGCTAAAATGAATCTGAACTGGAACTTGTTACCAACGTTCTTTCAAAGTGGAGCTTTGTATTAAGCAATAAAAATTGTCTTTTGGATCCATTTCTTTGGGAGTACAGCCCTACTAAGCCTATAAAAATATAACAATTATAATGCTACTACAACAATATCTTCCTGTTCTGTCATTGCACAGATGCTTCTGTCAATGGGCAAAATTCAGGAAATGTTTCCTTGTTGGTACTCAGAGATGCAAAAATAACACACAGAAAATATAGTTTCAGATCTCTTAAGCTATCCAAAATCTACAACTGTACATATTTCTTCTGAGATTCCAACTGCATGTCTTATTCTCAGATAAATATGCAGATGCTCCCATCCCTTTTTAGAAACTTTCTGAGAACACCCGGAGCCAGAAAAGCCTTTGTAAATTAATCTTTTGAGATGAAGTTCCAGGTAAACACTAATAAAGCAGAGGAACAGGTGAATGCACTTGTTGGTCAGGGGTCTCCAAAGGAATGAACTAGACTAGTTGTGCCAACTCAGCTCCATATTTGGGAAGTAACATCAAGTTCATCAGGCAGTCAACTTTAACTTTAGGGTCTGTGCCCAACAAAGCCACCAGGGAGACCCCCAGAACAAGAGAATGCATGCACCAATGGGAGGGGAAATAGGCTAATTATTCCAAGGAAATTATTACATATGTTTCTTTTGTGAAAACCAACGAATATGTATGCAAAACATTGTGTATATATATACATATATATATATATATGAGATTTTCTACATCCACATCCATGATATTTTGTTGGAAATATCCCCTCAAGCATCCAGCATTGTAATAAAGAATGCCTACTTTCTAATATGAAAATTATAATGATAGAGAGTTTACTTTCTTGCTGTTTTCAGTAACACTAAGAACATAGAATATTAAACACCAAAATTCCGTGTGATGCTGTCTACTCATAAAAAAATAGAAGGTAAAAATTTACTTATTTTAGAAGAAGAATTGCATGGGGTTTTGTTTTTTTAATAAATATCTGAAATTATTACCTTCCACAGGCGCTATAAATATTTTTCTTCATGGATTTGTGGTAGGATTTTAAAATGCATCCTGTACTGCAGGAGCCAGAAAAATGACTATGAAGCCATAGACAAGAGTAACTCTTCAGCAGCAAAGCCAGTGTCCACAATGACTTTGAGAATCCATAGGATTTGATATTCTTTCCGTTAGGTTATACTTGCATCACATTAATGCTACCGATGAAAGTCAAGGAAAATATAGTCTTTAATAGCTTGTTAATAGATTGTGGTGGTAAGTTGCAGTTTAATAGACATGCTCTCAGACATCAGAGTTGCAGACCACGTCCTGAGAGCAATGCCAGGCTCCTCTCACCACAGACTCAGGATGAACAGGACTGAAGTCTTAATGTTGAGGTATTTTAACAGCAAAAAACTTAGCAGGGAATATAGTTGGATGATTTTGTTATTTTTCAAAACTGGCCCACCACTTCTCATAACAAAATTAATTGGGAGACAGTAATAGAGCAGCAGAGGAGGGCCAGGTTGGAGGAGAGGGCTCAGTGCATTTTGGTGGTGAGACAAGTGGAGGCCAGGGATCTCTCTCCTCTCATCAGCTGGAAAATCTCATCTAGAGTACAGATTCCTTTTTCCTAGTAGGAGCTTTTGCCTCCTTAGCCCTCATGTTTCCTTCAAGAGCAGGCCTGGTTCTCCAAGGCACCAGCCCTGTCAAAGTCAGAGGCAGGATCCTGGCTTCCCTTCACCATCACAATTTTAGCAGTGCTTACAGACTGCTACCACAGATGGCTGCCTCTCTGTCCATGCTTAAATTGGTCCCACTATTTTCACTTACTGTGTATATCGGGACTAGCAAACATCAGAGTGGTTATGGGTGGCCAGGGAATAAGAGAGAAAATAACAATGCCTTATTGTTAGCATGAATCACAGGTAAAAATAGTTCAGCATGTTGTTATCTGTGTTTATAAAAAGAAAATCCAGCCCCAAAGGTATGCACCGGTGTGTGAATATAAGACAGGTTTGGCATCTAGTCAGTTTTCTAATTAGTAATTAATTTCTCTGAAGTAATCACAGTGAACTAAAAAGGATATAAGGGAGAAATTCTTTACTCAGAGAGTAGAGAGGGACTGGAAAAGATCTTCCAAAGAAGTTCTGGATGCCTCATCCCTGGAAGTGTCCAAAACCAGAAGGTGTCCTTGGCAGGGAGGTTGGAACAAGATTATCTTTAAGGTCTCTTCCAACCCAAACTATTCTGTGATTCTATGATCTTGAGTCAGCTGGACAAAACCAGCCAGGGAACATCCACCAGAAAGTTTGAGACACAGAAGCAAGCAATGTAAACAGGCCTCCATGCTGATGGTGCTCAAGTAACAGCTGGCAGATCTTATTCCCTTTTGGTGAAAGAAAAGTCACAAACATGATACAGCCAATGCATGAAAATTTGCATAAAAAGCTGAATTAACCTGTTGGCCTGCATCCAAAATCCCAGGACACAAAATGGCACTGTTGGTACATAAAAACTGCAAAGCAAAACCATGAGCTCCGTCCACCTCTTGCTGAAAAAAGCTCTATGCGAAACCAGCCAAGCCCAAGAGTTTTCTGGCACTTTCAAATAGGTCAGATCTCCTGGCTGCTGCTTCTGGGATCAGTTTTAGGGACATCTGAACTCTGAACACCAGCTGGGCTGTCACTGCTAGCTGGCCATTTGTTGTTGAGACAGTAGTGCCAAGTCAGTTGGTTGTGTGGTTTGGAGCTGAGTTCTCAGTCACTCAAATACTCTCTGTGTTGCTATTGTTTACCCCAGTTTTCAGACCAAAAGTCTTTTGCATAGGTCATATTCCGTCACCTCCCATTCTCTTATGCCATGAGACTTGCCAATAAGCTCTGTTAAATAAAACTGAGTGACATTTCTAAAAACCTTTCTTAATGGACCAGACTCATCATCATAACCTCAGCAGCTGCATGTACAAAGCTCGGAGGGATTTGGGAGCAGTGATCAGCCACTCATTCTCTTCTGCAGAAATCCCTGCAGCTCTATCATTCCCAGAATGTCAATATCCCTTCTGCTACTGCATTAAGCAACACAGTGTTTGGTGTTTGTTGACTCTCACTTCAGACAAAAGGCAAAATTGTGTGCCTAATGCAATAATCAGCTGTGCTTGTACGGCACATAATGCACCTCAGATGAGGATGGAAGAAGCTAGCAAAGGACATGCCACCTCCACAGACACTATAGTGCTAAAGGAACTGTGTTTACAACCACGTTCTGTCTTTCGTGTTCACACGATCTTTCAGATCAACTTAAATCCAAGCTTCTAAGAGGCATTTTAAAGATGAAGGCCAAGATTTTAACCAAGATTCAGTACATGGAAGAAATCACTGTGAAGATATTGGACCTCCCCACTATGCTTGTATTAAGCCAGCATGTTTGTTAAATCACTTCAGTCTGCAGTCTGCAGGAATGAAAAAAGGCTTGTTTTGGTCAATAAGAATGTTCTTCTGCTGTCAAGTCATGGTTCAAATTGAGTTCCTCAAATGGGACAGATGCCAGTATAATTTCGACTGAGATTAGACAATAAGGATATATCTGAGACACTATCTAGCCTTACTGTAACTCTTCCAGTTCCACTCTAGTAAATAAATAATGCATGTTTTTCTTACTTTGATAACTCTATACTATAGCCATTTATGTTCCTCTGGGACCTGAATCTGCAGCCATAAGATGCACATCAGCACCAGGCACTTGATACTATTGCCACCAAAGTGAGAGTTATTCCACAGCCCTGACTGCTGAAATACCTGGGAGTTTCAGCATTTAATTTAATGGGAAAAGTTTTAGATATTGTAACACAGAAAACTCGTACCAGAACCAATACAAGTGGGTCATTTGCAAACCTCAATAAACAAAACACAAGTGAAGTCAATAAACAATCATTACAAGAAGGAAAAAAAACACAGCTCAGCCATTAAGAAAAAATAGATAAAATTGTGAGGTTTTTTGGTTTATATATTTTTAAATTAATCAGTCATTATATGAAAGCCCAGGAAGTAAATAGCATGCTGGCTAAACTACTTCATCATTGATGTTTTAATAGTCTCAGGTCATGGCCATCTTCATCCTTGAATCACCTATTGAAATAATTTATGTGCCAAGTATGAGGACTTATCAGTCCAAACTCAGAATTATGCCTGACTTATCATTTAAATCATATATTTTTTCTGGTTTTGAGATGCCTGATTTTACTTTGTGCTTCACTTTGGACAGATGATACTGAATTTGCCTAGAGTGGCTGCATTGAAAGGAGTGAAAGATGACATTGCACAGATATATCTCTTTATTACCAGGCTTCTGAAATATATCAAAACATTAAGCACATGATTGAATAGAATACCACTGGGAAATGAACTATATAGCCCTGCTGACTTATGTTTGATTGCACTTAATGCTTCAGGGCTGACTCTGCCAGAGACAGCTGTCTGCACAAAGCTGCGTCGGCTTCTGCCTCTACAGAACCGAGCCAGCCTCAGGTCGGGGCTGCAAAGCAGAAAGATCTCTTTCCCCAGTGTGTCTCCCCATGGCATTTGGTCTTCCATTGTCCATCAGCCTCAAAGCCTACTGATGGCACTTTGGGAGCACTTTCTGGTGCCAAATGTTTACTTCATCTTAGCTGAGGAGAAAGGTACTTGAATGAGCAGAGTATTGGGGTGGAGGGCAAAAGAGGGTGTTATGTCAAAGCATTAAGAGTGACTGCTCTCTTGTAAAAAGAGCTCCCAGTAAGCTCCCAGGCTATTTGGAAGTTTTAAAGACTTCTCAGGAGTAAAAGGGAAGCTGAGCTGAAGTTATGGGTAATTCTTACCAGGAAGTTTTGATGTGCATATATCATAGGCGTGGAAAAAAATGGTGGCATGATCAGACTTTAACGGTGAGGGAAAAACTGCAAGAGCTCATTCCACAAACTTCAAAGGATGGAAGAATCAACCAGAAAATGTTCTGTTAATTCTTTCTGATTCTCAGGTGTTTTATCCTCCCTTCTTTGAGAGGATGAGAGGCTGTGGATGCTACATTGTTTGTGATCTCCAACCTTATGATTCAAACTGAAGCCTGTGAGAAAGAGTTTGCTCATCCCATACAGATATAGCTGTCACCAGCTACCAGCTGACTCAGTAGGCAAGAGCACTTTGTTTCCAGCTTAGTCAGATTCTGATTTTACCTAATGTTTGCAGTTAGAAGCATTAACACCGAAGAAGGTTTGCTTGCCACTATTTAGTAAGTGCTCAACTCACCTGCTGGTCTGGCGTATTCACCACATTTTACGAAAGCTACGAAAAAGCTCCTGTTTTGTTAGGAATATACAGGTCACAGCTGGGGCTCACAGATAGCATTACTCATTTCAGGACATTGGATAACAAGGCAGGCAGCTGCCATCTAAAAGAACCTGAAAGTACCTCTGAAATACATGTACCAAACAATACTTCTGCACATTTACTGCCGTTATGTACATGTAAAAGGATTCAGCTATGTTTCCAACCAGTATCTTGTGCTCCATCTTTTGGACAGCAAACCTTCTTTTCTATCTATTAGCAGCTCTTTATTGCAAGGGGAAAAAGAAAACTGAGTCAGGTTGTTTGGAATGATTCATGGTGAATAAATCTGTCACGTTTAGCCATTAACCTCTTAGCCAACAATCCTGTCTTGTCAGTTATTCTTGAGATCAAGAAGAGAAATTTAATACATAAATAAATGCCTGCTTTGGGTAATCCATAAATGGGTAGTTAATCTCTGTTTGGCATGTAACTGACTACATTTCACATGATACTTTTGCTGCTCCCCAGGCAAATCTTTTTAGAGATTCAAGCACAACAACATTGGACAAAAAACATCCATCTAAAACCAGCCAGCATTCTTCTTCCTCTGCAGCTATGACTCTTTTGACATAGAAATGGGTATTCACACATAGAAAAGACATTGTTTGGCAAGCACCCTTTCACTGAAATGCTTAGTAAAGAAACACTTTGTATGACCAACCACTCAAAATTTTAAGGGATCTTTGCAGTATTTTTTCCCTTTGCTTCTAGTATGGACTATTTTTACATGCTATCATATTTGCTTGTGTATTTTCATCTCTGCTTTTGTGTAATAATGTAGGAAAGGGTGTCAGGCGTATTTTCAGTCTGGCCTATTACAGGTTAATAGGCGGCAAGTGCTGTCAAATGACACGGATGCAAGTATGTGCAGCGTCTGAGGAGAATGCTGCACTCCCCAAATCCCCACACTCTTATCCTCATGAAGGAAACTAATCCCTGTAGAAACATATATTTAAGATGCCCAAAACACTTACATATGGGGCTTTCTTTGCTAAGCCTTCCCAGCGCATCCAGGTTTCAAAACACTACAGAAAACACACCTTGACCTCAAGAATGTAAGAGATGACTTAGCTTTTACAGCGCATTATTTTCTAGGCTCAAATGCAACCTCCTAAAAATTTTGGATGTTTAATTTAGGGTGCTATAAAAAACATGCTGAACAGAATACTATCAGCCACTTACCAGTCTGAGTAATGTCAAATGACCTTTATTATATTCTACTGCCCTCTATGTTCAAGCACCATGTTCTTTTATAGTCCTTCTATTACTCTATAAAATAAGGGAAGACAACATGGTTGCATAACTTTTTCCAGAACACAAGAGTCTGCTACCTCTAATAGTCCTATTTTTTTTTTTTAACAACTGATTTTAGAAAGTATGAGTAATTCTCCACTTTCTTTCTAAGGTGATTGACATTTTCAATATCACTCAGATACACATTAACTTTGATAAGCATTATGATTTAAGAATACTTTCCCACATTACAGTAGCACTTTCACATGGGAATAAATGCAGACTAAAATACCAATAATTGCACTGTAGCTAAAAGTTAAGCAGCATTAGTACCTGATATAGCATTGCTGCTGCCTGTTTTTGGACAGCCACTTAACCCCCATTCTGTTTGACAACTACAGAGCATAATTATATATTACTATTAAATGTTTCTTTTGCAAAGTGCCACTACAAAAATCCTTTTTTTTTTTTTTAATTTTAGAAATACTAAAACACGTAAAAAACCCCAAAAAACCAAAAAAACCTTGGTGAGCTGAATGCTGTATTACAATCAAAAGCAAATCTGTCACTAACTGAATGAATATACAGGGATTGAACCTGGAGAGTAGACATAATATCTTCATCATTCTCCAAGTGGATGTGGTGGGATAAAGAAAACAGGAAATGAAGAAGAAAGCAGCATGCTTTGTAGGGCTGAGCTCAGGGCTGGAAGCAGGAAAGACAGGCTCTGATTCAAACTTTCTCACTAAATCCTCATTCATCTTTGGACAAAGTGTAATCTCACTACTGCAACTTCACCAGTTCTGGAGTGGAAATAAGAGTTTCTTCTTCAGGAAGGTTTTAGGAGGAAGAGCTGGCTAATCCTGTGCCAGTGCAAACGTTCACTTTTCCCAGTTTCAGTCCGAAATGGCAATTTGGGAATAATTTGAGGCAGGACTGCCTACAGACTCTACCCATAGCTTTGAGAACCATCTCATCTGCATGAGCATTTGCCCAGGGCCAATCTTGCTCTGTCTCCCTTCCCCAGGAGGGAAGTGGAGGCCAGCTGTGCCTCGAGGCAGCGTGCTGTCCTTCCTCTTAGCCTGAGCATGGCACCCTAGAGACCAAGCTCCTCTGCGTTCAGCATTTGGCAATGGGAAACATGAACAGAAACAGAGGAGACTTTGCAGATACAATGCAAACCCACTGGTAAAGGTCAGAAAAAAAGGTCTGAATATGGTTATTGTGAGTTTTCCTGATCTCTCATGCCAGACCCCTTGCTGCAGGGCTATTTGCAGCTTTTTCTTCACCATATGGTACTCACGGCTGTGCCCACTGGTTTCCAGAATCTCAGGCTCTCACTGGTTCTGAGCCTAGATGATGACCGTGACAGAATGTTGGACTAAGTGCCCTGGTCTGATCCCAAAAGAGAATTCTCATGATCCATCCTAGAATTAAAATGATAGCAACAGCTAAATTCTAAAGTGAAAACATTGAATTACCAACTTGCTTACAGACACAATTAGACTAGAGCCCAAAAACTACGCTACCTTGAACAAAGATTGCCAGAGTCTCATGTTTATTTGATTGGAAAGCCCTCTCCAAGAACTCAAGACAATAAACTTCAGGTCTTGGAAATCAAATTATCATGTGACACCACCCCCTCTTATTGTATATCCTAATTGAATTTAACATCACACTGCATCTCTATAGAAAAAGACAATGATAAATTTTATTTTGCTGCAGAATCCTCAGAAACATATCTGCTAGATCACAACTAGATTACTCTCCTGACAGCAGTGATAAATGGTTGTCATTTCTATGTTTTAAAGAACTTTTAAAGTAATAAACTAGTGATCCTAGTGCTCCAGTAAATAAGTGCACATTTTGTTAGTCCTCTGTCAAAGTTAACAAAATGGCCACACTGTGATTGCCTTTACCAGAAGCAAAGCCAAGTGGGAAACACACATGCATTGGTTGTCACTTCAGATTTCTTGACAGGACACATCTATCCTAGGAAATTTAAACAGTTATATGTTTGCTGGATGCTAGGAAACTGAGGATAACTTGTATGGAATGGCTTGTTAACATGCTTTAAAATTCTCTTTTCCTTACAAACAAGGTAGCACCACTCAAACTGCATTGGGAATGGCTTAAGCTAATTCCCAAGTGATGCCTGAAGATGGTTCAGGACACTGATACTTGTCCCAGGCCAAACACATTCAAAGGACCATTCCAATTATTTAAGAGCATGAACAATCACAAAAACATAGAAATGCTGCTTGAAGATGGCTTAATTCAAATTCCTCTTTGAAACTGGGCAACCACCATCACTTGATCAGGTCTGTCATTCCTTTGTTCAGCCACATCTTGAAAAGATCCAAGGTTGAGGTCTGACAGTCCCTATGAGCTGTGTCACTACACTTCTGGTGAAGTCATTTTTCTTACAGTTCTACCTGAACATTTGAACCCCAATCTACAGTTATTAACCCATGCTGCACTGTCTGGAACTACTGAGAACGGCTTTTAGACAACTAAACACAATTTCACTCACCAATCTATTTATTGTAAGAGATGAATGGAAGCTCTGGGCCTGGGTTCCAAAAGATGGATGAAGAAGAGATGGAGCCCTGGCAGAAATAAACTGGGTGTGGTTTCATGGCAGTTGGGCACGATGTCAGGAGGGCACCAACCCTGTCAGGAGCAATATCAATGTCCACAGGAAGACACAAGTCAGGACGTGCAGGATTGCCAGGTTTAGGGCACAGACAGTCTTCACAGCTCTTCCCTCAGCCACAGGCTTTGGCATTAACCCTCTTAACTCAGGGACTTTTTCATGCAGATGAGCTATTACACCAAATTGACGGGGTGAAGAGAAGAGAGGTAAGACAGAGCATGCAGCTGAGGGTACCCAGCACCGCACAGTGTGCCAGCACTGCTGAGAGCAAGGAATAAATCACGGTGCTGTCTGGCATGGAGCCTGCTGCTGTAGAGGCTGTGCTGAGCAGCGAGCACTAAGAACTATGAGATAGCTCCTGGTCTTCACACTCATCATTTAGGCTTGAAGCCATTGCAGATGCAGGCTGAGGAGTCTCACATGTGCATGCATCCCTTTCCCCCACACTGGCCAGGGGGTCCTCACAGCCCGGGTGACTGGGTATGCCACCACCTCACCTCTCTGCAGCTATGTCAAGCAAACCCAATACATTTCAAACTGCACCCATCCCCTCTGAGCCATTTCAGGAGCCAGGTATCATCTCCAAGAAGGATATTGGATACCTATTCTTGGATACCTAAGAATAGAGGGAGAGAAAGTGGGGGGTTTGGGGGTATGGGAATCTCATAGAAAATAAGGGGTCAGCAAGTCAGTGTTTTTAAGAACACTGGTGTTGCTGGTCTTTTCTGTTTACACTATAAAATACCAGTTGCTTACTGCTGGTAAACATGGCAAATTTCCCCATGTACACACTCACTTACTGTATGAATGCCCTTAAATTTTGTGTAAATACTTCTAAAATGATATGAGTCTGGATAATTGAAAAACAAGGAAGCAATGTTTAACCTCATATCAATCTAAATTCCTAAAAAAACCCTTATATTTGCACTTTGACAACAGTGTTCTTGCTGAAAGTTAGTTCTACACATCAGTCAGTTGGGCAGAAATAATGCCACATGATCTGCAGAATTAAACACAGTAGTACATTTCATTTTGACAATACCTTTAAAGCACTCATCAAATATTTCAGACCCAGTGGACACACAAAAGTAATCTTTGACAAATACAGAGGAAAGGTTAACAGGGCTTTTTCCCACCCCCTTGGGAACATAAGGAAGAGACAGCCATTAGCTGTTAGCCTGAAATCATTTATCCCATTCTGCCTGGCCACATCAATGAGCTGTGTGATCTCAATATAGTGCTAGTATGAATGATGTGAGCCTCAAATCTTGGAATAATCATTTTCACCCACAGAAAACTGAGCTCAGATGAAAAAAATACTCACAGCCATTCCTTCATCTAAAGCTATTAGTTTGGTTTCCTATCCTGTTATTTCTGGGAAATCTGTCCATCAAATTTCAGTTGCTGCTCAGTTCTGTCTTCACCAGGAGACGAGCAGCACAACATGGGAGCTGTCATTCATCTTTCATTTCTAGGCTGTATTACAGATGTGTGATTACAGGAGAACAAGTGGGTGAACTCCTGTTTCATTTCCCTGGAGGATGCAGATCGTGTTTACACAAGCTGTCACAGCTCCTAAGAGCTCCTCCTGCTGTTGGCTTCTACCCAGTGCTGTAAATGGACCTTCCTTGTCCCCAGAATGAGGCTGCCCAGGGATATCTTGTGCGAGAACACCGTGCTGGCACGCCTCCTGCAGCCACAAAGCACAGGGGGAACAATTTCTGTTTTGTTCTACAGATTCGGATTTTAGCCATCTTGCACAGGGCTTCCAGCATTGCACAAATTTGGTCAGATTATGGCACTCTGCAGGTGGACTGTGAGCTTTTATGAAGCCTATTTAAAAAACACCTTTGAGCAAGACAAATCTGAGCCAAGGAAAGACAAAAGCCAGACAAAAAAAACTATTTCTCCCTTCATAAACTCTCATGGGGAGGAGTAGTTTCAGGTGTTCATAAAGTTTTCCCACCATGAAGACAGAGAAAACCAAGTTTTGGAGACGGATCCAGCTCATTATCTGGAATCCAGATATAGCTTGCCTGGCTCCTGACCCTGCTCCTCAGCTCACATTCTTCTTCCAGTTGCATGGTGCAAACAACAAGCAACTTAAATCAGGATAGATGCAGATAACAGACTATGTCTGCCCTCAACACGCTCATACATGGCTGTCACTAACAAACTAACCTGTCCCACAGCAAGGAGCAGGGCTGTGACCCTACTTTTGGGACAGTTCTGTCATGAATGGGTGGTTTAAGACACTTAGAGAATCACCATCAAAGGCATTGGAGAAAAGCAAGTTTTAATATAAATTTGTGAAAGTGCAACATAACAGAGTCCAATGGCAAGGTTCACTCTATTATTTACCCCACAGCTGAAGCACACAAAGGGAAATCAATTCAAAATTATTTATACAGAGATCAGGAAGGGTGCAAATGATATGGATGCAAAACTATAAGGGTACAAAAGGGTTTAGCAAGCACTTAATCATGACTACATTGACATTCCTAAAGTGGTTCAATAGGTTTTACTACAATTATAACAGTGACTTCATTATAGATTCAAGGTAACATCCATGTCATAATCAATTCACCCACATGCACACGGACAGAAATGTATCCATCTATATCTATGCCTGCAATGGCACCTGTTGCTGTAGCTGTCCTGAGCCCAGCCAGCCCTGGGAGCAGGTCACTGGAACCCTTTGGGTTGCTCCATCTGGGTGTTACTCACTGCCAGCTACTGACATCTGCCCAGTTCGAACTAACCAAGCACAATTACACCAGTGCGAAAACAGTATGAAATCATTTCCACAGGAGTTATCTGAATTTGGGGCTGAAAAGGCAACAGGACCAACCTGCCAAACATACAAATCTATAAAGAATGACTCTTTTGTTTTTATACACACATATAAATAAGTGTATTGAGTAACTAGTGTAGCACTGGAGAGGCAGTCTCAAGTAGAATGTCATCATTTTTTACTTAATTCCTTGAGAAATTCCTTTCTGAGGAATATGAAGAAAACTAGGACTATGAGAAAACTATGAAAATGAGCTCTCCATATTCCTTCACCAATCAATTACAGGATAATACTGCCCATTCCCTTTAGTATCTGTCCATGGACCTGTTGGAATGCATGGAATGCAGTTGCATTCCTTTTTGTCTAGTCCCTTCTTGAAGTTGATGACACCTTCTGCCTCCATTAATTTCCAAGGCAATGAGTTCCAAGTTATACCCACTACATAAAGACATAATTTCTCTTATGTCCTCTAAAATAGTTTCTCACCAGTTTCAATGTTCTCACCAGTTTCCCCAAATTTTTGTATTTAAGGAAAACAACAGTTCTGCAGTCACCTTAACTGTGTCTCCATGATTTATAAGCCTTAGTCATACAACCCAAAGCCTTCCCAAACTGAAGTCCCAAGCTAATCTGCAGCTCTTTCATCCCCTTACCCATTTTAGTGATCTTCCCTGTACTTTTAAGTCCACTCTGACCTTTCTAATGTGCAAAAATTAAAACTGCCTATAGCATTCAAGTTATGGGTACTCTAAAGTTCTATGTAGCTGCAAAATTATGTTTTTCCTTTGAAGTCAATACCTGATGATACCAAATGCTTTAGATTGATACAGGAAGGAGCCTTATCCTATCTTCAGATCTACAATAGAAATCTTGAAAACAGCTATGTAAGCCTTAGTTACTCATTCTACAATATTTTCTGTGCGTGAGTGCATAGGATACCCACACGAAAGTTTGGTGCTATTTTACAGGATTCTATCCTGCTTACAAGTTTCTGAGCCCACATGGTCCTGAATCAAACAGCTATCTGAAATTTGTAAATGAAGACTTTCTTCTTGTCCTGTGTTTTCAGCATGTTTGTGGTCCTTTAGGCTAATATGTTTGACTTTGCAAATTAGATGAGCTGAGATGTGGCTCAGCAGACAGGTGGTAGCTCAGCAGGCTTCCATTAAAAGCCAGTCCCCCTGGCTCCAAATCTGTCCAGGTTTCAAAAGCTAGTCAGTGACAGAAAAGAATTTGCCTCTTGCTATGCTATACACACAGTCCATTTCTCCCAGAAGCAATGACCTTCTGTACTTTTGGCTTTAAAATGTTCATCTTCTTTTGAGCTAAATCTAAAGCCTACTGAATAAGTATTCATAGCTTACGCCTTTAGAATATTTGCTGCACAGGAAGAAACATTCAAGAAAAAACTTAAAAGTGTGTCAAAAAGGATTTAGGGGTTGGCATATATGCATATATGCATGCACATGCAAATTCAAGAGGGTGCAAAACTTTGAAAATTGGGATTTTAAAGGTGCAGTTTATCTTGACAGCATAAATATTTGTGTTTACTGGTCTTAAAGAACACACATTGCTGAAAGTCACTGTGGTAATAAGAAGTCTTAAGGGGTAACAAAGGATGAGCCTTGAAGGAAAATAAAATTGCTTTCAAGCAAGGGAAACAGTTAAGCTAACATTTCTTGTACAAATCTTTGAAGGTGTTGGGGTTTTTTTCCTTAAGATTTCACCATAATTGGAAAACCAGGAGCTAAAACCCACAATATACATTTCTATTTCTATCCGATTTTTTTAGAAATCAGTTAGCCATGATGGCTTTTCACTAGAGAGGGCTTCTGGAGTGCTACATTAATTATTAACTACACGTAGGCATTGATCATTCCTCCCCATCCCAATCAATATGGATATTGAATTTAGGTTTAAAAAATTGTCAGTTTGTGACTTGTGTTTCACAAGCAAATGCACCTACACCTACTTCAGGATTCATGTTTTGCACTCTGTGGCAGAAGGCCAGGTATAAGTAAATTAATCAGGTTATTAACTTGGCCTGCACTATGAATTACAACTCTGCACGTGGAGAGCAGAACACCCGAAACTTGCCCTTCTGATCTGCAAAACAGCTAGAGAATTGGCACAGGAACTCAGAGGCACAGGCACATTTTCCAAGAGCTTTGAAAGTCAGCCAGCACAGCAGCACAGAGCACATGCCTGAATCCAGTCAAGTCAAAATATTTAATCAGACACCCATCAGGAAAGGCCTTTTGACATTTCTCCCCTGGACAAGAACTGTGTCCTATCACTGATCTCTCCAATCCATAAGAAAAAGCACAACTGACCATGAATATTACCATATCAATAATGAAAGTATCATCTGGTGTGTCAGATGCTTTTGATGAAAGTAAAGTTAAGGGGGGACATCTGGGGCAATTATGCGCTGTCAAAACATAATGAATATATTTGAAAAGCAGAGCTGCAAATAAGCGGCTTGAAACAAACCTGCCAAAAGAGTCAAAGGCTTCACATTCATGAATAATGGCATTCAGCACATTATGTGGCACATTTGGCATTCCAACAGCAGGGCCAGTACCCAGACTCACCCAGCCCATTGCCCTGGTCTCGGTAGTAGCTCCTGATTAAAAGCCAGAAGTGGTTGGAGTCTGGTGCTGAGAGTGACTCCTCTGCCATCAGGAGAGAAAATGCAACAAGCGGTCTGAATAACACAGCAAAATGGTCATGACAAAACACCACCCACTTATCAGGTGGAGAAAATATGAAATGGAGAAGATCTGGGAAGCACAGAGCATTCCATCTCAGCACTTCGTCACTGGCCAGCACCCGAGGGGACTCAGCTGCAGGGTCTTCTGCATCCCCTCTCCTTCTGCTTGCTGCAGGGTGAGTGCTTGGAGGCAGTCACAGCACAGCAAGTGCTCAGGGCACAACTCACCACTTCCTTTGCCAGTGGACATGAAAGTTATAGTCTGGTCCACACTGTGCAAGTATTTATTTGCAGAGGGGCAAGAGCTAAAACTGGGGTCTAGCAGCAGCTCATGGAATCCAAAGATATTGAAGTGAGAGGAAAGATAAAAGCTGTGACATGTAATGGAACTTAACTACAGAATATTTCTGCATATTTTTGCTTTTCTTTCTATGTGCAAGTTCAGAAATACTTCACATTCTATGCTAGTCGAAATCACAGAACCTTGAAACTCTGATTTACTGTGAGGCCAAAACACAAGTTCGGTAGTTTTAAATGACAACTTTTAATTAGTTTGAAACTGAAGTAGGTGAGACTCTAGCTTTAAATAGGCTGTCATATACAAGCAAATACATGTGATTTACTGTGTATTGTTTTCATGATATAGTGCAGGAGTTGCACATAGGATTTTGATATATTAAGTGAAAGGTTCCTGCCTTATAATTTCATGCTGTAAAATGAAATATGTGTAAATATAAATAAATATATGTATGCATACACTTTTAAGCACATAGAATCCAGTGCTGACAGCATAGAAGTAATAAATCGGTTTCAAACCTGTTTAAAACAGCTCTCAGCTTTGGCTGGTTTAAAAAAATCAAAAAGAATGCTGAAAAAATGTGAAGCAATTTGATAAAAAATTGAAATCTACATTGGGGGAAGCAAATATGCCAACCGAAAAAAAATAGTTTATGAATTCTTTTAAATGAGTTGTTAAATAAAACCATAGCCAGTTAACAAGCCGTTCTTCATTTGCACAACAGATAGCTCAGCACGGTCACAGCTCGCCTTGGCCCTCACACTACAGCACAGCCTGTCTCCCAAGACAGTGCTTGTGCAAACACATGTGTGTTCTACCAGCTGCCTTCACCAAATGATTACAAAAAGACAAAAAAACTGAAAAGGCCAGGAGAATCTGATGAGAAATCATTAGCTTAAGTTAGGTTACCTTCTATATTTCCATCCAAAGGGCAGTACAGGAAATCTGTGTGATGGGTGAAATAAACTCTGCCTTTTCTGATTCAGCATCAATTACCACGTGTTTCAGGTTTGGTTGATTACCTCCTAGTCAGACTCTTATTGAGAAACTGTGAAGAACACCCCAGTCCTGACTGCTCCTACATGGCCCTTTGCACCAGAAGTTTGTGGTGAGCTGTTTGCTCCATTAGCAGCCCTTGCAAACTCCCTGGGTAGCTGCTCCTCCAATACCATGAAACAGGCAAAACTACAATCACTATTTCATCTGGGACGGGAACAACTTCAGTAATTCATGCCCTTCTGCCAACACTACTTACCCTGGCCAGTCCTTCAGGGGACAACTCAGACCCTTGCTCCAGATTACAATATCTCATTATGTGACTAATAATCCATCCTTGTACGTTCCCAAGGAATTAGCTTCCCAAGCCCACTGCTAAGGCATGGGAGAGTGAGACTTCTCGTGGAAGCCTTCCCAGAGTTTTCAGGCCACAGGTAGGACCCTGTGCTGTTCACAAACTGGCAAATCAGATGAGAGAGCAAACTAAAGCAGATTTACCCTTGATCAACTTTCAGACTTTTCAGCATCTCCAAGCTATGCAGCAGCTGGACAGAAGTATTCAGAAGGCTATTATGGATGCAAAATCTAATGATGATAAACAATTCTGAGCACTTCAGCTCTCTATCCTTAGCTCACTTTCTTACCTCAGAGAGGCACATGCAAAGTTTCACAACAAACAAACTGATACCTAGTAGGAATGTCTCTTTTCAAATGACAAGCTCACAAGAAAAGTACCTGGCATAAATAGTTTAGTACCAAAAAAGTAAAAAAGAGAATAAAAATTAAAAGCTCTTTTCAAGATTCTTCTCATCCTTTTCCTGTACAAATATCAAGAAAAGTGAATCAAAATTATTTCCAGACCTATTGAAGTACCTGAGCAATCCTTGGAAGGTGTTCTTTTGACAGAAATGTAATTTAGGAGGATTTAGGTTCCTCAAAGGAAGACTTCATCTCTCATCTAGCCCACCATTAATTGTACTTCCCTAATGAGATCATAGTACATAGACACATCACGAAGGATTTCTGCATTGCGGAATGGAAAATAAATGCAACGTCTGTGAAATGTCCTTCTTGTGAGTAAAATTAAATATCATTTTAAAGACCAGAGGAATTCTCTGTTCCTTCAATACCTAACTGTGGAAGACTTTTATTAATCAGTAGCCTTGCCCTTTTCTACTCAGCTGCATAATGATTCCTATGATTAGCAGTACAAATGGGGCATCCATACTGCCTAAGACAGCACAAGCAGCAGGCTCAAAAGCCCACAAGACTGGTGCTGACTTCTACATCCCTGTCATGATATAAGAAAAAGCTGCTGAAGTGACCCTGCACACTGAGAGTACGGCTTTGTCATCGCTTCTTATTAAGCAACCCCTCTGAGGTACATCAAATTAGTTCTAGCAACTCATTCCCCTCTGATTCCCGAATTTTTCAAACCAGCATTTTCAACAGGTTTTTCTCAGCAGCAAATCGGGATGTAGGCTTAGTAAATTAATTTAGTCCCTGAATCATGAATGTCAAGGCCAAGAATCACTGCATTATCAGCAAATCTAGAAGACAGTCTACATATGGAGAACCTATGTTGGCATAGAAGGGAGAAGGGAAATAATAGGCACAATTCCTAACCTGCAGCTTCCCACTGCGGTTGAAGGCCAGCCAAAGTAATGTTTGGGTTAAGTCTCTTCTACAGGTACTTCTGGATGGTGATTCAGGAATCTAAATTAGGCTGCAGCTGTGAACTACCTTCAGAGGGTCCTCATCCCTCCGCCAACCATAGCTGGAGGCCTGGGCAACTATCCTAAATCTCACACCTAGGCATGACTCCCAAGTTTGGTAATTTCAGTCAGTGTCCACACGTGTTATCCTTGGGTCTGTGGCCAGCTTACAGACAGTATTCCTTTTTCCTAATATGGGGAAGGAAACTACTCTTTGTCTCAGTGATTTGGACTCATTTATTTCTACACTGTTCATCATCTCTCCTGTGACCCAGGAAAAAGTGGACTTCCAAAGAAAGTGAACCTCATTAATTAAATCAGAGATTTTTTTCAGAACTATTACTGGAGCATATGCAATAGAAATTGCAAGTTATCTGTTACATGTTGGGAGATCTTGCCAAAATATTTTCAAAAATAATCATTTCATTATGCCTGACTAAGTAACACAGGTTGAACATCCCTTTCCAAACACATGCTGTGCCTTTTTAGATATATTTTTTCAGCTGAATTAACTGCTTCTCTCTCCACAGTTGTAGCGGGTTGAATTTAGTAACCGGGCGGAAACACCATTCAGTGTAGTGGTTTAAGGGATAACTTGGGCAGTAGCCCCCTGATGTCCCTTCCGTGAGATAAGCATCAGGAGATAAAAGCAAAAGCAGGCACAAAAACTTAAAGAATATAATCAAGTTTATTAACAAAGTTAAAAGAAGGAAAAAGAAAGTCAGACTAAACCTTCACAACACCTCTCTCCCCCCACCTCTGCTCCTTTCCACCACCAACGTAAAAGAGCACACAACCCTTGAAGATTCTAGTCAGTTCACCACCTATATAATAATTTCTGGTTTTCAGTTCACTTAGGGAGAGGAGTCTCTCTTGGTCAAAACCATGGAAACATCTCCACACGAAACAATCTCGTGCAGCTTCAGTGTCACAGCAAAGCAGCCGCCCGGGATGGTTCTCTGCTTGCATGTGAAAGTCCCATCCCCCGACTACAGCTTTCCCCACAGCTGTTTCGAGGGTTTCTTTAGCTAAGGGGGTACTATTTTAAGGATGAGCAGTTCAGAAACAGAAGTTTTCTTCACTTATCGAAGTGCCTGAAAGGCGTAAGGACCCTCTCTGGGAGTAACCACATGGTCTAGGAACAGAGATCTTTTCCTCTGGTGCGATCTCTGCTCAAGTTTCTCAGCATTGCAGCACAAATACAGTTGCTCACAGCAAGTTATAGCTAGTTCAGTGTTTGCTTGTTTTAGTACAAGCACTTTTGCTCACAGTTGCCGTTTGAACGCTCCAACCCCCCCCCCAATGCTTTCAAGAAATTACAATGGGTAGTCTAATATATCATAGTCCATCACCATGGTTTTTTTCCAACAGAATTTCAGCGTCTAGGATTACAGCATCTCCTCAAATCCCCTCTCTCGAGGTCTCAGGTTTTTCTTCCTCACTGACTTGGGCATCTTTATAGTGTCTCCTTCACAAGCCTTCACTTTCCTCTCTCCATCTGATCGGGGAGATGATTAGTCTCTGCAGGCTTCATCTGGTCTGGAAAAGACCTTAACAGCACTAAAAGAGTTAACCTCCCCCGGGCTTTGCAGCTGGCGCTTGGAATTTCCTTATCTCTTGGCCACGTGATCCTGCCGGACGGCAGTTTCAGGGGAATTTCAGCTGCTCCGGGGGTGAGGTGAGGGCCATCCTGGCTTCTGGGAGGGGGGTGTCTGGCGAGTTGAAGTGACTGCAATCTCAGCCAAGCCACCCCCCGGCCGACCCGGGCCAGGCCCGGCCGGCAGAGCCCGGCCTGGCCCGGCCACCCCCCACCAGTTACCTGCTCGGCTGCCGGAAGCAAGAGAGGGCTTCCCGGGCTTTTTCCTTCTTAAAATGTTAGTCACAGAGGCGTGTCTAGCTCTCTAAGTGGTTTAGAAAGTTGTCAATATTCAACCTGGCCAGTTGATTGGGTCTAGAGGGAGCTGAAAGCACCTTTTTGCAAGGAATCACTTCCTGGCCGGTGCAGCCTTCTTCAACTACAATTCCCAGCTACCCTAAACCACGACAACAGTTCTTCTAAGAAACTTCCCTACATAAAATTATCTAGGCTGTCTTCATTGGGCACATATGCTTATTAGGCATATATTAACTTAACCAATATGTCTACTTGACATAATGCAGCGCTGCACAGAGAATCCCAAAGCAGTTCCAAAGAAATCAGAGATACCTGGAGCTGCATCAGCTTGCTCTTTCCACAAGACTAAGGTATCCAGACTTGCAAAAGTCCTCACCACTCTGCACTAGGGCTACTGCTCTGGCTGTGATTCCCAAAGTAGGGCATTGATTAAACCATGCTGCATTATGTATCTTTTATGGAGATAGGTGGGAGCTACCATGATTCTCAATAAAACCAAAGCTATTAATTCAACAATAATTTAGAGAACATAGTGAGTAGGAGACAGCAAATCCCATGGAAACAGCCTCCAGCCAAAACATGGCATCTGGTGTTTCTGTGCCCTAAGGTGGTAAAGGCTTTTTCCTCTTCCATATTAGAGGCTCGGATGAGGCAGGCAGCGACACGATACTTGGAGCTGTGCTGCAAGAAGGAAATGTGAGGCATAAAATAACACTAACGTGAATAACATCAAATTATATTGAAAAACACTAACTTTAGCAGGCTGAAAGTTTAAGGCTGACTTTAAGTCACCTCTTCCATGGGAACAATTGGGTTCCTTAGAGTGTAATACTCATCCTGAGGTAAGCTTCTAAAGTAAATGGAATGAATCATTATTCCCTTATTTTTCAGTGGAAAGAACTGCCACAACATCTTTCAGATCCTTATCACATGGGATTTCCTCTAAGACCCAAAGCAGAAAAAAGTCTGCCTAAAGGTTCCCTTCTACACCAGAAAGCATCACACACAAACAAAGTCACTTCTTATTCAAAAGCCTTTCACTGAAGCCTACTTCAGTTTTGTCTTAAGATGTGAACTGAAGAAAGATTACCTTTTTTATTTCCATTTACTGATTTCTATTCATCTGTGGTAAAATTTTACAACACGGCCATTAATCAAAACTAAATTTAAATAAAAATCCTATTTCATTACCTTTTATTGTTGGTACTATTGCTCTCATAATGCTGAATAATGTTAATGATGTGCTTGTGTGCCACCAAATGATAAATTAAAAAGCATCTCATGAGTGGAACTTCTTGTTTCATATCAAGCCCTGGAAAGATTTTCCTGGATTAGGTATGGTATAGTCTATTTTATTGCAAAATACTTAAAATTTTCTTTTTTATTTGCTAGAAAGGCTACTGACAAACAATTATTTTATGCAGAACACCAAAGAGCTGTAGCCATATTTATATCTATATAACCCAGTTATTAATATATTCACGAGGCAGGTAGAACACTTATGCACATCAATCCTTTTGCAAGTAGTTTATACATTTTCAACAGCGGTGTTGCATTTTTCAAAGCACGGCCTAAATCTAAGGACTGCCATCCTTTTGTATCAGTGCAGGCCATTTTGCCAGTCTTGTTCTTTTACCACTTTGCTTTTATCCACTTCTACATGCCTTTTGTATTTCTGTTTGATCCTATTAGCACTGAGATCAGTCACAAAATTCCTGCTGGGAGCAGAATGGGATGCTATCTTTGTGATGTCTAAATCCAATATTTGACACCTTTTTTCTTTACACACCAGCTGCAAACTGGTATCTAACTCTTCACTTTAAGTCTTTCATTATTAGGTCTTTTTACCATTTAAAACAAATAGGACAAGAATTTAAACATGCAAAAAATTTTGAATAATGCTACCTTTTCTTAATATGCTAGAATTTTTGTACAGTTACTTTTCTAATCCCAGTTCATACATACACTACTGGTTTATTTGCAGATACTCTACTGCACAGAAGGTCAATTTCTCCATGTTTTTCACAAAACCTGAGCAAGTTAACTGCATGTTCACTGGATGTCTGTGGGTTTTCAGAGTTCATAGAATACATCCAATTGGAAAAATGCATCAATATGTATAGAAAAAAATATACAAATTCATCCCCTCAGATGAGGAAAAACAACTTGAAGATTTGCAGATAATAAATAGATCTTTCTTGAAAATTTCTTCTTGACAAACAGCTCCTTTGTCACAATACTGTGATGATTCCTTTTGAGAAATGGATTTATAGTCTTTACATGGGGCAGAAGAGAAAATGACATATTTTTCCCTTTAATACCAGCTCACTATTGAAAGGAAAGTAATTAACAACTATGCATAGTCTCATATCATTTTTACTGTCAAAGAGGGCATGGTGCACATACAGTTGCTCATCTCACTGAATATACTAGGAAAATCATTTTAATAATGCATACTTGCCACTGCATTGGTTTTAATCCAGTTAAGATTGATAGTCGGTGAAAGAGCAGCAAGGTAAATGCCATTTTAATAAAAACAACTGTTATAACTGATTTCTGCTATTTCACTACTGCAATCCCTCCAGCAATACAGAAAATGAAAGCTGTTTCTCTGGTGCTGTCACACCCAGATTTCAAGACCATCACTTCTGAAAAACAAAACAGAAATATTTTCATTTGCTGCTTTCTGAAAAAGCAGTAACTTTTGTTACCACAGAGAGTAAGATGCTTCTGACTATGGCATTCCATTTGTGTGCATACAAACAGCCCCATCTTTCAGGTATTCCATCTCACTTTTCCAAGAGTTAAATTCAGGATTTCAACAGATTCCATTAGGTTTACTTAGACCCAGGCTGTTGCGCCCAAGCAATAAGAAAATAAGCCATGAAATGTGTCTGGGGATATGAATTTGATATAATTTGGATCACTGGAGGACTTTCCAGAAGATTAAAAAATTGCTAATTGTACACCATTATCCCAAAGGGTAACCAGAAATACAGAAATAAAATGATGCTCAGCAAAATGACAGGGTCATTAAGGAAGGCATGAAACAATCTAAAACCAGATGCAGAAGTAATGCCCATCAAGATGGCTCTATGAAAAAAACTTGCTATCAAAATCAGTTTTACATCTCTAATGTAATACATTATTAGTAGATGAAAGTAATTACATAAACATAATATGCAGAAATCTTATTATTGTCTTTGATTTAATATTATCTTCAGAGACTAGTAACCTCTAATTCAAAGGGTCCTGCACAACTCATTCACAAGGTCAAAAAGAGAAAATAAAGAGAGAACTGAAAAAGATATTAAGACATCCCTTAGTCCATCCCTGCCCAAATGTTTCACTGTCTAAACGTCTTTCCTGCAATGGGGTTTTCCAAACTTGTTGTTAAAATATTTCGTGATGGAGATTCCTTCAGATCTTCCATGTAATTTCTATCCAAGTTTTCTGAATTTTTCTGCACAAGAACAAATCACTACATTTAACCTCAGGTATCTTTTCAGTCTATACATTTCTTTTTCTTGAATCTGGAGCTTCAGCACTGATAACTGAAACTACAGCATTACCTGAGACACAGTGTGCTTCACTAGGAGGGACACACAGATAAGTGAGTTAAAAATGGAGACCACAGTCCACAAGGAGTATGTGGTCCTGTGTAGCACTATCCTACCAACATCAGCCTTATCAATTACAAATATTCAGACTATGAGGCAGAAAAAAGACCTTTAAAAAAATCTGTTAGGATTTGGACTTGAAAAATACAAATGCTGCATATTTTTTCCTTACATTCTAATTTGTCATTGGGGCAATCTGAGTCATGACTTTTGGGTTTTCCACTGCAACCACTAAAACTAATAACAGTTTGTGGGTTGCTTTTTTCTTTCTTTTCTTTTTTATACAGGAATAATCTCCTGTAATGACTTGTGTCCAGGAGCAAAGGCTTTGTCTGAAAAACAACTGAAAAACAAACCCCTGCATAATTTGAAAACTACTTCTTCATAAAGGAGCTGGCAATTTTGAAATGCAGCGCAGCTTTCCAGAAATAAGTGGGAACTCCACAGACATTTTATCAGACAACATATAAGAAAACAAAAACCATCTCACACTTGTTAGCAGGCTCAGAGGAGAGCAGGCATCACTTGGCAGCAGAGGGACTGAAGCAGCTTCCTGCATCTCAGGGCTGTCCGGCATCTGGAGCTGCTCCAAGTGTCACTGTTGGTCACCAGCAGTGCTGGACCTGAGGATGTTCTAATATTGCCTGACCCTCAGAAATTCAGGAACTAAGATGTGTACACAGAGAGTCAACATCCAGGAAACAAGAGCGTATATAAAGCTCTCATCCCTGTGCCTGGGGATCATAGAAAGGGTTGGATTAAAAACAAATGGGAAGATGTCAGGAACTCTGTGGCACTGAGTTTCACACAAAGTCACCCCCCAGGATGACTGGGGCAAGGGTAGTCACTGAGATATCACACTGTGTCTGTGCATGGTTTATTCAGTTTGGTATATCAAAAATGCAGCTTGTGTGAGATGCAGATGACAGGCTTCTGCAATGAAATGCTTTCAACAAGCATTTATTAGCTTGGATAGGATCTAGAAGGGAATAAAGAATTATATTCAGGAAAATAATTGAAATAAAGGATAAATACTGTCAAAATGCAACCATGCTGTTCTCATAACAAATCTGTGGGGGCTTCCACCTATTTAAAATTTTAATACATTTTTAGAGCTCTCAGCAATGCTTGTGACTAAAATGTCGGAAAATGGCTCCTGGGAGGCCAGGGTGGACTGGTTTATGCATTATTCCAGTGCTGTGGGCATTTAGCAGACTCCTGAAGTAATCAATTATGATGGGGAACTACTTCAGTGTCTCTGTGCTGTAAGACTTGAGCACAAAATCTGAAACATGTAAATGATTAACCAGGTCTCATCAGATCTCCTTGGAGTGACAGGCTTCTCACAAGTCTTCAGATGGAGCTCCACTCTCCCAGTAAGCAAATACACACACACACACACTGTTAGTGTAATGTGGTTGCCACAGAATTTATTTTAAAAAGCAACATACAACACAACCCATTAAAAAATACTAGGAGATGGTGGGTGAAAAAATCAGCCCTGGTTCAATTCCACTAATGTTAGTGAGTTCTTGATATAACACATTTGCTGAAACCATCCACAATCAATTACTGAGACAGAAAGAGAAATGCAGAAGCAGCTGCCCTTAAATAACAGACTGTTGATGCACTTAAAACAGTCCCTTGCTTTTTTTTTTCCATAGGACAGAGCTTTCTATGGCTTTTCCTATTGGGTCCTGGGAGCTTCTCTAAGAACAAGCATTGAACTCTTCTCACACTAGGGCAGAGTCCTAGTTAAATAAAAGGTTTAGGAAGGTTGTTATGAAACATGCCTAACATCTCTCCCCTTCAAGGAAAGGTTGTGTAAACTAAAACTGCTAGTGAGAGCAATGAGATGCTCTCAGACATGCCAGGTTGCTCAGGCACTAACTCATGTTCACTGCGGTTCCAGCCTCAGGTAAAAACCCTTAAGATTTAGGAGTGTTACTGAGATGCTTTGGAAATGCTGTGTTAGCCCTTCCTACCAGTTTATCTCCCAGCCTCACTTCCATAGATAGAGCAGAAGAGGTTATGAAAGAGCAGATCTATCCTGGCCATTCATGATGCTGCCTGCTTCCCACTTCTGCCTCCATGTGGGGTGGCATCTGCCCCAGCCCCACACTTCAGCCACTCACCAGAGCTTTGCCTACTGAACGCTGCACAAACCAGATTAACACAGCTCATCTTCCTTCCCATCACACAGGTCCTGCCATGCATCAGTGGAAACCAATGTGCAAAACAAAGATCAACTATTATGCAAATAGAAGAAAATAACTTACGCCTTAAATTTAAATCTGTAAACAATTACAGATTTAAAGAAGAAATCAGGTTGAGTATACAGAATGAATAACCTTAGAAATAATGATGCCTGTGTTCACTTCTTTGAGTTACATATTGCTGTAATAAAATAGTAAACCAAAATGTGAAATAGATGCTGCCAAATTAACAGGTTATTTAATATTAAAATAACAGACTATTAATATGATTACTGCTTGTTTTCAAGCACTACTTCTTTTTGTGAGGTTTTCGAATTGTCAGAGTATATGACACTGCCAATCCTAAACAGTTCTATTTCATCATTTAACAGAAAGGCACAGTGCCTGGGAGCACAAGAGCAGGAAACCAGCACTACAGAATTCCCTCTCAGGAGGCGTTTAAATTTTATGTAGTAAGCAAGGCCTATGACAAAAGTATGTGTAATGTAATTGTAATTGTATCATTTCTCAAAGTTTTACATAATGACTTTCTGTTTCTAAATAATACTTCATTATTGGGAGCAGGAGAATGTAATTGTTCTCTGGGTGCTGCTGCTAGCTCCTAAGGGCACGATCAATCCTGCTGAGACATATAATTCATGCACTGCTTGCTTCTGATACAGCTACATTTACGAAAGCAATGCAGTGATTAGATTCCTCCAGAATAAATGTGTCTATAAATCCCTGTGTTGTAAATATTATTAACAGCTACATCCAGTAAAGGACTTGAGCCACTGACATGAGGCTGAGGCAAAACTAACAGACCTCCAAACAAACCATAATTTTAAAAAATAGTAAAAAAAAATCCCCTCTCTGTTATGGCTTAACCCTGGACACATTTACAATCCCGAGGCACCCTCCTATCTACTGTAGTCTGCTCAGTGGCTGAGGTGCTGCCCCAGATACTTCCCAAACCTTTTTCTCACATGAGGGAGACCTGAGCCATGGCATCGAGCATGCTTCGGCCACATTTTTTGAAAGCCTGAAACTGACAGATGTTTAACACAGCAGGAGCAGAATTAGATGCCTTCACAAAAGCAGCCAAGGACACTCGTAAAAAACAGTGGCTATTTTATCAGCCAGTGAGTGCTCATGAAGGGAGATCACTCCCTGCAGCACCTCATGCCACAGGAGAATACTGCCTTCAGCTACCTCAGGCTAGACATGATTGTAACTAATGATCCAGGTACTCATAGAAATTACACCATCTGAACAAAGGGTAAAATTCATGTCTACAAATAAAGACATTTGCAACAGATCTAGCTGGAGGAAGATGAGTGTTTTAGGGCATAGCTCATCTCATTTTAGCAATGAACCTAAAACTCATGGTGTGCATCTCCTTGGGATTGCTTTTCCCCACATTGACTATAAAGGAAGCCCTAAAAAGCTAAATCAGATATAAATGTATGCACTGCAGACTGCTAAATTTAGCTGAAATCAGTTTTGCACCGTTTATTAATAATTTAACTAACCAGAAACATGGATGAAAGTGAGTCAGTGCATTGTTTTAATATTATTTATGTTACCATTGGACTGTGCAGAGAGCAGAAAGATGAAACAGGGACTGAATAAACATAAATCTTTCCTAATCATGGAGAAAGTCATATTTATGTATGCCCTTGTATCCAGAAATATCATATTGATTTTCCATCATTTCCACATATGCCATTAATATACAGAAGTTAAATTCTGAAGGCAGTAATTTTTTAAAAAGAGAGAGAGAGAAAGAGAGAGAGTAGGACTCTGATAAACCTATAGGATTCCTGTAACAGTCCAAGGGGATTTTCACACACAGCTTTGTAACTGCTCTTGTTATTGGGTTCCATGGACAGTGTCAGGGAATCTTCCAGGACATCAGTATAATCAGTTTGTTTCAGCACATTTCCAGATGAGTCTTGAAGAAGACTGGTACTATTTACAGTGTAGAAAGGCTGATTCTTAGGTCTTTCTTCCCATTTGCAGCTAAAGTGTACAGTGCTTACAACTGCACCAAGTTGTTCATTCCACAGTGGCCTATTTCCAATGTATATAATTTAGGAAAAGACCTAAATATTAAGGCATATTTCCAGGGTTCATGTAGCATCCAGTAGCACAGAACCTCAATCCCATCTTTGCAGAATTGAAACCTAAATTTCCTGCCAGATGACACAGGAATTATTATATTTAAAAAGTAATGAGAACTACACATTTGCTGCAAAAAAACCCAATATAAATGAGCCATACATCACCTCTTATTGACACTAGTCTCTAATTTGGAATTTGTCCTCACCCATCCCATGAATCTCACTAGTATATTTTTTGCTTTCTTTGACCCATAGCCTGCCTTTAAGGAGAGTGTCACTTACTGTCTTCTGAGTGTTCAATTCACTGGTACTTCCGACAGGCATGTAAGGTAATTTTCCTGCAAATGACCCATTTAAGGAGAGGCAAAGATGATAAGTATCACAATGCCATAGAGGAAAAAAAAAGACAAGAAAAACAACAAAAATCAAGGGAAACTGTTGGTAAATCCCCAATCAGGGTTTGCAGTCCTCATTAGAAAAAATAAAGATAAGAAGTAATCCTTAATTGAAAGAAAGCAAGGCTGAGAGATCAGCATTCATAGTTCATCTGTTTCACCTCTGCTTTCTCCCTGAGCAAAACCAGTTGCGGCATAAATAATGTTGACTGTGTTGCCTGTGGTCATTTTTAATTACTCATGTTTTAACTTTCCTCTTTTTGTTACCTATTTCCCATATTGATCACAGCTTGCTACATTTCTTTTTTTTTTTTTTTTTTTTTTTTTGCTTTTATCTGCTATCTCCTCTTAAATTTCATTTTGTTAGTGTTTCCATTTTCCTGCTTCAGCTAAGCACCACCTCATTCTCATGCAAGCCCTCAGTCCAAGTGGTCTTTCCAGCGTGAGCAGAATTCAGCTTCACAGCAGAGGCACACCAGAGTGCCTTTTACTGTGGTGGATGAAGGGGATGTGTCAGCAACAAGGATGAGCCTGTGGACTTCAGGGAAGGGTTTGACTGCTCTCAAAAAGCAGAAGTGGATGACTGTCCACACAGGAGATGGGAATAAGGTAGCAGAGGTAGTTCTACCTGGAAAGGCACAGACAAAGCAGGCATCTTGGCTATCCACCCTCAGACAGGATCTCTCTCTGCTGGCTCTCCCTTTGCCTTTCCAGCCACCTGAGTGTGCACTTCCAGCTGACTTGCAGAGGGCTTAATATATTTGATTCCCAGTTTGACAGACTGGGCCCACTCAGAGCTCTGAGCAGTTTGCAGTAGTTACGTAGACAGTACCCGCCCAGGAGCATAAATATAAACACACACACTTGCATGGTCCTCAGTTATCAACTGGAGATGATAACAATTCACCTCACCCAGGGGACAATCAACATTAAAACTTCGGAGGAGTACATGTGACCCCACCCAAGTCATATTCAGTGGTGTACCCTCAACCCCTTGAAAAAACAGCCACAGAAAAACTAATTATGCTGTGCTTTTCTAGATAAATGTGTTGCAACCCCAGGTAGCACTCTGACAATTTAGCCTCTGAGCTCTCAGGCAATAATTTCCCTGAAGGAAAGGGAACAGTTGTGCCAGCTCCTGCAATCCTTCCACTATCAGCAACACACAGCAGCTCCAGTACCATGCCAGGATCAGTCAGGGTCTTTAATACAAGAAGAAACCACAAGGGAACATAAAACCTTACCAACCTTCCCTTTCCTTCTGTACTGTGGGATGGCAGCCTGAAGGAAGCTGAGGGGTGACATGGTTTAACCAGAGATAGCCTGGCCTTGAAGGACACAGGGTAGAACTCCTTCCAAGGTGTCTTCCACCCATGTTCCCCATGATTCCTGACTGGTAAATTAGAGCATTCCTAAATGCATGTCTCACATCAGACTCTAACGTCTAACCAATTTAAAATGCATAAGAAAATTGTCTTAGCCTTACCTCTAACTGAAGAATGTCTCCCACTTTAAAAAGATCTAAAAAGATCTAAAAAGATTAAAAAGATTGTACTGTTTCCTTAAAAATGTTTGCACTTTTCCCTAAAAATTGGTATTACTTTTCATTTTCACAGGGATTTTTTTCTTAATCTCAAGGCCCTTGGCAAAGGTAAATAACTGCAAAATAAACCTTTTGAACAGCACAGTTCTAGCATCTATGTGTTTTATGAGAAATTGGTTATGAATGTATAATTTAGGGCTTCAAGGAAAATTTAAAAGCCAGGTATAAATTAAGGACCTAATACTGTACTCACTGAAGTCTGTTAGAACATGACTGGACTCTAAATGACCACTGGAGGTTACTGTTTCCCCACAGAAATTCAATGAGTCAAGCATTATGCTAATTCTTTTCAATTATTAAATACAGGCATCCTTAACATCAGTGGCTGCAAATTGCTCCCATACATGGCAAGCTTTGTTAAGTACGTTCCAGGGGGGCAGAAATCAGGGTCAGGGGAAGGGTATTTGAGAGTACAAGCATAGAAATGCAGTCGAAGAAAGATTTTTTGATGGTTATTATAATTATTATTATTTGTTATTATTGTATGTATCACTTCAGGACGTAGAAACCCAACATTTACCAGGTTTCTGTTGTGTGAAGAGCTCTACAGGTTGGAACTGCTGCCCTGGCCTTAGCAAGGCCATGGCCCTTACAGGCAGATAGGAACCCATCAGGCAGTATCGATTGCTGAGATCGACACCAGCATCCACACGCCAGTGGCACATCCTCATCAAGCCCTGGCAGAAATTACATACACAGAGGGATATTTTAAGGCAAGGTCCAAGGGGGACAATAAAGCTGTTTTGCACATATTTACAGAAGTTGCTTTGAAGTTTATTGGGCAGCATGAATTTTATTGGTGTACCACCAAAACCAGGTGAGCAAGTAATCTTGATTTTCTGGGACCAGGGGCAGCAACCAACATCTTAAGTATGAATGAGAGCTGCCAGTCTGGCTCCTATGACTGATTAACTGTTTTCAGGTGTTAGCCACTGTGGGTACCTTTTTTTATTGCCTTAACACATCACTTCACCTTAAAGGTTGTAAGAAGGTGGGGTTTTTTGATAGATGCAGTACCATTCTCCTTTGCCCATATTACTTCTATTTGGAGCTTGTAGTATAATTATTTTTCTGTGCAGCAGTGGAAAACTTTCTGCTGCAAATTGTGGATAATAATTGCCCTTTTTATGTCTCACTTGTTCCAAGGGAAGCTCTAGGAGACAGGGGCTGCTTTTTAACTTCCATTTGTGCAACTCCTGTATGATAGGTCTGGACAAGGGCTCCTAGAAACTCCTTCAGTACAAGTAGTGAAAACAGTAACAAGGTAATCCTAACCTCTCAAAATATCTTCAAAGAGTCAACACGAACTTTAATGTTTTAAGTCATGTCAGGAAGAGCCTAATGGCAGTTTACCCACAAGAACCTGATCTTCCTCACTATTGGCAGCCAGAGGCACCTAATGGCATGTTAGAGGCAGCACAACAAGAGAAGATCAATGTGACACAAAAAGAGGAGGAAAAAAAAGCAGCCCAGTGGTGTGTGGAGAAGGCATTGTCAGGCTCAGGGGAAGCAGCTGCTTTGTCATCCATAAGTCTCTGTAAAATACCACAATCTGAAAAGAATAGAAGAATTTTAAAAATAGTACTCCATTTTCCCTTCTTTTAAGTTTTGTCACCCCCATCATTTTCTCTTCTGCAAAGTTCTGCTCTCTATCAAAGCTTTTTAACTTTAATATTAAAGTGACATATCACTTTTTTGCTCTTTCCTTTTATTTGGGGGGTGTGGGGGAGGATTTGAATATTTTCCTTCATTGTTGGATTTATTTTTTCCAGTCCAAAGCTGGTTTTGAAATTCTAAGCAGGGTTAGAAGCTTTGTAGAAATTCGACAACCCTCTGTTTATTTTTAAAAAAATGAAATCTGTGATTTAAATCTCTGTCATACTGTAAAAGGGCATTAACACACTCTTTTCAACTGTTTCATTGGAAGTCTTTCAGCAGGTAAAGCAGGACTAGGCACAAGAGAAAGCTCACCTTCAAAGATGTTGGGTCTGGTTGTCTCCCAGGTACCTTCCCCCAGCACAGACTGCCATCCTCAGTTTGGAAGAAGGACACCGAGTCTTTCTCCTTGCAGTTGTCACTTTGAGTCTGGGTGAGTCTGGCAGTCAGCACAAACCACCACCTCTTAAACAGGGACTGGATAAACACTGAACGCCAGGCTGTGGTTGATATGAGCCATTTCTTAACCATTCTACCAGGACCTGAGTGGAAATGCTAATAGGTGGGTTCCCATTTAAAGTAAAGCACTGCTAGAGCAGGAGAAGTCCTCGCACAGAAACCAGGGAAAATTATCCTGATGCAATGAGCAGAGCAAAGGACTCAGGGAGCAAACAGGAAACAAATGGCCTACCAAGGAATACTTTTATTGAAGGCAGAGAAACAAAATGCCTCTAACAGGCAGATAAACAGAGCAACAATAAATCATTCTCAAATCATAACTGTAATTTATAGTCTCTTCTTCCAGAAAGAGACCAGCCACGGCAGCTGGATGCCTTTGTCCTTCTCTGCCAGTGTTCACCAGCCATGTGAGATTTTAGAGCCTTTCAAGGCCCCTCTCAGCTGAGCAGGTGGGCTGTGGGTGGCCCTGGGCTCTTCTCCATCACCCACCACCTCCCATCAGTCCTCCTCCACAGCCCTGCACGTGTGTCACCCACACAGCACAGGGACAGCTCTGCCCTTCCTGGTGGTGCAGAGGGCTCGGCTGAAGATGCCAGCTCTGCCTGCTGCTTTCTGACCAGCCCATAAAAAAAAGCAGATATCACCCAGCTCTGAGAGCAAAGACAGACTGCAGATTGCCCTGGAAGCACGGGGACATGCTGATAGCTTTCCCATTTCTCAAGAAAAGTCACTTCTGGGTGGGGGGAAGCAGGAAACAGGCGGGGGTGAGAGAAGGAGGAGCATGTGGGAGTTGGTCCCCTGGCAGAAGTGCAGTCACATCCAGATGCTCAAGCACAGTCACGATGCTGAAACTTGAAAGGAAACAAGAAAACTGAATTAGTGCCGCACTTTCTCTTTTTTTGCAGGTCTGGGTGCTCCCAGACAAAAATGTACAAAATGTACAAAAATGTAGCCTACACAAAGCCTAAACAACATTATGCTCTACCAAGGGCAGAATAAAAAACAAGAACTTAAGCCTTCCTTGTTTCCAATGGGAAAATCATTCCTCTCTTGTACTGTAAGTACATCTTGACAAAAAAGGATGCTACTGATAAAAGCTCATGCAAAATTTTGAAGAAATGATTCCCAAGATCCTTAAATATTTACTTTGTAAGACTCAGTTAACATCTTTGATGCAGAGAAACATACGGTTGATGGAGACAAGACCAGCAAGTTCTGAACCAGCTCTTGTAAAAGTAGAATTCTCAAGAGCAAATAGCATCATTATCCATAAAAATGATATTTCATTTACTGTAGGTTTTGTAAGAAGGCCTACTTTGTTCACAGAAATCTGCTATTGATTGGAAAAGCCAGTTTTCATAGGAGTGACAGAAATTACCTGCCCTTCTCTGTGTCTAGCATTTATTTTTCTCCCTTCATTTAGCTGCCTTGATAGCAACACTAATTTAACTAAATTACTGCAGTCTGCCCAGGCAGAGACAGTTATATCAATAAAGAAGTCTTAATGTACTTATATGTGGTAACAACTAATACTCACATCAACGTGGTGGTTATACAGATTTAATAAATTTTTATTTCTCCCCCAATCACTAAATAGAGGAAAGTCTTCAGAAAAGCTGTAGTAAGCATGTACAATAGCTGGTAAACTTTCATACCAGTTTGATATGATTGATAAAATTGAGATGAGAAATGTCCTCTGGGCTACTAACAGCCAGAAAAGTTTTTAAGGTATTAGATGTTATTTTACTGTTATTTCAACTCTAAAGCTAGACAGATTTCAGACAGTGCACACTGACAAAATGACACATTCAGTGCTTCTGCTTTGACTGCGACCATTACAATATTGCATGATCCTGTCACTCTTATTCCAGAGATAATTCCTTTTTCTTCTTCCAAGCAGAACAAAAAAAGTGTGAGCCTGCTTTTTTGTTCCACCTTTGGGCAGCACTAGGACAGGGGAAGCTGGCTCATGATGATGTGAAATAACCAATAAATAGATGGATATCTTACAGCAGAGCTGGCAATTATCAGTTGATAATGGAACTGTCAAGGGGTATGTAAGAAGGAAACGTCTGGCTATGCAGAGTCCTGAGTAATCCATAATTTTTTCTTGCCTCATCTCCAAATAGTTTAACTTGTATTCAATATCATATAAAACTAAGTTCATAATAGAGAGGCCATGAGTCAAAGCATTCTTCAAAATTTTGGTCTTAAAATTTTTATAATACCTTGAAAAATTGTGCAGTTAATTTGGTTGTTCTTAAAAGTGACAGCAGTGGCTGTTTGAAGCTCTGAGCATGCAGTAGCCATTCTCGTGAAGATGAAAGGAGGGGCAGAGAGCAAAACACACCCGTTTCAGAGAATGCTCTTCACAGATGCAATCAAAGCCTTCTTTGTGGAGCAGGTGAGAAATTTTTCAATTAATGATTCCCACCTCCCCAGTAGCTAATCTTGACTTGCTAAAAATTGTTGTTAGGTTTTATTTGAGGAAAAAATGTTAAAATGTCTGTGTTCAAAGTATTTTGTTTTAAAATTTAAGCAAAATCATCATATGATTTCATCTGAGCTGTGTGCTCTAAAGATTTTTAATCCCAAATGTTTTTGAGATTTTAATTTTGCACTGTAACCAAAAGAAACATTTTTAAGACTTGAATATACTCCCACTTACTGCTCGGGTTTTTTTTTTCCTCTGACAGCTGAGTTTTGAATAGTTTGGTTCAATGGACAAAGAAGTCACAGGTGCAGACAACTTGCAATGTGATATTTCAACAGGGTCCCATCCTTCTTCTCCAAAATGAGTTTTCTGCAAAATAAGTAAAATTCCAAAATTCAGGGAAAATATTCCATCTATATTTTTTTTACTGACTTCGACCATGTTATTCATCTTTCCTTCCACTAACATATTCCCTGTTTCCTACCTGTATTATGGTCTCTTGAAGTTTGCCAAAAAAGCTTATCTACAAAACTGCTACATGAGAGAAGTCAAACATCTGAGTAAAAGACAGTTCATTACTAAGTTGCTGTGCAGGAGAAGTGGCCCTTCTCTCGCTGAATCATTGCCATGTGTTACAAACCTACCGTGAATATCTTGAGACAGAAGAAAGTAACTACTGTAGCACTTTGAAGCCTCAAAACTTTATGAAAATTTTAGATATTAGATGTTCTTGGTCCTACTAAGTCTGAGACCATGAAACCTGAAAGTTTGTCCAGTGAGAGCCAAAGAAATATTTCCCCATAACTCTGATATAGTAAAGCTTTACTGCCACCTTTTTCCAAAGCACAAGTTAGGGACCCTATTAAAGGAAGCATGTAAATCCATAGCTAGCTTTGCTTACTTATAAAGGAATAAAACAAGTCTTACTCTTTAACACATTTTTCCATTTGGAAGGCACTGGCAGCCAGTAGATTTTAATCTGAGTTTTCCAGAATGACGATATCTACTTGATCTCTTTTGATAGAGCTCTCAGTGGAAATAGATGTTATGTCAACAAAATCATTTATTTTTATCTTCAAATGATGTTTTGAAAAAGATGTGGTGTTAAAGGTTTATTTCTTAGCTGAGAGAAAACGTAAGAAGGAATGGGACTATTATTCCATAGTCAATCTGAGTCTATATAATTTTACCTTCCTCTCTGGGTTATGACTTTCATTTCTGTTGCCAATAAATTTCAGGTTTTATTGTGGTTGGTGTTGGGTACCTCAGCCTGTTATGGCTGGTTATCTCATTCTCACAATCCATTTGATACAACCTAATCCATTAGTAGTTATTTTCCTATTTAGGACCACAGCCATTATTTCCTCTCTGATACATGAACAGACATAAAAATAGCAGAGAAAAATCAGGCGACAGACTCTACATTGTAGATGTCATAGTCACAAGTCTTCTATGCAATTAGCAGCATCAACAAAACCTAAATTAATCATAACTGACTGTTCAATAAATCTGTAAATAAATAAATAAATAAATAAATAAAATATTCAAAAGCCACAATGACACCCTGAGAATAAAGAAGAAGAAGGTCTCTCTCAGGAGAGACAAATTAAATGCCTCGCTCTATAAGCAGCAGAGATGATGAAACTTGGTTTCCTGCAGATCTGTATCTCAAGTCTGTGCTCTCCTCCGGACTCTCTGATGCCTAAGCAACATGATTTCACATCAGCTTCTCCCCTGATGGGGCAGGAACCCTCTTCCCCCTCTACCTGAGCAACTATTTTCACATAGGTGTTTATTATTTTCATCAGGGTTTACTGTTCTTCCTATCTTTACATTTCTGACAAACTTGGATGAAATCAGCTCATGTGTCAAAATGTTTGGGGCCAGTGTTAGCACGATTGTGGACAACTGATGTTGATCATCAGACGATCATCAGAGAAATGCAGCATGTTCTCATATTTCATGTTTGCTCAGAAAAGAAACCAGCTAAAATAAAACCTGTCTTTGAAACAAAAGTTGGACACACCTGTTATTTTCAGGGATAAATGGGTGGGGGAAGGGGGAGAAAGTAACAAGGAAGTGAAATTATTAAGAAAGGATTCAAAGATATAGAGTTTAGATAGAGATTAAAAAAATAAGAGGAAAAAGCCATACGTCTAATGGGGGAAAAAATACTGCCATGTTCTTTGGAAATGACAGCAGGACTCTGCTTTCCAGCAGCCTGAAAACAAAACTCTGTGGCCTTCAGCCCACAAATGGTCTGAAACACATTTGCTGAGAGTCAGAAAAGGAGTCACAGACACAACAGGTGCCTTATGCCCAAGTTCTCCTGTCAATCACCTGTTAGCACAATTTTCATTTAAATGATTCTCAGGAAACTTCTGAAGCTCACAGAGGAGGAGGAAAAAAAAGAGGCAAAGACACTGAAAGAAGACAGCTGTTTGCTTTAACTTACCAATAAAATAACATGAGTAAAGAAAGCAACAAAGAGCTTTTATGAACATGCATTCAGCTGGTGCAATGGACTTCCCATACAAGACACGCACCAACCCTGGAAGTGTTCAAGGCCAGGTTGGGTGGGGCTTTGAGCAACCTGGTCTAGTGGAAGTTGTCCTGGCCCATGGCAGGGGGGTTAGAACCTCTTCCATCCATCTCTAACTAAAATTCACTACCTTGACATAAAAGTCAATGTTTTAACAGGGATTTGAAGACCAAACTAAATAAACTGTTCTTCTTGAGATACAATTCCGTAAGAACAGTGCCATTTGGTTCTGTGCTGCATACATGTACTCTGAAAGGGTTTTTACAGACCTGAGAAATCAGGCTTAGCAAAATGGTGTTTTCCTTCCTGAAGTACTTAAAAGCTTTGCCCTGGATTGAGGCTTGGTGATTTGCTGCAGGACTCGCACCAGTTCAGCCCTTTGCTTGCCAGGACTGGCAGCACCAACCTCCTCAGGTCACTGCCATGACTGTAGCCTGCCTCATGCTATCCTGAAAAACACTCCCAGAACATGCTAACCACGGGAATTATACTGCATAGCCATGACTCGTTTACCCACAACAGTTCTCCAGAAAACATGAGGCAACTATTGGAGGAGTGAGCCCTTGTGGGGCTGAGTATATGGCAAATCTCTCAAGCTTTACTTTCATCCTCCTCTCAGTGCTGTGGGTCTCTGAACTTCATCAGAAAAAAAAATGCTTATTAATGATTCAGCTCTGGGAACTCCAACTGATGTAAAGGAGAAAATGTACCCTTTGAAAAAGATCTGATGGAAATCTTCTCTTTCAAATCTCTCCTCAAGACCTACCTCTGTTGCGACATCTATCAGCCAGGTAATGATCCTTACATGTTAACAGCAGTCAGGGACAACCCACACCTCTCACTAAAGGTGTTTTGCAGTGACTCATAAACACCATGCAGGGCCCACAGATAATTTATATCATCTTGTGGTTTCATCCCCGCCTTCTTTCCTCCTTTACTGTCTCCTTCCTCTTTAAACTTATTTGTTACATTTTTTACAAGACCCTGTCCTCCTCTGGTACTGGGGCAGTACAATGTGGTAGTCAGGTGGGACTCATGCTGCAACTGAAGTCCTACACTGATGTCTATGGGGGTTTCTATGTGCACATACTTACATATAAATGTTCACAGGCAAGCATATATCTATATATTTTTTTTTTTTCACGTGTGTATATATATGTATAGGTGTGTATACATATGCATGTGTGTATGCATGTATATACATATATGTATACACATATACACACACAGACACACACACACACACACACTTGCCTTGCACCTCCACACATACCCTCTTCATTCTCAGAAAAGTTACCTGGAGCTGTCTACAACAGAGCTTCCACACACCAAATGATTCACACTTTATTTACATATTTAAGCCTTAGAAATCAATTCTCTGATG
This sequence comes from Monarcha castaneiventris obscurior, assembly GCA_026261815.1. Classification (NCBI taxonomy): domain Eukaryota; kingdom Metazoa; phylum Chordata; class Aves; order Passeriformes; family Monarchidae; genus Monarcha; species Monarcha castaneiventris. The sequence continues at coordinate 5,369,479 of JAMPIT010000624.1, read as the reverse complement.
AGGAGAGTATTTTGGTTTTAAGTGATTTGAATTAGTTCCCTTAAATATATGAAATTACATTATTTGAAAAATGAAATAGCAGGATCAAATAAGAGTTTACATTTGTCAGACAAACTCTCTTTAAGGAAAATGTTCAAACACAAAACTTCTAATGCTTTTTTCCCCCTCGGAAGTCACACAAAATAAAACTTAGAATGATATGCCATCATTCTAAGTGAATTTTAGGAGTAACAGAATCACTGCTTGTTTTACTACCTCTATATGCATTGTAAAATTGCTTACAATATGAAAGATGTTTGATAATAAAATGCTGAGTAAAGCATGACAAGCTAAGCTGAAAATGGTTTTAGTTTATTAGTGCTAGGGACAGGGGTAGTTTATTGCTGTGGATGACAGCCAGCCCTCTTTGAAATCAGATGGAATTTTGCCACCATGACTTCGTCCAGGCCACTGTTCTGGGACACAGACCAGGGTCTCAGGTCTCAGTTTGATTACCTGGCTGTATTACTTCAACCAGTGACACTGGTGCATGGAAAAATTAAACATAAGCAGTAATGAAATATCAGCTCATTATCACATTTGGGACAGAAACCTTTCTCAAAAGAGGCCCCATATGTATATGGGACTCCAGTAAAGTCACTGCAGTCTTTGAGAGCAGTTTTACTGATGACACAGCAAGCTCCCAGTTCACTCACAAGGGCAATGCACTATTCCATAGGCTACTCCCTACACAGAGGCTACTGCAGTCAAGGCTACAGACTTCTCCTTTTGGCTGTCCAGCTTCACATGCTTCCTTAGGAGGCTGTCAGTGACTTTTCTCCAGTGCGTGAACACATCTCCTTTAGGACACAGCACCATGGCCTCAGCCCCATTAAGACTTCAGGCTTGATAGACTCCTGGGGGCAATTTTGAACACAATACTGCTTTCCCTCTGCACCTGAAAGCTCTTTAAAAGTTTCACATCTAGCTGAATGCCACATCAGTGGCAGATTTTTTAACAAAGGCAGACAAATGATGCTGAAATGAGTATGGTCTAGGGCTTACAATAGAGATTTAGAGAGTCATTGGAATGGCCTGCTCCCACCCCCACACATGTCAGAGCAGCCTTACTGCTCACCCCTTCCGAAGCCACCCTGGTCCCCAGGGACTTCACCAACCTATAGGACTGTGGGTCACAAACCAGCAACCAGGAGGCAGGTAAAAGCTGATGCAATGCTTTCATCCTATGCAGAAGTCCCCTGAACAAACCTGAATTCCATAATGCCTGAAAAGAAAAAAACCCCAAGTGAGTTTCACACTGTCCAGACAGCACGAAGCTATCTCCTAGAGGAGACACCTCTGTTCACTACTGCCCTCAGATTCCCAAATAGCATTTCCCATATCAGACAACAAGGAGCACTCTCGAAATTCACCATTATCACAGTCCAGATGAGAGAGGATCAGGGTCAGAGACAGCCAATTTGTAAAGCTAAGTTATGCTAAAGAGAACACCACACTGTAAGTTAGATTATTATGCTTAAAACTTTGCTGCTGGAAAGCCTCTCAGCATCTTGTCATGTCTCAGAAGTGATCTGAAGGTGAGGATTACTTGTCACGTTCTGTAAATCAGGAAAATGAATTGGGTGTACACAGTAAAATGGCTTTTTTATTAGAAGCCCTCAGTTGTCACTAAGATTCTTGGTATTATAGAAACCAGTATCGAAACTATGTGGCAGAAATCATTCCAATATCTTCAAAGAAAAATAAAAATTGGAACAGCTGCACCAAGTGATTATCTAAAATACATAAAAGCTATAGGAATCAGGTTATTCTAGTTGTCTACTTGCTTCTTGGACCATATGATATATTTGCACCCAAATCTCCTGGCTAAGTTGTGGATATTCTTTAAAAAGTGTCTCATTTTCCTGACTAAAACCTGAGCTGTCACCTTGGACACCTGAGCCACAAGTCACCCAAAAGCCCCCTTCTGTCTCTAGTGGCATACAAAATTTAAACTAGTAAACTATTTACTACTGTTGCTGAACTGCAGACCAGCAGTAAGTTGTCACACACACACTAAATATTTTGCATAATAGAGGAGTTCAAATACTCTGTTATGATACAGGAGAAAAACTCCTGACCAGAATTTAAACAAGGTCATTAAACCATATTTGACGTTCCTTCAGAACAAATTAAACCAAGGGATATTCCAAAATACCATGAAGTCCTGAAAAATCACTACAAACAACAGAAATTGCTTCAAAATAACATTATCTGTGCATAAATCTATTCATCCAGACTGAATTAGGTCCCCTTTGAATAGAATGGCATAGACTCACCGCCTTCATCCTTTCTTTGCTATCTCCTAGAGTTTGGTAATTTTTTTTTTTTTTTAAATAATCTACAGAAAGGGACAAATATTAGTGTTGTCCTAACTAGCAGGCTTTCCATATATCCCATAATTCATCTTCAGCACAGCTTAAGCATTGCTTTCACTGTCAAAAAAACCCCCAAACCAATACATTGCCTCTGTTCTATGAACAAATTCACCTGAGTGTGTCAGCTTCCACCTCTTTATACTGTCAGAAGGAGGAAGACTGTCAGACCACTTCAGAGGTGGTGAATGGCAAGCCAGGGCTGAGTTCCCCAAAGCCCCTGAAACTGACACCCAAAGTGTCCCAGAGCAAATCCCTGGGGTTTCCCAGTCACCACTCTGGCTATCTTTGTGTAGCTTACTTCACAAGTCAGTCATTTGAGGGGGAAAAACATCTATCAGCTTGCAAAAACTGATTAAAGAAATCTAAAGAAAACTGAAGCATCCAGCTAGACTCCCTAAAAGAAAAAAAAAAAAACAATAAACGCCTAGTATTTGGTGCAATGCAGTGTATTCCAAGGGCAAGAACTTTTGTTCTTCAGAATTATTTTTATAATGTCACCTCTGCCAGGGATGATTTAAGAGCTTCTAGATAAGGGAATGAATTTCATCAGAGGCAGAGAGATCACCTCAAGTCTCCCTTTAGCTACTTGATGAATAAAACACCCTCCCCAGCCCTTTCTAGCACCTCACTGCTACATTCAGAAGTGGGACTTTAAAGCAAAGGAAATTATTAGTGTCTCAGTGTAAAAGCCATCTTTAAGAAATTGAGAGCAAACACAAGTGCAGTGAGTAGAGATGAGTTAACTGAGCTTTAAGCAGTGTTAAAACTACCTTAAACCAGGTGTATCCAAGCTACTCCTCTGAATAGCTACTACTACATAGAAACGTTGTGCCTGCTGCAAGTGAGAACAAATAGTACCTCACATTTTCAGAAAGCAAAGGCTGTTGAAGCATTTCAGGTGTCTTACATGTAGGAATTGCTACTTGCCATTGCTAATGCCTAATTGCCATTATTACTTGCACATAGGAATCCTGTCTCTTAAACTAATTTATGCCACTTCCAATGATAGATACAGCAGGGTATCATCTAAAAACATAAATAAAGCTTCGATACAAATTTCCCTCTCTGTCAGCAGAGATTTCTGATTAGTCTCACACACCAGGCCCTTCCTTTTCGAGTATATACCAGTTCTTCTTAGTGAATGCCAATGAACAGGCAAAGGAATACCAGAGCTGGGAAATCATTTGCAATTCACTCCTTCTGCCAACAAAAGTAGCTGCTAAAAGAGGATGTCAGTTTTATCCCCTTGTAATCCTTCTGCACAGATACACTAAGGAAAAAGAATCCTAAATATTGCACATTCCCAGTCATGAGTCACCCAAAACAGCACTTTGCTGGGTGGCCACAGTCTGGGCTTGCATAATTTGCTTGGATAGCAGCAAGGATGAACCTGAAGTGTCCTACATAAGTTCCTTCAGTTCATCTCTGGATATTCCCTGTAGTTTATTTTGAATATTGAGGTATTCTTTTCTATTCTACCAGGATCTTTTCACTCAGAGATGCTTGATCTGGAAAGATATTTTGTACAAGTCTCCATAATCTCCATAGGATTCATAGTCATAGTACTTCTTATGTACAGGCAGTGGAGGAGCAGCACTGTTGGGTTAAGTCCTGATAAGGAAGGCCCCAGTTCACACAACACATGCATTTCCTAACAGTTAATGTTAAAGAAAGGAACTCAGGCTGTCCCATGTTCAGAGAATAGTGGTTAGAACACTGGAAAAATGGGGATTCATCTTATAAGGGGACACTATGACAAAATTACTTATTCAGCTCAAAAAAAGCAAAGATGCCACATCCAGACAGAGGGTGTAACTGGGTTCCAAATGCTTCAAGAAGAAAACGCAAGAGAAGAACTTTCCAAACTCACAGAGAGTGTTGACATATGAAGAAAATGGTTACTAAGAAATGAGATTTCCAGTCATCTGCAGACTTGAAGTTCTGGAACAGATTTCCAGAAAGAATGTACTAGGAACAAAACAAAAACCCTTAATCAGTTTTCAAGATAGGGCTGGATGTGTTTGCAAGAGAGGGTTATTTGGAATGGTTTTCACACAGAAATCCACCTCAGCACTCTGCCTGCTGTTTCCAAGCTAGGAATAATTTATAGACATTTCTAGGGAATCAGAGTACACAAAGGCTGTTCTGGCAAACCTTTGGTCACATCACCTTCCTAAGAGGTACAATAAAGCAGTATATGCAAACAGTGCAACAAATTCAGGAAAAAAATATATCTGAAGTATTTAGGTATGAAGAAGCAGAAAAAATTAAAGCTTTAAATGCTCATTTAGGGAAAAGAGCTATCTACAGTGCACAGCATACTGAAGGGCAAGGAATGCAATTAGTACTTGCTGCTGTATTTCAGGAGTGCTTGATCATTTCTTCTTAGCATGTAATTTACATATTAATACTGGAAATGTCATTTGTTTGTTCCTTGCATTATCACTCTTTGATAAGCATGTGTCATTATTGCATACAAATAAGAAGCTTCCACCTGTCTGACAGAAAACACAGCCAGAAGTTATTTACAGAGGAGCCCTAGTCAGTGTGTTTCATACCATAATGAATCACCTGCCTCATTAGTGGGCACCTTTTCTTCCTCCACAGCAAGCAGGCAGAGAAAGACCCTGACAGCAGAGCTTGTACTGCTCACTCCATGCCAGGAAGTAACACAAGGCATTTTGCTATGAGACCAACACATAGATGTGCTGGAATCATGTTCATGTGCCTCCTCAAGGCACCACCTTGAACTTACCTTCCTTACAAAGAACAAAACTCAAAACCCATCTTTGAAGAAAATCAAGGCTTGGGAGGGAAAAAGAAAGTCCAGGAGAGGGACAGAGCAGAAGTGCTGGGGAAGCCTGAAAGCAGGGCTCAGCTCAGCAGAGCCACAACCTCCTGCTAGTAGAAGGTTTTGAGTCACAGCAGCCACCTGAGTCCTCTGACACAGGCCAGCCTTTGATCACTCAGTCAATAGTGAAGAACAGCATTAACTCCATATATCTGACAGAATGGAGATAAGCATAAATATTTTAAGACACTTTGGTCAAACTAAAGGTCCATTCACTCCTGTAGCCAGACTGGCTGTGGCTATCAGCAGATGCTCCTGCCAGGAAACATGGCACACAGAGAGCCCTGCTGACCACGGCTGATATTCCCAGCAAGCAGGTGTTTGAGGCTGCTGTGTGCCAGAGTTTGTTCTCAAGGGCCTCGATTCTCCAGATCCATCCAGTTTGCATTTCTACTTTTACATCTGACACATCACATAGCAATGAGCTCCTGAGCTCTTTTATAGGCTGTGTCAAACGTACTTCCCCCTGCTTGTTTTAGGAGGCCAGATGTCTAATAGCACCATTACACTGTCCATGCTGCACAGGCTGGGAGAGACAGGGAATGATCATCTCCAGCTGAACCACCCCACATACACCTCAGTAGTCTCTTTCCCAGGCTAAAAGCCATAGCTCATTTAACCTTCCCACGTGCAGAAGCCATTTCAAATTTCTGGTTAACCTTATTGTCCTTCTCTGTATCTTTTCTACTTCTACTATATCATCTTGAGACTAAGGGAGCTCTCTATTCAACACTCCATATATGTAACAGTGACAAAGAGCTATTTTATCTTCTATTGCTTTCCTAATAACTTCTAACATTCCATTTGCCTTTCAGTTATCAATAAACATTACAATGATTTTTTTTTTCAGAAAATTATGTATAATAACTTCGAATTGACATAGCTAATAGGGAAATTACAATTTCATACATATATTTGAGAGTGGTTTTCCCAGATGCATTATTTAAAATATCTGGGCCCTAGATTTCATCTGCCATTTCTATTTTACAGTCAGTTAATAACAAGGAGTCCTTCAAATGCTGTTTGCAGTTGGTCTGAGTTTTGGTTATTCTGAAATATTTTGTCTGATCAAGCAGCAGTTGTCACCATATCACTCATCCCCTTTCTCAGATCATTAATGGATACACTAAACAGAACAGAGAGTGGAGCTGTGCATACTCCTCTCTGTTATGAAATAGAGATCATTTACTCCTACCCTGTGGCTTCTTTCATTTAACTAATTATTAATCCCTGATGTCTTAATATCATCAAGACTCTGTGGTTAAAAATATCATTGAAAGTATTTTTAAATTTTTTTATTAACTGCATCACCCTTACATACATATTCTTCACAGAACTACAATAGATTTGTGAAGGATTACTTCAGTCTATGACATCTGCTTTGACTCTTCTCCTCTATGCTGTATTTCACCTCTACTCTTTTCTGTCATTTCTTACAGCTTCTACCAATTTGTCCAACACAAAAGTCAGAGGTACTGTTCTGTAGTTCCTTGAATTCTCTCTACAACCCTTTGATAAAAACTGGTGTTATATTTGCCACTCCCGAACCATCCAAAAGAAAAAATAATTTTAAACAATAAGTTGCAAGCTACAACTAATTGTTCAGCAAACTCTACCCTGAGTTCAGCAGGTACACACTTGGTTTATACTGCCTGATACCATCAGTTTTATTCTTCCTTTACCACTGACTTTCCTAAAACTCTTCTGGTGTCTTTCCATATCGAGACAGTTCCTCAGACTTGCCTCCTATAAAGGAAGGTTGTATAGTTGGGCATGTTCCCCAATGAATGTCAAAGAAAATAATTTATTTTAAGCTTAGTTCCCCGCTTTCTCTGGGCTCCCTGTAATTCCCTCCTGCTGAATTTGAGATGTCAGTATCTTCATTCAAAATCAGTTATTTGAGTTCATACCTCTTCATTTTAGACTTTTATTACTGGTAAAAAAGTATTCATATTCATGAGTTTTTACAGTACATATGAACTTGATTGAGTTTTCTGTCTCATGCTTTATGAGATTTTTATTTTTAATATTGAGCAGTGATAAAAGGGACCTTATTTGCCTATATATGATCAGTTACACAGCCTCATGTTTTGTAGCATCCTATGCCTAAGTGTAGGCATACTGCCTCCCAGGATACTTAACCACCTCAGTAATGAAAGACAACAGCAAAAATTAAAAATTCAAGACAGTTGGCTCTTTTACCCTTCTGCAAATTAATTGTTCTCTCCCCTCCCCACACCCCTCCAAAAAAACCAAAAATACCACCCCCTGTATTTAAATTAGAAGACAATACTACATTATTCAGGTATAGTCTTAAATGAAGAAGGAAGATTTATGTTTCTGCTCTGGGTTTATCATAGGTCTCTGAACAACCAGTAAATGTTCAATGTCATATTTATACTCCCACATGCTGTGATTTTTGCTGCCTGAGAGACTCCATGGCATATGCCTTCTGCTCATCTGCAGTTGTGAAAATATTTCAGCTGCCATTTGTAGAGCAAACCAAATGAAAGAAATGAAAGCACTAAAGAATCCTTTTAAAACTACACAAAATACCATTGCTGAATTTACCATCACCATTTCAGTGCTTACTTACAAAAAAAAGAAACATAGCATTATCTCTCTCCAGCGATACTTTTTGTTTCACCTGTTGATATCAGCACTGGATATTGCTTTGATAATGAAGCTGACAAACAATTCTTTTTCACAATTCAGCATCCACAAATATTTTTATATAAATAGCAGCATTTGCAGTCATTTACTTTTAAGTACGTACTTTCTAGCAGCATTATGTCTAGACCTATCAACTCGAATGGCCATTTTACCCAGGCCTCTTAAAAAACAAGATGGTGATAATTTCAGACATATTTATCTATTGAGAAATTTCTGGCTTTAACACCCCTACATTGATATTATTATTTGATATGTTGTTGTATAACACAAAGCATTTTTTGTTGAGGGCCCCCCTCAAAAAGTCCACATGAGGTTGTGCTCATCCTCAGCTGCCTGAGGCACAAAACCACCAAGTTGTTTAATCCCCTGGCTCACCACTCAACTCAAAATTACAGTTCTTACTTCTTACCCTGAGCACACCCAAGCATCTGACACTAGCAGTGGAGAGAAAAAGCATATATAGACACACAAATATATACATAATATATGGGGGGACCAAAAAACAAAGTTCAGCAAGGAGTGAATGGATTGGCTATAGTTCACCAGGTACAAACTGTCTGCACACTTTCGAAGCAAGAACTCTGAGGAAGGCTGGTGTATCACCCCAAGGGAGGCCTGAAACCAAGGGTGGAGTGGCACGAAGGTGTTGCAGTCATGCTCTGTTGAAATCTATGCACATATGAAACAAAGGATGGAGCAGCACGGAGGTTTTGCTCTCTTAAAAACAATGCAGCTAATAGGAACTAAGCCAATGGAATTATCCAGATGGTAATCGAAAGCTGGAGTTTGCTCCATTACCTCAAATATACATGTTACTTTTCATGCCCTACATAAGCTAATGAGTAAAGTCCCTCAAACTCCATCTATACATGAAATCGTACCTTTACATTTTCTCCTCCCACAAAGAAAATAATATAAATACAGATTAAGTAGGGGTGAAGGTTAGAGAGGACTCCATTGTAACTTCTGGGATCCATCAATGGGCTGAACCTGTCTTGTTCCCATAAGGATGCCAGTTGGGTAAGAACCTTATTCTGTGTTCACTAAATGATTATTTTGAGCTAGCTTTCGTTGGTGATTAGAGCTTGTGTGGATATTGCTTCAAATTCATTTTTGCAGTCAGTACACTGCCGATGGCAATCTCTGAACCTTAACCTGTCACAGTCTTCTATTACCAGCGTGTTTGATAATAAAGTCTGCTATTCCATAAAGTGTGAGTTTGGGTCCTTCAAGGGTGCTGGCAGCTGCTGGCAGTGGATAATATGCTTGACAAAACTGGTAATAAACCAACTCAGAGTGGGGATGCTGTCAGCATGTGACCCTGAATTATTGGTCAAGTCACCCTGTGATACAGTGGCTGTTTAGTGGGGTCCCCATAACAGAGCCCTGACAGACTAGTGAGGCACAAGGGTCTCATCTTCCCTGGGGGCACTGATAGATTGCTCAAATATAAAGGGTTCAAAGAAACCGCTGCCTTTCACTTGACAGTGTATCACTCTTACAACCCAAAAACTAACATGCTGCTTGCAGGTTTGGCTTGAGCTAAAACCCTGAGGAAGGTTTTCACAATTAATACAGAGAAAAGCTATCTTGAAAGCAAGTAGAGTGTGGTCACCACTAATAACTCTAATAACTCGTGTGTACTGCAAGCTTCTTGACAGCTCACAAGAAAACCACAAAACCAATGCAAATGTTGGTGAATTTATAGAGAAAACATGCACATACTTGGCATCATGGGAACACAAGTTCAAGTGCTCACTTCCCTTGAGGTGGGTCAGAGACATACCCCAGGCTGCACGCACTGAGAGGGTACCTCTGCTACCCAGCAGCTCGTATTTGGGATGGGAAATCTCATTTTCTTAATGAAGAACATTGGCTGAGATAAGCCTTTGGAGAAAGGCCAAAGGTGGGGAGAAGAGCCTCCATTCTCAGTATCTCATCCCTCAGCAGCATGAGCAGACAACAACCAAGCTTGAAAAATTCTGAGAGTTCACATGGCTACCAGCACTGGGGGAGCAGCACTGAGATGTCTCACCTAAGTTAATGCTCCTGCAGATGTTGGCACCTTTTTTTGACTTGCCTCAGCACAAAAGCCTGTAGCTGCCAAAATATATGATTCTATCCCACTACTGACCTAAATGGGGCTACTCCCACAATTGAGGACTAATTGCATGAGAAGGGATTGCTTGATGAGGTTCTTAGGCTTGTGTGTTTCCGGTCAAGCCCTCAATGGATGCAAATTAGCACAGATTCAAAGAAATTAGTTAAGTGATGCTGAAGGTGTGGCTTCCACTGTTTTTGTGTTTTAGAGGGAAGGCAATAGAGACAAAGCAATTCTTCCTGGAAAGTTGTCTCTGCTAACATACTAGTAATAAATAAAGTCGGTTGGTACAGTATTTTCATTATGTTCTTTTTAAGACTGTTAGGCAAACTAATTAGTCATGTGTTAAATGTCAAACTTCTGTAGTGGGATTTGAAACTGATTAAAAGGTACAAAGGTACAGAATTCAGGCATGTAAATGGTAAGAATTTAAAGGTAGCTGTAGAGGGCCAGTACTTTTTAGTATATTTATGTTGTTAGTAAACAATCAGGAGATGACTGTGTGGGAGTCTTTGGAGGACATAAAAATATTGAGGTGCATCAAGTCTGAAGGATGTAGTACGTAACCAGATAGTTATCATCTCTAAGACAAAATGACACTGGAACACACCTCTCTTAGAAAGAGTCACTGGTGACACTGTCACCAGCAGTCCTGCCCTTAAATGCAGCTTGAGCAATTTAAAACAAGCCTCAGCTGATAAGTGGGATAAACCCAGTTCCTTCCACAGAAAGCATCAGTTTGCCTGGTCATTCAAGTCAACAATGGAGCATCTCTCCTATGGGGAAAGCAGAATTGGGGCTGTTCAGTCTGGGCAAGAGAAGGCTCCAGAGAAACCTTTCAATACTTAAGGGGTTTATAAGAAAGACAGAGAAAGACTTTTCAGTAGGGCCTGTAGTGATAGGGCAGTGGGGAATGGGTTTAAACAGAAAGAGGGCAGGTTTAGATTAGATGTTAGGAAGGAATTCTTTATGGTGGGGTGGTGAGGCACTAGAACAGGCTGCCCAGAGAAGCTGTGGATGCTCCATCCCTGGATGTGTGTGAGGCCAGGTTGGATGGGGCTCTGAGAAACCGGGTCTAGTGAAAGCTAGGGGAGATGGAACTAGGTGGTCTTTAAGGCCCCTTCCAAACCAAGCCATTCTATGCTTCCCTTTCCTTCTTTTCCCTCCCTCTCTCTACTTCCCTCTACTACAAAATCTCTGTGGGCTGAACCACAACTGTTTTGCACCTGTTCACAGAAACCCTTTGCAGCTGCAAGTGTCATTCTGGGAGAAGCAGCTGAGAGTACAGGCAAACAATAGTTATTTTAGCAAATTTTCTCATGGCTATTTCACACTTCAGGCACAACAGCTTCAGAAGATGAAGGACTCTTGCATACCAGCATTTATAAAAAACTTTTGTTCCCCACTGACCTTGAGTCTTGTATATCTGTGGGAGATGGATGGTATATAATAACAGCAGTGCTGGGGGAAGTTCAGTCAGTCACAGCTTATACACACAGGTAAATGTATTTTATTAACTGGAACCTTTCATTTTCTCTTGTGGGCTCACAGGAGCCCCTTATGGCATTTTTGTAAGGACAAAATGGAACTGAATAATCTTTCAAGAAAAAGAAAACATAAAGCTTACAATTAATTCAGCTCTATAAAATGCCGAATATGGGTTCAAAAGCCAAGTTAAAATCTTCAACATAAGATCAAAAAATACTACAAAAGGATTTAAGTATTTTTAAACAGGAATGTTCTCTTCTGGAGTCAAACCACTTCAGAACTTGACAACTTTCTGCGTTCATAACCAGCAGCTTCCCTTTGAAGCAACTTTCACATTGAGATCTGACAGAATAACTCAACATTACAAAACAGGAAAGTACTATAAATTATGCTTATTATTTTGAGGGCTACAAAAATACAGTCACAGATAAAAATCTCAAGATGTGCACAGCCTAAAAAACTTACTAGTCCCTGCCTTACAGAGATTCTAGCTGATAGATAAGTGGAAAGCAATGCAATAAGAAAAATTAAATCAATTAATTAGCAGCCTGTTTTATGGGGTCATGTATAAAGAAATTAAAACAACTGTTGTGAATTCTACTTTTGTCTCTAGGACCTCTTCAATTCCACATTGGACTTGCAAATTTTATTTTTTTTAATAAAAGAATGCTGGCACTTCAGGAAAAAATTAACTATGTGGGGCTATTTCCATGACTCCTAGAACTTACCTTATGGGATTAGCTGCACAGAAATTACACTGGAAATATGGGTCCTGCAAAAGAGAGTATACCTGTATTCAGGTCCAACAGCTTGATATATTTGCTGCTTGGAAGGAAGGATTTGTTCAGTGAGGCTATTGCAATCTGATTATATGACACTGCATGGTACCAGGAATAAACAGACATCAAAGACAACACTGTGAATGCAAGAACAGCTGAAAGCTTTAGCAGACACACACTGAAAAAACAGGGAGACAGGACATGGAAGAGACCTAAGCAGCATCTATCTCCAAGTAAGGTGTGCCAGAAAAACTGAGTGATTGAAAAACAAGAGGTTTAATTCTGACAAGCTTTTAACTGTGAAGAAGTGGATGTGTTTCACAAGTTTTCACTTAATTTGGGCCGATGAAACTACAGTGTGAAAGAACTTTGCCTTTCATGCAAAAGAGTGACTCCTGGCTGGTTGGCTCCAGGCTGGACACCCCAGGGCTGGACAAGCTGTTTTGCTCTTTCCCAGGACCCCCGTCCTACAGAAACATCTTAAAAATTAAGCCACTTCCATTCAGTTTTAAGTAATGCTTAAAAAAAATGTAAATAGCAGCCCTTTTCCTTCTACCCTTCTCCCTCCTCTTTCCTTTAACATCTGCCAGAGCATCTATACCTTGCTGGCTGGGACACTCACCTAGGTGGTGGGAGGTGATTGGAATTCTTTCAGGTGGAGAAGGGAATGGAATTGTATCCCATACAGAGTATTCTGCCCACTCGGAATTCCACTGTAAAGATAACATGTAAGGAAGTCACTCCTACTTTCTCTGGTTATGTCTTATAGGACTACTACTCCACTTCTAAAGAAAATTTCTGGGACAGTCTACTTACTTCAGTGTGTCTGGAGGGAAGAACCTTCTGGGAGGCACAGGTAGGATGACTATGGGCCCAGGCAAGGATAAGGATGTGAGATGGAAGCTTATTCCCCATAGCCCCTCACAGTGATCTGAGACAACTTTCCCCTCCAAGTGCTGACTCTGAATTCCTTATGAGACATCTAGTCCTTGGGCAGAGAGGACAGGCATTGTAAGGCTGTTGATTCTGTATGGCAGTAGAAACCTTAAAGCTGGACTATACACAGAAACACACAGTTTTCCAGCACCCAAATCTGTTGGTGGACCCAGAACAATGCTCACTTCACTGTCTTGTGTCTCCTGGAGAACCCCTGAGGCTGGCATTGACACACTGTGAGCAGAAAGAACAGAAAGCTACACTGCTGCTGGTGACACATGGGAATTGAAAGGATTTCTGTCACCACTGGGACCAGAAAGTTTAACATTCTGTATTAGCTCTGTGTTTTTTTCTTTAAAAAAAATTAGAATACTGACATTTAATGCTCCCTGATTTGCATATAACTAAGCTATATGATATGGTAATTTTTGCTTTGTTTTTTACACATTATTTCTACTGTTGTCATAGCCTTTTGAGATTTGCCATTTATGCCCTAAGCACTAAACAACCCACTAGGATGCCACTTATCTTAATCTTTTTTGGATATTTTTCATATACAATGTTCCCTGCATAGTGACAGATTCAGTATTGTTAAAAAACAGCAGGAGAAAAACCCAATTAAACCTGCAATTTTCCACCAAGCAAGGCACATATGCACTGTGGCCACCAAATTACTTGCTCTGTCCTTACCTGTACAGGACATATCTACTGGAGGATTTTCCCCTGGGGGCACAGCATGTCTCATTTCCTAAAACTGCTACCTTTCTGCAGAAGAGCAATATAAATAAAACATAACCATAATGGCTTTCTTCACCTCAGATATATATATAGAATTTACATGAAGGGCTAAAGCTCTCCAGACCTCTGAAAGCTGCCTGAGCTTTCAGTTGCAGCTTTGTTGTACACACCAGTAGAGTTATTGCTTCCCATGTTGTTCAGGCTATTTTGGTGTGCAGCTCCTCCATACATGGGTAATCATTTAATTTTCACATATGCAGGAGGAAGACTAGACAGTTTTATGTTCACAGAACTGGACCCCTCCTTTGACATCCCATCTGCTCTTTAAAATCAATCCCATTAAGGAACTCTTGGTGCGATTCACAGGGAACCCAAACCCTGATTTATAGCAAACCTAGAGTGCAGTTTGTCTCCCACCACTTCAGCTGTCCTCAAGCTCAACACTTTTGGTAAGCAAGGCTTCTCCATTTCCTCCATACTCAGAGGAGCATTTTTTGATATAGGTATCTTTCTACTCAGTGATTCATCAGCATCTCCCATTTCAGGATGGGCTGACTCATTTGTTTCTCTGTCCAACAATTAAGAGCTCAGATCACTTTCTTACTGAACAATTAACTCCAAAGCAATTAACATTAAAACAGTTGAATCTTACCTTCAATTGAATCATTGCTGTTGTGTTACTATTTTTATGTCAGGAATGATGACACTGTGACATAAATCCCAGGGAACTTGGGTAAAGTAACACTCCTCTGAGTGTCCTGGTTTTGGCTGCAATAGAGTTCACTTTCTTCTTGGTAGCTTATTCAGTGCTGTGGTTTGGGATTTAGTATGAGAATAATATTGATAACACACTGATGTTTTGGTTGTTGCTAAGTAGTTCTTACCCTAGGTTAAGGACGTTTTTCAGAACAGATTTTCTGCATTTACAAACAGTCAAAATATTGCTGATGGCTATAAAGATGAAGAGGAAACACTTCTTGACTGCATAGTGAAAGACATGGAAATTTGGGAATCTTCAATGGATAGTTTCATCTTACCAACAAAAGAAAAGCTAAATGTCTCAGGCTTCTCAGATTTCTTGCCAGAATAATCCATCTGGAGTGTTATGACTGCAGAGCAAACAGTAACATTCAGAATTATATATAAATTCTGTCCCACAGAATGGACAATGGAAGAATCAGCTGCCTCAGTTGAAAGCTTTAAATGCATTGACAAAAGCAGCTGTGCCATCTGAATTCAATAACACAATTACTCAACCCTTGCCTGCCTTTGGATTTGGAAGACCACGAACATCAAGCCTTAGGCTGCCAAGCTTTCCTGTGAACAGCATTAGTAACAGTGCTACCAGTTTCTTGTTTACAATGATTTCCAGTCTTGCCAGTGCATCATCACCTGGAAACACAGCTGCTTTTGAGAGCATTTCTGTTGGTTGTAACCCCCTGCATTTGGGGCTACATCCTAGCAATTGCCTAGCAATACTTCTGCTGCGAACTCTTCAAGCATCACTGTGCTTACAGCCTTTGGAACATTTAATGCTGTAGTAGCAACTTCTGCCTCACATTCCAGCAATATTTTATTTGGATAGACTGCCACTGTCTCTGGACATAACATCACATCAGCATCCTCTGGACTCACAAACAAGAATACATCAAAAATGTTATTTACAGCAAAAGCAGCTGAAGAATTGAAACAATTTGAAGCAAGAAAGATTGCAATGGGAAAAATTCCTCTTAAGCTACCACTACTAGAACTTTTAAATGTTTAGGACTTTCTGAGTTTATTTTGAAATAATATATTTTTGTAATTTCTCTGATAGCTCAACTACACAGTTTTGTGGTTGAGTAATGAAACGAAATGTTTCCATTTCAGTTCACTTTTGTTTTATCTTCTGCAACAATAACCTCTCAGGTAAAAAAAAATTAACAAGGCCAGGTTGAATGAGGCTTTGAGCAACCTGGTCTAGTGACAGGTGTCCCTGCCCATGGCAGGGGAGTTAGAACAAGATGATCTTTAAGGTCACTTTCACCCCAAACCATTCTATGATTCTGTGACTTTTCAGTTTCCCATGCTCTGCCAGTGAGCAGGTGCACAAGAAGCCAGGAGGCAGCAAGGCCAGGACAGCTCACCTGAACTGTCCAAGGGGATATTCCATACCATAGAATGTCATGCCCAGTATCTAAACTGGAGAGAATTTGCCAGGAGTGGGAGGTCATTGCTTGGGGATGGGTGGGAAGCAGTCAGTAGGTGAAGAGCAATTGTGTTGTGCGTCACTTATTTCTCTTGGGTTTTATTTATATCTCTTTCTCCTCTACAATAAAATTTTTATTATTGTTATTATTATCATGTTTATTAGCAGTAGTATTATTATATTTTACTGTATTTGAAGTCTTAAACTGTTCTTATCTCAAGCCATGGGTTTTACCTGTTTTTCTGATTCTCCTCCCCACCACACCAGGAGTGCATGGGGGAGTGAGAGAGCACTTGTGTGGTTGATGCCTGGGGCTAAACCAGAACAGTCAAGAGTCCAAGAGTCCTAGGTAATAATCTCTATTCCAACAATATTTATGCACATATAACTAGAAAGCAATTAGACAAAATGTATGACTAGTGATAGGAGTGACACCTTTCTGCCAAACTGGGGCTCTTACATTACCCAAATATGTCAGGTCCCTTTTTCCCTGTGTCCCTGGAAGCTGACACTCCTATCCAGTGGTCTGTCTGCAATGGGACAACTGCAGGGAGCATTTGCTTGGAGTGGTTACTGGCCCAGTCAAAGGGCACTTTCCATTTTGCCTGGGTGAGAGCTGAATTTTGACAAAAAGGAAAAGCACCTCTATTCCTCCCCAATAAGCACATATGTTTTCTATCCAACAGCTCATCACCTGAGCTCATGAAATAGTTCTAGGATGAAAATACCACTCTTACCTCAGCATCAAGAGCATGGGGAGGTAGTGAGACAGCTCAGTTTCTGCAGGCTGTTTCAATGTATCCCTGTGGGCTCTCTATTGCTAATACCAATCCTACGTACCCAAGGGTCCCCATTAAATTGAAAACGAAATTAAGTACATAGCATGAGCCTAAAAATTATATTTCCAGGACAGGTACTTAACACTGGGTCCAGTGTAAAACATGCAACAGGATCTGGGTTCCCAGCGTGTTCATGGATTGCTGAATATCATTTCCCTGGGAGTCTGGAGACACCTTGTGTGGAGATCACAGATAGGTACTGTGTTTTACAGACAGTAAGTGCAAAATCCATGAAAGAAGCCATAGCAACCACATTTTCAATGGATTGACTTTCATACTTAGGATAGAACATTTCTTTAAATGCATTATTTTGTGGACAACATACTGATGCTTGGATTTTTAAACAGGAATTTTCCTCAGCCATTCTAAAAAGCAAAACAATAAGCATACAAATTAAGATGGATTTGTTACCCAAATCACCAACCTAGCTTGTTCACTGGGAACAGGGAGATCATATTAGCATTACCATAACCTAGATATTCTGCTCCTCAGCAGGAATGGCTCCTGCATCATCCCAGCTATCCTGCTCAGGAAACTGCAGCCCTGCACTTGGGCTATCTGGCACAAGATGGCTTTGTGCCCTGTGCACAGACCCTACTGTTGTGGGAAGTACAGTCACAAGGAAAGGGAAAACGATGCCATCCCAGACCAAGCTGTCAGCCCACCACAAACTCTCTTACCCAATATCAGAAAATAAGAGCTCCTAAAAAAATGTATACAACAGGGGAAATCTCCCTGGAGGTCTCTCTTGGATGAGCAAGGACAGAATCAGCCGGGATTGCTTGATGTAAGTGACAGTCCCTTACCAAGTTCTCCTTACTTGAGCTTTCTCTTGCTTCTGGAAACTTGATATAACATTCCTTTTATTAACCCAGGGCACAGCAAAGGAATAGCTGAAATTCAGCAGCTACATCAGCATCAAGAAATGCCCACAGAGGAGCATTCATCAACCTACAGTCTAAAGGTAAAGAATACATCACCAAAGACAAAGGGACACTTTTCCTATTATGTATTCAAAAGATGAAAATTGCATTTCAAAGGCCTGAATGTGTTCCTCGAAGGGAACACAGAAGGGAACACAGCTCCTTTCACCTTCAGGAAGTGAAGCAGTCATTTATGCCAAAACCTTCAGCTGGGAAGCTACTGCTGGAATTATACCAAGCATTTGACTAAGGACACAAAAGTACATGAAGCCCCATTCAGTATTTGGGTGACAGTGTTTGCTCATGCAAATTATGTCCACCATACTCACTCCCAGCTTTTGTAAACATCAAAAAAAGTTGTGTTTTGTGGAGTTTGCAACTTTAATATTCAGATACCTTGTTTTGTGATTTTCATTCCCAGTTGTTATCTCTTATGAACCAGGATTGTTTGTATTACTATGAAATCCAAAACCAAGCTAGCAGGGTCAGTCTTCTACCCCCCTCACCAGAACACTGCACTTGTATTGAAATGGCTCAGTATAAGAGAGAGCTTAAAATTCTGAACAGATCAAAAATATATGAATAATAGATATGTTTTTTTACTTCTGTATTTAGTTCATCTACTGAGACTAATGAAACAGAACAATTTATCTAACATTCACTGAGTTACTGGAGTTTACAAAACCATCTGGAATCAAGTTTTACTTTGTGTGTTCATGTTATTAATAAACTATTCAACTGCATTTTTCTCTGGGCAGGGGATATGTGCCAGGTTTATGTTTGAATCACGTTTGTATTTGTGGACCAAATTCACCAAGAGACAAACAACCACAGTCATTCTCCTACAAACTCTTCAAATTTTCTCATTGGACACAACATGGACTACATGCTCTAGCTTTACCAGAGGTAAAGTGTGGCAAATCAACACAGGAATGGCTATAACTGTTTTACATAAAAATAGTTCTAGCTTCCAGTTCAAATGCAATGAGGAAAGTGTGTATGTAATTTTCAGAGTTAAATTTGTAAATTATGCTCTTCTATCCTCTGTATTCCTCAGTTTCAGAAACTGCATGGATTACAGGGAAGAACGTGCTCACTGGGGAGAATTGTTAGCACTTTTTCAAGACTTAGCCTCAAAACCAACTAGAGAGAGAGCAAAATATTGTTTCTTCTTGATAAAATATAAGAAAGGATTTTAATTTTCCTCTGGCTTTCTTGCTTTTGGCTGATTCATTGTTGTAGACAGGTTTATAAGCAATGAAGAACAATGTTAAGTTTATTCAGAATTGAGTTTATTATTCAAACTAATCCTAAAGCTTTGGAGGTATTAAGGGATTCAGAAAGGATATTAAAAGACTGTTCTGATAGGCACCAATCAAAATATTTCTTGAGACCAGAAATCTAGGCATTTTCTTAAGACAATGAAACAGATAAAGAAAAACTTACATTCACATATTTTAACACTGAAGTATTCCCACAAGTGCTAAAACTTCTGGCCAACCCAAAAGAGAAGTGCACTGAGAAGAAACTAACTTATTCTTATGTTTGGCAAATGTTTTTACTAATATGCATTTTAATTAATTATGATAATGCTCTAAAATATTTTACTATACAGAGTGGAGTATTTTATTATTTTATATATTTTGCTTACACATTTTGAAGATAGTTCATACTAACTTCAGGAAGAAGCATGTCTTCACAATTATACTATATGTCTTACTCTATTTTTTTATGTACCCATAGGTTCAGAATCAAATAATGAATATGTAACTAAAAATAAAAGTAATATTTCTATTTGTTCCAGAGCTGACCTTTTCTTAATAGATAGCATAGGTAGAAACCACCTCCACCTGCTACAAAAACAGTGACTTTAAATTATGTATCTGATTCTGGAGAAGAATCTGGGTCCATATATGTTTTAGCAATTGTCAGATTCAAACTACATTATGTCCCATCACAATGTTCGCATTATTTCATGAGCTGACCCATTTTATTTGCAGTTTTTTCTTCTCTTTTCTTGTCTTGCTGTAACAAACACTTTTTTCTCTCTCTCTCAGTGATTAAAAAGAAATGGAAAAAAAGCAGAGAAACCAAAGTCTGTATCTCAAGTGATGATCATTTCCAAAATAGCTCATGTGTGTCTTATCAGAGATGCCTCCATTTGCACTAATAATTTCCTGAAGACATTTGATTGCAATGAACCAAAATGTAACACTTGAATGAAGAATTATGGTCCACTAAAAAAAATAGTATTTGTAATCAAATAACTTTCTTTCAAAACTGAGCAGAAAATCATAAATTCATTCCATATACAAATCTAAATATTCAAAAGCATCTAAAGTTTAATTCCCTTAATACCCCAAATACATTTTTAATTAAATTTAGAAGCTTAAATATCATTGACTATCAATTACCAAAGATTTTGGTCCTCAAAAAGGCAGTATGATGTTAAAAAAAACCATCATGGAACAACACATATTTTTTGAACCCAAATACCTTTAAGAATCAAGCTACTTGTAAAACATGTCCTTTGAAAATGTGAAAAAAAAGTGAACTCAGGCCAACCCAGTAAACAAATGGTCTGAAGAAATTAGGCATCAGTTTTTCTCCTCTATGGCATTAAACAGAAGGTACATTTTGTTTTGAAGAGCTTTTCTTCTCTGTGAAGGACACAACTATACTCTGTTCTATATAACAATATAATGAAAAAAATGGAATTATTTCTGCATGTATTCTCCTGAATAAATGTTGTGCCAGATTTGTAAAGACACACATAAAATACAAAGTAACTTATTCAGTCTTTGATTTCAACAAGAATTTGTTACCTGGACTCCCCCTCTAGTCCAATAGTTAGAGCAGCAGCTGGGATATAGGAAAACCTTATTTGAGTCCATGCTAACTTATTCTTAGAAGGGATGGAAGGAATAATAGGAGATGTTTATACTATTTAGGAGGAAAACAGAGGTGCAGTTGAAGCCTTGAGCTCTATTCTCACTAATTAATCTAAGAAGTTTATTCAATTGTAATTATTACTCTTGAATTGGAAAAATCCTGATTTTTCAGAGAAAGGAAAACTTACTTCAGGTCAAATGATGAGATGTGTGAGATTTTTCTACAGGAAAGCATAGTCTCTAGGCATACCAGAAGTTCAGGAGGGTGCCTTTTCAAGCCAGCAGACCTACCTGTTATACTGTCTTAATGGCTAGGAGGAAGGAAAGGAGAGAGAGCAGAAGAGAGATACTTCCACAGATTCCTTTGACAGGAATTTTCTAACTTTATCACCTAAAAGACAGCTCCCTAAATGTCAGCAAGTCCTGTGGGCTTCTTTATAGTCGAAGGACAGAAAGAGGCACCTCCAGGAGGCAGTTCATCTCAACCTAAAGTAAGATATCAAGACAGGTTCGATGAATCACTATCTCATTTCTTTCTTATCCTATGGCTATGAAGGAAATATGACAAGTAACTTTTCAATGTCTGACTTTGTCAAGATGAATTCTGACTTAGTGTCACTTTTCACTCCACTCTGAAATGTCACTTGTGGATTTTCTTCGCCTTTGTGGTCTTTGTGACCTGGTTCCCTTTCTTGCCAAGCTTTGTGATGCCTGACCTGACCTCACTCACTGACATGAGCCAAAGCCCACTGGAAGATCCTCTTTTCTGTGAACGATCTTTGGATCAGACCTTAAGGGAAAATCAATATGAGGGCAAAGGCACTCATCAAGATTATGACAGAAGAGCAAATCGGTTTAGTCCAGTCATTGCAGGAAAAGTTCTCCCTTGAATCTTTAATATAGGGTCAATGTATTGCTTATCCCATTTGAGTCCAGAAGGTCTAGCAGTTTTTTGACTTCATACCTTGTGCTGTCATGCATAACCTGATAAACTGCATCAAAATTGCTCCATATGGTTGTCATTCACTTCTGGCCAGTAGAAAGGCCAAAGAAATGTGCAAGACTTTCTCAGAAACGTGTATTGCAAGAGTTTTTCTGCAACAGTCTGATGAAAAATGGAATTTCAACCTGAATTCCAGAATTCCTTCTCTTCTGGAATTCATCAGAAGTTAACAGGTTTGGGTAATACATAAAAATGTTGTTGTTAAAATGTGTTCATGCTTGTCATTGAGGTGAAATCACATGACTAATTTAGAGATTTTTGCCCTCTCCTGACAAGAGGACCAATTCACCACTATTTCCAGGATCATACAACAGTACACAAGAAAGCAACCATAGGGAGGCTGCATTCATATGAATGCAGGCTGCAACATACGAAAACTTTCTTAAATTCTTAAATTTTCCACTGTAACAGCAATGGCAAGGATTTCTTACTGAAATCAGAAATAGTTTGTGTTGTACTTCAAACTATCTGTATCATTCAAAATTATGGGGAAGAGAAGCCAGAGGCAAAAATAATCTTGAAAACGTCATTACTAAACAAAAGTTGTCAATCACGGTGCTGTACTGAACATGACAAAAATGGCAAATAAAAAGACCTTGACTTGAGAGCATCCATTCTCTCTTCACACATGAGAAAAAGTTGTCATACAGATAACTGTCTGATTTCCATACATTAACAGAATCCTCACTGGCAGGCAGTTTTTGTCAGAACACAAACAAGAAATATGGAAATATCTTTGTAAGTTCTGGTCAGAAGTAGCCCACACCTCAAGTAAATGAGTAAAGATGGGTAAAAAATTAAAGCCTAAAAACCCATGGAAGTCTACCTGAGAGCTTCCAATTCTGCAGATTCAAAAGCGTAAGAATAAGAATAAAAAGCACCATTGCACCTACCATAGTAACAATAACAATTTTGTGAAGAAAACCTATTCCCAATTTAAAATAATTTCTAAGTAGATTGAAGGAAAACAATTCACACTTTTAGTTCAGGTATGTCTACCAATACAAATGACTCCTATCCTTCTACTTGTATGAATCCATGTGAGTTAAACACAAAAATGTGAACTTCGATAAACCAAGCTTTGATGTTCTTCACATAATTGAATCAAAACTGAGGTATCTTTATCACTTTCTCATTAGAATTAACAGGGTAAAGACATGGTAAAAAGTACCATTTTTGTAATTTCATTATTATGAATTTACTATTATAGTGATGGAGGCATTTAACACCAAACAAAAATATTAGCAAAAGGAAAGAAAGAACCAAGTCACTTCTAAAGCTACTCTGTCTTTCTCACAAATTTGGAGCAAATGGATGATTTAAACCACAAGTTGGACTTCATTTTTCCCACTAGCTCTCTTTTATGAACACGTATGTTTTAAACCTAGTCAAATAACTATGAAGTACTTCCTATGGTGTATGGTTTTTTTCTGCTCTTTCACCTAGTCACTTTATTTTATTTTGAAAAAAAATCAGTTCATCTCCTTTATTTTCAAAAAAAAAAACCCTGTCTTTTTGAGTTTCAAAGCCCATTTCGCCTTCAGGGAAACTCACTATACAGAAAAATCTTCAGCAGATCCATTCCACAGCTCTGGCCAGCTTCAGATCCCATTAGAAAAAATTACAAAGGGACTTTGAAATAATGGATCATACAGTCCAATACTAATAATGTTTATGACTGCAATCCTAAGCATCTAGGAGCTGATGGCCTCCCTTTGATCAGTGAAATGAGACTATAATACATGCTTACTCTCCGTGGATTGTCGCTGGTGTTCCCCCAGGACACTGGGATGACACTCACTGTGGCTATAGCATGATTGGCCTTACTGACCCCACAAATGGTGCACCCAGTTCTACTAGGAACTAGAGTTCCACTCTACCCAGGAGCTCCTGTGCCACACGTGATCAAACGCTGTCCTGAAAAGACACATGATGGAATGCCCGCTTGACCTTCCCAGGAACTTCATTATTAAAAAAAAATGCTAAAGAAAATCAATTGACTTTTGCTTTTTTATTTCCTAGAATGTTGAAATCTCCATTGGAAGCAATCAGGTACATATGAGCTACAGTGAAAGATGAAAATATTCATATCTGCAATCCATCTCCTGGCTTACAGACCAAGGCCTTCGGGGAACACAACAAATCCATATCTTCTTTCTAAATGTCAGTTTTGTGCTTTGACCTCTGGCTTAGACATCAGATAAAAATCATACATAACCACATAACTCCCTAGCAATCATATTAAAACAGATACTGAAAAGAATAATTTTGTTGAGTTAAAGTCATAATGAACTTAGACAAACATAAAGGTCTCTTCCACATCTACCTTTCCCTGCTAAAACAGACCTCAGGCAACACATTGCCAGTCACTGTAGAAGACATTTATTGTGCATGGTCGCTTGATGTTAATTTTCCTTTGTTTGATCACATAAAGCCCTTTCTGATAAGATATGTGCATTTATAAGTCACTTTCAGATCTAAGGACAAAAAGCACTAGCTAAAAATGCTATCATCATCACCACTGGAAAGGATTCAAAAAATGTGAATCTTTTTGTTTAAGAGGAACTTAAAGTATACACTGGGGCTGCAGAACACAGCTTTATATACTAATGTAAAGTTATTACTGAAAATTTCAATGCAGACCTAATGAAATCATTAGCACTGAGAAATTACACACCTACATTTTGCACATAATCCATACATTTTCTATCTTAGCAGTTCTTAAACTGGACAAATCTTACAGGAATCAGTCTCCAGAAATAAAGCTCTCTGTGTTTCGTATAGTTATCACAGGCACTAACTATTTACATATTGAAAAGTCATTTCGCTAGCCAAGAGAAGGCAGTTTTGTGTCTCCAGGTCATAGCCCTGGACTGGAAGATTATGAGAAGACCCTAGAGCCTTGGTGTTACGAGAGCACCTAACAAAACTTCCCACAGGGCTCACCAGCTCCACCCTCCTGGGATTTGACTACAGCTGCCAACACAAGCCTGGGCTCACAGTAGCCTGTCCTCCACGCTGCAGTTTAGGAGTGGATAAACTTAACAGCTCCTTGTCCACATTGCTTCACTAGCAAGGCTGTAAAGCTCCATGTGCATTACTGACATGGTTGTTTCACCCTACTTTGTTCCTATCAGCACATGATACCATATTTATATAATGCTAAATTCTGAGGGATTTTCATCCAGCGCAGATTAAAAAAGCATGAGCAGTGAATTTCAAGCACTTCCACACAGATGGCAATGCAGTGTGAAAAACTATTCCCTTTTCCCACACTCAGATAAGCGAGTATAAATGTCAAATAAACTGGAGATTTTCCTCTGAGGAAAAGAAAAATGCAAAAAAAAAGTTTGAAAACAATGTCCTGAAGGAGCCCAGCAAGCCCCATTTATTGCTTGTTATACAATCATCCTTATTGCAAGACAGTGTGTTGATCCACTGGAATATGTCACTCCAAACCACTTTATTTTGCAATCTCTTACTGCCATCTTATGCCATTTTTTGTCACTGCACAATCCATGACATACTAAAAATCAGCAAAGAAATGCATTTTTACATATAGCATTGCCTTTCACAAGTGTCTGTGATCCTATCAGCACATTATCATCTGGCCCTCATTTCTGCACCCCCAATTCTGCAAGAAAATACCGAACACTGAATTCTCTTTGAAGTTGCTAAGAACTGAGAATCCCCAGCACCCCTGAGGACGGTGTTAGAAAGGTTAATAAAAAGCTCTCCCCTTCAAAACTATTTCTTCAGTTGCTTATTGCTTTTCAGATATGTAGCTTGACTCATTTTCACTGTTTGACTTCAGGGAGTACAAAATAAATGAAGAAAGGACTGTAGTTTTCCTTCTGTTAAAAAAAAAAAACTTATAATGGTGAAACCAGATTTATGGTATATATCTTGTGCACAAAAATAATTTACAGAAGTTGCTGATTTAAACAGCATTAAATGACAGAATACCAAAATGAGTAAGGCACAAGGAAAAACAATGCTCAATAATAAGCAATCATATTTTATGCCACATAAACTCCACTTTCGTAACATGGATTGACTTCAACTGTTCCCATCTATTGCAATCCCACAGCACAATGTTGCAAGATAACTAACACTTGTATTTATTTTTCAATCTGTGCTACAATAACTCCTTTTCAACACACTTCAACGATCACTTTCAAGGACAATACAGTCAAATGAGAGCTGCAAAGTAGTTCAATATTTGGCTTTCCCTAACGATGTAGCAATTACTATATCTCAGTAATATATCCACAGGAGAGTCATTTAATGTAGTAGAATCCTACTATTTAAAAGTAAAATTACCTTCTTCTGTGCTCAGTTTCCTGAGAGACTATTTCCCAAAAAAAAGGACAAGCTGATGTGATATGCTACATTCCAGATTACACATCCAGCTCTGCAGTCCTCAGCAAAGGAAGGACACTGACTTATTGGAACAAGCCCAGAGGAGGGGGATGATCAGAGGGACAGAACACCTCTCCTATGAGGAAAGGCTGAGAGGATTGGCATTGCTCAGCCTGGAAAAGACAAGGCTCCAGGAAGACCTCATAGCAGCATTCCAGGGTCTTAAGGGGGCCTGCTGGAAAGCTGGAGAGGAGCTTTTTACAAGGGGCTGTAAAGATAGGACAAGCATTAATGGCTTTAAACCAAGAGTAGGTTTGGATTGGATATTATGAAGAAATTTTTTACTGTGAGGATGGAGAGGCACTGGAACAGAGAAGTGGAGAATGTCCCATCTCTAGAAGTGTTCAAGGCCAGGTTGGATGGGGCCCTGAGCAAGCTGGCCTAATGACGTGTCCCTACCCATGGCAGGGGGGTTGGACTACACAATCTTTAAGGTCCCTTCAAACCCAGGCCATTCTATGATTCTATGATTAAGGCCCTGTTACGACCCTGTGCTCTGGGGCACACTACAGTGTGGTGAAATCTAAAGTTATAGGTTGCTGCATTCTGCTTATTTGCAAGGAGAAAGAGTAAAGGATCTAACCTTAGAAACTCCCAAAACATGCCAGATTGATATGAACAGAACCATATGGTTGATCTTGCAATTATCTATTTTCCTTAGTATTTGTATAACTCCCTCTGGTCTATCTTTTTAATTCACCATTTCAGGTGCAAAATAGGGTCCCTCTAATACAGGGGACTGTAATATCCCCTAAAACAGGGATATTACTGTCACACATACTCAAGGTCATTCAAAATATTGGAGCTTTTTTTTTCTCCACAGATCTAAACCTAGTTAATTAAAGATCTTATTAATACAAGAAGAGGAAGAGTAAATATAGAGAAAATGGCATGGATTAACAAGGCCAACCTATTTCTGATGCATTTCTAAGGCTCAAGAGTATTCTATATGTCCCTAGGTATGCACAAAGTGCCCATGGAAATTTTAGGTAAAAACAAAAAGTTTCATAGCACAGAGAAAAATAAAGTTCTCCCTCTATTGCAATTTAAAAACCAAAACTTTTTGTTTGGGAAAAAAAAGGAAATAACACCCAAGTCTTTTCCTATGTAACTTGCAAAGCTTTGGAACTGATCCTGATTATTTGTTAATTTTAAAAACATTAGTCCCTTAGGGTTACTAATGACAATGGTAGTCTGCTCCATTTCACAGCTACTTCAAAACTGCTTAAAATTTTCTTTAGAAATCAGTCATGTCTATTTCTGAATTAATTTTACACTTAATAGTAGCATTGCAAATCTCCAGGTTCATAGTCCAAGCATGCTCACAAATGTTCTCTTGAGATGCAGCTTTCAGATTATAGACCTCTCTACCAATAGTTACAACTACTGTCCTGGCACCATCTGCTCTGACAGCTCTTCCTCTGCCATCCCTTTTTCTGGCATTTGCCATGTATTGTCCTACTGTCCACTGTAGGTCTTACCTGTGCTTATTTTCTCTCTCTGGCATTTAGCCATTTTTTAATTAGGGAGCTTCCAGGGCTCTTCAGAAGCATTTTTAAAGGCAACTTTACCTGTGTACATTTTCTCTTGGCTGACCTTTGAACTGTGATTTGGATTCTCTCCTGCTGCATCACTTAGATTTCCACCAACCTAGTTGATGTTTCAGTTGCAGGGGATATGCTGAAACCCTCTCAGACATTCCTGCAAAATTATTGAAATGCCTTTTCTTTAAATCTCAGTTACTGAGTGATCTACTTTCTGTGTTTAGTTACTCACTTCCAAGTCACACTGCACTACTTCTCTTCCAAACCTTGGTGAATATTCTGCACCATTGGGTAACAGTCCGAACACTACTCTAAATCTTTAATACTCTGCTTAACTTTTCTGAGGGAACAGGGTTAGGGTTTCCAGGACAACATTTTCTCAGGAAGGACATAAAGAAGAGGGTGGTCACACAGCAAATTTAGTCCTCCAGAGAATTCAAGAAATGCAGGTAAAATCTGTAAAAGGTAAAGAAGAAGATGAAAAACATATCAGTTGGATTGAATAGAGTGAGCTGGGAAATGGAGGACAGCAAAACCTAGAGGATATAGACAAAATCCAGGGTCTTCAAAAGTGAGAATTTGAACTCTCATCATGGAAAATCTGAAGGTAAAATTCTGCTTGTCAAAAACAGAGCAAGAACATAACTTTCTGTTGCTTTTTCCAATAAATTCTAACATGTGGAGAAAAAAAGTGTTGGCACAAAAGTTAGGAACCATTCCATTTACCCTCTTAAGGTTGTCACTGTGTCCCTACCTGTTCTAACTTTCATCTCCCTGAGTACATAAAAGCAAATGCAGCCTTTTGCTGTCAGTTGCCATGGTCTGAGCCTCCCACCTCTGCTTCCGCTTTGCATCCAAACTTGCACACCTATTTCAGCTTCACACGTATTTCAGCTAATTTCTGAATTGTCACACCTCTCAAAGCTATTCTCACATCTCTTTCTTTCATCATCTACAGCTTGATCTTTGGATGTGTGTATTTTTTTAAAGTATCTGTTACACACAACTTTACAGGTTGTTTATTAATTATTTCAGATTAATAGGCATAATTAACAGT
Source organism: Monarcha castaneiventris obscurior (assembly GCA_026261815.1). Lineage (NCBI taxonomy): Eukaryota > Metazoa > Chordata > Aves > Passeriformes > Monarchidae > Monarcha > Monarcha castaneiventris. The sequence continues at coordinate 5,340,629 of JAMPIT010000624.1, read as the reverse complement.
AATCCTAAAGTCATTATGAAGTTCCATAACAAAACCAAAGTTACATCTTATTGCAAATATTTAAAAGAGGCAATGCCATGTACTGACTATTTTTTCTTTTAGAAAAGATGACGATCACCCAGTGACCGGCCTAGATTTAAAGCGATCCGTTCTTTACCTTTTCCTCCACCAACTGTGCAATAGCAAGATCTCATCTGAAAGATGAGAAAGAAAGAAAGACTAAGGAAAGGAAATCTTCAGCCTGTGCACAGTCAAAATATGGATTTCCTTGATACAGGTGATTCAAATTTTGGGGTCAAATCTAATAATGAATGCCTGGGTAATTTAATGAAAGCTAACATTTGTTGCATACCATATCAAATAAATTTTGTGCTTCAAGACATGTAACTTTCCCTCCTGAAAAAGAATCTGCTTTTTCTCTGTGTCATGGTAATGTGACAGTGTAGTTCAAGTTCAGTAGTTCAAGTTCAGTATCATTAAATAAATAAATATGTAAGACAAGGAGTATTTCTTAATTTTTTCAAAAATATTTCCCAATTCAAGCTTGGATAAACAAATTTAAGCAGTGATTTTTAAAAGTTATCTATTTCCCATTGCGTAACTTCCATTACATTAGAAGAATTGTGAGCAAGCAGACAAATTCCAGGAATAGGACTGATAAAAGCTGTCCTGGGGAAAAAATAGCCCTGGGCCCAGGATCAGAGTTTAAGGCTTGTTGGCAAACCAGAGTATACCCATCAGCGAAGAACAGGATCTAGAAACTGAATCCCAAGAAGAAATCTATTTGGGATAAAACCTCCTTTCCTTTGCATTTTGAAACTGGGACAAAGGTCTCTGCAATCAGTTGTGAGAGGTCACAGAGATGGTGCATAAGGAACCTTGACCGATATTAAGGACCTGTGCTTGTGGAAAGAGGGAGACTACGGACTACAGTGCCTCTTCCTTGATGCTGATTATAATTAAGTGCTGAATCAGTGGCTTCCTTGAATCAAAAGGACATATGCAAACACGAGACAGTGAGGACAGATAAGGATGTGCAAAACATCTGTAATATCAGACATTCTTTTTAAAAGTGGACAGCCTGAAATCTGCCAAGGACTGCTTGGAAAAGAATAGATTTGTTAATTTCCAGCCTCTTTTAGTCTGCATTTTCTGTTAATACAGGTGGCATATAATTTCATCCTTTTTTATCAATCAGAATAATCAGTCAATAAAGATCTGCCCAAGAACATCAAGAGGTGCTCCATAATATGAAATCTTTCCATCAAGACAACAGAGTCTTCAAAAAGTTGGTAAGTTCACTTCTAAACTTTTTCAAGCCATGTGGCCTTCTACAGCAATCAGGACACAGGAATTACTTTTGTTCTTAATATCCAACATTCCATAACTCTCTTCAATTGTATGGTTGCCTTCACAAAGTTTCTTTAATGTGTTCCTGCTGAACATATAATTGCTATAACTGTCAGGTTCTTGGTGGTGAAATTATCAAGATTTATTGCCTTGCTAAAAAGGAATATTTGTGGGAAACTAACATCCAGATGTTTAGCAGTGCTTTTATATGAGAAGCATACATGTATGTTCATTTACAGTTATTGTGAACTTCTAAGAAAATATAAAATTATAGACTGGAGAAAATATATGTTCTTTCCCTCAGAACTTACAAAAGCTCAGATAACATTTTAAATAAATTGTATTAAAATTATCACACATGTAAATTTTAATGAAGAGTTTACTATAAGCCAGCATCTTAAAATTACATTTTAATTATCATGTTCTGTAGGACTATCTTCAACTTATGATTTTACTTATAATTTGCTTTTTAAATATTACTTCATGTGAAACATACATTTTTGGCATAGATGTATTGCTTGCAGAGAATAAATCCTTGGAAATACAATACTGAAAACCACTTCAAGGAGCCACTTAGCCTTTCTGTAATGTTCATGCCTTTGAATAGAGACTGTGACTTTTTACAATTTTAGGTGCTGCTGAGCACAGAACATAATACATTTCAGTGATGTCTACCAGAGAGAACAGATTTAAATCTTAGTTCCACTAGTCTTAAACCTAACTTTCTCTCTGACAGCATTATTAATGCCAATATGTTCCATGATTTAGGGTTTCATTCAGTCATGACTGAAGACAACCAGTCTCTTAACTGATTTCAGCAGCAACTGTATTAAGTTCTTTACAGTTTTACAGGAATGGACAAGAACGATGTAATTACTTTTTTTTTTGTACTGTGGGCTTTCAATCAGGAGATTAAATCAACGCCAACAGCTAACTACAATCATAGAACAAGATAATTGCTCACATTATATGTTAAAGTTCACTTTGAAAAGCAGAGTAAAGAAATCTCCACTTATATTAATGGGACCAATTTAAAACTAGAGAAAGTCAGATTACATCTGCACTCAGCTTGAGACAGTAGCTTTGTATGGAGTTACCTCCAAAACAAATTATCTTGTCAAATCACTACTTAGAAGGAAGCCTGTTTAAAGGAAAGTAAAAATGTGATTAATCTGTTCATATTTTCCAGCAATACAGCCACTTCCTCTACTCTGGCTGCAGATTCTGGAGTGTTTCTTCCAGCAAGTGACATCCAGAGCACAGACCCATGGACTGACATCCTCAGCTACAAAAATCATTAACAGCCCTTGGAAATTCTGGAGGCACAGCCAAAGTCAGAGGACTAGAGGCATTTCCGTTTCTCTGTAGACTTCTGTATGTTGTAAAGGGAAAACCTTCTCACCAGCCTCAGCTCCTGTGAGCCTCAGTATGTTCCTCTCAAGCCTCAGCAAGTCTGTTTTTCTCATTAGTCCATGAGGGGAAAAAGCCTCCTGATGTCACACATTTCCCTAATATAGGAGATTTCACAGAAATCATCTAAGTTCTACTTTGGCTCCATCTTATCCAGTAAATTTTTATCTTGAAAATAAAACACCAACAGGGACAGCGCTACTAGTATTGGTCTCTTTTTCTTCTGTTTCTTCTAAAAAGATACTCAAGTAAAAGTTTAGAACTCTCTGGTGTTCATTATTAAGAATTCAGTAATTTAGAATTCTGACCAAAAAAAATTTAAATTTTGAAGGATTATTTTCCATTTACTTGGATCTAACCTTCTCAATTTTGAGTTCTGTATGGTTCTGAAAAGGTAATGAACCAGGCTTACATGGGATATTTATTTTCCCTACAGAGTGATTGTCAGTGCCATTTAAGAAGTACATGACAGACTGATTTTGCATAAAAACATTGCAAGGAATAACCAAGTATGCATGAGTACAGCACAGGGCCCCCATTCATTAAATGTTTTGCAGAACACTAAGTCAGGAGCTGAGACACATGAACACAGAAAGACATCAGTCAACATCACTACTGCAAATTGTCCTTTAACAAAAATAGCATTTGCCAGCAGCTGTAACAGATTTACATACATTCTAAACCTCATCACATATATTCTAAACCTTAAAAATCTTACCTCACTAAACAAATCCAGCTCCATTGCTAAAAGCAATGTAGCACTTCACTGCTACCATACAGAAATAGATCCAAACATAAAACCATCTGCTTCCTAAGGAAAAAACCAAATCCCACACACAATTTAGCACCGTCTCTATTTCTTCACAGTCTGTAGTTAAGTTTTCAATTTCTTAATTCAACGATAAGTTAGCAGAATGATATTCACAATTAAATTAGCTTTTCCAACTCTAAAACAACAGGTTAATCCATCATTTTCAAAGATGCCTCCTACTCAAAATGTAAGTCAGGAAAAGTTTATTATCTGTAGATTTGGCTCTATATTTGAATTCTGAGTGACAGACTCTCTCAATACACATGAACTTAAGCTTTGCAATGTATCTTTAAAGAGTGCAAAGCAAAAATGTGGCTATAGTAATTAAATGATCCCTAGTGTATGATGTTCTTACAGTGCATGTTAACCGTTCAGTAACATTTGACCTTGTTTCACAGAAAAGTCTTCTTTCACAGATTAGTTTGCATTTCAGGTAATTTTATATCTGGCCTTAGAAAGGTCTTTTGGGATTTATCCAATTAAGCTCTTAAATATGATACCTTTATGCAATATTTCTACAAGACACACTGTGTTCCCCGAAATTTAAAGATCACACAACACTGAATTTTGAAGTAACACCTATGAGATTTCATTGCATCTCTACATACTGAGTATAAATACTGCAACAGATTTTGTTTTATATGGGCTGTCTCATAAAAAGGCAAATCATTTTTAATCAATGGTTAAATCAGAATTATCTTGAATATGAAAAAAAAATGGAGAGTACACAATTTGACTTCATTACATTATCCAAGAGTTCTTTAAAAGCTTTATTAACAATTTCTTGATAAGCACCATTCAATACTTAGAGTATGTCCATTGATACAATTACATATTTAAGTAATACCACTACAAACATCTTGGCTAAACAAAAACAAAACCATAACAACAAAAAAGTAAGTACAGCTGTGGCAGACTACTTTCAAAAGCATTTAACTCTCTGTTTAAAGAAAGAATTTATTTCTGAGGAATATACATTTATAATTTCCTCTGTACTCATTTTCCTTTTTGTATTTTGTTTCTTAAAGTCAGCAATGCCCAGAATTTATTCATGCAAGCTCTCAATTTGATTTATTTTAAGTGCCTAGGCATTGATATTTTTGGATTCTGTTACAAGCTTCTTCCTTGTCTTGTCATATAACTTTGATCAAAGTCAGCTGCATTCAAAATTTTAGGAGTCTCTACTTCTGGTTGTTCCTGCTGAGAAACATGGAGTGTCATCTCCAGAGGTAATGAATAACTAAGAGCTTCAATCTGTTTCATTTGAAGCTTTAAGTGCTCAGCAAATATGGAAAGAAAACTAGATTCAAAGGCAGAAGACTCCAAAAGTCATGAAGCATGCAGAAGTCACTGATACCTCTTAAGGCAGATGTGGTATTAATGACAAGAAAGGAAATTTGTACAGAAGCTGTCTAATGACAGGACGTGAAGCACACACCACACCAAGCAGAGTAATGAAGGGGAAAAAAGACAGGGCTTCAACTCCCTCAATATTTCTGCTTCCTGACACCTCCAAAGGATCTTCATCTGAGTTGTGAAATTAGATCTTGATGTCTTTGCATGTCATGTTTTTATCTAGGAGGAGAGCATAGCAATATTTATCTGTATCATGTAACACAGACTTTCCAGTATTTGCAACATGAATTCTGAAGCCTGCAAGACCTTGTATAAACATACAGTACCATGCCAGCCTCTATGCAAGATTACAGTTTTCAGGTAAGCAAAACACAATGTACCACAAATATAAACAGTGGTGACATATCCAGAGTCCTTCCCAAAAATCTTCATACAAACAAGACCAGACAGAGAGAGCTCATCACTGAGCTACTCATTTTATAGTCACTCTGACTGGCTGAAGAACTGGGCTGAGAAACACCTCATGAATTTCAGCAAGGGGAAACACCAAAACCTGCACTGGGGGAGGAACAACGCTGTGCACCAGCACACATTGGGGTTTCAGTGGCTGGACAGCAGAAAAGGATAACAGGTGGATCATGCATCTGTTTTCTGGATTCGCCAATACAAGGAAGACATGGATATACTGGAGAGAGCGCAACAAAAGGCTGTGAAGATGATTAAGGGACTGGAGCATCTCTCCTATGAGAAAGGGCTGACAGAGCTGAAATTACAGCCTGGAGAAAGATCAGGAAGATTGTATCAGTCTATATATAAAGGCGTGATGGATGGAAGACAAGAAAGCCAGACTGTCTTCAGTGTTGCCCTGTGAGAGGACACAACAGACAGAGATTAAAACACAACACTCTAGGTGAACATAAAAACCTTATAATTTTATTCTGAATATGGTCAAACACTGACTTGGGTTGCTCACAGAGGTTCTGGAGTCTCTATCCTTTTAAATATTAAAAATGCAACTGGACGTGGACCTAAGCAACCTGCTCTGGCTGACCCTGCTTGGGCCAGGGCGCAGACGTTTTCCTCTTGTCCTGGCCTTGGTCACTTCCACGGCTGGGTGCCACCCTCGGACACTGCCATGGCAGAGCCCCCTCGGTGAGGGGCAGAGGGACTCCCCAGGGAACCAGCGACAGGGTAGGACATAGTCTCTAGCTGCACCAGGGAGGTTTGGGTTGGACATTAGTAAGAATCTCTTCATAGAACGGGTGATTATAAATCAAAAGGGACTCAGAAGGTCCAGGGAGATGGGGGAGTCACCGTGCCGGGAGGTGTTTTAGGAAAGGCCAGACGTGGCACTCTGTGCCATGGTTTAGTTGACATGGTGCTGTCCGGTCATAGGCTGCACTCGATGATCCCAGAGGTCTTTTCCAGCCTTACCGACGCCCTGCCTCCGTGACCGCCGCGCGGCCGCCGATCCCGGTGGGAGCGGCAGCTCCGGGCCCGCGCGGCGGCTGGCGGGAGCGGGAGGGGGAGCGGGAGCGGGAGCGGGAGCGCGCTGTGACGCGGCGCCCCGGGGTTGCCATGGAGCCGTGAGGGGCCGCCATAGCCGAAGCCACAGTCATGGCGCCGTGAGGGGCCGCCATCGCCCCGGCCACAGCCATGGCGTCGCCCGCACCGCCCCCCTCACGCGTCTTCGCCGAGCTCGACCTGGCCCCGGCCCCGGCCGCGGCCCCAGAGGGACGCGTCGGGCTGGCGGCGCTGCCCGGGCGGGAGCTGCATGTGAGCGGCAGCGCGGAGCTGAGCGCCCGCCCGGACCGGGCGCGGGTGTCTCTGCGGCTCGGCAGCCGCAAGGAGGCTGCCGGGGCGGCGCGGAGCAGCGTGTCCCGCCGGCTGCAGTACATCGCCCACAGCGCCCGCCTGCGCGGCGTCCCGGTGAGCTCCGCCGCCCGCGGCCCGCTGAGGCGCTGGGCCGTCCCCCGGGGGAGGGCGAGGGGGCAGCGGGCGGGACAGTTCCCGGTCCCCGGGGCAGTTCCGGGTTCGCGGGGCAGTTCCCGCTCCCCGGGCAGTTCCCGGTTCCCGGGGCCTCCCCGGTCCCGTTCGGCTGCCGGCGGGATGCGGTGCCGTCCCGCCGGGGCGGCCCTGAGGAGAGGGGCCCGCGCAGGGCCTCGGTGCCGGCGGGAAGCAGGGGAGTGACGGGCTTGGAGCTCTCGGCCCTCCGCCTCCGGAGTCGCGGGACACTGCTGCGAAAGCCTGCCTGTCTTTGGAAGGCTGCAGCCATGCCAGCCTCAGGGCAAAACACGAAATGTCGCTACCCGGGCTTTCCAACAGCTTTCTTGTTTAGCATGTGAAAGCCGTCCTGCTTCGACTCCCACGGTGGTGGAGTCGCCGTCCCTGGAGGTGTTCAAGGAAAGGCCGGACGTGGCACTCAGTGCCATGGTCTAGTTGACATGGTGGTGTTCGGTCGTAGGTTGCACTCGATGATACCAGAGGTCTTTTCCAACCTGATTTTGTGATTTGTTCGTGTAATACAGCATTCGCCCGTGCGTGCAGATGAAACTGGTAAAGTTGTACACAGCAACATAACCTGTATCTGTGTGTGTCAGAGTAACTGTGATTACCAGAGCTTAGCAACAAATATATACAGAGCTCTTTCCTCTCCCTCTTTCTTTCTCCACTTAAGTAGAAAGGTTCTGAAAAACATGGAATATGATCAAGATAGCTGAATTGACAGAAGCCCCTTGGGAATCCAAAAAGTTCTTTTACCACAGTAAGTTTTTTAGCCTCAATGTTCAGCATTGTTTAGCAACAATGAAAAAAGCATAGTCTTGCCTTTAAAGCTTTGTCTAAAAAGTAAATGTAAGGGTGATATTTGTCCTAACAATTGTGCTGATTATGTTTTTGGATTTCACAAAAGAGTTTTGGACGGTGTTCCACACATACGGCTCTTAAAAACAGAAAAAAACTGATCTTTTTGGAATAAGCAGTTGCTTTCAAAAGTTACTTGTTATTGAAGTTCCCTAGGAAGTTTGTGTCTTTTGAGTGTGTTCAGAGAGAAGCTGGGGAAAAAGGGAGATGATAGAGTTTGCTATGAACACCAGGTTATTCAATGGAGTAAAAAAGAAGTGCAGAAGGGTTTCCTGATACTGCATGATGTTACAGTGCAAGTCAGTGTTAGTAAATGCAAAGTAAGAGAGTAAGTTACTCGGCCTAAACAGTGATGTGCCCACAGTGAAATTGCATGCCCACATTTGAGGTGCTGCATGCTTTTGAAGATAAATACTGGCTCCAACTTTTCATTTCCCCAACAAAATAGGATTACCTGTTTTGTTTTTAAACTGTTATGCTGTCGCTGTAGTATTTATACGAATTGTTCAGGAATAAAGAAGGCAATAAAGAAGACTACTTAGCCCCTGGAAAAGCTCATATTGCAGCTCTGGGACTAGATGGCAAGGAGACATGGAGGCTGCTCTGGGCTAGGCATGTGATCATGGCTAGGTGCATGTCTGTCACAGGCAGCATTTGTCATGGGTTCCACTGCCATCAGCATGACTCATTCTGCCAAAACTGGTGCATTTTTATACAGGATTACATGTTGAATGCCTTCAGATTCTATTAAGGGAGTTAACAGAAGTTTAAAGTGGTGGATTTTAAGAGGAATGGGAGAAGAGAGAGCAATTCAGCATGCCTTTATTTTTATTAGTAGGGAAGATTATAAACTTTGTACCTACCATCATGGTGAGCTATCTGATCATGGGGCATTTTCATCCTGACTGTAATTAAATAGCACTTCAGTGTGTGGCTAGATTAGAAAAGATAGTTGCAGATATTTATCCTACAATGAATCTGAACAACTGACTTCCAGTTTTGACTTGAGGCTGATTGAATTGGGATAGCGTGGAGCATCCAGCACGTGGTGGATGGCACTCAACAGGAGTAGGCAGGGTGTTAAATAGGTGAGTGTGCTTTAGAGTGGCCATGTGCACCACTCCAGGCTAGAAAGAATAATTGCAAACTGAAGTATGACTTGGAAAAACAAATGGTTTTATTTGGGTTTATACAGTCAGGTTCAGAAATGTAATGTGAGCAGGCAAGCAGGGTGGGGAGTAGGCTGTTTTTACAATGTGAGAGCATTCAGTGTCTTATTATAGTTACAATAATTTCACAGTAATCTTTTTCTGTTTCAGAGATGCTGTGTGTTGGAGAATGGAAATGTTCTTTCAGCTTAGTTGAGAGACTGTGAAATGCTGCTTGAGTTGTGGGTTTCTCAGTGTTAGCAAAGTGTTAGCTCTAGGGAACTCTGAGAAAAACAACATGAAGTTGGGGTTTTTTTCAGAGTAGTTCCCCACGGTATAATTTTTAGTGCTTTGTTCCATCCAGTTTTAAATCACTCTACTGCTGGAGCTTTTATTTGCCTTGCAGCTTTTCCACTAACAACTCTCACTGCTGGCAATTTGTTCTTAACTGCGTTTGCTAACTTCACTTGTGGCTAATACCATTCTAGACAACTGTAAAATTAATCCATCTCCATATGGATCTAGTTGTTGCAAGCTTATCTAAGACCTCTTTAGAAATCATCTGACTATGCTATATATTTATTTTTAATTAATCCACAGAACAATTTCCTTAAACCTTATTGTTGCTATAGTAGGAAGTCTGTAAGACCAGAAGTGCATAACCTTTGCAGCAGCAGGAGCTTGCATTAGCTGCTTGTCAGGATGCCTGGGGGCAGCACCTGATTTCCATATACATTTACACAGGATTTTAATCAGAAATAGATACACATAGTGGCATTTATTTATAGAGTGCTGTAAGTATATGCAGCACTTCAGAGCACAGAATGTGGTTTCCCCATTGATTTTACTTTCCCTGCAGCCTTCAAAGCAATCTCCCTTAATCAGCCCAGGTGCTCAAAAGTAACATTTTCTTCTCTTTCTGTAGAAGCAAACTGATTTTATATTTGCCACCTATGATTTATTTGGGGAGTGGTGTGGAGATGACACTTGTTTCCTTTAATGGCTATATCTAACAATTGGCATTGGCCACCTTGTTTAAAATCACAGTGATAATATTTGTTGTACCTGTCAGAGTGTTATCAAACAAAACAAAACCATCTAGCAAACTATACCTGGTAGGCTCTGGGTTAGAGATTGTCTGTACTGGGATACATCCTTGGATTTATGTACAATATTCTCCATATTTTAAAACTTATTCAGGAGTCACAGTTACGAATGCACATCCATACAGTCAGTTAAAGAAAGGCTTTAAAGTTTGCTCACTCAGTTGCAAAACCTTCTGATATCAATATATCCCTGAATGAAGGTAAAAACCTTTGTAAGGCATCCCTTTTTTATACTACCATGTATTTAAAGAAATACCTTCAAAGTACCCTGCATTTGCTGAGTACAAATCTGCTTTTGGTAATAACTGTAACGTATACTTCTGTTATTTCTTCATTAAGCAGCAGAAACTTTTTCACCGTAGGTTTTTGGGTTATCATTCTATCATCACATGGCAAACAGACCAGAAAGAATGGGGGGATGAGAGGCTGGAGCACAGCTACCCAATCCCAGAAGGTGCTCACCATCCTTAACTATCTGGAGACACCATGGATGACTGTCAGAAGACAGGAGCATAAATCAAGGCTCTCGTTAACCATTTCCATAGTGCTAAGAACAAAAATGCTGTGTTCAGATGGAAGAAGCTAACTCTTTTGATTGTTCAGATATCTTTATTTTTCATAGGATAAAGTTATACTGCATATATCAGTTCAAATGTACAAGTAGATTTTTGGAGACATTTTCAAGTATCTCCAGATATTTTTTATTTACAGTTACACATATCAGCATAGCTTACCCAGCGGGCATTAGTGTACATTCCAAACTATAAACATTTTCCCTTGCTAAGACTTGGCTTGTGTGTCTTAAAAAGGTCTCACAGTTTTGTTAAGTCATTAACCAGGAGCAGAACACATAATTTTATGTGCAGATGGGCTGTTCTCTTAGTGTGTTGTTACATACTTGCCTCCTTGAAGTGTGCTTTTGCTAACTTACCCACTTATTTTTACCTTGTTCTCTTCTGGGGAAAAGAGCAGTCATTCCTGTAAACAGTCGGTGTCGTGAGGGTGGGCACAATGGTCCTGCAACAAAGACATTGTTCAGAAGTAGCAGATAGGAGAAAGGGCTGTATAAGGTTGTGTTTAATTGAAAAGAGTGAAAATATAAAGCAAAGCACATTTCTAGGCTTGATGTTATAAGCTCGATGGGATATTGACTATTTTTTTCATCTGTGTTTATTTTAGAGTGCCTCCAGCAGTGATGTGATGCCACACTGAAAATAGGCTTTATAAGCAGAATTCAAGGGTGATTCTGTTAAGGGTTGTTCAATGGCTTCTGGGGTAATTGAGTTACCAATATTATTACATTCATTTAATTTTTTTACTGTGATTCTTGGCCCACAGATTTAGAGAATGGAGAAAGTTATTCCAGATGTCCAGAACACCTGACATAAAAGTGCAGCTTTCCCTAAGTCACAGGGAAAACTATTTCTTCTGTGGCTATTATAACCAAATTGGTATTTCTTCAGCCAAAATATGAATAGTAGACATAAACAGTAGGGAAGAAAAATTTTTGCTTTTGAACTAGTCTCAGTCTTGATTCCAATTTAAAATTCTGTTGTCTCCCACCTGTCTTTTCCATTATCTTTGTCTGAACACAGTCACAAACGGAAGCAAAGTATCGAACAGAAAATGTATCACAGAAGGCCACCTTGTTATGACTTCAGCAATTATTTCGTCCATTTATCTTCAGTAACACATACAGCTACTGTCAAATTTGGTGGGGTTAAAATCAGCTGTGAAGGAAATATTGTATTACATGGTACAGAATTATCTTTCACTCCATATTATTGATCTTGCCATAGCGCCTGGTGCCACAGGATGGCAGTGTCCTTAAATACACAGGAGCCTTGGGAGGGCACAGCCAAATTCCAAGGCTTGGATCTGCTCAGCAGGAAAGAGAACCTGTTTTTAAAAAGGATTAAGGAGAGGGGACAGGGGAAAACAAATGCCTTTTTTCTATGTTTACAGTTGTGTTACAGCATAGTTATTTCTGAAAGGTACAAGTTGTAGAAGTTTGTGTTTTCTGTGTGGTGATTTCTTTAAGATATGGGAGGCCTCTGGGAAAAAAATCTTATCAATTGTAATTGGATTGTATCATAAATCGTAAGATTTGCGCCATTTTGTAAATTAAATGAGCTGTTGGTGCTAGACTGTCTTGATCAGTCTTTAGCAAACCACAGCCAGCCACAGAAAAGAAAAAATACAGCTTTTATGGACTACTGGCCCTTACTAATCCTTGCCCTTACTAGAAGAGATTCTCTGAAAATATCTAAAAATAGGGCTGTTGTGCTTGAATTTGAGCACTACCAATCAATCATCATGCAAATTTTAAAATTTCAATTTTCTGTAAATTGCTGTGCAGTGGTAATAAAACCATATAATATTTTAAAAGGAAAATGCTTCTCGTGGTTAGTGTCATAAACTTATGCATGCAGGCGTGCTGCATGATAAACTTGAAGATTTGAGCGTCTGTAGGAAGTATTCAGACACAAAGCATCTTCTGAAATGTGTCAACATTGCAGGCAAATATTTCCTATGCAAATAAATTTAGTAAATAAAGCTTCTTCAGTGACTGCTAGGCTGAGTATCTGCTTTACTACAGCTCCTGGATGTTACATGCAAAGTTACAATTAAACTGTAGGCTGTGCTTTTTGCTATGTTAGAGTAATTCTACAATAAATTGTTCCTTCAAACTGTTTACTGCAGAGTGAAATGGGTGAGAAAACGTGACTTAGATCACTAGCAAGCTGGTCAAATATTCACATGTAACTGCAGTTATTCTGTATCTTCATGAGTTCAGTACCTTATTTATAAGTCCTACAGGATTTGCTGGTGCTCTGAGCAGCCATTGTGTTGACCAATGCAGCTGCTGTTGATGCAGAGGTGTCACTGGTGGAACAGCCCTTTTCAAGGGTTACCATTATGCCAGAATAATAGCTGTTCAGTCATTGTTCATATGACCTTGCTACAAGCTGCTGCTGCTGAAATACCTTAAAATAGGTGCCTAAAAAGCATTTCTCACATACTAACTTTCTAAAAACAATTGGAGCATCTAGATTTTTTTTGTACCAGGTGAATTTACAGGAATACACTAATACACACAGCTTCTACCTAGCAGCCACTTCTATGACCTACTTGTTCTCTTCAAGGGAATAGCAGCAAAATTACATTATAGAGCTACTGTATAATTGACTTAGAATAATGCAAGAAGTCTTTAACATCCAGCTAGTTTTTAACTGAAGATATTTGCACGGAAAACTCAAAATTTCTGTTCCAAAGTCAGAAGTAATATGTCAAAACAGTTCAGCTTTTATAGGACACCATGTACATACAGCAGATGCTTAATTTCTGTCTTTTAAAGTTATATTCCTCTACTTTGTTTTAGGAAGAAAATATGACTGTAACAGAAGATTTTAGTAGAGTAGAAAATACTTACCAAATGGAAGCAGAGGTATGTATTCAACCCAAACAAACTGAAAATAAAATAAACTGAAAATAAAATAAAAAACTAAGAAGTGTTTCAAGGACCTATAAAAATTTGCAAACTATCTTTTCTTAGACCCAGGAGCATAAGGGCAGCATAGTCCAAAAAAACTATTTAATGACTGCAGTTCATAGCAGAGTTCAGCTGCAGTCTTCTGTTGTGTGCAGAACTTGTTTTCTTCTCAGATGAATGTGTGCTTTTTAAATGTTACCTGATGCTACAGACTGGCATAATTGGTTCTGGGGCTGTGTGAGCAAACCAACAATTCAGAACTTCCCTTCACCCATAGCCCTTCCTGCCTTCTGCTTCTTGCAAGGAGTTGGTGGATTCAGAAAGCTGCCCCAGTTAATAACGCTTTTTTCTCCAGGTCAGCTTTTATTTTTGTCATTATTTTAGCTACCTGAACTGGGAGCAAATGCAAGATCTGCTTAGGCCACAGTTGCACAGGACCTGGATTTGGGTCTGTTCTATGCAACTCTGCCATCAGCTTGCTCTAGGTAAAGCAAAGCTAATTGTTTCCTGGGTAATTGGCTCAGAATTCTGTAGGTAAAAATTGCTCTGTGAAATATAGATATTATGGGAATAATCCCATTTACTTCAGTATCTGCTAAAGGAAGTATATTTTTTTGCACATTCACGCCATAGTAAGAAGTAAATGCTGTGCTTGAAGCATTCACTGAGGGAAATTATGTGTGTTCAGCTAATGTATTTTTTTAGACCATAAAACTTTAATCACTACCCAACAACTTTAGAGATTCTTACAAAGTAAACCTGGAAGCCTGCAATAAAATGATAGCTGTTTTACAGAGCTGTGGTTTACAGTCCTCTTAAACGGGTTCAGCCTCCTTAGTTTGCTTGCTTTAAGGCATATTCTCGTCTAAATAACACCAATAAATACAGAAATGATTGAGAATTTGGAGAACAAAATTTGGATTTTAAAATGAGTCTTAAGATACTTAAATGGTGTGCATCAGCGTTATGTTCTGAGTGACTTTAACTTCCTCATGGAGACACCTACTACCTTGAGAGCTCAAATCACCCTGCTTTTTAATGACCTGTACTTAAAAATTAATAAAACTATATTATTAATTATTATATTAATTATTTTTTAGGCTACAGACAAGCTTAGGCTTACAACTTAGGTCTTAAGTGGTAACTTAAGCAATTATCTCTCTCCTGTTACTAGTTTTTATACAACAAAGATTATATATGGAAAGCTAATTGCTTGGATTTAGCGTTCATTTGTAAGCAGCTGGGAGCAGCTTTAATTGCTGTTCCAGAGTTTTATGGTTGCCTGGGACCCGGGGGTCGGAACTGGAAGAATCCAGCCACAGTGCTGCTGTTTTGGCTGCCCTGCACGCTGAGGTGGCAGTGTGGCCACTCTTTATGCAGAGATCAGTTTCTCCTTGCTTCTCCCTTTACATATATCCTTGTTTCATTAGTGCAGCTTCATAAACCAACGAGGTTCCATTGACCAGCATGTTTGCCTACTGTAGCAATATAAATGAATTTAAAACACACTTCCACTCACTTCTCTATTAAAGAGTTTGCCATTTTATCAGTGTTATACGTAAAGTCTTGGAAGTCATGTGTTACTTCATTCTATAAATTCTTTACAATTTGTCTACTGTAAAGAATTTTTAGAAGACTGAAAAATTCACCGGCAAATAGCTATTTTAAAGTATAATGAAGAATTCAATACACTTTTTCAACTGTAAGGAGATAATTCATGCTATAACAAAGGAATAGATGCAGAAGAATGAAGTTGTGTATAAGATCACAAAGCTCTGTAATATCTTTATCATAACAGTTCACTTATTGCATGACGTTCTGTGGTGGTTTGATGCTGGCTAAGCGCCAGGCACCCACGGAAAAAAATCATCTATTTATTTTCCTCTGCTATAGCTGAGCAGAGGAGGGGGAATTGAAAACTTCATGAGTTAGGGATTATTGAAAAAATAAACCAAACCAATAAAAACCGCCACTTCGAGGCAAAACAGGTTCAAAACTTTAACAGCATAAAGAAGATTTATTATTAACAGAATTAAAAGTAGAAAGGGTAATGAGAACTAAAGCAAACCTTCAGAACACCTTTCTTTCCCTTCAGAACACCCTCCTTCCATTGACTGCACAAGGAAACGAAACATGGGGTGTTGGTCATTATTTCACTTGTTAAAAATCTTTCTTCAGTATGCTTAAGCAAAAGAGTTTCTTCTGCTGTGCCATGGGATCCTTCCCACGGGAGATAGTTCTCTGTGAACTTTTCTAGCGTGGTTTAACTTCCACAAGCAGCAGTCCCACCCAAACCTGCTGCAGTGAGAGTCCCTCCCACGGGCCAAGCAGTCTTCCCACAAGTGCCTGGCGTGGGTCATTTTAGTTCAAGGGGTTTAGTCTTTTAAGGATGAGCTGTTGTAGTTTGGAAGCAAAGGCTCTCTTCCTCTATCTCTAAACGCCAGGGTCATCTCTGTCTGAGTTCCTCACTAGGTTACAGCTTTTCAGTATCCAGGCACTCCAGCCTGAGTACTCTTCCTCAGGGGCTGCACGTGGATCTCTGCACCCCCCGTGCACCTCATGAATTGTAGGGAAGCAGTTTGTTGTACTGTAGTCCTCACCACGGCTTGCAGGAGAATCTCAGCTCCAGCACTTGGAGCACTTCTTCCCTCTCCTTTTTATTCACTGACCTCGGTGCTGCCATGTTGGTTTTCCTCAGGTGTCTTCACTTTTCCTTTTTCCCTGACTTGGAAGAAAGTTGGTGTCTGTAAGTTGCAGCTGAGAGGTTGATCTCACCCGCTCTCCACATCGGAGAGTTGCTCGCCGTGTCTCGCTGCTGGCCACGTGGTCCCCCAGGAGAGCCCCAGACACGCGGGCCCCGGCTGCCGCCTCACCACCCCTCGGGAGAAGAAGGAGAGCTTCCCGCGGTTTTTCCTTTTTTAAATATGTCATCACAGAGGCATTACCAGCTTCTCTAATGGGACTGTCTAATTGGGCTAGAAAAATGCCCCTTGTCAGAGCCTTCAGCAATTGGCTCTGTGCCAGCCATAGAAGTTTCGAGCAGCTTTTCTCCCGCCCCCACCAAAAACAAGGCTGTGTTAAACCAACACACATCCTGATGGGATGAAGATTATGTTGGTTTTGTGCATTTCTTAATACACTTGCATCCTTCTAAACCATAACTTCTTGCCATTTACAGCCTTATCCAAACCTTGGAATGTTTCTAATAGTTTCACATAGCCTCATGTTACTTTTTCACACTTTTTAACCTTAATAACTGATGATGTTAAAACAGCTCTTTGCATTTTAATGTTCAAGTATCCTCTGAAATTGTAAGTGGAATTTATTAGATGTAGCTCTAAATGAAAATTGGGAATTTTTTTTAAGAGGGGGACAGCAAAACCAGTTATTACTCAGTTGTTTTCTGCCCCTGAGGGTACCTGATCAAGTGCTTCTTTTTTAACAATAAAGTTCCTGAGTGCCCAGACGTGCCCCAGTATGAACAATGTTATCTCCTGCTTAAGACCCATTTTGTTTCATCATTGTTTTGTTTCATCCTGTAGAAGGAACAAATCTTGTAAATGCTGATGGCAATCTGGAAAACACTATGACAGTCCTCCTAGTGAGACTTTCCACAAAATACAGCTGTGACACTTTTCTGGCAAAACATCACGGGGGCTGTATGCTTTTTATATGTGTGGCAAAAACTCCCACTGAAGAAAAAAATGTAGGCATAGCCTCATCTTTAGTCTCTTTAATCAACACTGCACCTTCCAGAGCCACTGAACCAGTGCAAGGATCCAAGCCAGGATAAGGTTTAGGTACTACACCAAAAGGCTATCAAGGGTAATGAGATGGGACCATTAATTACTTTGTGATTATTGTCAATAACTACATTTTACCTTACTCTGTGTATGAAGTAGCTCCCTTCTCTCTCACTGAGAGACAGCTTCCTTGAATTATCTCATTCTCCACGAGGTAAAGCTCTGGTATGCACACAGGAAGTTGCTGCAGTGCAGATGACATGCTGTAGCTTGAATTTCTGTGTCATATCCCTTCACTGGGGTAGATTGATGCATAGACTGGAGCAACCACAGGGGCAACTGTATGTCACAGATATTGAGAGTAGAATTTTCTTTACTGCAGGTTTTTTCTTCCACTCCTGTGGAAGCTGTATTAGTATGCAAAAAAGAAGGGAGTCAGGGATGAGAGAGAAGGTGAACTTCACTCATGGTGAGAGCACTGTACTGGAAGTGAAGGTGAGGTTTTAGTTTTTCTAGAAAAAGAGTTAGGGATCCAAGATTTCTGATTCCTGAATGCTGTATCAGCTCAGTGTCATTGCTTCAGTCCTGGCAGCTGAGCTCTGCCACGGAGAAAAGCTGGCTCCTGCCTGGAAAGTTGCTGCCTGCCTGGACTTTCCACCAGGAAAACTGTAGGGCTCTGGATCCGGGGCTGATAGTGATGCCTGCTTCATAGCATTTGGAAAAGCACCTGAATTCCTAACGCATCTTCATTTAATGCTTCTTAAAGCCAGAGACACCTTAGGTGTTTTAATTGTTTTTAATCCAAGTCTGAAGTGCCCAGGTCCCTCTCAGCACTGCAGTGAGTCTGTTCAGACAACACAGGATTTGGAGCCCACTGCAAGCTGAACTGGGTTCTGCTTAGCTTAATCTCATAGCTAAGGTTTCTTGAACCTAATACTTGGAATTAAAATGTAGTTTTCCTTCGTGCACAATGTTTTCCACATCATTTTGCTTGAGCTTCTGCATAATTAACATCTAGCAATCTAAAAAGGGAAGAACCAGGATGCATCTGGTCATGTGCCCCAAAGAGCACATTCATTCTTCAGATTGTCTACGTACCAAGAATGCCATACTTCCTCAGAAAGCGATTTCTTAATCCTCAATTTTAAACCATTTAATGAACCTTTTTCTGTTGCAGACCTAATGCTAGTCTCTAGGGCTATATGGAAGTCTTATAAGTTCATGAATGTTGGAGATATATACAGGACTAGTATGTAGATGTCTGGCTTTATACTGATTTAAATAAAAGTGTTGAGTCAGAGTGGAAAATGAAAGTATTACTCATGTGATGTCTGTGTTCACTCACTCCCAGGTCTGTATCATATTCAGCGATTTTGGAAAAATGCAGAATGTTTGCAATCTACTCATTGAAAAGTTAGGAACCTCTGTTACCATCAATCCACCTCATTTCTACCATACACCAGAAGCCATAGACACCCTTCGGTAAGTTCTCTCACACACCACAAATTTTACAGCCTCAGTTAATATGAATACATAATTTATGCTGTTTGCAATGGGAGAAAGTAGTTTCCTTCACATCTATTAATATTTATGTTAGAGATTTCAGTATTTAAGTATAACTTACAAATGAATGCTATTCAGCCTAGAATATAGAACTTGCTCTTGTCCCTGTGCAAAAGCAGAATGTAATAAAAATACTTCCCCACTGATTTCCACTGGAGTATAATCTGCTGTGCCTCTTAGGTAAACAGAATTTGGCTTTGATTACATCATGTGTAGATTTCATTTGTATTTATTCATGAGGGTGCAAGTGTGTTACCAGATGCTGATAATTCGAAGTACCCTTGCCAATTCCCATTACTGTTAGCTGCTGACATGATCTGGAAAGAACCATGTGTGACACTTCCTCAGCATCAAAACATGCTGCCCTGAAGCTCACAATCTTGATACATTTTAAGCATCGACTATTCAACATCCAGGCACCTCCCAGGAAGTGGTAGGGACAGAAAGAGGTTTAGTCTTAATTGGGGTTTTGCCTCTTTAAAGAAAAGAACTACCTGGTCCAGGAAGTAAGTAGCTGCTGTTAATGGTTCCAGAGATGCCAAAAGTGAATGTCAGAGGTATCTACAGGAGATCAGGAAATCTGGCCAGTGAGGTTAAGCAGGTGCTACTGTGCCTTGCAGCTGAGCCGCCGAAATGCCTGGAGCTAGGGTTGAACTCTTGCTCTGTGTGACTCAGCCTGGATGCCTGCAGCATACAGGTGTTGGAAATGCTTCATCTCATTGGAACTAGTGAGGATGCTGCCATTTCCTCCACACACTCTTCCCTCAATGCCCAAGCTGTGGCCCAGAAGCTGGGGGCAGTGATGTGCCTTAGCATCTCTGCAGTTACAAAACCCAAGATGTTAAAAACAAAAGCTTGGCAGGAACACTGGTGCATCAGTTGGCCCTGCTTGTTATTGTGCTGCTGCTTCTACCTCTCAGCCGTCAAGTGTGTGTCACTGCTGTTGGAAACACACGCCGGAAAGCTCAGGAAGTCTGTCGACTGTTTGGCCAGGCATTGGGAAAGCCTTTATTGATCAAAGAAGAAGAAACGAAAGAGTGGGGAGGCCACATAGACAGTCACCTGTCACACTCTGCTGTTTCACAGACTCTGCAGGAAAGAATCCAGAATGCTACTGCTTATGCTTCTTGTAGAGTGTTTGCTGTGTTTGAGATAAAGGGAAAAGAAAACAGAAGAAGCAAGTTGCTCTAAAAACTTCCAAATCCTGCACATTTTCTTAATAAATTTTTCATGTTTTCCTAAGTTTTTGGGGTTTTTTTTACTTCATTCTTATGGTAAGGTCTGTCTCCTAAAATTAATGTTACAATTAATTCTGAAAGTACAGTTCACAACTGCTTATTTTTTTCCCTGGCTTCTGTAAAACAGCAAGATATTTGATGTGCCAAATATTTGACACTCCTGGCTGAAACTGGGCTACATTTACACCTTTCCTCCCAAAACTGGAAGGAAATTAATCCCCATTGCTGAGTCATGGCAAACTGAACATGCAGTGCATTCACTTCTAACAAAATTGAGTGTTAAACATAAAAAACTGTTTAGGAATGTTTTATTTCATCAAAGGAAAAATATACATTTTATCTTGGTGTCTGTTTGCTCAGGCTTCAAAAGGACATCTGTTGCCTGGACGTATATTACATGAGCAGACACTGAAGTACTCAGTCATGAGGGTAGAGTTTTTTCAACCATGGCTGCATAATGTATTTTGAGCCATCATATCCACTGAAGTAGGTTTCCATATCAGGGTGATACACCTGAGAAAAAATATTTCAAGTTGAAGAAGCATCAGAATTGGCAATAAATACAAACTGATAGTTAAACAAGTAATTGAAGTTACTACATTGTTTGAAAACTCCTGATGAGTTTTTAATGTACATAGAGGTACTTTCAATGAGATTTTCTGTGTACCATAACCAAATTTCTGCCATCAGAATAGCAAGCTCTCCCCAAGTACTTCACAAACATTGAACAGATCGCATGAGATGTTAAAAGCTAGATTTACACCAGCATCAGTGTTTAAAATCAGCACTGTTTCTTACTGAAGTAGTTCCCACTCATGTTGCTGTTAGAGCTGTTTGGTATTTCTTTTAGCTGGATCAGTTATCTAATCCAGTGAGGCAGCAGGAACAGGTGAAGAGGTGGGGGAAATGCTGAAGACAGACCCAGGTGATGGCCTTAGGTCCAACATGAAGATGCAAACCCACCGAGGACAATCCAAGCCTTGTCTGGATGCAGGAAGCCCACACTGAGCAGCTGAGAACTGTCAGCTGGGAAAGGGTCATGACAAGTCTAAGTATTTCTGATCACTCAACTCTTCAAGAAATTTGCCTATTTGGCTGTACAAAAGGCTGAGAGAGAGCAATGTACAGACCTTTTGAGCTTGAGGTATAGGCATGACTCACCATCTGTTATTAATCTCAGCTAGACAACTTTGAAATACCTGGGTTTGTGAGCTTGTTACCAACAGTTCCTCTAATAATCTGTGTGGAGGATTTACCTGCCATGCAGGTGAATAAAGCAGTTTGATACCTTAAAAGCTTAAATATTTACCACAAGGTAAATATTTAAGATGAAGTATCTTTCTCCCCATGGAATATAAAGGAAACTGAAGGTAATCAGCTAACTGGCATAGGGAAAGGTGCATTTTTTAGACAGTGTGGGCACAATCCAGTTTTAAATATTTATAATACTCATCTGGAACAGCATAGTTTCTGCTCCTAAATTCAGGCATGTTGGCATATTTTATATTACAATTGGTGGCTAAAACAGAATGGACTGTTTTACTTCACAGTCTCACTGTTTTACTTCACACTCACTAAACTGAGGCTTCTCCCAAATAAAAGAGGTGATGGTGTCATGCTGTGGTTGAGAGGGGCCCTTCATGTGCAGCGGCACAGTTTCAAGGGAGAGCATGAAGAGTCTTCAGGCCAGTCTGACTTACACAATTCCTTTGGGAGGTTTTCCCAAAAGGCAGAGGATACCAATTTGAATCTCCTCTGTTTGACTCGTCCAAGCATCTCCTGTTAGATGAATGGTTCACCTACTTGCTGTTATTTTAAATACAGACCCTGCCACTATCCACAATTTGAAAGAATCCACAACAGCATATGGGTCCTTGCAAAAAGCCACTTGTATGTGGCATGCATGCCTGCAGGCAGTTTTCTGGATCAGAGTCTCAGACTAGTTTAAAAATCAGGTGTGCCTTGCATAAGCTGAGAATCAAAAGCTACTTCAACCCTGATACACAAAATAGAATTTTTGGCTCCCACAGAGTTCTGCAGTTAAGAAAGGAGACATTCTTCAGTCTGGGCAGCAGCTGAGCAGGAGCTGTTTGAAATGCAGATTTTTCAGAGTAGAATTGAGAAACCAGCATACTTTGCTAGATCCCCAGAAATCCTGAAACAAAACTCTGTGTCTGCAACAGCCTATGTATAATGAAAATCAAGTTGCTAAAACATTTTAAAACCTCAGCAGTTGGATACTTTAAAGTGGGTAGTACCTGAATTTGATCATTTTTCAGTTCCAAAAACCCATGCTTGAAAGTACAGCAGTAATTTGTTTATCTGCTCTCTTTATTAGTTTTCACTGACTTTGCAACCTATCTGTGAAGCCAAAGGTCAGCCAATTTTTAAACATTCAGGATAACAATCAAGTTGCAACTGAATAAAAAATAAATACTACCTCTAATCCCATAATAATTGTTATCTCTTCCTCAGGAACATAAGCTGTAGATTTGCCAAATCCATTTGCTTTGTTAATTAGAATTCGATAGTGAGGGGTATCTTTTAGGTCCTATAAAAATAGAAAGAAAATAAATAGCCTCAAAGAGAGATGATGACTAAAGATTACATATTATCATCAGTTAACTTTCAGTAGGTTTACAGAACGTACATCCACTTGAGATAGATATATAGACATAGATATATGTAGATATATACACACACACAGAGCCAGTTCATTTTTATTATTTTACCAATGTCAGTTGGGAGAATTAAGTATAAATCAATCAGAACTGCAACACATGAAGTTCGTGGCATATCTGAAACATTTTTGAGAGTCAGGAGTTTAATTAACCTTTTTTTCCCCACAGACCTTGCAAGAAACAAGACTTACAATACCCCTGCTTTTTGTGCATAGGCCCCATGACCATCTGTTACCACCCTTCTTCCTTCAGAAGTGGCAACTCCAGAGACAGAGACAAGTTCAGAACATAATGCCAGCTCCAAGAACCATTGTCCCAATCCTGGAGAGAGCTAAGGCAACTTATATGTGTATATATATGAATCTTCCAACAAAGAAGTGCCTATGAAAACAAATCCTGGGCCACGGAATATGGGCCACCATATTCGCTGCTATCCATAAACATTCCTGCCAATCTAAACACAAAAAAGTGATGGATGAATACAGATGGAGTTCATGAAGCAATCAGTATTGATCAATGAGAACAGGGAGTGGCCTCTGCTCAGTGATTTCATAAAGATCTGTGAGTCAGAGGAAGGCAAGGAAAAGTTGGGCTGAAAGCCTGGCTGATGTTTCGAGGGATTTACAAGGACTAAGATTAGTAGTTGCTGCCTAGAGGTCGGAAGGCATTTTGCATAGCTGGTGCTTACGACATGATAGGCAAAGGCAACTAAAACCCCAAAACCAACAAAAGACACTTAAACCCCTTGTCACGGCTATTGAAATTAAAACTGTGAACATGAACACAAGGCTGCTGGGACAGCAGAACAATGTAAGGTACATAAAAAGGTCTGCTGGGAAATTCTTGGAGGTTCAGCAGTGACAACAGTACTGGGAGGAGAAAAGAAAGCAAGGATGCAGGTGTTTTAGAAGCCAAAGATGAGCGACAGTTGGATAAAATTACATCAGGGAAGGAACCAAATGCACAAAATGGGACTGAATGTCAGTTCCCAGCTGAACATAAATTTTCTGCTATAGGCAAAGATTTTCATGTTCTCATTTTCAGTCCTCTTTGACTTAATGATTAGTGTCTTCCTGCCACTTAAGCAGCATGTCAGTGGCATACAGAGTATGCAGCACTGCGTTACCAGATTAGCACTGTCAACAAAGATTTAGCATCTGATTTTCAAATACAAGGACTTAAGCTAGAGAAATTCAAAGGCTTCAAGAATTCTAACAAAAATGTGTTTTTAAACAGATTTATACTCCATGTAACCAGATCCTCAAAAACATTGCTTTCTCACTGAAACTGATTAAACACAGAGGATTACGTGCATTTCTTAGGTGCAGTGAAGATGCCACCAATTACGAATAACCAGATAAAAGACTTAAAAGCTTCTCAACTGTAGTAACACAGCAGGAGAAATCCATTCAGACATAATAGGGTGACACTGCTACTTTAAGTACAATACTGTGTATAAAAAGTGAGTAATTTTGAGATAGGTCCACTGCAGCCCTGCCCAGCAAAGCTTGGCCAGTCAGTGGTGCAAAAGCCAAGGTGTACTGGGACCACAGTGCAGAAGCAGCAAAGGCACCACTCAGCTGCACGGCTGATACAGGTCTCGGGAGTGTTTCCCACTGGGGTATCAGGAAGTTGGTCTTTAACAGTGCTTCTGAGAGTATTTTAACTTGAGTTTTTCTGTGTATATATTAATAAAGCAAGAGTTTAGTACATTCAGACCTGTTTCACGGGAAGATATCTGGGTTCTAGTGGTTCTTCTGGAGTGTTAGGTTTTACATCCCATCCAACAATGACTCCTGAATAGCCAAATCTTCTGTGAATTATTACCTGGCCCACACGGAACTTAACATATTCAGGCTTTGGACTGTGAACATGAGTTGATTCTAATTTAACAAAGAAAAAGACTTAGCAAGGATAAAAGTTTGATCAGTTATATTAAATATTTTAACAGAAATTCTTCTGACTTCTACCTGAATAGAACTGACAATTAGATTGAGAGGTGAAGTAAAGAAGAACAGGTGCTTTGTTTTTCCCCCCAGAAAATTAATTACTATATTTGACAAAGGAACATCCACTAAGAAAGGCACTTTTCTATTTGTATGCCTTTGATATTACATAGGGATCTTAACAGAGGTTTAGAAAGCATCAACATGTGTGTGCATTGACAATTACTTCAGCCTTACATACAGTATTTTATAGTGCTTACATGTGGTAACTGTGACCTTTTTTTTACCAGTTTAGGTCACAATTCTTCTATTTGGTCTGATTGCAGGGAACTTTTTTCCAGGACCAAACTGGTCAACTGTTTATTTTTCCTTTTATGAAATTGATCCAAATCAGTTCATTTGAATTAAGTGAAAGCTGTACCACTGTTTTGTAGGTCAGTACAAAATACATACACTGGTGTATTCAGTAAAATACATACATATAGTTACATCGTACTGATACTCTTACACAACATGGGGGAGAGGCCTTGGATTTTGCATCTTCTGTTTTGATTACTGAACATTATCAATCATGTTTTGGGAGAAGAAAAAAGGAAAAAAGTCTGTCATTTACAAATAAGGTATAGAAATCCACTATAGGCAACATCAAAAAGTAAAATACAAAAATACGAAAGTAAAATAAAAAAATACAAAAAGTAAAATACAAAAGGATTGCAAGAACTTCAATACCTGTAAAATAAGAATGGGGTTTTGCTTCATTGTCACCACTTTTAGTTTTGTTTTCTCCATAGTACCAATTCCTAAAATGTAAAATTAATAACTCAACATATAAACAAGTTTTTAGAAGCAGAGTGTTAGTAATAATCAGAAGGTTAATTATCCCAAGTGGGATCCTGCAAAGCCTTTGATACAAACTTCTCTACAATTTGAAGCCTGCGTGAGTTTTACATTAAGAACACTTTTAAGGAATACAAAAGAAAAAGGAGTTTGCTCCAACAGCAAAAAAAAAAAAAAAAAAAAAAAAAGTATGAATCTCATTTATTTGAATATGTTACTCTATATTTACTTTAGAATTTTTATATCAGAGGAAAAACACTAATTTTATAGAGATGAGCAAACTATTCTGCACTCTTAACAGCATGATTCTTCAGTATCTTTTGTAAAGTCTTTAAAAATTGGTTTACACTGGTATGGACAAGGTGTCTGGCCGTGAGTCCCTGCCTAAGGCTGCAGTAGGTGTAGCTTTTCCTTCTGCACTAGACCGGAATTCATCTGA
Organism: Monarcha castaneiventris obscurior; assembly: GCA_026261815.1. Taxonomy (NCBI): domain Eukaryota; kingdom Metazoa; phylum Chordata; class Aves; order Passeriformes; family Monarchidae; genus Monarcha; species Monarcha castaneiventris. The sequence continues at coordinate 5,314,646 of JAMPIT010000624.1, read as the reverse complement.
ATTTAGAGAGTGGGGAGTAAGGGACAGACATGTTGAGAAAAGGGAAATGGCTAATGTTTTTCATTGCTATTGTGAAAAGGAGTGTAAAGAAACAATGAGAAAACTGAACATTTAGGCTTTCAGTTGTGCTTTCAAATATTCCTTCTGCTGGCAATGCAACAGCAGCAGTCTATGAACAGAGGTGTTTGGGTAACATTCTCCATCCATACTAGCCAGCAAAGCATTGGTGCCAAAGAGCTACAGGTTGTCCTAGTCTCCTTCTTTGATGGTGTCTTTCAGTCTTACTCCCTTCACCCTGCCTGGAAGAAAGTGAGAGCAGGTTCCTGCGCAAACAATGCCTTTTTAAAAAGTTTTGGTTTAGCTCAAATGTTTAGGAAGACTTAAGGCTGACAAATACCTCTTAACTGAAAGAGGAATGGGCAAAATCTTAACCTGTCCAACTGCATTGTTTAAAACAGCAGCTAACATGGTAGGTCTCAAATGACATTATTTTTAGGATAACCAATTCTTTATAAAATATTCAGAAGACACAAACAGCTCCAACTACATACAAATAATCAATGGATCGTTTGATCTTTGCAGGCTTTATCTTTAGAGATGCATGGAGCTTTCCCCAAAGTTGCAAAGCAGTTTATGGTGAACCTAAGAAGAGCAGAGTTTCTGATTCCATTCATATACTGTTGCCCTAGGTTTTGCTGGGAGCAAAACTAAGTTGGGATCCTCCACAGTTCGGAGGACTTGACTGCACATCGATGGAGAATAAAGGATCTTTGAAGGTCCAGACAAGGTAAAACCTTTGGAGTATTTCTACTGTGCAAGAATTAAATCTCTCATATAAGCCCTTCAATGAACCCAAAGAAGTCCATGAACAGTCTTTTTAAATTAAAATGGTGTGTGTATATATAAATGGATATAATTTTACTTTTTCTAGACCAGTCACTGTCACATGGCCAATAATCAAAATTCCCCTTCTTCTTAGCCCACAGATTTTCTGTGATTCCTAATGCAGGTTTTCTTGAACTACCATATAGAGCATAAGATTTCCATCCAATTCTTTAGCATCGGATCCTACAAACATGTAGTTGCTTACAGTCATTAATTTGGTTAATTGTCCTGACTTCAGAGTCAGAGAAATTTCACAGATAACATGTACAGGATTACTGTTATGAGTTACATGGAGTTCAGTTTTGATGTTTGTGTAGAATATAAGCACAAGGTTTTCTTAAAACTGTTAAAAAGTTCCAGATCAGTCTCCAGAAGCAAATGAGAGATACTTCCTCTTTGTCACTTATTTCCCCCACAACACACCTTCCTGCTGAGAGCAGACCATGTCTGAAATCTGTTATGTACAGACAGTAACACCCTACCTTGTCTTTGAGAGCCACAGCTTTAAACGATCTGCCCACCCATTCAGACTCAAGTAGGATCTTGCTGAGATGCTCCAGGAGGCAATTATCCTTTAGGAGTAAAAATAATCATATTTTTTTAAAACCTTCTCTACTATTCTTATACAGATTTCTAATATTTAAACTTTAAAGTTTCAGTTCTGCAGCAAAGAGGAAGAAAGGGTCAGTGACCATGAGCAAGTTCTCCTCAAGATTAATATCAACACTGCAAATGAATATTCTTTCAATCATCACTTGTACCAGTAAACCATATGTAAATTTTGGAAAATCCATTTTTCATTACAAGATTGCTTTCTTCCTGTACTCAGACCATAGGAATTGTTATATTACATTCAGACTCTGCAGCTTCAACTGCTACTTGAGAGTAGCGAGCATGAGATATTTTAAAAGTAGTGTACATAATCAAAAGACTATTAAAAAAAGCCTACAGGTTTTTGCATAAATCTAAATAATAAGTAGTTGACTCATGCCATGAGGCCTGAAAATTATTTCTCTCTTGGTTTTTATGCATAAGCCAAGCTTAGTTCTCTTTTCATCAGGCCAATGTTTTGCTCTTACTGCATCGTGTATTGGAGTTCCACAGATGACCCACACAGCCAGGGCACTGCACAGGCCACATTTACAACTGAGTCTCTCTTTGCATGGTTCCTTTTCAAGATACCAGTGTTTGCCAGTGGATACCACCATCAAAAATTTGGTTCTGATGTAATATTCTCCACTTTTTATTTGGAGATAGATGTGTGGGATTCTGTCGATACACAGCTTCTTAATTCATACACAAAATGGCACTCCTTACTTAACTCTGTCATTGTCACTGCCTTAAGTAATTTACTGGGAATGAATTTTGTTGGTTAAGAGTCTGTACTGAGTCATACTATGCAAGAAAATATTTTATAACGGTAAGTGTCAAAAGGTGATGGAAAATTATAACTAATGTTACTTAATCAAATGTTTAATTTTCACCTTTTGAAAGGGACATAACCCTTAGTAACATATATTGGAATGTCCCAGAAAAGAATGAGATTAAGGCACTCATACAGACTATAAAGATTTTTATGTGAAGAAAACAACAAATTGCTGTTTAAATTTTGAAAGACATCCTTAAACAACTAAATACAGTCATATTAAGCCACAAAAATGCCTGAGGTATGATTTAAATGTTGGGTTTTTATAGGAATAGCCAATGCACCCACACTCCAGGACAAAGTCTCATTGGGGATGAGAAGGAGAACTCTCTTACAAAGAAATGCAGTAGGGAAGGTGAATCTTACAACCTTTCTGTTATTTGGATGCGCTCGGCAGAGTCTGTTCCGTACCACTGAGATATGAAATACTGTGCAGGAAGAGCAAAGAGCAGCATGGAAATCTGCAGAGCTGCAGCTGCATTGATGTGAGGCATTCCAACAAGAAGTCTCGTCAAAGACACTTCACTTCTCCCTACTCCAAAAAGAGGAAGAGAAAAATTTTAAAAAGAGACAAAATATGTAGCTGTGAGCTTTGCTAGATGTGTAGGACTTAAAGGTTTCCTTAGGTTCCTTTGCTGGTTCACAACATAAAGTACAGTCTGTACTCAGGCATTTCGGTTACAGCCAGAGCACACTTAATTTAGGCCAATTTAACTGCATTAAATTTGATGGTACTTATGAAAGCTAATAGAAGAATAAAGTAGACAGCTTCACAAGACAAAGCAAAAACCTGCTAAGTTTTATGCAGGCATCTTTTTTGTCTGTAAACAGAGAGAAAAAAAGAAGAACTGGGAATTTGTATGGTGGTCCAATTTGCAGTAAAAAGCTGCTGTCCATGAACAAAATTCCTTGTGCTGCTTTGTCATCAAATTCAGTGTATTAAACATGTCTGACATACCAGATTAATGGCCTCAAGAATAATCTGCTTGGATTCAGTGATAATTGCACATCTGACAGAACTAAGGGGTGTTTCTTTCAGCTTGAAGGCACGTATAGCATCATGCCAAGCTGATAATGTGCCACAGTCCCATCACTGATAGATAAGGAAGGAAAAATAGAAAAGGATTTGACATCATCTCTCATTCCATAAGCACCTGAAGCACCATACCAGTGCATATTCATGACTCTTTCCTCCTTCCCCATTCAATTAAGATACCTTCACCTGAGGAGCACTATTACTGTCTTTACATTGGTGAGGCTTTTTCAAATCAGAACTAAGACGTGCTGAAATTTGAGACTTGTGTCTTTTACACAGGTGTTCTCAAGAGTGCCCAGGTTTACTGCAGCATTCACCTACACCCACTTTCTGTTCTCCAGGAGCAACTGTTGCAGCTCCTGCTCCCTGGAGTGGAATACTCAGCGCGCAAGCACAAGCAATTCACCTCAGTTGTGTCCGAGTTGCTTCTAGGTCCTGCTTTCCTAGTGTATGTAAGTCACAAAATAATTTGGGTTATGGTAACATACCCAGCACATGTGCACATGGAAAGGTAGATCTATGAAAACATCCCAGCAAAAGTAGTCAAGATCACAAAACAATGCCAAAGGAGGCTCAAAGAGTATCGCAAGGAATATGAAAACATCTTCGTGTGTGGTGAAGCATTACCACAAACCGTATTTTTCACTTCTGCATCATCTGCTTTAGAGCCACCAGCAAAGAAAAAACATCTTCTAATCTCCTTTTAGACAATATCAGTAGTTGTAGAGTACTTGTTTAGCCTTGTATGTTGTGGGGGGAGGAAGAGTCACAGCTCGACCAAATGGCCGCGAGCCCCCTGCGAGGCCGGAGGGCTGGACAGGACCCGGGGATCGCCGCCGCGCCGCTCACAGCACTTACACCGCACGGCAGTGCAACTTCTGCCGCTGCACATCTTCCTCCCATTTCTAAAATCGGCTTTTTGAGCAGCAGCATCCCCCAGACAGAAAGGATGCGGTAGTGTATAGAGACTTAGCCCGAATCGAAACACTTTTGTGCGTATTCCGAAGCACCCGAACCCCCGCAAGAAGCGAACCCCCGCAAGAAGCGCGCTGTGCCTGCGCCCCCCGAGCGGTGCCCGAGCCGCAGCAGCCCCGAGCCGCAGCTCCCTGCTCCTGCCCGGCCCCCGCTGTTCCCCGCTCCCGGCCCCTCACCCGGCGGCGCGTCCTGTCCCGGCCCGGCCCGGCCCGGCCCGGCCCGGCTGTGCGCCCTGGCGGGGCTCCGGGGGGCAGCTGGGGCCCAGGGGAGGCTTGTGCCCTCCCCTGCACAGCAGCGCCCAAAGGGACCCCGGAGGGGCGAGCGCCGAGCCCGGGCCAGGCTCTCCACTGGCTGCGGAGGTTGTCCCCTGCTGTCGTCTTTCCCTCGCACGAAGAAGCACTGAGGGCAGACGGGATCAGGATTTCTTAATCTCAAAACGCAACAAACACCCGCATGGACTTTACACCCCGACAGTTTTACAGAGATTAAAATAAAGAAATAAAAAGCTCTAATTTATTTCTGCAGGTTAACTTAAAGAAAAGTAACATTTTCAGCTTCCTTACCTGATGTTTTTTTCTGTGAATGGGGACAAGCGGCTTGAACCGGCTATGAATAGAATTCCGGAGGTAGTTCTCTCATGTGAAGTTTATGCAAAATGCGTCCTAACGCAAGCATGTAGGCCAGCCTCATGTTGTGGCTCCCACCACGCTGTTGGTGCTTCAGAGAGCACCAGGTGCGGTCCCTGGGCCCGGCTTTGTCACAGCTGGATGCCGGCACAGCTGGAGCAGGAGTGTCCCGGCTGGTTTCGATAGCGCCCGTGTCAGCACCAACAGAAACTCCGTGCCTGCCCCTGCTGGGCTGCTGCAGCGGGGTCAAACCCAGCCATGAGTCTCATCTTTGGTCTAAATTCAACAGCAATAAATTTGCTGATGGCACCCAAATCAGAGTGGGAGCAAACAGAGCAGGCAGACTCAAACTGCAAATGATCCAGAGAGATCAAGCAATGGGAACATTACAGACAAGAGGAGAAATTAATCAGTAGCAAATGTAGAGCCTTATCAAGAGAAAGGAAATGATCTAGCCATCACTTCTCGCTTACTGAGCACAGCTCTCTGAGGGGCAAGAAGTGAAAAAACCCCAAAATGTTATCAAGCCATACCCAGTGAACATGTGGGAACCAAGGGGCCAGGCTTAGGATGGATTTTCATTGGTGGATTTAAACTTGTGCAACATGGCAGAAATGCCCAATTGAAAACTTACACAAATACTAGCCTAGATTAGAAATACAAATTCTACCTAAAAAAAAATTGTTTGAGTTGGAAGGGACCTTTTCAAGGGCACCTAATCCAAACTCCCCTGCAATAACCAGAGACATCTTCAGCTAGATCAGGTTGCTCAGACCAACCTATTTGCCTCACACAGCCCACCCCAAGGAGAGCAGTCTTTGGGGCCATCGTGGCTGTGTTTGCATCACACCAGCCCAAGCAGCAGTAAATACTGGGACCTACTGGCTCCCTTGAGCAAAACCTCAGGAGCCATGTAAGCACCTGATCCTACCTCAGGGGGGCTGAAGGTTTTAAAGTGTGACTCAACTTATTACTACCCAAACATTAAGACACCTTCTTAACACAAAGTAAATCAAATTGCAAGATGAAGATGGTTCTTTTACAAAATGTGTTACTCCCCATGTGCTTGAGCAGAGATTTTCAGTGCAAGAGCCATAAAGAAACCAGCCCTGTCTGCTCTGTTATGACTCAGGGGTGGGCAAAGAAGAGGCCAAAGCAAGGGGAAAATTACAACTTCATAAATTAGCATGCAAGAAAAAATAAACAATCCTGACCATAACACAATTTCACATGATTTGCCCTTTCTTAAGACAACGCTTATGTGAATTTTCTAATAATTTTTTCTAAATAACAGCCACTGATTTCCCTGGTAAACTTTGTTGATCAGAAGAGTTTAGCATTAACAAACACTTTACAACCTCAAACACTTTACAAGCATAAAACAGCATAAAAGTTTTGAGTTCTAGATACTTAATCTTTCCCCATGACTTGTGCATGCAGATTAACTGGTGTCAGTGAAGGACAACAACAGTACAGACTGCACATACACCCAGCTCCTCATGTTGAGCATTCTAGCTGGGTAAAAATAGGCAGTGTATTGAGAGGAGATCACTAATTAAAGACTTCTAAGTAGCTCTTTTTTTTGTTTAAATTTTGACAGCTGTATTCCATTTCTTAGCCATTCATGGAAGCTTACACCATCTTCCTTAATAATTAAGAGAATTCAAGTTTTGAATAGGGTGCTCACATCTCAAAAAAATAACCCCACTAGACTTCTCTGCTACAGAATATAAATACAGTAATTCTTTCTAATATTTTAATCATATTCTAACTAGGTTTGCCTTTTAAGTTACTGTCTTTATTATTTTGAATATCCTTGTTCAAAGTCCGATTCAGAGATCTGAGACAAAACACAAATTGATGGCTGAGGCTGCCTGGCTCTTGAATGCTAACATTGTTTGAAGTCAGTACCTCCAGGAATAGGCCTCTACAGAAATTTGATGCTGAATGAGTTGGTTACCTGTCTCTGCTGTTGCTTCCTCCTTGGTTTTTGTTTTTTTCATTTATGTACCTAGCTAAAGTAAAATGAAAGGCCAACAGACACAGTTTTGGTAAAATCTCCCCATTTCAGAGACAAGGAAAGGAAGCACAAAGGAAATTTGTATGGTTGTTATCAGACTAGGAACATCACTCCCAAATTTTCTACCCTGTCTTCCCTTCAGCACTCACACAGATTTCAAAGTACAAAAGAAGATTCATAAATTCTCACTTCATTCCTGTCAAACAGTAAATTAAGCCTCTTGCAAAGATTTCTTAGCACAGTGTTTCTCTGAGCTAGAAAAACAACCAGATGTTTTGGGCTTTGAGTTTCCTGTTAATAGTAGTAAAAGCCACAAAACCTATATTTTGCAGTATAATTTGTTGTACAGTAACTCAATTTTATGCTATTTAAATTCTGGTCACATTGTATGTTGCTTGCTGGCACTGGCTTTATTTTCACATTTGCTTCAACTAGCAACAGTGATTAATTTTTAAAGCCATTACACTTTGCTCATTTATCTTTGGGAAAAGTGACAAGCATTTTTTGCAAAGCTCATATTGATTGCTAGCACAGGAAAGAACACAGGCTTTGGCACAGAAACTTTTCACTTTAAAAACAAAATGGTCAGCTTCAATGATCACACAATTTCCTCCATTTAATGAGTGTTGTGATCTGTCCTCGTTACAGGAGGGGGCGGAGTTTACCGGCGTGGGTGTGACCAAGTTGTTATTCTATACCGCACAGCATCACCTGGACGTGGATTTGGCAGGAAAAGCCAGGCGCCCCTACTGGAAATTGGCCGCTTTTGCCTCTCCTGCTCCAGCGGGAGGGTGTCAGCAAAGGACCTGCGGACTGGGACACTTGTGTGGGACACGGTGTTGAGTAGGGGCTGCAGCGTGGCTCCCAGGCGTGGCACTGCAGCCACAGTGACCGGGGCAGCACGAAGCCGCCATCCCAATGGGACCATCCTCCCCTGCCCTGGTGCAGAGGAGCGATGGAAGCGGCAGCAAAGGCACCTGTGCACAGCTGAGCTCGGCAGAGCAGCGGCGCGACCCCTGCTCAGATGACCCGGCTTCCAGGGGGTTTGTCTATCACTGCTTGCCATTATTTTGGGCTGGGAAATGTTAGCCACGGCAGCTCCCCCACCATACTGCCTTTGTTTCCTTCACGGGAACGATAATCCTATTGCCTTTGTCTGGGGAAACCACACGGACGCGACCCACGGAGAGTCTGCCACCTTGGTCTTGTTCCTGGTGATGAATGCTTTTCTGCGGGTAAAACACCTTCTCTTTTTGTATTGTACTCTGTGTGTCTTATTCCATCATTTTGTTTTCAGTAAGTTATCTCTACCCACAGTCTCTCCATTTGTAGTCTCTCCTTTTTGTCCCTCCTTTATTGGAAGTGGCAGGGGCTGGGGTGTGGCTTGTTGGGAGTTTAATTTCCTGCTGGTGTTAAAACCAGCACACGCTCCAACAGCACAATCAGGTAGCAACATTTCACAGCATCTGTTAACCCTAAGCAAAGTCTTGATTTCTACACAAAGTAAAACAACCACAGTAGGGTTCAAAAAGATACCTGTCACAGAAAGGGGAACTGGGATACAATTGTATTCTAAGGACTCTGTATAGAGTTACACAGAAAAAAGACTTTTTAGATCTTTTCAAAACAAAGAAAAGGTTATTAACTGCTTAAGACTATTTTCAGTAACAAAACTGAAACCCTGGACCTGGAGTTGCTTATGCTTGGATGAGCACACCACTACTACTACAGTGCTGTAATATTGGAAATGCACACTCAACACAACTACCACCTCCAGGCCATAGCTGCAGCACCGAAGGAAGTGTGTCATATTTTCAGTATTCTAAAATTATTTTCTCGAAGCAGAACGCTCCAATGAGCAAAACTCACACGGATCGTTGGGACAGAGGTTTTTTTCTCAATTGCTAAAACAAGTCTTGTTTTTGCCAGACTTCACATGGAGTCTGGAAAGCCACAGGGAACTCAATTCATTCCATTGTGACCATTCCACATTCCCGTCACCCAGAAGCACACATACCTGCATCTGTGAGGTGAGTGAGGGTCTCTTCCATCAGTTCCTTGTGTTTTCAGGTAAGGAACGTAAGGAGGAAAAGATCATCTGATAAAGCAAATAACACGTGAAATTAAATAGAATCCACATTTCTCTTTTCCTTGTATCTATTAAGCAGAAAAATGTAAACATAAACAAACCAACGCTGCAGTTTTGTGAAAACACATCCTGTGTCGACTTTTCTCTGCATCACTCACTCAGGGCAGCTAGACTGCAGACCAGTACTCTACAGGCAGGGAGGCAGAGGATTCTCTCTGCTAAAGTGTTTTAGCTTCTTCTACAGCTGTTGGGAAGTGGAGGTTTCCATAGATTGGACGTAGCTCTGGTACAAAGAATTGTCACCTGAACAGGGAAGGCTTCCTGGAGGATTAGAGGCAGTTGCCCTGGTGCACAAGTGGAAGTGAGCTAAGAGGACTGGCAACGTGGTGTTTTCAGTGCCAGATGCTACTGCCTTTATATTGCCTCCTGAACTGCGGGGCTTAGTGAAAACCCCTACCAAATAGCAAATTCTGATCTCTACCAGAGTGCTCCAGTTACAGTTTTGTCTGTTCCCACTTACCCACATACCATACTACCAGATACCATGTTCCACAAGGAATCAAAAGGAGCTGAATTTAGGGAGTTCTGAAAAGCACACACCCAATCGTCCCATAGCACAGTAAATTACTAGATAGAAACAAACACTGTTGGACAGCTTAGAAAAACATGTTTTCTATTTATTTAAAAATAAGTTTGTAGTTACTACATTGCAGTGACAGTAATTCTTACACATACATTCTAGTTTGTATAAAAGGATTCAAAGTATTATGCATCAAAACTAACATAGAAAGTGTCCACATAACAGTAAAGAAATTTCCAATCCATATGTACAAAAAGAAAGGGCACTGTTATCCTGGTGAGATACTTCAGGTTATAACATGATAATCTAGATTTCTGGAAGGAAAAAAGCCTTGATAAAGCTAAAGAATTATAGTTTTCAAAACTGTTACTCATTACATACAACAGATTTGTGTTTTACATAATTCTGTACAAAATAAGTGTAATTTTTAATCTGAAAACCTGTCAGTTTTAAAATTAACCTTTCTAGGTAATTTACTTGAAGTTGAGCTCCATTCTATACATATTGAAACATTATGACAGAATTTAATTCACGCATGATCATTATCCAGTTGTCCACCACACTTCTGCAGTTTTAGTATGGTCCAAAAATGTAACTTCTGTATGGTCTCAATGCATTAGCAAACCAACCCGCGCAGATGTAAGCACTAAGTAGTACATGTACATCACACACTACGTGACAGGTACTTCTATTTCTTTCTACTTCTAATTTGTGTGACCTCATTCTTTGTTCTTTCAGTATAGGAATTCATAGTATAGTACTACTTTCCTTCCCTAAAATGTATTGTTTGCATTATTTGAAATTAATTTCCTGATGTATTTATCTGCATTGAAAAGGATCCAAATGACTACTTGTCTCACTACGTACCTCCTAAAAGCTAAATTTATTCACCCTTATTTTATTGCAGCATATAAAGTTCCTCTCTAGAGTGCCTTGAGGCTGTTAGAACCTTGGGAAAGGGGGGGTGAGTGGGAAGCAGCTAATCACCTTTTTCTGCAATTTAAGATGTCTTTTAATCTGGCTTCCTGGCATGTTTCCTCCTCTAACACACTGTAAAAATGACATGGTGAATTCCCGCATTAAAATCAGCAGAAACACAAGAGCACCTAGAGGTTGGCTCTGGTTTAAAACTACCTGCTGTTTTCCCCTAGACATCATAGAAAGTGAGCAGGGTGTACTCGTGATTCGAAAGCAGAAAGCTACGTGAGCTATCAATGCCAGATTTGTTATTTGAAACACAGTGTCAAGCCTTGGCCAGTTTTATGAAATGTAATACACTTTTCTCTGCATACAAACAAACATGTATATACAGTAATTTACAGCAGAAAACTAACAGCCCTTTTATCAGTTGAGTATCTAGGTCCCCTTGGAAACCAATCTGTTACAAGAACTTCAGGGATAAAAAAAAATACATACTCATTTTACACAGTTCATTTGTCTTCATTTAGGTAGTAAACAGAAAATGAGCTTTTGCTGTTTCTAGGTGAGGTTTTAAAACCTTCTACCTTCTCTATCACAGCGCTGCAGCAGAGTTATAATTAAATATGTTAAAATACTCTGTAAAAAAAAAAGGCAAAAAGAAAAACCCTTGACAATCTACTGTGGACAAAGCATACTATTTCAGAATAAGGTGAGGACTGAGAACACCATGTGAATACTGTGGTATGGCTGTATCTTGATGTTAAAGTGATGTTAGAATTAGCTCAGCAAGATTCACATGCTACAAATAAAATGTGAATGTTGATGAAAGTGAGCTTATAAAACCTCTAACCTCCAATTTACTATATAAATACAGGGTGAAAGGGTCCCATCCCATTAAGCCTATTGCTTTTACAGAACCAGTCAACTATTTAACATGTGCCTAAATTCAGATTACACACTGAAGCATTTACTTGTGGTCCTCGATCCAACAAATGTGAGCAAAATATTTAAAAATGCAGTGTAAAAATCGTAACAAGCTTGAAGTTACTGAATGGACAGACTATTTTTTGTGTTGCATGTAGTCCTTTTTTTTGGTAAGACAAAAGCCTCTGGCACAGAGTTGGTATTTAAAAATATTTGTACAGCAATACAGTGAATAAGCTGTCTCTACACTACAATTTATTTTTTAATAGATATTAATATCTATATGTGCTGCATCAGGGTCCTTTATCAATTATTAGTTTTAAAAATATTAAGCCGTAGTAATATTTAACTCAACCAACTCAACCTCACAAGTCTATCAACAAACTGATCACAGGTACAAACCGGACACTGTACAAATAAACATCTGTAAATCTTTATCACAGCAGTCGAGTCACTGGAGGAAGACATTTCTCTGTAAAATTGTATCACTGGTCCTTGCCGAATGACAAAGAGCTCTAGTTCAATATTGACAATAATAATGAACACTACAGGTAAAATTTCAGTTCAGTTCCCAGAGAACACACTAACAACAGAAACAAAGTGGCTAAAGAGTTAAGTATGTAGGCACAGGTACAATGATTCCTGTAAAACATTTAGAGCACACTTATGACAGAAGCAGAAGTATTTCCTCACTGGTAGTTAAAGAACACACTGTTATCAAGATACCACTCAGCAGCAAATACCAATTTTAATGTTTCCCAGTATAGCGTAGGAATACCAGAACAGTATCCTCATATCCAGGTCAAATATAAACGAATTTAATGAATAAAACTGAGTTAATTGCTGCCAGATCGTTTGCATGTATGTGACTATGAAGCTATGTTATTTACAATGCAAATGTAAAACAAGCACATGAGGTTTTGATACTCCATTTTCTGAACCAGTTGTTAGGTACTTGAGATGGCATTATAAAACATGCATATAACTATAGTTCTTAAATTATTTCAGAACACTGACCAATAGTTTATTGCTCACATTTAAAAACCTAAGACTCTGTAATCAAAAGCTCTTTTTCTGTATTGATACAGTATCTCACAACCACCTCAAATAATAAATTTTTCCCCAACCAAAATAGAGTCTGATGGTGACTAAAGTCTCATAAATAAAGTTTGCAACCTAGTGAAATTAAATTATAAAAAATAGAACTTTTAAATAAATCTGGTATTAATTTCTAATAAATTTCTAGTGATGCTTCTACAAAAACATTGACCCAAATTATCCACAGTTTATTTGTAAAGGAAAAACATTAATGTCTCTAATAAGAATCAAAAACTTACTGGCTAAAGTCACCGATATTACTGGGTGGGAAGCAGTACCCATGTTCTGCAGGTAAGGCCTTCTATCCTCGTAAAATTAAGGTGTACAATCTTCTACCTACTGTTAAGGGAACGCAGATTATTTCAGTCTCCAAAACGTACACACAAGATATTTTCAATATATAAATATATACATAAACATGCCATATAAAACATTATTACAAACGGAGTAAATACAGAAGATGGATTTTAGATAAAATCTATTTCATATATTACAATGCAGATAACATCAGGAAATTACACATTTTCAAATGATTGCCTTCGTCAGTGAGATTTGACAAAGTTAACAAGTAGAATCAATCAGTTTTGAATTGTGAAGCTGTATTGCAACTGTACAAACGTGGCTTGTTATCTTACCACATGTCTAGTGACTCCATTTTAATCGGATGATAAGGAAATACTTGTTAGAAAAAATAAATATGCCAACAAATGAAATACAAACTAATCCCTGCTCCCCAAGTTCAAATCCATGAAAATTCAAAGAGGATCTGGAAAATTTCTTAGCCATTTTTTGTAGTAAAATGAACTACCTAAAACTAGGTATGGTGGATACTAATCTGCTATCCACAATAGCATATTTCTATTACTCTTGGTGGCAAATACCAATGTTCTTTGTTCAAACTTTTAAGCTTTTTTTTGTAAGAAAATAAAGAGTGAAGAATCAGGCCTCAAATACATATACAGAATCTGTGCAAATTTAAGGTCTTAATTCTGCATGTCCTCCCTTCCAGACATTGCAGATGATGTGTAAAAACAAAAAAAAGTATAACCAGAAAATTTCGGTTACATTTTTGTACCATACCAGATCTCAGTAAATACGACTGCTTATGTATTTTTTTTCTTTGAAACTGGACAATACTTTTTTTAAGTGATAGAAAATGGTATTAAGGTTTGTTTGTAAAGGTATAAAATAACTAAATGTACCATAAACAAATAAATAACTGCTTTTCTTTTCCAGAGCAGTACATATAACAATACATTCCCCTAAGTCATATAGTTATCATTTACAATAGACAACTTAATTTTAGTAAGGATGCAAGAAATAATAGAATACAAGGCACAATCATTAAATGGAATTTTTCTTTAGGGTGTATATTGACATATGTCAGCGTGATATACCATAAAAAGTGCAGAAAAACACAATGTGCAATGAGACCACTGTATAAAACATGATTGCATAAAAAGTGATTTGGCCTTTTAACCCTAATAATTGAAAATAACCAATCTTCCCCTTAAAATTAAACTATAAAGTATGACATTTTAAAATTTTCAATTCTAGTGCTATCTAAAAAATCCTGAAAAAAATTTATACCTGGGTAATATTTTAGATGTATGTGTTTATGTATATATTAATATATACACATACACTATTCTTTGTAGGTCATCTCAGCCTCTTAAGCATGTCTTAAAGTTGTAGAAACAACAATCAATCTGGATCAGAAAGTAAACATCATAATTTCATACCTGTCCTGTAATTTCCTTGAATCCTTTAACCAATTATACATTTAGACTAAAACATCTCTGTCAAAGGACCCCACCAGTGCATTATTTTCTACCAGAAGTACCAAAAAGGATACATTTCAGAACAATGTTAACAACTTACTATTTAAAACAAGACACAGCTTTTATCACTGCAAATGGTATGCTGTACTGACACTCAAAAAGAAAAAAAAGGTTTTCCACTGCACTGATTCTCAGTCTTTGGCACAATAAACAGAGATTTAGTGATTGATACAAGAATCAAGGTCTGAAAAATTAGACATTAGTCAAACTTTTTCCAATGTGGATATATATATTTGTGATTACATTTTTGCTATGTTTGGCAGAACTTGGATAAACAACAGCCTCTGCTAGGCTTCTTTTGCAGCTGAATGTTCCATCACAACTGAAATTAAACATTTTCAGATTAGCGAAGTTTGGTATTGTATTATTTAATAAAAATGTAAGTGAATTTACTGCCACTTTTTGCCAAAGTCTGCCTTCCTAGGCGACTTGACTTTACAATCGAAGTGTACCTTGCTTGGTCAAAAATAGATTTCTGTTTTCAATTTGTGGCAATTAAAAGTTCTATTACCTTTTTTCAACTGTGTAGAGATATTACATACTACTTGAGCAGAGTAGATCTGAACTCTGTACGTCAGTCAGAAATTGCTTCAATTATTCTCAACTGTGAACAAAATGACTGTTGAAATGTATAACCTATTTGGAGGGCAATAAATAGCAAAAGTTTAAAATATATACTTCTTTCAAAGAATGTTCTTTCAGTTTATCGTTTTGCTAAATTTTTCTCCCCAAATCAGAACATACTCTTCTAACCCATAATAGCAGCAGGGAAGCAGAAGTCTGTTCTGCTGTTCCTTAACTGTACCTGCTTCATAGCATTCTGAAGTAAAACCCTTGGTAAAAATTACCAACCAATTAAATTAGCTTTTGCTTTTTCAGTCAACTTTCGGACTCTGCCTCTGCTTGAAGTTCCAAAAGTTAAGGAGGTGTCTTCAAACAATAGCTGCCTTTGCTCTTCCTCAGAGTCATCTTCATTGTAAAAGGCTGTCCTCCTACCCTGGTTTCTAGTTCTCATGTGAGGTTCAGAATCTTTAAGCTCTTCAGAACTCTCCTCCATAGGCTCATGTGTCTTTTTCCTCCTGCTTCTTGTTTGCATTTTAACGTTTGCAGGAGCTAAGAGGTCTGAGCCTGGCTGGCGGCTCTTTATCTTCCTTTTTGGCTTTCTACCCCCGCGGCCTTTTTTTTGTAACAAGTCTTCCTTCACATTATTTTCAGAAAGAGAATTGCATGCAGTAGAAACAGAGGCTTCCTCTGGTATATCCCTTGCAGTCTGGATTGTATTCTGCTCTGCAACCTTCTGCTGTTCAACAATTTGTAGCTTTTTTGGTTTCCTGCCTCTTTTCTTGTGCACCACCACTTCACAGCTGCTGTTATTAGTCTCCACCTTCGGTTTCCGTCCAGGACCTCTTTTAACTGGAGGTTTCAAAGGCTGTCCTCCGTGTCCATTTACCTGAATGCTTCCTGATGCCAAAGCATTATTCTTGCAATCTGCTGTAAAGAAATGGTACAGAAATGCTGTAAGTACACATCACATAACAGATTTGCATTTACATTCATTTTCACACTGCCTTAATAAAAACTCTTACTAAAATATCTGAATGGATTCACAGTGATTGTCAATCTGTCAAAATCTAAGAAACCCAAAGCTGAGCTCAGAGAGTTTCATTCCAGTATGGAATGAGGACTAACTTCTAGTTAGATTTAGCACACAGTAGTTGCACAGGAAAAAAAAACCCAACAAACAAAAAACCCCTAGGAAAAACAAAGGAGGAGAAAAAAAGAAGGAAAAAAAGGGAACAGCTGAAGGGTTTTTCTCAGGTGATACAGCACCAGTGGACAAAACTCCTATTTTGTATCTGCAACAGCAGAAGGTTGCTCAAGAAGCTTTACTGCAAGAATTGAGAATGCTTCACAGTAAGTCATCTCTGGAGAAATAAAAATTTTCTTTCAATCTGAGATAGCATCTTTTTTATCAAATTTGTACAGATTTTTCACATTAACAGACAGCAGAATGTACTTGGCTTAGAAACTTTCATGGGGTATGAGCTTTCATTACATGAGGGGTACTGAACTTCCTCAGAGGGGCATGTCACAGGACCTCTTCGGAAGACTTTCTGATACCACAGCCCTTGCCTGAAATGTGGCCAGGAACAGGCTCATAGCCAGAATGATAGTTCCTCCAGCCCTTTGATGTAACACCCACACACAGCTTCTGCTGTGTTCCAGTGTGCACCATCATGCACTAAAAGCACAGGCCTCCTCTGTCCTGTGAGTGGATGGAAGGAGACAGGACCATGTCACCATTCCGATACCCTCGACCTGACCAAACATCCCATCCTATAACAGCTGCATATTTAGCTGTGCAGTGGGGGAACAGCTGGGGCCTTTGTGAGAAAGCTTACAAGCAATGGACAGATGATTTAACTTACCAGACCACAAGCTACTTTTTCAGAAGCTTGGATGAGTAAGAAAGAACTCCTTGGAGAGAGGACTACAAGGAGTAGGCAGATTAATTAGATGGGACTTAATTTGCAGACTACTGTGTCCCCATTTTCAGAGAAAAGATGTTTAGTGGATCTAGCTGCTTCAAGCATCTTCCTAACAGTTCAAAGCTCCTTCATAAACAGGAAAGCTTTTTGACTAGGAGATCTTATTTCAGCCTCCACAGAAGCTTTGAATTTTAAGGTATTCTGACATCAAAAGACCAAGCAAGCTCATTTAGGAGATTTCATGAACTAGGTCCAAGCAGGCCATTTAAATATACTAAACAGAAGCAGTAAACACTGCATAGGTTTCTTTTGCTGTGCCAAAAAATGAAAGAATGAATTTGCAGCTGGGGTCCTCTGATCCTTATGCTTTTTGCTGTGCAGAATGTCATCACACTCAGTGTTACTGACCCAAATATAACCCACAGAAGTTTTATGTGATTAAACACACAGGGTTTAGAGTGTGACCATGCAGAAGTCTACTTTGGAACTTAGGAACTGCTAACATGACGTTTGTAATAATTTAAATGAAGGTACTGATATGTTAACATCTCAAAGTCATCTAGACAACAGTTCTCACACCATGGAAATGGTATTAAGAGTAGTCAAAACCATGCTAATTCATCAAGAAGGAAACTAATGGTGACTGAATTGTTCCATTAGACTTCCCTATCCTGCTAAATCATAATGCCTTCTAATTTCCCTACCCCCAAATTACCACAACTAAAGCACAACACTACAGTCACTACGTCAATAACTCTGAGGGTGGGGAGGAAGTTCCAGAGAAATTTGGTACCTTGTGGATTAACAGTGGAAGATTTTACTTTGCGCTTGATTTGCTTCTCTTTCTCGGGATTTTCTCTCGTGGAGTTATTCCTAGTGTTATGACTGTAATCAGATGGGGTAGGGTTTGGTACAATATTCTGGTTCTTGGAATGTTTGGTTGAATTCTCCAGTACTAGAAGGATAAAAAGAAAAAAAAAAAATATGCAAGTCAAGTAGTTTATACTACATAAAATCTTGTTGGGTAAAATGGAACTCATGTTCTACTACAAACAATGTGAATCAGTGATCCAAAAGAGAGAAAGCTTCCTAGATAAAACAACATAGCCTTAACTTGTTCAGTTTTCCACTGAAGAGCCTCAAAGGTCCATCAGCTTGAAAACAGAACCAGTCTTGACTGAGAGAGATATATCAGATTTCCAAAGAGCCAGTTTAATCTTTAAAAACACTCATAGCTTAATTAAAAAACAAAACCAAAATCGGCCCAACTTGCCTGACTTTCCTGGCCCTGCAGTAGTATTAGGCTTTGTAATTAAAGGCTTTATTGTTAAAGGCTTTGCTCCTGAAGAAGTAGATGGTTGCTCTGGAACAGCCACATCTGTTATCCCCCTGTTGCTTCGAGTCCGCACAAGGGAGGAGGCTTCAGCGGCTTTTCCGTTCATCTGAGGCGGAGCGTGTCTCAGGGCTGTCGACCGTGCAGGTGCAGAAGATGAGGAAGTGGCAGAAGTTTCTGCCTTCAGCTGAGGTTTTATTAATCTCCTCTTCCTTTCAGGGCTGCAAAAGGAGTAACACTTTGTATCCTGGATGACCACCATGTCGTTTTACAGGAATAAATAAAATTAAATGCTAGTGTCTGAGATTGTGGGAGTAAAACAATCACCTCTGCATGAAGTATGTTAAAAATATGGCATTTACTGTGGAAATTCATGTAAGTTGTGAGCTTCTGGAAAGTGAATCTTTACAATAAATACTATAGTTATATGACAAAGCATGATGCCATCACTATCCTAACGATGCTGTTTTACTGTACACATTTAGCAGTTATTTGAATTTTAAGCACTTACACTAGGATAGCTCTAAGTAAAGTTTAAAACTCTTCCACATCATAGGGACTTGCATGTCAAAGCTACCATTCTGCAATATAGGGAATAGCAAAGGAAGTATTAAGAAAAAAACACACTAAGTTTTATTGTTTAGGTATGTCAAAATTTCACAGCATTATCATGAACACTGTAAAGGAATTCATGTACCTGGATGCAACACTACTGGAAACTGAGCTGCTTCTACTTCTTTTTTTCCTTCGTTTCTTTATTGTATTTCTTTTATGAAAGCGTAGGGCAGATTTATAATCTGATAAAATAGAACTTATGTGTTCTTCAAAGAAAGCAGAAAGGCGCAAGCTCATGCTGTAGATCTAAAAAAGAAAAGCCAGTAAACAAGTTGTATACTTTTCCAAAGCATCCTCTTACTTATTTATCACAATAGCCAGTAAAGTAAAAAGTGATTACTATAGAAATGTTTTAGGGAAAGTTACAGTCTGCCTCAACAAATATATCCTAACTCATGTGTAGGTTTGCTTTAACTGTTTTCATGGTTTTGGAAAGTGTATTACAACTAAAGATGACACAGAAAGGGAAGAAATTAGAAAATCTACCTTTTCAATTGCCTTTCCAGAATGTATCCCTTTCTAGCTTCAACAGAAATCATAAAGAGAGATCCTTAATGCAATTTTACTGCAACATACCTAGGGTCAAGAAATCTTATTTTCTGCTCTATTAAGTTGCATCCTTATATCCTATATTTGAACACCAGTCTACTTCTTTTATAGATGAATTGATCCTACAAGTAAGTTGGCTGCAACAGGTACAATAAATGTACTGGAATTATGTAGGTGCACTTTTTATTTTTACCAGCTCTAGCCTTGGATGATTTACAGAGACTCCCAAACTCAGTTTAGATCACAAGCAATTATTTGAGCACAGTTTCTATTAATTCTGGAAACGAAAAAAACCACCAAAGTGACCTGTCTAGGTATTTTAAGGAGAGACAGCACCTTCTGAGAAACACAAAGACAATATTGAACCACTGCCTACTTAAGAACACACCAAACCGTCTGAGCACCAGACTCAATCGGTTTGACAGATTCTGCATGTTACTGGAGATGATATGCAAAGGAATGTGTGTCTGATGTGCCCAGCTTAAAAAAAAAAAGCTGATGACTTTAGGTCTACTGTTCAAGAAAGCATCAGTGATGTCAGTTTACTGTTCAAATAAGCACCACTGACAAAGTAAGATGCTAAAAATGTAAGTGCATGACATAGTATAAAAACATCACCATTCAACTACGTGTTGCATGCACTGAAAACACTTAGGTTCTAGAATATGAAAATTCTTGGCATAAGAATCTTCCACTTCTACTTCTGAGTAAAACAAAAAAATTTATTACTATACCAGTCTGTTTGGAAGAAACATGAAAGAAATGAAAATGTCAAAAAAACGTATGAGACCAGACAAAGCTAAAGTTAATGTCAGGTGAGATGAGGTCAAGGAGAGAAAGAAAGACCACAAAAGAATCCAGACCTGCCCCAGAAGCCCTCCCATTTGCTGCAACTGAAAGAGTAATTCTTTTATGGGCTATGGCAGCCTCAACAGTGAGTGAGAATATTGGCTACTGACTGGGGAGTAATCTCTGATCCTGCTAGTTACCTGCTAAGAAATTCGTGCCCAAGTCTAAAACGATGAACTCCTAATGATTAACTTGCTATTTAGAACAGCCAAACATAAAAGCTGTTAATAAATCTAATCTTAAAACCTAACACATATTAGTAGAAGAAAAGCTACACAGAAGCCTTGAACACATGTAAATATGCATCCATAATTTAACTGTTATCAGGCACTGCACCTACTGCTAGCAAGACATCTCAGTACAAATCGCTTTGTAAGCTGACACTTTATGTAAACTGTCCTGTTTCCCAGAAATCCTAAAACCTTCACTACAGTCCTACTGCATAGTGGTCAACAGCACAGAATTTCAACATCCTCTGCTGTCTAGACCTGGATATTTCTGTTTGGGGGAACCTTCAAAATGTAGGAGCTCTCTGTGTGTTTGTTTTGAAAATCTAGTTTCTTCCCCAAACAATCAGTTAAATTTCACTATTGTACTCATGATCAAGTTTCTACAGAACTTATCTTCCTTGTGGCTTTCCCTTTAGACCCACTTTCTAATATTTACTTTCAAAATACACCTGCAGAACATCAGAACTTTTGGTATTTAAATAGCACACATTCCTTTCCTTTCAAACACAAAGCTAGAATAGTTTCTCAGAAATATTTCTGTTATAAGAACAGAAATAATTTAACTTGTTTTCTAATAGTAATCAAATTACACTGTCTCTCTGCTTTTTAGGTCCTATATTTTTCAGATATAAGTGTTGTTTCAAACAACAATGGAAAATAATAAAATCTTACCCTTGATCTTTTACTTGGTGTATAGGCCTTGGAATTGCTGAAAATAAGTCTCACATCTTTACATAACTCCATTGGTGACTCGTAGTTACCAGCTTCCAGTGTTTCTCTAACAGTAGCAAAGTCCATAGGAGTGTCAATAATATCTCTATAATCCTGTTTAGAAATAGCAAAGCAATTTATTACAATTTTTCCCCAAGCCTTAATGTATCATTTTGATTAGGATGGGTTTGATAAACCTGTTTAACCCAAATGTCCTCTTTAAATAGGTACGGAAGACTGCTGAAGACATTTTGCCCCTTTCCACTCATATAAAGCATACCTCCTTGCAGACATGCTCAGCAGGGTCAAGGTTAGAAGTTAACTAATAGACCTAATTTATTTTATAAACAGATTTTTTGAAACACAGAGCTCAGAATTTTGTGTCCTAAGGGTTGCATTACTGACACACTGACATGAAGATAACAATGATATAAAAGTGTGACTACAAGCCTTCTGGGTGGCTTAGCAGCTCAAACTTGGGACTAAGACTGATACTATTCTTACATATTAGCTTTAAAATATGAAGTTTGAATATTTGAACCTGATCAGAGGCTTATCACATCCTTTCTGAAATCTGAGCAGTTTCCCAAATGGAGACCTGAATATTTACAAAAGTAATAATGTATTAAAAACTCCACAGGCTTGGGCAGGACCCCATTCAAACCAATGACAGAACCATTTTTCCAGGTTATGGAAGAAACAGAGACATATCCATACAACAAAAAGCTTTAATATCAAATTTAACCAAAAAGTTAACTTAGTCCTTCAGAGCAAATAGAACCTGCAAGGAGTGCCTCTGCATGTCAAACAGGCTTGTGACACCAGGGAGCAGTGTATTTCATGCCTAAGCCTAGTAGAGTGCTCTCTATCAGCTCATTTGAGGATCTCAAACACAGGCCACTTGTAGTCAGCCACAGCACAGTTTAGGTTAGTTCAAAAATAACGGTACCCAGTGGCTGCAGAAGTGTCAAGACAGACCTAACTAGTGACTTCCTAAAGAGAAGCACTTCTTTTCTCTAGCTGACACAATTAATTTTGCCCAAGTTAGTCAACCTAGAGTGATTAGTTTTAGCTTTTATACTCTGAAATGAAACCAATGATCCTTGACAACACATCACATGCAACAACCAAACACATGCATTTAATATATGACCATTTTTCACTCAGAAAAGGAAAGACATCTTAATTGCAAAAGGTGTAATTTACTTAAAAAGATGTAATTTACTTAATAACATAAGCATCCCTGAATATAAAATATTTTCCAAAAAAAAGTATCTGAAAGAGCAGAGAAGTATTATTTATTTTGAAATAAGTTTAAAAAAACAGTAAACATTATTATCAAGTGACAATGAAGTGCTGAAAAAAAATTCTGTCACTACAGCTGCCTGAAGTTTCAATTGAAAGAACTGAAAGGATGGTCAATGTTAAAAACAACCAAAGAAACCAACCTACCACTTAACAATTGGATTATAACCAGTCATCTTGTTCTAAAATACTCACTGGATACTCAAGAAGATCCACTGGCTGTCGAAATGGTTCAGAATCTTCACACTGAAAAATGAGATTCAGCAGCTCCTGGCATTGCATCTTCCATGACTGAATGTCATATGACTGAGCCCGATTACGGAGCCGCCGCTTTGGCTGATGATCCTGAAATGACAATAGTGCCTGGTACATATTAAACAAACTAGCTGCTTTTACAAAATCTAGTGGAAAAGTTACCCCACAGGATATAAATGAATTCACAACATGCAGCAGCACAGACAGAAATACTTTTACATTGCACAGCTCAGTAGAACAACATGTCACTAAGTTCAAAACTTTCAAAAAGCTAACATAACAACACTAGAAATATTTCAGTTTTACATTCCATTGTTTACAAATACATTTTAGCAATTGTAGCACTAAAAATATAAACTAAAAAATTTAAAAACATTCACCTTTCTTCTTCTAGTGGAAGTCCCCGGCACATTTGTGTCTTTCTCTTCTTCCTTTGAGCAAGATAATGAGTCGCATAAAAAGGTTAAAAAATATAAGCATATATGAGTAGGTGAGTTCTTTTATACTTCAGACTTATAATTTGAGTCTTTACAGTCCTACCCCGTCCCTCTGAGAAGCATTTCATGTAATTGTCAATTTTGAGAACCTCTCAGAAGTCTAAGCAGCTTCCTCCAGCAAACTATTAAAGCTCTCTGCACTAAAGGAAGAAAGGAGGCTGGATTTTCACCCAGTTCCCCAGCTGACAAGAAGAAACATTGTACTGACAGAAAAGTACACTCCACTTCCCTAACAGTGACTGAAACCAGTACTTTGGTCTTCCACAGGACAGACAGAGGTCTTGTTTCTCCAGTATATCAATGCCAATGCCCAAGACACAACCACTTACCTCATCAGAGTCAGACAACACTTTTTTCTTCATTGCGTTGTATAAAGGAATTATATCATAGCAACTCTGATCTCTGTAAAAAGAAACACAAGCTAACATTTATTTTCCATCTTCACCTATGGAACCAACTGCAATTTACCTAGGAAAAGGAAAATATTTATGAAGCCATTCCCAAATAAAATGAGAATGTGTTTAGTGCGATATGAATACTAAGAAAACTGCAGTAATAATTTAAGCTAACCATCTGCTCAAAAAGTTGTAAAATATAGATCATTTAACAGCATGAATGTTTTACAATTAAAAATCCTAATCCTTTACCATGCATTTGTCAGCATCAGAAAAATCTATTCCTACACTATATAAAAGGTTTGAGGCCCATTTAGCTTTGTAAGGAGCATTAGAGTAAATTTATCATACAAAAGTGCAATTTAATAATTTAATTTAGCACCCACAACGTAAGACATTTGAAATGCAAGTGTGTAAGGACTAACACTGCTATTGCATAAACCTGCATAATTAAATCAGCAAAACACACACTAATTTTCAATTCTTGATTAACATATAAAACTTTTCTACAAAGGAAAGCCCAAAGGTGTTCTACTATGTAGCAATATAAACAACTGAGAAGAAAAGTGGTTTGTAACACTTTTACCACTTTTAACTGTAAACACTCAGCAACACATTCCACACCGGAATCAGAATCCGTAATACAGGCCACTGCCATTACCACTAGAACAGCTGTGAGAGAAGGTTAAAAAAGATCAACTAACTGCAACACCCACCCCCCATTTTCAGCTTTTTAAGATACTTAGGTAACTTAAGAAACTAAGATTCAGATTCTCAGAGGCATCTAGATATTTCATTCTCATTAGAACCACAGGCTTTACTTTCCATTGTCTAGGCCTTCTACCTTACAGTTACAACCATAAAAATAAAGTCTGGGCTTTACATGAATTGCTAGTTCACTTAAATTAGTATATTAATAGACTCAAGCTATAGGCCATTATTAAATAAGAATATCCAAGAATATCCACTAATTTAGCTAAGCCAATTAAAAACACACACTTTGAAAAACTCTGAGCTACATACACTTTGAAAAACCCTGAGCTGCTTAATTAATCAGAAAAAAATCCATGTAGGACAAAGATGTTAAAGAACAAAATTAGTAACAGAAAAGCCCTTTAGATACATATCTGTTCCTAATGGTGTATATTTCACTAAAACTTTTAACATCTAAAGCAGTTAAGTGTTTTACATTCTCCAGCCAATATTAGACATCTCAGACACTGAAGAAATTGAGCATTTATTTATAGTCAAAGTCCTAGATTTCCGAATACTAAACACAGTTCTAATGTTTTTTAAGACCACACAAAATAGAAAAGAACTAGATTCAATTTAACACTGACAAACTAAATCTCTAAAAATGTCACAATTTTTGTTAAACTAATGAAGCACCTTGCTGTGTCTACAAGGTGGAAATAGCAGCACTCATTGTGTACAAGCAAACCAAGGCAGTGGACACAGTAAGCTCATACAAACTTCAGGTCTGCAGATGTGTCAACTGACTGAAAAATCTTAAATATTTATCATTGAATTTGTCTATAGATAATAATAAAACATTTGAAAGACAGCAACAACTTCTGTCAGCTACAAAGCCTCCAATTTTTACTTTGCATACATATAAAACACCACTTTCAAACCTATTATAAATTGTAATATAGATTTTAGAATTAAATTCTCCCAGTTATGTTAACACAGCCAGTATTCAAACTCAAAATCAGAACTTCTAACTTACCAATGAATATATCTGTAACTCAATGAAGATACTCAGACCCATTTTTATGATTTAGGAGACAGCATCTCAAAATAAAATGCCATGCCAGTCTATGCCACTCAATGTATTACACAACTTGTTTTACAAACTTATGAAATCTTTGTCAACATAAGCTTTATTCTTTTCTGCCCCAACAGCAGACAACAGGCTTATTTAAAGTGAAGAACCATCTTACTTTAAAATTTAGATCTAGAAAGGCTCTTACCTTGGTAAGAGATAGGAATAACAACAGACCTACTAGGCAACTCACTTTATGAAATGGAGCAGAAGATCTGTGACAAATTTGGCAGATTTGACAATGGGACTTCCAGGTTCATTAAATGTGCGAGTATTGTGTTCGATGTACCGGACTTCCCACATTAACGAAGAAAGACGCCTGTATAGAAACAGTTGCCAGGAAAGAAAAGGAGAAACGCAGACAATTTCTAGCAATGTATATGAACAGGGGGAAAAAAAAAATGTTACATCCTTCTTCTCATTCACCCTTGTTTTCCATCACATCAGAAAATGTGCACATCGGAAATGCTGCCCTAAGTGACCAGCAGAAGGCATCTTCCTCTGGCTTCCCGTTCTCATGTTCTGTGGTAATCTGTACAATGGCTTTAAGAACATACAGCTGACAACCCCCAGGAAAACTCAGTTATGACACTTCAGCTTTTATTATTCCTTTATGATATACATAACCCATCCTAGATCACCTTTGAACTCAGTTAAGGATTAACAAAATAGTAATAAAAATGTTTTAGAATATACCTTTTTCTGACAGACAACTATCAGATTTCCCTTGATAACCTAATTACAGAATAGCCACATTTATAAAAAATTATGCACTGAAAAAATAGATCCAAATCTAAAAAAGATAAAATAATAAGATAGTAAAAATTCTGACAATGTAAAACTTACAGTTTTAAGGTAAGCCTCATGGAAAGCTACCAAAAATCAAAAGTGATCAGAACAATCCACAAAATGTTAAAAAAAAAAAAAAAAAAAATCACTGAAAAGCACAACACAGGATAGTTGCTTATTGCCTAACTGGGCCTTGGCAATATTACAAACTAAAAAAAAACCCCAATTTATTGACGGTGTGTTGATTACCAAAAATAACTGCTTACTCTTTTGACAAGTGAACCAAAATCCAGCAAAAAGTTCTCTCCATCTGACAGCAAAGCAGCGCATTATAGAAGAGAAAGCTGGATTATCTCATATCACACAATAAACACGGAACAATATAAGTTCAATATTGCAATACAATGATAAAAACCAGGGATCCTTTTTTGAAAATGAAAAAGTAAATTTAGATGAGAATTCAATCTTCATGCAGCATGTATAAAGCACTAAAAATGAACTTTGAAATTTGGCCCAAAACAAAATGCTATCCATATTTATTCAAAAGAAATTAAAGCAACACTGATTTTTAAACAAGAAATAGAACAAGAACTCAAGGAAACAGAAGTAATTTAAAGAACCATAATTCAACATAGATATTTACTACAAAAAAAAAAAAAAAAAAACCAAAAAAGGAAAAAAAACATAGTGATTGCAATCACAGTTCAGGAAAACATCAAAATGTTATCAAAATATATAAACTTATTTTTGTTGCTGTACTGCAACTTAGAATTTCAACACAAATAATTTAAGAAGTCACATTCTGTGTAGCTGCTTAAGTGACAATGCAAGAATATTTTTTTAAAGCACATCAGGACAAAAAACCACTTGAGATATTTTTAAGGTTTCTCTTATTAAAATTATTTTATAAGAACTTTAAAAAAAAAAAGTGAAGTGGAAACTTAATCCTTTGGTCTAAAAATCATTTTACTAACCCTGCAATTTGAATCTCACATGGAACAAGTCATTTGCATAATCAGGAATTTGAATGCCATGCAGATCTAAAATACATTTTGGAGATGTTCAATCCTTTTTAGAGTTTTAGAAAATGGAAACCTAGATCAAAGATAGAAGATGGAAGAAAGTAAAAGCACACACCCGCACCCACCTTCTAGTTTGGTATGACAAGACAAAGAGCTACCAAAACTACAGCTGCTGGTAGATCACAGCAGAACTGAGACTTGGGTCTAACCTGTAAAATCTGCTTTCCAGTCTTTGCTTAATGGTGCTGAGGTCTGTGGGATATGCCACAACAGTGCAATACATTGGGTAAGCTTGAAGATCCACAGGTGCCACAAACGCAGAAGCAATATCTAGATGAAAACAAAACCAAACAAACCACAAAAATCCCAGTGTTATATACCACAAAGTCCCACAGCAGTTTCAAGATTCACCCCCCTGCAATATATGCTATTTCTTCAGGTTTGAAATGCACAACAGTTTCCCAAAAATAACAGTAACTACTCTAGATGTTCCAAATGATTTCTGATATTCTATTTAGAATGCTTGCTGAGGTGCGTGCTGTACGTGCCATTGCTGCAGTGACTGGGTATCCATTCTGTTATGCATGAAGCATCACATTCCCCAGAGGCACAGCAAGTGCACATATAATATACACATCTGAAAAGTACAAAAATTATATACAGATGAAGGCATGCAATTCAGTATCATTATTTACAGCACAGGCTTGTTTCATTTCATTTTATATTGCCACTCTCACATCTTCAAACAAAGCAATGCATTAAATTCCTGCCATAAAAGTTACAGTGCTATTTCAGCCTCTGTAAGATGTGGGTAAAATCCATGCTCAAACTAAAACAGAAACACTGTCTCCTGTCCCTACCTAAAAGCAAAGAAGCCTTCCAAAACCAATCCCATCTAGTGCTAGAGGACTGCTGAGCAATTTAAGTCTGTGCACCTAAACAACGTTGCCATTTCCCTCCTCTGCTTAGACAAATCATTCTAACATCTTATATCTCAAGGAAAAATACTCCAATACAAAACAACGAAACCACCTTTTAAATTCTTAAAAGTCTTTAAAAAACAGAATATATGCTGTTGCTAAAAAGACTGCTCTTCTTCTAAAAGCTGTTTACTTATTCTTTTGAATGTTCTAGCCAAGTGCTACTTTGTACCAATATGCACCACGCATGCTATAGCTAAATCCCAAACTAAGCTGTCATACACCATAATGCAAACTGTAAAACCATTACTCTTAGATGGCACAGCAAAAACAGCTCAAGTTTCATTTCCTAACAGTTGTTTTTTTTTAAACGTAAATCTCTAATTTGTTTTACTACACTGTACAGATAATTCCTTTGTTGAGGAAGCAAAGGGAGGTTTCTTATGCTGTATGTCATCAAAGAAACCATATGTGATATGCAGATAATCAGAATTATTCCAAGAGTTAAGTTTTGTGGCTTTTTTGAAGCATGCCTTACTTCGTATTAAGTGCTTCAAAAATCAGTTAAACAAAGTATCTGTGACAACTTTTATATTTAATGCATGACCATTGTTAGCCCAAAATCTAAGACTGCGGATTTAACACCTTTTGATCCCCATAAACACATACAGAAGACTTCTAATTCAGTATGTATCCAGCCAGACATCCATCTTTGATCAGGTAAATTTTGCAGTGATGTGTTAAGCATTTTAACAATTACTTTTTCAGAAGTTATGTAAAGAATAATTGCTCTACAACCAAATAGCGAGTAGTTTTCCTAAGGTAATCAATTACTTTTTCCTAAACATTTTGCATAATTAAGGAAATGTGGAGAAGAAATCAGGAATTAGAAAAGGCTAATACAGGGAAAATCCACACATCATTATCTAATTAAATCTATGATTTTTTTCTTCCCCCCATCTGACTGTAATGTAGTTAATGTTCTCCTAATCATAAAGGTTTTAATTTTAACCCCAACGTGAGAATCTGGTAGCTAAAGTTTAAAAATCAAGTACTTGCTTTTAACATGTAAAACCCCTAGTATATGTCAAATTATCTACCAAAAAGCAACAGTTACTTTGGAAAACAGGAAAAAATTTAGGTTCCATAAGTACTCACTATATAAAAACTTTAAAAATGTTCAATGAGAAAGTTTTGTTCTGGTTAATCAAGAGATTAAACATGTATTTTATCACAACTATTTTGGTAATTTCAGAAGTGCATATGATCACTGTACGAAAAATATAAACCAAAAACATTTCCCATATTATTCAGAATTTACCTAGAGTCATTAGTTGGTTTATCCCTGCAATAACTCTGTCACACTCCTCATCTCGGGTCCTGGAGCCCCACTCTCCATCCAAAGGTTTGTAGAGCAGTGTTCTACGTTCATCGTCAGTTAAAGGAACACTAGTTCCCAGTTCTTCTGGAAATACAGCTGGAATGCAATATGAAAATTAAATAAAGCATAAATGTTTGCATCTTGTGTAATACATATACCTGCAAATCAAAGATACCATGAAACTGTTTTTACAAATGCATAGTTCTTGATTTGCTCAAAGACATTTTGGATGTATCCAGTATCCTTTCTGTATACTACTCTGTGTTACATTTAAATCCTTACAATGCAGTTTGGTGTAGTAGTCCTCCCTGGAGAAAGATTTTTCCTCTTACAAATAGCTAATTGTAAAATTTAGTTTAGAACCAATTAAGACACTCATTTATCCCAGTTAAAACTTGTGTTTTGGTTTTGGAGTTATTTTGTCTTTAAAACCAAACATTCTTGATAATAACTTGTTTTGGTAAGGAATGGTAGATGATTTCCAGAGGGAGTTTAAGATAACTTTGACATTTCTGCTAAACATTCCCCAGGTAGTAGTTCTACATTGTCACAGTTCTGAGTTCAAATGCTAAAACCAGAGTTCCTGAGTATGCAAAGGAATAGTGTTATCACCTTAGCACCCTTGAGGGCCTACAAATTTTGACAATTTATAATGTAACAGCAGATTTTCAAGGTGTGATGTTAAGTGGTCCTCTTAAGAATTTTAAAGAAGGTATAACAGATATTGATACTTGTGAATATAGTGAAAAAATCAGGTTCAGGTTTAGTTATCTTAAGCAATACCTATCCTTTGTCTGAAAATGGTTTCTTGTTTCTTAAGACAACGGGAATTGGCTTCTACTAAAAAGTAAACAGGGCCTGTTTTAATTATTTATTTTAGTCATGTTATCACTCTAACACCTGTATTTTACTTATGACAAAGAGGTATCTATTAAAAGAAGGATTGAACCAAAAGGAAAAGTTGAAATGAGCACATTTACAACTTAAAATAATTATTTATGGTTATTTTTGAGAGACAACATTATCAAATGTTTCATGGAAAGCACAAGGGAAAAATGCTGATTCTACTTTGCTTTAACCAGAGTTCTATGAAGACTTAAAAAATCCCAACCAACAAACCAAAGAACTATGTAAGAAGAAATACTACATTCTTGTCTGTGAACATGTGAACAGTGCCCATGCTATGCTGTCCACCCTGCAGCATGTGTATCTGCTACAGGAGCTGGGCCAGAGGGGGAGAAAAATCCTACTCTTAACCCAACTCTCTCAGGTACAGGCTGTATCTGCAATGCACTGACTGTCTGCAGGAATGCTGGTATGTCTTAGAGCAGCCAGTTCCCTCAAGCTGATCTAGGGCATGGGTTTATCTTCAATCCTTCCTAAGTGTACAAAGAGTTAAGTTTAACTGTACATTATCTAGAGTAATTTTTGTATTTCTGTCTATTTTCAACATCACTCAGTTTATCTGGCATGGCTGTTTTTTCACCATTCTTTTATCTTGATTCACTTTTAGTTTAGTAATTGATTTAAAGATATTCTTTAAATGCAACCGGTTTGTGGGCCTTCCTCCCACTACCCAAAAAAACTAGGACTGTTTATGTAAAACCATAGAACATTTTTTTTTGTCTTAAAATACACTTGTAAAGCAAATTATATTATTAAGGTAACATACCATTACTTGGTATCAGCTCCATGTCCCAAGGGCTCATCTTCTCAGTATCACCATTGTCCCAGCTTAAAAATAACCACACTTAAATTATCTACTAATATTGCTTCAACAATGTAATTATTTAATGTTTGTAACATAACTTTAATTTATATACCACAGACTATTATAGTAAACTGGTACAGAGAGATGCATGACTGAATTTAATGAAAGCAAGTTTCTCAGTCAGTACTTTAAATGAAGTAACTAATTAACATAAAAAAGATTGAAGATAAATTTGCTAACCAGACATTGTAGCACTGGAATAAGCTATCAGGATAATCAGGCTGAAGAGGTTCCTGGCTTTCAATTGTTCCAAACCACCAAGCATCATCTATCACTGACCTGAAACGATCACCTAGGTAAGAACACAAAATAATTTCATTAATATAAGGCATGTCACCCTCCCAAGAAAAGCAGGTTTTAGATATATCTGGCTTGATCTTGAATACAGAAATCCTTTGGAACACTTATAGCCTCAGCAGGCAAGCATGAGTCAATGCTCAGTTAAAAAAAAACCAAACAAAACTACTAAATTCTTCCTGAAAATTGTTTTATAACCAAAATGAAAGTTAATATGGCATTTTAGAAAAATAATGATTTACAAATCTACCTACATATTCTTTATTTATGAATTTATTTCTTCATTTCATTTGAAAGGTAAGACATTTCAATGCTTTAAGACTCAAATCTACTTGTGTTAAATACTACATGCTACCTTAAGATAACTGAGCACTATGACACTTCTGTATGGGGAATTTTTTACAAGCTGCTGAGCTCGTCCTCCTTAGTTTCTGAAGTGCTTTTTCAGCAATGCAAATGTAACTCAAGAGGTTCATTCTTTACTATGCAGGCAATCTGACTGATAATAGAATAAAATTTATTAAAGCTTGCTCAAAAGGTTAGCAAAGTAATTTACTGTGACTTGCAATTGCTTCACTACCACAAAGCATTCACACAGCTGAGAAAAAAGGTCAGAAGCATTATTAAAAAAAATTATACATGAGAATGCATGTATTACACAACATCATAAATGCTAACATTTTCTACAACACATGCCACAAGATTTAGAAACAATTTTTAGCATAGTATTCAGTTCAATACAAGAACAAATATAATTTAAGTCTGAGATTCCAAGAACAACACATTTTTATGCTCATAGGATATACATCTCAACTGCTGTAGTATTTGTTCCATTTCAATACATCCAGCCTCTGCCCAAATGCTTGCTGAAGTTGTCTGAAATAACAGGAAGTAAATATATTCTCAAAAATGGTCTGCTTTCTTTACTGCATTTTTTTTTAATATTTTAAATTTAATGGATCGCAAGTAATTCCAGGACAATTATAAAACTTCTATTAATAGTCCTAATTGTGCTGAATAGGACCAAGTAAACCAGAAATATTTGAAATGCAAGATCAAAAATGTAAATAAGGGCTGATGCTTTATTTTAAAAGAATAAATTATTTTCTGAAGAGCTATAAATTAGAGTCTTCCAACATGGCCTCTCCTAGTGATCAGTTTTACAAAGAAACGTGTGTAGGTACAACTATGAGTGACTTCACTGAGCTGAACATTAAGCAGAACAAAGCCACTTGAAGGGGCATATACTGGCAGCTGCTTTTAAGTTCTCAGGGGTCACAGCATTCCTACAGACAAAATGCTAAAGCAGAAAACAACATGATTGAAAGAACCACCTCCTGAATCACTACTTTCCCCATGTCCACTGTGCTACCCCCTCTACACAGAGAGCAGTCCAAAATCTCTTACAAGAAGGCGGCTCCAGTACAATTCTCCAAAACTGAGTATCCCCACACAGAGCGTGCTTGAAGGCAACATAAAATGTGTGTTGAACTTACAGTGGCTGCTATGTAAGAGACAGGTTTGCACACCTGTCTGACACACACAGCTGAAGTTGCAGGGATACTACAGGAATAGCTTTTAGCCCAAATATTAAACTTGAAGTTAAACTATAGTAAGATAAAGATATGCAATAAATAGGATCTGAATACAAATAAGAACCTGTAATTTCTCAAACTTAGGTTTGTTCCTTCTAAAAGGATTCATACAATAATATAAATTTAATATTAAAAATATATAATAGATAAGCAAATATTCTTCCCTAAAACAAACAAAACCCAAACAACAACAAAAATTCACATTATTTGCATTGGAAGCTTGATAAAAGGTCCTGGTACTTCCAATACTTTCTGTGTAGCTTCAGTTTACTCCAGACTGCAAATTTCTTGAAATTCAGTAGCCAGCCAAGGAAGCCTGGCTAAGCTATTCACAAACAAACTATGGCAATCATTCTGGTGCTGCTGCAATTTTGTGCAAAAGCATGGCATAGCAGAGGAGGACAACACTACAGATCCATAACCATGTGGAAAGAGCAAAGCTTAGTGACATATGAGTAGATCTTGATCAAACTTGTCACTTAAGAGATCTTTAAACTGAAATGGTCTTTGAACAAGAAATCAAGGTTAACATTTCTTATTGGACCAGAAGCCTAGGTCTTTACCAAATTCCCTATAGAAGTGAAGATTAGCTGTTTTTTCAGACAACATAGTGTGAAGTATGAGATTATATGGAACTTATTCCTATGCCTCCATGTAATTTATAAATCTACTGCTAAGGCACACAAGCTAAGGATATCATAGGACAAGAGATTAATTTATTCCATTGCTGAAAGGTGATCTTTGTCATCATATGGAAAAGATGACATGGGAATAGATCTGACTGGAGGACCTAACAGTCATGGGCATTCTTCCAGTATCCAGTACTCCAAAATAACTGAGCATAGGCAAAGTAAAAAGAATCCAAGTCATTCCCTCATCACTTAGCAGCGAATTATAACTATATATGCTTCAACAAAGCTAAACCACAGGGTTTAGAACAGAATTCAAAAAGTATAAGGAGATGGAAAGGGCACTCTTTGTACAGTCTAGAAATCAGTTTCCAATTTTTGAAAAAGTATTTCCATATTTTCAACAGATATTTCAGAAATTGGGAAAAAATGTATTCCTAGTAGCAATGAAGCTGTAGGAGGGCCTTTGATTAAAAAATAGATACACACAATATATAGGCTACAAGAAGTTATCAGCTTGCAATAAACACCATATTCCTCAAACCTATCCCTAACTATTCTCTCTGCAAATATACAACTGACATTTTCTTTGCAGTTTCTTTAACTGATCACCTTCGCTATTTTGCTTGCTTGCTGCCACTTTGGTCAAGGACAAAGTAGAATTCCCCAGCTCACTGTGGCTAGATTTTAGTCTCTGACTTCAGCACAGTATTAGGATTTATTTACTGTAACCTACTTTTAAGAAAGTTATCATGAAAATAGGTAGAAACTTCGAAAAACAAACAAACAAAACCACAGCACACAACTCTCCCACAACTCACCTATATTCCATCGCCTGTGCTTTGCATCATCAAATTGTTGCCTCAAAACTAGGAAATCTATGACATCTGGCATATCATGGTACCTAATTACAACAGAACACATAACTATTAAGTGATAAAACAGCAAAAGCATAACGTAAAACACTTACATAAAAAAATTAACACTTCAATTCCAACAGTTGAAAAGCACAAGGTCAATATTACTGTCATTTAACTTTCAACCTCAACACCCCCCTGGCCATCCCCCTCCAAGAAAACTCCCAATCTGCATACAACACTGCTTTCCTTACTTCATGGTGAAGGCTCCTCCAGTCAGTTTACCCGTATCAGGGTCAAGAAAAGCTAGTTTAAGACAGCAGAGAGTAGGCAATCCCACTTCATACTTAATCCCGACTATTTTCATCAGCTCTTGCTCCTAGAACAAACAAAATACTATATATCACCACTGAAGTTAATTGAAATAGCTTCCTGAAACATGAAAATATGGGTATATTGAATATACTGTATTTCTGCCAGATCACATCAGAATCAAGAATCTGAAATTTAGTCTTCCACAACAAGCTATTATTTCACAATGCAACATGTTTGAAAAATATTTTGCTGTGAAGTATAACCATCTCATCTGCTCAAGCAGTACAAAAAGTACTACAGTTTAAAGTCTGGTTTCATCTGACTTAAATTTTTCCCCTTACCTTACAATAGTAAGAGCACTAGATTTATTTGTATCAAGGACTTACTTCCAGTTATTTTTTTAAATATTAAGATATAAACAAAAAAGAAAAAGAAGTCATACCCGCAATTCCATTTTATGCCATGGTTGTTTCTTGGGATTAATATTATATATTTTGTTCTTCTTGGCCATTACAACGTATGCTTCATGACCTTGTCGGAAATAGTAGACCTAAAAGTGAAATGTGACAGTTATCCAACAAAGACTCTGAGGAGCTGAAATGCTAACAAGTCACTGCCATACAGTGTGTGTACTTTTTATTTCATCAACTTTTCAGCTTATTTCCTGCAAAAGTCGTGGGTTCTTAAAAAAATTAAGTGGAGGAAAATTCAAAAAGCTATTATAGAAACACATACAGAAAAAAGCAGGAAAGACTTAGAACACTGTTTTCTGTATGAACAAAACACCCTAAATTACATGCGAGACCAAAACAAAATCAGTAACAAAACCATCCATGTATCATTGCACCCCAGAGCAAGTCAATGACAGCAACAATAATTCCACTAATCCACCTGGTTATTCATCACTGCAGGACAGCCCTAAGTTAACAATCAAGTACCACTAAATTATCTATCTAGCTTATCTTTTTTGAACAAGAAATATATTCTAGAAGGAAAAGCTTGTTATTGTTCTGGTAAGATTTTGGTGTGTGCTTTCATATCACTGAAAAAATAGCCTAACAAAGGCATGAACAAACTAAAATAGACGTTTTGAGTGCTTATTATTTTTTTTTAATCCTTCCAGTATAAATTTCCATGGTTCAGACATCCAGAGTCCAACAGTTCTACTTTGATATTCTTGCATATGATACCACATGGGTGAACGCTTTTATTATAAGCCATCACTGTAATGAGGTGGTAAGCTGAAACCCATAAACGTGTATTCAAGGAATGCACTTGAAATGCAAAACAGAGGTTCCACAAACCAGCTAGAACAAAATCTAATAAATGGCTGTATTCTTGGTACAATGCATGCAAAATAAAAGATCCTCTGTAAGTGTCCCAACATGTGATTTCCATCTAATAACATGAAGGAAAGATAGCTTTAATGTAAAGGTCCAATGCAACAAAAAAAAAAAAAAAAAAAAAAGCAGAGCAGAAATCCCTCTAAGTTTTAAAATATACAAATAAACACACTGATATTTGTATTTCTACCTGCTTTCCAAAACGCTTGTATCATAAAACATTGTAAAGAAGTGTTTTTCCACTTCTAACACAAGTTGGAAGTGTTACACTTTCTACACAAGTTTCTACAGTAACAAGTACTGAACTCTTGTGTCATGTGGCAATTTTTAACTTTTTTAAATGGAGAAGGACTCGGCATCACATTTTTTTTAAGTCTGGTTTTAGAGTATTCAATATACGCAATATCCTCATAGGGACAAAACACAACAGCTACAAAAGGCATGAAAGCAGCGAGAATCTCTTAGGCACTGTCAGAATCTATCTGTCAGGAAAAGGAACAGAGGCTACTGAGACAAATCTGAAATAAGGCCACTTTACATTACACTCTCAACATTGTGATGATTGTTTCCCATACCTTCCAGTTAATCAAAACAAAAAAAAGAGTGTGCAGGCTACAATTTCTGCTACACTTAGTATTTCTGCAAAACCACTACACAAATTCAACCCACTCTTTATGGGTTGAAGTGAAATATTCTGTGTTTTGCAAATGGTGCTAAGCATTGCATCTTCTGTCAGAAGAACAAACTGGGAAGATATCTGTGCACAAAAAAAATTCATGTCTTTTACAAGGAGCTAATACATTTTTCTTGATTAATTCCTGCTTCTGCATGTTTGTTGTAGTACACAGACAAAACTGTTCTTTATCGTGTTAATGGCAGAACACTCCAACAAACACGCCTTGTATTTGGATATTCAGACAGGGAAGTTGCAGCCCCATCTCTCTGGTGTGTTTGCACTGTTCCTCAAGACACATGGCAGAGATCTGTAAACAGCACTATTAAGAAAGGGAAATGGGGTGGCACGTGCTCTTCTTATGCAGTAAAGTGTAACTAAATATATCACTACTGTTTTTTCTTACTTGTTTGTACAGCTTGAGAACAAATTTGAAATATCTCTCCTTACAAATCTTATAAACATACTTACCATCCAACAGAACATCGGAAGGCCACACAATACCTCTTCTCACAACATTCCTCTAATTAAACCAACTTTTTATTTCTGTGAATCTCAAAAGTAACTTTCTAGACTAATAATTTCTTTTCACGTATTAATTAAATCTGGGGAAGGCAAGTATCAGAGATGGAATTTCAGACAGAGCAGCTAGGTTACAAACATACTCTCTATTGGTGCAATTATTCCTACTTTCTAGGCACAGGACAGGAAACTTCCTGTTCTCCCACATAAGGCATTTTCAGCAAAAGGATGTGCCCTACTTATATATTCCTAGTACACACTGTACATGCTATTCAGCAGGCGCCAAATCAAACACAACAGTTTATCTTACTAAACCAATACGATGTTAAAGTCTCCTGAGCAGTATGGTACTGATAAATCTTTGGCTGCTTCACTGCATCCAGATGGTATCAGGCACCAAATATATTTATTTGGATTTGATCTTTTGAACAGCAGAGTTTCCAAAACATGTTTACTGGAGGGTATAAATCCATAAGCATTTTCTCTCGTTGCATCTCTCAACTTGAAATGCTCCTTCCCCCCTCACTAGCTTTGCCAATGTCATTTTTGCATAGCTGTGCTGTGAACTGGATCAGTGAAGTGATCCAGTAAAAACAAAACTGCTTGCACATGCAACCTCTGCTTCTGATTCAGTTTCTAAGGTGGTGCCCACAAAAAAGCTTTAGCTTGGGAACAAACTTAATCAACTTTGCCACCACGTCAAGTATTTCTCCAACAGCATTCTGAAGGTGTGATCTATACAACAACTCTGTTTAGTAGCTCAGAAAACATGCTGCTCCCCAAGGAGACAACGCACTGCCCATTACAGCATAAGGCAGCTATTTCCTCTTATTTTAACCTGGGGGGGTTTTAAGAAACATGCACAGACTCTGGCTTTCAAGACCGCATTCTATCCAATACTACTTATTTGTACAATTCACTGTACTGTTCACTTGCTACATATTCCAAAGTAGAAGCTGGTGGGTGTCCTTTTGCTACTGTATTTTGAGACATCTGGGTCATGTTTACAAAGTGTTTACAGTCTGGTTTGCATAAAATACATATATACAAAATTTTTCTTGTAGTTTTCTGTTGTAAGAGACTAGCAGAAATTTTCTGATACCAGGAGCACAAGTGATAAGGACAATATCAGAGTTTTTCTTCAGAATAAATGCATTTAAAGAAAAAATTACATTGTCCACTCAAAACAATCACACCAAACAAAAAAACCCACAACCTTCCCCAGGAGGCTTAATTCCTGGTTTTTACTTCAAACTGAAGTATGTTTTCCAGACTTAATTTCATATTTGATTTCTTACCTGTTCTTCAGCATACCAAATGCTCTACAATTAAGGAATATTTTCATGACATAAAGCACCTCACACAGCTTGTCTACAGGTGTCATAAGGAAATTAACACACTGAATACCATACAAGAAGAAACATGACTGCAACAGCAAGGAATAATAATAATAATAATAATAATAATAATAATAATAATAATAATAATAATAATAATAATAATAATGATAATGATAATAATAAGTCAAAGCAACACTGTGCAGAATATTTTCTAAGAAAAATTCACAAAGAAGAGAAAGCAAATTTTAGCCAGATCAAGGAATGCGTTTAAGAAAACTAAAAATATTTTGATTATAAGTCTCTGGGGAAAAATGCACAGATGAAAATAAAAAAGGCAAAAACAAGCTCAAAGAAGCAAGGACACACAGGGAAAACTAACTACAATACCTCATCCCCCATCTGTGGCACAAATGGGCACCGCCGAGGAACAGTGTCTGTAATCCATGCTGAAGGCAGCCATTCTTCCAGTGTCAAACCATTTTCTGCCAGAACTCCTACAGCCAGCCTCTGAAGAAAATGTACACAGAAGTTTAGTGTGAAATTTTGCTAGTGTGGGGATTAATCTTAAGTGCCTTTTGAGTTTTTTACGGAGGTGTGTGGGGATGAGACCGAACAAAAACTGAATTTAATAACAGCCCAGTAACCATGTCTTGTGCTCAAAAAGGAAAAAACGGAAGCATATCATTCTCTTTACTCTAATTCACTTGGTTGCCTTGACCAAAACAGCACTAAATTATACAGCTGCCTCCAATTAGGGAACTTTGCACAAAACAAGGAGGAAGACATTTATGAGTAAATCATGTGAAAATAACCTGGAATGGGTACATCCACCTTACCTACTGGCATATTTACTATAAAGTGCTGTGGAACTGCATTTTCTGAATGTATTTCCACATCACATACTTGTAAGCAATGACACTCACTGCAGTTGCTTTTCCTAGGTGCACACTGTGTGTATCTAATAGGACAGATAAAGGAGGGGTTTGTACAAATGTAGCAGATTCAGTTTGTAAACCGTGCAGAACCATGACAACAACCATTCAAGCAAGGCTGCTTTGAATTCCTAACGGGATCTTGTGTGTGTACAGAAAGCAGCCCTGGATGGCTGTACAGAAATCCACTCCATACAGCCACTCTGCAAATAGGATATGCCACATGTAATTCCATTACACAAATTCAAATGTGGTTTCACATGACAAGTAGTACTTTGATGAGTGCACCAGCAAGTATCACAGGAAAAAAACATACATAAAGTTTAAAAAAAAGGCTCACCGAAAAAAACAAACAAAACAGAACCTCTCTATTGTAATAAATCAATAACATAGAAGTACTTCGTGAATTCCAAGGTTCAAGCAGGTCTGTCTTGCAAAAAACTGATACACTGCATCAGAGCAAAGTGTCTAGCTAACTGGTGAATTATGGGAAGGTAAAAAACAGCCTTTAACCAGAGAACCTTCCCTTGTTATATCTTTACACATTAATCATCAGTTTCAAACTCTCTGGAAGCCAAGCCTCATCTTAGTTACTCGACAGGAAGGCACTACTCCCAGTGACTTTATTTAATAATTTCTGCAACTCTACTAAATCCTTTAGTAATTAGTTCCACTACCTGACTACTTGCTCAGGTGGGTTTGGGGTGTTTGTTTGCTTCTGGGGAGAATAGGGATGTTGAATGGGGAAATGGCTCATTTTTGAGCTTCATGTCCATGTCATTGGGTGCTACATCTCACTGTAACAAAATAAGGAAGGAAACCATTCTGCATTTATTCCTTTCTAAACCATTACAGTTTTATACAAGCTTTTTCATCATATCTCTTCCAAACTCTCTCCCTTCTAAGAGAGACTGCTCAGTGTCTGCCCTAAAAAAAAAAAAAAAAAAATGTTCTGTACTTTTGATCTTCCTGGGCCATCCTTCCTTGTCCTTCTTCACTGCCATCATATTTTTTTAGACTGATTTTTGGTAGAGGGGGATTAGAAATGTAAGCGCCATTCAAGATCATGAAGCCCATGCATCAATAGAGATGACTGTCAATTTTTCTCTACTCCTTTCTTAATTTCTAAGATTCTGTGTGTGGCTACAAAGACAGTCAAAACTTCTTTCCCCAATGAAAAGCCCTAATTTTGAATCAGGATCAGAATGAGGAAGAACTTTCTATCAGAAAGGCCTGTGAGCTC
Source organism: Monarcha castaneiventris obscurior (assembly GCA_026261815.1). Classification (NCBI taxonomy): domain Eukaryota; kingdom Metazoa; phylum Chordata; class Aves; order Passeriformes; family Monarchidae; genus Monarcha; species Monarcha castaneiventris. Next base: position 5,273,543 of record JAMPIT010000624.1, on the reverse strand, counting down.
TCTGCTCAGTAAGGAGGTCAAATGTCCACCAAAAGAAACTTCAAAGACTAACATCTGTCAGAAATGACAGGTATAATTAATGGGATAGAGGAAAGAGAGATGATTTTCTGCAATTCCTTCCAGCCTCATATATTCTTGTGACTCAAGAAATAAGCACATCGGCTTCAAAAGTCTGAAATATCTAGGCCTGATATTTGTTGAATCAAAGATGTCCCGCATCTCAGTGCTGGGACTAAAATGGATGCAAGATTCCCAAACCACTCAGTTTAGTTTTAATCTAAGTGGAAATACTAGGCTGTCAACCAGTTTTTTATTTTATAATAAGAAGCTAAACTAGAGGTTCCAATCATTAAAAAAGCCCCCCACCATCTATTTTTCTCATCTTCTTTGGTTTCTTATTTCTACTGATACTTTATTTTGGTTTCAGACTGTGTAAATACCAATATACTATTAGTACTGACAGTACAACTAATGACTGTGCACTATAAACAAAAAGCAGCCTAAACAAAGAATAAAGACTGCCACCTGACATCCTGCATGCCATACCAGAGATTCACAGTAAATCTGACACTGTGCCAACCTGCATGTTCAAACAGCTGTTTGTCAGTTTAGCTTCTAATGAGGGCTAAAACATTGAAATAATGATCTTAAAGAATGCTGAGGACTCCTAACCTTATAAATAAACAAAATACAGTTATTTAGTTTAGATGATACAGCTAGCTTCCTTGGGTATTGCAAAAATAGAAGCTATAAGTTGACAAAAACAATTAGCATCTACCAGACAGATCACTTCTAGTCTCTGTAAAGAAAGAACGAAGAGTGAAATTTTCAGATCTAACAAATAAAAACAAAACAACCTCTCAAAAAACACACTGAAAATAACCAAAGTCACAGAAAAATTCTATGAACTGATCTAAACTGAAGTTACATTATATTAGAAAGCAAACAAAACACAAAAACAAAATCCTGATCAAGTCATATTTGCCTTGATGGAGGTATAGCGGCAAGCATAATGCAATTATCATATATCATAGAATTGACAGAAAAAATGGCATGGTTGTGCAGATCTAAAAGAAAGTACAATTATATGGAGAGCCAAGTCAGCATAGCTGTAAAAAATACTGGCTCATTATACCAATACTCAATTGTATTGGAAGTTGAATACTCTACTTCCACAGAAAGGAAGTTTCTGGTGTGAACAAGGAGAATGATAAGAACATTAGAAGTGTTCCTTATGTCAAACGTATCATTATATCCATGTATCATTTGACTTTCAAGAGTCTTTAATTATCATTTGTTATGAGTGAAAGTCATGATGTGTTTTAAAATTAGACAATATTAAGTTGTATATGTAACAATCATTCATTCAATTATTTCTAAGTTAGCAAGAATGAGAAACCTGTAATACAACAAAGAACATCTAACCTTTTGTTTTCTCTCTTTGGGTTTCCTCTTCTTTGGTGATGTTGATGGTCCATCTTTCTCTTCGATACCCTTTTTCCTTTCCTTTTTAATTTGCTTCCTTTGTTTTTCAGGTTCTTCTTCATCCTCTGAACTACTTTCTGCTTTCTTTGTTTTAATTTTAGGAATTTTCTTTGGTGGTTGCAAATTGATTCCTGCATCTGCCGTCCAGTCAGAATAATCACTAGAATAGTCACTACGTAGGGTATAACAAAGAAAAAAGAAATTAAAACCCCAAAGTTAAAAAGTGTATTGGATTACATAATATAACCCAATAAAAAATTACAGTTAACAGTCTAGCTAACTACAACATTTTAATAGTTAAAACCCTAATCCTTAAAACCACATATTCTATCTACAATTTAAATGGTAGTAAACAAAAAGCCCTGACATCATTTGGTCTTGCAAGAATCTTAACTTATAGCATCCCTCAAAGTAAACACACTGTTTATTCATCAATTCAAGATGATACATACTGAATTCTGGATATTGTTTTCAAGACTTCTGGCTTTGAATAGCTTTGAATGAAAAAATAAAGGATGCTTTATTTGCTCTCTAATTTCAAACCAAAGATCACAGATCAGACTGAGACTCATAGGAAACTGCTACTACCTGCCTGAAGCACTTGTGTGCTTGAAAAGAAATACCTTCCTGCAAAACAATTCTGCTTCCAGCAAACAAGGACAAAATCTTCCTAAATTTTAGTCAGAAATATGACTGAAAATAAAATCCTGAAAGTTTCAGGTTCTTGTTCACTTTTTCTTCTAAATCTGCACAAGTGTTAGTTATTACTCATTAACTGTTTACAGCAAAAATTATTAAAGATTTATTGGCAAGAATTTTCTCTGTAAGGTATATATACTGTCGCTTACCTAGAGCTGCCATCACTGTGCCATGCTCGTTCGTCATCTTCTGATGTTCCACCACTGGCAACAACCACTTCCCCTTCCTAATAAAGAGATCAGAGGGCATTGGGGAGAGGCAGAGGGGGAGGCAAAGAAAAAGAAAGCATTTTCTTTAGAGATTAAATTATAACATATGACAATACAATGAAAACTTTTCTAGGCTTTATATGTGTCATAAACAGACGACATTCTAGAAGCTTTATGCTAAAAAGGCATTTTAATTTGCAGATAGTTCCTTTACTTTAGTGGACTTACATAAAGAAGTATGAAGCTATCTGTGCCTAGCCAGACACAGTGTAGAGCAACATTTTTCATCACCTTTTGACAAGGCTAGCTTACCTTCTCAAAAATTATTTCAAATATTTTTAACATAGTATTTCCACATCTTTTCAATATCAAACAAAAACCCAATATGAACTTTATGCACTCATCACCACTCTCTACTGTATTTACAGAAGCACAGAATGATTGAGGATGTAAGGGACTTCTGGAGGTCATATTATCCAACCTCCCTGTTCAAGCAGGGTCACCTAAAGTTGGTGACCACACTGCTAGGCCACATGGGCAATACTGACTAGGCTTACAAATTGCACATATACTTTGCAAAATACCCTTGCAAATGAGCATTTTTCTCCTTTGTCAATTACTTTTAAAGTCAAAGCTAAACATATACAACAGCGTGTGAAAACCTAATACAACCCAATTTTCTTAAGACATGAAAGCAAACGCACAGTGAAAAATGTAACTTGAGATTCCACTAGAAACAATGTTTCATTAGCTGAAGCAGGAGTTTAATGAGTAAAAGTGGAATATGTAAGACTGTCTCATGAATAAGGATCTTACATCTGAAGAACTGTGTCCATTTTCCAACTCTTCAGCAGGCCTTGCAGTTTCTTCTACTGCATATCTTGTACGGTAGTTGTGCTGATTAGCTGCTTGTTTCTTTGAGTCACTAGTGTCTAGTAAATTATCATGAGAATGGTTCTGTGACGATACAAAAATCAAAATACATAATTTTTCAGTATACATTTTATTAATACATGACATTTTCTTTATTAATAGTATTCCAGGAAGCAATTTTTGCATCAGGAAAAAGTTACAAGTCCAAGTCTAAAGAGCTGCTGAAGAAAACACTCCACATGGATAGCTGAATGCATATAAGCACCAAACAGTTCAGCGTGTTCTGGAAATAATGAAATTTCTTCCCAGGCACAATACAATTTTTAAATCTGTAATTATTAAAAATACTCAATCTCTGCAAAGTACATGTCAGCTAATAAGGTCTAAAACAAGGGCTAAAACATAACTACTGATAGGCTGCTAAGGGCTTGTAAAAGCTCAGAATTACACTAAAAATGGCCAGGGAAAGGAGACCCTTAAACAGAGGTCCAAAGTGTTATTTTGCACCCGAGGGGTCAGATGTGTTAGAAGAGAGACCCGTACTGTAATGCATCCCTTAGCATACAGGGATGCCTGTTAGCAAATACAGACCTTTAAACGGAACGATGATGCATTGAAGAGTTCAAATGAATGAGTCAGTTTGAAAGAATGAGTTCATAAGAAGCTTAAAAGAATGAAATAAGTCTGTAATTTAGAACCACTTCATGCTCCAGCATTAAGAGATTTTGTTCCTCCTATAGAATATATATAATGCAAACAACTTGCTCTCAACACCAAGTGTGCAATCTTGTGTTAGTCCCCAATCACTGGGAAAAACCCAAGAGCTATGATCTCAATTTCAAGAGTTTTGTGCCAATTTTTTTTTTTTTTTTTTGGCTTGTATAGTCAAACTTCAGATCCAACAAGATAATTTCTGGGCACATTCCTAGATGCCACAAAAAGAGGTACATTTCCCCAGTGCTATCCTGCCACAAAGAAAACCTTGGATATCTATCAGGTGCTGATAGTTGAAAAAAAACAGTCCCAGCAACAAAGAAAGCAGAACTGGAAAAAAAATGCAGAAAGGCACTAATATTTTGAAGGTCTTCTAGTAGAGCAGACTGCTTTTACATATTTCTATTGGATTTTTCTTTTCTTTTGTAGGAAAGACAAGATCTTTTTTATCATGTATGATAAAAGTTGGTTCATGAGGTTAAATTTTCTTGTTGAGGAAAATAACTCCCACTTCTTACAGTCAAAGCTGTACTAAAACTTGGCTAATCAACAGTAGCTAAGACTTAGTTTTCCTTAGCCACAACAATCATCATTAAAATGCAGAAGTCTAGCAACTAGTTTTTCTCCCACGCTCTTTGTTAGAAGATACACACCTTCTGCAAGCACAACTGCAACAGTATGGTAGAGAAAGCCAGCACAGCACTCTGTACAATTGTGTTCCTGTTTTCATCAAAGCACAGAGGACCAACACAAACTGCTCTATGCTCTTTTCAGTGAGTACTGTGCTTCTGTTTTTCTGTCCTGTCTAGCTGGGGACACTACCACTGACAGCACAGCTACCAGAGACATTTCTAATGGGACTGCTCAGCAATCAGCATTTTAACATTGCCCAAGACTTTTGAGACTGGGGAGACTCATTCCTCCTTCTGGATTCAAACTGGCAGCACACACCAGATCTCCTCAAGCTGCTCTGACCCGACCCAGAACAGCTCCAAGGCAGCCCTAAGCCCATCACACAGCCTTCTGTCCTTCAGCCTTCTGGAGCTGCTCACTTCTCATCAAGATCTCATGACTCATTACTGAAGCAAAGAAGTCACAAAAGCCAGTGTTATAGTAACTTGTTTCTGCTACTGAATTGTGACTTTTTCATAATGAAACATAGTAGAGAAAGCAGGGACAACACAATGGAATCACATAACCACAATGAAACAAATTAGTCAAGTATCCATTAGGGGAACATATTTTGCAGAAGCTACTTTACAGCTTGACTGCAATGTTCCTGTCTTCTCTCTAGAAACAAGTGTCCTAAAACTTTACCTCCCTTTTTCTCTTCAGAGGTGAGGTTTCTCAAACAGTTATTATACATACAGCTTTCCCCTGCTTAAATAGAACTACAGATCCTTGGGAAACTGAAGCACTTTGCATTATTCTTTAGTTTTGAAAAGAGTTCTTTTCTTTTGGCAGTGCAAAGCTTAAGGGAAAAAACAACAGCCCAGCCTCCCTGCCCCAATCATTCCTTCATGGAAAAAAGTAATACCACTGTATGAATATTGGGTCATAGTGATGCTGAAGGATAACAAACTGCTTTGGGAGAGATACAATGAAAAGAACAGAAAAAAAAAAAAAAAAAACAAGAAAACAAAACAACAAGTACTTATCCATAAGTAACAAATGCTAGAATGAAGTTGAAAAGGATCTCTAGATGTCACCTTATCTAAACGCACTGCTCAAGCAGGGATGAGAAAAGGGGCCATAAGGTATACAACTGCCTCATCTCACCCAAAAAATGTATTTTAACATCATTCCTATTCAACTTAACTTTCCAAAATCTGATGAGAAGCTGTAAGACAGAACTTTATTTATTTGGGGGAGGGGTGGATTTCAATGTGAAGGTTTGACTAGAAAGTACTATAGATTTTTTTCTGACAAAATGTAATTATCACCAGCATGTTCAACAATAACTGAGGAAACACAGCTGATGCCTCCTCTCCCTCAATACATAACCTAAAGAAAGAGCTTGAAATTGGACTCTCAACTCTAATGGTAGGCTGGGAAATAAAGCCAAGACAACCTATGATTTGAGGTTCAATCATCACTTTCTCTCTATACACTTTGATGAACAGTCATATATGCTGACAAGTACCTTCCTTGTATCTTGTCCAAGGCTTCCAGTCAGTATCAGAGCACATCTATTGATACATCATAAATTACAGCTCCTGTCAGAACAGTTTTTCTGTGAAATAAAAATGCTGGCATTTCCTGTATTTGAGAGGGATACTGGACACTGGTGGGGGTCTTGGTAACATCATTTGTGAGAGGTACAGAGGAAACCCAGTGATGTCCTGACAACTCAGATCACACTGAATTCTACTATCCTTATGACCCTGACAGCACTGGGAAGCACAGCTTTGCTGCAGTCTCATACAGGGCTGAAGCAATTTTGGGAAGCTTTGGCTGTAGCAATTTCATGGTATTTCTCAACCAGCAGCATCTATTTTTTATGTGAAAATGATTCTTCCTTTCTTAAGCCAACAGGAATTCTAGTGAACAGTTTAATAGGAGCAAAGCACAAGCATATGCCCAATATCAGAACTCCAACATTAAAGAGCTCACAGCTTCTTGCCCTGGCATTTTCACTTTGGCTAAAGAGCACTCTTCCACAGTCTCCTCAAGTCTGGATCAGTGCCACAAATCAGTCACAAATTACACGTATGTGAAAAATTAGTAAGAACTGTTCCAAAAGCAGTGAAGATAACAGACACTAAGCACTGGGCTCTGGAGTTTTATTCTCCTCTTAACTTCTTGCTGATTTAAATAGAAGTAGTGTTTAAATAACATGTAAGTAGAAAAACTTACTTCTGTGGAACACAAATAAGCCACTTTCAGCAGAACAAAGCACACATTCCTCCTCCCTAGGTTCTGTTAGTTTACAATACAGTCACATTTGCACCTCACAGCAGATACCTATGCCTACTTTTGACCATCCATAACAATCTCCCATGTTAATTCCTTGAAATTTTGCCATAATGTTTCCACTTGAGGATAATGAGAAATATTTCCATTTTTGTCACATTTTACTAGGACACACATCACATCAACCCTCTAGTGCACAAAAATTTCACACTCTTAAATATTTATTAAAATGCTCTAATCCCAGTAGCTTAATAAACTAATACTCTTAATTACTTGGACTGGGAATATTTACCTAAGCATGTTATTTATCTCAACTCTCTTCTGCTCCTGAAAACAAGTAATTTGGAATACAGCTCCATTCTGAAGATGCAAAAATTCCATTCTACCCTCTTTCATTAATGTTTTGGGGCTCAAGTTTTTTCTGTTTGTTTTTTAAGTGTTTTTGTTTAATAATAGAAAAAACCCTATCCCTCACCAAAGACTTTGAAAGTCAAACCAAGTTCTTCATTCAGCCTGCAGGTCAGTGATACTAAATAATATTTACTAAATACTATTCACTAAATACTATTCAGGTCAAAATACCCAAGCTTTTAGTCTCTCCCCCACAACTCCGTTAGTCCCTTAAGTAATCATATACAAACACTTTTCCGTATGACCTGTGTCAAAGAAATGTGGGCTTTCAATAGCAGAATACTTATGTGACTTCCATTTAAATTGCAGATATTGTTAAAGTAGAAAGACTGAGCTATAATTCTGTACTACTTTTAACACACCCTACCAATGACCCTGGATTAAAAATTAGCAATAGGGCTTTGGAATCTCCTCAAAATGTAATTACAGCTGCTCTGTGTTCTTCCTTATTGACCTACACTTTAGCTTGCAATCCAAAATGTTAACATTCATTTCTGCCCATCCTTTCATTTTACTTCTGTATTTTTGACTTCTTTCAGTTAGAAGGGAACAGAAGAAAATACTATTTTATCATTATCATTATTATATGATCAGATCTGATAAATTTCAAAAGTTGATATAAAAATCAGTATTTCCTACTGGTATGAATACAACTGACTTTTCCTATGAAGACAATGTTTTAACACAAGCCTTGTTTTACTCTGCTCCCAAAGAAGGTAACCGTACTATAGAGTGAGAGACTTTCTAGAATTCTTGATGCTGTAGCTCTTAGGCCTAGAGATTACTGGAAGAGAATGTCTTGCCCTGTATTTTGTTGGTGGTGTTCCCCATCTGCTTCAGATCATAAATTCTCTCATTAAACCTGTAAGAATTCACTATGCAATAAGGGCAGTAGTCTTGCAAGAGTACTGTAATATAACTTACAAGGAATCAGTATCAAAACCTACTGGATGTTCTCCAGGAAAAGGAAAATTTACACTGTGCTTTCCAGTTCTATCTTCAGCCTAACACAGCTTGTATTGAAAGTCACACTGTCACTGTAAAGAACAGCAACAGAAGAGCAACTATAATGAAGTTATTAATTTCTATTTAAAACTACCCTAAAATTATTGCACAACAGTTTTTGGATTCCAGTCAATCTTGCTTCTCTTCCCAGGTGTTTATATGAATTTATTGTGAACACTACAGAAGATGACAATTCCAATTCATTATTCCTGTTGCTCAGACACTACTGAGCAGAAGTGTTGCTCATGTTAACTGTAAACAGCAACAAAAAGCATGAAAATATGAGCAGTTCATTTTATTGTGAAACTCAACCACTTGAGATCAAACACCTTTTTCTTCTTGAAACTTGCTTATTTAAAGCCCATGGGATATCTACTTATTTCTGAATCCCTCTGAGATTTTACTCAAGAGATTTGAATTAGTGTACTTATCAGCAGTCTGAATCCTCCAAAAAGAGACGTATTTAATGAAGAATCAGCTATGGAAGAATATGACCTTTTTATTCCAAGATGCCAAAAAAGTATTCAGTAGGATTTATGAAGACTTTAAGTGTTCTGAAAGTATTACTAAGTATATCAGTAATTTTTATATGGAAAAGACTGTGATTGCTGGGTTTTTTTCTGTATTTCCTCAGAACGAAGGTGGAAAGTGACTAGAGGATTTACCAAGTTCTCTCCCTCACATTTTGAGAATCCAGAATCCAGATCACAGAACCCCCCCAGGTGTAAATATATGAAACTGAAGAAAGTTATCCTTAAGTAGCAGTCACTCTGAAGGATTTCAAGGGCATAAATATCTGCAATAAAAATACGGGGCTCAAAAGATCCAGTGCTACTATTACAGTTTGAAGACTAAAATTTTTTTTTTGGAAACAGGATTTATAAAAACATTTGGATTAAGTTTCTTTGTTTCAAAGGTACAATAAAAGTAATTGCTAAAACCAAAATGCTGGACCAGCTAGCCTATTCTGTTAAACTTTTATGTCCTAGTGATATTTTAGAAGAAATCTGTAACCCAATTAGAAATTTAATGGTAATTTGATATGAATTCACATTATCAGGAAGGATCTTTTGACTAGGCTGTAGCTAAAGACAAGGAAAAGAAATAGGAGCCCTTAAGCTTAAGTGCAACTGTTTAATTAAACTGAAAGTGTATAATTCAGCACCAAAATACATCCCCTCAAGCCAAGAAAAAACTTTGTTAAAATCTGAATTTTTCAAGCTCATTTTCTATTATTTCCGAAAGAAAAATAAGAGTAATAAAGACTTCTGATGTCCTGGTATTTCACTAAAGAGTCCTGTCATGTGGCATAAAGCTTCCCTCCTCTATGTACAAAAACTTGACACAAAAGTGAACAAATTTTTTTCAGTGTATCTTGGGCAAACACACAAACTTGGTGACTGCAGAATTGAAAATAGTGCATCAGTACCAGTTTTTAAGATAAGAATGCACTCAAATGTTAATACAAGAAAGAAATTAAAGGAAAAAGTAAGAAACAAACTTAATAAAGAAATTTAAAGTTATTAGGGAACTATGGGTAGGGGAGTGTTCACATCACTTCTTTTGAAATCCTTACTTTGGTTGAGTATGAATAAAGTAGCAAAATAATATTCAAATTTAATATCAAATACAAACTCACTAATCTCAAACTTACTCTACTACATGTAAAATTAATCCATCATTACTAAAAACTACAGAATCACTACAAAGCATCTGAAATTTACTTATTTTCACATTGCTTTCAGTCTCAGTTCCTTCCTTCACAAGAAGGCGAGCAATAAAGAACATAGGCATTAAGTATGGTACTCTGATAAGAGCTGCAGTCCATTGCATACTTGTTTTAATTTCATTTATTTATTTTTTCCACCTTATATCCCATAAGTGATTTTTACTTTCAATCACAATTGCCACAATTTGCAGGTGTTCCTGAAGGCTGTATTTTACAAGCTTTTGATTGAGGGTGAAAACTGTCCCCTCTGTGAAACCCATAGTACGACTAAAACTATGAACCTATGAGTTCTCCTTTACAATTGCTAAAATTCACTTCCTTTATTACAAAAACATAGTTGGCTATTTAGCTAGAAAAGCATAAATAAGCATGTGCAATTCATAGATAAAATTAATTTTAAACAAGGAAGATAAAAATCTTTCTGTAAACATAGTATATATCCTTCAATTTTTTTAATCAGCAAAAAGATGTAAGATTAAATTTTTTTGCAAGTTATATTTAAAAAAAAACAAGTGACTTATGACAATTTAATTCTTATTTCCTTCTACTTCATCTATCCTGTTTTCATCTGTTCTGAAAATGTACTCCAGCTCTAGCAGAAAGCATGACTTAGACATATCCCATAACAACCCACAATATGATTTTTAGGGTACCATGAGAGAAAACACCCAATTCTCTATCTGGAGATGTATTTAATGTGTTATGGTTAAGAACTGTGTTATGGTTAAGGACTGTGACTTGAGTTTTAATAGAACCTTTCCACAGAATAGTGCAAAACAGTGGCCAACAGCAGCGGGGTGTTTCGATTAATAGTGAGACTCCCAACAGCAAATCATGCCACTAACACCAGATTTTTAGGGGTTTCCCCCCACTTCTGAAAGCAATCCATGCTGTTTATTATTCAGAACACACTGAAACATCAGTCCAGAAAGGCTTCCTCATTCTGGGTAAGTAAACAAACTCCTGTACCCTGGTTTTTAAATTTAAAACTGAGAAGAGGAATGTAAATTTATGTGACCCAACTCATTGAGTTAAATTTTATGCTTCATTCTGTGATAAGGTACAGGTGGACTACTTACCTTAGAGAAAGTAGGTATTTTGTTTTCTCTTGGAATGTGACTTATTACATGTTTTCTTTTCTCTTCTGATCGATACACCCTTATTTCTTCTTCTCCCTTTGCTGTTCTCCATTCTTCCTGCCTACTGAAAAAAGAAAACTGAGATGTTAACTTTAAAGGACATTACTACAACTGAGAAGATCTATTCCAAACCAAGGAATAGACATTCAGCGTCTATAACATTCTTTGAACAGTAGTTCTTCTCTTTAGAGTTAGCATATGGCTTTAAAATCAGCTTTTTTCAAACAAGAATTTTCATCTTATTGCATTAAACTAGACCAGTTTATGCTTGACTATGGCAAGTCAGTTTTTTGACTTAAGTACTCACCACAAGAGTCAATCAATGAAAAAATTAAAGTTCCAGCTTGGAAATGAAAATTCATCTCAGGCGCCTAATAGATTAGGTCAGTATTCAAGCCATAAAATGCCATATAATGACAGGAATAAAAGGAGTTAGAACAAGTAATCTTATGCTACAAGTCAGAAGATATCGAGGCAACTAGATTCTATTGCCTATACAACTACTGTGTCATTCATTAAATGGACAATTTTTATTCCCAATCCTTCTGGAATTCCAAGATTTTTCAAGTGATACACGAACAAGTGATTTCAAACTGAAACTGATTTTATAAGAAATTTGAGATGACCAAATAGAAAAATACCATGCAAATGAAAATGTGAATGGTGATAGGAATTCCAAAACTTCTCAATTTAATTAAGTTCACCACAGTAAAATTCTCAGTCTATGTTTACCTGGCCACACCAGAAGACAGTTCAGGCACTACAACCCTGCGACTCCAAGCCACAAGGTCCCGCTCAGTGGCTATTTCACTTCTCGGTGCATTGCTATGCATCTGACGCACACCTTCAATTTGTCCACTGCGCCTTAGCCCTATATTTGGTGGGGAATGCACTTCTGAGGTAGAGCTTACAGATCCTAAAAAGTCAAAAAGCAATAGTTCTTGATCTGAAACTCTTAGGGAAGCATTTAAAAAGAAAAACTTGGAATTAAATGGAAAAAATAACTTCACTTGATCTGTTACTTCAAAAGAAATCACATTAACTGAATATAACTATTTCAGCCATTTCTACAGTCACCACAACACAGCACAAACAGCTACTGGGCTGCAGCACTCCGTTTAAAAATTCACATTGAAAAGAAGCAGATGTATCAACAATCTGAAGTGAAGCAAATGTTTGCTTCTTTAAAAATACTATTGGAAACAGTTATGCAAAGCTGACTATTGCTACTGCACTCTAGATCTGTGTTATAAAACAGTGACCTATCTCACTGAATCACCGTGCTCCTTAAACAGTCTTCTACCTTCAAAAAAAAGGAAGCCTCAACACTGGAAATTAGGAATTAAGCTGTAAAATTTACAGACAAAAAGTTGAAATGGTCAAGACGTTAAAAATAACCAAACCAACTCAAAACAAAACCACACAGACACATGCAAGAGCCTTCGAATACCTACACCACTAGCAAAATATCAACACTTTTCCATATCCTCACACAGGCAAGCTATTCTTGCTTACTCTAGTGGATGGCTAACCATAACTTTTTAAGTGTTGAAAACTACTGTGTACTCTAGTGCAAGACACTGAAACATGGAACAACTTTGTGGAGAAACAAGTAGTTCCTTCCATGTTTCTTCCTCCTGTCTCCTTATTTGGAAGAAGCCAGATTTCAAACAACTAGATGGCCAATTCCAGATTAAACAGCAGGGTAGTTACTTCTAAGGGAATGCAGCTGCTGCGATTCCCTGAGTAACCAGACAATAACAAAGATAAATCTCTAATGTTAAGAACCCCAACATTTTGCAGAAAGGCAAAAAAACCAATGGGAAAGCTGTACTCTTTTCTAAAGATCCAAACCTCCTTTCTACTAGTTCAACAAAATGCACAGATCATGGACAATATAAATGGATTTATGTTTTCCAACTCCCAGCCTCAACATCCATCCCCAAGTGATCTACCTCTGCTTATGCGGCTGGTACTACTGGTTCCTGCCTCCCCAGAACGTCTCTGGTCCTGCTCTTGCTGAAGTCTTTGAATCATGCTATCCAAGGGACTAACTTCTTGATTTGCTTGCTGACTAAGAACTTGATTCAATCCTGTGAAGTAAAATATACAGGAGAACAACACACAAATGTAAATTTTGAAGCAATTAATGTTACAGACAGCTTATCTATGTTTTAGCTTTGAAACAAGTACAGTAAATTATCACGAGTAACTATGGGCAAATGCTTATTTTTTCAACAGCGATTTCTTAAAACTGGACAAGTTTTTTTCTTAATATATTTGCGAGCATTATATTTTCTGCAGCAGGGTCAAGACAACCACATTTCACTTCTAATAAAAGGTTAAATTTGATCAAGTGCCAGCAAGTCACAGAAGCTTAATATAATCGCTGTTTGTCAGCTCAGTCAAAGCAAATTGTTCAAATGCAAGATTGGCCTGCCTCAAATGCATTATAAAACACTTCATAAGCTTCAATGAAAGAACTACATCAAGAAGGTCTAACCAAATTAGAAAATAATTATCTATACTGTAGAATACCAAGCAGTAAAAATGTTTGAGCTCCACATGGACATAATGACCACACAGATCAAGTGATGGTAATTTTCTTTGGTATGTAAAGCAGCCAAGAAACCTCCTTTTGGGTAGGTCTCTTGAATAGAAGATGGGAAACAGCTCCAAAGAAGTGATTATTACAAGGTGATAATACTGTTTCTGAGCAGCAAGCAAAATACACAGCACGTAAGCATGAACAACACAAAACTGTTTTCATACTCACAATGATCACAAAAACCAGTTAGAGAGGTATAGAGAAAAAGACAAGGGTTACAGTACTGATTCAAAAAGAAGTCAGACACCTCCGCACAGAATAGTGACATGGTGGAGTGGAATGGTGGGAAGCTCTAGCCGAGAGAAGCAGAACTTGCAAAACTTCGTAATGAGGAATAACAATGTTCAAAGAAACAAGATATAGAAATTATTTTTCCAGCATGATTCTAAAGAAATATTATGGTATAAACTGCACTTTGCAAGATCAAAGACTAGATATTACAGTAATTGTGCTATGAAATGAAGAGCTCTGATTATGTGGCTGCACAGAAGCTGCTATCTCTTTAAAGTATGCAGAAAAAAACATAAATATTTAAGATTGTGCTCTAAGGCTTTAAAGGTTATTGAAGTCAACTTCCCTAAAGCAGCAGAACCTTGGAATCATGGAATGAGCTCTGGTATAACCACAGCTGGATGTTTTCTGACTCATGTAAGTGAGACAGATTAATTTGTCGATCTCGTGAGCAGACATGCTGTCTGCTGAGAACAATGGGAAACACTACTAATAACCCAAGAACGATCTTAAATAAGGAAACTGCTGTCTAAACAAAATGAATGTTTTTATGTATCTAGCCTGTAAGACAACGCCTTAGTAAGAAACAGCAAGTGGTTTCTTTTTAAATGAAATAAGGTTTAGACTTGATTTTTTCAAAACGTCTGGTTTAAAGGAGCTTCACGCACATCAAGGCAGTAAATCAAGTATGACTGTCCAACTTTCCCCTACTCTTAAAAGTCCCTACAGAAAACCTGACAAGAAATAAATGGTCAGTGCTCTGAGTGAGATGCATCAAATCCCACAACAAAGCTCCAGAAAGAGAAGGAACTTCCTTAGTGGAAGGGAACATAGAAAATATATAAACACTGTTTAGCTCTGCATATGACTGCATACATTGTTGCTATATTGTATAAAGGTAGAAAAATGTCTCTTGTCTCTCCGTCATCTGTCAGGCTGGCAGACAACTTCCTGCTATTAAAGAAAATGCTATGGACATCATCTTCCTATAGGCATTCATGTGTCAGGCAGACAGACCACTAAATTTAATTTTGTTGAGTCTGTGTGCAGAGTCTGACTTATTTCAAGACATATTGAAGACTGCACCCAGGACATTTTCAAATTTGGAGAATTTCACAATGCAATGGATTCACACTTTAACTGTAACAATGAAGGAAAGTCGCATCCTTCCCTAAAAATCAAATTTTGTTTCAAAGCCACTAGCTAAGAAGTTTACATTCACCAGGAAGGATTTTCTTCCTTCTTACAGTTGATACTCAGGTAGCATTTCTTCCTGTAATTTTAGAGGAAATATGGAAATCCTCCCCTAAAATTATTTAAATATTCACTGCCTTATAGTCCTGAGGTCTACGAATAAGGATAAAGAGATCTTTTGGTAGAAACACTCTTAGTTACCCTTCCTGGAATGCCTGACACGCCACAGGCTTAAGTATCATGAACATAATAAACTACAATTTACAGGACCAGTCAGTTTTCACATATTTTCAAGAATATCCAAATACTTAACAATGCTTATCTTGAAAACATTTAAAGCTACTTTCACCAGTCACTGTTTGTTTATTCGTACTAATATCAAACTAGTGACACATAATAAGTAGGCATTGCTTTTCCGTCCCTACCCATGTGAAACACCTTTAGGCAGCTTCCAACAGCCACCTATTGGCCCAATATATGCATGCTCCTCCCATGTTGTGTGCACGAGAATAAAACTTTCAAAGAACTTCCTAGATTTTGTATCTTTATTAAGTATTCTGTTCTTTAACCAGATCACCAAAGCTTAAAATTAATGACTGTTTTCATCTAAAGAAGAAGAGAATTTTACTTGTTTCAGATGTCTTCTCATTTTTCTCTTCTCATAGGTGTTACCTTTTCCAACTCATCTGTGGAAGATCAGTCTATTTCCTAGGTTTTCTAAAGCAGGAAATCTTACCCCAAAGAGGTAACTGAGAGCTCACACAGCATTATACGTAGCTCCAGTAATGAAACAGACTCCGAGCTAACTGGTGTTGTAGCATCAACTAGTGCTAACTCGATCAATGACAATACTGTAAGTGAAATTGCCACAAGAAATCAGTGCCAAAGACATTGCAATTCTTCCACACTACATGAACTACTATGCCCATAAATGAAGAAAAAGGACAAAGTGAAAGTGTAGAACAACTGGAGGCAACTAGATAGACTACTGTTCAGTGAAGTGAAATTTTCCATACCTGAAGATGTCACTCCCATCTGAGGAATAAGCTGTTCCTCCCTGCAGTTCTCACGACCAGGAACTAGTCTTTGATACCTTGCAGGATGAGGGTTGCCATCCACATCAACCAAAAATGGGGGAGGCATAAGGTGTGGAGCCTGCTGTGTCTGTTCGTCCAGGACAAAGTTGTTGGCATCACGGATAAGGGGCCGATAATCACTATGAAAGAACATCTGATCTGCTATCTGTAAACAAAGTCATTTTGTAATTTTTTTAAAGAACCTATTAAAAAAGCATACAGAAGAGAACTGCCAAAAGTATTTTTAACAATGGTACTCATGGTCACTTTTACAAAAAACAGGGCTATAAGCTGATGTGTTTATTTCACTTTAAGGGGGAAAATTTAATGACTCCATTATTATTTTGTTTCCCAGTACTCTTTTCTATATTACACTGCAAGGAGAATAATCCACATGTTTGAGGGTGGGAAGCATTTAAAGAACAGGGGAATGGGGTAATATTCAACTACTTGAAGAAATCTGACCAAATACAGCACTAATGTATTAGTTTATAAATTTTCTTCTGAATTATATTTCTTCTGAATATATGAATATATATTCTGATAATAAAAAATTGTGTCACAGACTTATGAGATATGGTGCAGGAAGAAGACTAGGAAAAATATTTATTACATCAGGGCATTGCCAAATACTTTAACACCATCAAAATATATACATCCTTCCTATAATGCTAGATATCAGAAAAGGTTTCAGTAGATAAAATAAAGCTGAGATAAAAATTTAATTTTTCACGCTCTAAGTTTTCTTTTTTTCTGTCCCCCTATTCATAATTTATTATAGATGACTTTCCACAGACCCTCAAGATTGAGGAATTCTTTTGTCCAAATAAACATAAAAAGATTTATGCTCTATCCCTCACTGGCACATGTATCTCAGTATTGTGCAATCAGAAAGATATTGAAGCACAAGGAGAAAAGGAAAAGTGAATAGAAGATAAGCTGATACATGTACTACACATCCCAAGACTACCTACTGGCAAGCAAACCCCACGGCAGCTCATGTATTCAGCTGAGTTTTGAACAAGTGAAAATCAAATCATAAAATCATCATTCACACAAATTAAGATTTCTAGTGCCATATGAAAACAACTAAACAATCTACTTAGTGCATAGAGATCTCAAAAAAATCTTGTCTTTTAAGCATGGAGAGAGGAATGCCCAAGTTGTCACAGAACATCCTCTGATTTCTGGAGAGTGAGCTCTATCATGACCAATCCATAACACAGTTTCCAGTAACTTGTTATGTAGAAATCAGAAAGGCAGAGGTTATAGCAGCTACTCAGAGGTCTGATCTCTCAATGACAAATGTCTCCCATCCTGGAAACAAGAAGACCAGGAAACAAAGATGACAATAAAGTGTTTGTCAATTACAGTATCAGAAAGTGCATCCATGTGAAGTGGATTAAAAAAAAATAATTGGGAAAAAATCATAGGAATCATGGGACCTAGACCTTACAAAAACTCAGAAAAATAACAACAGGAAGAAATTAGAAAGATATATAGAAAGATGCAGTGGAAAAGAATTTACTTCAGAGATTTAAAAGACTACTCTTACAAAATGCTTACGGACAAGAGGATATCCCAGTGCAGCAAAAAGACAGCTGGATAAAGTCTTGTTGCCAGATTTTTTGTTAACTTAACAGAGGCCAAATGAGAAAGATAAAAGTGCTTTCATGTGTCTAACTGACAGAATCAAGGCCTGCTTAGCACCTTTGTTTCTTCATCTCACAGTAGCTCAATATGATAGAGACAGAGGTCCCCTAGGAGGACTTACAATGTCTCTGAAAATTATAATGGAATATGCATTACTTACACCTAGTATAAGTCTTCCTACTAAGTGCTTCCCACACTGAGAAAAAAAGTTTCCAATGGCAAGGTCATACAAACTGTGAGTTTTATTATGTTGTGACTTGGCTGTACAGTGTTGCACCTGCACCCCAGGTTTTGCAAGCAAAGGGAAGACCTGGTGCAAGATCACAAGGGACTTTGCTGCAATTACACTTCCGTGTACCCTACAGTGCAATCAAGTATAGCAGAGAGAGTAAATAAGAATTTTCTACTCCATAAGATAACGTGGCATTTCTTGGTGAGCATAGGCTCTGGCCAACTCTCAGGTAGAATATCCCTACTGGAATCCAGGACAGAATCTTATCCTGAGAAAAATCAGAAGAATTAGACATTCCAGTAGACAACCAGCTAGAAGTACTAACAATGAGACTTGTTTATATACTATTAGAGATCAAATTCAGGACAATAAGATGACACCACATCACCATCTGCACACGAATCTTCTATTCATATAACTTCACAAAACCAGTTTGGGAATGAGCACGAAAGCTTTCCACAAGGCCTGAGCTCTATAGATAGACTCTCCTCCAATCACACATTCAGAACGCTCATTTTCTCCAAATGGGCACAGTTACACAAAGAGGTTTTCCCCAGTACTGCACCGATCCACCATACATGAACTGTCAACTTGCAACAAAGTACTGTGGTTTGGGCAGTGTGCAGGAACAAAAGCCTTAGAAACCTCAGAGATCAGGCTCCCCGGCAAAGTGGTCACAGCACCGAGCCTGCCAGAGTTCAAAAAGCATTTGGACAATGCCCTCAGGCACATGATGTGCTTTGTGCAGAGCTAGGAGTTGGTCTCAATCCTTTCCAACTCAGAATGTTCTATGATTTAAAATCAACAGAATAGTACCTTACACTTTAGAACTGCTAGGCATTCCTGGACTAGTTTCCTAACTAAGAACCTCCAAAGTGTACATGCCCTGTTGACAGTGAACTCGGCTCAACTCTGGTGATGATACACTACGAAATTTCAGCTGAGATTGGCTCAAGGAACCCCAAACAAGCAGCAACGGTATTCCTTTTGTTTCTCCCACAAAATGATTGCTTCACAAAAATATGTACCGTTAAAGAAAAACCCCACAAAAAACGCAACAAACGCCAAAAAATAAACAAACAAACAAACACCCCACCCCATTCACCTTCATTGTGGCCAAGATCACACTGTGGGGGAAAGAAAGCCTAGGCATTGGTACCAGTCAACTAGGAAATGTAGATACTATCTGAACATAACATGAAAAAACATAGATGTAGAAAACAAGAGCTTGTTCTCTCAGTAGAGTTATCACTATCTCAGCTGTAGTCACTGTCAATTCAAAAATTCAGGAATATAGGACAGGTTACCACGCTTCTTTCTTCTAAAATTCATTTCCTCAAAGAGATGGAAAACACTTTAAAGGCCAAAAAACATACATCCTACCAGATCATAGTCTGACAAGATGTCTGAAACCCTACCCAGTATCTGAGGGGAGAGAGAGAGAAAAAAATTACCATCTCCAGCACCTACCTACCTGCAGTTACATTTTCCCATAAATCGGGCCAGACAAAAACAGAGATGATGAAACCACACGTGGAAGACATCAGACACTTCCGAGCTGAGTTTTCTGTGAGTGGAAGACTGAGAATAAAGTGGTAACAAATATAAGTCCTATTTGCTCCCATTTCTTCTATGATGAGGAATGCCAAGATTAACTGGCACAGCAACAGCTGTAGAGGATCATTTTAAATCATTCAATAAGTGGAAAATTTTAAACAATCTTTTCTCAGAGGCTGCAGCCTCTTTACCCCAAGAGAACCAAGGCTCTGTAGAATTCAAGCAGGGAAAAGCAATTATGTTCATTCTTCAAACAGATTTAATCCCTCACAGGTAAATTCTTAAATGGCAGTATAAAGAAAAATTCTGATCTATCTCAGCAAAGGCGAAAAGACTCACAATTTTTCAATTTAATTTCCAGCATTTTGAAGTAGCAGAGGACTACATACTTCCAAACCAATTGGAGAGAAAAAGAAACCTGAAACAATACATGGACATGGTAAAAAAAAGGTTGCTATTACAATAGGCTTTAAAGTTTGGAACAGTAAGAACTCTGAAAGACAAAGAATATTATCTGATTATCCTGATTTTCCTTGCTTGTGATGCCTCTACTCATTTGTTTTACTTGGAATGGAAGGGGAAATGCACAGATAGTAATAACTGATGGATAGCAACAGCAGCTTAGTACTGAGGACTCCAAATCGTAGTTGAGAAACAAGGAGAAAAAAGAAATCCCCAAACACAAATCCTTCTGTAAGACTACAGAAAGAAATGCAGTAGCTTGCAAGACAAAGATTAAAATTCCTTTTGCTCTCCCTCATTCAGGTCCCTTTACATTGCTGTTTGCCAAAACACTTTCAAAACCAGCCTGAGTCCAAAGATCCAAAGCAGAAGGCAAGATCCAAAAAACAGCACTTCACCAACAGCATTCAAGTTGTCAGCTACCAGAAGCAGAGATGAAAATCCTGGAGCAGATAGGTCTACTTAAGTCTTAGGAAAAGGGAGAAGAGACACATGTCATTTCTTCCCTGGATGGTAAAAGAAGAACTAAGATCTTGTGGACACTCCAACCCTGAATGGTTCACAGAGCATGTTCCTCCACAAAGGAAAAAAAATAACACCACATATCTTTACACTCATGAGGGTCTGTGGCAAGACACCCACACTCAGAATACACAATGTAGACTATGACATTAGAATAAAGATAAAATATTTTAATCACACTAGTGGTGGAATATTGCTGTGTAAGCACAAAGGCATCCATGATGGTACTTCATTAACAGACATAAAATTGCATCACTAAAACATATAGTACATTTTTAAAAATAATTCTCTCACAGGCTTTGCAATATTTAAATACAGATAGCAGGAATTAGTTCTATTACACATCCTTTTCTTTGGGCTTAGTTAGGAACCAGAAAAAATATTTCAAATAAAATGTTTAACTACTATCAGTTCCACTGCAGCTTATTCCTATTATCCATGTGGATCCATTAGTAGATAATTGTAACCTTGTCATTTAAGAGAATAGACAATAACTTGTTAATTTTGAATTCTGTTTTTAAATTATTATTATTATTTTGAACTTCCCACATAAACAGCAGCTTAACAGAATGTTTCCATAATTTAAAAAAGGACAGTGAAGTAAACCTCACTGTCAACAATAGACATCCAAAACATCCCCACATTATTGGCTCAAAATTGTGTCAAGTCATGCCCTCTTGAAATGAAGCTCTGAAGGAAAGTTTGCACAAATGAATTCAACATTTTGACAAACATTTTGATTTTCATCTTGCACCGTACCTTGTCATATTTGCTACTGGAACCAAAGCCAAAAATCAGAAGGTGACCGTGAGAATCAGTACATGCAAAATGCTGTCCATCAGGAGAGCACTTGCAGTCAAAAACTGCACCATGTCCTTGTCCTTCAATCTGAAATACATCAACATACAAAATAATTAACAGAAATTAATAATTTTCAATTATGTTTCTCAAAACTGTGGTGCTGACATTGAAATTTATTATAAAATCTGTATGACAGTATAGTGCTAGATGGAAGTTACTTTAAAACGAAGCTTACTTTTTTAGCTATTCACTTTTCAGTGAATTTTGTAATAATGCTCATGAAAGATTCCAAATTGATAGCAGTAGAAACTGACAGACTTTATCCACAAAGCAGGCACAGTATAGGAAGTGAAAGTAAAAGCTTCCCCTTGAATGTCCTGCTAATGAGCCTAACCAGAGAGCTGGGCCCAGTTCAGGGCTTAGTCACTACACCTTTTGCATCCTCTGCCTTCTTGCTAAGCTACCCCATAGCAGTGGCTGCTGCGGGGTTTCACAACACCTGCCCCCTAGAAAACGCACTGACATAGACAACCCACATTACACAACTTAGCAACTACCTGTTTCTGTAATTCCTACTCCTAATTTATTGGAGTGGGGAAGGACTAAATTTGCGTAAAAACTCCACCTTTTATAGGAGAACTGCAAAGATTTTAAAAAAGGAATTTTTACCTGATACTCATTTTCTGTTTTCCAGTTCCATTAAGCCAGAACAAATGGGTTTTTGTTTTTCCCTGCAACCTGTCAATCAAGCAGAGGTGACCAATCACCACTCTGAATTTTCATGTCTTCAGCACCTCTTCAGAAAGCCCCTTTCTATTCTCCCCAGCAAAGCACTTTTGCATTTTCTTTAAAGAGACACCAAACAAAATTCTTTCCCTAACTGTGGCAGGCCTATATATTGCCAGGAAAGGAGAAAAGAAAACAAAACAAAACGAAAAACAACTATATTAAGCCCTCAGACAGTAACGCTATGCACTCCTGCAGCGCCTTCCAGAGGCCATCAGCATTATTTTAAAAATTAACAAATCAAGCCTCAAAAATCCTGTGAGGTAGGTACTGTTCTCACTCTCTTACAGGCTGAGACAAAGGCAAGAACTCTAAATCTTTTCCCCACAGTCTTACAACACACCCACACCCCTGCACATCCCCCCGGTGATAGAGGCTGCTACATCTATTGCCAGTGCTTTCAGGTATTTGATAAAGGTCTTTCTTACTACAAGTAATTTTCCTAAAAGTCAAATGAGTTTCTGCACTAGCAAAAGAGGAACATAAACCAAACCAAGTTTTATGTTCTATTTTGCCCATTATTCCAGAAGTAATGAACAGAAGTATCTTACAGAAAGAGATGGAAAATAAAAACAGAACTTCAAGCAAGTGACACTAAATTCACAACAGTCTAGAATGCAGAATTAATTTAGTCTAAGCAAGATCCAACTACCACAGCAAAGTTACAACTTTGTGCTGCTTTTTGCGTATAGAAAGCTCACTGTATTAAAGGGAGACAGTTTGAGAAAGCAGGTGGAAAGCAGACAGAATTTCAGCACAATAATAAGCTTTGCAGAAATATAGTTAAAATTGGAAAAGAAATATTTTATATGCAGAGATTTCTGTTCCCTTACCCTTCCTTCAACATAGGAAACATCAGTGTCAAGCTTCCTAATGTTCAAGTCTTTCATAAATAAAATTTCAGGGTTCAGCCTAAGTTTTGAATACTTTTTGTTTTACAAGGAAAACAATACATGTTGTGGGAAGAGCTATATGCTAACCATGGTGAGGGGGGAAATGAGAAACAGAAGGAAAAAATCCAGTTATTAAGATGATGGGGCTTTTAATCCTTTCCATCAAGAAATAGTTTGGATGGACCATTTTCAAGAACCCCCTGGAAATTAGAGTGTTAATTGGAAAACATTCCCTTCTTATGTAAAGAAAAGAACAGTGTTCTACTATTTGAGGACAAATACAGTGCAAATAGCTTTAAACTAAATGTGCCCAGAATCTGGTTTTAAAAAGTGCTTTTGGAAAGGGCAACTCTAAGACCTTTCAGTACAACCCTTCAAGTCTGGAGTAAAAATACTTGGAAATAAAGAGTCTTATAAGAACAAAAACTCTTGTTGAGGATAGCCTTCTAAGATATAATTACTATTCTAAATTAAAGAACAAAGTCAACCAGAGTGTTGACCTTACCCAGTAGATTTTTTTTTCCAATAAAACTATTTCAGGATTAATAAGTGACACCTTACAATAGAATTTTTTCCATAATAAAGCTAACACAGAGGAGCTGGTCATTTGAAACAGAAACTAAATGTTAAGTTGCAAAAAGGGAAGTTGTAGTAAATTAGTGAAGCTGTTACTTCAGCAAGCTAGATAAAGAATTTCAGAAAGAAGGAAGCTGTCTTCCTGTCTCTATCCCCTTTAAATCAAAGATGCAAGAACTACATGAGACTGTATCCCAAGAAGATATAAAGTGATTATTCTGTCTGGAACCTTCCCCTGCTGAATATAAGGATATCACTTGTGAAGGGAGGAGACTGCTCATGAGAACAGAAAAAGCACTGGTTAATTAAGATCTGCCACAGAATTGTTTGGGTTAGAAAAGACCCCTAAGATCACATAGTTCCAACCCCCTGCTATGGGCAGGGGTACCTTCTGGACCAGTTTGATCAGAGCACCATCCAACCTGGCCTTGAACACTTTCAGGGATGGGGAGTCCACAATTTCTCTTGGCAGCTTGTTCCAGTGCTTCAACAAAGGCTGTGTCACAACAAAAGGCTGTGGAGATGAATGTGTTAAGACTCTCCTGGGAGCCAAGCAAGTAGCAAGGATTCTTCAGCCACAAACAGGGAAGAACTAGTGATGGACAATGAGGACTAAGTGAAGATTATTTTTAGTCTCAGCTCCAAGAATCAGGAGTACAATTTGTCCATATTTTCACTAGCAAGGAAACACGTGGACATTGATATATCCTGAAGGGAGAAATGCTGACGAAATACGAGAATGAAAAAGGGAAGGCTCTTTTCCTCTCAGTGTTGAGGAAAGCTTATTGTTTGCCCCAAACCAGGAAGAATAGAGCTGTCTTTATTCAGAAAAATAACTAATTTTTTAATGCCAAGGAAATACAACTCGTTCAACCTAGCTAGATTTCAAAGGCAAAATACGGTATTTAAACTTGGTGCAAATGACTGTGATTAGTAGGAGAAATGCAGAGTAGGTAAACTTTATAAGGAAAGGATAACAGTTATTGATTTTGGAAAGACATACAGAGCTAAAAGGATGTTATCACAAAAGTTTCTCAAGTCAGGGCTTTCTGTTATAGACTACAGAAAAAATAAGAGCCCTTTGTAGAAATGAACATTAGGGAATCATCCACTGAGAGCGGATTTGGGACAGCATAAATAATATCAACTGAAGCAATTAAAAGCCAACAGGACAAAATGCAACAGAGCATGAACCTAATAAGTTTATTAGAAATAACTTACTAACACACTTACTGCCAGAAGAAAATAATGAAACTCAGTCTACATACAATAACACTACACATTTCTACCACATCTTCCAACACAAGTCACCAGCACGGTTAAAAAAAAAAAGAAAATCAGTAAAGTAAAGCCTCTACTAGCCTGAGGTAGAATCCATCTTTCATGTTAAGGAACTGAAGAAATTAGTTGAAAACACAGGGAAAAAATCACTGTGTATTCTTTGCAATGCATCACATATAATGCAGCAACAAAAAGAAAACTGCAATTCTAAACCAGACCAAAAGTGCATGCAGAAAAGGAAGTGCATATGTGCTAGACGAATAGACAATGCTAAGAACAAAGTCTTCCAAAGCAGTACATGTATTTTTTGCTTCCCATGTTCAAGATAAGTAAATTCTAAGAGGAACAGCTACAGAGCCACTCATCATGACAACACAAAACCTGAGAGCTCAGCTTCTTTAGATGAACACTATGGAAAGAGGACTATTTTGTATGACTATACTAAAAGACTTTTAGCAGGAAAGGAACTACTACACTAAAAGACCTTAAACAGGATGAGGACTTCTCTACTTACATTCATAGGAACAAATGAATATTAGTTACCAGCAACATTTAAACTTGAAAACTGAACTTCAGATTCTAACTATCGCAACAACGTTATGCTAGAACAAATTTCTAAAACTACCAAAAAAAGCAGCACTAATTGTTATTAAAACATACAACCTCTTTTATAAGTGATGAAACTACATCATAACTGCTCACATCAAGTCAGTCTTCAAGTATCTGGAAGTTCCTTTGCAGGCTTGTGCTCTCCTTCGCTTTAAGGAAAAATCTTCAACCACAGCATGCTTCCACAAGCCAAAAAATATCTACAGACTTTCTGCAAAGGTAAAGCAGGTTGCTACTCATTTAGAGGAGTGGAAAGAAGACTTACTTTTTAAGCCACTTTTAAAGCAAAAAAAAATTAAAAACCAGCAAATCGTCTACACTGCTTCCAGAGCAATAACAAGAGATTAAATGGTAGGAAGAAGACCAGAAGTAATTAAATTCCGAGCAATATATTTACTAAAAATGTTTTTATCTTCCTACCAGCCAAGTCAGTTATTCATTCAGGAATGCCTTATATCTCATGAAAGATAAATCTATCAGTTAAAAGGTCTGATAAGTCACCCAACCTTAGGATGCCTTAAGTTATATAAAGGCTATATATATAAATTATTTACAGCTTCTGTAGTTGTTGTGAAAGATTTTTCTTAATATATATCCTGAAAACTCAGTGCTGGCTTCTTCTATTTGAATTATTAAAGAATTATGCTAGCTTTGTTCTCCAGAATCAGTTTCTCAGGATGTGCTCTTATGTGTTAAATTGAGAGGTGGAACCTCTCAAAAACTTCAATTTCAGTAGGACCATAGACAAACTGATTCAAAATAATGCATCCATAACCTTACTTAGGTCATTCTGTATTTCACATGACTACAGAACCTGACCTAAAAATACAATCCCACATAATCCCACTGGAAGTGGAAGACTTTATGAAGGCCACAACATAAGAAATATTGTTTTCACATCTCTAGTTCCCATTGGAAATTCCAATATGTTGTTCATATAAGCAAGAGATGTGCCTTTCCCACATAAGTCCAAAAAAATCACCTCGTGTGGCAGAAAATCTGCACACAGAGCATTCTGCTGAGCTGTTCTAAATGGAACCTGACTTTTCACGCTGTTCTTTTGACAGGGACTTCCAATCTTTTGGTATGTCATTTAGCCTAAAACTAACCAAGTAGTTGCTAACAAAGACCTAGGTAGGCCTGACAGGCTTACTGTTTAAGGGGAAGGAAACAATGTTGTAAGTGATATGATGCTATTATGGCTTTAGAGTTTGCCAGGTTGCACTGAAAGTAGAATTAGAAAGTAAGAAACCACATCACACAGATCAGTGGAAGCTCAGATTTCAGAAGATGGGGCAGGAAAAACATTAAGATACACAGACATAAGTAGCCATAGCATAGGAGCTGCCTGTAATGAAGTGTCCACTTAAAGCTAAAAATAAAGGACAGTCAACAACCAGCTCTCTGAAGGAGTAAGAGCACACAGAAAATCCAATTGCAACTCAGTAGTCTCTGCTTGATTGACAACTTGCAGGAAGAAACCCTTTTGACCTGAATCAGTTAATGCCATAACACTGACAGTAAATTCTAAACAAAACAAGGATTAAACTGCACTAAAACATTTAAACAGTCATTAACAGGGAATGTGTGTATCCAAATTCACAAAAACTAGACGTCATTGCCATTATGAAATACATTCCTGCTACGACCTCCACAGAGGTTTCTAGTATTTCTGACTGATTTATATAAAAACATAAAACGTGTAAAGAGGGCAGAAAGACTGGGCAAGGAGACAACCAACACATCACTGCATCCAGACAGTCTGATTCTTCAATTGTACTACAGACTCTCCATCAATAGGACCAAAATTACACCCTCTACAACTTCCATTGTAGAAATCAGGAAAATTCCTGTAGGTTGCTTCAACTTTTCATTTTTTATGGTCAAGTTCTGTACATGATGATTTCTGTCACTGCTTATGCTAATAGCTCCAAATCAATACACAACATACCTGAAGTTCTCAAAAGCTAAGTGCTTCTATTAAAATTTTTCAAAAGACACATTGTTTAAAAGTTGGAGGAAAATGTATAAGCTTAAAAAAGAATCATGCAATCCAACTACCATACATCCTAGAAAAGTAATTAAGAATTTGTAAAGAAATGCATGGAACTAGGAATAGCACCAGACAGCTTTACATTAGACAACCAGTTATCTACAGACTTGGGGACAAAACACTTGGACATTATCTTCAGCAATCTTATTCTTACTCCTTAATGTCTGTGTTGCCATAACATTCAAGCTTAACATCATTGTGTGAGACGATTTTAGGGCTAAGTTTGTTTTTGTTTTGGTGTGTTCTGGTTGTTTTTTAATATATAATATATATTTAATATCTAATATAAAAAATGTATCTGCATTTACACACGTGTCTGTGTATGAAAACGCATATAATCACCATGGTAACTTCACGTAGTGAATGTAAAACAAAATTAGCATGAATGTACTCACTTGCTTCAAAGCTTTCTCACTGGATGCATGGCAATACGCATTTTCAGTTTCAAAAACAAGTTTAATGTTTTAAATACAATTATTGCTTTGTTAAATTATGTATCACCCCATTTCCTGATTTTATGCCAGCATTTTTAAGTATAATCTATTTCACTACTACATAATTTGAAATAAAAGCAGCATTTAGAGAGATACAACTATAATCATCACACAACCAGATGAGCATGACCTTACAAGGTAGGTTAATATCTGCTTGCTGATTCTACTGCTCCAATTGTTTTCAAAGGCAATCAAATGAAATAAAGGAATTTCAGAGATCACCTTCAAAACAACATTATCAAACCCACTTTTTGTTTCTTCAGCCCACGGCTTCTCAACAAAGAAGCAACCTGAAAAATAAAACTAAGGACCAATACAAGTCAGAGTTTTTTCTTTACTATGCACAGTCATAGGAGCTTGGGTCTTAACTTCAAGATTGGCCAGGATATCAAGAGATCTAAAAATAAGTTTGTGAGCATTCACAAACAAATTATATTCTCTTGATCATATGAAAGCATTACATACTTCACTGCATAAGTCAGAACACAGTCACATGAAAGCTACTACAGTAGAGCTAAAAGTAAATAAAGTTTTAATGAGCAGTCTTGCACCATTCCAAGATTCTTCCAACACACCTTTTCTTCTGCCTAACTTTTGCAGTGGTAACTGTTAAAAATGTAATCATGTTGTGAAAAAGCAGATGCTGGAGTCTTATCAAACACACATACAGAGATCTCCCAGTGAAGGTAAAACCTTTGTTCTTCACAAACAGTATTTCAGGAATAAGCAGACATAACCACTACAGCTTTTCAAACACATCTAGCAAGATTTATTTACACAACTGTCCCACTTCATGTACCTGACGTTGATGTATAGAGATTAAAAATTTAATTTACAATTAATTGATTTTTAAAGTAATAATATATAATCCTTCATCTAAAAATTAAATAGCGCTGAGAGAGGTATTAGGTATGTTTGTTTGAAAACTACATAAACAAGCTGTGGTAAATTTTCCCCTTGGGGGTATTTCCTCTTGAATTTGTGGTAAAACAATTATGGTAAAGTCAGCCATACTAAATACCTGGTTTTCAGGTCTTGCTAAGAAATCCTCACCAGCCTCTCAACCACAGCTCTGGATTTTCATCTTTCTGATAACAAGCACTGAACCACCAAATTTGAGACTACATTACAGAAGCAAACCCAAGCTCTGAGTCAAGTTGGTATGACAGGATAAGACATTCAAATTTTACAATTCTGCAGTTGCAAGTAGATGTTTGTATTTTATAATTCTATAGCTAAAATGTTTGCAGAGTCATTAACAATTTTACTCTCCTGCAAAGCTCTAAGCTTTTTTTCTATTTGGTTTGGGTTTTTTTGTTTTCTTGGGGTTTTCTCCTAAGGGTTACCAACTTCTGCAGTACTTTCCTAGCTCCAGCCAAGAACATAAGCAAAAAATCAGCCTCCAAGTTTGTTAGGTCTGATAAAGTATCTTATATCTGTTGCACTGTATGTTCAACAACAGTTTCTATTTAAGTTCTTTAGAAGACCTTAAGAGTTGCTATTCCCTATTAATACAGTTGTCAAAGAGAATGACTACATTTAAGTTTTGATGTGGCAACATAATGCCAAGTCATATAATTTTACCTTGCTGAAAGGATCCATAACTATTTACATAAGGTTCCAGTAAGATAGTCTTTCATCCTTTCAGAAATAAAAGTTTCCTCCTCATTTCTCTGCTAGCTGTCATGATTTTCATCATTTGGAAGAAAAAAATTCCAAAAAAGAAACATATCTTTGTTAATGCAGTTAAATCCAGGCTTTATCCTAAAATTTAAAGTAATTTGTTTCTGGGCTGACAATTTTAAATGAAGTTGGACAAAATAATGTGCTGCTAAATGTATACGAAAATTGCCACTGCAAAAACTTTGATTTATTAGAAAACTGTCACTTTTCAATTCATCTGCTTACATTGTACCTGTTTTAATGTATGTTTTTTGACATATGTGAGAAACTATACTCATCACACTAACCAAATCTTTGAGTAAGCTATTAAACATTTTTTTTTTTTAAATAAACACAAAAGTGTGTAAATCTTTACTTTGTTTTAAAAAATGTTCATATTTAAGGTCTAGGTTTCATAATCTGTTGGAAATTAATAAACATTTTGTAAAGAACACATGTAAATCACAAGAAGTCACAAGCTTTCTAGGTCTAGATACAATGACTATTTACATAAAATTTAACTAATGCATTGTAAATGAAAGTGTGGGACGATTCATTATGAACTTCCAACGGAAGACTGCCTAGAAACAAAGAAAAGAGCTAGGGTTCTGATACAGAGATTTAGAGGAAAATATGCCCCAGTCAAAAAAAAAAAATTAACAATCACTACTTTTTTTTTAAGGACCTGTAAGAAGCCTCATCCCACCTTACACCAACTACAGCTATCAAAGACGTTGTTGTCCTTTTAGGTCTCAGTGAAAGAGCATATCTTAGGTCCAGGATCAGAGTTTTTCAAAAACAGCCAAGAAATGGAACTGTGGCCTGTATCTTCTCCAGTAGCAATGCAACAGGCAGGTCAGCCTGCCCCTCAGGCTTTGCAATTTTAAAGGCTTATTTTGTTTTATTTCTTTTTTCTGGCCATTTCCATAACAGTGGGACAGAGGGCATAAGAATGACAAACATCAATTCAAGCACTAAGAGTTACACTGCTATTTTTGAGCTACCAATATGGTTTCCAGGGCAAGCAGCATTTACTAAGTGGAGAGTAAGCATTTATACAGAGAAGAACAGTAGTGTTTCTGGGGAAGATTAAAGCTTTTCTTTCACAAATATAACTTGCCATTTCAAAGGAAGATGAAGGTGGGAAAGGGGAAGAGCAGGTTCAGTTAGAATTTTTTCTTTTTCTTCCTCCTCCTCCAAAAGAATCAGAAGGTTGCTTCAAATGACTAGTTTAGAGTTCAAATTCTAATGCATTTCTGAAACATATCCTTGGTATTTCTATATGTTTTCATGAAACATGTTTTAGCATTTAGAAAAAGACTCATCATACAATTCTCAACAGTTAGAGATATATACACTGTGATGTATAAGTGTCGAAGGCTGAGGTAGCTTAGCCTTCCAGCAAGTCAGATAGTCACAAAGGTAGGAGGATTTTGAAATACTCAGATCTGTGAATTTAATACCAAATTGTAAAAATATTCTTTTTGTATCAGTATTTCAAAGCATTCCTCACAATACAATGAAAGAACTAAGGCCATCTTAGCCCTGAGTTTCAAGGGAGTTCCAGAAGTACCACCCAGAGCGTGTTAAGGACACCCTAACACACGACAGTGCTCAAAAAGACTCTCTTAGTGCTAGGGTAATGTCACATGAATCAGTCCAAATGAACTCTTCACAACTGGGAACACATTAAGATTACAAATAAGCAAAAGGCTGACCTTGACAGGTTGTCAGGCACACAGGAGGCACCCAAAGCACACATATTATGTCAGACATAAGAAGGCTGCTGGCTACAGCTGAGCCTGACTTCTCAAAGAAGCAACTCACATTGAGAGTCAATCGAGTAAGACAGAAGAACAACACCTGGTCATGAAAGATCTTTTGTTGTTGGTTTTCTCTGGGTATTTTTTTGAAACTGTCCAGGAGAATATTTTTTTCTTTAAAGGCTTCAATATTCCTACTTGATTCATTTCTACATTACACAGAGATCTCTTAAACATTGTAAGGCTAGTCTTTATCAACTAAAACACGGGCTTTTTGTTTCAGTAATTGCAATGCCTACCTAAAGAATCTGCCTAGTCAGATATCAGATTCAGGCAAAACAATTACATTCAAAGATAGAATAAGAATTCAAATATTCCACAGCGACAAAAATTGTAAAAATGCCTGCTCTCACCTAATCTTTCATTCTTGCTACTGCAATACAGTCTTCATACTTCCAAAAACACACTTTAAAGTAACAGGAGTCACCATATATTCCTGAAACTGTTCACAAAGCTATGCTATAAATGAAATTTTAAAAAAACAAACAAAACAAAACCAACACCGACCAAAAGCCTCCCAAGCAAACAAAAAAAAAAAAAAAACCAAAGAGAAAGAACTGAACTACAGGCCTGTACATACCCTAAAATCTTTCAGGAAACTTCTTTTAATATTCTTTTACAGGGCAGCCCACTCACAGGACAAGAACTATCAGCTTTATCACAGGTGAAACCTATAGTCCAAAAAATAACAATCAAGGGCAGCACTGTAACACTACAAGCTACTTAGGCTCAGACTCAAGGAACACCAATACTTAATGTCTAAATTGGAACACCAACAAAAACCCAGTCACCAAACCAAACAAAAACCCATGCATCCACCTAACATTACTAGACATCTCCATTTAGAACCGAAATATGAAGTCCCCATAGTTTTCTTTTTTTGCCTTTATATGTTCTCAGCATTGAGAAACTTTTGCCTAAAGCCTAAGGGCTAAGCTGTAGCACATACTATCCAAGTGCCAACCTTGGCATTCCTAACAAACCAACAGTGTCAGATCTATTAGGAAATAACTCAGTGGGAATGCCTGAAAACAAATGCTGTGACAAGAACTGAGTGGTGTACACCTTCTATTTATGACCTGACAGAACACCAATCCTGCAAATACAAAAGCTTGTCTGAAGGCAAAGAATTTCTACCACTTTCTAATTTACCTAGAACAAGCAAACTAGCCCATGCCTAACACACAGGCTACAGATTCACATCTCTCCATAGTGGCACAACTTGGAAAAATTGGGAAGAAGTCCTGTCTAGGGCATTTATAGCCAAGATGCTTTCCTGAGTAAGTGGCAGACATTGAATTGAGTGCTTTACTACTGAGGATAGAACAGAATCTAGGTCTTCCATTTGCCAGCTCTAACAGCTAAAGTAATGCCAAAAAATGAGTGCCACCTGCTCCTATAGACGACAAAAGCAAGGTCCTCCCTCAGTTGTTGGAAAGGTGCCTTACCACACAAGGGATCCAGATGCCTCACTGCAGCTTTGAGTAAGGAACTGCATTTCAAATATATCTTTATGTACATTATCATGCAGTTGCTTTCACCAGACAGCCCACTATTCAATGTATTTTTTCCCCTGGATCATCCACTAAGACACCTACATCCCATACACTCTTCAGCAAAATGAAGTACAATTTAAACATTTGCAAGAGTCTGTGTTGTTCTTCTGTAGCAACAACACTATTTTTGTGAGATACATAAACTCTGAAACAGTTGGCTAAAGGAACCACTTAAGATTTATTACCCTGTTTCTTCAGAATGCTTCTTTGTACCTGGGAAGTACAGCAGATGAAACTGCCCTAATATTACACCAACACATTCTTCATTAGCAGCTGTATTAAGTCAGGACTGGTGTGAATATGACATAGGCCAAAAACCAAATACCTGTATTTGCACATGCAATTTAAAACCATCTCAGGACTTACTTGCTGAATCTCAAAATTGTCTAAAACATTTTAACCATCTCACACTCTTGATATTTCTATGGCAAATTTCACTCTCTGGCATAGTGAATACACTCCCTGAGTGTAGGTGACTCAAGTCACTGAATTAAACCAGTTCTGAATGTCCATGGACTCCAACACCAAGTTATGCAATACTTACACAACTAGACCAAATGAAATGAAGACTACAGGTGAAAACATGGAATATATAGAGCATATATACTTACTGAGAATGTGACAGTCATTTAGGGGACTGAGATTACTATTAATGATAAAGACCAAAATCTGGCAAACAGACCAAAGATGCTTCAAACAGACCAAAGATACCTCAAATTTACCATAATTGTGACAATTGATTTAACAGCAAATCTTCAGTTTAAAAACCTGGGAAAAAATGTTCTGCAGGACCACCAGAGTCACCTAGTGGGACCAAATTGCAACCAGCGAGAAACAAATAAATAGAGGAATCAAAGTTTAACTTAAATACAAAACAAAAAGTATATTGGGTTACTATGATTTACCTTGCAATTTCGTATTTACTGACTGGATAAAAGAACTAAGTTTCAAACTGATTGACACTGCTTGCATCCTTCCATTTTTTTTAATTTTTTTTTTTTCCATTGACAATGAAGGCATTTGGGGAAGGGTGGAAAGCAATTTAGAAATACCCAACTCTACTTCAGGGATTTGCCACAAGGCTTTAGATGTACAAAGCAATCCATCTAGGATAGAAATACCTGACTGGACTAATATTAAGCCAATAGTCATCTATGATTTTGCTAATTCAATCAACTCCCCCAAGGTCTGCAACACTTTTTCAGGGAACTCTTGTTATGACAAAGCCACCAAGTGCTAGTTTTGGTACCACAGACCAGGCAATGATAATGAGAGATTATTGAACTGTAAAACAGAGATCTTATGTCATATTCAACTCTTAGGTTTGATTGCTTCAGATGATGTTGCCTGTCTGATCCAAAAGAACCCAGTCTGCAAAAATTTTCCATCCCCTAAACAGAAATACAAATACTTTTTTTAAGAAGTATGAGATGACATATTGAGCAAGTCAGTGAAGGTAACAGCACTTGTCAAAATAATTTAATAGTGGCTAATCTATTGATGTTCCCAGCTGATTTGCCATTTAGGAAATAGGGAAGACTGGCAGCTCTGTATGAATTCATGCCCTCTCATAGTAAACTAGGACACTTAACCTTTGCATCTCTGCAGAGGTGACTGCACAATGTCCTCTGCCTGCCACCCATCACCTAAGAAAACCTCTAATTTCCACCCATGTCTTTTGAAGCATCAAACACAGAAGACTGGCTGGTGAAAAATTCAGTCCATAGGGAGATGCCTCTCTTGCATACCTGGATCATACAATGCAATTCTTTGATTTTCCTTGGAGACAAACTGATTGCCAGATGTACAATTCCCCTCACCTCACACAGCAGGCAAACTTTCTCATATTAGTTTCAAGTATAAAGCACAGGTTACTAGCTGCTGAAATCTTCTGATTGTCTACAAGTTTCTCTAACTCCAAAGATCTTAAAATGTATGTGACTACTATAGTTTTTAGGTGTTCATGTTACATTGCACTCCTGAAATAAATATTTCAGTCTTTTGGGGGCTGACTAACATCACAGGGACCTGTAATTAAGGTTCTGATAGCTCTTAAATGGACTTTTCTTAAAAAGAGCAGATGAGCTCACACTATTGTGACCTAAACTCCATGAGAACCATCATAGATCCATTGTAAGTAGAACTGGAAATGCAAGCTAATCATGCAATGAGAACATACACCTCAACTGGCAACAGTGACTAGCACCAAGTAATGAAGATGTGTGCTCATAGCTCCAATATTATTGTCTTGATCCTTCATAACCTCAGTTACAGAAATCATTGCAGAGAGAATGCTACTCACCTACGTCAGTGCTGAAGGAATCTAGATTGCGCTCTCTCTGATTAAGCTTGGCTGAATTTTCTCAGAGACTTTATGAACTCTACTGCACCACACATCCCAAAATCTTTCATTAGGTTCAGTGACCTTCCTGGCTTGAGTTCATTTCTAAATGTCCCTTATCATTTTATTAATATAACTATGGTAGGTATCTTCTTCATATGATCTTCTTTATGCTGGTCTCCAAGACTGACGCTACAGCTGAAGCCCATTTGCCTACTCTCAGCATTCCAAATGATTGTGGATATTCTACAAAGGCTTTTTTAATTTTCTCCATGAGACGAAGTCTGAATTGCACAATACATCATTACCTTTTTGAGGAAAAAGATTTGTACAAAGACCCACCTAATAGCAAGAAACAGATGAAAATACCTATTGTATCCATCTTGCAGGAGAATTAGTTTAGAGCAGAACAGGCCAAATTTGAAACCTCTACACAGAAAGGCTGACAGTATTCTGTTCAATGGGCCAAGGCAGCATACAATATTGTATGAGATCAGGAGACTCCTGAAGAGCTTTAGCCAGATTAAGAATCAGTAATGCAAAAATAAACCAAGTTCCACCTTGGCTCCCCAGGCAGGAAACAGAGCACTAAAGGAGGGTCTTTGTCACCCTGTCTCTCAGACATGACCTCTGACAATGTAACTAACACTCCAATTTTGTGTCGATGTAGCATATAGAAAGAAAACACTATGAAATACAGCCACAGAAACAACTTCTAACATTTTACTCAAAGATTCACTCTTTGCCCCACTGAAATAAAAAGGAATTTCTCTTGACTTCACCAGATGCAGAATCTTGCTCTATACATAAATCATACTTCAAGATGGCCTACATAAGAATGTACAAAAAGCAAAAAGTTTAGAATGGTTGCCTTGGCATATCTGTATAAAGCGCAATAATTACCATGTTGAAGTAAGACCGGATTTTGACCCCTCTTGCCAAATCCCAAACTATGACATTTCCATCATGTCCAGCAGAGAAGAGAACTCTTGGATCAAACGGATGAGGTTCAAGCACAAACACTTCATCTTCATGTCCCTGAAAATAGACACAGCAGAATGAAAAAGAGTATTGTCTCAAATACTAAACCAAGGATTCAACATGGTAACACTAGCAGCTGCCACATTAACCTAGGAAAATGCCTAGCAAAAACTACTTTGACCACATTCTTTTTTGGTAGCAGTGCATTACAGTCTTTCCTTTCCAGCTGCAATTCTACCTTCCTAAGTCGTATGTCAAGTATGTTACCTTCACAAGTATGTCCCAGTACTTTCACCACGATTTTAAAGATTTGTCCACAATATTTGGTATTTGGGGGTCTTAATATTCGACAGATTTCCATTTTTTTCAGCAGAGTATCAGTTAGAAATTTAATTGAAACCCACAAAGAATGAAATATATAACTTACAGTTAGAGAACAACATCTTCAAAATTAATGCTACATTTTAAAGCTGTGTGTTAAGTATTTCCATCTCTATATCAAGTTACCTAGAGAGTTACCCATTTTCTCAGTTACAAAAGAAGTCTCAGACACTAGTAAACCTGTGATTTATTTTAGTTAGAAGACTGTTTGTAGTCATGGAATGATTAGGTTGCAGAAGTGTCTCTGTTTAAACAGGGCAAATTTATCCATTAACAGTATTTCAAAACATCACGTTAAATAAAGATTAAAAACCCAACTGTTCCCTTCTCTCCTTCAAGATAGAACTTCAGTTAAAAACAAAAAAAACAACCAACCAAAAAAACAAAAAAACCAAAATGCCCAAAATTAGTTTCAGACATCTTGAACAGCAATGGTTACTTGCAACTTTAAGGTTTTATTTTCTAATAAGCAGCTGATAGACATCTCTATTACATTTCAATTATCTGGAAACATTTGTCAAGGTAGTTTTCAGACAGGAAAAAGAAAAAAGGAGGAATGTTTATAATGTATAAATAAATTTTGCATTCAAGATTGATAAATCAAGATGGTACACCTTACCATGAGAATGTGAATGAGCTGGCCAGTGAAAGAATTCCAAACTTTCAGAGTCATGTTATTAACTGCAGTTATAACAGAGTTGTCATGGCGGTCCCATGCCACCATGGTCACTTTCAGCTTTGTGATTTTATCTTCAACTCCTTGCAAACTTTGTCTAAAATGATAGAGTAAAAAATTTCAGTGTAATCCTAGTTTGCCAAAATAGTTTAACACTGCTAACAAGTGAAAACACTTCTGTATTTTGCTGTATTTGTAAGAATATTTCTTCAAGAAACCAGACAAATTGAAGATGTTTTTGATAATGTAGCACATTCAATCACAAAGAATTGTAGATACTTAAACAACGACTATAGGATCTTCCAGAAAATGCTCTCTGATTATTTAAATTTGATAGCTACAGTATATGTTGTGACATCTAAAGAACAAAAATCCAAATTAGTCAATCAAGGAACAGTAAATTATCCTGAAGAATATTTGTAATAAGTATTTCTCAAGGTGGAGAGAAGTATTCTATACCTTTAAATGATCTAAATTCTCAGACAAAATTTAGTACTACACCACTACCCTGGCATCACTTTACTAATCATAATAATGGCACCTAATCTTCCATGAAACCCAAACAACAATAATCTATAATAAATCTATCAGAATACCCAAAAATTACATTTTTGGCGGAGTGACTTAAAGACTAATCACCCTTGAATTCTCTAGCACATTTATTTCTATGAAAACATCAACCAAATGCAACAATAGCATGTTACCACTAAGTAGGCAGACAAAATACAGAATCTTCCATATAGTAGGCACAACAACACATTGTACAATAGTATGTATTGTAAAACCCAATAATAGAAAATGTAGTTATAGCCAAATTCCCTTCTAGATTCAATGCAGAACCCAGGAGGGTTTATAAGCTGAATTCACTCTTTCCTTTCAGTGCAGCGATTTCATTTTCTTTGATAAAACTGTTCTTGCACAGAAAAGATCAAATTTGAAACTGCACTTGTCCTCTA
The DNA here is from genome assembly GCA_026261815.1 of Monarcha castaneiventris obscurior. Lineage (NCBI taxonomy): Eukaryota > Metazoa > Chordata > Aves > Passeriformes > Monarchidae > Monarcha > Monarcha castaneiventris. The sequence goes on along the minus strand of JAMPIT010000624.1, from coordinate 5,234,962 downwards.
GTCACAAGGATAAAACAGAATTCTGCTATAGGTGCTTTACTAAAATGAGTAATTCCATTTCTCAGATAAGTTCAGCATTTATGGCCACAATGAAGAAGAATCCATTCTTCTTTCGCCCAAAATCAGTTAAAATTGAGAATTTGTACTGAGAGTAACTCAGTCTGTTATCAAAGTACCAGTGTTTTATACACTCTTGTCCAACAGTTTGATACCTACATTTTGTTGCATCTGTTCATAATCGACAAGACACTGTCTGATCTAAACATCTAACTAAATTACAGCTTATTTAGCCTTCTCTTCCATCGCTCTCTTGGTCTTTCAGGTATCTTTCCACAGATTGTTCCTGAAACCACTATGGTTTTTTTTCTACTAAACATCCTTCAAAACGCTCAGTATTAACAGTAAGGGGAAAAAGGTTTATCCCTTAAACCTGGTATAAATCTTTTTAATTTCTGTCAACTGGAAAACATCTTCATTACAAAATAAAAACGGGCAAGCCACAATTTCTACTAAGTCAATCTCCATCTTCACCATCTTTTGTTGCTTGTTCTAGTGTACAGAAATTTCCCATACCTACAAACTCTTGTAAACTCTCAGATTGTTTTAACAAATTACAGAGCCAGCAATTTCTTTGCTCTGGCATGTTGTATGAAAAGGACACAATACTTCTTTTCTGGGCATGCAGGTTCCATAATACCTGTAAATATTACTAAAATGCAATCAGTCTCAAGAAGAGATCTGACCTGGTTTTGTTGCTCCAGAAATAAATGTCTATGTAAAAAGACATAAATTTCACCTTCAATGGGTTTTAGTTATCTTTTATTCTTTTAATCTAATCAAAATACTAGTGACACTATTATCAGGACAAGCTAATTTCCACATCTGAATATGCAGTCAAATATTTATTTTCATTGGATTTCAAGAGCTAGATAAGCATACTGTGCATTTCAGCAATAATAATTGAAGCCTCCCTTTTTTCTTTTCTCTCACTCTCTTTTTAAAAATTTTTTTAGTAAGTCAGCAAATTATATCAAAGGCCCTCAAGAATCTATGTGATAGCAGAACATTTTACATCACTTACCCTGCTGGGCGAGTAGCCATATCTAACAAAATGCTTTTCCATTCCCTTCGCTTAAATTGCCAGATTCGTGCTGTTCCATCACGGCTTCCACTCACAAATCTAACAAAAGCAGGAAAAAGTTACTCAGAGATCAAAGGCAGATCTGTACGGAAAAGACACCTGAAAATTAAAAGTCCCAGAATTTAGAACTCAAAAATGGAAGCTATGAGTAAAAAATCCAAACAGTGTCAGAATGCTGTACAAGTGGCTTGAGGTTAAAAACGCTTCCCATACCGGCAAAAAAATTGAACGCCTCCAAAAAGCCAAACTTGCTTCCCTATCCTGACCCCCTTCCAAACTAACAGTTCCATGACCTTTGGTGCACCTTGCTGAGTTATGACGCTGCACTGGCCCAGGGACACCATAACCTAATGAACATTCCAAGGAGCTGGCCCTATCACACACACACAGGTCAAGAGGAGAGCCCTGCTAGCAGAAGTACAGACATGATTTAAAACAAAACCTATTCCCAATAAGTTAGCATTGTATTCTGAGTAAGTACTATTATATTTATATGAGGAAGTGTTTCCCAGCTTGAGTTTCTCTCCCACTCTTTTCTTTCCCTTTTTAGAGGTTCAAGGGTGGGAGGAGGAGAAAGAGCTGAGTGAAGCTTGGTTTACAACTATTTGTATCATGATAAAAGTGTACATTAGAACATCAAATAAGTGAAAGTGTCAGATACTTCATAATAAACCAAACTGTTTTCTTTAGCATCCTTCATATCCAACATCCAGAACTTTAGGTGAAACATTAAAAAAAGCATTAGGCTAGCTAAACAAAACATTGCTAGATCTAGTTTGATATCTTTTCTGTACCCAGCAGTCACTTAAGTGAAAAAAGGTTTACACATTAAAATATATCTAAAAGTACATGTATTTGATATGTGAATACATATATACACACACATTTCTTAGGAAGAAGTTTCAAGTAGTTTTATAATTTTAGCAAATTCAAAATACTTCAAGCATTACCATGAAAACAACTGTGAAACTAAGGAGTACTGTGAAAAAGAAACAGTGAGACTCCAATAGTTATAGATGATTTTACTGGATGAAACTCAAAACAAAGCTCTTTGTTTTAATAACTACCTCTGGAAACTGGTATTTACAAATGTCTACAAGGTCAAAAAGCTAGCTCTGAATAGTGTGCTTACCTGCTACTACTATTAGAAAACTGAATGCTGTCAACTTTGTCCTATATAAAAAAAGAGCAGAAAAAGAAAAAAGAAATCAAATTTCTCCAAATCATCCCCTTTTATCCAAATTATTACTTTAATCAACTACATATGTAATTTTAAAAAATGTATTTACAGTATGAAACTCCAACTCTGATATCTTCTCTGGCTGACCTGATCCAAAGAAATAAACCCTAATGATGTGATCTGTACTCCCAGTGGCCAAAAACATTCCACCTGAGAAAAACAAACAGATAAGACTTTTAAAAAAGGGCAATCTACTGTTATTACAGTATTTTCAAAGGGATGTAACATCAAATATTTAAATTTATTCTCTGAAATTTATAGCTGTATCTCTTTTCAACTATGCCTGAAACTGACCTTTAAGTCAAAACAAGATTTAGAAACTCCAAAGTTTAACTGGAGTTGAATTATCTCACATTTGCTGTCAGTAAATATTCATCAGCAGACCTATCAGAAAGATTAGTTAACTAGAGTAATTTGCTTGCAACTAAGCCCTTAGAAGCCTCCGTCTTTATAAAAATCAAATGGAACTAGAACTCCAGTACATTTTGATATTTTATCCAATTATTTATGTAGCATTCTTCAGTTGCCAGCTCTAGAATCAATGAAACCCAGACCGTGAGAACTCTGTAATCAGCAGCTTCTTGTACAAATTCCCATATATTACGCCTCAGATAAAGCCAACTCTCCTAATTATTCTGAGAAAAAGGTATATATCTATCCTGTTCTGAAAAGACTTGCAGTCACAAGAGACTTACTTACAACATTTCATGTTTAACTGCATTTCTAATTTTAACTGTATTGCTAGTTTCTGTAACAGCAAGTATTAATGCATAAATTCTGAATTTCTCTTTTAAATATTTGTGATTTTTTATAGCCACTTTAACTCAAAACTACCTTATTAAAAAGAAATATGCTACAGTAACTGTACTGTACTTTATTTTACTCATCGAATAACTTCTTACACTGTTTCAAGGAGAGGAGGAAAAAATAAAAGTCTTTTACCAGCACTAAAAGAAGAACAGATCATTTGGACTCCAGGCCGAGGACGTTCTGTAAACTTTGTTGGCCTTGGACTACAAACAAAAGAAAACCAGTTAAATAATTTCCTGATAGGGTTTCAAAAAACAAGTCAGTATCTTAGAAATAAAGAACAGAAGGATAAAATTAAATATGAAGGAACAGATGGCTGCCCATTTATAAACAATTCTGTGTGACTATGCTTCACGATCTGATCTTTAGGAAACCAAGACATCCAGATGGACTAAGTAACCCATGCATCAAGGAGAGTTGTAACCCAACTTCAATCCCATTCCCTTCTACCCTATGATATTGCTATACAAAACACTCTCCTGAAGTTATCAGCAAAGCAGAAGAGAGTCAGCTGCCCATGATGTTCAGTTTTAAACTGCTGGGTGTACTGGTTTTCTCCTGTGGCATATGCTTGCTTTTACAAGAGAGAAACAGAGATGGGTGCTCTTTATAGACAAGGATATCGAAGAAATTTAAATGAATGAGGGGTTTTCCACAGTATTAAAATACAGGAGTTTCTTCAAATGACATCATATATTCCTTGTGGGCTAATTTCAAACAGTACCCAAAATGTCAGGACAATGGTTAGAAGTTAGTAAGGGATTTTACTTTATGGCCCTCACTTTTCTCTAGGCATTTCAGAATGTGACATGCAAGCAAAACTGAAGCTTCAGTGGATCTGGCACTTTGAGGGTGTGTAAAACCAAAACAAATCAGATCAAGTTCTTCAATCATTATTTCAATTCTGTTCATGGATTACAGCAACCTCAAACCAGTAGGTGGTCTTGCATAGTATGCCATCTGCAATCTTCCCTCAAAGAATTAACTTATGAGAGAACAGCAGCACTACACCCACGAGTGTCATCACTAAAGATTTGCTCTAACATAAAAGAATGCATATTCAGAACTTATCCAAAATGTTCTCTTTTAAAAGCAAAATGGCCTGTATAATTCATTTCACCTGAAGGCAGATGCACAAGAGATATTTCTCCACTAATCGGTTATTACTATCTCAAAGAAAGCAATAAGCATTAAACCTTAATGATGTTTATGCATAAAACAAAGTAATAAACGTCAGCAACATCAGTTAAGAAATCTTTCTCCAAATTACCCATTCAGTATAGGCTGTTTCTGTGACCTTTCCTGCAGGAGTTTTAAGGTAACTCCCTGCAGATTTGTAACAAGGAAGCTTCACAAAATACACTAAACAGGACAAAGATCTTTTCTACGAAACAGTTGAAATCCTCCTTAACTGAGATACTAACAAGAACTATCAGACAATTCAATACACAGTTTACATAATTTGGAACAAATGTAAATAGATAAATAGGCTGTTGTTGTCTTCCACTGTTGTTCGTGAACTCTGCCTTTGGAGCTAAGACAGCTGCAAAATAGAGCAAGTATGCACCTACATTCTAGTTCAGATAATCAATTTGAATTCTCAAACTTAAGTCTCTCTAATGTGCCCTATTTTAGGCATTAGGAGACAAGGGATTACAGCACTCTTCTACAGTAAAGCAGATTGCAAAATGAGTTGGGCAATCAGTATTTTTGTGAAGCGTGGAAAGGGGACAGAAACTGGTTCCATCCAGGACAGTGTTTCACTTTACACATTTTCAATGCACTTGTTAAGTGTTTTATCAGTTTATTAATCTAAGTTCCACAGACTAGCCTAACTCTGGTCATGTAGTAGTTAAAGCAAGACTTCTTCACAGAAAACAGATGTGTGATATAACCTCTCTAACTTAAGCCTTTGTTCACAAGATAATGAAAAAGGTTCAGCATATCTGAGTTCTGATATATGACCAGTCCCTTTAACATCAAGTGCCTTCTGCATAAGAATGGGAAGCATCACATCACACTAATGATAATTGAGAAATCAGTGTCTTGTCCAACACAGGAATGTCAAAATCAGCATGTCTTTTTCCTGAGGTTTTTTCCTCTTTTTAAAATTATGGGAGAATAAATAGATAAGAAGAAAAGCAGTACACCAAACTCCTCTATCCAAATCTGTGAGATAGTTCTGCTGCCTTGTGCATATGGTCTGTCAGATAACACTGGAAACTTTTGATGCAAACAGGTGGCAGAAGAAAATAAATTCCATGTCTTCCTCAGCAAAGATATACAGGTAAACATTTTGCAGTGCAACTAATTTAACTGTGATGCACTGACCAGTTGTAATAATTCTCCCTTTAGCTTGAATGAAGCACACGATTCTCCAATTTCTGATGACCCAAAGCAGATTTTCTCTCTCCTCCCTACTGCAAACTTATGCAGGATCCAACTCCTGTGTTTACTATCACCACCCAGAATAGTAAAAAACTAAATCCAGGGTAAGACTCGATTGCCTAAATTGTCAATTGTTTTCCCATCTTGTTTGGGCTACATTCTGTGAATTCCTTGCCTGCAGCAACAACATACATGGTAGCTGCCTGGTCATAAATCTCTTCAAGGAAAGAAAACAAGACAGGATCCCCAAAAACACTAAAGAATATGCATCCATCCACACTAGTCAGAGAACCATGTAAACAAGGTTGCTCACTTTCCTTTGAATAACATGAGAACTTTGTGGTCAGCTGTGCCAATGTCTCTTTCATCCTATGATACCAAATCTATTGTAATGTGTCCTTTTGAAGTTCATCAAAACAGAGCTGCCACCAACATCGCTGGACTGGGCCATATGTCTGACCCAAACACAGAACATGCCTCAATTAACAAGCTTATAAGAAAATGGGAGACCAACATAAGAAGCCCCTAACTTCAGACATACTATTAATTAAATAATATTAACTGCAGCAGAGTTGTTTGCAAAGCTGAGTTACAAGAATTTTTGCAATCTGAGTATGAAACAAAATAAATATTTGCAGAGATAAGAAAAAAACCCAGAAAATACAACTCTGTGTAGTTAAGAACAAAACTGATTATTTTTAATTTGAGAGCACGCTGAACACAATACCAACTCTGCCTTTTTCATGAAAAAGTTCAGCAAAGTACTAATGGCACTGCCAATCCTCTTGAAATGACAATCAACCACATGATCATCATGAGGCTGCCCACTGCCAGGTGATTCAAGTAGTGTTGAATACAAAAAGCAGTGGTGGGATATATAGAAGTTTTTTTCTTTTAAGTAGCTAGAATTTCAAGACTTCACCACCCATCCCCATTTGAAGCATTGGATAATTTAGTAACACACTTTCATCACTGATAGCAATTGCATTCTTGTACAGCAGGCTGCAGTCAAGCTTAGGAGGAACATGAAACCGAGTTGTGACTTAAGCGTGTTACAGCATCCTTCACCTGAACTACTCAGAACTCTTGGTCATGCTTGCAAGCTCCAGTTTCTCCTTCCTGGGATGGGAGTTGTACAAGAATCAAGATACAAGGCAGCAAGCTCAGAGGCTGAATAACCATGGTAAGAGATCTTATTTTCCCTGCCAGCTTTCCTCCTCTTTAGAGATATTGAACAGAATTAAGCCTGTATTTTTTACTACAGGAATAAAAGGAAGGATAAACTTCCCACATCACCAGCAATACTCTCTTCCAGATAGCCTACACATCATACTTTTTCAAAATAACCTCAAAAAAGGGCCTTATGACAAAAATTAACAGGCATCATTCTTTCCTTTGATGCTCTTATATTGCTAGTACTTGTTTTCCCCCAGCATGTAACTGAATAGGTGTGGAGGGAACCTGCCACACTTCCACAGCTCTGGAAGGAGAACTAGATTCAAGTGTGTAAGGAAGTGCAATCACCTCACTGAAAACTGTTACGACAATATACACCCATTGCTGAGATGCACTGGCCTTGCAATGCAGCCTTCTTGTGGAAAATTACACTGGATTGCAAGTTTTACAGCTTAGCACATTAAGTAAAACTTCCCCTAACTAACAAGTTCCCTGAACTAGTATACTGTTCAACTCAGGAAATTAAGACTTGTCTGAGTGTCCAACTCTTTCGATATCAAAAGTGGCAAAAAGTCATGTTTCAGTCTCAAAAGACATACTTGTTCCTTATTTAGACATTTTTATCAAGTTTTAGTTTGGATTAAAAAGCATCAATTACTTCAAACACATTGCATTTCTACTAAGTTTAAACACAGACCTAAAAGAAGAAAAAGCACACAGCGATGCCTTTTAATATCTTCATATAATGCATAATACCCTGTGGAGTTTTGTAACTCAGGTGCATGTTTTGTAAAGGACCATCTTCTTCCAATTTGAAAATGGATACTTCCATTTGATATCTTCTAGAACCATAAGGGCCCACAATCAATTCCTCATTATACTCCCTCCTCAACACACTCATGACTGTACATGACTCATCTTCATGCATTTGTTTTTTTCCAGACTGAAGGAATACAGCTTAATGGCTTCCTCTCTCTTCTCAAACCCAATGTAAAAAATATTTCCAGAACAGAAAGTAAGAGCAGCAGAAAAATTCCAGTCTCAAAACTTAATCTGCACTCTGTTGTCAAGCAACATGAATCACTGGAGTGACTTAGGTTACCAGACCACTTCCTTGCTGTGCTGCACAAGACAGCTGAACTCATCTGTTTTCTCTATGCCCCTATCGAATCACGTTACAATGACTTCTACATTAAAGCATTGCTCAAATACCTTTTATTCTTTTAATATTTGTTGAGCAAATCTCACTAAAAATTTTTGTTCTACAATTATATATCACCATGGAAAGGAATTAGTTGAGGATCCCCTACTATAACTGGCACCAGTTTTTTCCCTACCTAAGTTTTATCTCAAGACAAATCCCATCCAACTCCATGATTCATTCAAACAGTCAATATTTCGAAACATTTATCTCCTAGCTTATATGTAATAACCTACTTAACTCTCAAGGATTGCTATTTTCTAATGATAGAATTCATTTCAAAAATCAATTCCACAGACTAAAAGTTTACTTAGGAAAAGGAGAAAAAAAGAAAGAAAAGAAAAAAGAAAAAAACCATGTGGGCTCAAAAGGGTTACCAATCAGACAGACAAATATTTCATCTTGTCAACAAGAGCTCAGACTTAGGAAATATTAAAAAAAATAACGTGGTGGCAACTCCTTCACACAAAAATAAGGATGTAAGTTATCTCCTCCTCTCCTCAGTAAAAAGGGGAGCCTTAATTTGATTACAGCATGCACTAGGCAGCAGAGGAGTAACAACCTGAGACACAGCTTCATTTACATTATCAAAAGAGAGATAAAACATCCAGAAAACATCAAAATATTTAAGGCCCAGACAACTAGAAAAGTACCTATACAAGTGTGCCTGCAAGCTCTGCAGCTCAGCAGAATAACCTCAGCACTGCAAGGAAAAGATTCTAGCAGCAATTACCAAAATTCAAGGAAATTGAACTCACCTGCAAGCATATATCCAGAACATATCCATCATCAAAGCTAAATCACTTATGATTACTAAACCATCCATTTCCAATTTTAAGCTACGAGTTTTAGTGATAAAGGAAGAGCAAAGAGCTTTTGAAAGCTACTGAGCAAGTTGATTTTAAAAAACTGTATTGGAAAGTCCTGACAACATTTTTAGTATCTTTGAAGGCAGAAACTTCACACTCAACTTCAGCCACTGATACATGGATCTCCAAGAATTCTACCTTCTGCTATGTTACAGCCAAGAGCAACTACGAAAAGGCAATATAAGTAAGGAAAGAACTAACATCAAAAATATCCTATCCTGATTTATACTAGGACATTACTGTCTTGCTAAAAACTGGATTTTGCAATCTAAATTGCAATAATTTTATCAACAAAATTTTCATTTCATTTGAGATTAAGAGATGACATCAGAAAAAAGGAGTGCCAACTTTGACACTGTATTAAAAAAAACCCTCAACAGTAGACTTATTTTCTAAATTAACAGATATACATTATCACGCCATAAGATGCTGTATTATCAACTTAGTTTTTAAGAGATAAGCAAGCAAACTATAGCTACATCAGAAATAGATCATACTCACCAATCACATACTGAAATAGCCAATGACAAGCTCTGTTTAGTCAAATTTCTCTCCATATTTGTACATCATTTTAAATTACATAAATAGAAATAGCAATAAATAAAATAGCAACTAACTTTATTTTAAGGGTGCCAGCATCCCACAGCCAAAAGCATATTGTTCCATCTGCCCCAGTTGAAGATAAGTATCTCTTTGAGCCACTGCATAGTGGAGAGAACTGGGAAAAGGGGAAGAAAAAAAGAAAAGTTCTCCTGTTAATCTGTTCCAGATGTGCTAAGAAGTTCCACAATTCATTTCACCAAAAAAAAAAAAAGAGGGGAAAAAATAACAAAAGAAAAAAAAAAGAAAAGAAAATCCAGTATCAAACCATACATAAGGGAAACAGATTGGAATGAACACCAAAATAACAAAATGCTGCTCAGTCACTCCCTCCAGAACCACCCTTCTGGGTTACTTGCCAAAGCACTCCAGATTCCTCCTCCCTCCCCACCACTCAAGTTGCACAATAGCATGCAACTCTAAACAAAAACAAACTAAAGTACTCCCAGTGACTGCAGTTCTTACTCAATACACCTGTGCCCAGAATCACAGCCTGCAGAGGAAGGGAACTTCAAAACAGAACCGCCCATATGTGTCAGGAAACTTTTTGAACAAGGATTATGTCTGGCATTCTTCAAAGGTCAAGCATTTTGACAATAAATGTGTTATTTCACAATGCATACCATGAAAATTCCTTTTCACTTCAGGGCTTAGTTGCCAGGCATGCACTTTTATTACACTGAACATTCTCATGACTCATTTTTGCAAAGCAAAAACCTACCTGCAATGATGTTATAGATGCACTGTGGCCCTGAAGGACTGCTAAGGGTGCACAAGTTCGAAGGCACCAAACTCGGATCATTTTATCACAGCTTCCAGCAGCTATCATGGTATTCTCATAGTTTACTGCCATATCAGATATTTCAGCTGCATGCCCTCTCAGGGTAGCCAACAACCTTCCATCATCAGTTGCCCAGATTTTTACAAGGCAATCATCTGATCCCTAGAAGTAAGGTAGAAATAATTTCAACCACACCATTAGCTGTTTTGATGTTAGAGTTAGCACACTGAAGTGAAATGAAAAACAGAACTAGTGACATGCAGATACTCCCACCCATGCTTTTAACAGTTTTTCACGCTGCATTCAAAACACAAGTTTACATTCTCAACAGTATATACAAATCATGATGCATTTATAATACAAATCACAAATCCTACAGTAAGTTGGTTTATGCTTCAGTAAGACACTTCTAAAAATCCAGCACAAACTGAAGAAGCTGTTGCAATACATTAAAATAAAAATTTACATTAAAGTGAATTATGAACTGGTACTGTCTGTCATTTATACCTATTTATGTTCCTTATCTTCCTAGTTTCATCATCATCATACTTACCTCAACAAGTTAGGTAAAGAGCATGTATGAACAGCTATTCCATTATAAGTCAAACTACTATAAACCTGCTTCAATATTCACATTAACAAATGCCAAAATGACCACTCTTTCTCAACGAACTCAAGAGGCTTCATCTAAGTAGTCATACTTAACTCAAGTTTTGCTGGTCTTCCCACACAATTCTAATAGCTACTTGCCCATATAACAATGAATTCACAGCCCTAACCAAAAATTCAGAACTTATTCCTTCATTTTTTTATCGCATTCCTGTGCCTTCCTGGAAGTCTGAGTATCTGCACCACACCATGGCTCAATGCCATGACATTTGAACACTGCATACACTGACAGACAAGGCTTAGTGTAAAAATTTAATTCAATTACTCAGTATCAGAAGCAATACAGAGTTGAGTTTTAACATCCAGAGAACTGATCTGCTACTGGACACTACAACAAGTTACAATGTGACGCCATCCTTATAAAATTTCACCAGTTTTTCCTATTCCATCTACTTATAACACACAAGCTTACCTGGCATTTACACTTTAAAGACAGCAGAAGGCATGGCAATACTATCATATACCTTTTATAAAACAGGACCAGGTCTCCTGGGCAAAGGAAATAGTTACAGAAGCTTGTTCGTATTTATATTTTTTGCCTCTTAGGTGAGAAGAGCAATGGTACAGCCTATACTATTTCACCTATGTATAAAACTTCCATGCTGAGATTCTGTGGAGCACATTTGCCTCATCTAACTGCTAGACTGCCGCAGTGCTAGAGCAGGGAACACAGCCAGAGTCTGAGTTACAGCAATGAGCAGATAGAATCACAGAATTATTGAGGTGAGAAGGCACTTTGGTCTAAGTCCAAACTCCCTGCTCAAGTAGGGTCAGCTAGAACATGATGGTAAATCCACCACTCGGGTTTTGTTATCTTCTGTGCATTTACTGAAGGCACCCTCTTGTTCCATCACCCAGGTCCTTAAAGGAAGCATGAAAGGGTACCGGTCTCAGCACCAAACCCTGGGGTACACCTCTAGTGACAGGCCTCCAGCTGCACTTTGCGCTGCTAATCACAACCCTTCAAACCTGAAAATGCCCTAAACTGACACTCTCACACTCAACACATCTAACCTGCATATCATCAGTTTGTCAGCGAGGATGCTACAATTATCTGAAAGATAGTATCTGCTCATGTGGTTCTGATGAGACTCTAGAGTATAAAGAAGCTTGTACATTCTTCTCAAAATGCAGTCACCACCAAAAAGCCCAAGAAGCCAGGACAGAAGGGTATGTGTTCTTGCTTTCGTGTAAAACTGCAAATAATAGCCTCACTGCTCGAAAGAGAGACCTGAAAGTAGGATGGGGGAATGGCAGACCCAAAACTACCAAATAGTATGAAAAGTAGAAATCAGTCACAAAGATGTAAAATGCTCAGCAAGGTAAAAAAAAGTACTTGTGGGACCTAATACCACCTGGAGGGTCCCCAGAGGTCTTTTTAGTAACAGTAAACCAAGGACAGAATATCAGCATAAAATGGGTCTGCTCTTTGCCAGCTGGCTATAGTGTCACTAGAGAGGGACAGGTTGTACATCTCCACTGCAGAGAAAAAATGACTGTCAGCCAAGGCTCAACAATGAAAAGGGGGGGGGGGGGGGGGGGGGGTGCGGGGGCAGAAAAGGCAGGGGAAAAGGAAAACAAAAGAGAAAAAATAGAAGGTAAAATTGTACCTTCTGCAGCACCTTGGCAAGACATCAATATTAGAGTTCAAATAAATTCATGTGTTTCTATCTGATCTGAATGGGACAATCCACAACTCTTAAAATACTGTTGCAATTCTACTAGCAATGGCATTGGCTTACACCACAGCTCATGTTTCCAAGGTTATATCTGCAACTCCTACAAATTATGTACCTATTAAAAAGCATCTGTCAAAAGTGAATCCTAAAACAACTTCAGCATCGAGAGAGAATTGATGACTGCATTACCAAGGTATGGAGTAAAATTGGTTCATTTTCCTACCATTACACACACTCGTGGGATGAAGTGAAACTGCCAAGCAACACACAAATTAATCTTGGGTTGGAAATCTTACACAGACTATTACACAATGTTGTTTATTATTCCCTAGAAAGAATAATTTCCGCAGAGACAGGAAAATAAAGGTGGGGAAAAAAGTTTTTCGTAGTCAGAAATTTGAGTAGTGCAGGAACTAGAGAAGACAGCATTAGTTTCTATTACCCTGCATTGGCTCTGCAAGTCATGCTTTTCAGTAGAGCCAGAATACAAAGTCTATACCTCCCACAGGCTGCAGGGAAACAGCTGCCTCACCACAGTCTTCCCCACAGGTTGCAGGAGAACCTGTTCCAGCACCTGAAACACCTCCTCCTCTTCCTTCTTCACTCATGATAGGCTCTGCAGGGCAACTTCTCTCAAGTATTTTCACTCCTCTCTCCCAACTGCAACTGCCCTGGGATTTTTCTCCTCCTTAAATACGGTATCCCGTACCACCATCACTGATGTGCTGAGCCTTGGCCAGCAGCGTGTCTATCCTGGAGCTGGCTGGCATTGGCTCTGCTGGACAAGGAGGAAGCTTCTGGCAGCTTCTCACAGAAGCCCCCCCAGTACTACAACCTTGCTACATGAACACAATGCAGGCCAGCTAGGCTAGTAGGAAAAATATATCATATCCTGTTGGCACTGTCTTTAGGCAAAACAGAAGTAACACCTTTCTAGCAAGGACATCATCTCCCAGATGAGTACTGGGAGATGCTGAGAACACTTTCTTTTCCTTTTAATTTGAAACAGAACATGAACAAAGCTTGAATTTAGAGGCTTTCAATCCTTCAGATGTCAGGTGGAACAGGAAACAATTATGATGCAGCTTCTAGAACCAATTATAAACCTATAACAATTTATCTAGCTATCATCACACTGAAGGTTGCAGAGTAAACATGTAAGATAAGAACAATTCCCTACTGATGCATGCAAATTTACATGCCACACTAGAGACTTTAGAAGTTGTAGTGGTCTGGATTGAAAAAAATTGGCACTATTTCATTATACAGATGCAATTACAACACAACAGTTCATGACCATTTATCCACTGACTATATGAGGCCAGCTACAGCAACTTGGATTTTATTGAAATGTAGAATACAACCATTTGCCAACAACCACTTAGACACCTACACAAAGAACACCGGATTTACCTAGAAGTGCAGAGATAAGAAGTTCAGTCCCAGGCCCTCCAAAATGAAAATTCAGCAACCACAATTGATATCTATGGCCACTTTATTTAACACCAGACTGAAGTAATCATGATCTAAACTGGGAACTTTTTTTCAAGCAATTAGACCAGGACACCAGTCAGCAAAGGAATGCCAACAAAACTCTGGGGTTGCAGAAATATATTGCCCCTCTCCCCCCCCCCCCCCAATTTTATTTCAGGTTGTTCTACTTCTCTTAGAGAAAAGCTGCTGCTACAGTCAAGACAATTGTCTCATAAAATCTCGAATGCATTCTGCTAGGTCACATACAAAATTAACCCACAATACAGAGCCCATTTCCTGATAAGTTAAATCACATATAAACCACAGGACATAAGATTTTAATGCCTGTGATTCAGCTTGCTGATTAAAACAAAAGAAATATGAAAATGAGTCTCTTCTATGCCTGAAATAACAAGTGAACAAATAAATCAGCCTGTTCAAAACACTGCAAGGTGTCCCATCCCTTCAACAACACATCTCCCCACATGAAAAAGCAAGATGTATGTGGGCAAAAGGGCCAATTATATTTACAACTGCCTTCTGAAAGAATTTTAGAAGTTAGGACTGCAAGAAAAATAGGAAACCTAAACTGTACTTCTATCTGCATTGTTCAAGCTATCTGACATGAGGTTAAAAGGACACAATCAAGCTCCTCAATCCACACAGGTATCAATTACATCCAGTGTTTGTAGGAAGGCAATAAATGCAACCAAAGCATCCTGGACTGGCATGAAGTGTGTTTATGAAATCTTTGTCTATACTGAAACTGACTACTTACCAAGAAATCCAAATATTACACTGATACCTATCTGGTTTTATAAATCCCATTCCTTGGGAAATCTGCAATTACAATACTGACTTCAGACATCTCTCTAGTACTTATGAGTTAACAACAACAAAAAAAGCAAATAATTAAAAATACTAAAAACACTAGTATTTAAAAAAGGTTCCCATGATCTCATAAAGACAATTTGCTGTGAACCAACATTTCTTATAACACACCATGTGATTGTTCTCATTCTGACTTCCTAATCAAATTCTGTGGTGGAGGTTCCTTGTTTTGCTTATGTTTCTGCTAGGGAAAACAAACCCAGAAGAAAGAACCTGCATAGATTCAGTGGGAAAATGAACAGTTTTCCCAATGAACTGCACAGACTGGTAAACACCATCACATCGAGTGTTCAGACACGTACACCAAAACTATTATAGCATGTAAACCAGCATGGCTATTAAAAAAAACATATGAGAGGAACAGTAGTAAAGGATTACCTGCTTTTCATTCATAATCAGTGTATCTATCCTATATTCAGGTTTTGGAAACAATTAGGTGACATATTATGTGTACTTAAAAAAGAAAAAAAAATCTGCAAAAATACAGATTTTGTACTCACAGTAAATATTCTCCTGCCAGTCCGATCGAAAGTTACACAGTACACAGAAGATAAGTGTCCTAAAATTCGTTTGTGCATCTTCATATGTTGATAGACTGCAGTTGGAACGAGGCGTTCAAGTCTGTATTTTCCATTTAGTTTTCTTGAAAACAGGGTATCCACTACCAAATAGGTAAAGAAAAAAGAAGAGACATTTATATTGCGTTCATAAACTAAGATACTTGACAAGGTTGGAAAATTTATTTCAAAACTGGACTACTTGCACATATGAACAGCTTACTGTAGTAATTATCTCATTTTGCCCTAGTTAGAGAAAAATACGTACAAAAGTAGCCTATGATATAGACATGGAAAAAGTATTGAACTGCAAGGCATAGTGCAAAAATGCAATACAACTTTCAACTTTAAGCGCCCAAATTCAGGAGTACTGAGGCAGATTCCATGAAGGAGTGACCTACCTCAAACACAAAAAGCATAAAAGCTTCCACATAGCTTTTAACTGAAGGTCAGCACACAATCGAATATTCTCCAAGGCAACCTGCTTCTTGAGGTCTACACAAACATTTATCTACCACTTGTAAGACAGTTTATTTTTTAAGAATCATGCTACCACTAAGCTAAACAAACACACACACAAAACCACCATTCAAAAATTTACAAATTAATTTACCAAAACTTACAGAAATTTCTGATTTTGACTAACAAAACTTTGTTTCAAAGAGCTTTGAGACTTTTTTCCAAGTTTAAAAGCTAACATGTTCCAGGAGCAAGAATTCACTTTAACAAAACTGAAATCTTCCATCAAGAACGTCAGCGAAGAAAATAAAGTTCACTGTAATTCATTTTAGACTGCTACTCAGGCAATAATAAAGCAACAAAGTATAATACTTCCCTGCATGGATACATAGACATTAGTCACACTCCATATCCTCATTAGACCAAAGAATGGCAATGATGATACATTTTATAATCTACAGAATTGTGACAAGGCAGGTAAATGTAACATGCACATACAGAATGGTGTTGGAAGATTTAAAGCAAATTTGGTAGGAACCACGGTCAGTCATCCAGTCTAACCTCCCTGCTCAAGCAGAGTCATCCTAGAGCATGTGGCACAGGATTCCATCTAGACACTTCTTGACTGTCTCCTGTGAGGGAGACTCAACAACCTCTCTAGGCAATCTGTTCCAGTGCACAGTCATCCATACAGGGAAGAATT
Source organism: Monarcha castaneiventris obscurior (assembly GCA_026261815.1). Classification (NCBI taxonomy): domain Eukaryota; kingdom Metazoa; phylum Chordata; class Aves; order Passeriformes; family Monarchidae; genus Monarcha; species Monarcha castaneiventris. The sequence goes on along the minus strand of JAMPIT010000624.1, from coordinate 5,218,325 downwards.
TCTTCCTCATATTCAGATGGAACTTTCTGTGCATCAGTTTCTGCCCATTGCCTCTTGTCTTATTTCTTGGCACCACCAGGAAGAGCCTGGCTTCTTTTTCTTTGCACCCTCCCTTTTGATACCAATAGACATTGATATGGTCACTTCTCAGTTGTGCCTTCTCAAGGATGAGCATGCCCATCTCCTATTTATCTCAGGGAGAGATGTTCCAGTCCCATAATCATTCTCATAACCCTCAAGTGGACCCTCTCCATGTCTCCTGCTGAGGAGACCAGAACTGGACACAGCATTCCAGATTAACCTCATCGGGGTTGAGTAGACCACTTCTCTTGACCTGCTGGAAATGGTCTTCCTAAGGCATCCCTGGATACCACTGGCCTTCTGGCCACAATAGCACTGCTGGCTCATGGACGACTTGCTCCCTAGGATCAACTGCACAACAGCTACAAACCGCTTGCACCGCTTGGGTTTGGCCCAGACCAACATAACAGTGGTGCATGAGCCAGCACAGGTCAAACTACATCAGATATGCCAATTTTATAGTGGGATTGTAGCTATTCTGCAAGAACCACAAACTTCTTGCGTTATAACCAAGTGCAAAGTCCATTAGCCTCAGGCCCTAATTCAAGGGAATTTTCCTAGTTCAAAAAGCTTCGTGAAGGAGTGGAATTATTAGCTGTAAAACAAAGCACTTTTAGTCGAGGTGCAGCTGCTGTCCTACGGCTCTTCACCCTTCCCGCAGACTAGAAAAAATGTAGTTGCATTTACTTTATGACAAAGGTTTTCCTTGCCAACAGTCTACTTCAGAACAGCAGGAAAGCAAGATTAATTCAGGCACAAGATAAATCTAGTTTTGGCATCTGACAAATCATCCTATGTTTAAAAAAACCCTCAACAAAAAAAACACGCACACAAGAAAGAAACCAAGCAAGTACACACACACACAAACAGGATAAAGGCCTTTATCCCAACAAAATGGGTTTACACAATAATCTCAACCTACACAAATTACCTTTTGTCTACTTTTAATGTAAGATGGATATGGTTGATGGGTATCTCAATGCCTTCAAATTAAACAATAGCTCACAAAACGTGAAAAAAGCTTAACTAAAAGTTTAATTTGTAGAGATATTGTGTCAATGAAACAAAACTGCAAGCAGACTCTTTAGGACAAAAACAACAAATGACTTGGCATAAGCATGTAATTTTTAATATACACCTGAATTTATAAAAAAACTTCTGAAGTATTTGAGATCAAGTTTGAGGCGGTTTGTGGGGGCGGGTTGTTTGGGTTTGGGGGTGTTTTGGTAACACTGGAGAAGCTAAGTTTAGCAGAACTCAAGCCAGTATTTCTAAGAATGGTCTCGCTGATGCCAATCACCAAGGGGCAACTTGCTACTATTTCACATATCCATGGGAAACTCAACAGGTAAAACATCTCATGTTCAGTAACCATCAGGCTACCAGAGGAAATAAAAGGTAATACTGTGACACTGGAAACGGGAAGACTCGAATCCATCTTACTCTTTAGCCTTGATCAAAACTCAAAATGTACAAAAATACCAAAACTGGTTAAAAATAAAACTAAGTGAATTAAAAAGCAATTTGACATGAAAAAAAAAAAGTCTCCACAGTATTATGAACTTACATTCTCTAGGAAGAATTTTTTTTTTACCAAGTTCATGCAATTAGCAGAGGGGAGGGGAAGAATTAATCTCCCACAGATTTGAACACTGTCCATAAGTACATAACTTCTAAGACTTCTCAGACTGGGGGGTATCTTTGGGTTATTTAAAACAGAATTCTCACATCCACCATTGTTCTTCAAAATCCCTTCCATTTAACTACCTTTATATTTACTCTCATCAACTTTGCCAAGTGATCTATCCTGATTTCTCTAACTGACCAATTCCCACCACTTATTTTAAACACTGACAACTCCAATGTGTCACCTGCAAACTCTGCTAGCACAAAAGCATTTATTTTTTCCTCCAGAGTCCAGGTAAAAATCAAAAATAGCTGTGTCAAAAATTCCTTCTGTCAAACAAAATTGATTTTTCTTGTCCAAGCAAAGATGGGAAAGGTTACCAACTGTTAATAATAATAATGCCTTTGCACAAATTATAGGCCCTTGGTTTTATAACAATTGTTACATGAACGGTTGTCAAGTCCCTAACTTATTTAGCTTGATTTTAACTGCATTTGGAAAAAAATAAATTTAGAACCCTTTGTGACTGCAAGTCTAATCTCTCTCTTGTTTTAGCCATATTACCACTTTTCTGTCTTTGCGTGGCCTCACACAAATGAGTGAGTATGAACAAAGTTGTTAATCACAGGAAGAGTGACAAGGTATAAGCAGTGAAAACAGTTGCAGTGGGAGCCACAAACTACATAAGGGAGTGAAGGAAGATGATACTTTATCCCAGAGTGGGTTAGAGAATGTTGGTTCGGCCTTACAGTGAGTCAACCAACATAAAGGGAAGGGTTGGAAAGAAGAAAACAACAGAACAGATTGCATGCTCTTTGCTGGAAGGGCACTGTGAAATGGACAATACATTGAAAAAACTATCCAATGCCTGGATGACCAAAGAAATTAATATTAACTTAGTTTTATGTGCCCATCTGCTACTCACACGTAAGGTCTTGTTTTGAAAATAAATAAATAAAATTGAAAACAGATAAAAAAACCAGATGCTACTAAGTGCTTGTTGCACAACATAGCATGATAAACCACCACGTACTCCCAAATGATATTCTGGTTTCAAAATCAGGATTCTTCATATTTAATAATCAGTAAAAGCCAGTGTCTGAGAAAGCTGTGAACTTGTTGACATTTTGAAACTTTTTCACAAATTTTATCATTTTAAGTTGCTAACAATTGTTTACTAATTTGTTCCAAAAAAAATTAAGTGGCTTCTAGTTTTCAGTAACTGGGCTCATGTTCATACAATATGACCAGTCTCCAAGGCTGAAATGCTCTACTACTACCCAAGCACTGAATGGCTGAGGTGGGAAGGAACCTCTAGAGAGGCTACCTATTCCAAGCCCCCTGCTCAAGCAGGGTCAGCTAGAGCAGGTTGCTCAGTGCTGCATCCAGTCCAGTTTGAACATCTCCGAGGATGAAGATTTCACAATCTCTCTGGGCAACCTGTATCAGAGCTCTTATCACCCCCCCAAACCTACTTTCTTACGTTTAAATTGAAGTTCCTCTATTTCAGTTTTGGTTCATGATCTCTGTCATGTCAGGATGCACCAATAAGAAGAGTCTGGCTCCATCTTCATCACATGCTCCAATTCAAGTATTTATAACCATTGATACTACCACCACCACCCTGCCTGTACCACTCTTTCTCTTCTCAAGGCTAAACAATCCCAGGTCTCTTGGCTCCTCCTTGTATGACAGATACTTCAATCCCTTCATCACTTTCCTGGTCCTTTGATAGACCAGCTAACAGCTATAGACTGCCCATGTATGTCTTTTCCTGAGGAGCTGGGTCCAGCACTCCAGGTGTGATCTTACTTACACTGAGTAGAGAGGAAAGAACACCCTCAGCCTAATGGCAATGCACTGCCTCCAGCAACCCAGGGTGCTGATTGAGTTTTATGTGCAAGGGCACATTGTGTCTGACACATTCAGTACCAGGACAGCCAGGTAGTTTTCTCCAAAGCTGCATTCGAGTGGTCAGCCCCCAGTATCCACTGGTACATGAGGTTATTCCTCCCCAGGGGCAGGACCTTCGTTCTTCTCTTTGTGACACTTCATTAGATTCCTGCTGACGCATTTCTCCACCCTGTCAAGGTCCTGCTCAATCATCCACTACTCCCAGATTTCAACTGTTTGCAAAATTTTCTGTTTCATCATCCAAGTCATTAATGAAGCTGTTGAACAATACTGGCTCTTGCACCAACCTCTGCAGTACACCACTAGTGACCGGCTCGTGTACCAGTCACTGGAATTCACTCTGCGGATCACAGCCCTTTGATCCCAGCAGTTCTTCCATATCTTTTCAGTTTGTCATTGAGAATGTTATGGGAGTCTGTTCAGAAAGCCTTGCTGAACTCAGGATAAATAACATTCACTATTGTCCCCTCATCTCCAAGGCACTCATCTCCTTTAAAAGTCTATTGGGCTAGCCAGGCATGATTTCTCCTTCACGGATCAATGCCAACAGCTCTTAACCATGTCTTTTCCTACATTGACTTCCAGAAATATTTGCTTCATCACTTGCCCAGGGACTGAGATGAGGAGGACCCATCTTTAGTTCTACAAAGTCTCCTACTCATCCTACTTCAGGTCTCCTGCCCCATTCAGCAGCAGGACCTACTGTTCCTCCTACTGCTGACAGACCTGCAAAAACTCTTCACGTGTTGTTTCATATCCTGCACCAGATTTAATACCAGAAGAACTCCAACTTCCATTACTGCAGAATCACAGAACAGTTGAAGTTGGAAAGGGCCTCTAAAAATCACCTAGTCTAATCCTCCTTTGAAAGAAGGGACAAATATTGCTCAGGATCTGTAACTCTTAATTTCTAGAAATAAAAAAAAGCCAGTGAGGTAGAGTAAAAAACATGGGATTCTTGACCCAAAGGCTCTAAACATAAGAGTTTAAATTCCTTTTTTTAATAAGGGCCACTCAGGAATCTAAAATGCAACTTTGTTTATTAAAATCTTGCTTCTACTGTCAGAATTCACTGCTGCCAACAACCTTAATCTCAAAACCACACATCTCAAAGAGTCAAAACTACGTTATTTGTTTGGTTTCCCGTGGAACAATGTAAAAATCAAACAGAGCCGATGGAAGTGAAGTGGTGGGAGTTTTCAGTGGAATTTACAAAAGTACAGATTCTCTCCCTCTCAAAAGGCATGCAATGGGCACCAAATGAATACTTCAAAGTAGTACTTCTCTAACTCACTCCCCACCCAAAATAGAACAAGCAGATCAAAGAAAAACAGTAATCTGTTAAAAGGTAGATAAATTTGGGGGTCTGAAAGATATAGCAGTATTAGTCCTCCTTTTTATTTCACTTGGTTTTCTTTCCACTTTCTAATTTTACCAAAGTGATCAATTCTATCTCCTTCTTTACATGGTCTTATCCTTGAATATGGAATATGCCTTAAAGATGGGGGATAGTAATCTGCCTTATCCACTAGTCAGTGATAAATCAAACTTAATTTTGTACCAAGTATAATCTATATTTTTTAAATGCATATACAATCTTTCATTTTCTTCCTTTCTGGAGTTGTATTTAACTAATGGAAGTTCTGTTCTGAAGGCCAGAATCCAAGTTCATTCCCCTTCCATTCACACAGAAATAGAACCAGATTCAGAAGAATCCTGGAAGGATACCCAAAGGATATAATTCACTTACAACTCTTACCCTTATTGAATCAAGTTTCATTAACTTAAGAGGCTAGACAGGCCTCTAATGAATACCATGGGATTCAGAGCTGTTAAAAATAATAGTAGAGACTGCTAGACAACTCCTTTCACTCTCCAGTCTAGTAAGACTGAATGCATCAAGCATTCAGTTTGGTGCTGTTGAAGGCTTTTTTTCCCCCCTTCTTCAGAGATGTCCAAGACCAAAAAAAAACCCAGCTTGAATTGACTTTTCTAGCTTCCTACAATTACTCTGTTCAGCTTCTGAACTCTAAACAATATTCCAAATCTCTTGACAGAGACATGACTGTCAACCAAGTAAAATTATTAAGCTTGCTATGTCTTCAAGCCAGAATTTGTCTCTGGTCATATCATGAAGGTGAAAGTATACCAACTCCTAACTAGAGTATCTGGAAACACAAAAATTCTATATACATCTCAAACTTCACATATAATACACATTTGCTTGATGAAAGCAACTGCCCAGCCCTTCCTAATTCAGAGTGGTAAGAGGTGAGATATTTCAAGAGGCAGAAAGCAAAAACAAATGAAAGCTACACAATCTCAAACATTTCCAAACTTCCCTGATTTCAGTAATACCCCATTTGCTTTCACTATGTAGTTCCATTGGTATTTTACTCAAAGTTCCATAAGACTTCTACAGCTCATTTATTCTTGCATACTAACAAGTCTTATTATACTTTAGTATAATTCACTCTAGACTTGAATGAACATTTATACCAAGATGTTACTTTTACACAGATCTGTTAATATAAATGCAGCCTTTTCCTTTATTTTTTTTCTATAATTAACAGAATAATAGAGTTGCACGAAGTACTTGTAAGCTAGCTTTAAGGCCTAAAGTATTTATTGTATTTCTAAAATTAGACATTTATACTGCTTTCAGAATCTGGCATTCTCTTTACAGCCAAAACACCAGCACCACTTAATAAACAAACTGAAAAAAACTGTAAAATGCCTCAGAACTTTTCCTGAGGCTGATTAGTCTGCAAAATCATGAAATACTGGTTTTGAAAGGCATATATTTTTGCTGGTCAGAAAAAAAAGTTTTCATTGTTTGGGGAAAACAGCCAGTCTCATTCAGGTCCTCACACCTGGGGTCAGCTTTCCCAAGAGCTCTGAGCTCAAAGCTCTCAAAGGTTTATGATTAGGTTTGTTCCTTTTTCAGCAGCTCCCAAAAATTACTGAAAAAGAGTTCTTTTTCTCTTTCTGCATCCAAGAAAATGAGACCTTTAACAAAACAAATTAGCATATGACCTAGCTGCTTTTGTTCTTAATTAAGCATTTCAGCAATTTTTTTATAAGGTATATTGCACAAGTGAGACCAACTGAACAAAGACTACTCCATATTCAAGTTTTACTTCTCTTCATCACGTTCTACAGATATTCTGTAGTTTTCAGGGGAAATATGTATTTGTGCAAATCTATTTTAATTGTGTATAAACCAGCTACCTACAAGGCAGTTGGCACAACATACACAAAATAATTCTAAATAATAGCCCATCAGCATCATATATCCATTGAGTGATCGGGCTAGGAATTAAATTAACAACTTCGTACATTCACTGAAATGTAAGTCAAGTTTTCCTGCACAACACAGAAGAATTTCAGTGTCTTTGTTTCTGTTCCTCAAACATTAGTAGGTTATCTACCTGAAATACATGTAGCCTGAAGAATAGTACGTTCTATTTTTTTTTTTTTTTTTTAACATAAAATGCATTCTTCCCAGGGGAAAACTGGAAGTTATTTAAGGAAACAGAAAAAAAAATTCTAATTCAATTTATAAAAGAAGTGTCACTCAAGTTCATTATTTCATTGAGAAATCACAGTAGACAGAATAAGATAAATCAAAAGCAAAATTCTTTAACATACAGGTCTGAACCAAATATCCCAAAAATCCAAATACACTTCCCAGTTGAAAACATTCAGTTGCCAGCACTTATATGAATGTTTGGAAAAGGAAATTACTGGTCATGAAAAAAATGGTATTTGAAACAACTGTAATTTTGCAAACATTCAGTGCTCTGTAAAAGGTTCAACAAAAATAATATTTATTTAGAAAGCCTGACCTCTTCGTCTCTAAAAAGAGTCTGAAGGTTATTTTTCTTAACATTTCATTTCACTACCAAAGCAGCTCTACAGCTTTCTTTCAACTCCAGCTACCATGGATCTCATACACCGATCTTTTTCCTTTTAAAAATTATGCACCGGCTACTATATATTGTATGGTACCGTACAACATAAAACAGTCCTCAACCATTCTGATTCCTCCAAAATGTTTTAAAATTTTTGCACAAGAAAGGCTAAGCATCCACTAAAGAAATCTTAGCTATTAAAAAGCTCAGTCCTACAGTCACCTTGCAAAAATAGCCCAAGATTTTCCAAGTTTGCAATCATCAAGCCATTGTGCAACAGCCCAAGAAGGAAATTTTCTAACCAGCAACAAGCATTTTCTCCTACACACCTACAGCACAACAAAGAAAAAGCCCTCTACAGGAAGACAGAGCTAGTGGCTCTAAACAAAACCACAGTGAATGGATGCAGGTGCAGCATTAGGGTTTAACTGAACCACTTCTGACGAATACAAGTACCATCTGAGGAGGTTCTTAAACTCAGCTCTAAACAATAAGCAAAACCATGTTCTCATCCTTCAGTCCAAGCATCTACAGAAATATCATGGAAAGCATGTAACTTGTGCTTTAAGACACTAAATACTCTGCCATCTACCAAGTCAAAATTGGCTGTACTGAACCTAAGAATTTAGCTGTAGCATGGTTCTGCTTCAGTGTTTGGAAGAAATATGATTCTATGGATAAAGTGTAATGGTGTGTATTTTGAGATTTGATTTTGAGTTCCTTCAACATAAGAAAAAATAGAAATAGCCCAAATTAACCTCTCTCAATTTTATATTTTATATAAGTTATGTGTATCTATTTAAATTCATTAAAAACTTAGAGGCTACCAAAAGCCTCCAAAAGGAGTTTAGAGATTGAAAAATTGCCATGGCAAGTTACCATGTTAAAAAAGTCTCTGTTCCTAATAGCATCCGGCTACATATTTGTACCGTGATACTATATGTAGTATATGTATATCTATTTTTTCATAAACATTGTCATATATCAGTTTCTCAATATATCTGCAGTTTTTTCTTTTTTTTCCAAGACAGAAACCTTTGTCTTTGCAACAGCAGCTGCACCTGATCCAGAGCCAATCAACTGGATATTCTCTGCCCCCTCTCATCCAACACCATGCATCTATCTGCAACTACCATTTTGGTAAAAAAACCCACTCATTTTCAGGTGTAATCCACACAGACAATTTGGTTTTAATCATTTCCCCTTCACATGACATCAATAGAGAAAGATGAAAAGATGCAAGTGATTCTGCTCATTTTTCTATATGTGATAAAAAGAAAAAGGGTGCTCCTTAAAGAATCTCCTAAAATATCACACGTCTTGATCCTTCTAGCAACTAAACAAACATGTATCTTTGTTCTTAAACCATGAAAGCTAACAAACATTTCAGTGACCATGTGAGAGCTTAAAAATAAAACCCAGAATATGTCTGACCTCCAGCTTTCAGTTTTTCAACAGTACAGACAGCACATGCATGCTTCATGATACAGCACAGCAGAGCAAGCTAAAGGACAGCTACAAAATTAGTGAATGGACCAGGGAGCAAAAAGAATAACTTCTACAGACTCAATTTTCCAAAGGAAACCATTACCAGTTGACATGACTCACTCTTCCTAACAATGGGTGTAGGCCTTGCTGCCCTAGAACACTAATTATTTATCTACTGGCAGCCTTATTACATCTTTAAGAAAGAGTTTTGTTTGTATGTATTCATTGTTTAAATATATTTTATTCCATTTTATACTTCAAAGACAAAACTAGCTTCAGAGAAAATTTTGCAATAAATCTGGCAACACAGCATCTTATTAAAAACACTAAAGGTAAAGTATGTGGCACTAACAAGGATAAATATAAACAGAACTACTGCTTAGCTCTCCTCATTACAATAATCAATCACCCTGAGAGTTAGGTATTACAAGGGCAGTGCCAGGATAAAATTGACTTACCTATACTAGGTGGACTGCCATAATTTACAGGGGACTCTGGAGGCCTTCCACAATGTAGTGCAGCAAGAGCAGATCCCTTCCATACAACATGTTTGCAACCTGTTTGTTAAAAATCACACCAAAAAATGTAGGCAAATTGGTTTTTTCATGCAAAATCACAGGAAGGGTATGAAATATCAAGAAGTCTCAAAATTCTCATGAAATTTTCATACTTTTGTTTGTACGAAGCAAAGACTGTCTGCCAGCCCCTAATAACGTCTGCACTCCAGGGACACTTTGTGGAATTTCTTGCTCTAGAAGAGGTCCAAGTCGATGGCATATTTGAAGCAAGTGATCAGGTGCCAAGTGTCTGTAGTATTTCACCTATTACATCAAAGAGCAAACAAAACATTTGAGAAAGAATACAGTATTTTTGATGCATTACTGGTTTAATCTTTTCTCCCCAGATTGTTACACAAATTCATAAGAAATTTATGGGATATTAAAGGATGAAAACAAATAATGACCTTTAAGTACAATAATTCATTCCATCTGGTCCTAATTAATTCTTCTATGCTGCACATGCCACTTTGTACAGAGAACTGTTGGTATTTACTACTTTCTGACTTTAAGACACAGTTGGTCATAGAGTAATAAGGCCCCTTATAATCACAATAAAAAATGTAAAGTATATATTCAATATTACATTAAAGTAGTGACTTGGTCAATATAAATTACTGTAAGATAAAGATGAGACAAAGATTGTAAGGACAGCAACATTTACTTCTTGCAAGAATTACAAATACCAAATAAATAACATAGCTTTGTAAAAGAAAATGCAAAACCTTCTGCCTTAACTCACCTAAGTTAAAACACCTCAAAACTTCATAATTGGCTTTATTTATTTTACATGTAAAGCTTTTAAACAAAAATGTTGGCTTAAGTAATTCAACTTTAAAATTGTTATATGTCATCCCTATTGCATCTGTAAACATGACGAGTTTTTGTAACAGGTCAAAATTTAAACTTCATGGTACTAAAATAAGCTCCTGTTATCAGCAACATAACTTCTCACCACTTGATTATAACCAGTTTAACCAGCTTTAATGACTGCCAGACAAAAATAGTTTATTCTTTTGAACTACTATAATTCTAGATCAGAAAACTGTCTTAAATAACAAGGGGGGAAAAAAGCTTTGAAATGCATGTGACAATAATAAAAATCCTACTAACATAAGGCTTTTGGTTAAGAAATAGCATTTTTAAAATGCCTAAGATATTGTCAACTCAGATTATAACAAAAAAATAAATTGATAAATTAAGAGGAGAGGGAGAATATACTCATTTTCTTTAATTCTTGTATAGAGTTTGGCATGTAGTCGTTTTGTCCTTCATACAGCCTGAAATATATCTTCACAGTTTTACTTCACAGTTTTTTTCCTCTTCACAGAAGGGGGAAAAAACCAGCAGAATACTGAAGAAAAAGCTGGTGATGTTTTGTTATTCTGTAACTAGAGGAAGCCCTGACTGACACTTAGGCAGAATGGTGCTTCTGTATTACACCCAATTAACAGAATATACCTCATTCTTCATCAAATGTGCTCCTATCTTGCTGACACACCGTAATCATTTCGTGTACTCCTGCAGTTTGCTAACATAAAGAGTGCTGATGACTGAAACTGAGGTTCTGGAAAAGCCTTGCTTACACCAGTAATTCCCACCACCACCACAATCTCCTAGTGAAGGAGGGAAAGTTTTCTCTTCTCTTTCTTGGTCTAACACTGGCCAGCAGCTCAGCCTTATGCAGCCACTCACTCATCCTCACTGCAGTGGAATGGGGAAGAAAATCAGATGGCTAAAAAAGAAAAAACTTGTGGGTTGAGATAAAAACAGTTTAATAAGTAAAGCAAAATCTACACAGCAAGCAAGGCAAAATAAAAACTCATTTACTACTTCCCATAGGCAGGCAAATGTTCAGCTGCTTCCCAGGAAGCCAGGTTTTCCTTCTGTGGATTATATGACATTTGTAGAAAGCCTTGCAAGCTATCTGAATTTGTCTGCCTAAAAGTTAAATAACTTGCAAAATTCACACAAGTTTAAAAAAAATCTTTAAAAAAATATTAGACATTATATTTTACATAACTCAAATTGCAACTCATCATAAAGATCAGTTAATTTAAAATTGCTAAATTCAATTTCATCAGACAGGAACTCTGTTAGAAGAGTGGCAAAAATTAATTCAGAATTAGTATGATAAGAAAAATTAATCAGAATAGCAAATCAATGTTTTTTTCTGCCTAAAGGAGGAATCAGTCAAAATACATGCATGAGAGCTCTACAATATCTAAAAAGCCATAAGAAGTGATGAAGCTGTATACACTTTTTGCCATCAACAGTCCTGATCCATTTCCTTAGCTTTTGTTCTCTGCTCCTATCAAAAGGAGCACAAAAGCTTAACAAACACTGCTCTTTGCTTAATTCCATTTGAAACCAGAAATTACACTTGCAGAATCTGAACTAATCTCTCAAAGATTAATAATTACTGGGTTTTTTTGTTTAACTATGAAAAATACAACTAAATACACAATACAGTTGTCATTTTATCCTGCTCAAGACCCTACCATTTTACATATCCTAAGAAATGCATAAAATCAAAAATAAATGAAGTAAATCATTTTTGACACATTCCAAAACTACAGCAAGCTGACATCTTGAGTCATATTTCTCATGATTTGTCATAAGCCATGTGCTCACTTTTTATTTTAGCAGAAACTAGATAGGCTCAATTCCTCTTGCAGTTTTTAAAGCAAATGTTTTGATAAGAGGCATCTATCTGTTTTGTTCTTGATCATCTGTATTAAAGATCTCAATATATACCTTACACCCACACTACAGTCTCTTCTCATTTAAGTCCATTTGTGTGAAAAGAGCTATTTATGCCACATTCTGCAGTAGTTTTGTGATGCTTCTTCACAGTATTTGTCTAAGGAATCATAGCTCACTACTAAGCAGCATTGGCAACAGCTCATTAACAAACCAATTCAACGATACTAAGTGAGCTGTACTTATGCTTTACCAAAACAGAAGTGGCATCGCCCATTTAAACACTTGTCAGTTCCAAGAAGTTTATAGAGCTGTTTCATGAACCACACACAGTCAACATTTGGCTCTCATTTTCCAACATAAAGCTAAAGTATACACAAGAAACTCAAATAAAAAGGTAGGTTTCATTTCTCAGTAAAACCTAACAGGAAAACTTATTTAATTAAAGGTTTTATTTGGACTGATTTTTTTCCTTTTTTCTCCTTCTACAAACAAAAAAAATGTGGAAGTTGAATAACTTATTAAAAACTGCCTATTAAGTAAGTTTTCTCCAGGTGATATAATTTCTTCACCATCAAAATAAATCTTCATCTACTCCAGCTGCCTGACCACTTCAGGGCTGACCAAAAGGTAAAGTATGGTGTTAGGGGCATTGTCCAAATGTCTCAGACAGCAACAGACTTGGGGCTTTGACTGCCTCTCTAGAAAGTCTGTTCCAGTGCTAATTTGTATGTGTGACTATTACAGTGGAAGTCACAAATTAAAAAACTGTGTCACAGAAATTCACCCAGTTTTTCCCTTCTGAAAAAGGAAAAACAAGAATTGCAGAAAAGGTAACTACAACTTGGTAGCAACAACTCAGGACAAGGTAAGTTTATTTAATACATTAAACTAAAATTATTCAGATTGTTCCATGATGCAGCCTACCAGGAAACAATTCTTGCACTGACGAACTGCAAAAAGGACCTAAAGTCGAGAAAAATATACCTACAACCCAAAAAATCCACATCCAGAGTACTCTCCAGTCAGACTTCTGACACAAAACAAAACAAATTTTTGTTTTAATGGTAACATTAGAAGCTTTGTCAGAAACAGAAAAGTTCAAGACAACTCAATAGAATGAAATTTGGTTTTATATCAATCCCTGATTCCAAGAGGAGAAAGGAAAGCAAAACGAAAAAAATAACAGATGTACAAGTATTTAAAATTCATGCAGCTCTAAATGAAAGTGAAAACTGGACTCTAGAAACAGGAATTTAAAAATTATATGCCAAAACTGCAATATCAAACAGCATAAAAAGCACGAGGTTTTTCTCTGCCAGTCCCCCCAGCTGAAATTCAAGCTGTTTTTCTTCCTTGCCCTATTAGACTTTCTTCAATGTCTAATTCTGCTCTGTTCTTCCAAAAGAAATGCACGGAAGACATGCTTTTAAATTAAAATAATAAACTCTCTTTTTGTTCTCACAGTCTTTTCACACAAGTTAACACTTCTTAACTATTACTGTAACAAAAATTAGAACTCTGTTAGCAAGTACAAAATTTCCAGATCTTAAGCATAAATATTATTTTCCAGAAAATTAGAAGCAGCATTATCCTCAACCTCTCCCTTTACTGACTACCCCCAACTTCACCTATTCCAAACAAGCAGCATGGGAATACACAAAATGCAGCTACACAGCTATCTGGACTAACATATAAATCCTTATTACCTTTGAAATAGACCTAAAGTGCTTATATGTTCATTCTGCATGACTCTGCAGCATAATTCAGCATCAGAATCACAATGAATGAAACAAAAGAATCGTGATTTGACCTAGACTCTTGAATTTAATTTGCAATACATAATGCAGTTATTCACCACCAGTGTTTTAGACATCAAGTAAAATATGACCTTATTCTAGTGCTCCAAATACTCTGCACACTGAACCATTCTCTGAAAAATTGTTGGTTTCCCCCTTTACCATGTTAACAGTCAACATGCTTAGCTACCAGGTTGACTGTAAATATGTTTCAGAAAAACACATTTCCACACAAGGACATTTAACAACAAAACCTATGTCAGTCAGCTGACATACTCCAAGATGTGAGAGCTCAGTCTTACACCAGCAGCTATCCCACTTTAACTATCCTGCTATGTAACATATTACCCAAAACAAGCTCCAAATTAAATTACAGTAATTGTTGTACTATATCAGATCATCAATCTAATGGAGTACTGTGTACCACCAGCCACTGCCTTATCACTTTAAAATTAGGAATTGCACTGAAACACAAGCAGTTTTCTCTGAAGAATACACACTCCCTTTTTCTTTTCTTTTTTTTTTTTTTTTTTTTTTTTTTTTTTTTTTGGAGGGGGGGACAGGTGGGGGGTGGTCTGGGGAAACAGGGCAGGGACAACAAACAACAGGGAGGGGAGAATAAGAGAACTAACCATTTTCCTCAAAACATATTTATTTCTTGTATACTTTCTAATTCTGCTTGAGCTAAAACTATATGGCTATTTAAACACTACTTCCAATCAGAATGCCTATTATTTTACTGTGAGAATACTCTTTCTCTAATTAAATACATCTCTATGAAACCAGCCATCCCAAGAACACATTTTTTCAATTATTTAGTGCTTTTAATAGGTGTGAGGCCAGAGCAGATAAATTCAAGACTTAGTATAAACAGACTGCTGCAAGCTTAATACGTGAGAAGGTGTGAGCAGAAGCAGCATTTTTTGCCTTATGGACTGAGATGTTCAGCTATGCCTGCTACTGTTAAATTACCTGTAGCTGTTTGCCTTTCTTAAATTTGTTCATAATGTGTTGCAGGTCTTGTTTAAAAAGACCTCAAACCCAACAAAAGTTACACTTTAAAAATTTGATATTCCTCTACATCCCATCACTCACCAGTGTTTCTTGGCCCCAGTTTGAAAGAACTAGCACAAAACAGTTGACTTGGCCAGTTCTCTTGATTATCTGTGGAACAAACAAATGTGTGGTGCTTCCCACAACAAACAAGTGTTTCCCTATATTAAAATATAATAGTTTGAACAGAGAGGTTTTAACATCACCTCAGTGCTCAACTATGGGAATAGTCTGGAGAACAGAAGCTCTTGTCTTTTAGAATTCAGAGAGGATCATTTAAGTTGATATATGCTCAACAGAAGCACTGTTAATGAGACAAAAAATCTGGCTAGGGATAACAACCAGAATACCTAGGTCTTCTTAGCCACAGTGCCAAGTCTTTCAGAACACCTTCCAAAATATTGTATAGCCTGTTCCCAAAATACTGTTAATAAAAACTAGGTGATAATGCAGCTCTCTGATTCAACTTAAGTTTTAATTTTGCTCCCTATTTCTTTGAATACCTTTACAGAACAAGCTATCCTGAAGAAACAAACCACTTATTATCTAGTTACTTATTAAGAAACAGAATTTCAAAATAGTAACCACAATTCTGCCGAGAACACTTAACTACTACATAAACAAAGAAACACAGTATCAATGTACTTAGTGTCCCAGTCCCACAGATACTCTTTGTAACTTCGTGCAGGTTTTCACTACAAAAAAAAAAAAAAAAAAAAACAGTTGAATGACCTGAAGAAAGTGTTTTGTAACTTCCACTTGAAATCGCATTTAATAATTGTGGGCTGGAGAAGAGAAAGGCACAAACCTCAGCAAAAAAATCATCAACAGTTCATTGATGACATACTGCCTATTAACCATATTGGGCCATCCTGTTGGTGTGAAGTCCCAGCCTTCTCCCTCCTCAACCACCACCACCTTGAATAAAATTCTAATTCAACAGACAAAATTACAATTACATTAATATTCTGGATAAGAAAGTTTACATAATAGTTCTGGATCATCTACACTATGATGCTTGTATCATAGAAGACCTTTAAAAAAAAAAAAAAAAAACCAAACAAAAAAACCCCACAACACTCCTTATGGTAGCTCTAAATTGTCGAAGTAAATCTCAACAGTTGGTTTCATTCAGCTGAAGTCTACTTTGCTCCCAAAAGAAGCAACTGCAACACATTCTCCAACCCCTCCACACCCACTCCTATCATCTCCCTCATGGTGGTGGTAAGACCTGTGGTGTTGCACACAAAAAAGAGCTGAGCCATCTTAAAATTACTGTTCATTTTTCAGACAGTTCAGCTGCCTCATCCAACTAACTACACATTTGGATGAGCACTCGTGCCTGCACAAAGGATGCAGCAGAAATGTACAGCTTTCATCCACAGCATACAATCAGAGCAGCTACACCCATAGGGAAACTGCAACATGAAAAAAACAATTACCCTGGAATCAAATGATGCACCAAAGCTTGCTCGTGTAACAAATGCCCTGACAAAGGTGTTTTAAAGCTTAAAAATGCAACACAACACTTAAACATCTCATCCACAATCTATAAACAATTGACACGGCTGCCTTGCTCTGCCAAAATGAGCTGTTAACTCTTAAAATTCCTCCATTTCTGTCCCCCATAGTGAGAAATCCTGAATCTTTCAAAAACAGAGAAAAACAGCTGTCTTACAATTTGCAAGTTTCCACGACAAAAGCAAGAGAACACAAAACAGCCTGAGATCTGTTACTGTAGAGTCCCATCGTTCTTGGTAGACCTATACTGAAAGTAGCCTACCAGAGAATTGATTCTCACAGGGTCCTAGGTTATAGCACAAATAGAAATCTTGATACTGGCAATATTAGAATGAGATTAGCACTCTGAAATAAGAGCCTACACTATCAAAGCCATATTAAAGTTATTTATACCACACATAGTGACTGCAGAAAAATATAATATAGAAATACTGAAATTCAAGAAAAGCTACTCAAGAATGTAATACAAGTATAATAGCACTTCTGAACTAATGTATTTTCCTGTAGCATTACAAGCATGCACAGCACGGCATTAGCTTATTTAAGAAAATGAAACATTTACTTTCATTGGCCAAACAGAAAAATGAAAGTAATTTAAGAGACAAAAATTGCACCAGATTTAACATTATTTGTACAAATTAAGTAACAGAAATAAAACATCTAGGACTATGAATCCCAGTCTAATAACAAAAAGTTAACTCTAACAAAAATTCTTAAATAAATTTTTTTCAAACAAGGACAAAATCAGAAATATCATAATCTCTTGAAAATAAATACATATATATATTAAAGGAATGATTTATTAAAAATATAGGTATAATAAAAGGTGTGATTTTTCACACAACAAAAGAGAAGTTTGGGATTAAATTCCATCCTGGTTACACAGAGCCCTTATTCCCTCCTAGGGTAAAAGTCAGATGTCTAACACTACATTTACTGGTAATTTTCTTAGCCTTTTCTCCCTTCAGACCTCTCTACAAGGTTCAGTGAAAGCTCAAGGCATTCACATCTCAGAAGCTGTACCAAAACATGGCAAAACATGCCATCTTGAGAAAGAGTCGGCATCTTAAAGATGGAAAAATTTTGAATTAAAAAAAAAAAGAAGAAGAAACAATATTAGCTCATCATTCTCTATCTCAAAAACTAAGGATCCTTTGAGATAAATAAGTTTTTGTTTAATGAAACAGGATACAATGAAAAACTCTTCTTTTGTACGAAACGTAACTGTCACGCTGCAAATACACTTCCGTACCAGCTTTCACATGCCTGAAATGTCAAGTAATACAAAGTTCACACAGCTTTGACAATTGAAGCAAGAACAAATAGAGGACAGAGAGAAGCATCAAGAACAAAGTAACCAATTTCACACACACTGCCCCCAACATCTAGGGAAGGACAAGGTGGGAAAGCGCTCAGAAATGTTTATTAGGAAGTCTAAGGAAACTGGGTTATGAACAGACAGCCAGGAAAAGAGAAAGGACCTAGTCAGCATCACCTCTCCAAATATAAGAATCCAGCGTCAAGTCCAAGGTTTGAGGAAGTACATCTTATGTCACTACATACCTATGCTGACTAAATTGGTATTTACCAGCATTTCACAAACAAACAAAGCTTTCTGGAAAGCTGAATGAACTTATTTCTCACCAACTCTTCTTACTTCAAACTTTAAAATGTCTTTTTCCTTCTTTATATCCTTTTATATCCTGACTATATAGAAGAAACCCAAATCCATGCTACATTAAGCCCATATCTCCAATTCTTTATAATTTATTGGATAAAAAAGAAAGATTATTGATAAGTTTCACCAAGCAGCTCCTACTGTTGTTTGAAATGGATCAAATGGCCTCACAGTCTTACAAATAAATAATAAGAATAGCATAACATATCATGCACTTTGAAATTCCCAGCTGAGTTTCTTCAGATTTGATTTCAAGAAAGATCAAAGTACTGGTATTTATTCATATGTTTTCCACAGGTTAATTGCTATCAATTCTTCCACACTATATGTATGAAAATGCCTGGGCCAATGCAAGTCTTGCTACAGAAAAAAAAAATGCTGCAAGTAAACCTGTTCTAACTACAATAAAAAGCTATACTTCATACTGTAACATTCGCTATAGGATTTAAACAATGTATATGGCGACAGTCTTTATCGGAGGCAACAGATGGAAACTGTTCTGTCTCCTTTTGTGTAAGTTCAAAAGTTCTCAACATATCTGTGCTCCAGAAGTACTGGAGGTCAGAACTACTATAAGCAACCAGCAAGGGAAATCTCTCTTTGATGAGCATCACAAACAGGGCTCAGTGTTCCTCTTAAATCTTTTTCAGAAATTCAGAGACTATACACTAGTGCACCTGCAGTGGAAACAATACTAGCAACAAGTTGCTAGTGGACACAATTCAGACACCTTAACTGCTGTTTTCCCACAGCAGTTCACAACGTGTTAGGGAAAAAGAAAATATCCAGGCCCTTCTCTGCTAGACAGAGCTACATCACTGCAAGTAACACTTTGTTTTATCATTGATCCAACCCGAGATGAAAAGCACACACTAGGAAATTCTAAAAAAGAACAAAACAACAATCCACCTCGGTCAGATTTGCGATGTGACCCTGGCAAGCCCAGTGACCGGCACGCACCAGACGCATTGTCCACGAAAAGCTCCAAGCCACACGGGGCGCCTGAGGAGCGGCAGAGGCCGGGGGCGGGCAGGAGGGTCCCGGTGCGGTTCGGTGCGGGTGCGGTGCGGGTGCGGTGCGGGCTGTGAGGGCGGGCAGCGGGGCTCGGCGGCGGCGGCGGGGCCGCGGCCATTGTGTGCGCGCGCGCGGGCGGCCGGCACACAGCGCCCCCGCGCGGCCGCGCGCGCCCCGGCCCCCGCCGCCGCCTGCCCCGCCCCGCCGCGCCGCGCCGCGCGCGCGGCTGTGGCGCCCGCCCGCACCGCGTCCGTGACGTCGCGGAGCGAGCGCGGCCCGGCCCGGCGCGCGCCTCGGCATTGACCCCGCGCGGGCGGGCGGCACCGGCCGGACCCCGGCCCGCCACAGCCCGGGCACTGAGAGGCAGCGCCGGCAGGGACAGGGGCTGTGATAAAAATGTATTTAAAAAAAAAAAAAATTCCAAAGTTTTGTTGCCTTTTTTTTTTCCCCTAAGTTGCTTTTTTTTTTTTTTTTTTTTTTTTTTTTGCGGGAAATTCAATTTTTTTACCGGGCTGCTCAGGGAGAGTGAGGGAGGGGGAAAAACAACTTTGCCCGCCGCAGCGCTCTCTCCTGTTAGCAGCGCCTGCTCCTCTTACCAGGTTCTCGTAGCTCCGGGGATGCTCCTTGCCCGTCCAGTCCGTGCGCTTGGGCAGCAGCTGAGGGAGTGAAGAGAGGGCGCCCCGTGAGCGGCTCCCCCTCCCCCGAGGAGCCCCCCGGCAGCGCCCGGGATGGGGCGGGGGAAGCGGGAGAGCGAGGGAAGGGGGAGGGAGGCCGCAGGCGGGGCGAGTGCCGGGTGCGCGGCGCCGCTCTTACCTCTTTCTCCGCCACTTCTCGGATCAGGACCTGCAGCAACAACAAAAGCGGGCCGTGAGAAAAGGTTTCGAAAAGAGAGAAAAAGGGGGAAGGAGGACGAGGCGGCCAGCGCGCCGCCCGATCAGCCGCCCTGCCCGGCCGCCCCCTCCCCGCCAGGCCCGGCGGCGCCATCCATCCATCCCTCTATCCATCCATCCCTCCATCCCCTACCTGAGCCGCTTGCTGGCATGGTCCGTCCTCCAAAAAGCGAGCGATGAGGAAGTAGAGCTCTGCGGGGAGAGGAGAGGCCGTCAGGGCTGGAGCTCGCCCCTTCCCCGCGGGCTTCCCTTTCTTCCCCCTGCCCGCCGCCCCTCTCCGGCTCCCCCGGCCACCACTCACCCGCTCGCAGCTCCGCCGTGTGCCGGCTGCCGCCGTCCCCGGACATGGCGAGGAGAAAACCGGGGAGGGGAGGGGGGGGAAAGGGGGAGAAGGGGGGTTGCCCGGGCCGCGCTCCCCCGGCAGCGTCGGGTCCCAGCGAAATGCGCCCGCCCGGTCGCTGTCACTGCTCGTTCACCGGGGAGAGTCTCGGCTCCACCATTCAACCCACGGGCAGCAGCAGCAGCAGCAGCAGGAGGAGGAGGAAACAACAACTCGCAGCCGCCCGCCGCCAACGCCGCCGCCGCCGCCGCCAGCCAGCCAGCGCGAGCGAGCGCGATCCCTCCGCCCGGAGAAAGAGTCCCCTCCTCCTCCGCGCCCCCTCCTCAGCCCCCACGGCCCCGCGCGCCGCCCCTTCCCCCGCGCCCCCCCGGTCCCCGGCGCTGCCTGGCGGGGGCGGCCAGGCGGGGAAGGAAGGGGGGAGCCGGGCTCTCCTGCCCCCGGCTGCCGCCCGGCTGCCGCGGCGGCCCCCGGCGCTGCCCGGCGCTGGAGGGGAGAGAGGGGCGAGCGCTAGGCGTTTATTAGCGGGAAGGCGGGCGGGCTGTGGCAGAAGATGTCGGCGGGGTGGGCGGGAAGGCGGCGGGCGGCTGAAAGGCGCTTTCTCTGCGCGGCGCCGGAGCGCGGAGGGATACGACGCACGGGGAGGAGGAGGGGCTGCGGCGGCCGCGGGGCAGCGGCGACTCGCGGCGGCGGCGGCGCTGGAAGTTCCCGAGTTCCAGCCTCGCAAGAATGGGAAGCGAGCGAAGCCAAAATGCCCCCGGGGAGCGCGGCCCCGCTGGGGAGGCCCGGCGTTTCCATACCCCCCGCTCGCCGCCGTTCCCCCGTAGCCCGGCCCGCCCCCTCGGAGCCAGCCACGGACGCCGGGGCGCTGCCAGGGGCTTTGGCATCTGCGCGTAAGTGCCACAGTGTCACGCGTTGTTGGTTCTTATTCTTGCAACATCGTGCCCTGGTTCCTGCCGTGGGTCGGGAGCGGGGGGAAATCCCAGCAAGCCCCAAGCAGCCAGAAATGCGCCTTTCGCCGTTGTTCGGCGGGGATACCCAGGCAGCTCTGCCGGGCGTAGCCGGGGTGAAGGGAGCGCAGGACGCTCGCTTTGAGAACTTCCTTAAAAAAAAAAACAAACAACCAAACAAAACAAAACAAAAAAACCCACAAACAAATCCCGACAGCTGATAACGATTTTATTCATTGCTCTTGCCGCCAACCAGATCAGACATGCGGGACTGACGAATCTTCTGCCTTCCAGGAGCGATGGGCAAGAGGAGGAGTGTTGTCAACGCGAGGACGAGCGATGGATGGTGATGCCTGCAACCTATGGCTGAACTGGAGGTAATTCACTAGCGGATCGATAACCTACCGAAGGTTCCTGAAAGGCTGCAACATTGTACCCAGCCTGGTTAGCGGTTAAATCGTTTCTTTATTTAATGTTGCTAGCTTGAGGATACTAAATAAAACGTTCTGATTTGTGCTGTAACTGTATCTTTGCTGCTCGCAGTCAAAAAGAAAATAAAAGCAAGGCAGATGTCCGCTGATAATTAGCTTTTAAAAAAAAATCCATATCTGATGAGGGATTTAAAGGAGCGTAATTGGTTGTCTCTATGTTTTGCAACGTGCCTGTGCTTTTTCAGGTCGCGTTGGGGCCTTGCAAGAACGAATGTGTTTGTGGACAATAAGAATGAATTTAGCAGGGATGGATGTAAACAGGGAAGCTGTCATTTTTTAATATTCCTTTAGCCTCAGTTATTAACTGATGTAACTTGTGAAACAAAGACAAAAGTATATTTGAAATTATATATACATATATACAAAGAACTATTTTTTTTCTGTACATAAAACCCCCTGAAATTCTCAGCTAACTTTCAACAAAATTAAATTTGAACTACATTTCTGTGCAGCTGAGGGTAAGATGAGTCGAGCATTTTTATATGTGTTTCTGAGGCCTGCAAGCTCAGTTTAGAAGCTCGATCTTTGTGCTTGACACAGTGAGAAAGCTTTGCTGCAATCACCCTTCTGTTTTATTGAAGAAACATTACCCTGAAAGATTAGAGAAAGGAGGCTAAAATGTAATGTATTTACATTGTCTTATTAGAAAAATTAAATTTATATAGTGGATGTCTAGATGCTGTGCATTTTTTACATACAATTATCACATATCCTAAAAATCATTAAAATCCTAATCTAGAATTTGTTATCATTACGGTAACTGAATTTTGTAGGATTCTTTAAAAAAAAAAAAAAAAGCAAGACTGTGTGTACTGGATTTGATCACTTTATCTGTGGCTATGATCATTATATATTTAAAAATGTACATGTATCTCCCTTTCCCCAGATTTGTAACAATAACCACTCTGTTTCAGCTTCATTTTAAATCCACACTTCAAATAATTGAAATGGCAATGAAATCATATTTAAAGTCTAATAAAGATTTAAAAAATAAAGTGACTTGAATATTTTCTTAGCAATGTAAAATATGTATTGTAATATCTCTCATAGGTGATTCTCACAACAAAGGGCTACATGAATAATGTGATTAACATTTTAATTTCCCTTGATGTTTACATAAAAGAAAGTATCCTTATGTGTGACATCACTGAAACTGTAAACCAAGCAACAGAGAAATTTTAACAGT
Organism: Monarcha castaneiventris obscurior; assembly: GCA_026261815.1. Classification (NCBI taxonomy): domain Eukaryota; kingdom Metazoa; phylum Chordata; class Aves; order Passeriformes; family Monarchidae; genus Monarcha; species Monarcha castaneiventris. The sequence continues at coordinate 5,195,122 of JAMPIT010000624.1, read as the reverse complement.
AAGGAGTCTGAAAGTAGAGGAAAAACTCTCATGGATATATTGACCCTCCTTGTTCTTTTGGCAACTCATAACTTTTCCTGTTGCAGTTTAAAATACAGCCCACAGAATCAAAAAGTTCTTGGTGTTTTGACAATAAAATAAGGGTTGTGTCTTTTACTTAATTTTTGTAGATCACCAAGCAAAATGAAATCATAGTCCCAGACTTGAGCTTGAGCACTGCAGTACTACAAGTAAATATTTAATAAACAGCTTTTACAAACATACATTCCACTTTCTTTTTACAGATGAAATCTGATGTGATGTTTTTGTTTATGTGTAGCGTAACATGAAAGTCACATACAAGAGAAAATGCCTAATTATTATTGTTTGGTGATACATATTAGAATGAAGACTAAGAATTCCTACAACACTAAGAAATATTCCATTCATTTTCAGAGATATTTTAAAAGGTGTTTTTACTCTTGTAGTTAAATTGAAGATTTTTTTGTAAAGTACACAAATGGAGAAAAATATAATCACTGAGTTTTTACTATCTGTATTGTTTTGCTTTCACATAATCCCTTTTCTTTCATGCAATCTTGTCACCTTACATTATTCTAAACTAAAATATATCAGTCCTGCTTTGTCAGTAAGATTCAATGTTTTCAGGAGAAATTACTGTGAAAGGTCTTCATTAAAAAAAAAAAAAAAAAAAAGGAATTATTTTATTTTGTGACTTTCAAATGTTAATATTCACACACAATTGCTAAATTAATTTTACCAGAAAAAAAAAGGAAGAATAAAGGTTCCTATATTTTCCTGTTGCTGTAAATTTTACACATCAGCTGTACTAAGCTATGGACTGATCCAAGAGTCGCTGGTTTGGGATGTCTCTTTTTACCTTAACTTGGCCTTTTTTTTTTTTTTCTTTTTCCTTCTATCTTCCTCTTCCCCCCCTGAAAAGTGCTATAAGCTGTATAAGCATCCAAATACAGATATAGTACTGAATTACTGGTTACTTTTAAGAGATAAGAATGTAGCATCTTTGGTTTCTTCTTGATTTTTCTGGTTTTTTTCTGCATTTTTGGGGTTGGTTCATTAAGAGTTTTAGGGTTGGGGTTTTTTTGTTTGTTTTTTTTACTGATATATTTTACCCAGTACTTTTTTGTGCCAGTATAATTTTATACTTTGTGCCCAGAAAGTACATTACTTGGATCCTAGTAGTGGCAGTTCTTGACATGAAAAGCCTTTCTGTTTCTTCTGAAATTTGCTCTTCTCCTTTTCTTTAGAGACAAAGAAATGTATTTAGGGTTTGTAAATTGTCAAGCTGAACAATGTAGCTAAATATTTGAAGCATGATATTGGCAGGGGGTGGCTGAGAGCAACATAAAGCAGTGACTAAGCTTTCCTCAGTTTTGGATGGTTGGTTGGTTACTTGAACAGGGGTTTTTTGGTGTTTTTTTTCTATCTCAAATGAGAATTATCACTACTAGTTGCTTGTTGTTTCTTACTCTTGAAACCAACCACAAACCTTACAAGGGCCAGAAGTGTGTGATGAGTGCTTGTGAGGCCAGAAACCTTTTTATTGTTATCATTTATTTTAACTTCATGCAGAAAGAGCCACACATGCTAAAATAAAATACTACTATGACCAAATTCATTCTGTAGCTTCAAACAATAACTTGGAGTTAACTCAGTAGGTTCACATCAAAATTCATTTAAATACTCACCTGTTCATGCTTCATGCCAAGAATACATCCACATCTTTTCTGCACCCTGCATGGGTAACCTACCTGAACCTTCTACTGTGAAGTTTCTAACAGAGTGCTTAGCTGCTTTGTATTCTGCCCTTACCAGATATTGCATAGTGAACTGTATGCTTCTATTTTTTACTTTATTTCCCTTTTCAGTGTGCCCTTTACCATGGAACGTGCATGTGTTCCCACTCCAATATTTTTGAAAATATTTCCTGTTACTCCTGCTTGCTTCTCACTGATGGTGAAGAGTAGCATAAAATTAGGCATCTGTATTACCCAAACCACCATCAGCACAGCCAAATTAACATTTTTTAAAAAGCACACAAATAGGTTAGCCTCTGACTAACGTTTTCTATCTGTTCTCCTCCTGCGCAGTTGGAAGAGATAATCAAGACCCTTAGGAAGACAACATTAATTTTTGTGTAAAGACAAATAATTAGCTGCAAATCTACTACCAGGCTTTTGAAAGTAGATCTATATGTCATTTATATTTTCAGCAGTAAACGAGCCTTTTTGGAGTTCATTGAATGAACCTAAAAACCTCTTTAATATGCTGTTACCCAAATAAATATTAATTGCACCAGCCATGACATTCTTTCAGTTTCACTGTTATATCTTTGAGTACAAAACCTTCCCTTACAAAGAGAAACTAAGAACAAGGCCTGTGTTATTCCTACTGAATAGCAGAATTCTACTGGTTCATGTTGGGGATTTTGTTTGGGTTTGTTTTGTTTTAAAGCAATTTTATTTGTGCTCCTATACTTTGTTAAATACTTTCAATTAAATTTCCTGCATCAGTTTGACAGTACAACTTTCTATGCTGAATACATTCCCTAGTTATCCAGAGGATATTGAGAAAATTATTAAAATGCTGTACTTAATTGTTTGCTATTGGGCTTTTCTTCAGAGAGACTCTTGGATATTTGCCATGTCTATTTTCACATCTATTTGATGTCTCCAAAGTTTTCTGAGTATTCTAAGGATTAGGTAGAAGTTTTTTTAAGGGGAGCTTTCAAAAATTTAATACACAGGGTATATTTTAGAGGAGAGCTACTCCATAATGAAAATAGGAACTATATTGCTTTTTATATTGACAATTATTTGCTTGGATTATTACTTCTACAAAAATTCTGAAAATGTTTGCTGTTATTTCACATTGTAGTAAGGTATTCCAATATGCTAAGGCAATTTTTATCGAGCAGAAGATTCTCAAAATAAGGTGTATTTTTCCTTTGTTTCAATGCTTTCATATTAGTGTTCTGAGTCTAAGAAGACTTACTCAAAGTCTTAAGTGACAAATTTTATTTAAATTGGTAAATAATAAAGTTTTTTAAGACACAATTTAATAGTGTTTTTCAGCTACTGTTTGTCTTTCCATTTCCCTAAATGAAAATTTAAATTTCTATTTAACGAAGTTTGAGGGCATTTCCAGTTAGGGGTTTGGATTTGATTTTTTCATTTACTGCAGTAGTCTGTTAGAAATGCAACTTTTTAAAATACAGATGAGAGGTTATTTGCCTGATTTTTCAAAATGGTGCTGGCTATCAGTAGCTTTCGTGTAGACTTGGAATTTCCCTGAGTTAATACAATAGACTGTTAAAGATTTACATCTATGTAATAACTTAAGGGATTCTTTCACATTGTTATCAGACATATAGTCTGATAAACTTGCCAATATGCAATTTAGATAAAAGTAGAGGAGGCCATAAGAAATATCAGCGAAATCTACCTAGTGAAGAGATGAGCAGAACAATGTAGGCAAAATTTCATGATGTTACATTCAAAATAATCTATTGAAGGGATCATATGAGTCATTCATTCTCCTTATGGGCTCCAAACCAATAGAAGCGGGGAAAAACACTTTCTATTTGATAGCCAGTAGTAAATCTTTTCTAAAGACCATTCTATTTATCACATATTCAACATTGAGAACATGGTAATTTTTTTTCTAGAACTCTAATATGAAGCCAGTTAAACAAAACAAAACAATAACACACCTGTTGTAACACTGCATTAAGTCTTTCACCTTATCACAAAAAAATTTGAGTTCAGGAGGAAATTAGGATCAAGGAAAAATACTCTAGGAATAGGATTAAAGGCCAAGAAAAAGGAATAAAATCCATGGAGGAAGTAATATTTAATCAGTGCATACAACATTTCTCAGTTTCACCAAAGATAAAGCAAGATCCTTTATAAACTGTAGGGCATAGTTCAAGAATTGAAAAACTTGAAAGATTTCAAATTAAAAACTATGTTTTTTCCTCATAACAAAATATAGCCATTCTGGCTTCACTTTCACCTCAGAACTCTCAGTTGGCAAGGATTTTAGCAGTCTTCAGAAGAACTGATACTTCTATGGGTAAGAACAGCCAATGATAGTACAGATACATAATTATAAAGACCATTAGTCTGATCTAACACAGCCTCACTCTGTTACCAGCCTAAAGACAATCCTTAATTTTTCCCAAGTGTTTTCTTCTCATGTTGTTTTAGTTTAGACCTACCAAGCATTTTTATTTCTATGCAGTTGAAATATCTGCTTTCCCCAAAATAGCAACCATGTAGAGTGAGTAGTACCAATATTTGCACTTACAGTAAAGACTCAGGGCTGCTAGCATTAAGCCATTTGGCTGACAGTGCCTACTTTGTGTAGCATATGTGATTTGTCAGTCATCCATGAAATACACATCACTGAGATTCCGATCTCCATTTATTGTTCAGTCTTCTGCGAAAATACTGGTCTGCTAATCCAGATTCCTCAATATTTTGTATTCTTGTACAGCATCTACATGGTGCCTTGAAAGGATGATTTTATATTTTCAGTTTGCCCAGCTGTGGTGAGCCACATAGGCATGGTGTACTAATTGAGATACAAATTGTGTAAGATAACTGTTGATTTAAAACAATTGAACCAAGCTCTTGATTTTACAGGTTGTAGAGTACCAGAGACAAGAAGTGTGATCAGACCACAAATGATCCCTGTTTATGTGTAATGCTGGTTACATTTTTTTGTTTGCTTCCTTGTTTTTAACCTAATACTAGTGTAAGATGAAGACTGGCACATGTGACTCCCTTTTCCCAGGTGAGGCCCTGCCACAAGATTAAAAGATTGTCATCATTCTGCATGGACTAATGTGTAGTTTTCTCATGCAGAGTGGAGCAGCTTTTTAAAAAGAGATTAAGAAGAACCCTCTCTTGAGGATATTTTCCCAGGTGGCTAGCTCAGTCTATTCTGAGGTACAAAATACTGATTTCTCTTCCCTGGAAGAACTTGAACTGAAGTGGGATCCTCCTGCACCCCAGAGTAAATTAAAACTGCACAACCCCCTCTTTGGTTAGGACCTAGTTTGGTCAGTATGCTCAGAAAATGATCCACAAATAGGGTGTACAGGCAAGACAAGCAGAATATTTGTGGATCATGAGCTAGCTGGAACAGGCTGTGTTGGGCAAACTAAGAAGTTTTTTAGACACTCAGAAACTTTTACTGTTGGAGAATTAAGTATCTATATTTTGAATGGTAAAATAATGGATAGATTATTTTATAGTTAGTGTCATACACATTCTCCCCTCTTCACTGCTGGGTGTTCTTGCAATAAGCTCTGGAGCACTAACATAGTGCTAGTTTCTGCATGTGTGAATTTAAAAAAAAAAATCTAACTTCCAAGACTGAATAAAAAAGGAATTGAACTTGATCTTTCAGCATCAAGTTTGACTACCACTAATCGCCTCTTGGCAGGCCCTTATAAATAAAGCACCAAATAACACTAAAAGTCAATCAGCTGATGTAAAGAAACATCTCATGAAGACTAGATTGAGCAGTTGAAGAAATACACAGGTATTTATTTTTAACATAGTTATAATAAAGCCAAGTCTATTTAGTCCGTGTATCAATTTTTTGTATAGATGTTTGAAAGTGCTTTTCTCAGACCCTGCATAGCAGTTGCTGACAATTTTAACAACACGCCAGTCTTGGTGCATCCCAGATTTCACCACATTAAGTGTACCTCTGAATTGTGTTGTTCCCATATACCCCCAACCCTGATTTTTTCATTTGAGATTTTTCAGCAGCCAGCATCCTTACATTTGTCTCCTCCCCCAGGAGTGGTGTGTATGCGTTTCAGTTCATTCACTGATGGATAATTCTAATAGCATAGGACTCTGTACGAAGACAGGTCAAGGCGTATTTGCAGACAACAAAATTTCAAATTCCAGTACACAGAAGGTAAGGCATTCTTGCTGCTGTATCCCTCAGTTTTGAATTTTACCCATAGCAGTAATCTGAAGAGACTACTGCCCAGTTTCTGGCCAGTTGCTCCTGACAGTGGCCATGTCCATATTACTGGGCTCTTTCAACCACCAAAACAGGACAGCTGCATCTGCATTGTCAGCTGGGCCTGAGCTATCCCCTGAGCCATGCAAAGGGTTGCTTGGGAGAATGCTGCTTGTCCTGGACCTTGTGCAGGGACTCTGCTGTCAAAAATTTAACAGTGTAAGCTGTGGGCTTCAAGTTGGCAGCTCTGTGCCCTGGCACCTTTTGGTTTGCTAGCATAGACACAGCCTTTTCAACAAACAAAACTGAACCTGTCATTGTGCTTTAGTTCTGAAACTGAGGCGTCCTTTTAGTAAGGTATAGTATGTAAAACACAGAATACATTCCGCAACAAGTTTTTGGTAGGAAGTTTTAGAGGCAGAGAGAAATCCTAGCTAGTTTGTAACAAACCCCAAGACAACTCAGTTCATTTTTGCTCAGCCTCCAAACTATTTGAGTCTTTATTCTGTCCACTAAATAATGAGAAAATGCTGAAATGCTTAAAATGACTGTAAAAACTTCTCAGGGCAGCACTAAAGATCGTTGAAGGAAGACTTGATGTGGAAAATAAACCTGAAAATACAAAGTCTCAAGATGATGAGAAGTTAAAAGAAAACAATGTAACATTACATGGAGGCAAACAAATTAACATCTGTCAGAGTATGTCTCAATTATTGTTACAGTGTTCTGATAACTACCGGCAGTCTGTGGTAGTCACGTGCTGGCTGCAGTTGCTCCCAACAAATATATTTAAAGGTGCTTGAGGGATGTCACAAAGGAGAACCTACACCTTAGGATCGTAGAATACCTTGATTTGGAAGGGACCCACAAGAATCATCAAAATCCAACTCCTGGCCCTGCATAGGTCAGCCTCTAATATCACATCATGTGCCCAAGAGTACTGTCCAAATATTTCTTGAACTCTGTCAGGCTTGGTGCTGTGACCATATCCCTGGGGAGCCCATTCCAATGCTCAACCGCCCTCTGGGTGAAAACCTTTTCCTGATACCCAACCTAAACCTCCCCTGACACAGCTTCAGGTCACTCCCTCAGGTCCCATTACTGGTTGCCACAGAGAAGAGATCAGTGCCTGCCCCTCCTCTTCCCCTCACAAGGAAGTTGTAGCTGCAGTGAGGTCTCCCCTCAGTCTCCTCCAGGCTGAACAGACCAATTGCCCTCAGCCCCTCCTCACACGGCTTCCCCTCAAGGCCCTTCACCATCTTTGTTGCCCTCCTTTGGACACTCTATCAGTTTAATGTCTTTCTTATATTGTGGTGCCCAAAACTGCCCCCAGCACTCGAGGTGAGGCTGCCCCAGTGCAGAGCAGAGCAGGACAATCCCCTCCCTTGCCTGGCTGGTGATGCTGTGCCTGATGCCCCCCAGGACAGGGTTGGCCCTCCTGGCTGCCAGGGCACTGCAGATTTGTGTCCAACTTGCCATTGACCAGGGCCCCCAGGCCCCTTTCCCTAGCACTGCTTTCCAGCATCTCATTCTCCAGTCTGTCTGTACATCCAGGGTTGTTCCATCCCAGGTGCAGTTCCAGCACTTGTCTTTGTTAAACTTCATACAGTTGGGTGATTGCCCAGCCCTCTAATTTGTCAAAGACTTTGTCAGACCTTACTGGGAACAGGAAGACTGGTGCACAGAAAGCACTGAAAAGAATTCTCAAACAGCACTTGGGCATAAAGATTCTTGCCACTGGCTTGTTATCTGGTGAAAATATGACAATGAGGGGAAGGTGAAACACCCTGTTTTGAAAAAGGTAATATATAACGGAGTCCTTTATTCATGGTCCAACAATAATATAATCTGCTAAACATGCCAGATGAACTGTTGTTAAGAGATATATGATACCAAATGCTTTGTCTAATTGCTTCATGAATAAAGGGACAGCCAGTATTTTCCATGCTTGATATAAAACAAGGCTATTGTTATTAGTGATGAACTGAATTGGTCATTGAATTTTGTAATAATGCAGTATTTGTGCTGCTGCCTTCTTTCTGCATATTACCTAATGTGTTGTAGGATCTATCAACCTAAACACCACCCCACCATGGAAGGATGAATCCAATGCTAAGGCTGAAGCATCCATCAGATGAGGAGCATTATTACTGTTTTCACTTAAAGGAGACAGCATTTTAAAAATAAGTTAGGATGCCCCTGTGATTATTCAAGTGTGAATGGACAGTGGCTCGACAGAACCAAAGACAAGTGCTCTAAAATCAGTTGCTTAAAACCTGTGTGGCAGTGATCCATCTTGCAATTTCATCACTGAGGGTGACATCTATTTGGAAATACAATTTTAGTTTTTGCTGGTTTTTTGGGATGCCTTCACAATTATATTCAAACGCTGCTGTAATTGGCACCTGCAACTCAATATTTAAAACCGATTTCATACACTTCCCATCGTCCTAACAGCATGTGTACTAGCAGAGCACTAGCCATATCTTGTAATTAATTCCTGTTAACACTATTTACATCCACTATCTTAGAATAACTATTGCCAACTTTCTGATTCATCATAGTCATGTAAGACAACCAGCTGCCAAAAATGTCACAACCAAATCTATCCTTATGCAACTATTTGGAAGTGTGCCCTTTCTGCATAGGAATAATCTGCACCAGTCACACTGTTCCCTTCGATGAACTACCACTGCACACACCTTGTGAATCCAAGGGCCCCACCTCCCCTCTGGCTGCTGAGGCCAAGCAACCCTCATCTTGTGCATGGCCACTGTAAAGAAGTCTCAGAACAGCAGTAGAAGTGCTATGCTCACCCGGCCTTCCCCTGGCTCTCTCTCTTCCATCTCACCTCAAAGTCTGGTATCTATTGCCCCTGAGGTAGACAGCAGACTCCCCAGTAGCCTCCTGATGCTCAGATTTACCTTACTTTTAAACCTTCACTTCCCTAGTTCCCCTGGGGGTAAAGAAGGCAAAGCTTCCTAAAAGGCTCCAGAAGTTCATCAACACAACCAGTAGTTATCCTGCAGGTGGAGATTTGGCACCGGTACACAAATGATACTTAAGTGCAAAAATGCCTTCAAGGAAGTAGGAAAAAAACCCCCCTACAATTACAAGCTTTACCAGGAACATATCCCAGAGGGAACAAAACAAAAACACTGTGCCCTCAGTAACTGGATTGTTGATAAAGCACCCGAGGGGAAAAAATAAATCTAGTGACATTCAAGGCTTGCTTGCACATGCAAAGAATTTTGCTGTTTCTCTCCTGCTCCTGTTCCTAGAAAAATGCTTCTCCTATGTTGTGCAAGATCTCTTCCTCCACACCCACTCACCCAGATTACAGGATCAGACTACTTCCCCCCTCCTGCCATTCCCAGCTCTGCCCCCTGCCCATCCAGATTGTCCCCCACAAAGCATCACTGCTGTGCAATCACTGTAGAGTATTCACATGTTGCTCCTGCACTCAGCCACCAGGCAACTTTCTTCCAACCTCATTCTGGAATGACCCCCAGCTGCTGCAGTAGCAGCACTCCTCCTTCGTGGGAATAACGTGCAGCCACCTATAAGATGGCTATGTACAGACTCACAAAAATTCTCCAGCACTGCCACTCCTTTCTTACTCAGTTATTCTAGAGGCACCTGACATACATACATCACACACTTCGTTTCCAATAGTTGTGAACCCCTTTGTGTTAAGAGCTCACATCTTCCAGCTTCTTACAGGATACGCCTGACATATACATACATATATATGACATCAGAAACTAGGAGGCTTTTGGTTTAGTTTCTAGAAATTAGATTTATTATTATTATTACTATTATTATTCAAAAGAAAGCTTAGAATGGCCTTCCAACTTCGTCTCACAATGGAGCAAAACTTCTTGTTCTACAACCTTTATTTTGCAAGAAACTACAGTAATATTTTATAGCCATTTTAGAAATAGACTGAGGACTTTGACAAGATCACTCTTTCCAGTCACTGCATTGTCATCTTAAATTATATTGCTCTCCATTAAATTGTTCATTATTGGAAGATTCATATCAAGCAGCTTAGTACCTGAAATCGTCCAGCAAAAATTCAGTTTTTATGTGCTCCAAGTATGAAATTTATTTCTGAATGAGAATGGAAACAGTGATAAAACAATTCCTACAAGTTATACTACTGTAACATAAATGCAATACTAAAATTAAGCACAATGGCCTCATGCAATCAAGTTTATTTTTTGAGCATGAATTTGAATTACTAGCTTTATCCTTATCTTAGCAGGTATGCAAATATGATTTTTCTATTCATATTATGATTAGTATCAACAGACAAATTTAAAATCTAGTGTTAGTTGAGTCATTTTCACATAAGTCATTTATAGCTACTTTGAAAGTGCTTGGGAGGGTATTTTGCTGTATCAAACACCTGTTAGTCCGTATCGTCACAAAGGACACAATGTATCAAAACAATTTATTTCTTATACTGTCTATTTTATATGGGAAAACTGTTAACTATTTCATTCTGATCTATTATAAATGCAGATCCAGACATTCTGGAAGGCAGTTGCTGGCAATTTGGCAAGCCAATTTGGCTATATCTAGGCAAGTAACAGCTCTATGCTAAATTCAGTTTTAAAATAAAGCAAAAAGTATGCACATTAGAGAGAACAGGAGTAGAACATTCTTGTTTTATGAAAATAAATAATGGCACTGAACATCCTAGTGCCTCCCCTGACCATTATGCATGCAGCAATTTAACTAACAATGAAAGCATTCTTCACGTTTTCTTACAAATAAAAGACAACACACCTTAAGCCAGAAGGGTGACAGAGTTCTTGCTATACTGGAGTTGTTTATAGACAGTCTCCTGTATTTTTAGTGTTTTAATTCAGATATAGAAGTTTACTGTCTTATTTAATATAAATGGATATCGTGGGCTAAATTGTTACTTTGACTCTGATACCAGCCAGTGGCCCCGCACTATGCCAGGTACAATGATGCAAGTGAAGGTGCAGGTCCAGTAAGGCAGCCAGGTCAAAAGCAATTTATTTAGAAGAGACAGACTCCCATTTCAGATTATTTTGCCCTTTCTCATTTGATGACACCTTACCTTTACAGAATATAGAACAGCCACTTGTTTCGCAGTTCATAATGTCTCTAGGGTTATATAAATTTTGTATAATTTTTGGAGAAATTTAATCAATGTTTTGGCTGTTGAGGCTTGGTATTGTGAAACATACCTTCAGTTGAAAGCCTGTTTTGACTTTAAGCCATGTACTTTCTTGCACATCTAAGTGATCTAATTTTTCCCTTCTAGGACTATATTTAAAAAATCATGTAACCGAGTTTAAAAAAAAAAAAAAACAACAAAACCAACAAAAAACCTTTTCCCAATTCCACTAAAAATTTAACTTGCATGTTATTTATTCTAATAAGGGATCTTTTTTCTTGCTAGTCCTTTTCTTTCCCTATTTTTTTCTTTTTGAATTTATGAACAGATCAAATAACTCTCAAACTTTTAAGAGTTGAGCAAGATGCACCAAAACAACTTCATTTTCACTGCTGCTTAGCACAAGGGTTAATTTTCCATTAGCCTGTTAATTGGTTGCATCTTTTCTGCAGTTCTCTGTTCAGAAAAAGCTATCTGAACAGACAAAATACCAAGGGTAACCTTGTGCTGACATATGCAATTAGCCCAAGGTCAGTCAAGGATATGGAAATAGTGGAAAGTGACAAGCAAGGGGGATTATATAAAGCAAAGGGAAGGGGAATCTTTAACTACTCATGAGTAATTTTTTTTTGATCATTCATTGTCTTGTTTCTGATGCACTTGCCTTCTTTAAACTGACTATCCTTCTGTCGTGGTTTAGGAATGGTACTCCCCAGTTCAGTGCCCCCACTGAGACTCTCCTAAGACAGATGCCACTTGCTCACTCTCCTCACTTCCCCTCCTCCTTCCCACTGCGCTGATGGGGTTGAAAACTGGAGGCACAAAAGGTGAAAATGCCAGGCTGGGATAAGAACAATTTACTGGAAACAGCAATGAGATAAGGAAACAAACAGTAACAGCAACAATACTAATGACAAAAGTATACCCACTTTTGGGTGGGTGATTTACACACAAAATGCTCACCAAGCCCAGGACAATGAAACAATGAACCCTAAGCCCACCACTGGAAAGGGACATGCTTCTCCTTGGGAAGAGACAGAGTCCCTCTTCCCCAACCCTGGGACCCTGGTGATGAGGTAAGAAGGTATTGAATAACATTTGGGTCTTAGACACGCCCACACAGCTCTAGGCTCCGCCCCCTCACAGCCACTGCAAAACATTAACCCTGTCCTTGGCTGAAACCCAGACACCTTCCCGTTTTTTTTTTTTTCAATGTACCCATTTGAGTCACCCATCTGTTACATCCCACAAAGAACAAACGCTGCTTTCAGGGATCCCTCCGAACCTTGTGTTCAAGTGTGAAGCAGTCAGTCATTAAATACTGATGGTACAAGTTTCCTTATGGCAGAGATGTGACACCTGGCACTTCCAACTGCCACTTCAAAACTAAAATACTCACATACTTCCTGAAGGTGCTCTGCAGATCACCACCTGCCCACGAAGACTCTTGCTACATATGTCTGTGTGACCAACCTAATTTTAAAAACATGTTCTAGAACTTGATACAGTGCTTTGAAGATTTCTCTGAGAACTTGACACGTAGAGAAAAAATATAGGTAAGCATTTACAAAGCACTTTTAAAAATCAGAAATGTTAAGTGAATCAGCAGGGTAGTGTGTTTCACTGCACTTTAGCCAAGTGGATCTTCTGTTAAACACTTCCAATGGAATTCTGGCACTGAGCTGAATCTCCTAATCCAGTTGAGACAACAGAAGAACTTTGTGCCAAAATTACTAGGTCAAGATATTGTGCAATTAGTTTAAGGACCCAACTTTTGCTCACCTTTTAGCCATTTATTAAAAGAGCTCTCCTTAAATAAGCCTGTCCAGAGAAGTGTGTCTTCTGATGCTCATGCCTAAGTTAAAATCTAAGTTTAAAGAGTCATTTTAAGAGCTTCAAGTGTCTAGATAGGATTAGGCAACTAATCTCTTGGTGATCCACACATAATGATCAGAGAATATATACACACACAGAGGAACAAGAAACCCATAAATTGAAAATATGCTTAGAAATAGCACTTTGATGATTCTGTGAAAAAGTTCAGATGGTTCAACTTCCCACAACCATAGTTTTTAATAGACTTTCAACAGCATCCATCAGAAAGCAAATCAGAAGTACTGTGCAGGATTACCAAACACGTATCACTGGGTAACACTAAGGACTTCCCTTCTCATTGTCTGCAGTTTTTGTTACAGCCCTCTGACTTCCATCACCAAAAGCAGAGAATTACTTTAAATTTTCTTACAAAACTAAGTTCATGCTGCAGAGAACAGCCTCCTCTTCTGTGGGTGTAGCAAGCCTATCAAAAAAGTGTAAGTGACATTTATATCAATGCAGGTCTTAACTCCTATTCTAGCTAGCAGAGAGAGTTTTGGCAATCGAGCTTCAATTTTTAAGTGTAGACATGCTTGGCTTCTTTTTGGTTCTAATTAAAAAAGGCAACTAGATATTTCTTCCCAAAGAATAGACAGAACGCTAGGTCAGGCAAGAGTCATTTATTTATTGACTTAAACAAGCAAAGGTATCCTCAGACATAATGGCTACCACTTGAGCAATACAAATCAATGCTACTGAAGAACAGGGAACATCTTTTCTTTCACCCCTCCCATCCCAGAAGTAACAATAGAAACACCAGGACCCCTAGAGAAAAGAGAAGGAGAAAAATCATAAAAGGTACTTAGAATGAGCTGCAAAGTTGAAACATGGACACCAGAAAATCATTAGCTAATCAACCACATCACCACAATCACCTCAAAAACAACTTTCATTATTCCATTTCTACCAGGTACCAAATATATAGCACTGTTTAACAGCGATTTCAATGTATTAACAACTGTCCTCAGCTGAAGCAGAACAGTAATTACTATTTATATTAAATTTGAGGCAACAGATAGAAAGAAAGGTTTCCATAGACTACAATGCACATTAATGAATAGAGCGTGGGGGAGAAACAAAGCTACTTTTAAATTGCTGTATGTCTCTATCAATCAAGCAATTTGTTCTGTACTGATAGCTCATTGAAGACACAATATCCTGACAGAGTATGGCAACTCTACTCACCCTGTGACACTGTTTCTGATGAATGTATCTATGAAGAATTTATCTCTGAGGCCCTTAAGTTGTAGGCCACTGAAAATCCCAGTTTGCTACTCCTGTATGGGTGGTTGTTAATCAGACATCAGCGAAAAAAAGCAAACACCACATGCAAAACAACTGTTACTAAATCATTTAGTCTTCCTTGTAACAGTCAAAGATATGAGTAAGGCATTCCTCAGATTTAGAGAAAACATTAGGAGTCTTTAGTTTTGCAGGCAAGGAGACCTTTTATTTTAATCCATTAAAAGAACCCAAAATAGTCAGCAGGTGGCCACATCTATCCATGTTTCATTAAAATCACATAAAACCTAAGTACAAAAGCACCACTGATTATTGCTCTAGAAAAACTGCATGAAAAATTCAAATACACACAGTAAAAACATCACCATATGCACAAGACATAATTTCTTAAAGCAAGTGTATGGAATGCTGATCCAATTTTACACATACCTTGCAATATTAAGTTGATATTTATATTACTTGGCAACAACGGGAATTTCTAAAAGCACTGTTATGAGAAGGGAAATGTTCATATACAGTTTAATATGTCAACTATCATAGTCCTAAAAAAATTAGCATTTACAAAATACTTGATAAAAATATCTTTTAAAAGTTGTCCAAGAGGTACATAAAATCAACCCAAAATTTTCATGGTATTTCTCATTCATTCTTGTCACCTACAGATTCAGTTTTCTGAGCCTGTGGAGAAGAAAGAAAGAAATTAAATTACTATGGTGAATTGCTACTATGTACCTAAAGACCCAAGCTATCCTTACTCCTTGGATTTCTTACTTGCAGCAGCTCAGCTTCAAACCTGTGTCCATAGGACATTTACACACCGGAACAGGGACAGGCACACGCTTTTCTCAGCTCATCGCTCCCAGCCTTTCAAAAGCAATACAAGCCTTACCTGGCAGCTTCCATCCTTCACACTGAAAAGCACCACACTACCACCTGTTTCTATTCACTGCACACCTGCTGAATGCTCTACCGCACCCTTAACTTTCACTGTTTCAATCTGCCCTTTTACTGACAGTGTGCTGGGTGGGGCACCTCTGGATGTTGAAACACTAACAGTTGAG
The DNA here is from genome assembly GCA_026261815.1 of Monarcha castaneiventris obscurior. Taxonomy (NCBI): domain Eukaryota; kingdom Metazoa; phylum Chordata; class Aves; order Passeriformes; family Monarchidae; genus Monarcha; species Monarcha castaneiventris. The sequence goes on along the minus strand of JAMPIT010000624.1, from coordinate 5,179,783 downwards.
CGAGATGCGAATCTGCAATAACATTATGGGCAATAAAAAGAAACATTATGAACATGCTAACAATGTCTGAAAGGCTGAATAATTAAAAACACTGATTCAATCAGCAGGAGGTATGTGTGGAAAGTACCTCTTCAGCTTTATTTTCACCATTTTCAGATGGTGTAGTACCTTCCTTTGCAGCTTCTTGCTTTTCATCCTTCTTCCCTTTAGCACCTTTGCTGGCCTTTGTTCCAGGTTCCTTCTGACAGAAGATTAAAAACACGGCCATAGATGTTGTATGAGTAGCCAGAACCCTGCATCTTTATCAAAAAAACTTTCACATGAACTAAACAACAAGTCTTGGCAAGCTGCATGTGCTGGACTGAAACAGAAAACCATCTAAAGGCTATCTGGAAACTGTAAACCCACATAAGTTATATAGAGACTCAAATTTCTAGAAAGTGGTGGTGTCTGCTTCTTTAGTTTTTCAGCTAATTTTTTCAGGGATACAAAACCATATCAGACTATTTTGGTAGAGCTGACCTATGAGGTATATACAGGATATCCAATTACAATATATTTAAAACTTATTCAGCCAAGCACAAACACCACACTGTGTAACTACAGCCCTACACTTTCAATTAAATATTAAATTAGATTTTAAAAATTAAGCTTTTTTGTTGGCTGTCCTTTTGTTACTTTGATAATGTGTGATGGTCATTCCACATCAATGAAAGAATCAGCCAACGCGCTACTGAGGCAAACACCAATAAAATTCCATCTGCAGCAACACAAGGCAGAAAATTTACCAAAAGGAACTATTCCAACAGCCAAAGTTTCATTTTGGGATTTGCCCTTAATTCCTGTGCTGAAATCGACTATTTTTTTATAAATCCTTTCTCTATGTACTTATGTTTGTGATCTAAAGGTTAGCAGAAACATAGGTTAAGTATTTAAAGTGCAACGGGATAAAAATTTAAATGGTATTGCATTTACGATTTTACATTAAAGTAGTTCTGATAAACACTGGATATCTTTCATGCAATCATTTGCTCCAAATTCTCCATGCAAAATGGCAGTAATAGCTGTGAACAGGGGTATGAAGGTCTGCCTTCCTTCATTAACTAACTTTCCCCACTGATCCCCATACAGGAGTGGGACAGTGAGGTGAGAGCACCAGTAATCCTAGTTCCAGGGCAGACTGAATTACTCCTTCCACCCCTCAGCTTCAATGTTACATAGCAGCTGTGGTGCCTAATTTAGAAGATTACTAGTGGTATGAGCATAGTACTAACTCTTTACCTATGGAAGAACAAACTAAGGAGTTGACTTTGTAAATTCATAACATGCAAGCTTTTAACAATAAAAATTATCTCAAGTCTGCAGCATCTTCCACTGTTTACTAGCAAGTTCAGAGCACACACTTGCTGTTTTCTGTTTAGGAGACCAAGATTAATATATTCCTTAAAATGTGATCCAGTTAGGGTTTGGAGAAAAAAGATTACTGTATTAAAAATTACTTACAGTAATGTCATAAAGGATTTGAGTCACCTGAAATAAGCTCCAAATGTCCCTCATGCAACTTAGTCTGAGTCTGTAACACTGAGCTCATCCCACAGGTACGTGAAGTTATAGAAGATACCACACTCCCTTCTTTATTAATACTCTTTAAGAGGGGAGCAGGATGCACTCAGCAAGACTTTACTGGTAATTTTATTTGATAAATCACACAGCGTTTGAAGTCAAGAGTTTTACTTTCACATGTGGACTTTGTATCCTGGCACTTGCCCAACTGAGATGACAATAAAAGGACTTGAAAAATGGAAGTGTGAGGAGTGCTAGACTCAGTGTCCAGCATGAGGGCTTTTTTTCCCAATAAAGCAATTGCTCTTATTCAACATTCCCCTTAGGCACAAATAAATCTACAGTTTCTGAAGCACATGATTTATATGCAGAAATCCTGAAAAGGTATTTCAAACACTAATAAGATTTTAATTTGACAGTAACTGGCCCAGAAAATCTAAACCATTCAATTTAAATATATTTAATTTCACCTTTAATTATAATTGTGCATTCTTAGCAACAGCCAGGCTTCAAGAACAGATAAGAGTTTCTCAGTACAAAATGAAGTACTGCACCTCTAGACAAGGAAACAGAATGACACAGAGTAATCTCAAATGCTTTTGTAGAAATTGCTAGGTCTCAGGTAGAGTTTACTCAACCGAGCCTGTACTTTTCAGGAAAGGTGTAGTAAAGGTAAAAAATCTTCTTAAACTAGCAATTCATTACAAACTAACATGGTCTGCATATCAAACAGGCAAGACATTTTCTTTGGGCCAGTAATGAGGCCAGGAAGGGGTGGAACAGAAAGAAAAGAATGATCTAATTTGTGGGTTTTTTTCCAAAGAGGGGGGGCAGGGAGCTGCAGAGAAGGCAGGGGAGGCCATGCCTCAAAAAAAAAAAAAAAGCTGTGAATTGAACTGTTTGCAATGTAAAGAAGGAATATACTTGCTCACTATAGGCTAAAACAATGGTAACTAAAAAGAAGGAGTATTTACCTTTGTTGTTTTCCTTGGTTTGGGTTCAGGTTTTGGTGGAGCAGGTTTCTATAAAACATTTTTAGTTGCACAACATGTTAGGCACACCACCAGAAGCCAGTCAGCCTCCTCCACACCCTGCTTCCCCCCCCACCCCACACCTTCCCTTACTTCCTGCTCAATAGTATGCATCTAGAAAAAGTCTGAAAAACCTCAATGCATAAATGCACCTCCTCTCTGTACACACCTGTTTGCATTAGTTCCCTCATCTAGAAGTGAAAGTAATTTGGGGGTCATTCTACAAGTAAAACATGAAGATTAGTAGTAACTATTAAAAAAACGCCCATCAGCTGTGTTCTAACAGAGAACAGGAACTGAAACCAAGCACTAGCAATGGCATCAAATGAAGTTCTTGAAACACAGCTCCTCCTCCTTCCCAGAGAAGTAGCTGCATTTCCACAACTAACATCAACCTGCAAAATGATACAAAGTCAATACTGCACCTAACAGACAGTGTTGCACTGAAGTGGGGAAATGTATCTTTTGTCAGAACAACCTGAAACCAAGAAAACACAGACAACTTCATCGCTAGAGTTCTCAAACACCCCTCAGCAAGAATAAAAATTGTATCAAGCAAAATGTAAAAAACCTGTTTGGTCTGGGAAACCATATGTGCTTAGAAAAGAATATACCAGGAGATACTATACATACTTACAGCTGACAGTCTTGCTGATCGTCTCGTGGGCTACAGGGGAAAAAAAACGAACATTTTTATAGGCTTACAGGAAAAAGTATCCAAAGCAACATAGTATCAGTCATCTCATAGGACAGCATAAAATGTGCATGTCTGTTGCCAAATACAATTCACATCTTCCTCACCCTGGACACTCAAAATTTTCAAGGGACAAAGTGATGTGAAAGTTAGAAATAAAATTTGTTCAGGAATTACAACATGTAAATTTCAACAGTTAAATACCTAACATACACACCCTTTTCCAACTACTTCTGAGTGTCTTCCTCCTCTATTGTGATAGGTTCACAAATCCAATAAGCTTGACTACCTGTGCAAAGGACTCTGAACCTTTTTCATACATACTTAAAATTATGTTTTTAGAATCTAGCAGATGTTACTTGTAATAGTGGGTACAAATACCATCTGATTAACAGCTGAATAAAGTTAACATCCTTCTCTAGAGGATATCAGTGTGCTAAAATTTCAAAACATGAAACTAAGTCCTTCCACTTCCTCAGTTCTCCACACACTCGCTCTGAGAGTCCAGGTGCACAAAGACAGCTGCAGGATGAGAGGGAGAAATTATTTCTTCTATTTAAACACAAATCTCAAAAGGAAAGACTCGAGCCAGATACTCTGCTTCTCTCCAGCTTTTTTATCACTTCAACACACTTTCCCTATTAAATTTTATTTCATCCTGCTCTTTGTCATAAATTTATAACTGAAGTCTTAAAAATAGTTGTTAGCTTATTAGTTCATTTACAGTATTTTTGTATTCATTAAAACAGATTCATCCAGTTACACAGCACAGTTATTAAACTGAGTTAAAATCTGGTCTATGTCATAAAACTAAAATTACACCTGTGGCCAAAACAAAGGGAGAACTAAACTGCAACAAATATCCAAAATAACTCAGCTTAAAAAAAGAATCAAAAATACTTCTTAATTACATATTAAGCATTTAAGTTGAGCAGAAAAAAACACAGCTCTGCACATCCTGCAACAGGAAAAAGCTCTTGTTAATATCTGAAGAATGCAGTAATTTGTGTTCATTGGAGCCATTCAAGAATTCTTAGTGGAAAGCAGTAGTGAATAGTTCAAATCTGCATCCAGCAAAATGAAAGTCAAAAAATACCTATTTTCAGCTATGAAATATTTATGCATCATTACCAACAAAAAGGTAAACCTCTCTTTTCTTCACAATTTAGCAAAAAAACTGCTTAAGAAGCAGCCTAGCATGATTTTACAACAAGATAAACAAAGCATTTCAGTTGGTCAGGTAATCAAAGGACTCTGAACCCAAGGTATCATCTTTTACAAATCTGCTTTCTTAACCAATTATTTTTTAAATGTTCCCTTAACATTTAGGAACTGAAATGTTTTGCTAGTATCTACTTTTTAAGGGATAATATGTCAATTTAGATAAATTATAATTCTCTCCCCTACTTCCGAACAGTTCCATGACTTGTTTGCCATAAGAAAGTCAGCATAAACTGTAAGTTCTTAAAAAATGCTTGACAGCTAAGTAATTTTAATTCTCATTTGGAGTTTGTATGTATTTTGTGTTATCTGATTATAAGGAGGGTACTAGAGCCAAGTCAGCAAAGGTCACATTTTCATGTGCTCTGGGAATCTTTGTCCCCTCCAAACAGCTATACTAACTGAGAAATCAGCAGCTCACCCAAGAGCCCTGTTTGACACTGGCCCAATAGCAAACATCCACAGAAAGAGTCTATGAAAAGGAGCAGACAACAACAGTGTGCACTCTCCTACTGCACCAGCTTCTGGCAATCTGAAGTTGCCAACTTTCCAACCTGGGTATCATATACACATCATGTGTTAAAATAGTCCCCAAGGGTTATTTTCTAGACAAATCTGTCTAATAACCTAGTACTCATTTACACTTTCAGTTTCCATAACTTCCTGTGTCTATGAGCTCCATAATGGGATTGTGCACTGTGTGAAAAATAAAAAGCAAAACCTTCCCCCTCTGCTGTCTCTCCTTTTAACTTCTTGCCTCTTACTTTCATTAGAATCCTCTTGTTTATGGCTTTCATGAAGAGTAATTCCCTAACTGCCTTTCTTTGTGTTACTAATTATTTTATCACAACTCCATTATATAAAAGATGAAGAATCCTAGAAAATCTGTGTTGTTTGGTTTTTCAGTTTGGGTTGTTAATCTTTTTTTAAAAGCTGCTCTACATCCTCTATTTGTCCCACTGTACTTGGTATCCTTTTAATTCTATCATGGCATCTATCAGGAGAGCTTCATTTAGTAGTCCCACATCTGAGGGCACAACAAATTAATCTTGTGCTACACTGATGCTTACTCTGTCCTCTAGCATTTTTTCCTGTGTTCTAGTTATTTTCTGTTTAGAACTACTGACCTTTTCTAGTAACTATTCACTGTGATTTTACAATCTCTCCCCCGATTAACAGCTCATTTGGTGACCACCACTGGGTCTTCCCTTCCCGATCTGTATTAGTTTGCATTTCTCCATATTGAATTTCTTCGGATATTTTATCACTTATTTATCAGGGACATAACAGCCTTCTCAGCCTCTCTCACCTCTGACTACCCCAACAACTTTCGTAAATTTCAGCAAACTTTGTCATTTCTTTAGTACCTCTTCTAGAGATCATTAACAAATACATTCAGCAGCACAAGCCCAAACACAAGCCCTTCCAATACTCCACTTACAGTCTCCTCCATTATGAAAATTAACCTCCACTCCTCTATTCTCTTCTCATAACTTTATATGTGAGAAATTCTTAGAAAGATCTTCCATCCTAATTAGTTTCTTTAAGAACTTGCTTGGGGAACCTTATGAAAAAGTGCTCTTTACATGCAAGTATATACTTTACTTGCTATTTTCCTGATCAAATATGCTCAAGCAGAGCAATTAAATATTCATCCATTCTTCTCAAGGTCCTGATTTAAATTTGTCTGCCACAAAACAAGGCAACCTAAGAAAACAAATTCTCATAATTCTCTACCTGTTTTTTAAATTCACATTTAGGGCCGTGAAAAACAAACTAGTAAAGTTTACTGTGGATATCAAGATATCGCCAGCTGTCTTCTTGCCTTCTCTGACAGAATGTACTGTGTCCCTTAAACAAATCCAGTCAAAGAAAACACACAAATGTGTCAGCTGCTCCAGTTTAGAGTCTGGTATCTTAATTCAAGACACCCTCCCATCAGTCACTTAAGCTAAGAATAGTTTTGAAGTAGACTGCCTGAGGTGTGTGCATTAACCCTCTTCTGCCATCCCACTAGAGACAGAGCAACAGTTCCAGGCAGTAACGTACTACACAATTGCCACAAGATCCACCAGAGTTTGTCTGTCAATGCCCTAAAACTTTCTCAAATTTATCTGGTGTACTAATAAGTTGTATAAATCCTCAGTACATAAAGACCAAATCAAGCCAGATAGGGTACAAATGTGGTTTACCCTCTTTATTCCCACTGAAAACAGCTCACCAGAAGTGCCAGAAAAATGCATAATTGTCTGATATACATGACTGCAGATCTCCAGTTAAATAATTACATGCCAAAACAAATTAAATACATATATATATGTATACTTGCCTCTTGTTTAGTTACTTTTGCTGCATCCTTGCCTTCAGCACCCTCTGGAGACTGAAAGAAAATATTATATCAGTGTTTTTATTACAGACTTTAAAGCATGCAGACAGCAGCAAAACAAAGATTATGGTGAAGACTTCTCTTTCATTTGCAACAACTTAAAGCAGCCTGACAAATCTGCATTAGTATGTACAAGCAGCACTGTACTCAAAGCAGTCTCTTTACCAAAACCAAGCAAGAACCCAAGGACGGAGCATCAGGTACATACATATATCACACACTATCCCTCAGAGTCCCTCTAGGCAATTAACTACAGCATCCACAGGCTCCAGTGGGAGCTCCACCTAATCAGCTGTTGGTAGCAGAACAGTAGGAATTGGAAATCTGAGGTTTGCTCTATGACGGCTTTTGAAATCCCCAAGAAATTTAACACCTTTTTTCCCAAACACGAACCTAACCTGTTATGAGATGAAGTGAGATGAACTGAAAAACCACAACATTACTGAAATTATTTCTTTACCTCCTTTACTCCTTTTTTTCTCTCAGCCTCACTCAGCTGGAAGTTTTAAAAGTATCCTTCCATCATATCTCACCTCCTCCATCAGAAGAGTATAAATCAGCACAATACTGAGACATTGACAGGAAAGCTCGTAACAAACACGTTTCTTCTCAAGAACAAAGTATCGGCCTGAACAGCGGAACACTAATCTTGCACAGGTACTAGAGAAAGGTTAGTTAAATTAAAGGAGGCAGGGCAGGGGGCAGGTGAAATCAAGCTTCTCTTTTGTTTACAATTCAAGATGTATTCCTTCACATTTTGCAAACATCTGGGTTTCCCATGTAGGAGCAAGTGATTCCTGGATACAAAGCGAGCAGCAGCAGTTAGAGGAGAACTACAAGACTGGCATCTTTTAAAAAAGCATTTAACAGGCAGCAGAGAAGGCAATTTGGTGGTTGTTTTGTTTTTCAATCAATAAGGAAGCAGGCTAGTTATCATTTCCCTTGTCCTTCCATTTCAATCTTAATTCAAACTTCCTCACAGATTTTGACACAAAATGTCTCAGAGTTAGAGAGCCATGGTTTGGAGCAGACAAAATGAGCGGCTAGTTTGCAGCAGTTGACCCGTGCCTTCTCCTGGCACTGGGCTCTAACACACTAACAGAAAGACATCCCCCCACCAGGGAATAAAACGTGGCTTTGTTACTGTGTGCTCTCCCGACAGAAAGGAAGCACGCCACAAGAGCAGCTGCTTCAAAAAAAGCCGAGGACTGATCATGTAAGTAGCTTGAAAACAGCAGGAAGTTAAGCAGCATCGCACAGCGTAGAGCAACTCAGAATAGCAACAGTCAGGCATCCAAAATGGAGCCTGACTGTTCCCTATGCAATTGCAGCCTCACCAGTCACCTGCAGGACCGTTTCAGGTTTGCATTTCTGAAAGTCTTTCAGTTTGGTGACTAAGGAGTTACTACAGCTTCATGTTGTGATGCTGGGAGCATCACAAGTCAGAAAGAAAACAAAAACAAGCTATTCCACTATTCCTGTCAGTAACAAAGTCCTGTTTCTTACAACTTTCCTCTTTGGCTCACAATACAGGACATGCTCTGGGTATAGCTTTTCTGTTGAGTTCACAACATCTGTTTCTCCCATATGAATTTTCTCACACCTAAAAAACTTGTGTTGCACCCTTTGCCCGAGAGAGAACTTAAATAGCACCTTCCTGTCCTGGGCAGAACCTATTTATATGGAAGTTCTCTGAGATTTTATAATCTTTTCCTCACAGTGGTCAAGAGACTTTAGATTTACAGGGGTAGGGACAGAAAGATGGCATGATTCATTTCCTTTGGAAGCCAAGCTAAAAAACTCATCATAAACTAAATGAAGTTGACTTGACACTCTATAACCAGACTATTTTACCCTGCTTGACTTTTAGGAATCATAGAGCTCTGAGAGAGGGCTAAATTGTCCCAAGATGGCACTGCCACATGCCAACAGCCTTGCAGTAATTGCACAAGAGCTAACTCCCCACCTGCAACACTGCACAGTTAACACACAGTAATTCACCCCTTTTGTCTTTAGCACTTATGAAAGAGAAGTCCCCTACATTTCTGATAGACAGGGCAGTCTGATTTTAGATGCCAATACTACTGCTAGACAACAGATTAAAAAACTGCTCATGAGGCTAACCGCAGGGGGTGAAAATTATATTAAAATACTCTTAACGCAACCACAACCTCTGTATACTAACTACTGTGATACCTTACACAATATACCTCAATTAAGTTAGATAATTAATTAGCCCAGCATTCCCTCTCAAGTTAGAAAATCCAACAGCAATTCTGAAGGCCACATAACTTTTCTCCATGGAGGGACATGGAGAATAATAATAATTTCAGAGGTGTGAATAAGCAGCAAGGGGTTCTGACATGCTCTCATTTCCATTTCAGACCTGCTCCCTCCTCTCTGCAATCACTGCAAGTCCAGGCGTTTGGTGGCTGGGCTCATCCTCCCGGGCTTTGGCTCCCCAGTACGCTGGCAGAGCTGTGTGGGAGGCCATGGCATGAGTAAGGTAATTGATCCAGCTGAAAAATAGCCTGCTGCTCAAACAAATGCATAAATATTATAATATATGGACAAATTATAAATATATAGCTTCCCTGCTCCAGCAGAATCATTTTATTGCACAGCTGCACAAACAATTGAGTCAGTTCAACAGACAAGAATGCAGTGGCACGGGGCAGCTGCAGGCAGCCTGGGACTCCATCTACTCTGTCTATCTATTGCAGCTGATAGACACACAAAAAAAATGTATGTCAGATATGGCTAACAGTGTATTTGTTAAAAGAGGAACAGAAACTTATTTTCTCCTCTATGGGTCCTGATGAGTCCCAGCTGATGTGGTTCTTCATACCAGTTTTTGCAGTACTTTCTCCTCTCCCTGGGGAAAAGAGAGATTTATACACAAATGGATTTGCGCCAAGCATACCTCCCAAAGAACTTGGCATGCCACAAGCAGAGCCTGTCTGCACTACTATCTGGAGTCACAGGACTTTTATGTAGATACCACCAAAACCTTAAAGCCTTTGGCCTTAACTCTTCCACGGGAACCCTTCCCCCATTTTTTGTCCTAGTGACAAACGACTGAAGAACCTCTGGTTTCAAAAGCAACAAAATGTACTAAGTAACCCATCCCTTGGCACATATTCCCCCATGACGTAATTGCGATGGCTCACCATATTTCACATGACACCCCAGTCACATTAAAATGCACCCTGAATACTGTGCACTGCATCGTGAGCTAGTCAGGAGCAGGGATATCCACACTGCAAGTTTTGTGCAGCAAAATCAAAGACCACTACAAGAACTGAATCACTTGACAAGGGCAGCACTCCAGCCTCAGTAATTCCTCAGCTGTACTCCATCATATGCCTGTAGTATATTCATAAAGTAGTCCCTATAGGCCTGCAGTGCCTGATACTGTAGGGATGCCCACAAGAGACAAGACATAAAATAAAAAAGCAAATACAGACAGAAATGGGTTTTTTTTCTTCCTCATAGAGGTACATGACTGGCTATCTCTAAATATGTTTCTGACATTTCAACCACTAGCAAGTTTTAGGTTCAGATGACCACACATTGTGTCACATCTCAATTAGCACTAAATATTGGCAATATGATTGCAAATTAAGCTGTAGCTAGGCTTTGCAAGATCTGTTGCAGCTGCATAACTTTCAAACCATAAGATTGTCTATCAGCAACTGGCTTTTTTTTCCCCCACTTGCTTTTACCCCAGCTATATTTAAGAGCAACCTAGAAAATGATTTTGAGCGGATTGGAAAAAACAAAGGAATATTGATAGATGGTAGAGAATGTTAAAAAAAAAAAACTGAAGGAATATTAACATTGAGCTTATTTGTATATACAGCTCTGTCACCAGCTGCGAAGCATATGTAAGAACCAGTGTTTCCACACACCCAGGCAATACTGCAGTATCTGCAATGCCAACATCATTACAGAACTGTTAGGTTGAAAACAGAAAACTAGACAACTGTTTTAAGTAAACATTTAATAGAAAATACAGGTCAATTTTTTGTTTTTATTTTTCTTAAGGCTAGGCTATTTGGTAGAGATGCACCACAAAAGAAACATAAAGCTTCATTTTTTCTAATCAAAACCCTGAAATACAAGCAGTATATAATGAGAGTACAGTAACCCAAAGCACTGAAGTCACTGATGTCTTTTGAGAGATCCAAAGATACACCTTTAACTTGCAATGTCCAGCTTCTGGATAAATATTTTATTTGCACTATTATGAATGGATTTATTATAAAAGAGTACATTAAAAAGCCTGAAGAATGAGAACACAAGTACATGAGAAGTAACAGTCAGTACAAGGTCGGTATAAAATTAAATAGATGGTTCATTCTCTGAAGGATTTTGTTACAAGCCGAAACTCAACACCCTGGCTCTGATGGGACAGAAATTAGTCCTTTCATACCCATATGAAAACAAAACAAACAAACAAAAAAAAAAGCAGATGCAAATTTCATTCCAACTACCACATTAAGAAGTTAGAAATCAGAAAGGCAGAAAGCCTTAACTGTCCCAGCACATGAGCATTCTGAATAGCATTTCCTCCCTTCTTTGCAAGCTGTTTGGTTCAGCCACATCTTGATACACTGCCTGCAAGGGGATTTGTCCATAGATTTCCTGGCTCACTCTTGCAGCTGCAATTTCCATGATGTAATGCTTTTGGTAATTCCTCCTACAATTTTTTCACCAACTAAAATAAGGTAAAAGCTTGGAAAAAAACCCCCCTCATTGCAAGAGGAGCAGATGTATCAAGTCCTAAGTCTTTTTCAGAGTTTATTGCACCCTTTTCCTAAAATTTTTCTACTCCTCATTTCCTTGTGAGTAGAACTATGCATTAGACTAAATTTAATGCCATGAATGGTTTCCCCATACATGCTATATCTTCTAATTATTTGTCCTCAGAGCAGCTCTGAATTTTGAGCTAGTCCATAAATGTAATTAAAATGCTGTTTATTTCTTGGTTTAGATTAATGAAGACTACATGTTGACTAATTTAACACCAACCAACTCCTGCAATACTGTTCTAACTATTGTTTCCTCATTTAGCTCCTCCAGCATGTTATCATTAACCTTTGTTTACAGCTAGTTCTTTGATCCATTTTCAGTGGATAGAACAGTGCTCACTGCCAAGCCAATGTGAATTAGCTTTGCAAGTAAAATTAAGTCCCCCTAATAAATGCTTTAAGAAATCAGGTATTCTTTCTACTACACAGCTTCACTTCTTTCTTCTATCAAGAGTCTGATCCTGCATGAGGAAAAAAGCTATGCATGCTGCTACTCAAAAAAAAAGAAGTAAATCTGCCAGAACCACAAGGGAAGTACAGCATAAAACTGTTTAGTGGCTGGCTGGATTTCTTAAATACTTATCTGAAATTATATCTGTCTTGCTCTCCTCCTCAAGAAATATGAGGTTGGGTTTTCTTGTATATACATGTAAATAAGTTCGTCACAAAAAAAAACCCCAAAGCAAACAAAACCAACCACACAAAACCCCATCCTGTTAAAGTATTTATTCTTTAAGTATACAATATTTTAATATTTTTGTTAATAATTATTACAATATTATACAATGTCATTTTTAGAATTTAAATCCCTCCATCTTACATCTATTAAGAGCAGAATACTTAATTTTCTAATTCTTTGGGAGAGAATGTCAAGATCATAAAGCTCTGAAAAGATGAATCGTACTTAAAGGTTTAAATTTAAAGACAAGCATTAATATCCCTTGTATTAATATGCTAATTACATATTAATTGGGAAAAATCAGGGAAAACACTTCCTGATCAAGGTTTCCAATCTTGCTTAAAGATTCAAGCCAAGCGGAGTGACTTGTTGACATGCAATGCATTTTCAAAGAACGTACAAGAAAATAAGAATACAAAAAGCCTGTCCATAAATAAAATCAGTAGATACAGAAAAAGCATTTTATTAAATTCCTTAATTCTTAAGACAGGTGACTTCTGTGAGCTTTATGCTCTTCCAGACAAGACAGCAAATCAAGTTAGAACTGGGGTATTTCCACATACCAAAACCAGACAGAATAAGTGCTTTTCCAGAAGAGGAAATTCCTGCATTGTAGATTGAGGTTTTGCTATTCCCACTGAAAAGAAGGTCAAAGATTGACAAATATAATTGAAAATGCATTTATATTTAATAGAACAAATATTAAAAAAATCTCACAACTGGTTTGGCTTTTATTTTTCCTTAAAAGTTTCTCTTCCTTGTAGTCACAGGGAAATCATTTAAATATGACATCTACCCATGGCAGAGTGAAGAAGTAAGAGCAGTTTTTAGAGGCTCTGATTTAAAAAAAAATATAGCATTGTCATTTAAAATTAGACAGTTCTCTTTTCAGACAGTGAAGCAATCAGCTGCATTTTGAAAAATACTGATCAGCCATGGGAGCAGTAAGCACCGAGTATTTGAAATTGCTCAGTTTCCCCTGAACACCAGATGTGAAAATTCAGCTAGGTAGTGAGTAAATTCTTGTCTCTATATTTGCTTAACCGTTTTATTGCCACCATAAAATAAAAAGGCAGATTCAAAAAATATGATGGATGCAATCCAGCCCCTAATATTACTTCTCTAACTTTCAAAGCTGATGACAGCTCTGCAAGTGAGATGAAGCTGCTGAACTCATCCAAGTCTACATATAGAGGCAGTTTTTAAAACCTTCAAGATTATGTTCCAAAATCTGTATTTAAATAGAACTGATCAGATTTGCAAAGTAAAACTAGCACAGAGTACTTCTGAAAAAACAAATTATTTGCTCTAAAAATAGAAATTACCTTTAGATAACTACTTTCTATAACAACTGATTCCCTAAAATAGCCACCTCTGAGAAACAAAAATACTGCCAAGGACTGAAAAGAGGTGTTTAATTCCTCTTCTGCCAGAGGACATTACTGTGATAAAACCACAATAACAGAAAAAGGACCTTTTTTGTTGTTTCAACTAACTGGTACTACAGAACATCAAACCTCTGAGATGATGATAGCAGGTAGCAAAGCCACAACTGGTAAAAAGCCTTAGATACACCCATCTCTTACATCCCAGTAAAAATTACAGCTGTGGTTAAAAGGAGTATTACTCTACTACAACAGCCAGAATGAAGAGCTCACAAGGAACCAAAATGCAGAGTCAGGAGAAGAAAAAATTAAAATGTCTCTAAGCAGGCACAGGTGGGATAAGGAAGAAATGATGCAGCAGAGGTAAAGGATGATTTCCTTCTACAAAGAGACCACCGACACATCTCCTCAATTCTGCTTGAGAGGAACAAAACACTGTAGAGGTAAAAATGTCCTCAGATCTTCATTTTCAATAATGGAAGCTACTACTAATGCAGCTCACATTAGGTCAATGGAGAAAGCTAGGTGGGATGAGCAAACATACCAACAGTCCCAACAAAGCTGGCATTGATGGAACATACACACAATTCTTCTCTGCAGACAGATTCCAACGTTCTTAGGGAACACAGCATTTTATACTTGCAGCTTTCACCGTTACCAAGAACACCCACTCTTTACTATTGGAAGATGAGAGCTGTATGTCCAAATACCAGTAACTTCCAAAGACACCAAGGGGGTAAAAGCCCACAAAAAAAAAACCAAGCCTCATGCATCCTCCCTCTGCTGCAAGGATACAATCTGAGCACTTAGTTGTTCTGATTATTCTAATGAATTAAAGAATACTCCTCCAGAAACTCTGCGTTAGGGACAATCAAATCAAAGATGAATGCCTGTCTGCTTCTAGGAAGCATTGTGCCCCTCCCCACCTAATCATTCCTGCCAATTCCAGCTTTAACACGTTACCTCAAGGTATGGGAAACTAGATCAGCAGTCAGGTCTGGCCAAAAAACTACCTCAAACAAATATGATATCTCACAGGTTAAATCAGAATAAGGACAGGAATGGGCACCTGGAATTTCTGCTTCTGGCCTGTATATGCCAGCTTGAAGTATCTGTTGAAGTGCTGTCCAAATTGTGAAGTCTCACACTGTCGATTTTGCTGATAATAAAATTGGTATAAGAGCATCTTACTTCTCTCTTGTGTGCAGCCAGCTGCTCATTCCCAGCCTACTCCTTTCTAATAGGTTACCACACATTCATTGTGCCACTGTGCAGCATCTCTAACTTGGATCAGTAAAATGACCCAGGATTAAAAAAAATTTCAAGTCATGTTCAAGCCTGTTCAGTAGATAAGCTGTAAGAGAGTCGTGGCCTGAAAGGTAATTCCAGCATATTGAAGCACCTTTTTGGCTACTGGACCATGGGATAAATCACAGTGCTAGCTTAGTGCAGTTAAAGAATAGAAAATAGATGGTGGCCATGATGATCCTACCAAGTGCCAACTTCCAAGAAAAATCTCTGGATCTGGTTTACTTACACTCTAGGCAAAAGACAGTATTACAATACTGGCAAGCAAAATTCAACTTCATACAACTTCTCCAAAGGAATGACACACCTTGGAACACACCGTGCCTACACACAGCTACTGTTTGGGTATAAAACAGTGGAGGAAATGAAGATTTTCAAGTAACACAGAAGAAAAGCAACCTTAAACTAAATACCACATAGGTGTATTCTACTTATATAAACAACTACATTCCATTTATACACTGGGCTTTTTTATTTTTTGAACTTAACAATATTGATACTCTAGCACACAAAAGAACTTTGCCTATATTTGAATGCTGAACTACCATATATAGAAAGCTTATATGCACCTAATTTTGAAGTCAGAGGTGATGATGACTTACAAAGATTATACTACTATCTTCACCTTATGAGATATAATGCTTTAATATGCCCAAGAAGCATGAAGAATAACTTTTAATTGACAATTAAGTGAAAATCTAGGAATTTTTAGGTTGCCCATTCATTAAGTCCAATTTTATTTTAGTGTAGTGTAAGAAGAAAATTTATATACATTGCCATCAATTGCTAATAAATGAGTCAGATCTTTACAGACTGGTATAAAATTATCAGAAATGTTTTAGATTATTAAACTCTTGGTCAACGAACTTTCAATCTCCATAACTCAGTAACAACAACAATAATAATAGCTAAAATTACATAATTAGCTGTAAGTTAAAGTGTCTCTAATACAAACCATCAAAAAATATTTGCTGCATGTATTTAACAGCCTTGTAAACTTCATTTACTGCAACATGGCATAGCAGCATTGCTCAAGCATGTTTGCTCTTCAGTGCCACTCAACACTGCTACATTGTTTTACATCTAAGCATTTCATGTGCAGACAAAAGTTTTTGATCTTTTCTGCTTAATTTTTCTACAAAAGATGTAGATCCTTTGAGTCAGCCTGGTCAACTGACTTTGTTGGCCTTCTTGAAGTAAGCTAACTAGGCAGTTTTCAATTGCTTTTAAACACATCAAGGTTCAAAATTCTGCAATAGTTACAAATCCACTACAATTTCTAAAATTTTAAGTGGCAAAACATCCTTCTCCCTTCTACTAGAAGGCTCCTGCTATCTTTTAGGATGCACTGGCACATCTGTTCTGTTTGTCTAGCCTGAATTTAAAGTGCATCTCTGCATAGCAATCATTTTACCTGTCCCTGCAAGGCATGCTGAAGGTGGAAGTCCACCTGAGGACTCTGCTGACACATTAGGTAGAAATTTGTCAAAGTCAGGGGTATGTCAGTGACAGATGCAAAGAAGGGCATCTTCTGCTGCTGCTCAGCCTGTTTTCCAGTAGATTCTGAATGGTCTAGGAGTGATCTACCAGAAAATGTGGAAAGAGAAACTACCTTTTCAGAGCTCTGACTTTTGCTTTTAATTCTCATTAATTACAAGGACAAGGAGAAAGGAGAAAGCAGTCAGCATGAAATGCAGAGTGAGTTCAAGTAAAAATCTGGAGAAAGAGCAGAACAGAACAGGAGTGGGGAGAGGGCAGCATCCAGGACATCTGGATCTGGTACTAACTCCCTTTTCCTTTCTATTCTATAATCACCTACAGATTGTGAAATGAAATACAGAACCTCCCCAATTTCCATATCTCGCTGCTAACAGAAAATCCCTTGTGTTCTAGAATAAACTAAAGAGTGGCTTTGCTACAGAGAAAGAGCTTCCAACCCCAGTGTTGAAACAATTCATTGGGAAGATGCAGGTCCCCACAACAGCACTGGAGCTTCTCTCCTGCCAAATAGCTTCAAAATGAAGAGAACCTTAGAAGAAAAAAACAGTGTTCCATATAGTATATCACACTGATGCAGACTGATGCACAGCTTAAGCATCAAGACATGGAAAGGGATGTCAAATGGAGCTGGACAGCACTCGAGTATACTTCATACTGCTGCATCATGAACACAAACTCACCTGCTACTACTCTTTGCACAAACCTAGGCTTCATTCCACAGACCAAAGAGGAACAGTAAGATCATTCACAGCTACAGCAAAAGAAGAGCTTCACCTGCAGGACCTCAGCTTCATTAGTCAATTGTCTGATCACATACAAGTTGCTCCAACAAAAATTTAGAGAACTGGTTACTATTGCAAGTTCCTCAGTTTCTATGTACACAGCACAAAGCAAGAAGACAAATTTGGTAAAGTAACAAACGCACCACTCAAAAGTGCAGGAGGTGCTTATTAGGGGGAATAAAACATCAGGACAGACATCTTAACCTGAGAATTCAAGATAAAGGGACCATTCGAACAACTCAGCAATTTACTACTGTGCCTCATTTCCCCTATTCGTAGACAAATATGGTGGATATTCTCTTTGAATATCCAAGACCCTTCAGAAATAAAAAACACACAGAAGAATTTCACAAAGAGAACTCGGCTGAGGTCCAGACAAAACAGCATAAGTAGAATTTAGCAGCTCTAGGTTAGTACATGTAAGAACATGCATTTAACCTCAAAGATTAGAAAATACATTGATTAGATATCTGGTTGGAAACAAAACCAGTAAGGGTGTCACAAAAAAAATCATCATGTGATCATGTAACTAAATGTCCTGTCATAGGACAACCACTGAATGGGGTACCTCTTCTGACTTCTGGTAAAAGAGCAGCATTACAAGCAAAATATTCAGTGGGTTTGTTTTTCAGCAGTAAATATAACCAAGTACCTTTGACTTCAAAGAAAGTGAATTTGCATAGCAGAACAGGAACCTGTCCCAGATGGTCTCTAGCATATCTTCACAGCATCAACTGTACTGCAGAAACTACATTCCTGACTACAAGGAGCCAGCAAATAACCCACTGAAATGGCTAATCAGACCACAATATTTTTTTATTTGCTGTGAAACAACAACAATATTCAAAGATGTCACATTAAAAAACAAGAGATTACTTAAGTTGCACTTAGTCTTCACATCTGATTCAACTCCAAGCATTTTCAAAACAAGTGAGGTGCAGGTGGTATTGCATAGATTCAGATATTCAGATTACAGAACAAGTTGGATCGTTTTGGAGTGCAATCCCAACTGAATGACAGACTCCCCATCCAATACTGGGCAAGTCACCACTTGACCTGTTAATGTCCCTCAGACATGATGCACACTGATGACACAAGTGTCATTCATTCCTCTTGATGTATGCTTAAGCACTTGTGTGTGACAATACCACGGTTCTCCTTGTCATCAGGTACAGAATGGTTCTTCATCCTTTTAGGGATAACACTAGATATTTTCACTGGGGCTGCTTCAAGGTCAAGGAGTTCTTCAATATGACCCAAGAGCTAACTTCACAAAGACAAGTGAAAAGCAAAACACCCCAACCCATTTCAACGTGCTCTTTCTATCATTACCACAATGACAGAAAAGCATTCTGGTTTATCCCACACTGGGATGCCATTCTTCTTGACAAAGGCCATGTTCACACCACAACATGTTATTACAACAGACGAAGGGTACAGAAATCTGACAGGAGCAGTCCAGAGTTCAACTCCTTTTTGCTTTAGCACAGTATTTAACACCATCTCAACACAGAGTAAGTTCTTCCTTTTCTCTGTGACCCTCAAGCAATGAGTAATGATATCCCAATATCCAATGCCACAGCCCTCTAGAGAAGGGGAGGCAGCTTACACTTTTTTGCTCACAGTATTCATAATGAACGTAAGGCCAGGGACTTAGCAAGTGACTTGAGTTTACATAGAGATGAAAAACATCAGAGATGAAAAGAAAAGCAAACAAAATAGAACTAGCCAGCTTAGACAACTATAGATACACAAAAATAGATACAGGTAGATTTAAGCCCTTTCTGCAATATTATTTATTTACCTACCCCTGTAAATGTGAAAATTTCTCATTTTGACTTTCGATGTTTATTTCCTTTCAACATTTTCTGTGCAAGAAGCCTTTTTACAAGTTAGAAATTTTAAGAGAAGAATTGACTATTAGTTGCATGTGATGGTTTTGTCTCCATGTCAAAACTGGCTGGTGTAATTATTCAGTTACTGCTGCATCACCAACTTCTCACTCTGTGGATGTTATGGAATAAAATTGACTATGGCAAAATACTACAATTACACTTTTCTTAAAAAGCAAAGCCATTAATCATACGCTTTTCCTGGAACCAGTGCTTCCTAAAACCCACACTTTGTATATAACCTTTGAATGTAAATCTTTACCCATACAATGCTAACCAAAATAAAATTTACTATGCTGTCAAAATTTGTCTCCATTGCTCTCATCCCATATGCAATGTTTTTATTACTTTTTTAAAATAATCTTCTAGAAATGAGACATGTTCTTATGGACTTACTACTCGAAGGTAGTTTCCCTTAATAAACATTTCACAACAGACCACAAAAAGCTACAGGAGTATCTTTACCCACACTTAGGAAGGACAGCCTGAAACATCTGTAGTGTAAGAATGCAGAACGGCAAAGTAAATAGGGTAGGAAGTTCACGAGGTTTCAAAAGTTGGGGGGGGGGGTCCTATGGACACAAGATAATTTTCAAGTTTCTCGTGGTGACAAGCAAGAGTACTAAAAGCACAGAAGCAGGTGAGGGTGCAATGACAGAAGAGGAAAAAAGGCCCAACGTTCACTGACTTCAAGCCCAGTTATTCCAGTCAGCTCCACAGTTATATGCATTTCCAGAACCGGAATCAGGCCCTCAACTACAAATTAAATAATTCAGTAGTATACTTGACAATTTGACATTTTGATACCTCCCATAAGGAATAAGCAAAGGACAACAAGTAAACACCAAGTTACCTGGAAGGCATCATCTACCTGTAAGTTTATTAAAACAGCTTTCAGCCCCAGCCCAGAACCGGTGTATTAGGAGGTCACAGGTGACATTTGGGAAAAACACCAATCGCCTTGCCTTGGTTGACCTAGTTAAAATTAAAGGACTGCAGCTATCATTTTTTTGCCATTGCATGTATTAGCGTCAAGCCTCCCATCACACTGAGGAAGGCAGGCAGTAAGTTCCCGAGGAGGCTCTCCGGCAGCACGGCCTCGCTCCCTGCCTCCCTCGGCCGCCCACCCGCGGGGCCCTGCAGGGGCGGAGGGGCCCGGCTGCCACCCTCCAGCCCAGCCCAGCCCAGCCCAGCCCAGCCCAGCCCGCCTTCTGCCGGAGCGCTCCCGGCGGCCGCGCAGCCACGGCTCCGCTTCCAGCGGGCACCCGGGGACAGAAAACCCGCACAGCGCCGAGCCCGGCCGCTCAAGGGCCGCCCAAGTTTCTCTCCCTGGGGGAAGGCGGTCTGACCGCCGGCTCCCTGCCGAGGGGGAGGCTGCCCGCCCCGAGGTGCCCGGAGAGCAGGGCTCGGACGGCGACGGGAGCGCCTCAGCCCCGCACGGCTCCCCCGGGAGGCGCCGCCCCCCGCCCCCGGGGGCCCTGCCCGGATGGGCGCCGGAGTTGGTACATACGGGTCTGCCGCGGGAGGCGAGGAGAAGGGTGTAGTTTGTTTTAAACATGGCTTGCCTCTCCCCTCCTCCCTTTTACCTCGGAGCCATCGCTCCGGCGCGGCGGGAAGCGGCGGCGGCGGGATCCGGCCGCCCCGGGTGGGGGCTGCCTCCTCCCCGCCGCGGCGCCGGAGTTTGCGAGCAGGAAACTCCTCCCGCGGGGGCCAGGGGCGAAGCCGCAGCTGCTGCAGCGCTTCTCCCCGGCGGCGGAGGGGGAGGAGGAGGAGGAAGGTGGGGGCTGGAGTTGTGATAGCGACTTCACCCCCCGGGGAGGGGGACGACGCCGCCCGGCACGGCACCGAGAAAGTAAACAGGCGGCGGGGAGCGGCGGGGAGCGGCGGGGTGGGGTGGAGGGGGCTTGCAACAGGCAGCAAAATGCCCGGGCTCGGGAGCCATCCGCGAGCCCCAGCACGGAGCGGCGGAGAGAGAGCGGCAGGAGAGCGGCGGGCGCCCCCGGGCCCCGATGCGCGTTTCGCCCGCCGGCCGCCGCTCGGCGCCCCCGACCCCACCCGGGGAGGCAGGACCCGCCGCACACCCGGGGCGCCTCACCTTTCTCTTCGGCATAATGTCCCTGCTCCGGGCCACCAAAGTAAAGCGACCGAAAGAAGCTCCGGCAGAAGCGCGGGATCCGCCCGGCGGTGGCGGCGGCAGCGGCGTGGCTGGTGCCCGCAGCTGTGCCCGCGCCCGGTGCCCGCCGCGCCGCCCCGCCGCCCCCGGCGCCCCGGCAGCCCCCGCCGCCAGCGCCCGCCTCGCCGACGGGGCGGGCGGAGCGGGGCGGCCGCGGCTCCCGATTGGCTCCCGATCGGCTTCCCGGCCCCGCCGCGCCCCCGCCCCGGCGGCAGCGGCTAATCACGGGCCCGGGATTCTCCATCAGCCGTCGGGAAGGCGAAGCGGAGGTCTGGGCGCGTCGGGCAAGTTGCGTGCGGTGAGCGGCGAGCAGCATCCGCTCGCGAACCGCTGCAGTGGTCCTCGTACAGGTGCATTATTTCAGCCTGTTTAAATTTGCCTTCGTTTTCTCCTTTCGCTAGGTTCCGGTTTCCCCTCCTCGACTGAAATCCGCCGCGGTCTTTCTCCATCGCTACTGCTCTCCCTTTTTCAGCCCGGGGGATTGTTTTGCCGTGTAAATCCATTCATTCTCCAGATGTAAGCATGCTGTTGTATCAGGTCTTCCCATTACATGGCCCTGATAAATCACTAGTAAGACAAACCAGTGCCGCTGAGAGAAACACTCCATTGCAAGCTGGGGTAATAAATTCTTCATTTGATGCTCAAATACCACCTACTTTTTTTCTTTTTTTCTTTTAGTTTTAATGAGAAAAAATAAAATTGATTGTCTTGTTAACAGCTTGAAATGAAGCGATCCATCTCAAGTACCTGAAGAAGAAGCAGAACAAAAACCAAAGGTTTTCCGACGGGCTGGCCACCTGCCTTTTGGCCAAGAGCTGTAGTTTGGATGCACGCATCCTTATGGCAGCTATAAGCTTCATTTTCCCTCTTTCCCTGGGGGCATTTGAACTCATACCTCTTGTTCTCCCACAACGTTGTTTTGACAACAAACTACAGTATCTCTGAAGCAGGAGAGGTTAGATTCTACTGCTGATACAGTTTCAACAGCTTTGTTGAGCTTAAACAATTTGTACTAATTAACTAATTTGTACTAATAATTCACCAGGGCAGGAACTCAGCTGGGTTTGCTCCCAGTTACATGTGTAAACCACCAAATTAGGGAGTCACACCCACTTGTTTACATGCTACTAATGTATATTTAAATAGTTTGTACAGAGTGGTATAGCTCCACATGGAAAGACTGGAAACAGGGCCTTTAGCAGGAGATGCCTGTGTTAATCAGAGATTCAGGCCCACCTTATATAGTGTATTGACTAGGTACTCAGTAACATAGGAAAGAAACAGGTTGGAATTAGTCTGTAACTTAACTTTTCCCTGTTTCTTTTTCCACCTGTTTGCCAGTGTTTTTCCCAGCATTAAAGGTGTCTTTAATCATTAATGGATGATGGGAGTAACCCCCTACAGCTTCACTGTGGACTATCCATTCAGAAAGAGAAAACAGATCATCTGTTAATATAGATGAAATGTCATCCACAGGAGAATTGTGCACAACTGCAGTGGTTTATTCCTACACCATCAAAAAAGTTTGGATTAATCCCACATCTCATTCCAAACCAAAATAACTTGGGTGGGGGGAATTAGAATTTTTGATTAGTTCTATGGCTACCTTCCTCATTTGATTATATTCCTCTTCCATCTTGTCTCCTTACTTTTAGACTTGCAGGATAATTCAGGTTGAGAGGAATCTCAGGAGGTCATCAAATAAAACCCTCTGCTCAGTTAGAGCAAGCAGCTGAAGACTTTGTCAAGTTCAGAATGTCTCTGCAAACACAGATTCCATCATCTTTCCAGGCACCCTTTGCTGGTTCTTTCCCTGCATATATGCATAAACTCAATTCTAAAACTGTCCCCACCCTATTTCCACACTCACTCCACTTTTTTAAAATTTGCAGCTAGAAGATAGAGACAAAAATTCCATGAGAGCAGTAGGAGCCTGGTAAAAGGCAGAGAGGAAGTCCAGTTGACTTGAAGAGGTAATTTCCCCTGGATTTATGGGAAAGGGAGAAGCAATCCTGTTGACACTTAATTTTTAGTTATCTACAACTAATGAGCAGCATGAAGGAAAAGCAAAATTTTAGCAGTGAGATAGCAAGAGAAAGAACTGGTAGAGCCAATAACTTACTTGCAGACGCCCTTTTCCCTCAATTGAACCAAATTCAGGTTCAGTGCAAACATTGCACCTCAGGGTGAAATCATTCAGGAAAGTTGCTGATCGGTAGAAGAGCCCCGTTGGTCTCTTTCTTCACTCCCTCAGTATTTTCTGTGTCAATACAAATTTATTCTGTTTGCTTTCTGTCACTGCAAGTCCTGTCAGATCTCTGGACAGTGGCAGGTTATAGGTGAAATTCCTGGAAACCTGAGAATAGCAGCAAGTTGTTTTTCTCCTACCCGTATACTCATCCCTCTGTGTCTGTGTGATGCTTTCTCTGTAACAGAATTTATGTTCAGGCTGGCTGGCCTGCTGCTACAGCTTTCAGTTAAAAAGCACAGGAATTATCTGGTGGTTTTTTTCTTTCTGCAGCTGTTGTCTTTTTCCATCATACCTGACCCGCTGGTGTTGAAAGATGCCTCTTGTCTGAAAAGCTCTAATATTAACAGGAGAAACACTGATCTGGAGGTTTTCAGAGGAAAAAGGCAAAAATGCTCCTTTCCAATATGTGGTGAAAACTTCTGTACCACAGATGTAGGCAGTGCTAGAAAAGCCATGCTTTGACCGTATTTTTGGTTGTCATAGAAATTACTTTATAGCTTAACTTCACAACTGCTTCTATTTATAAGTAATTAGGGGATGCAACTGTAAAGCACTGCCACTTTTCTATAACATTTAGGAAGGACACAGATGAAAGTAATGTAACCCTACACCACATTTTGTGTCCAAGGGATGCTGCTTGCACTACAGAGCCACCCTGAAATATAGCCTTGGAACTGTCAAAAGGAACATTACTGTCATGAGTTCCTTGTAAATGAGTACGTGGCTGTAGCCAAATAATTCCCAACGGTGATGATAAGGTGTTACAGATATACAAACTAAGCAGTCTCATCGCACTTCTTGTTCCACTCTTTCAAACATAGGCACTCTGAAGCCTGATAACTATTTTATTATCATTTTTTATTATCATTATCAATGTCTGGTGCTATGTAGAAATTTCTGTAACTTCAGAATTGTTATTTGTAAGCAAAAATAACCTGCAACACTTTCCTTTGAAAAGAAACCTGTCATGCAATTCAATTGGTAGGAAGAAACTTCCATAACCCATTTAAAATAAAGTTCAGAACAGCTTTATGTTTTATCTTCAAATAAGAAAAATGTTCAAGGACTCCACACTACTATTATGATGTTTTTCAAGTTATTGAGCTTTTGGAACATGTTGTAGTACTCAGCAAAGGTGCTTCTAGCACTGTTTTGGGGGTATCTCTACCACCTCAAAGGACTATGACCACACTTTAAACCTCTTGAATTTTCATTTAATAGTCCTCTGCACAAATACTCCAGGGAATAGCAGAAAACAGATATTTACTCGCTAGCTACTACAAAACAGAAAACAAAGCCAATTTGTCTGCTATACTAATCAACAAAACTGCAATCAGTTACACACATATATTAGAAAGGCATAGAAAGGCAATTAAATCTGGAGATCTAATTTTTTTTTTTTTTTTTGCCATTGTTTTCTCCTGGTTATTTGCAGAAACAGAGCATCTGGTATACATAGTTTCCATACAAGTCTCTGTGGAAACCCTCTGTGGAAACCCTCTGTGGAAAGCAGGGTCAAATACCACAGGTTGCTTAGAGCTGTGTCCAATTGGATTTTGGGTATCTTCAAGGATGGAATCTCCACAGCCTCCCTTTGCAACTTGTTCCAGTGTCTGACCACCCTCACAATCAGTGGGTTTTTTACATTCAGATGGAATTTTATCAGAGAATCAGAGTTCAGCTACTAACAAGTCTGCTAGGCCTTGATGCAGCAGTACAGTAGAAACACATCGTGGAGAGTCAGTTGCATGTTGAAGTTAAGTGACAAGCACACCACATGGTTATCCAGCCCATTGTCAAATAAGGCAACTGTCTGCCATTCAAGCTCTCTTACTCTATTACATAATTCCATGAGGCATCTTATGGCCTATTATGTTTGTTGTTTGGCATGATTCGCTGAAGCAAGAGCAAAGGCCTTCTTCTGTCTCAGTTTCAGCAACACCACCAGCGAAGGCATTCTAAATACTCGTATGAACACTAAGCTGAGGCAAATAACATTATCACAGTGTTTTTTTTCTCTCCCTTGTCTAAGGTCTTACCTTCTGTTCTCCTTGCGTACAAAAGCTGGGCAAGAAAGATTCCACTTTTTGAGATAAGGTAGTATTGAATGTAGTAAACTTTGAATTGATCTACATGGACAGGGAAAGAGTCTGATTTCAGCGACCCAAGAATTCCAGAGAAGTGATTCTATCATCTTAAACCTTCTGTTGAGTAATTCTACTTGCAGTAGCCTTGTCTTCAGAATTCTGTCTTTAGTTCTGTCAGCCCTTCCTGTAAGTATACACTCATGTTTCCAGTGTGATGTTAATATTTGGTTTATGAATGCAGGAAACTTACCTGGAACACACTGCTTTCCACATTTATTCCTAGCATGTCTAAGTACCTCTAGAATGAAGTAGCTAAGAAAATTAGAAAGGAGAAGCAGCCTGAAGTGATTTTTACATTGGGGTTTACATCAAACACGCAGAGGAAGACATGACTGCTCTTCAGAAGGCTTTAACAAAGGTCTCAGGTGTTGCTTCACCTACCACTAAACCAGGTGAAACTCTGTCAGGTCTATCAATTTATGTGGCCACACCCTAGTTCTTATCAGAGTGGGTTAGGTTAGAAACACAAGCATTTGGAGGTATTTAATTAATCAAACCACTTCAAAAAATGAGGCTAGGAGCAATCACAGATACAGTGTGGGATTTGTGGAAATACTGAGCTCCAGTTAATGAGGCAGGGCAGTAGATCTCATTTAGCTTCTGCCAGAACTGGCTGCACTTGGAGTACAGCACTTTTCCTGCCTTGTCGCCATCAGACAAGAAAGCACCTGCAGTGCTGCCCCATTTCAATGGCAGTTTTGCTAGGTCAAGGGACCCCTCCACCTCCCCGACCATAAAAATGCTCTGAAAACTGCTGCCCTCAATTCTGCTGGCCCAGACTCTGAAAAGTCACCCTCTATTTCAGTTTGGGCAAACCAAAATGGACCTGCAAAGACCTGTCATTGAAAGTGAGTGGGCCTGGCTCATTTCAACACAGGTTGGGGAGCAACCAGACAAGTTACACTGGCAGAACCTGGGAGGTGGAAATGTATGGTGGGGGTGGTAATGAGCAGCTAAGTGCTCCCTAAGTGTTCTTCTGGTAGCCTAGCTACAGCCAGAACTAGCTGTGTGTACACAGAAACCAGCGTCCCTGAGCATCCTCTTTTATTCATGGAGAGAGTTGGGTGGCTGTAAGACATACTTCATCCTGCTAAGGTTCTGAATCACCCTTTGAAATTGTAAAACCCACATAAATATAAGAAAGTGATTCATAAATCTCGATTATTATTTTTCAGAAAGTATAGAGAAGCATTTCCATCACAGTTCTCTGAAATACTACATCTGATTGACAAAAACAGGGGAAAAGGTTTTTTTAAACTTTAAAATTAATCAATTTTAAGACAAGTTTAGGTTAGTGATAGGTTCTCTGTTAACATACAATGAGAAAAAAATCAAACTATTGAGGGGGTTTTTTGTCCCACAGCATTAAATCCTGCTGTCAATAATCAGTAAGAATTTAACTGTATGGACTATTACTAGAAAAAGCCAAATTAGGTCAGCTAAAATTTAATAGTTGTTAAAAAGTTTTCGAAATGTGGCATGTATACAGTTATTTATGTTCCTAAAATGTAAGGGGTTTGGGGTTTTTTTGGTTTATACACTGTATAAAGTTCATCTTAATTGAAATGTGAAGACTCCACCTTGACTAATGACAAATTGCTGCTACAACACAGGAACAATGTTTCTGAGCATTTAATGACACTTTGAACAGCTAAAGTCAGTGCCCCTAATGTTCTGTTGAAATTCTGGACGAGCTAAACAAAAAGAGCAGTTTCTCTACACCCCCTATTACTAGCTCTCTTCAGTCTTTGCTTAGGTTTTCTCTGCAATCAGTTCATCTGCCTCAAACTAAAAAAGTAGAGAGAATGCAAAAGAACACAAACTGTAGCTGCAGTGGTCTGGCTCAGAGCTCCTGAGTTTGCAGCAATGAAATTTCTCTTTTCTTTCCTTTGCACTGAGGCTGCATCTGCTTCTGGGTAAGAATCTGCTGTTAGATGTTAAATATGAATCAGTCTTTTGTAAGGCTGTATGAGGAATGTAGAGGTTAGTTTACTGGCTATTTTGTAGCAAGGAAATATTGTAAATATATAATAAGTATTTCCATTTTCCTTGCATATACTTTCCTGGGCTAACTGTGCTTATCAGTTTTTGTGTGTATTTAATGATAAATATATTAATAAATTATTGATTCAGCTGACAGGAAGAAAAAGACAATGCAATGGGAAACGTCAAATAAAGCCTCTAAATAGACAGGGTAATTTAAAAGGGAAATCCTAAATCAACTGCTAGATAATGTAGTAAATAAACATATTAACCTGTAAGTAAACATATCAACCAGACACAAATTATGTCATAAATTATGTTTGTTGATATATCAAAGTCTAGTCATAGCACTCAAGGAACAGTTAAGGAAACCCAGGAAATAAAGATAATGGATAATTTAATGGAGTTTATATATTGCAGCTTCTAAACACTTATTTAAAAAAAAATAAATTTCCAGAGTGCTGCTTTAGAATCATCATTGAAAACCATTACTGCAGGAATGTGTAGTTCTGTACAGTAAACAGTATACAGTCATTGTGCTGAAAAAGCATTTGTTGGTGAAATTCTGTCACTATTAAAAAAACCCCAAGCAAAAAAACCTGTGTATGCGTGCAGGCATGATATATTCTAATGAGATATATTTATAACAATTTTGGCATGTTAGATAGGGCTGCATTTACAAATCTGTTTTTGCTTTACAGCATGCTTGCACACTTTCTTTAGTTTTTTTGTTATGTGCAGATCTTTTTCTTTTCCTGAATTAGTCTTATAATTATCCCTTCTGGTAAAAACAGATATGAGAACATAATTAGTCCATCCTTTTTATGTGACATGTTGCTCCTAACACCCTGAGATAAGTAAAACCAAACAAAACTGAGACAAGCATCACCACCTACCAAACCCATGAAACTTTACATCACGCATTGTCTTCAAACCCAGGAGACATCATTGGTGGGATTTCCCAAAGATTTGATGTCAACTATCTGCTGCCACTGAGAACATTGAAACCATTGCCTTTGATAGAAACAAAGTGAGGCCAAAGTTGAACCCTTCAAGAAATCTTTTCCCTGACAACTGCAAAGACATAAACCATTTGAAAATACGAATGATACTTAAAATGTTTACAAACCTGCCTGACTCATTCTGTAGAGGCCTTGAAACTAACAGAACCAAAAATTAACCCAGTCTTCCTGAAAATTCACGTTTCTTCTTCTATTCCCCAAATGCTAAACTGTTATCCACTGCAGGCATTGCTATCCTAGGGGAACCTGTGCAGCTGGGTGAACAGTGGAAGTCAGCAAATACAGTAACAAGTGTTTTCAGTGACAGTGTTTTCAGCTGAAGGGATCCTGTACTTGCTGATTTAGATATCTGGAATTTAAACTCTGGAGAACTTTAGTGAGAAGAGAGTTATCTGGAGTTGACTGACGATCTCTTTTTGTTTGTTCATTTTTGTTTGGAAAACAGGTACCACAGCTGAGGCAGTGTACCTGGTATGGGCTTTACTGATGTAGCAATGCTGAAGTCAGAGTTTTCTAACTGAAAATTGCAGAGGCCTACAACATATATCAACATATCTCATACTGCCACTTTATAGAGCTGGTTTTTTGTTCCAGTGTGGTGATAATGTAAAGCCTTAAGAGATGTTTCTGGCATGCTCTAGTAGGTGAAGCAATCATCCCCATGGGGATCAGCTTTGTATGTATGACTAACGTGTGTCTTGGGTTTAATTTCCTTAATCCTAAGTGCCAGCAGAAGTTGTGATGATTGATTTTGAGTGTTCACAGTGCAGTTTCCAATAAAGATGTTAAAGTATTAAAAGAAGTTGGTAAACTGATCCCAGCTGTACTGATTAAATGAACTTCTTCTTAACTCTTGTGAGAAGAAATCAAAGCTGCTGCAGGTCAGTATGCTAATGGCTTCTGAAAGCACTTTGACATTGCACTTTGTAAAGTCAAACTGCCTCAGTGTTTGCTATAGTACCTCTAAATGCCAGAGACATGTATTTGAAGGAGAGGTGAGGTGAGATTTTTCAGCTATACTGAGTGCCATTTATCTTTAAAAGTTTCCTTAAATTAGAATGTAAACTTGATTTTATATTTAAACATACAATTATTTATATAGGTACATCTATACAATATGTACAACATGTAACAGAAAATGTAAAATAATATACATTACCTCACATATATTGTAGTATGTTATTGTAATATATGTTGCATATGACATATTGTACTTAGATACAGAATAAGATACATGCTAAAAAGTTACATTGTTGATTTAAGGTCTCTGGCTTCTTAACTGAAAGTTTGTCTTAGAAAGGAAATTAATGGGTTCACAGCTTCAAGCCCCCATCTGCAGCTTTGTCTACTCCTTTGTTTCCCTTTAAATACCTTATCTACAGTTACGTATGTAGCTAGATTATGAAAAAAGAAATTTGCTATTATCACTGTTACCTTGTGATGCAGAGCTAATACTCCTGTTGTGGAATCAGTGTGCCTGAACAATGGTGTAACACACAGCATATCCTTCATGCTTCAGCAGGAAGCAACCAGCTTTCGGTCAGCTCTGCTTGTCAGCCCACTGTAACACTCCTCATTATGTGGGGAACATGTAGACATGTTCTCCACCACTGACTAAAAACATTGTCAGGTTTGACCATTACACTGTGAGACATGGAGAAGAGACGCATATGAAGAATGGAATCCTATCCTTATTAAAACTGAGGGAAAAAGACACCCCAAACCTCTCACTGAATTATTTAGGCTCAAAATTTCAAAACACAAGATACAGAATTATTATCCTTTTCTTCATTGGAGAAAATTGTTGCAGTGTAGAGTTCAGACACATTCATAAGATATATCAAGACATGAAAAGACCTGTAGTGTTTGCCCTTGAAATGACACATATTCTAGGACAAATGCAATGCAACTGCCATAGCTGAGAGATCAGTATCTTTCTTGAGAGCTCTATAAGTGAACATCACAGCACCGAAAGTTGCAATCCCTTAATCTTGTGCAGGACTTATGAAATTTTTGGGTGGAGTCATGTCAGGTTCCTGCGCTGTGTGTGGTCAGAGGAAGGTAGCACTAGGAGTTACAGTCAGCATGCTCTAAGGTTTTGGCTTGCCTACACCTAACCAGTGCTGATGGTAATTCCAGCTCTGCTCCAGCACTTAGGCGCTCAACATTATGAGAGGGATGTCTCCTCTCTTCTTGATGTGTGGCAGCAACATCTTTTTAAGAATAGGAGCTGATTGACAAACTTGAAATCAGTGGTCTTTTAGCTGTGTTGTCTGGACATCTGCCACCTGTTGGAGCTGCAGCTGCCAGTAATTTATCAGGACCAGAGAAATGAAAAAAGTCTTTGAGTTCCACCCAGTGGAAAAGAAGATGTGATCCTAGGCTTCAGAGCCTTAGGTCCTTTACCCAGGTGGGGGGAGATCTAGGTTTTTAGTTTCTGCTCTAAGAACTCTTCATGAATTTTCTACACTGAAAGTTCCTTATAAAATGAAGAAATTGTCAAAGCAGAGCTTGTATTTGAGATGTTTCTCTAAGGCCAACTAGACTTCCTGACTATATTCCTTCTTTCTTCTTGGGGAGATAGAGAAATATCACAATTTTGCTACTTCAGCTGGTGCAGATGTGACATAGGTGCTGAAGTGCTTCCCATACACCTGCAGAAGAAAGCAGAAAGATTTGTTTCAGATTTTCATTTTAGACTTGGACATATCCAAGTTTGAGGCCTGAAATAATTGATTTTTTTAATTATTATTATTTATGGTTATATCAGTATTTGATTTGATCCACATCAGCTGGATTTAGCCAACATCACACAGTATGGATGAAATGGCAGAGAACAGAAAAATGAGACAAACTCAATCTCATGGCTGAAATCTGAAGTCAACAAAACCAGTTAATAATAAGGATTAGCTCACTTATGGAGCAGATAAGTGAAGAGTGTGCTCCGGTTTCAAAATTAAGATGGGAACTTTTGCCAGAATGTATATGTAGCTAAGTTGCTGGATTGAAGGACAAGAACTGCTAGATGAATTCCCATAGCTCAGTGCTAAGATTAATTTAAACTTTTATGGACAGTGCCCTGCTGAAACTCTAAGACCTTTATGCTTTTCTGAGGAGACACAACTTGCTTATTCTGCCTGTGTCTAGAATTGTTTTTCAGGTCTCTTATGGTTTTAACTGCACTGTTGTCAGCCTTTACTCTGGATGGGTATGAGTCAGCTCCAAACCATAAACAGTGTAGCCATGGTTAGTAAGCCTGAGCTACTAAGCCTTTGCTGGTAGCGTGGGCACAACAAGTTGTGCCTGCTTGGAGCACAACCAAAGCAAGCTCACATCTGCTTAAAAAAAAAGGAAAAAAAAAGTTAACATATCCCCTCTGTTCTTTTCCTGCTTCCTCCCCCTGCCTTTCTCTTTCCCTCTCCCTTTTTCTTTCCCTCTGTCCCACCCACAAACATCCAGAAGAACACTCACAGAAACTGCACCTATATAAGCCCTCCACCCAGACGGTTCAAATTCCTGGGTGGGATCTCACAGGGCACGAGTTTGTTTAGAGCGGTAACATGCGGTGGTGTTTTGGTATGAGGCCCCTTGTGCAGTTCCTTACAGTGAACATGAACAAAGAGCAGTTGTTATACTCATCCCTTTCAAAAGGGTTTTGCTCAACCTGTGAAGTGTTCACTTTGCCTCATACAGCTGACTGAACCCAGAAAAGGGTAACGTGGATAATGGAGGGGAAGCCACAGTGCTGAGCTCCAAACACTTTTTGGGGAGTTCCCTGTTCAGAGGGGACAGACTCACCCTAGTTTCACTTAGGCCATGATGGCAGGATGTCAATGTCCCACCTCTCACAGCACAGACTCTGGCTGCAGAAATGTCAGTAGCAGCCCTGATTGTTATTGACAGTAGCAGCCAATGATACATGAATTTTGAGTGACTTTTTCTGTGGTTAGAAGACCTAGGTTCCATGGGCTTTTCTCATGTGCGAAAGAAGAAATAGGTTACTCTTTCCCTAAATGTTCTTTTAATCTCTCCCTTCTTCCTCTAGCTAGGCACTAATTGTGTTGTACATCATCTTCTGCCATTTTTCTGGCACAAGCAACAGGCTGGCACAAGTCAGTGGAAATTCAACATTCATTAAGGTTTGACTGTATTGCCTGTGCATCACCTCTCTCTCTCTCTTTTTTTTCCCCCCTAAGATGACTGCTTTCACGAATGAGACTAACAAGCTTTCAACAGGAAGCCCTCCATTTTAGACAGCTAAGCTACATAAGCTGCATCCTGGCTATCATCGCCTTGGATGCCTGGGATTTAGTTTTTCTGAGATTTGGGGATTTTTACCAGTGGGTTTTGAAAAGCATCAACAATCTTAGTCACCTACACACTTACAGGAGGACTGTGTTCTCAAAGAAGCAGTACTTTTTGACAGAACAACTATAAAAATGCTGAGAAGTAAAAGGATCATCACAGAACACACACCTTTCTCTTTTTAAAATGTATAATACTTACAGGGGATTACTGGTAGGTGAATATTAGAGCTGGTCTGCCTTCTAGCTTGAAATCTTGTTTCTCAGGCAAAGCTGTCTTCTGGCAAATTAAAGGAAATTGAGTTTCTCAGGATTCCATTTCCCTCTGCAGAGGAGAAACTGATATAAGAGAAAGCAAGCTCACTTATTTCTCTGAATTCTTCCTCTAAATATGTGTGTGTATTTGTGTGTAATATTTTTATCCTGGTGTCAAAACCCAAACACATCAGGTGCAGACCCCAGAATTTTCTTTTCTCATATTATCTATGTCCCAAGGAAACATCAGGAAGGTTAAGATGGCTCTCCCTCATTCACTTATTCCTGTTACCTGCTGGATGCCACAGGTCCTGGAGTCTTATCCACATGCTCTGTACATTGGTTAAATGTGAGAGAAATAAAAGTGTCACTGTTCTGTTTGGAAGATATTTACATATGTCCACTATTAACAGCATAGTCATAGTCTTTAACAAATACATTATCCATAAATTCATTGTAGTCAGGCAGTGGTATTCCCATTTAAGAAAAGGGAACAGAAAGAAAGTGTAAATTAAATTAAATTGCTCAACATTACATATACCCATGGCCATGGAAAATGACATTTGTTCCCTGGCAGAGCAAGGTTTGATTTGTTTCACAAGCTAAAACAGTGCATCAATTCATTTAATAAGCCCCAAATTGTTCCTCAGCCCTTTAATCTCTAGATCAGTACCTTGTTATGGTGGAATTAATTATCATATAGTACCTAAACCAAAGATGGATTTCTCATGTCTGCCAAGTAGATACAAAAATTTCACAGTATTTGGACTACAATGGACAGTCAGTGTTAGCAGATGAGTGCAGAATTCCTCACTTTCAAAAGAAGTTTTGGGGCTTGGAAAAGTCAGTCAAAAAAAACCTCAAGTCTCACATGATTTTACCTGCTGGAGAAGGTGAGAATTCCATTCCTGTATCTTCTGCAAGTTAATTTCCTGTTCCTGCTTGACATCCTAAACCTTCACAGCCTGCACTTTAGGGCTATGCTATGCTGGGAGGAGGGAGAATCCAATTAATTATGTCCTACCTTGCATTCAGCTTTCAGCAACCAATTATTAGACAAAACCTGGTTGAAGCCCTCATTTGATTTAGGAGGCTTGGGTGTCTTGGCATTCATCAGGATTTACTGATGTTGATAAATTGCTCTTCTCTGTCATGGCTCTAAATAGATATATCAGGTTTGTCCAAGGCTTCTTGCAGAGCCTTGATCTAAATGGTTTTTCATCTAAGAGTGTGGAGCAGTTGCTCTTTTATCTGGAACTGAGATATGGAGGTCAGAAGTAATGAAACTGGCATTTGTCTAATTATGAATTCCATTATTATTTTCTATCTTCAAGCAGCTAGGGGTAAATCCACATGAGTCTGCTTCAGTAAAGCTCTCCTGAACTACCATAGTGAGATAAATTAAAAGTAGCATGAGCCAAGTATGTCCTAGGATATCTTTATGTGCAATACCTAAGAGAGCCTAGGTTGCAATCTGGAGACATGCTGTTGTTAGCTTGAGTGCAGCAGAATTGAAAGAGATGGGTCGGGAGTGTATTCTCTGTGCAGAGTTTGGGATGCTGCCTCCTGCCCCCCAGTCAGCATCTGTTTTTGTTAGCTTCCCTTTGAAGAGTGGTCCAAGGAATAACACACAGACAGATGCATGGAGCTACCTGGTAGTAAAGCATGAGCTGATTGTACTGTTTGGTTTAGTTAAATTTCGAGATAATTGACAGGATGCTCAAAGGCCTGAGGCACTACTATTATATTTTAAGACATTGGAAATCAAAAGAGGGGAAATAAATCAATAGAATACTTTAATTTTCCTTGCTCTCAGCCTCCTGTGTTCTCATCCAGGAGCCTTGTAAAGTACTTTCACTTATTTTTCAGATAAGTACTTGAGACCATACCCACAATGGGCAAAATCTGCTCTTTCTCACCCGTGTACTGAACTGGAATTACTTGGGTTTTTTTTCTCCTAAATTTGTTCTAAGTTCTTGTGAGTCACTATATTACTTGACAGCTGAATTTAATGCATCTGATTGCTAAGTTCCCTAGCTGCTGATCTTCAAAGATCACTTACTGAAAAATACCATGTATTGTGTGTAATAGAATTGCTGCACACTTATGTTAAATAGCTCTGAGTTTTGTTTGTTAATGCCCGGTAATTCAGGCTTAACTTTTTTTTTGATATAACCAAAGATAAAATCTAATCTGTTTTGACTACTTTCATGCCATGTAATGTTCAAGTTCGTGCCAGTTTTACACCAAAAGCTACAGAAAGGGACTTTTATGAGCCTTCAAATTCCAGTCAATTGCCTTGTACAATTGTGCTTGTAATCCAAATGTCTTTTTGAAGGAGTCGGGCTTTAAATGCTCATCACAATCATTAGAGTATTCCCCATGGATGTAGGTTTGTGTTTATAACAAGAGAGTCTGTTTTTTCACAAGTAGAACTTGCTATCCATTATTTCTTACCTAGCTGTTTTAAAAGTTTTCTCTCTAATCAATAATTAGAAAGGATGCGAAGACTTACCCATCATAAGTAGAAACCAGAGAATAGTGAGCTTATAATATTGTGGGAAAATGGAGACACAGTTTTGGTGAAAAAAAAGTCAGTAGGTATTTTAAAATACCCACCCCTGCAGATTTTGCAACCTAAATACTGTTGTGAATATTACTAAAATATTCACAAGTATAAGAAGAGCTTAAACTGATGAAAAGTAATTACCTGATAAGTGTCATGACTGTACAGCTCAGTAGTCTGTGAGCAACTTTCCTGCTGCAGAAATTCCTGTTTCTGAAATGGAAGTGGTCCTCCTTCCTTCCATCACTGCTCAGCACCTGCTAGGGGAGATTCACTTCCACCTCCACCAGACTTTTGCCTCCGCCGAGTTTGTGGAAACCAGGTAATCTTTTGGCACTGAGTGTCTGTATATCACCTTAAGCTTCCTTATGTCAAAATGTCAGTTGCACTTGGTACTTTTACACTGCTTAATATTGGTATTATTGTTCTTCTATATGTCAGCCTGAAGATATAAGACTATCATAAAGTGGTTCAGATGTCAAGGTGTTTCATTACTATCTAATGGTTCAGTGCAGTTTTCCCTGCTCTCCTTAGCCTTACAGTAAAAGTTGACATATTTCTTCAGAAATAATTTATTACTTTTACATATCTGATTAGTAACAAATCAGGACATACGTTAACAGAAAAGGTATCCTGGACCTAACAAGTAAATAAACAAACAAAAGCAAATACCTAATTGCATTATTTGGAATCTTGGAATAATATTTTCAGTACTAAATTTTTGACTGGATGATCAGAGGAAAAGTCATTCCTGGCTTGAAGGAAGACGTGTACAATTTCTAATTTTTATTGACTTGCTTAACTAAGAATATAAGAAAGCAGGGTTAATCAGGATGACTCAGAGTGAAGAAAGCAGTTGTGAGCTTTTTCCATGGCCATGAAAATTTAAGTGAACTGTAAAGTTTTAGGAAAACGTGTATGTTTATTAGCACATCAACTTATCTTTAGTAGATAACCTTCTATGAACATACACCACTTTATATGCACTACCTTTTACAGAGGTCTCCAGAAACTATCACATTCTGTACAAAATCTAACATATAATTTAAGGCAGGTATTCAGACCAGAACTTCATTTTGAGCAAGCATTGCCTTTTGTACTTAATTTATAAAAGACTATTGAGGTATAATACTAATTATTATCTAGCAAGTGAATCTCACTACTATTAATTATCAGTGAACCAAAATCTAAGTGACATAATTATCTTGAAAAATATCTGCAATAAGAACATGCCACACTGTAGCATATCAAAGGCCCCAGTAACCAGAGTGCTGTCTCCAGCAGTGTTAATAGACAGCAGAGAGAATACACAACCTCATTAGCACTAAAATGGGTGCAATAGTGTGTTTCAGAAGCAACTGGTTAAAGCAGGGCAGCAATTTGATTAATTTCCTTTAACAGTAGTTATGTACAGTGTAGAAGCTACTTCTGAGAGAACTGTCTGGCCTCCCTAGGCAAAATTAGTCATTGAAAGGATTAGAAATATTTGTTTCTGGTTTGTAGAAATGTCTTAAAATGTCTGTTTCTCTTCAAGAACTCAAAGAGCAACCTGTGGTGACTGTCTCAGACAGAGACATTTACATGACTCCCTCCGCAGGACCTTGTATTTTAAAACAAATATCTATACATGCAGGTAGGACAAGAAAGCCACGGGCACTGCATTCATCTTCTCTGCAAACAAATGCAAGGGAGGTGCCCCAGGTAAAACAGCTTCATTCAGACTCATTCATCTGGACATGTAAACCACAGCCAGAACTAACAAAGCTCATAATCTTTTAGGCTAAGAGAATTCACCAAGGAGCTCATTGTTTTCTGGCAAAGACTGGTGATGAAATGGAAGGATTAACAAAAGTGATCTGTACATGCAGTGAGGATTTTGAATGGGCAAAGTTTCATAAGCTGAGGAAACTACATAGTGAGACAGGGTGGACTGAAGTGCTTAGAGAAGGGAATGCTTGAACTGGATTTTCCTGAAGTCAAAACTGCAAAAAATAGCATGAATTTTTAAACCAGAAACTAGTATCAAAATGTTCAGAATCAAAGTGGACAATTGACCACATCAAAAGCATATCAGAAAAAAAGTAGAAACTCTTAATGAAATACAAAAAGAGACTGAACAGCTTCCTGGAGACCAAGAAGTGTACACTACATTAAAAATTGCTGGAAGTTCAGATGAATTAGATCTTGTAAAGACAATTAAAACAGTAGATTTAACAGATTTAACATATATCCTTATAAATAAAAAGAGAACCAGAGAAGAAATCAGTGGATCTTATGTAGCAAAACTGATCTTACTTGCTTTTTTCTAGTATGCCTGGGATAAATGGAACAAAATGTGGCTTGTGTTCACCAGAAGTAGATTATATGATGACAACACAGTTTTTTGAGGACAAAAATATTTTCTCTGTGTTATCTTTCTCTTGAAATGCAGTAGCTTTAATCTACTTGGATGTTGTTTACTCACTTTCTATTCCACACAGAGAATCATCAGTTTATGAAGAGGGGGTTATGTATAAGAAATGAAAAGAGTGTAGTTAGAACACAGATGACAGAAGTTTGTGCTGAAAACAGTCATAATATTAGAG
Source organism: Monarcha castaneiventris obscurior (assembly GCA_026261815.1). Taxonomy (NCBI): domain Eukaryota; kingdom Metazoa; phylum Chordata; class Aves; order Passeriformes; family Monarchidae; genus Monarcha; species Monarcha castaneiventris. The sequence goes on along the minus strand of JAMPIT010000624.1, from coordinate 5,141,242 downwards.
TGAAGTATGTGGCAAATTTCCTCCAGGAGCAGTCTTGGTCTATATCAATCTCTAATTTAATATTTTCATGTAGTAGGTGTTCTCATGGGAAAATGTGCCTATCCTAATGAAATATGATTATGATGATGATGATGATGATGATGATGATGCAAAATTGAGAGGCAACATTAACATAGAAAAGAATTTGGATATTGACAGTATAAGGCAGAATCAGAGGATATAAAAGAGAACTGGAGAAGGGTTTGAGGATGGAGTGGCATGTAACAATATGACATGCAAAGCAATAGGCTTGGGAACAAAGAACAGGATTCTCTGCTGTTACATAGGTGTTCATCAGATGACCACAGGACTATGTGGCACATAAACGATATGACCATGGAAGAGGCAAACGTGATTCCAGGAAGTGTGAGTACCATATGGCAAAGCTGCTCCTGGACTATTTTGGGTGGAGTACCATTCTCTAGGGCAATTAGGGTGATCATTTTTCCCAGAAGTTGTTCCCTGAAGACACACCTTCCAGGCTTCCCTTCTCTGAGCCTTCACATTCTTCCAACACTAGCCTAGGAGGCTCAAGACATCCTTAAATTCCACTGGGCTGAACCAAGTCCCAGAATAGGCAATAGGTACTTTCACAATCATGTTGATGCCTTAGGTTTTAACTTTCATATTTTTCAAATCCTGCACTGACTGGTGTGTAACTGAAGTTTCTTGTAGCCTGTTAATTTCTGCTCTGTCGTGCTAGGTAGACATAACAAAGCCTCTCCAGGCCTGCTCTCCAAGGACACCCAGACTGTCCTAGGCCCAAAATGTGTAAACCAACATCTTAAGAGGGGGGTGAGCTTGGGGAAACTACATCATTAACTGAAGCTTTAACTGGAGAATTAACTCTGATATGCAAATGAACCAAACTTACAAAAGTGTGAAGAACTTGTGACCTGTTGTCCATCTTGGGGTTCCTCTTGGCAGTAGCCTCTGGCTCCCCAGGGTGTACCTTGAAGGCCCTTCAAATAAATACCTACCTTTATTCCCTTATTCTTGTCTAGTCTCTGTTTTAGGTGGCCTCTTCAAGCATCAGTGTTATAAAATCAGCAGTATGGTGGGCTCTATTCAGCATAATCCTTACACTTTGAGTGAAACCTCATCCCACCACAGACACACACACAGAGTTGTGATGATGATGTTTTAGAGTCGCAGTGTCACTGTGCTGTCCCCATGGAGACCCAGCCCAAGCACAGTGCAGTGTGCACACGAGCAGCCTGTGCTGAGGAGGTTTTGCTTTGGACAGCGTGGGTGCTCTGCACCGCTGATCTGAAGGCTCTCTGGGAGGATGCCTGCAGACACAAGCACGGACACAAGCTGCCTGTGGACACTCAGGACCAGCATCTACTACCTTGCTGTGATCTAGACAACTTTTCTAGCTGTGACTAGAACACATTAATTCCTTTCCTGATCTTTGTGATGCAAACTCTCAAAGCAGCTCTTGCAGCTACCATGGGGACACAGTCCTTTTTCTGTTGGCTATCCTAGGAAAGTGGGGCAGTTGCTAGAATCCTAAGTAAACAATTTGTTGCCCCTTTACCAATCTAAAGGAATGTCTTGCTAAATAAGAGAGGTGTGGGACCACTACTTTTAGCCAATTACTTTGGGTTTTGACTTAAATCAAAAGATATATTATCAATTCCAATTGTAACATAGATGTCACAATTATAGAAACAAAAAACAACTGTCTAATCTACTGGTACCATATAAACATCTAAGAAAAAAAAATCTCTTGTCTACAGTCTGCTTTGCAGACACACTGGGTCTCATAGACACACCTCTACTCCAGCAAACACACGGGGCCAAGGGATGAGCTTTAACACCAAATCCCATGGCTGTCCTATTAAAAGTTCAAGGAAACTAAGGGGAAGGTGTATATGTGGCTATGTAATTGTTTATCAGCGTACCCCTGGCTCTGCATTTGACCCCTCTATCTTATTCTTTGTAAGATAAAAACCCAGACACAATTTTGGGGGTAGCTCAATCCAGAAATCAATCTAGCAGTCAGTTAGGAGGAGACTATCAGGTTCAACTCCCACAAAGTCCTCTAATAAACATTTTACCCTTTTGCTTCTTAGCGAACACAATCCAAACCCTTCAATTTCAGACTGGAAGTGACAGTCTGACATATGGTCCTGAAGTTATTTCAGACATTTTGTGATTAAAATGTAAAAAACCACGAGATAATAATTATGTCATAGGATCTTGTGGGCAATATGTAAGATACACAAGGGACTTGATGCCAAGCAGTCTGTAGGTTGTACATGATTGATTTCTCTAGAAGGGACTAGACCTAAGCAGTGGGGACTTTTGCTTTTTTGTTAATCCATAATATCTATGCTCAAGGTCAAGCTCTGGTCACAGTCCTCCCTTTTTTACAAGCACAGATGTACCCCTCTCTTCACTGAAATCTTTCTCTTTGCTCTACTCACACACTGTGTTCCACAACAGGAACCACCTACTAGTACACCATCCTAAGTCCTACAGCCACTGTTTCTTTAAAAGTTTCCAGGGAATCCATTCAGATTCAGAAATCCTGACCAAAAATTATTTACCTATACAAGAGATGATCTTCCTCCCATTGATTTAGGAATAGATTCACCTTTTCAAGGTTGGAAATGTCACACTGCCAGAGCAGGTGTCATCCGTACTAGGCTGACTTTGACTTCACATGTAGTAAAACATCTTCCTTTGTCATGACTCTGTTGCATACAGTGTGAAGTGTCTCCATCTACTGAGCTTCTATTTTATATCAACCTGTAAATAGGATAATGTACTTCTTACATGAGTTTAATACACCCCATTCTTTACAAATTGTTGATTGACACAGGAAAAGAATATTATCTACCATTTTGGATGAAAATGAGTTTGAGGTTCTTCTTTTATGACAGGAGACAAAAAAGTTTGGCTTGGGTAGCTTAGCAAAATAAAAACTGTACCATAGTTCATGTTGGAAGAGATCTCTGGAGGTCACTCAGTTCTCAACCTCCTTCTCAACAGCAGACCTAAATTCAAAGTTAGATTAAGTTGCTCAGGTTTTTGTCCATTTGAATTGAAAGTATCCCCAGGAACTGAGATTCCACAGTCACTTTGGGCAACTTGGTTTACCACTTGGCCATTCTCCTGTGAATAGTTTGGGGGTTTCTCTCCTTTCATCCAGTCAGATTTTGTTTGTAGCTCTTTGTGTCTGTTGCCTCTCATCTTTATTTCAGACTATGTTGAAGAAAACTCTGTCTTCTCTATAAGCCCCTGGTGATCCCCTAAGTCTTCCTTCTGCTTAACAAGCCCATAATATCTCAGCCTGTCCTCTGCGTTGAACTTGAATGTACAGGATGTCCCTTTCCCTCCTCAGTTTTGATTTTTGTCAAACCTGTTTTAGCATTTTTGGCTAGGAGAAAATTTTCCAATGCTATCTTAATCAGTTTCTGTCAGCAGTGACCTCATGTTGCCGGTTTTGGCCACGATCTAGCAATATATATCCTCTGGGAGAAAAGTCAGGTTACAACCACCCTTCCCCCCCCACAAGGTTCGGGAAAAACTTCCTCGAAGGAAAGTGAAGGAGATAAAACCTATTTATTAACAAACACACAGGAAAAGGACAATAATACTAAATAGCAAAACCCCTCACTATAACGAGAAAACCTGGGAAGAAATTAGAGTCCTCCTGTAGGTGTGGTCCCTCCTTCTCGGAGCTGCCGTGGGGGGTGGCCCTCGGCCCCCTCCGGGCCTGAAGAGAAGTTCTCCTGATGTGTTCTGATGCCGTTGAAACAGTCCAGAAGAGGGGAAAAAAGAGGGGAAAAAAACCCCACCAAAATCCCAGGAACCACGCTGGAGAAGAAGGGAAGGAGCGAAAAAAAAAACCAAGAAAAACCGGCTGAGGAGACAGGCAAAAAAAAAAAAGGTGCTCCCTCCGTGCTGCCGCCAGGAGACCCAGAGCCGTCTCTATCTCTGTGTCCTTGGGAACTTGCTTTGAAAAGTTTTTTTTTCCTCCCCCCTCAAGCTCAGTTTAAAGGCACAAAACTAATTTTCTGGCATAGAGCCGTGATAGGGGATACACATCATAGAGTCACTCCAAGACATTCCACCCCTTATCCCATATTGTTGGCTCAATGCCCAAATTAATATATGTTAATTCTACACACACACACATTAATACATATACAGCTATGAACAAGCAGTGACAGTGACACTCAGCAAGCAGTGGTGTACAGGCATTTCACATTACAGATGGTTTTCACCCAACAATCAAATCTCCCTGCGGTACACAACGTGTTGTTCCATCTCTCTGCATTACCCACCATGTGCAACCAGGCCCCTGAGCAAAGACAACCCCACGGATTGGTTTGTCCGCACTCGAGGAAGAATTAACCCACACAGTCTTTCCCAACAGTCCCCTGACATGCACTACTGGGACCTTATCTCCATCTACTGTAGGCAGGGATTCAGATTGGGCTGGACCAGCTCTATTGGTGGAACCTCGGGTGTTAACTAACCAGGTGGCCTTTGCTAGATGCTGTTCCCAATTTTTGAAAGTTCCCCCACCCAGTGCCTTCAGGGTGGTTTTCAACAATCCATTGCACCGTTCCACTTTGCCTGCAGCTGGTGCATGGTAAGGGATGTGGTACACCCACTCAATGCCATGTTCCCTAGCCCAGGCGTTGATAAGGCTGTTCTTGAAATGAGTCCCGTTGTCAGATTCAATTCTCTCAGGGGTACCATGTCTCCACAGGACTTGCTTTTCAAGGCCCAGGATGGTGTTCCGGGCTGTAGCATGAGGCACAGGGTGGGTCTCCAGCCATCCAGTGGTGGCTTCTACCATTGTGAGCACATAACGCTTGCCATGGCGTGTTTGAGGCAGTGTGATGTAGTCAATCTGCCAGGCCTCCCCATACTTGTATTTGGACCACCTCCCACCATACCACAGGGGTTTCACTCGCTTGGCCTGCTTGATTGCAGCGCACGTCTCACAATCATGGATCACCTGGGAGATACTGTCCGTGGTTAGATCCACCCCTCGGTCTCGTGCCCACTTATAGGTGGCATCTCTGCCCTGATGACCTGAGGCATCATGGGCCCATCGAGCTAGGAACAACTCTCCTTTGTGTTTCCAGTCTAAGTCTATCTGTGCCACCTCTATCTTTGCAGCCTGATCTACCTGTTCATTGTTTCGGTGCTCCTCATTAGCCCTACTCTTGGGGACATGAGCATCTACGTGGCGGACTTTCACAAGTAGCTTTTTTACTCGGGCAGCAATGTCTTTCCACTCTTCAGCGGCCCAGATTGGTTTTCCCCTTCGCTGCCAATTAGCCTTTTCCCACTTTTCTAGCCATCCCCACAGAGCATTGGCTACCATCCATGAATCAGTGTAGAGATAGAGCTTTGGCCACTTCTCTCTTTCAGCAATGTCTAGGGCCAGTTGAACGGCTTTGAGTTCAGCAAGTTGGCTCGATCCACCTTCTCCTTCAACAGCTTCTGCAACCTGTCGTGTGGGATTCCATACGGCTGCTTTCCACTTCCGTTTCATCCCTACAATGCGACAAGAACCATCGGTGAAAAGAGCGTAGCGGGTGTCTTCTGTTGGCAGTTGGTTGTACGGTGGAGCTCTTGCTCTTCGTCGTCACTGAGACCAAAGTGTTCACCTTCAGGCCAATTTGTGATTATTTCCAAAATCCCAGGGCGATTCAGTTTTCCAATTCGGGCGCGCTGTGTGATGAGGGCAATCCATTTGCTCCATGTGGCATTGGTGGCATGGTGAGTAGAGGGAACCTTTGCTTTGAACATCCATCCCAGCACCGGTAGTCGGGGTGCCAGGAGGAGTTGTGCTTCAGTGCCGAGTACCTCTGAGGCGGCTTGGATTCCTTCATAAGCTGCCAAGATTTCCTTCTCTGTGGGAGTGTAGTTGGCTTCAGACCCTCTGTAACTTCGGCTCCAGAATCCCAGTGGTCGGCCACGAGTCTCGCCAGGCACCTTCTGCCAAAGGCTCCAGGACAGACCATTGTTCCCGGCTGCAGAGTAGAGCACATTTTTCACCTCGGGTCCTGTCCTGACTGGGCCAAGGGCTACGGCATGAGCGATTTCCTGCTTGATCTGGGCGAAGGCTTGCTGCTGTTCAGGGCCCCAATGGAAATTGTTCTTTTTGAGGGTGACCAAGTAGAGAGGACTCACAATCTGGCTGTACTCAGGAATGTGCATTCTCCAAAAACCTATGACACCTAGGAAAGCTTGCGTCTCCTTCTTGTTGGTTGGTGGAGACATTGCTGTGATCTTATTGATGATCTCAGTAGGAATCTGGCGCCGTCCATCTTGCCATTTCACTCCCAGGAACTGGATCTCTCGAGCAGGTCCCTTGACTTTGCTCTTCTTGATGGCAAAACCGGCCTCCAGGAGAATCCGGATGATTTTCTCTCCCTTCTCGAACGCTTCTGCTGCGGTGTTCCCCCACACAATGATGTCATCAATGTATTGCAGATGTTCTGGAGCCTCACCCTTTTCCAGTGCAGTCTGGATCAGTCCATGGCAGATGGTGGGACTGTGCTTCCACCCCTGGGGCAGTCTGTTCCAGGTGTATTGCACACCCCTCCAGGTGAAGGCAAACTGGGGCCTGCACTCTGGTGCCAGAGGGATGGAGAAAAATGCATTAGCAATGTCAATAGTGGCATACCACTTTGCTGCCTTGGACTCTAGCTCATACTGGAGCTCCAACATGTCCGGCACAGCAGCACTCAATGGTGGAGTCACCTCATTCAAGGCACGATAGTCCACAGTCAATCTCCATTCTCCTTCAGACTTGCGCACAGGCCAAATGGGACTGTTGAAGGGTGAGTGGGTCTTGCTGACCACTCCTTGGCTCTCCAAGTCACGGATCATCTTGTGGATGGGAATCACAGCATCTCGAGTTGTTCGGTACTGTCGGCGATGCACTATCGAGGTAGCAATTGGTACTCTTTGTTCCTCCTCCTTCAGGAGGCCTACTACAGATGGGTTTTCTGATAGTCCAGGCAAAGTATTCAATTGCTTTATACCCTCTGCCTCCACAGCAGCTATTCCAAAAGCCCACCTGAGTCCCTTTGGGTCTCTGAAATACCCGCCTCGGAGGAAATCTATGCCCAGAATGCATGGGGCCTCTGGGCCAGTCACAATGAAATGTTTCTTCCACTCATTTCCAGTTAGGCTCACCTCAGCTTCCACTAAGGTTAAATTTTGTGATCCACCTGTTACACCAGTAATAGAAACAGATTCTACCCCCACATGCTGCGATGGGATTATTGTACACTGCGCACCAGTGTCAACCAAAGCATCATATTTTTGTGGTTCTGATGTACCAGGCCAACGAATCCACACAGTCCAAAAAATACGGTTTTCCCTGGCCTCTACCTGGCTAGAGGCAGGGCCCCTCTAGTTCTGGTTATCCTTCTTTTCTCGGGCCTGCGTCGTAGAGGTTCCTTCGAGGGGATCGGACATGTCATCATCTTTTCCATCATTTCCGGCAGATTGGCTACAGGTAACTTCAGCTACCTTTTTAGTAGACCTCCCTTTCTGAAACTTGCGCTCCTTCAATTCATGCACTCGTGCAGCCAGAGAAGAAGTGGATTGTCCACCCCACTTCTTTGTGTCTTCCCCATTGTCACACAGGAATTTCCACAGCTCACTCCGCGGGATGTTCTTTCTCTCTAGGGAACGTCCACGTTGGGCATCAGAACCTCTGATCTGTGCTGCCAAGGTTTGGAGAAGGCCCTCTTTAATCTCCTTCTTGAATTCCTGGAAATTCTTCTCCATCTTCTCCATCTTATCGTCCAATTTCTGCATACATGTTTCCACAGCTGCGATTTTCGCATGTGTTGGGCCATGCACGGAGTCTGCATATGCCCGAAGCTTCGTTGCCATATCCTGCACGGTCTCATTAGCACCGTAATCTGGTTTCATCAGTGCTAAAGCAGAACTATATTCTGGTGGCCCAAGCTGTATGAGTTTTCGCCACATGAATGGACTAACTCTGGCCTGGTCTGGACTTCTCAGTCCCAGGTCATCTGTGAAGACAACCTGTACCACCCCTAGTTCTCTCAGGCATTGGATCCCTTGTTCCATGGTCTTCCAGTGGGTTTGTTGCATATAGAGATCATCTTCACACAGATATCTTTCCCTCACACCACTCAAGAGCCGTCTCCAGAGACTGGCAGAGTCAGCCCCCCTTATCATCCTTTGGTCAATAGCTGGATCACGTGACAGGGATCCTAAATGCCTCACTTCAGCACCGTCCAGCATTACATCATCACCTGCAGCATCCCAAATACGGACCATCCAACTTATGATGGATTCATTAGGCCGGCGGGTGTAATCCTTTCTTAGGCTGTGAAGGTCCTTTATGGACATGGACTCAGTAATGGTTTCTGTGCCTGAGTCAGTTGCTGGCTTTGAGGTTCCTTCCCCCGTATCATCATCGTCTTTCACTGGGCGATCCGTTTTGGTGGTGTGTTTTTTCCTCGTGACAGGAGCAACTTTCAATGGCTTAGGCTCTCCCTCTGCCTTTATACCTAGCAGTGTACGATAGGCATATGCCAAGGCCCAGCATATTGCAATGAGCTTTTCCTCCTTAGGATTGTCATTGAATCTCTCTTTCAGATATTTCCCCACCTCAGCTGGGTTCTGAATTTGTTCAGGGGGGAAATTCCAAGCTATTGGGTCAGAAAACTCCTTCAGGGCTTGGCCCATATCCTCCCATTCTCCACCCCACTCAGGCTTTTCCACCCCTGAGTCAGGTGTCTCATCAGTCCCCCTGGAAATCTGAGCCCTCATTCTAGACAAGCTGCAAAACAGATAGAGGAAGCTTACCAGATAAAATACCAGAGATACCAAGAAGACGGTCTCTTTAACATCCAGGGGAAACTGGACATTCTCAAAAGATAATGTATCAAACTTAAAGGAGAGGGAGATGAAAGGCTGGGAAACCCCATCTTCTCCTTTAACAAACTGAGTGCAATTACTAATAAACCCCCAAAGCAGGCTACTGGAGCCAGGACCGGGGTTAGGACAGAGAAACCACCTATCATACACACCTCGAACAGCTGCCTGTATCTCTACTAACTGTTTATAAATCATTATCACTGAGCACAGCAAAATAGAAATCCAGATTCGTGCCCCTGCTCGGTAAAAGTTCCTTATCAGCAATAAGATCAGACCAAGTTGTGGATAGGTAAACAGGGACCAAAGGAACACGAGTATATCCAGCCAAAGAGACATCACGAACTCAACCAACATCGTAACCACTTTACCCCAACACAAAGCAATTAAATTCAAACCAAAATGTAATCAGTACAGGTTTCTCCACCTTCCTTCTATCCTGCCGACTACGCCAATTAGATTGTGCCGGTTTTGGCCACGATCTAGCAATATATATCCTCTGGGAGAAAAGTCAGGTTACAACCACCCTTCCCCCCCCACAAGGTTCGGGAAAAACTTCCTCGAAGGAAAGTGAAGGAGATAAAACCTATTTATTAACAAACACACAGGAAAAGGACAATAATACTAAATAGCAAAACCCCTCACTATAACGAGAAAACCTGGGAAGAAATTAGAGTCCTCCTGTAGGTGTGGTCCCTCCTTCTCGGAGCTGCTGTGGGGGGTGGCCCTCGGCCCCCTCCGGGCCTGAAGAGAAGTTCTCCTGATGTGTTCTGATGCCGTTGAAACAGTCCAGAAGAGGGGAAAAAAGAGGGGAAAAAAACCCCACCAAAATCCCAGGAACCACGCTGGAGAAGAAGGGAAGGAGCGAAAAAAAAAACCAAGAAAAACCGGCTGAGGAGACAGGCAAAAAAAAAAAGGTGCTCCCTCCGTGCTGCCGCCAGGAGACCCAGAGCCGTCTCTATCTCTGTGTCCTTGGGAACTTGCTTTGAAAAGTTTTTTTTCCTCCCCCCTCAAGCTCAGTTTAAAGGCACAAAACTAATTTTCTGGCATAGAGCCGTGATAGGGGATACACATCATAGAGTCACTCCAAGACACTCACCAGTGCAGACAGGAGAGGTCTGAGGATTTAGGGAACATTTGCAAAATCATTATTTGGAGCAAGAGTCATACATTTAAGGCGTAATTAATTCAAACCAAATACATGTAAAATTTTCCCAGTCTGTGGCATTCAGGGATAAATTTTAAAAAAACCATGTATGGCTTCTAGTATGGCTAGATGCAATCAGGTCTAGTTTTCAAGAGTAGAAACTGTATAAATATAAGAAATGTACATTACAAAAGAAAAAAAAAGAAAAGAAAAAAGGGAAAAAGAAGAACTGTATTTCAGTACAGTCCTAGAAGCAGATGCCTCACAGAAAGTCTTTGGCTTTGGTAGTGGGTACATATAAGCCAGAGAAGAGAGGAGATTGTTGAGTGTTTCCTTCTGTGCTCTTGCAGAAATTAAGTATTTTATTCTGTTTACTCCTAGGATCACTGTATTGTTTGGCTGGTAATTAGGGAAGGAAAAGAGAGAAATGAGAACTGACATGGTGTCACAAATGAGTGTGTTTGTCTCTAAGACCATGGGTTATACTTCAGGTTCAGAATGAGCCACATGCAGACTGCATGTCCTGCACTAATCCTAAAAAAGAAGTATGTGAAATTCAGAACAAGTGATTAGAATTCAAAAGCTCTTGCTGAAATGGAGGGATACAGAGAGAAAGAGTTCACTGGGACGAATTTGTATCTCTTGCCTATTGCTCTCCACCTTCCTTGGCAAGCTCAGCCTTTGCTAAGCAAAGCCTTAATGCAATGCTCAGTGTTACTGTGTTGAACATCCTCTAGCAGCACATTTGGTTTGACATTAAAAGGAAAATAATTGGGCTAGTAAGCTGTACAGAGCTATTGCCAGCTCTAAAATTGCAGCTATGCTTATTGTGCCCTCTTGACACCAGTGCTCAGATCACAGAGACTCTAAGTTTGTTCACAAAAAACTTAATTTTGAATTAATGGCATTGGTACTGCTAATGTTTTGAGCTGAATGCAGATATAATAATATCTTTTTTTCATGCCTAAGCTGAACAATTGAAAATTAACCTTGGTGACCAGGTTCTTTAAGGTGATCAGCCTAATGACCCCTTGTTAGCAGCATGAATTTCAGGAGCATATTTCATTAATATAACACTGTTAATATGGATCAGATTCTACAATTAGGTTTTATGATTTTTAGGGACTCAGATGTTGTCAGTAGGAAAAACGCCTTTCTCTTTTCAAGCAAAAAGAATACTGCTGGCTTGTTCTGAATATATCCCATTGAACAACCTTGTTAGCATCTCTTAATGATGTCCCTGCTTCTTCAGACTTCTACCATGAATACTTTTCTTCCTAAAGAAAAAATGGACAGTATTATTTTACAGCAGATTCCTGCATTGCATTGGGAAGATGAAGATTAATTACGCAGTAGAACCTCAGTATCTGAAAGCCTGTGACCCAAACTTCTCCCTCTAACAAACTACTTCCTCCATTATTATCTTCCCCTTTTGTATTGATTTGCATTTAGCTGAAAACCCTTGATGTCACCTAACTGATTCAGACAACCAGGATTTTATGGCAAAGCAATGGTGCCCTAGTCATCTATAACACATTAGAGTATTCTTTCTGGAGCAACATTAAAAAAAACACCATGAACTTGCATCTCTGTGTCATGGTACCACTACACTGTGCATATTCACCTGTTCTGTTGCATTAATTGATGTAGAAAAGTTTAAAAAAAAAAGAAGAAGAAAAAAACGATCTATGAACCAATTTGTGAAATACATATTTAGAGTTACTCAGAAAGACAAGATGAACTCCCAAAACATAATTATGTTTTCACAGCTTGTTCAGCTTAAGCAGCAATTTGAGTTCAGTGGGACTTGAATTTATTCCTGAATTGTTTGCTCATCATTTGATATTAGATTGCCAAGTAATGTGTTATTCCCGACTGTCTTCAAAATGTGAGATTATAGCTTAGTATATACAGAATGAAAAGGCTCTGTCAAGTCTTTGTCCTGTTGTCGCTATGACCAGCAAAAAAGGGAAGAAATCCACAGCACAATTAATCATGCCAGGCAGTAAGACAGTAAACCATTTCCCCTCTGGTTTTGCCTTTTTCCAGCACTATACCTACATTTGGAATCACGATAATTCTTTTTATTTGTTATTTTCTGTCAAGTTCTAGTCACTGGCTTCTTCCTCATCACTGTTTTGTATTCTTGACTTCTTGCCTTACAGAATTTCCGAAGACAAGGCAGCAGTAGAAACACATGAGTTCACCAATGACTGATGCAACCTACTAAGCACTCCTTAATTAGAATAATTAAGGAAACCATTAAGGAAACATTTGTTAAACCCTTGCTTTTGCAAGTGATGTACTGCAGATCAAACAACAAATACAGGCAGATAATTTTTCTTACGAAGGCCTCTGTCCTCTATTTTCCCTGTGCATACTTTTCAGCTGTAAACTTGGGCCGGGCTCTGTCCAGTTTTTCACTCACTGAAATGATTCTTTATTTATTTTACAAAGAGCTAGCAAAAAATTTACAGGTATTGTTCTGCTCTTTGCTCAGAAGTGTCAGTCTTCTAGCTGCACCCTCAATGCTGTACATCCGTCCCAGCAGCACAGTTGATATTTAGCAAATATTACAGAATGATAGAGGATGTTCACCCACTCATTTTCAAAATGCTTTTGGGAATAATGTGCTCCACTTGATAGGGCATTCCTGCTGAATGAAGCTTGAAGGAAATAATGTCAGCTCATGCTCTTTGTCTTTGTTAACAGCCCCCTGTTTTCCATTAACATTAGCTGTGTACAAAGCTCAATATTGAAAGACGACTGTATGCTGATTTTCCAGACTGGCAAGCGGAAAATTGGCCAAAAATATATTACGAAGCACATGCTAGACAGCATTAAGCACTAGCAGTTTAAAAGAAAAAAAAAGTAAAGACAAAGAGGTATATCCATCTTCAACTGATGGACTTTCAAAGGATGATCTATTGTGAGGAGTCTCACTTGTCACCCTGGAAGAAGCTGCTTTACACCAGCACCATCGTGAGTAGCTTCCAGTCCCAGTGGTCACAGTGGGGATGGGGAACGAGTGCACTGAGCCTCTCATTCATACGTGTGTCAAAATTCTGGGCTTAATGAACTGCCTTTTCACAAATCCTGGGAGAATAACAGCCCTGTGGGGATAGTTGTCTGCAGGGATTAGGTACAGAGCTTGGGATATGCACAAGAGCCTTGACAACAACAAGGCTCTTGCACGTAACAAGGCTGTCCCACAACCACAGGCGAAGTCAAACCTCTTTTATCAACCTCTGCCTTCAGCTTCCCCCTGTAGCTTTGGTGCTATCTGGTTTTCCATCACTCGTGGAATGAGAGGAAAGGATGACCAACCTGGAGTGGGAAATGGGACAAAATAAAGAGTGACCCGCTTAAAACCTCCCATTCTTCCTTTTCCAGGGGCTAAAGATATTGTGAAAATACAGGACTCTTCCATCTGGAGAGGAGAAAACCAAGGGCAATTTTAAAAAATCATGTAGGTGTTAGTTAAACTGAACTGCTAATCACTGAAACCTGCAATATTGGAACTTGGGGAATACACTGAAAAAAGTGATAGAGCATCCCAAAGCATATACATAAAAAAGTACATCTTTACACAGTGGGTAGTGAACTTCTGTTGCCACAGGGGACAGTGGGGGCAGATGGTATCAGCAGCTTCAAGTGAGGCTGGACAAATTCCTGTCAAAGATCTGACAGCCAGACCATGATTCTATGTTTCTATGATTCTATGACTCCATGATTCAGATACTAAAGAAAATGAGCAGGGATGTACCCTATGATACAGTGTGGGTGGATTATGCGGATTACCTCCGTCCCTGGAGGTACTTAAAAGAAACCTGGGGACACAGTTTAGTGTTGGATTTGGCAGTGCTGGGTTAACAGCTGGACTTGATGACCTTAGAGGTCCTTCCAACCAGGTTCAATAATTCTTTGATATTGTAAGCATTGTCCATTCAAGACCAGGAGTCTGAGACAACTTCTGATTTCTGCTTGGCAGCCAAGGATAGCTGGGGCAGCAGCTGGATTGCAGTTTGGAAATGTGCCTCTGAAGGCTGTCCCTTCTCTCATTAGGCTGAGGAGACAGAGGTGAGTCTCTGTGCTTGATGAGGTTGCCTTAACAGCTTCACAAACAGCCACAAGCAATTATGTTTAGAAAGGCTGTGAAGGGAAGCTAGAGCCAAGTCCTTGTCAGTCTAAGCATGGAGAGCATCCTTCCTGAATGCTTGGACACAAGAAAATTGTGAGTTAATGTGATACTTTAATACTATACAGCTCTGCTTTGGAAGATTACTTTGAAGAAATTCTGATTTACAGCAATAATCACATAGCTAATGAATTTTTTTTCAATTGAAGAGAATGGGCATAATCTAGTCATAACAACTTGAGGAGAATGTGACCAGTTTTTAAGCTGAAGTCAAACAGGATGACCCAGCTAATTATAGTTTTGACATCCTGATATCAATCCTGGGCAAATTAATGGAATGACTGATATGGGACTTGATTCATCAAGAATTAAAAGAAGGGAATATAATTAATACCAGCTAACAGGAATTTACTGAAAATAGATTTAATCCTGTTATGTTGATTTTTTTTAATGACATTTCATTTTTAATCTGTAAAGATAATAGAATAAGTAAAAAATACGTGACCTGGTATGTCACAACAAAAAAAAATACACACATAAAAAGTTAACTGACATGTATTTGATATGTAGTAAAAGAAGGATAAACTGTTTCACTGACAGCGGCTCTAAATGTAGTCATAAATTTGAAATCACCAATGGCCTGGTGGTTCTAACTGGTCCCACAGTGTTCGGCTGAGGGGCCCAGAGTTGCAACAAAATTCTGATGCTAATAATATTTGAAGACGACACAAGAGGGTGTGAAAGCAGTAACAGAGAGAATGAGACAGACAGCAGCATGGATTGCTCTTCAAGTGTGCTGAACATGCACTTCAGGACAGGGAAGACAGTTTCATTCAGTTTCTGAGGGAAAATGTACACCACTGGGACAAAAGAAATGCAGGTAATGCTTGAGAATGGAGGAATCTGTCCTACTGGGCAGTGGTTGTGGAAAGAAGCAGGCTGGAAAGATATAACTGCAACATCTGACTGTGGCCAGTGGTAACAGGTGCTGCAAACTAATGAGAAAGCTCAAGGAGCATTGCTGCACTGCGAAGTCTCCTTTGATGTCTTGATTTTACTTCTGTAGAAATAGTGTTTCTATAATGTGCCTTCATCTGCTTGCCCTTTGTGGATTGAATCTCTTTTACCCTCAGCAGCCTCATCAGTGCTGGACTCTTTCTGCACGGACACAAAACAAGTTTCCAGGACAGACAGGATCAACCATGTTCTGAAGGAGCGCAACTCTCTTCACTGTGAGGAGATGATATCTGGGAACTAGCAGAGACTAAGCCTCTTCCTTCTATTAGAGACAGCTAAAACTGAAAAAAATTAAACCTGCTTGATAGCCAGAATTTCAGACGTACTTAGAGACCACAAATCCCTTTGAGTGTGAATGGTGATTGGACTATCTGACACTGAAGTTGATTAAGATTTCCTTCTAGTCAAGATAAAAAGACAACACTTGTTAAAATGGTTTGAAGTGGTTGTCTGTGTTCCCTGGAGTTGTCTGTGATCCTTCAGACCAAAAGAACTTACAATATTGAAATTAATACACTTTGTACCACAAGCACTCACCATATGACATGAAGAACAAATATAATGTGTTACAGAAGCTAATAGGCTGCAAATTATTTTCAAGGACTTGAATGAGTTCAGCACTAGAAAAAGGTAAATTAGAACATTTTTAGAAGAAATGTATTAAAGGAGTTTTGAATTGAGAATCTGAGAGAGCATTTAGACAGAATTCAGCAAAACAAATGTTGGTTATACTCAAAGCTATATATTGTAAAAAGATGAATTAATGACACAACACGAAAATGTGTGTGATCCTATTTATTGTTCTAATTGGCTATGTCTTGATAAATACCAGGAAATGATTGATCTCTCATCACAGATGCTTTGTGAGTTTGGTGGTGGTGCAGCACAAGCAATTTTAACAGCTGCGTATAGTTATTACAATTCACTAGCTGAAACAGTAATTTTCTTCAAATATTTTTGATTATTTAAATTAGCTCTAAGGTTAGAGCGGTGCTTTTCCTCGGGGATACTGCAGGTGCATAAACCATTTAGTGAAAAAGTGAAAATCCTCTATTTCTTGCATTTTAAGTGAAATCCTGTCAATACATTATCTTCAGTGAAGGTGAATTTTCATCCAGTCTTTCCACTATTTCTGAATTTTATGAGCATTGGACAATGACACTGAACACAGTAGTAATACTTGCCTGTATTACCACTTGCTTGCAGAGTGGGATCTATATATGGAGAAGCTCTAACAAGGGAATATTTGCCGAGCTTGCTCAGGGTTCTCAAGAAAACTGTTAGGTGTCAAAACACTTTAAAAAAATTTATCAAAGAGAATCTGATTTCAGGCAGTTCTAAATGTACTGAAAGGATATTTGAAATATTTAATTCCATTTCTTGCTCTTGAATATTCATTAACTTCAGAAGAAAAACTCATGACATAAGATTAAGGCCATAACTTCAGGAAATCCATACCTTGGAATGACTGACTGGGAGAATGACAAAGCTTAACATATAGTGAAAACCATTGTAATATTCTACTCATTTTGGCCTCAAACTTGACTGAGTTAATTCACCCCCATGCAGAGACTACGCTACAATGACATTGTTAAATAACTACAGTGACATCTTTATATCTATATATTATTACATCTTTATATCCAGCCTCTTGTCATTCAGTAATCAGAAAATAATGTCTAATTTAAAAAAAAGTATATACAGTCAGAGTTACTCAGCTATTATCATTCAGTAGTTATTGAACTACTTGTGCCACAAAGTGAAGCAGCAAGTAAATTAATGAGAAGGTTTAGTGGTAAAAGTGATTACTGGTAATAGAAATATGGCCATCTGAATTCAAAACAAACATGTACATTGAAAAAACCCCACATCTAAGCAATCAAAATGAAGTGTTTTTTAGAAGGCTTTCAGAATCTGTTTGGAAAATTTTGTAGACACAAGTAAAACTAGCTTATAATGTCTTCCTCGTGTCCTTGGACACAAGACGTGGAACTAAAGAGAACAGAGAATACTAAAGGAAGCTATTTATTTTTTGCCTAAAGAAGATGGCTAGAAGTAGAGATAACAGAGCCATACACCAGTATTTAGATTTTAAAATATTTTGTCAACAGTTGTATCAATTTGTTGTTGTCCTCAGTTTAAAGGATGTTGGACCATTGTCTCAGACATATGGAGGAAATGCTGTTGGAAGACTGTGAGTCTGAAGAAGTTACAAATACCAAAAAGAGGAACACCAATGCTGATATGTGTGTTGAAAGCATATTACAGGTAATAATTCAGAAATAGATATAATTCCATAGCTTCTGAGAAGGAAGCAGGTGGGGATTTTTTCTTCAAAATAAAGCGACAGTCCGTGCATTTAAAACAAAAACTCCAAATCTGTTCAATATTTGTCCCAACTGGAGAAGAAATTAATATGGACATTTCAGTAACACTGTGCACCTCCATGAAAGCAGCTGATTGAAACTTTTCTGATAGCACGGAAGCAAACTTCCTACAACCATTCCTGCATACTCCCATTCCCTGATGTAATTCACCACATTTAATGTAATTAATTTGGAAAGAAGGAAGTGCAGTTTTCCCAAAGGAATTTCCTGACTGACAGCTGTTTTACATAAGCAGTGCAGAAACAGCAGTAGTGGAGCATACTCCAGCTATTACCTCCTAATGGACATTTACTTTGCTTTGCTACTGTTTTGCTCAGCGCAAAAGATTGCAACACAGATAGGGAGATGCAATTTAAATTCCTTCCCGCATATACTGAGCTCTTCAGCTAAGTGTGTGCGTTACAGAACCTTTTGCTTTGGGGCAATAATGAGCACCCAGTGCCCTGTCAGCCTGCAAGGCACCTAGGTATTCCCCAGAATCACCTAGGTGCACCACAAACTGAGTGTAAGTTCAAAAATCCTCCCTGCTAATGAGAGAATAGTAATCTCTTAGACATTATTAGGTTTTCTTAACTGTGAAGTTAGGAGAAGTAGGACTCCAATAATGTTTGTAAAACCATTTGTGAGTACTTATTGAAGGGAACTATATTAATTTTAATAAATAGTCAAGTGTATTGGATTGAATTTGTGAGGTGAAATGGAAAAACATAATAAAGAAAAAGAAAATAACAATTTGACCCTTTTATGTGGCAAAGTTTAGTGAAGAAGGGATGGAGAGTAGTAAATATATAATAAATCCAATATTTGATTTCTCCTGAGCAATGCTTACCTCATTTGTGTGAGGACAAGTATAATATCTTTCCCTATTGTCTCCTATAATATACAGGTAACTTGTAGAACTTGTGTCTTTTATTGTCTATGTTTATTCTAAATGAAATGCTGTATATTTTTCTAAAGTGTATTTGAAAAGGCCCATCAACTTTGTGTTCCCCCTCCACACTGTACATGTAGGTGTTCAACAGTAGGTGGTGCTCCCAAGGTAAATCATTGTCTAAAATGCAAATGAAATAGTGTTTATTGAGGAAGGAGAAATTTTGGGGGTTTTTAATATGGCAACAGAAGAGTATTTAAAGTGTAAAACCTCTAAAAAGATACTAAATGTTACACTAACATCAATTTTTGAATTGGGTAAAACTACATGACCACTTTAACAAACATAGAAGATGTGCAGTTTTCAGTCTGTTCTTTTTCTCCCAAATATTTACACAGCAAATTGTTCACTCGGCTTATATCCTGGCTATGGAATTCCTGTCCATGTACTTTATTGCCCATTTTCTGAGAATGTAAGTATGAAATCCAAATTACCTATATGATTTTCAGTTGTTAAATGTTTAATGTGTTTTATTGGCAATTGAGAATTTTAATATTCTCTTTTAATTACATCCTATATTAATAGCATGTACCATGTGATCTTAAAAAACCTGGAATATTTTCAGTGTTATAAATAGAAAGTAGCATTATCTGTTGGGCTTCAATGCTCTAGGCATCCTTCATTCAGTATATGCTTACTTTTCTGTGTTGTTTCTTGAATTTGGTTATACAAATATAGTCTCACACATTCTTTATATGATTAGAGACCATCACATGGGGAACAAAACTTAGTGCATTGAAATTCAAGCTATGAACATCCTATGAATTCTTAGTGGAATATAGAAATAAAGTTAAAATTGCGGTTGAAAACAAATCACAAAGATCAAGTGTCCCAAATATCTTTCAAAGAGGAGGGTGTTGGTATTATTATTGTTTGATTGTTTGGGGCTTTTTTCTGATCAGTAATGGACTTTCCTTGCCTGTTTATATTTCTGTAGGAGTTCAGCAATATTTGCACAATATCCTATTTGTGTGTACACAACCTGAGAAATATGGTAATTTGCAAACAGTGTACTGTGTTAATTACAGTAGGTGCTTTGCCTATTTATGTATTTGAACAGCTTGAACTAAATTGAAAGAATAAAACCAATGAGGCAGGAAAGTCTAATTAAAAGTACATTAATCAAATGTCCCACAAATGCCTTTCCTCTCTAATACATATTTTTGCACTTTATGTTGAGTGCCTGTTTGATGTCAATTGTCCTTTTGTATCTAATGTAGAATCTTGTTCAGTCAGTGTGCAGTAATAAACGTAATTGTCGAGGGCCTGGTTTTGGGTACTTCATTTATATTTTTATAGATTTTATAGTTAATTTAAATTTTAAACCATTCTTCTTCTAAAGATTAATTATAACCAAGAAACAAAGAGAAATAGGAAAGTGACTACCACATTAAGAAATGGCTCTTTGAAACGCAGGCTGCTTTTCATCTACCATAGTTGCAGTAGAGTTTCTTCTCATCTGCACTGGAATAAGTTGAAGTAGACTGTTGGTTTTTCACATAAAATCAAACTCGAAAAGCGCTTCAAGAGAGCACTTAAAATTTGTTCCCTAGATACCTGATGAACAAAATTAGCTTGACTGAGCTTCTAGTATAATGCCATAAATCAAGAATATGTCTGTGGGAGCTCATGTGAAAAGTTTATTTTGTTGCACTGATGCATTTCTCAATAAATAAATGAATACTTGTGGCTGTGCTGAAACACAAATTAGGTAGTAAAGTAATCTGAGAGTTGGACATAGAATTCCACTTCTTGTTTCATTGCAGCTTCTTTATATGATGTCAGGCAAGACTTTTAGAACCAGACCTCAGAGAGAGAAAAAAAGAAGGGAAATTAAAACAAGATTCATATGGAATTTAGAATTTGAACCTGTTCTGTCTAATCCTGGGAGTGCTTTTCCATTCCTTACACACCTAAACCACACTCCCGTTTTAGGGCAGCCCTACTTCAAACAAGGCTGAGCAGTCTGGTGTCTGCTGAAGTGTAGGACCCTCCAGGAAGGAGGCAGTTTGTCCCTGAGGGGGTTGTGTCTAGCAGGCATTATCAGCACACACGGAATGAATGCTGACAAGACTGGCTTCCCTACAGAGTCCCACTGTACTCACTGTTGAAATATAAACCCTTCAGGGTGGTACTTATGTGCTGCTATAAAGAAAAAAATAGAAGATTTCCAGAAAATGACACATCAAGATGAAATATTTTTTTATCGATACAGGGCTGGAAAACCCTCAGAGGAGAGACTAGAGTTTAAATTCTCGCAAGCTGGAGAGAGATCTGGAACTGGACCTTAGTTTAAGTTTCTCACTGTAAGGCAATTGTAAAAAGTGAGTCTCAGCCTTCTCATTTTTGGGTGAGAAACAGGGAGAGAGTCGTGAGTGTGAGGGGTGCAGGAGTCTCCCTGCAGAGGGTTATCTGAGGGTGTGTACATCTCTGTGTGCGGCATGGGGACCAGGGACAGGGTGGGACCACAGCTGTACGTGCTGTACTCATCGTCTCCTGCATGTTAGTGCTACCTGGGGCTGCACTGAACGGGACAACTTTAACTAAGTGCCTGAAGGCAAGTTCCACCAAATTAATCCTTTGGATCCCTTTCTGACTCACCTTGCTATGGGCACATCCTCCTCCAGGTCTAGCTGAGCCAACGGGAGAGTTTTCACTCCACTTCTCCTACCCTCATTCCCTTTGCCTGCCCTCTCAATACTGACACACCTTCCTTTCTCTCCTTTTCTCTGCCTCTTTGCACCAGAGATCTCCATCCTCCTCAGCCTCCCAGATGAGCTGCTTACAAGCTATTCCTGACAAGGTGTCAAAGACCTAAATGAATTCTGCTCAAGCCATCCCAGATAACTTTACTTAAGACCCGCGAGGAGGGTTCATACTAGCAGGTCAGAAAGATTCCAGGAATGAGTATCCTGTAGGAGGCCCTGTCTGATAGAAGAGTTTTTGTGAACAGAAGGAGGGAACATCCAAATTTATTTTGGTAGCAGACTTAAATGTATTGCTTTACATGGACATTAAACCTGGTCTTTAATCTTTTTTGTAACAATGCCCCATTTGCTGCACAGGAAAGCAAAAGCAGTCTATTCATTATTTCTATTCAAATTACTTAACACAATTGCTTGCAATAATTGAGTATTCAATAACATGCAATAATACTGACTATAGAATTTCCCTTCAGTGAGAGGATTTTCAGGAGGGTACTTCTGACTTCTGAATGAATTTAAAGAGGCTTCACCATAAAATTTTATATAACTAGCAATGCAATTAGCCATGGTGTTGCCATATAATATTTGTAACTGGAAAAATAGCATCCCATTTGTTAAGATAAGCCTTCTGTGGGAGAAAGAGGGTTTACTGGAGTACATGTTCAATACACATAATAGATACCATTTCACAGGATTAAAACTGTGGACTCCTGAACAGTAAATTTAAACCTCCTGACTCGCTTTTCCGAGTTATCATTAGTAGTTATCTCAGAGGTGGTTCAGAGATCATGGTGTCCATGTTCCCTGGCTACCGAGCATGGAAACTGAACAAGTTGAAGGCAGATAGCCCTAAATAACAATGTTTTAATGGTACCATCATTTCAAAAAGTCCTTAAAACAATGATGACAAAAATCTGTGAAGAAATAGCAAGATAAGATCATTACCAATTAATTTTCTTTAGCTGTATGAAAGTCTAAATAAAAAAAGACAGGTATGTTGTGTTATTAATGAAGGGTAAGTAAAATATGCTCAGGTTTATGATTGCTGTTTTCATTAGCAATGCTTCTCTACAATCTGTCTTGTATTAAAAACAGAAAAAAGTGGTTTATAGTACTTTATGCCTTGGGCTAATTTGTTTAAATTTGAAATATTGTACTGGACTAAAATTAAAACATATGCTCTGTGCATATGTTATGTGAGCATGAAGCATTTTATACGTGAGGTATTGCAGATAGATATTCTCCTCATAAGTAAATGAAGATGGTTTAAAAATGTATATCTCATTTCATTCTAGGGATATGCAGGCTAAGCAAATGTGCCTTGCCTCTGTGCTGTTTTAAAAACAGACTCATAAAGAAGCTCGTATCAAATATTTGACGCAAACCTTTGACACTAAATGAGACGTCATCGTAGCTTCTAAGTCTATTCTCTAATTGGCATGTCTTTAAAAAATTCCAAACCCAGTGGCAAACATTAAATTTATATATATATTAGTCCATTTTTCTTCCTAGCAAAAATAGAAGTCGTTACATATTTATAAAGCACTACATCCATTCCTCCAAAATTCTAGCAAAGTAGTTTGATTTGTTCTTTTGTGGAAAGGGAAAAGTGAGGGACCAAGAAGTTGGGAGCATTTGTCCAAAGTCACAGAATGGACAAAAGAAGAGAAGCAGAAAGAAAACAGAAAAGGACCCCTGACTGCTTATCTTCCACAACAAATGAATCATTCTCTCCAGTGCTATTACTGAATTATAACAGAGTCTTATATTCTCAGTTTTCGTGCCTCTGTAGGATTCCCCCAGTGTCCGGTACTGCTTTGCTGCTTAATTAGCTCAATGGTAATCAGAGGCAGAAACCCTGTTCTTTGGCCTTTAAAATCCCCCCATGTTTAAACTCAAATAAGAAACAATTATTTAAATGAGAGAGAACCAAAAATCCAGATTTCTTTCATGAGGTAAAAGAACACTGTAGGAGGTAACTACTGAGCCCCACACATGCCTTATGTGGCTATAGGCTTCAGCTGTATGGTTACTTTTCCTTGTCCAGAAATAAAATTAATGTCTAAAAGGAACAGGAATTCAAGAAGTCAAAATAAAATCATCATCCCACAGAATAACTGGCTTTCCACAAGATTTTATGAACTTTGCACTGTAGATCAATGTTCTCAGTGTGCCTGGGAACTTTTTTCTCTGAGTAGGCTCCTTGGCCACCACACTGCTTTGTTGAACTATGTTATCCTGCTAAACAATATATCCTCCCACAATACATCCACTGTGTTATTCGGCTTGCAGACCTGAGGGACTCATTCCTTTTCCGAAATCCTAAATTATGGGGTCATGCACTGATTATGGAACGCAGCCAAGGGTCTAAATACAGAGTGCCTAAAATGATGGTTTCTGAGAATATATCAATAAGATCTGACCCCATTGCTTGATTCTTGACTTCCAGATGACTCCAGTCTATATTTAAATACAGAAAATAAAAGTTTCCAAGTGGAATAATAATGTTATTCATGGTCAGCCAGTCTTTAAAACTTGGCCTGTGCAGGGCTCCATCTCCATGCTGGGTTGCTGGCTTTCTCTGCCACTGGCTGCTCCACCTCGTACCTGGCAAAACTTCTCTGGCAACATTTTGAGCTCCAGGCTATGACCCAGTACTAGGCATCTGTTCCTCCAAGCAGGCTTTATTCAGCTAAAGCCCTGGATACCTACTGCTGTGTCCTTTTCTGAGGCAAGCACGGCCAGGGCTCTTTAAAGGGGGCCCCACCCTGTCTTCCCCATCTCAGGCCATTTTTCTCCCTCTTCTGGGCCACGACAATTGAGACAGCTGGAAAAACTACAGAGAAAGGTCTGCCTGATCACATGGCAGACAACAGCACACTGGAGAACAATAAACGTAAATACAACTGATTTTTCTTCTGGAAGTAACAAACACACTGGGTTTTCCTGCAGATCACCTCCAGAACGTATTCTAGCTCTGAGTTCATCCTAGGAACCTCTGTGCAGCAGTGTAAGGGCAGCCACTGACAACCAGAGTTCCATATGTTCTATCCACATAGAAATGGGGATTTTTTTTTTTTATAATCTTAATCAAGTCTTTGAAGCCAAAAATCTACTCTGTAAATTGATGGGAAGTATGTTATTTTTGGCCTGAGCTTGCATTAACTCAAAAGTTGGGCAGAAAATTGTTCTATTCTTTTTCTTTTTGTTTCACTATTCAAATTAGCAGATGCATTTCCTATCATTTGGTACTTTTTCTGTCAATAACACACAAATCTCATGGAAACACGCCAAAGATTTTCTTAGCAACCAAGCCTCTTGCCTGATATACACGATTAACTACAACAGTCTGTTAAAAGCTTAAAATAAACCTGTCTTTTTTTATTTAGAATTTCATATAGTGAAAGAAGATTCATTGGTAATGAATTTAGCACAGTTTCAGGAGAATTTATTTATTTTTATGGAGGCTGAATACTCAAGAGGTATCATGATAAAAGCAGGTGCTGCTGTAGAGGCAAATCTGCTGGGATCAACCCAATGACTGAGTTCAGGTAAATTAAAAGCACTCTCACCAATTGGCAGTATGGGCCCCCCATGATTAAAATGTAAATTGATTCATGCCTTGTAAGTGCATAATACTGCTGCAGAAAGCATCCTTCTCCATCAAGAAGTAGCAAATTCCATTATGAAAGATGGGATTTTGACAAGCTGTTTCTTGTTCCAAGAGAGTAACCATTTTGGAGAAGAATTTGTGGATTCTGGGCACTGTTTCCTGTGTCTCTGGAAGGTGCAGACTAATCACATTTTCAGAAAACAGAAGTTACAGTTTTTATATCTTCATATTTGGTTAAAGTAAAATAGAAAAAAATATCACAAGTTCTCTCCTATTTATAGAGATTTTTTTAATCTTTGCTTAGAATAATATCAATTTTCTTCAGTCTTTGGGTTATACCCAGAGTGCAGGCTGATGGTATATGAAAAAGGATTATTTTTAGAAGCAGTGTATGTAACTGCTATGAAAAGAAATAAACCAACAGTATCTGAGGTAAAAACTGTCACTTGAACTCACCTTCTTGGAGGCTTGCGTGGCGTGCTTTTGTCACAAGTTAACCATCTGTTTATGTTTTAGCATCAAAAAACTTACAGACCTTTAGGTCTCTCCGTAGGTACTGGATGGAGTTAGTATTTAAATATCCTATCTTTCCAACAACCCTGAAAATAGGTGCCCGTGGACACAAATTATTCAGGCACTGACAAGTAGGTAAGTAAGAGAATCATAAACAAAAGAATGAGAAAACACAGCATTAAGCCTTATCAGCTGAAGACTTTAAGTAGGCCTTTATTCAGGTCTTCTAAATAGCTTATGGACAGTGGCAGCTTCAGTGATGTCACAGGAAGAATGACTTCTCCAGTAAACCTGTTTGTTGAAATTTAATGATATGCCTCCAAGTGCAATTCCCCTGATTTCTGGCTGCTGTTGGCAAGTACAGTACATCACAACAACTCTTCCCTTCACAAGTGACCCACAAGATGTAATGCAAACAGCTGCAGTATAGCAATGTGGAATGACCTAAATGGCTGTGCTAAAGCTTGCAGCAGTTTAGACATTCTTGAAGCTCTGCAAAGCTGTACAAACTAGCAAAGGGAAAAAAATAATTCTTGGTTTAGCAGGTTTTATAGCAAAAAAAGTTATAAGAAACTTAAATATTACATATAACTTTGAAAACCAGGAACACTTCAGTTACCTGAGCTGAGTGGCTTGAACTGTGCTCCACTGCAGTCATCCGAGGTCTGTGAAACTGTACCAGTGCCAAAAGTTAGCATGGAGAATCATATTTGCCTGTCTTATTGCATGGTAATAAAATGCAATGGCCAGTTCCAGCCATCTCTGGTAACTCCCTTCTGCTGCCAGGGGATGGGGAAAGGGCTTCCACAGCCATTTTGACAAACATGCTGGCATGCCTCAGTGCCTTGTGCTTTTGCCTGACAAGGTTTCTAATCTTCATACCTCTTCCACAGAGGCCTGAAATGACCTTGAAGTAACAGAGTCTTTTTTGTTAAGATTTGTTCTATGTAAAAAATTCTGAAATAGTATTGTAGAAAATAATCTCTTAGATAAGGAATGTATTTTCAACTCCTAATCTCACAAAATACAGATGGCTATGATTTCTTACAGATCTGCTAATATATAGGGAAAACATTTCTGCAGGAATTGAGAGGAAAAGTCTAACTTTTTAATCCATATGATATTTACTGGTTGTCTGAAATAAGACTAGTTTTCTGCAGTAAAATCTGTTGCGGTAGAAAAAGAAGATAATTCAAATTCAGCCATGCCACTCCTGGAGCCAACAGCTTTGAAGGTTGGGGGAAAAGTATCTTCTTTTATGCACAATATAGAAGTTCAGTTCTCATTAATTTCAATTAGAAGTTGATGAAGTTCTTTGTTTTATTACACTGTCATTTGCACTACATTTTCAAATTGCATCAAGACATTAAATATTCTCACAGACAGTAACTGTTCACAGGGGATTTTAAGCAGTGCAAGACACATTATGAAACTCAGCTCATTATTATTATTAATTATTTGCATTATTTTATTGCATAGGAGTTGTAGTCATGGATCATGACCTCATAGCATGATGCACAAAACCAGAACAAAAAGGCCATTAATTGTTGCAAATCTGAGATTGTTAGTGGCATTGCTTGGGTAGAGCCTGACTTTGAATTTTCACCTTTCCAAAACTTGGGCAATGCTATTTGACCAGTCAGCTGGGCTCTCCAGTAAGTGTTCAAACTGACCTTGCAGTGTCTGTGTGGAATCGGTGCCGCTGGAGCAGCCGTCCCACTCAGCTGACCCTCAGGCTGAGGGATGCCTGTCCCTCACAGATCACAGCAGTGTCAGTCCCCACGTGCTCCTCTGCCCATGATCTCACAGCCTCCCTACCCCTGAAGAGAATGAGCATCTCCCAGCCTTGCCTGGTCCGTGTCATTGCCAGTTCCTTGCACAGTTTTTGTAAGAGATAAGAAAACACCAAGGTATCTGGTTGTCTGTAATGGCCTTGGGAACAAAGGGCAGACACACTTGGCACCTGCTTGTGACTTCTCTACCAGCTGGTGGAGAGTGAAACTGCATCTCCTAGGAGAGTGAAGCCACAAATAAATATATTTGATACATATGATATTTGGCATGTCTACATCTATATTTATGAAAGTCATATAAGTGTCTGAAGATGATAGGTGTGGCTTAGCTTATCCCTGGTTCTAGAGCCCTTACTGCCGGTAGCATGGGATGACCAGCACAATCTTCCCCCACAAAGAAAGGAGCCTGGAAGAAGGCTTGACTGAGATGTGTGTTAGTTACTCTGGGAGCTGATAATTGTTCAAGAGCTGCCAGCAGGATGGGATTGAGCACAGGAGAGAGGCGCAGAAGTTAAACCACCTCTATCACCAGCATAGAGATATTTGCTGTGTCAGGGATCAGCCAGCAGTTACACGAGGAGAGAAAAGAAGCAAAAGTGGAGCTCCGTTGGGGCATCCCAGGAAGAGAAGTGGGTGAAGAAGACAGCCTGAAAATTATGTTAAGGTTTTTGAGAACCAGATGGAGAGGCAGTTAGGAACAGGTCTGGGAGGTGGGAGAGAACAGGAAGAGTATCTCTCTCTCTGTAGAAGGAAGTATTTGTTCTGTGAAGAGAGTTGTCTCGTTTGGGTCCTGCAGCTGCTGAATCAGCCTCCAGGTATTTGTGCCTGACTCAAATATACAATTCTCCCTTTTCCCAGTGGATCTGCAGGGGTACTGGTTTGTGCTTGTCATTATGGACTGGCTCCACCAATAGGGGACAGTCCAGATGGTTACTGCCCTTAAGATAAAGTGTATCTATAGAATGGGGTCAGGGGAGAACAAAGCAGTCCAAAAAACTCAACTCATTTCAGTACAGAGGCTATGTCCTTAGGCTATATGTAGATAGCATCCTTCTTAAATGAGAGGGGGAAAAATGGCATGCAGAAAACTGTTGCCAAAACCATAGTACCTTCTTGTCAGCCACCTACAACCCAAAAGAGAATACCTCCTTGGAATCATTTTAACAAGTAGTGTCTGTGCATGAAAAGATGCTCATACTTCTGTTAGAAACACTGACCAACAGCTCCTAAATTTCTAGTTTTCAAAGGCTACCAATTACTCTAAGCACTGGGTGACCTGGAGCACACTCAGCCTTCCAAGCCCCAATATTAAAGAAGAGCCTGAATGAAGGACATCAGAAGAGATTTGGCATTCTGTAAATATTCCCTGCTAATAAAATCAGAAATTAGGCAGTTTTCTGAGCCAAGACATCTCAAATGAATTTCTGAAAGTGGAAACTCCAGATTTGCTGGGGGATAGATGTAGGAAGACGATGAGTTTATTCAACCCTCAGAAACACAAAACCAAAACTGTCTTGATGGTGAATAGAGAACGGAAGCCAAGTAGTAACATTGAAAGGACTTGCACTGGGGTAGGTGGATATATAATAGCAGTATATTTGGGCTGATAGCTTCCTAGACATTTTTATCCAAAGCTTGTCATCCCAGACAACAAGAAAGTAGAGGGGAAAAAAAAAAGAAGAAAAAAATGTGTCCTAACCTGCAGCACCAGGGCCATTTTGGACTCAGAAACCTCAAAAACAGTTTCAACAGGGGATGAAGAATCCTGTTGAACTTGAGGAATCACATAAAGAAATCACTGCTTAATTAATAAAGAATCACAACAGAGAAAATCTGAGATCACTTGAACACCCTGTCAATCCAAGCAAAGTGTTTGTATTTTCTCCTTGCCCATTAAAAAAATCATACTTGGTAAGAAATGATGTCAGCACAAGTGGTCGTGTGCATTTTGTA
The DNA here is from genome assembly GCA_026261815.1 of Monarcha castaneiventris obscurior. Classification (NCBI taxonomy): domain Eukaryota; kingdom Metazoa; phylum Chordata; class Aves; order Passeriformes; family Monarchidae; genus Monarcha; species Monarcha castaneiventris. The sequence continues at coordinate 5,112,108 of JAMPIT010000624.1, read as the reverse complement.
GTGTAATTAAGCCAGAAAAAAACCCACTGACATGTCTAAGGATGATAATACATACAGTGGGATTTTAGAAGTATAGGGTTTATCTCCAAAATTCCATTTTAAGTAGCAAAGTGGAGACAGAAAGCAGAGAGAGGCTTCAAATGGTCTCTACAAAGGTGTCAGCTGTGGAGCTGTGAGGGACACAGGTGAGCAGTTTGACTTTGCCTTTCAAAGGAGCCTTCTTAGCTCCCTGACAGAATGCCTGTGTGCCACAGCAGACTCACCTCACCATCCTCCACTGGCTCCTCTTTCTTTGTAGAGGTTACGTGCTGCCTGCCTAGAGGGGCTCCTCTGCAGGAGAGCTTCCTGCTGCAGTGGATAGAGGCAGGAAGGGATGCAGCTCAGCAATTCCACCAAAGGCAGAGCTGCAGTCCAGGCAGGTGGACAAATGTGAGCCCAGCCCTTCAACCCAACATGCCCTGAGAACAGTCAGGCAGCTGAAAGGAAACCAGACTCTCAGCACTGCTCTGAGCGTGAACCATCCAAGTGTGTTGATTAGAACATCAGGTCATGAATTTTCCATGTGGGTTTTTTTTTTCTGGAATGTGTCTGCTAGCAAACATTTTTTTCCAAAATATTCTAGTATTAATTACTATGGCAATGACTCTTCTGGCAATATTCAATACCTTTTGGGATGCAGGCATTGCTCACTCGGATCCTTCTTCTTCTCCCACTCTAACAAATTCTCCTCAGCTCTCCAGGCTGTTCCACTTTGTATAAATGACATGTCTACCAACCAGAGAAAGAAATCTGTTCTTTACTTGACTTGGAAGTAATGGATTCAGGTAGAAGTCCTTGCCCAGTGCCACCTGGGGCTGTTTATTTAATGCAAGGGTTACACAGAACTCATAGGACTGGCACAGGAGGTAGGAGAGACATGCACCTTGCAAAGCCAGGCAAGGCAACATAGAGCATTTCAAACCCCACGTGTCAGTGACTGAATCAAGCAGCAGATCAACACAGTTTGTCTGACTTGGCACAGGGCACCTGCTTCAGAGTGAGTTGAACTGGCTCCATTGATATCCACCAACTGAAGATACTCAGACAACTGATATGCCTCTACAACCTACAGTCAGATTCCTAATCTTAGGTTTCTTAACCTATATGTCCTTCTCCTCAGAGCTGCCTTGTGGGCCTTGCAGAGGACTGGCCAAATTCCTGCCCTGGATGAGGGTGGCAGAGTCTGCATATACGTACTGTGCCCCAAATCACCTCCAGCTCTCTAAACCTGTCTGTAAACATACAGTATCTGGAAAATTTGTCTCAGAATAGGATAGGACAGCTTTTAAAATCTGAAATAAATTTGCAGCAAGGGAAAAGTGTCTTCTGCCCATCTCCAGCTTGCAGCTTGTCAGGTGTCTGAGACATTTATATGTGAAAGGGAAACCCCACTATGGTTTGATGAGAAAAGCAATGAGATCCCAACCACTTTCTCAGATAAACAAATCTGAGGTCTTGCTGGGACCAGACAAAGTAAGTCTGAAGAGAGCAAACCAACCTTCCTACTCTGTAAATAGCTACAAAAGATGCTGAGAACAGAGACAAGAGCAGCAGTCACCTGAAATAAATGAAGTAAGATGAGTATTTCATGGTGAAGCATTAGTGCAAAAGCACAGCAGCAACAATTGTACCCACAAGATGAAGAGACGCAAAAGGAATTAATTCTCTCATCACTAAAGCATGCTTCCTGGAAATAGATGGACTTCGTATACAAATACATATTGCTTTTTCTGTTCTGGATGATTCACTCATGTTTTTGTGTCTGATTTTAGAAAAACACTTTGATAGTCCCATCCTCTCCCGAACTGAAAAGAAGGCAATAGGAAATGTGCTGGTTTATGCCAACAGTTACTGTATTTTGAGATACATTTTTTGCCTTTAAAAGTAAGATGAGCAAGAAGAAAAAAACCCATAGCTATATACAAGAATGTATCATAGAATCATATAATGGTCTGTGTTGGGAGGGACCTCAAAGATCTTCTGGTTCCAGCCCCCCTGCCATGGGCAGGGACACCTCGCACTTGAGCACATTGATCCAAGTCCAGTCCAACCTAACCTTGGACACTTCCAGAAATGGGGCATTCCCAGCTTCACTGGGCAACCTGTTCCAGTGCCTCACCATCCTTGCAGTCAAGAATTTCTTTCTAACATCTAATCTAAATCTCTTCCCTTTCAGTTTAAAACTCTTCCCACTTGTCCTATCACTAGCTGCCTGCGTAAAACATCACTCTCACTCTTTTTTATAAGCCCCCTTTAGGGACTGGAAGGCTGCTATCAAGTGTCCTTGAAACCTTCTCCTTTCTAGGCTGAAAAATCCCAGATCTCTCAGCCTGTCTGCACAGGAGAGGTTCCAGCCTTTTGAGCATCTTTGTGGCCCTTCTATGAGCCTGCTCTCACAGGTCCATGTCTGTCTTGTGCTGAGGACTCCAGACCTGGATGAAGCACTCCAGGTAGGGTCTCAAAAGTAGAGGGGTAGAATCACCTCCCTCGACCTGCTGGCCACTCTCTTTTGATGCAGCCATGATGTGGTTGGCTTTCTGCCTTGCAAGTCCACACTGTTGGCTTGTGTCCAGCTTTTCATCCATGAGAACCACTAAATCCCTCCACAGAGCTGCTCTCAATGTGTTCTTGTATGTCAAAGGCATGGAAAGCATTGCCAAAGTAACCTTTCTTCTGTCAACCTAATACCAGTTCTAGTAAATTTAACAGAAGAGCAGATATGGGATTTCATTATTAAACAAATTACAGGAGAGGTGTGCAATCAATAACATTAAGGAAATAAGAAAACAAAACTTTTTGAAAGCAATTCAATATATTCACAGGTTTTGTTGATAAATGTGTAAATGCCAATCCAGTGTATCAAATACATGTATATATTTAGGAAATTTTGATTATTGTAGATTACGTTTTTGCTGAAACATCACTTAGCCGGTAGGTGATAAAACCAGTCAACTGACTGATCTCAAAGGCAAGCATTCCTGGGAATCCTTACTGAGGAAGCATTTTTAGTGTACTGCCCTGTGTCTTCACATTATTTAACTTGTATCAGTGAACTGGGAGGAAATATAATACCGTTGATAAAGTTTATACATAAAACAAAACCAGGAGGATTGTTAAACAAAAAAAGGACTGGTGTTCCCTCTAGCAGATGCAATCAACTGAGCACAAACAAGCAAACAGAATTAATTTACAGGGAAGCCAAATAGTTACATACTTTGAAAAAGAACATTTCTGCTTATGGGAACAGAGATTGCATCCTGGGGAAAGGAAAAGGAATTGAGGAGTCGCAGAAATGATGAGCTAATCCTGAAGCTTCAGAGCAAAGTGATGGTTTAAAAGATTAACACCATCTTTAAATGTGTAAGGCATGGCACACTGACTAGGAGCAAGAGCTTCTATGCATTTTGTATTTAACACCAGTTGTTAAATAATAACATTCCTGTCCTCAACAGAAACAATGGGAATTGTCCATCATCGTAACTGCCCTTTGTCCTCACGTTTGCTAGGTGTGAAAGGCAGTTAGCCCACAAAGCTGAAAACTACAGGGGTCGTGTAGGTCCCATCAGTTATCAGCAATGTATTGGATGACAAATTTCATTATATTTGAGTAACTGTCAGAGAATTTTAATATAGCCGCAGCCACATTTTCATTAGCTTTTTGACCAAATACTGTAAACTACTAAAATTGATAAGAAATCAATAATACATAATAATTATTCATTATTAAGAGATGAAGAGATCACATGCCTGGGTCTTAGCTCCCTTAGTTTTGGAGCTGGTCACATCCATGTATCAAATTCAACTCAAAAAAATATTTAATAATGATTCTAGCAGACGCCTGTATGAATTTACCTCTGCCTGAGAAGCTCACAGGGAAAGGGCTCCATAGAATCTTGCAGGGTAGATGGACAGTAAAGGGGATACAGAGCCGTGTTTCCAGAGGAGATAAGGGGAGCCTGACTTATTTAGCATCACAAAGCAAAGCAAGAGTAGCTTCTAGGTAAGAAATACATTAGAGTCAGTGGAAAAACAGAGGAGTGCCATTTAATTAATTTTGGAAATCAGAGGCTTTCTTCTCACTAAAGCTGTGAGAATAGCTTTCTAGAAGGAAGCATGAGGCAACAGAGACAACTCAGTGTTAAGACTGAGGTAATTCAGCTTAAGCTAAGGACAAGATGACATGTTCCCTTGTCTAAGTGCAGGACTGGGTTTTATGATGGAGAGGTGCCTTCTGCTTCTCTGCTGTTGCACTGAAATAGAGGGCTAGGAACTGGTGCATCTAAACATTGCGCGAAGGTTATGAGAGATCATAAAATGGAGTTAAAGGAAAACCTTTAGAAAAAAGTGAAAAGTGCAACTCTGTTGCTGTATTAACTACACTCTCCATTTAAATAAAGAAAATACTGTGAGCTTGGGCTTTCCAGGGAGTAAGCCAATTGTGTTTCGGAAAGGTTAGTCTAGTTTAAAATTCAAGCAGAACCCATTATAGACATAGTGTCAGACGAACAATTCCATAATTTTTGCATCACTGGCTGCAGACCATCCGGGGCAGCACTGACAGTAACTGACCTTCAGAAGAGGAAGATCAGGAGAGCACACCTTTTGTAGAAAACCTCTCTCAGGTAGGTGAAGTGTGGCTCTGTTTGGGATAAGCCTCCAGAAAGACGAGAGCCATGAGTGTACTTGTGAGAAGAGAAGCATCCTCCTCTGCTGCTGAAAGCCTCTCTCTCAGCTGCTATGTGACCTCACTTGAGGACTAGAATTGCCTGTGCAGTTTTGTGGTAGAAAGGTGAATTTGGAGCTTATGAGGTATCCAGGGTCCCAAGTATTTTTCTTTTCTATGCTATAGCTGAGTCTGTGGCAGGGAACTGCTCTGAAAGGGCAAGGGCCAACACCAGGCTCAGGTTTAGTTTGTGTTTGTGGTCACCTTCTGCTTTGCTAGTTCTGTTTTTTGACAGCTGGGAACCAGCTCATCTCAGGAAGGATGACTGTGAGCAGCAAGCTAACAAGATAAACACAAGATATCATGTACAGCATCTCTGTTCCACCCACACACTGCTGCAGCCTGCTGGGATCATCTCTCTCAGAGGTGCTCCACACTCGTGGCCTCAGGAGTTTCAGGACCTACTGTCCACTGCTTTCCCTGCAGATCAGGTGCCTGAGTGCTCTTGAACTTGGTTTGAGAATGAAGTGTTTTATAAATTATTTTGAAACAGAGCAGGTGAAACATCTGAGATCAACTGGTAACTGATTTCATTTGAATTTGGATTGTACAAACTGGAATGTTTTTCCCAGACCATTGAACTGTGAGAGGGGGAAGCTCAGAAAGGGTTATGATTACTTCTAAGTTAACTGGTAATACTTTAAGACACACCACTGTTCTCACATTTTCAAAGAGGGAGGAACAAATGTACGAAGAATATGTGGTTTCAGAGAGGTTGTCACCAACCCCACTGGCTGCCATATGAGCCAGGATTAAAACATGGCCCTTCAAGTCTGAAATTGGACTAAGTGTGTGTAGTAACTACATGGCTCCCTTAAGGTACCTCGGAACCAGGAGCTGTGGGAGAGTCAGATTCTGTGTATTTGTTCTCCTCCCATAAGGTGGAGACACCAATAATATATATTTATTTAATTGAGTACATCCTCTCTTATGTAGGAAGAATACAGCATTCAGTGTAATGGTGTATTCCAGCCTGAAACTCATGGTCATCTTGATGGGCACTTGAAGAAATGTTTTTTTAAACAAATCCAAAATCATGAATTGTCACCTTCTGTCATAAAAATGAAAATAGATTTTAAAGAAAGTACAAGATGAAATATGCACTTGGAAACTTTTATTACTTTATCATATATTTTTATCTCTTAAATGTGCTTTCTTTTCTTTTTCTTTGAGGTGTCCATCTTCTATCTTTCAAGGCTTGCTCCACAACCACAGGAAAAAAACCACCCTGTTTATTTTTAAATCAAAGCTAAAAATCTCATGGGATTTGCAGACCCAGCAGCCCTGAAATGAAATGCAATTCCCTAAGGTTTAGGATCACAGAGATGTAAACACGCCTGCCATCAATGACTACATAAATAAACTAGAAGTTTGGTAGAACTAGATTTTCTCCCAACTTGGTTCTGCTGATTTAAATAGGATTAAAAGAAAGACATTTTGTAACATTTCAGAAGAGATTTGATGTTTACAGTGTGTTGCAAGAGTGAGGTTGAAAAGCTTTTGGGGATAGAGGTGTAGCAGTGTAACAGCGAGTGCCACTAACACAAGATAAATTTAAACTGAGTTTGCTGACTAAGAGGTTATGAAAATCACCTGTGACAGGGATGGAAGAAGAGGTAAGTGATGGGTTGGTGAGATTCATAGGATTACACACCTAGGGACATCTTCTGGGCTGCTTTCCAGCTGCTGCTGCTGCCCTACGGTGCTTGCAATACCCCCTTGCAGTCCTCCAAAGGATGGCTTTTACACCCTCACCTGGGCTTTTTTTTGTCCTTCATCCTAGTCCTGCCCCTCTGCCTGTTCCACCCAGCCTGCTCCCACTGTGGGCCACAGGCACCTTTCAAGCCATTAAAGAAGACAACGTTAGGTGCACGGTCAAAAATCCAGCTCAGATGCTGCAAACACTGAACGGTCCCCAGTCATCTGCAACATTAGAGAAAGGCTCAGGCAGCTCTGCAGTTAATTAACTGCATAAATAGAGAATATAAACCCACTGTACGAGGACCATGTTGATGCAATTGCACAGAAGAGGATATAACCAATAATAAGGAGTGAGAGACCAGGTAAGCATCTGAAGGACTATTTTGTTGGATGTTCTTCATGAAATTACAATAATTGTCTGGACAAATGAGATACATCCTTTTGAGTGTTTGGTTCTAAAATTAAATCTCATTTTTTGTTGCAGAGCAGACATTTATTTTCACAATTATCCTGCTTACATCACTGTGGACTTCCCTTGAACTGTGCATTGCCTGAAGCTCTGAGACTGCAGTAGGCACTTTCTGTACCTCCCTGATAACTGTACATCTTCATTAAAAGTAAGAAGCAGAAATATAGATTAAAAAAAAAACCTAAAAGCAACTTTCTTCATTCTAGAAAGTAACTCATGGTACAAAACCTCCCAACACTGTGCTCTTTTGGTGCCACTTTATGAAGCCACATCCTGCCCACCTTGGGGTCAGCACACAGAAAAAGAAATTGAGTGTGGGAGAGAGGAAGATGGAATGATACACTCAACTTCAGAAACACCCCTTCCGCTGTAAAACAGCTACATCTATAGGGAAGGAGAATCCAGTACATCTCTGCAGATCCAGTCACACAGGATGGGAGATCCTGCATCTCCCAGACCACACAGTAGAAGTGAAGACTCGTGTGCTGGCCTCTATAGCTTGAAGCTGAGCTTTCCAGTCCTCTTAAAGCCTCTGTGAGAAGACACAGTTCAGCACCTTGGAGTTCATGGTTCTCCCAGCATTTTGCTTGGTGGCTGAGAAAATGATCATAACCAAGGCCTCAGCAGTCTATTATAAGGTGCATTTTATGTCAGTTATTTGCACACAGTAGATAATGTGCAGTAGCCTAAATATCCAAAATATTTAGAGCAAAAAAACACCTGAAACGTACCTCAGAGGTGTGACAAGCCTCATTAACTGCAAGCACAAGCATCGACGTAGGCTTCAGGGAAGTCAATGGTGCCCTCTAAAGGGAACTCCTGTCACAGGAAACCTTGACAGCTGTGGGACCCACTGCCCCTGCAGCCATGGAGCAACCCAGGAACCCTTCATGTTCAATAACTTCAATAATCCATAAACTGACAAAATGCAGAGTCATTAATATCTCTTTGAATTTGGGAAAGAAGCCTGCGGAAAGCTTTTTTCAAACATTTATTACTTAGGGTGATAAGGCAGCCTTGTCTCAAACAATGCTTGGACACTGTTGGGACCAAGACCTCAGATCATGGCTCAGGAAAGAAAGGTACATCGAGCTAGCAGGACAGTCTGCACCAGTGAAAGTGGGCCATGATCTATCTCATAAAATTTTAATCTGAGCTACATAATTGTTGCACAGAGAGATTGGGGAGCCTCCCTTGAGAACCATCTGGATGCAATCCTGTGCAATGTGGTGCAGGATGACCCAGCCTGAGCAGGGAGGTTGGACCAGGGCACCCACCGTGGTGCCTTCTAACCTTGCCCACTGTGTGAGCGTGTGATAACAGAGCCCAGCAGCAGGTACCCCAACAGTGACTACAAGAGCTACTCAGGAATGAAGCATGGCAGTGAACAAGCACCAGAGAGCAACCAGAGCACTGTAAGCAGTGCTTTGTCTCAGCCATCAGGAGCCTGCAATTACTTTGTGATTCACTTATAAAATTCAACATGTTCCCTTCCAAGAAATATGAAGTACCTTGAACAGCAACACGTACTTTTTTTCAATCCTCCAGTTGAGCTCTGGCTGATTGCACCATCATTTGGCCAAATCAGGAAAAGAGCTGTTGATCTCCAGTGTACTAATGTGCAGATCCTATACATGGGTATACATTATTTCAGGACAAGAGTCTGCTTCCCCAGGAAGGTTAATCTTGTGTTGAATTCAAGAGGAGCTGCAATGCTTTGCTGCTAAGAAAGTCAGGACAATTATTCCCAGGTTTAGTGATTGCCACTCATTAAAATCAGGATTTACTTGATTACATTTTGGAGAAACTCTAGACCCTGAGTGTAAATTATAACTGATGAGAAGATAAAAATATTAATATTGCTTAAAATTAAGTATTTCCAGTGAATCTTGTAAATGTTGCTCATGCTCAAGCTTTAACCACACTTTTTTTCCCACTGAACTGCAGGTATAGTATCAGGTGAATGCTGTGATTTACCAGGTAAGACAAAGGTACATCCTTTGCTCACAAACACTACTCACATGTACCAGCATATGTGGTGTAGTCACCAGAAACAAACAAAATAGCAGAGAGCCATGATTTTCAGATGACATTAGAATAATCCTGGGAATATTTCCATCTTAGATTTATGCTTTTCTTCAATAAAAGAAATTGCACACAACTCATTCCAGGGCTGCAGTATACCTGAGACTTGGATAGAGGATGCCCACACACAGACGAAATCGGGGACTGTGCCTTATAATGCATGACAATGTGGAAATTCCTAGTCTAACTTCCACTGCCAGCCACTGTGACTCGCAGAAGACCATTTTTACCTCTCATTTCCTCAGGGTTTTCACATGGGTGGCATGAGGCCCATAGGTTTAGAGAGCACGTTGAGTCAAAAATATCTCTGAAACCCAGGTGTTGTTGTTACTGTACATGATGGGTTATGAGACAAGGAAAACCATGTACCAGTCAAACTAATGCTTTTTTGTTAAATAAAGATCATTCCCCAAGGCTTGGGTGCTTGGTTCACACAGGGAGTTTAAGAGGTTTCAACTGAGAATTCAAAGCCAGAGTTAGCTTTACAGCAAGAGGAAGGTCAGGTATGGGAGTTCAGCATGTGCCCTTTGCCAATCTGAACACGATTTTTTCATGCTGAGTACCAGTAATTAACTGATCTCTAGTGAATTACAGCACCTGCATTATCCATCCTTGCCACCATGAGAATTATTAAGCAGCAAACTGTGAAGCTCACAGCTCGTTAGAAGCTCTGCACAACACAGCAGCACACAGCCTGAGTCCCATGACTCCCAATATATCACAGCATGGAGAACAGCAGTGGAAACAAGAAGACTGCATAAAGGGAAAACGACTGGGAAGGCTGGGATGTGGGAGCAGCAGGAGGATCAGCAGAAGGGCTGTCAGAGGCACTCAGATTAGCAGGTCATCAAGATCCTAGCACAGATATTGCAGCTTTTCAGGTTACTTGGAATAGAAGGGGTGATCTATACCCAGACTAAAACAGACATGCCATTGAGGGAGGATGTCAGGAAGACCAGCCTGGAGCACATGGCAGCTTCAAGAAGGCAAGAAAGGACAGGGAGGAAATCCTAATGACTTGCAGAGGTGGGATGAGATGGGCAGCTCCTAAAGGACCCAAATGGCACTTCCAAAGCCAGCCACTACCCCCAGTTAAAAGAGTGAACAGAAAATTGAGAACTTCTGAGCAGGGAAGCCTTGTGCTCTGGGTACCAAGGACAGCTGGGTACACATATCTGGGTGCCTGCTGACTGGATAGAGTGCTCCTGTACCTGCATCTTAGTCCTCATGTGTGGGCATGGGAGTATGTTGAGGCCAACAGCAGGTCTGGAGGCTTCACAGACCTTAATTTGGACATGGTTAACTTCTATTCATGAGAAAAGCCTGTGAGGAGAAAAGCAGTTAGTTTTCATCCATGAGAACATAGTATAAACAGAAGCATGAAAGTTAAACAATAGAAGGAGAAAAACATACCTGCACCTTTTATTTTTCTGAATGCTTGAATGCTTATGCCATAGGTAGCCAATGACTATATGTTTTAGTTAATAGTAGCCAGTTAAGTGTATTGTAGTAGTTCAGCAGCCAACAAAACTCTAACACAAATGACAACATACACAAGGTGTATAAAAGGGGCTGATTTTTTTAATAGACAGCTTTTTGCACTTTATCTGGGGCACTGTCTGTGTGTGTTGTGATGGCCCCAACAGCAACATGAGTACAAGCAAAATCAGTTCCAAAATAAGGTCACCTCCCTTTCCAGGGTCTTTCCTACCCTCTTGCAACACTACTTCCACCCACAAGTGAGAAGGAACACAGCACAACACAGCTGGTAGGAAGCTTGAGAGGGAGAAACGAGAGGAGATAAAGGGAACATAGTGAGAGGATAACTGTGATGCCTAGGGGATGAAAAGCAGAAATCAGTTCAGACAGAAGGAAGGCATAATGGTCCATCAGAGGAAAGACATGGTGGAAGCTGCAAAAGGAGCTTATGGAAGTCTGAGGGAAAGTGCTGAAAGAGAGTTGTGGGACAAAGGAGGATTCACAGAAAGGATGGCAAAATGTCCTGAAGTTTGAAAAAAATGTTTCAGGACACAGGAAAGTGGAGGTAAAAAGAAGGTGTTGGAAAGATAAGCATGCTATTGTGGAGAGAGTTGAGTTAGGATTTGCATCCTGAATACAATGCTCCCATACTCAGAACAGATGGGCACACAGGAGGTGTCTGAGGCAACTTTGTGCAAGTAGAATGCAACAGCTTTGTGCAAAGCATTTCCACTAGAAAGGAGCATTAATACCAGAGGAATGTGTCAAGGATGACAGAATCATAGAATAGCTTTGTTTGGGACCTTGGCAGGTCATCTGGTCCAACCCCCTGCTCAGAGTGGGGAAAGAAAACAACATACAGGAGATGAAAATTCACTTGCATCTTCACAGATATAAAGTGAAGCTTTAAGCTGTAATGCCAAAAATGCATATCCAAAGCCAAAGCTTCCCTTGGTTCTCTAGGTTGATGTTCCCCTCTGGAAGCAATGGTCATTTCACAGGTTACTGGAATTGCTACAATAACTGCTCCGGATTCTTTGCTGCAAAGCAGAGAGGGTTTTGTTGCATACCAAAAGGAGGAAAAGGACATGCAGGACAGTTAGCCTCTAGCTTGCTCTAAACACACATGCACATCTAATGCACAGTTGATGCCAGCACAAAACAAAGATAGCAAAAATATTTCTCATGCAAACTGGGGTGGTGGTTAATCAAGTGAATCGTACCTTTTAGAGAGGTATCCTAGCAACTCCCCAGCAGCCACAAGTCCCGGCTGACAGTGCACACTGATGCAATTGTTCTCCTGCAGACATCAAAACTTTGCAGCTAATCAAAGAGATAATTCGAAACAGGAGACCACGTTAAATTTGATCCAACAAAAGGGAATTTTATAAATGAGCAATGTCACCTGGGGCATCACTTATGCTTGAAGTTGTCATCTTGGAACAAGAGTAGGTCAGGCTTAGCGAAGCTGTGCAATGCTGGGAACAAAACCTCCCTTCCTGCAACCATGACTCTCCTGAAGGCACTTGTGTCTGCTGCGCTGGTTTTTGCTGGTCTCTGCTTCAGAGCACTATGCAGAATTTATTACTATTTTCTTGAATAGCAAAGGCTCACCCAAAGCACTACCTAGAGCACAAGCATCAGCAAAAGCCCAGCTGACGCTCTTGCAGCCACCTGTCCCAAGAACAAATTCATACTCCTAACATGTCAGATTAGATATTCTGTCACATCTCCTGACAGTGCAAATAGGCTCAGGCCTGGCTGGATAAGACCTTCTGTCTTGGGACCAGCAACGAACTGGAGGCTACCAAGTAACCTAAGCTCATCCTCTCTAAGTGTCCTCATCTTGGAAGCATTATAGATTTGCAATTCACCTCTTCCGGCATGGGTGCAAGAGAAGAAGCAAAATCACAAACATAGGATTCTATAGGGTTATGGAAAGTCACTTCCCCCCCACACCCGACTCTTCAGATAGCCCAAAGATACCACAGATCTGAGAAAAATATTCAAGATGTTTCCCACTTCCCTTTTCTTACTTCAGTTGACAGGCTTCAGTTCAGAGTTATGAAGGGTCTCCCAAGTTCCCCTCCAGTGGTTTACATTTCATCTGGATTACAAAACAACTATTATACTCTCCCTGACACACTCAGCTGTCCATCTTCTCTTTCAAAGAGAAAATATATTCCTTCTTAAAACTTCCTGGTTTCTCTGTCAGGTGAGCCCTGACACCTGCCCACCCTCATCAGATGCTCTTCAGATGTTTGATGATGTTTGTTTGATGACCCCTCTCTTGGGGATCAGAACTGGACCATTGTTCCCATGGGCAGTAATAATATCCCTATAAATATTCCACTAAAAATGTTAATCAAACTTTAATGATCCTTCCTTGTTGGAATGGAGGAATTTCTTCCATCACCTTTGGTGGTTCAGAAGGAAAGTAAGAACAGATGTAATAGCCATATTATCTAAACATCAAACAGAACCTAAAATTGGACATAAACATCAAATCATACACAAATCATCACCAAAACTGTAATGATCTACTTTTGACCGCAAAAGCTGGATTTTTTTTGCAGTCAATCAAGTGTGGTTAAGACACTGCCACCACTAAAAGCAACATGCAGACTGTCCAGCTACAGCAGCTGAGACCAGGGCTCCAGAGGACTACAGGGGATCAGTGTGCCCATTTGTAAGGTCTACAGAGCCTTTTAAGACCTTGCAGAAGTTTCTTCCAGTGAGCAGAAAACTGTTACTGCACAGCAGAAATGCTGCTTACAGATGTTAGAAGGACACAAACATTTCCTCCCACAATCAGAAGATTACCTCTGCTTTTACACTCTTATCTGTAATGGTATTTGTGTCAGTACCTCTAAAACTAGAAAGTGCAGCAAGAGAAAAGAATAAACTGTAGAGATGGACAGCCATGAGAGGAAAAGGGAAATTATACCTGTGACACTCTTCCCAGCAGATCGGTTTATTTTCACCCTCCTAATGCAGAGATACCTTTTATTTTTGGTGTGAGTCACCACAGTATTTACTTCAGGAAGAGGCTGGTAACAGGATGTGAATATTTGTGAACTTAAGAAGGGGCTGGTAACAAAAAACAGCTTAGAAACTATACATTTGTAATTGAAACAGCAGGGCACATCAGTTCAGCATGACACTTGGAATTTGCCCGATGTTAATGAGCTGACTTGCAAAGAAACAAAACCAACCATCCCCTGCATACACTACATGATCCTTAATAACTGCAGCAGATACATTACTTACTGTTTTATGCCTTGGAGTCCTCAAGCACAGGAAATAAACAACCGCCCCAATGTCATCTTCAGGAGCAAAGCACCTGAAGGGCAGCACCACCCACAAGTAGGACAAGTAACCACCCAGTCACAAACACCCGCAGTGTTCACCCACAGCCCTCTCCTACCTCTTAGACCACAGTAATCACCCCAAGAAGTCATTGCAGGAAAGTAACATAGAGAGTTAAATTCACTGGTGCTGGTTAAAATCTTTCTGATATTCTGACCATCTGCAGGTAAAATGAACCAGATAAGTTCTGCAGTAGTACAGTGAATGTAGCTGGGACTGTAAGCAAGCAGGTGAACATGAGCTGTTCTTCACTACTGAGCACCTGGTGAGAACTGTCCCACACCCTGGATCTGGATCCGTGACTGATTTTCTTTCTGAATGGGGGGAGCAAAGAGAGTTGATGCAGACACCCAACCTTTCTCTTCAGAAGAGCCATTGTGTTGAGAAAAATCTTGACTCAATGCATTAAATCATAAGAATTCCCTGTATTTTAGGGTGTTTTGAATCAGGCTCAGAGGCAGCATATCAGAGAGGCATTTCAAAATCTCTTGTTCTAGTAAGGAATGACCTTCAGCTTAAGGAATGACCTTCAGCTTATTTTCTGGAATGCTTCTGCTAAATTCTTCATTTACTATCTTTTTAATTTGTGTACACAGCACCAACCAGTAAATAATATCATGAGCAAATTTGCAACCAACTCCCCCCCAATATCAATAATATGATATAAAAAGTCAGAACTTTGTGTTAAAGATGATCTACACACAAGAAATTTACTCAACTCATTTAATAAAACAATTTTGTTAAAAAATTACTTAGTAATGATTGGAATTTTACATAGAAAATTCAGAAATTACAAAAGATGGCATTGTATAACAAATATAATCTGAATATATGAGAAGAGTTAGACACATTTGGTAGTAAGGTCCACAAAAAACCTATGCAAAAGGAGAGAGCAGCTGTTCCTGAGTTAATTGTGCTTCTGTTGTTATTCTTCTGAGATAACATGACAGCAGCGTAAAATATTCTCTTTCTAAGAGAATTAGTGCTAGGAATGTCTCTTCTACTCATTTTATAACTGATATTACACATGCCTTCTCCTGGCACAGTTAAGAGGGTCTCCAAATGCCCAAGAAAGAAAGTATCTGAGGCCAAAAAGAAATACTCCAAATGAAAAGCAGTGTACTGTGAGCAGCCTACAGGTAATAAAACCCAAAGCATCTCTCCTCTGCATCTCTCCTCTATACACATACCCATTTATGTAAATTATTCCTTCATAAGGCTTTACAATAAATCTGAAATCTTTCAAATCTATATCTAATAAATATTACATGAAAATAGTTTTTCAGTATTTACATATGAAACATATAAAAACACGATCACTGTAAGACTACTTCTTCAATTTCATCTTCTAAAGAACCAAGGGTATTAACTCCTGGCTTGCTTGTAGTGTACTGCAAACGGTGTCTGTTTAGGCTTCTTCCTTCACCAAAAAGCCCATTGTCTTCTTTTACTTTGACTTTACTGCTTTTGTCAACAAAAGGCTTATTACTCGAATCCCAATCTATGTCCAAAGGTGGAGTATTATTATTTTTAGAAAGAACAATGGTACTGGCACTGCTTCCAAAGAGTTGTTCCATTAAATTAGACTTCTTTTCTCTCCTACTATCGAAATCTGTGCTTTCCTTAACATTTTCTTCTAATTTGTCACTTTTTTGAGTGAGCCAACTTGGTCTCCCTGATCCTTTCCCAAATGAAGGTACATAACTACCAAATGTTAACTCACTACTTAAATCTACAGTCCTTACATTTCGTTGCTTCTGCCCTTGTGCTCTTGTGCCATCATCCTGGCTCTCCTTAACAGGAAATCCATTAGTAACCTTCCCAGGAATCTCAAAGAATGAATTAGTTTTCTCTTTTTTCTCCAGGGAATCAGATTTTCTTGCTGTATTTATGAGTGGTGCTTGGGAAGTTGGTCTCATGTTTGTTGTATTTTGGATTTCTCTATCAATTTCTTGCATTTTAGCAAGCAGGAACTCTCTTTTTTGCCGTTCCTCCAACATTTCAGTGCTTTCTCTCTCTACTTCAGGTTTGTGGATTTCTGTCTCCATCTTTATCTTCTCTTTATCCACTAAGAAGTTGCTTTCTTTTTTGATTTTGTCATATTCTTTCCTTTGCCACTCTGCAAAAAATGTTTCAAAAATATTTAAAATGTTTTAATTTTAAAATACTCTTATGAGATTTTGAAAACAATGCAAGCAAAAGCCATTGAGTCTTTAACATGCTCTTCCATGCATGTCATTTTCCTGCTGCAAAAATAAATTCTTCAAAAATTACAACTAAATCCAGTCCCAGTTCTCTGATGAGATATAAAAGTTTATTGTCATCTTCCAAAGGCATTAGGACATTACCCATGTTTTAGAATTTTCAAAGCAATTTAATTTCTGCCAACTGACTTCCCATTTCCCGAGTTTGAATGAAAGTGAATACAACATTACTGATTTTAACAGTTTTGACTTGCACAGTACTTTATTTTCATTTGTCATTACCACTGACATTAGGACAGTCCTGAGAGATATATGTGTGGGTTCTTTTTTTTTCATAAAGGGAACTATTCCTGTGAAGCTACCAGGCCTCAAAGTCATAGGAGTCATCACCTGTTTCAAGCAGTAAATGATTTAAAACACACTGCATCAGCTGCATACAGAAGAGACATTTACATGAGTGTTCTGTGCATCACTGCATGGACTCAGAATGACTGTGCACAGCTATGAAGGAACACCAAATGTAGCAGCAAACCAGCAACTTATAGACACAACCTAGAAATGCTTATGTGTAGCAGAAAGAGGAAGCTTCTCAAATATTTCTCTCTTCAAATGCTTTTTCCAAAAGATAAAAGATGTGTATTTGGCCAAAAGTTGAATATGGCCTCTCCAACCTACTGGCACTTGCCTTAGAACACTTTACTCAAATTTCTGACTTAGGCTTTCACAAAGTTCCATGTTATCTACTGTACTTTGGCTCAGGCTTTCAGAAACAACTGCAATAGTTCAGTTAATTTATTTAACATAGTTGTTTTTTCAATAGCAGATCATAATGCAAGTTAAATGAAGAGCCATGTTTCTCTTTGTAAGGTGGGGAAAATACCAGCTTATACCATATGATGGGTAAGCGGCTAAATCATCTTATTCAGAGACATAAAATCAGATTCTTGGCTTATATAAGTTGTGATAGAAGATTTTTCACAGATTTTACCTCTGAAAGCAGCTACAGATTTTTAGAATTCTTGTCATATAGAACAAGTACTACTGTTCATTAACTATAATCACTGAAAGAGTTCTTTAACATGACAGGGTACAGTCCATCTAAAATGTTTGAGATTGACTTGTGCATGTAAGTGATTAAGATGCTGTGAAAACTAAATGAATAAAAAAGCAATATTAAAATATAATGATAGAAACTGACATTTCTCAAATACCCACACCAAATGATTCAGATAATCAGACCTGAAAAGAGAAACTAAAATTTCAAATTATATAAGGCAGTAGTAAGTACTGAAAAAAAGGCTATATTAAGGAAAACAGATTTGTTCTACAATAGTAAAAATCTACTTCCTACCTCAATAACATTTAGCAAGTCAGAGATAACATCAGCATTTACCTTCTATGTCATTCTTGTTTTGTAAAGCACAATCTCTCAGACTCCAATACTTTTTTGTGGACAGCATTTTTTGCTGCTGCATACTTAATCACAGCTGAGTACAGGGCACAGATTATTCTATACCCTGTATTTCTTTCTGATTCTTCTTTGCATAATGTAACTGAAAATAATTTTCCACTGTAGTGATCTCTGCAAAATCATTTTGCTCTTCTCACCAGAAACCAGCAGCCTCACTTGATTAGTATTCTACAGTGCATTTTTCAGCCTTCAGCTGCCCATTTCCTTACCATCAGGAAGTTTTGGAACCATCTCCTCTAAAGACTCTATTTCCTGGAAATGTTTCAGTTTCTCTTCCCGTTCCCTGTCTTGGTCTTGTCTTAGGAGTTCTGTTTGTTCTTTCCATCCTTTTTCTTGAGCTTCTTTTTCCTGAAATAAATCAATAGAAAATTGAAGCTGATGGGGAAAAAAAACCAACCAACCTAACAAAATCATAAGAACTTCCATGTCATTCTGAAGTCACATTCTTACTGCTAACCATAAAATGAATAAGTCATCCTAAACCAAACCAGCTTTGACAACCTAGGGGTTTGCCCCCAAAATTTTATCACCTCTAGTATACTTTTATACACCTGAAACAAAATGAATGGACAATCAACTCTATCTTGTATTACACATTTCAGGGAAGTTGCAGCTCCAATGTCATAAAGCAAAATTATTACTCTCAGGGTAGTTCCCTTTAGAAACCAGAAGTTGTCTTCTTCAAGGAATTTAATAGAAGGCCACATTTCATCACCTTATTCTTTTAACAAGCAAGCAATTAGTTGCCCTCTACTTGCACATTCTGACCTTTTTATTCAAATTAATGGGTTGTAGATTCAGACAATTTCATTTTGGTACTCAAATTTATGGAGTATTAAGTAACAAACAAAGAGAAAGGTTTAATCTCAGATGACAATTTCAGCTAGTGACTATACAGACATGTAAAAGGCAAGAACCTGCAGAAAATATATTAATATCAGCAGCAAAAATCACTAACACAGAAAAGTAGTGGCAATGAAGAGAAGAGAAAGTCAACACAGTCCAATACATGGGAGTTAACTTTGTAGGTTGTGCTTATTTTGGAACAAAATAAACTTCTAGATTAAAAATACCCTTCTAAGAGAAATAGCTACTACTTAATGAACAAAGAAAAGATGACTGTTAGCCAAAAAACCTTCAAGTATTTTCCCTTCATGTACAAGGTTATTATTGTTATATTAAAAAATATAAAATACATAAGGAGATGGTGGCCAGGTATTTAAAATGCTTGACTTTAAAAACTGACGAAAACATAGACTACCCAAATCTAACTTACATTATTTAAAGCAGTAGCCACATAGAGAATATAGAGTTGGACTCCATGAGCTGCACTTGTACCAATTGTGTGTGGTTCTGTAACTCACATACCCAAGCACAGACTGGAAGAATACATTAAACTACATCCATAGTTACAGAAAGGGTTTGGGAAGAGGGAACACACAAATGAAACTGCCACGAAAAAGCTTCAGCCCTAACAAGAAGCCAGCCAAGACCATCCTCAGGGCATTATTTCTGAAAAAAGATCCTAGTCTCAGGTAATCAGAATTTGTACTGTTTGTACCAGAATCTGTGTCATTCTGATTTGTAATACCTTACAAATCTCTGATTTTAGCCTGGGGTCACAAAAGTATTAGCAATACTTCTAATGGTACTATTAACTACTAAAAAGGGAAATGGAAAACCAAATAAACCCAAGCAAATTGACAAAGCTGGAAAACCAGAATAAATACCAGCACTGTGACAATAAGAGGAAGTGTTAGATTTATGCATTGTGAAATAATTCTGGAAAGTAAAAGAAACCATAATTAAGACCAAAGAGAAAACAGAGAGAAGACAGCCATCACTGCTTAACGGATTGCTTAAATAAGCATTAGAAACAAAGAAAAAGGGTGAAAACCAAAATGAAGTCTTAAAAACTTCAAAGAAGTAACAGTGGCAGAAAAAAACTTGAGCTAATGGCTCTCAGTAAGACAGAGAATATGATAAACTCAAAAAATTTGAGTATATTTCTAGAAAGGTAGATCTTGTCTTAAAGAATAGAATGTTTTTGAAATTATATTTTCTATATATTTACACATTTTCTAAAATATAAGCTCTGCATTATACAATCTGATAGGTGAATTATCTGGAATGGGTCTCACATTTTTATGGAACTTACTATTTTAGGAAGAATTCCTTCTTTCTTGTTTACCATGTCCTCACAGACAAGTTCTGATTCTGGAAGAAGTTCTGCTGGTGAGAAGTATCCACTGGTTTGTACACCTTTTGTGAGCTGTGGGCCCTTTTTAATATTTTGGTTGTTGGCTGTAGAAAATACAAACTAATTAAATTGTGTTTTCACTCGAAAATATCCTACTATATACCTGTCTCTCATTTCTCATGATTTGCAGCAAACAAAAGACTGTACTGAAGTCGATGGAAGTGGAAAGTATTGACGAGTTTCACACAGTTGTTTTCAGCATCTGTAAAACCTAATCATAAAAAAATATACATGCACAAATTCTACTGAAAAAATAATTTAAACCCTACTTTATTGCTACTTATAGGGTCATTACAGTGTACTGAATATTAACTAAAAAGCCCCACAAAATATCTCACTCATCTTACTGCCTGTCACAGAATCAAACTCATAAAATTAAAATTCACTTAGTTGAATCTTTGAAACACATACATTAATCACTATGGCATGACATTAAAAAAAACCTGAACCTAAAATGGAATAATAGTAGAGCATCTATAATAAAACGAGCAGCAGACAAACTGTTTGAAATACCAGCATTAAATATTTAAAACAGTCCCATAAATTTCTGCTTCTTCTGACAAGTAGATTCTACTAACCCAGTGAAAATAGTCTAAGTACACACACAGACACACACATATTTATGTGCCTAGGATAAGGTTTGAGACTGTCTTGTCACACCAGAAGAAATCACGGTACTGATACTTTTAGAAGATTATGTTCTGGGACATTTATACTCTGAGGAAAAAATGAGTGCAGCTCATCTGACAGATAATATATCTGAGTGATATATATCTGAGTAAAAAACAAACAAAACAGAACACCAAAATATTCTCAGCAGAGAAGATACATATTTTTAAAACCTCTGTAATTTATTGTCAAGTAGACATCTATCATCTATTGGAGATTTTGCTAACAACCTTCCCCTCCTCCTTCACCCAGGAACTTCTGGTATGAAAGGAGTCAAAACTGCTGTTTGGTGAAGTTCTGTGTTTTGGCTCTGCTGCAGTTACAGAACAGTCGAAAAACCAATGTTCCCTTCTTTGTAACCAGTGCTGTGTTGAAAGAAGTGCAAAAAGATAAATGTGCTTGAACAGGCAGCACCAGGGCTGAGCACTGAGTGGCATGAAAGGTATAACCCAGCTGAGACATTTCAAAGTGATGCTACTAATTTTTCTGTTGTTATTGCTTTATACAAGTTACCTCTTTTTCTTTGTACAATATCCGCGTCTTTCCTAGGTGATGACTTCAACATACGATTAGCATATATATTTTTTGCTTCAAGTTCTCTTTCTTTTTCCTGTGAATGAAAGAGGTAAATATAAAAATGAGTTACTAGTATTTAATTTACTAGCCACTAGCAAAGCTGTAAATTAAATTAGATATGGTAAACAGAAACAGAATAAACAATTGTTTCATCCAATGTTTTAAGGAAAACAATCACATTCCTAACACTGTTTATGCTGTGAGAAAGTAGACAACTTTCTTCCCACCAAAAACTCCTTAGCAAAATATTATGGGGGGGAAAAAAGCATCTCTGCAGTGAAAATAAAACTAAATGCCAGTGCTTCCATAAACATGAACAAGACTTACACCATGTGTATAGATTGCACAACTGAATTTTAAGTGCTGTGAAGAGTTAAACATTTCAATGCAAGCAATGAGACTGCCACAGGGCATGTCAGTATTGGGGAGCAGAGGCCCATTGCATCATAGACGTAGAGGCATACTTTTCTTTTAGCACATTTACTGAATAAAATAACAGTGAGTTATCACAATTCATCTGATAATGGAAAGGTTTACAAACCTTAAACTCTCCACTAACAAGTCAGGCTTAAAACACATCCTCTAAACAAGTACATTTTAGAGGCACTAACACTACTGCTACTTGCTGGATAGCTGGGAATGTGGTGAACTGGTGCATCTCCAACATATAACTAGATTTGAGACTTGGAGTTTCAAGAAAATTCTCCCAGAAACTAAGTACTTTAGCTCGAGTCTTACTTATTTTTTTTTTTCCTAAAGATAAACTAAGTAGAACATAGGAATATTTTAAGTACTTTTATTGAGTGTTTGGGCAACAATGATGGTGGTATGGGGTGCAAATAAACATTTTCACAAATTTAGCAACACATGTGGGTATCACAAATACATTACATTAATCTTCATGCAAACCTACTGTAATGCAAGTATTTTAGCAATGAAGTACTATTTACACCTGCAGATTTAATTTTAAATTCAAGCCTTCAAAACCTAATTTTCTGGTAGATTTTGTGGTTTATTCTCAGTGCTTGGCTATGTATTTGATCTTGCTTTTCTTAACTAATGCTAACAATAATGATTAACACAGAGACATTCCTGTTACAAACACTGTAGGGTCAGAGCACAGAACATTTTAATTTAATGCAGGAAAAGAACTCACATGTGGTATATAATTAAGTACACATCAGAGTGCAGTCACTGGTAAACTATTCAAACCTGATTACAGATACTTCTAAAGATAAAATCCCAGCACAGGGTTAGCAACTTCTATTTCTTTCACATTTTACCTTCAGCTTCTGATTTAGCTGATTAAGCTCTTCTTGGAGAACTCTGTTTCCTTCTTGAGCCTCGTACAACTTTTTTTTCTTTGAATGTAACTCTCGTTGAAAACTGCTACCACTTAATTCAAGATTTCTTTCCAGATCCTTCAATTAAAACAAAAGAGTATCTTTTAATAATGGAAGTAATTTTTATAGGCAAGTTACTTAAATAAAATTACAGTAAACCAGTGTCTTGGGTTTAGATATGGGCTCGACCATTGCTGTACCGCTGAATACATTTAAACCTTTAATCCTAACTTTAAGGGGGCAAAGCTGCAGATGCTGCAGCTCATCCTTTGGAGTACTGAGAGGTGATTCGAGGACATAATAGAAACTCACACTACTTTCTGCAAGGCTCTTGCCATAGTGGACCTCCAGATCTCTAAGACAAATCTCCTACTGATGGGTAAGAGAGAGAATCCTTCCCTGAAAGTGCAGGATTATAAAGAAGAAAACAAGAAAGCATTTTTAACCTTTCGACTAGAAACTAGCTTCTGATTATGATTTCATTTACATGCTCTGGTCTTGTAATAGCTGTTTTAAGTGAAGCTGTGTTGATGAAAGAAAGAATAAAACTAGAAGGAAATCCCTTACTTTTTAAAGCATGATTCATTTTAACATGATCCAGTACTACAAATGCTGAAATTCCTAATCATAAAAGTACAGATGACAGATGGTGACACTACAGGATGAGGTAGTTTGGCTAACTCAGCCATTTATATCTTGGTACTTTGGGATTTATTTTATGAAGGCTTAGTTTCCAGCTTAATCCTTGGATTTCCAGATCTATTATCTTTGTAATGTAATTTAGGTTTAATTACTAATATAGACACCAAACCTTAAAACCATCTTAATGACATAATTTAAGCTTAGTATAAATTTATATATTATATATAAAATATATCTTCTATCAAAATAGTACAGCTACCAAGAGATTTAATATTGTTAACATAATTTTTAAGTAAGATGAGTTTATAGGCATATTTACAGTGTGGACATGCTTAGACATGTTTACAAAAATATAAACATTTTTGCTGGACTAAATTAAAATACATTGGACAAATTTCATATAACAGATACCCATAAAAAGGTCTAAAGATTATTTCAGTATTTAAAAACATGCTGTAATTTTGTCCAACTGAGCTCTTAGATGTGCAGAATAGTGGACAAGCAAACACTGTATAAATGCTGTTCAAAAATTGAAAATTAATTACTGTATTTTTTTTTCAGAATTTTAGTGTAAAGTTCCTTAAATACCCAGAAAATTTTACAAATCATTTCCCTCCAAAAGGAGAAACTGGATTGCATAAAGTTGTATTATAGCTGCATGCACTTCTGAAATGTTATTGCTAGGTATAAAAACACTTAAAAGCACAAATCCACACTATATATTCTGACAAAACACACTTAATTTGTAAACAGAAATCTGAATGCACAACCACCTCAAATGGAACTATACAATCACCTTGGAAATAATTTACTTGATTCTACTTAAGGGTAAAACCAAAAAATACTGGTTTTCTACTTGCTTCACAGCTGTGTAAAATTACAATTCATTGTGGTAAGAAATATCTGTACCAGAATTTCTTACGAAAAGGAAGTCATCCCACCTTAATTCTTTTTTCCCTGTCCTCCAGCTTGCTCTCTGCTAAGGCTAGTTTCTTTGCCAGGTCATCTCTTTCAGCAAGGTGCTTATCTGCAGACAGCTTTTTCAGTTTCTGCAAGACAGTTTTATTCCTGTACAGTTCATCTTCTGTATCTTTGAGCCGTCTCTCAGTTGCACGTTCTCTCTCCTGAGATTTTCGTAGGCGCTCCCTTAATATTCTAATCTCATTGTTGTGCCGAGCAAGGAGCTGAGAGATTTCGTTTTCCGTATCTTCAAACTTATTCAAGGCTTTCTCCTGCCTGTGCTGGAGCCTCTTCAGTGCCCTGTTTTCCTTCTGCAGCTCATCCAGTTTGATGTGGAGTTCAGTCAGTTCGTTTCGGAGCTCATTGATTTTCAGCAGCCTAGCAGAAAGAACTCTTTTTGTAACAAGATCTATATCTTTTGCAGGAGAATCCCTAGTGAGGCTCTGAGAACGGACACCCCACCGTGTCCCTCTTTTGCTTGGTGCATATTTGGAATCCAATTTCTTTGTGGCTGAGAGAGGAAAAATAAAAAGCATGTTTACTATTAGACAATGCAATTTGTCTATTCAGACATCCTTCTTGGAACCAAGCTCTGCCTGAAAAAATCATACAATACTTAGCAGAGATGGCAGCTTTCAAACCAGACAATAAAAGGCATATATATGATAGACTTATGCTCCTTTTGATAGCTGAAAAATGGAGATTTATGTCTGTGATCTACTGTAGGAGGTAATGACTGCAACCATTAATATAGGACCCTTGTAAAGTAATCATTTGCAAATCGTATCAGAAATAAGAGTCATGTTTTGTTAATATTTGATATTGTTTATTAGAATGGTTTAGAAATACCATAATGCATACAGAATTATCACATGCTTTTAAAATGGCAACAATTAGCTGAGCATTATCTAGTTATGTATTATGCAAGACGTAATTCTCCCAGACAAATGCAGTAGTATTTTCAAATCCAGCTGCCATGCTTACAGACAAAACAGCAGATTTCAAAGGCTCAATGCAAAAAGCCTCCAAAGCAAAATTATAAATCCCATGAAAATTCAGTTCTCCCTGAATAATTTATTCTTATACCACAAGTTATTTTCCACACAGTATTCCCATTTGATTGCTTGTATGCACCGCTCGCATTCCTATTTATTACTATTATTATTATTTTATTGTCATCCCCACACATAAAAGCTGAACATTTTGTTTCTATCTTATGTGCCTCTCATGTCACGCTCAAAGAATGAATCATATAACCCACTAAAAATATCTCTTAAAACAACTGAATTAATAGAGGGTGCATAATTCCTTAAGGTACATCAGTGTTCAAAAGAAGTACACTGAGCAGCAGTTTGTAATTCCAGCTTGAGAGCTGGGATACAGCACCAGTGCAGTTACCTACACACAGACAGCCAGTGTGTGTGGCAGCAAAGTCTTCCTCCCCTTTGCCACTCACCATGTTTCTATACGACTGAGAATACTTATCAACAAAAATCACAGCTTAAAAATACCTTCTTATCATTTCCTGTAGACATTTTGCAAAAATACTCATTCATTTTCTGCTCAATGCTCATTTTTTCCACAGTTTGGGCAAACAAAAGAAGGTGTGTTTTTTTCCTTTACAAAGAACACTTATGTCACATTCAGGTGTGAAAAGATTATCTAATGCATGCACTGCAGGAATGATGCCACTCCTATCACCAACTAAGGGAGTTCCCATTAACCCTAGACTTCCAGCCTCTATAAGATTTCTCCTTATTTAGGGAAAACATGAAATTCCACTACCAAGATTGTACTTTTGATCATATAGTTAAACTGGGGACTAGTGTATTTCACGACAATGAAATACGA
Source organism: Monarcha castaneiventris obscurior (assembly GCA_026261815.1). Classification (NCBI taxonomy): domain Eukaryota; kingdom Metazoa; phylum Chordata; class Aves; order Passeriformes; family Monarchidae; genus Monarcha; species Monarcha castaneiventris. Next base: position 5,086,267 of record JAMPIT010000624.1, on the reverse strand, counting down.
CATTCACAATACCTTCATGTAATAATTATCTTCAATTCTGGCTATGAAATCAAAGAACTGGTCACACATTTGCCCCCTCCAAATTAAACAGCACGGTGGAACTGCAGTTTCTGGTTCCCAGACAGCTAACCCATGACTACCATGGAGGAGATGCCACTTCAGAGCACAGAGAAGCAAAAAAACAGTTGCACCAGGACTCCCACACTGTCAGGAAATTGAAGAGATACATTCCCTGCTCAAATTAACTACTTAAGGTCAGACCTCCTGGCACAGCCTAGATTGTAACATTGACCAAGTGATTCACACAGTATCAAGCACTTATGAATGAACTACAACACCAGCCCAAGAAAGGAAGGACATGCTAAGACTTCACCAAAAATTATATACAATTATTTAGAACAAGCTGTCAAAGTGTGGCAGAAAGCCTTCACAGCCCTACTTCAGCCCAGGGCCCACATAACTATTCTCTCCTTTCCTGCAGGGATGTTTGCTTCCCTACAAACTCTATCAAGAAAGCAGCCTATATCTATGAGACAGCTCAAGGTGCAGTTACATCATCTCAAATTGAAAATATTTTACCCACAGGGAAGAGCAGAAAAAACTTTCTTTTGAATCTCCATCTAAACCCAACTTTCATCAAAAACATTTTCTCTTTTTTTGCCACATTAGTGGTCTTTTGTTCCTTTGTTGAAAGTCACAGTAATATCCTATAAAGCTTAGTCAACTAGACTTCCACAAGACAGGTATCTGCAGGTTATTTCATCAGGGAAATTTTAACAATCTTCTCTCTATTACAGACTGCATAGTAAGGACTTGCCTTGGGTTCTTGGCCTTGAGTTTTTTGTCAATGAGAAAAGCAAGCATCAGCATGATTCAACAGAGTGCTAGTACAAAAGCCATATTCACTTGTTAAGAAAATTACGAAGAATTCTGAAAATCACCAAAACTACTCCTTATGCAGGAGTGGGTTAATTTCAGTTTTCAGTGGAGCAGCTACTGTCTACCTGCCATCTGTAGCATAATTCACATGAACTGTATTTGTAGATGCTCATAATGCTAGTTGCTCACTTTTGAGTTTTCAAAGATAATTAACTCTTTGGAGCAGTTACAAAGCAGCAATTTCTGCTACCTACCTACCTTGGTAGTGCAACAGGCTGTTTGAAGTCTGTGTTTTGTGATGTCTTTTTTCTTGGCTTGTAGATGGAGAGCTTAGTGCTGGCGACTGGCTGGATGAATGAGATGCATTACCTTCATCTGAATAATAGGAGTCACTATTTTTATCCTCATCTGATTTCCTCTCCTGTTCAGAATCTGGGCTCCTTACTCTTTCTCCCATTTTTCAGATTTAATGGCTTTCCAGATTTTTCTCAAAGACTGCTCATTTTGGCACAAAGGATCTTTCAGTTGTCAGAATGGCAGCAGTTGGATTATTTCCCCTGGTTTATCATCTTCATCTCCGAGCACGAGATCTCTGCAGTTCAGTTCAGCAAGCAGTAGTTATCATTCAGAATGCATTTTTCTGTAACAATTTAGAGAGACAGAAAAAATGAGAATTTCTTTTGCTAAGAAAGTAAGTTGTTTAAGAAAGAAAGGTAAAAAACCTGTAAAATAATTCATGATTCCTATAACCTTATGCCACATGCTGTGCTACCTATTGTTTATATTAGTAATTATATTTATATTAATTATTTATATTAAATGTGACAGATATCACTCTAGGAATGCTACTAATTTTACATTCAATAGTCTTTGAGGAACAAAGGAACAAGGAACAAAAGTCCCTTGAGGAACTTAAATCTCAAAAGAGAAATCAGAATATTAACACAGCTAAATCAAGAATAAGACACTACTCTCAAGTTAGAGAAGGGAAAAGAAGAATTTGGAAAACAAAACAGAAAACAAGTGAAAGTTTGTTGATACTCAGGAAACTGATTTAGATGTTTTAAAACTTTTTAACCAAATGAATTAACAACTTACTTGTGTAACTAGAATTAAGGTATTTGTAGAATTGGACTAAATCTTCCATTTCTCAATTTCTGACATTCCAATGATGTTAAATAATGGGCTTGAAAATCAATTGTCCCATTTGTCTGGAAAACATCCAGTCCCTAAACCCTAACGAGACTGTACCTATCTATCACAATCTTCATCCTGTGAAGTACTCTCATACCCTACAACATCTGGTGCTTCATACCTTCAAGGACTGGCCAGAGCACACACATTTGTGTTGTGTATTTATATATCTCTACCTATATAAATACCCTTTTATATCTGATAAGAGAGACCACACCACCAGCACATGATAAACATTACACCTGCAGCAGGTATAAAATGAGAAGGGCTGCTCCTGCAGCCTATCTTTTGATACAAACTGAAAAATCCCATCATCTCAGGGTGAAATCACTCCATTGTGTATTTGGAGACACTTCCTGAGAATGTAATGGAGCAAATATACTCAAAATTTTCTTCACCATCTCAGTCAAAAGAATGTTCTCAAAGTTCAGGAAGTGTTTTACTGACTACGCTCCGCCTCCCTTGTCTTTTGCCTCTCTCACCACTTTTGGCAGCTTTCAAGCTTAATTTCACCATCTCTCCCTTTTCAATCCAGCTTTGAGGTATCAGGCCTCTAATGGGTGAATAAATAGGACTTGCACCAGAGGCCATCAGTTCTACCTGTTGAATGACATAACCTCCTAGCTGATTTCTAAATGGCAAAGCAAATTACACACAAAAAAATTCAGCTGCTTTCAGTCAAAACTGCTCTACGCTGCAGGACATTCGACATACCTGTAAATGAGCTGTAAATTTTTCACTATATTATTTCCCAATCAAATAAACTTGGCCTGCTTCTCAGCCTTCACTGCCCATACATGCCTTATTGCATAGCCAAGCAGAACAGAAATGTCAGCTGCCAAGACAGTTTTCATTACAAATTCAAGCTTTCTGGCTCAGTTCACTGTTAGCACAACTCTGCCTCCAGTGACTGGAATCCATTTGGCCTCATAATCTATGCAGAAGGAATTAGAGGAATAAATATCCCATCCGATTTCTAAACTGGGGAAGATGCTTGGAAATTAATACTGAATCACCTGGAAAAGAGTATTTTTTTGTTACTTAGGAAGTAAATTTCCAAAATAATGTTTTTTAAGCACCTAAATATTTCCAAAGTGGTCCAAAAAATTAGATGCCTAAAACTTACGTCAAATGATTCTGATGAAAACGAAAATTTCACTGCAAAGCCTAGAAGGTAAATAAGCTGGTACCTGAGATCACCTGACCTAGAGATTGCTAGGAAGGTATCATTATTGCAAACATGCTGGAAGGTATCATTATTGCAAACATTCAAATGATCAGGAATGACTGTTCTTTTTCCTTACAAGATAATGGAGTTATTAAAGTTATTTCAAAAGGATATACCTAATCATAACTGTATCTAAGATCATGTAAAATACTAGAACATATCAGGGTGCTTCCCTACTCCCAAACAGTTCCTTTCCTAACTCCTGGCCCCACAAGCACCTGTGCAGAATGGATGTTATTTTGCTCTTTAAAGAGCAAACCAAGCCCAAACAGGCAGAGTTTTGGGCACAATCTGCTCTCTAGAGGATGCACAGACAAGACTGCACCAGGTCTGTCTCCACAGGACAGAATTTCAAGGAATGCAAAAAAAATAGAAACAAATATATTTATATTAAAGTACTAAAATAATATGACATATAAAAATAATACTCTGGAGGCACAGACCTCATATTCTTACACTTAGGGAAAGCATAAATGCCTACAGTTCATATCTAATTATATATATAAAACAAGAGCACTCACTTTCATGTACCAACTTAAAGCTCATCAGTTATTTCATAGCCCCACAAGAGTTCACTGAAGAGGCAATAATCTTTTTGAAGAATGCTTTTCATAACTCAGTGTGTTTAAAACAAACAAATTGTAAGAACTGGAGGATTAGAATTATCCATCACCCCTGTGCTGGATATTCCCCACTTTTGAGAATATTTTGCTAAGTATCATTTTGACATACAGCAACATAAATGAACAGGAACTGTTGATGCATTCTGGAAGTACTTGAAAAGCAATGGAATGAAAACAAATTGAAAAAGGTAAAACAAAGAAAGCTCCCTTGAAGAATCACCAAAAACATCTTTTGGATCTTCAAACGGTTTTCAGTTTTATAAACTGGTAATATTATCATATTTTCCATACAAAACAAGAAACCTTTGTCAAGTCTTGCCAAATCCATTTTTCCACCAGTTTATAATACAATTTGGTTAACAAAAGAATGCACAGCTTATCCTGGGAACAAAAGAATCACTAGGATATTTGAGTTTTACTTCAGTGAGCCTAAGGACAGTTTAATTAAGAAATGTTTTGGTTCCCTGACTTTTCAATTGTTACAAACTAGTTTGAGTTGATTAAAAAGTAAGTTTAACTCATGTGAATAAGATCCACAAAGATATCTATTTTCCCCTTGTATATTTAATAAGTTGTGAGGAGTGAAAAATTGTGGGTTAGCAGTGAGTCTAGTAAGCTCCACCACCACCATCAAAATCCCAATCCTCTCCCCTCGAAAGCAGGCATGCTTTTAGAAGCCTAATGAATCGAGATCACATCAATATAGAGTGGCTGAAGTAAATCTGGGACTTGCACAAACTTTACAAAGAGTTTTTTTTTTCCCAGAATTTCATACTTCTTCACTTCTATCTATTGCTATTATTTACATCTATTATGTTAAAAACATGCTCATCATGACAAAAAACAATCAAACACTGGGTCACTGCAAAGGACATGACACACAAAAGAGAACAGAAAACAGCTGCAACAGTGACAGGAGATTCCCTGTAACTCCTAAGAAAATCACAGAAACAAAAACTGAACCATTGGATTACAGGTATTATGCAATAGACAGAAAGGAAAATTACTTAGCAATCCTTCTTATACAGGGCACCCTGAGCTCAGTTCTGTAGTGCAAGACTCATAAAACTTTTTCTGTCCTTTCCAGTACTAACACCCTTCCAAGCCCAGGGGAAGCTCAGTGCTTTTGCTGGTCACCGAATGGCACTTCCCCCGTACAAACACTGACCTCTAACGGCCCGCTCGGGTCTTCCACCTATTCTGAGAGAGGGACAGTGCAAGAAAGCCAGCTTCAGACAAGTACAAAAAGCATCAATCCAAATTATAGAAGTGCTGAACCTAAGGGCAAAGAATAATTTCAAAAGAAATGAATCTCCTTCTTCTCCCTGTATCCATCTTTTTCATATCCAAATACTATAGTTTTTCCAGAAGATAGCAGAGCAAAATAATTTACTTTTATGACATCCAAACATACTGAGTGATGAGCCTTAGTGAGGATTAAGTGAAACTTCATTAGGTACTGCAGCTGCTGACTTAACTGTATGCACTTCTCCTAGGTTTACTAGCTTTTCACAAAATCACAGAATCAATTAGGTTGGAAAAGACCTCTGACATCATCAAGTCCAACCTATGATCGACCACCAGCACGTTAATTAAATCATGGCACAAAGTGCCATGTCCAATCTTTCCTTAAACACCTCCAGGGATGATGACTCCACCAGCCTGAGCAGCCCATTCCTATGTTTAATTACCTTTTCTGTGAAGAAATTCTTCCCAATGTCCAGCCTAAGGCTCCCCTGGCACAGCTTAAGACTGTTGTCCTGTCCTGCATTTTGGTGGATTAAAACGCTGTATGGTTTTAAAAGCCAATGCTACGTTTACCTGACTCTGTCACGGTAAACCACAACGTTACGTGTGTCAGATCTCAAAACGAAGAAGCTGCTCCAAGTCCCAGGTCAGAAACGAGGAAATGGCACTTCAAACAGAGCACATGCAGGCCAGTCCTACAACGGGGAGAAGAGATTATGTTTCTAAATCAGACTCCATCTGATCTAGGGCGGAGACCCACGCCGCCGCTCGCTCCCACCCGTACCCCGGCTGTGCGGGCTTACCCAGCCGAGCTCCGCCAGCCCCGAGCGCAACCCGCCGGCAGCCAGCTTCCCTCCACTCGGCGGAGACGCTCTTAAAGAACACACAGAACGTTATTTTCAGCCAGCACTTCGCCACGGCACATTTTAAACGCGATCACCGAAACCTACACACACTAAATTACTTCCGAGGAAAGGAACCGAACACCGGCGGCCCGAGATCTTTCGGAGGCCAACCCCAGGCCTAGGCCCGGGCCCGTTCCCAGCCCCCACCGCCCCCAAAGAGACAGGGTCCCGCGGTGGTCCTGTCCCAGCCGCGGGCCGCTCCCTGCACCGCGGAATGTCCCCGCTGTCCCCGCGGCCCCCGGCCCGTCCCGGCCGTACCTGCCCGGCCCCGGGCCCGCCCCCCGGACGCGCCGGCAGTTGCCGCGTTACGCTTAAAGGGGCCGCGCGGCGGCCATTGACAGCGGCTGCCCGGCAACGGGCGGCGGGGAGGGGGCGGGCTCTCCTCGCCAGCCATTGGCTGCCGCCCTGCCAGCTCGGCCACGGCCGCTCTTCCCATTGGCTGGAGGCGGAGTGCCAGCTGCTGATTGGCTGAGGCGCGGCTAACAGGGGGATGTGGCGGGGGCCGGACCCTGCGGCGCTGCCTCCCCGCGACGCGCGGCCCCGGCGGAGCCTGCAGGGGGCGCTGCGGGCCGGGTGAGCCCCGCCTGAGGGCAGAGCCCGCGGCCGCCCCGAGCCTCTGCCCTGCGGCTGGCAGGCTCCGAAGCCCTGCCCTGCTCTGCCCTTCCCTTCCCTTCCCTTCCCTTCCCTTCCCTTCCCTCCCTTCCCTTCCCTTCCCTTCCCTTCCCTTCCCTTCCCTTCCCTTCCCTTCCCTTCCCTTCCCTTCCCTTCCCTTCCCTTCCCTTCCCTTCCCTTCCCTGGCCTGCCCTGCCCACTCTGCGCTGCCCGGCCCTCACCATCTTGGTTCTGTTGGGCACGGGTGTGACATCGAAGGAAAGCAGCCCATGGAAAAGCACCGGGGGTGCTGGTTGACAGCCGGCTGAACATGAGCCATTGGGTGCCCAGCCAGCCTGTGCCCAGATGGCCAAGAAGGCAAATGGCATCCTGGCCTGTATCAACAATAGTGTGGGCAGCAGGACCGGGGCAGGGATTCTTCTCCTGCACTCAGCACTGCTGAGGCCACACCTCGAGTGCTGTGTCCAATTCTGGTCTCCTCAATTCAGGAAAGACATTGAGGGGCTGGAGCAACTCCAGAGAAGGGCAATGGAGCTGGTGAAGGGTCTGGAGCACAAGTCCTGTGAGGAGCAGCTGAGGGAGCTGAAGGTGTCTAGCCTGGAGAAGAGGGGTCTTAGGGGAGACTTTTTGGCTCTCTACAACTCCCTGTAGCCAGCCTTTTCTTCCAGGCAGCTAATGACAGGGCAGGAGGACATAGCTTCAAGCTGCTCCAGGGAAGGTTTAGGTTGGGTATTAGAAGGAATTTCTTCACAGAAAGGATGATATAGGAGTGGTCTCCCCAGGGAGGTAGTGGAGTCACCATCCCTGGAGTGTTTAAGGAAGAATTGGATGTGGCACTTAGTGCCATGGCCTAATTGACATGGTGACGTTTGGTTGTAGGTTGGACCTGATGATCTCAGAGGTCTTTCCCAACCTAATTATTTCTGTGATTCTGTTCAGAGAGCTTCCCAGAAGCACAAGGGTGGAGGAGCAGCCCTCTGCAGTGCTGGGACCCATCGTGTTCCCTCACAACCCCTCTGGACAGTGGGACCAAGGAAGCCTTTGGGGAGCCTTGGGCACGTTCTGGCATTGCCACTTTGAACACAAGGCTTTGGGTCAGGGCAGCATCTGGGGATAGTGAGGGGTCAGGGATGAGAGCAAAAGGGGGGAATGGTGTCTAATTATAAAACACCCCAGAACTTGAAGCAAAATGGATTGTACTGAAAAAAAGGATGAAAGTATTGCCTAAAGCAGGCAAATAGGCTTGAATTCAAAGGCAGGGCCAATGTAATGAGGCTGTTGTGGTTTATTCCACAAAGAAATAAGAGGGTTTCTAAACCTTGGCTTTTATTACTCCAAGTTACTGCTATTTTTTTCTCTAATGCTAATCTTCATTAACAAATGTAGTTGAGCAAGTTTCTTTCTGGAGAGAGGAAGTGAAAAGGAAACAGGAGATCTTGCTTGCTTCACTTGCCGATGAAATATATTATGATAGCACAATGATGAAAGTGACGCAAGAATTTGGGTGGAGTAGGATAAAGTTGAACATTTCAGATGAAGATTATAACCTGCCTGTATGGGAAAGCATAAATGGGACATTCTTGAGAGGGAGACATATTTGCCCTTGGCAGAATGGTGGCTCCACAATTCTGAATGTTCAAAATGAATGCTCAAGTGACCATGTAATGAAAATAATAAAAATGGAGGAAAGAGGACAAATTTTTGGGTTTTTTTGCCAGTTTTTGTTTACCAAGGCAATATTTTCAGGCACAACCTGTCAGTTTCTTCTGAAATATAAATAAGGAAATACGTGAGGAAAATATAGTTTTAATGCACTTGAAATTAAAATATTTCCATCCCCTCCTCCCTGACTATAAATTTTAGAAGGAAAAAGAAAAAATTATGAAAGACTTGGGAGATTCTCAGAAATTATGTGTATTGTGCACAAGAACTCTGAATATGCTTAATTAAAATGCTGGAAAATGTAGTTTAGTGAGTAGGCTAGAATGCTATCAGAAACACGTCAGCATAAACTCCTGTAAAAGAAGAGGAGATGTATACTGGGATTTCAAAAGCACAGAAGTAGCTGAGCAGCATAAACCTGACATGGAGTCTCCCAAGCTGAATGGAGCTTTTCATTTTTTGATCCTAATATCCAAGAAGCCAGGCATGAAGCATGCAAAAAACCCCAACAATCGGTCTGTGAATTTCCTAATTTTGATTGTCTCCCTAATTGCTCTTACTATTTTTGCTATACTTGCATTGCTGTTATGAAATTGGTTTCAATAAACAATAAAAACTCATGTGGATCTTTTTTAAATTCATCCTCCATGGCTTTGTGCAGCTCACCCTTGTGCTAAACAGCGAAAGCATATAATTCATCACAGCAATGCTGGCAGAGAATCATTGATGTCCTTCAAAAAGATCCAGGGAATGACAAAGACGGAATAATTTTATTGCTTGCAACTGGAGGAAATGTATTGCTTGTATCTGGCAGCAAGCCAGGCCAGAATCTGAAATGCTATTGCTGCTGTAAATAGGATGAAAGGGATTCATAATCCATCTCCATGCCCACTGTAGCTAGGAAAATTGTAAGCAGAAAAAGCAATTAAACAAACAAATGTAAGAAAGCATTAAAATACATGGGAGAGACCTTTTTTTTGTGTTGATAATTTATAAACTAATTGCCATGGCTAACCATTTGAGGCTTGGTTAGTGACTAACTAATCATTAGTTACTGAATATGGGTAACACAGGTACTGGATTTAGGCAGTGCGTATGTGTAACGCAGGTATTGAATACAGGTATTGAGTCATAATGCAAACAGGCCTCTTGTTCACAACAAATGACATCAGATTTCTCCATCAAACGCTCCATCCAGAATAATGTCAACAGACTTGAATCAGCTGCTGATCTGGAAGAAATTCAGATATTGTGAAGTGTTGGCATAGGGATTAATTGATAGAAATTTGTTAGTCTAAAAACTACAAATCATATATTTTAAATATTGTCCTAACTACCTAACAGTTGATACACAGCAGATAATTGATGGTGCTGTATTTCACATTCCCTTGGACAGGACAAATAGATGAATCACCTGAGCAAGAAATAAAGTTTTGCAGTTTTTTTCTGTCTGTAAAGAAAGTCTGATGTCTTAACTGCTTGCTTGGTTGGGAAGGTCATTTAAACAGAGTATTTAATTCAAGAGCTGGAGGGGGAAGTAGAAGGCTCAGCAGGAACAGCCCTAGCCTCGGAGCTTAACTGAGGGGAGGGATGCTCTAGAAAGGGGGGTGGAAACCTTCAAACATTGAATCAGGTCATAATGTCACACAGTTTGATACTTCCAGAGGTTCCAAAAGGGATAAAGCCACTGGGCTTATTCAGATGAATGGAACCTGTGCTCATTTAATTGTTGTGCATAAATATTGATGGGAAATCCCTGATGCATAGAAAAAATGCTGTGGATTTCCACTGCACCATAGAAATAGCTGTGGCAAACAGGGTGGGAACTGTTACTATAACTGCACCTAGTGTGATGGATAAAACAGATTCCCTGGATTGACAGGACAAAGATGATGTTCAGATTTGAAAAGGGAGTATCTTTCTAGTATTGCTTTCAATACCGCAACTTCTATAAGGAGCGGGGACTTAAAGAACGTATGGTCATATAAATGAGGGAGCCAAAGTGATGTGCTGCTTGCTTTAACCAGAGTCCACTGAGTGAAAATCCACTGTGAGATTCAGACTTAAACATTCAGTTTCTGCAAGAGATCAAAGGCTGGTTAAAACTATCAGGCTAGGTATGAAGTACCAGAGATGACCCCTTTTGGCTCCTTCAGCCTTCACATTTCCTGATGTTTTCTCTCAGAACAGGCCATATGATACTGCCTTGTGCATGCATAAACCTTTATATACATCTCCCTGCATACAGTGCCTTGCATACACGCTTGCAAAAGATCTTTGTTCAGAATTGAGGGGTTTGTACTATAGAGGTTTTGGCTCAAAGCAGTTTCGCAGGTCTGGGTAGCCAGGAGTGCTAGTTCAGGCTGCTGTTTCCAGTAACAAGGGAGATATTTACGGAATAGAATCATAGAATCATTTAGGTTGGAAAAGACCTTTAAGATATTGAGTCCACCCATAATTTATGCTCTCTCTCCACTGCTATAAAGGTGGCCTACGAGGTGACTAAGATCTCTGTATTAGAGCATGAATATGGACGTAGCTAGGGTCCAGCTGAAGGTTTTTTCCCTAATATATGTTGGAATATTGTCCTGAATACAAGATACATTGTGTATGAGCATGTACTTCTCTTTCCTCTCAGCTATCTGCAATCATATAATCAAAATATTTCAAATTGTAATGCAAATAAAATTAAATGTCTGTTTTGACATTATAAATATTCATGGTCTCCTTATACTTTTTAATGCATGTGTCAAAATAAGCTGTGGTTTTGTTAGAGGCCAGTTGCTTTTCTTACTGAATGCTCACCTACCTAAAGAAATCAAAAGCCCAAGATCACTTTCAGAGCTTGCCTCCCATGTCCTGGGCTCTGAAGTGACCCAAAACCTCTCCACTGTTTCTTTTCCCAAGTGCTCCTTAGTCTTCGGCTGAGAAGCGACCACTCACCTTTGACAACTTAGTGTTACAATTCTTTGAAAGAATGTCTTTTGGTGTCACTTTTCATACTATGACTGGTTTCAACCCCCTCAAGAGGATTTTATTGAGCATTCTCTGACCGTGATGGCATTGGAGCTGCTTCGGCACTCCTGACACCCCTTTTGTGTCTCTGACAGGCACCGGAGAAAGGGCTTCCGTGAACTCAGCTGAACTTGAGGATGTATAAAAGAAGCACGATGGGCATTGTTCATGGGGATTTGTTTTTAACAATACAATTTTCCAAGGCTGTGAAATATTGAAATATTAAAGGGCGGATATAGTGCAATGAAAGAAACATTTATGTATACTTCACAACACTACTTGATTCCAGAGGTTTTACAAATTTATTAGAATTCTTTGTGTTAGCGTACCTACCTGGATTTTGAGCTCACAACTGCCTTGTGGAGAAATACTAGGTGAATAACATAAAGTGATTGCTGGTAAGTCACAGGAATACAATTTACAATGTAATGAGTTAACACTTCCACGTAATAAAATAAGGTGCTCCGTTACTATAATACGAAGCTTTAACAGCTCATGTTGTGAATATAGGTGTGTTTTAGCAGGGACACAAATTAAAACAAGGTAATTATTGCCAATGGTCCAGCAACAAGTGTTTTATAAGCAATTTAAATTACAAAAAAGCCCAGTAAAGCCTGGGAAGGTGGAGAAGATGCTGAGCAAACAAGTATTGAATGTTTGATTAGAAAAATATATTATTTGAAGGAGACATTTCAGTTAAGGACATCTTTCTCCAGAAGACGTGCTAGAAAAATATATTATTTGAAGGAGACATATCAGTTAAGGACATCTTTCTCCAGAAGACGTGCTAGAGGGAGGAAAATTTCACACACATTATTCAGGATCTGGCAGTGTTATGTTAAATGCTGCATTTGTTCTTGGAAGGTTTTAGTAACATTTTTTCAGAAAACCACTATTTGGGACAAATGTGACATCTCTGGACTTGTTTCTGCTGCTTTTGCACAATCTGCAATTTCACATTCACAATGTGTGTATTAGTCTTTGACCAAAAAAAAAAAAAAAAAAAAAAGCAGTGACCAAATAATTTTGGAAAATTCTTTAATCACATGCAGTGTGTGTTGCTTCTGAATATCCATCTCTTTTGGCTTTAAAATTAATTTTTATTGCTAGGATAGCAAATTAATTTTCTTATGTCTCTGTACAGTTTTATGATATATATTATGTTGTAGAAGACTAAGGTCAAGTGTATCTTTGAAAAAGAATGGATGTTATATCAAAATAAATTTGGCTCAGTGTTCTCAGTGTTCAGTGTGAGTTGCTTTGAAAACAGTTTTATTGCTTCAGTTACACAGAAAAATTGTCCCCTTAAAAACATCTTTATTCAGAATGTTGACGTATCTCGATTATTAGTGTTCGACTCAGAAAGAGATCTGAACAACTCATGCCACTTCTAGACACCTGATCATCTCATCAATTTTTTTTTTTTTTAATGCAAAGTGGAATGCTTCCCATGAAGAGGAAGTGCCAGCATGCCAGCCCACAGTCTTGTGTATCACAGACTTCGGGCAAGCAAGAGGTAAGGATTTGGACCCATTCATAGGAGGGAGTTGAAACTTGGGTCCTTGGATTTCTGGATGTGCCTCCCAACTCAAACTTGTTAAGGGAGTTGTAGGCAGACTGAAATTATCTGTGAGATATGTCCAGAGCTGCCCATCACTGTGAAGGCTTAGAGGCCTCTGAGCAGAACATGTGCCTTGGGCACTTTGGGCACCACTGAGTCGGTCAGCAGCTTGGTGACAGCATTTTTGACTTCATGACCTTGATTTGTTAAAATCCTATGTAGGGTGCATTTGAGTCTTTACAGCTTGTAGTGCATAAACTCTTGCAATGTATTCATCAACTTATTCTTCTGGAATATCAGCTGGAATTCTCCTTATTAGTGTTAAATAACATTGGCTTCAGTCATCCTTGTGGGTCTCCTCCAACTTGGGATATTCTATGATTCTATGAACATCCTTTTTGTCTTCTCAGGATTTGAAGTAGTTTAACTTCCCCCTGCCAGAATGCTAGAATATGATATTATTCATGTTGTGCCTCCATACTGTTCTGTACTATGCTTCAAGCATGCTTTGATTGATGAAGACTGCTTTCTGGATGTTTTTTTCACCTTCTGTTTTATAATCAAAATTGTCAATCCTCTTCTCAGACCTAGTAAATAATGAGATCAGTCACTGTGTAGTTGTCAGAAAAGCAAGGACAGTGATTGAACTAACCTGGACTGCAGGGGAGGGATGTTTCATATAGTCAAAGAAAAATCCTGGGTCTGCTCAGACAGATTGAAGGACTGTACAAGGGATGTTTACAAAAGCTAATGCTGGGTTTGAAGGCTTAGTCCTCTGACAACTCATGTCATCAATAAAAAAGGAGGTATGTCCATCCAAACAAGTGGGTGAAATAAGCTTTACTCTCACTTGCCTTATCTTTTTCTGGTCACCATGTGGTTAAAGTAATAAAAAAATGATAAGAAGTATTGATTGTTGGAGATCTAGTTGAGTTTATTCCCTGGATAGTGCCAGGGGATAACAGTTTGGAGAGAAAAGTGGCATCACATTTTTCTGTGCCACAAATGAAACCTGTCAACTGAAATAAGGTAGGAAGTTGTGGTGTCCACACTTGGAGAAAGGTGTTGCAAAACTGAAAAGGCTTCACAAACGCATTTCAAGAATCACCAGGGGTCCATAAGATTCAGTGTTACAGGGAGTGACACCCAAGAGAAGATTCAATGCCAATAAAGGTTGCAAGATTGTTTGATGGTGAGTTCTGTTGTTCCTCATGGTGGAGGACTTTTAGTCCAGAGGTAAAAAGGTGTAATAAACCTTAGTGGTGAGAAGCTGGAACTAGTTCCAAGCAAGAAAATGCGCATTTTTTAGTAGGGGAAGGAAGTGCTTCTACCCAGATGAATTGAATGGGAGAGATGTGGGAGTTTTAAGCTAAGTTTTAAGTCCCCAGCTGCCTGCTCTGCCCTGCTGCTGCTGGTGACTGCTCCTATGAGAGCCTACAGAAGGAGCAGAGTGGCTGTATCTCAGGTATTCTGGGGTAAATCTGGGTTTTTTTAGTCAAACTCATCTTCACTTGTGACTGCAGCTGCTTTCCAGGGAAGTGGGAATTTTGTAATTATAAATTTCCTTAAGAATATTTGCCAGAGCTGGTGGGTTTTGTCCTCAATGCTCTGAAAGTTCAACCTGTAAGACCTGGTTGACACTGATTACCTGTCACTTGGTGAAATAATTGTGTTGTGCTAGGATACATCATGCATGATGTAAGAACATTAACACAAGCCAGCAGTGCACCCTTGCAACCAATGCCACCTGGGGCTGCAAGGGGGAGTGCTGTCAGCTGGTGAGGGGGGATACCCTGCCCTCTGTTCAGCACTGGTGGCACATTTGGGAGTGCTGGGACCAGTTCTGGACACCCCAGTAGAAGGGAGGCATGGATGTACTGGAGTGGGTCCAGTGAGGGACCATGAAGGGATTGAGGCATCTCAGGTATGAGATGCTGTAAATACCTGATGAAGGGAGTAAAGGCAGAGAAATCAGGTGCTTATCAGTGATGCCTAGTGGCAGGACAAGAAGCAATGGACACACTTTGAAATACAGGAAATTCCATTTAAACATAAGAAAACACTTGTTACTGTGCAGGTGATCAAAGACAAGAAGTTTGCCCAGGGAGGCTGAGGAATCTCCATCCTTGGAGATTTCCATCCTTGAAATGTGATTGGACACAGTCCTGAACAATCTACCCTAGCTGACCTTGCTTGAGCAGGTGGGTGTAGGCCCAGATGTTATCCAGAGGTCCCTGGGACCTCAGACACTCTGTGATTCTGTGATACAGGAATGCATATTATGGTCAAGGAAAGCTGGAGCTGATGGCACTGGTCCTACTAAGACACTGTGTCATTTCAATTCTCATATATGCATATCTCATGTATGAATGTTTTGATTAGGACTTTTAGTGTGGTATCAGCAGTCAGCTGCTGTTGATTAACCCCTTTACTTCTTATGGGCTTCTTTTGTCATTTTCTATTGCATTTTAGGACTCAGCCCCAGATCTAGATATTTGGTTCTAGTTTTGGTTTTTAGGTGCATGAGCTTGCATTTGTGATCACATCTGAATTAACAAAACTGGACAATGTTTTTTTTATCTCAACAATTGATCAGTCAGTCTGTATAATAGAACTGTTACCTTTATTATTTTTCACATTACCTGCAATTTGTGTGTCATATTGCAAATTTTATATACAGTGATGCTGGTCTCATCAAGGGAATTGATAAATGTATTGAAAAAATTCACACCCCAAAGATTCTTCCATAAATTTGAAAAATATGCAATCCCTTGAAGTGAACACACTTCAGCTATAGTATATTTTTATGACCTAGTTATTAACCAGTTTTAAAAATTTACATGTAATACACTACATTGATTTTGTTTATAGCTGTTTTTTAATGCAAGATTATGTCAAATATTTGGCAGATACAGTATTTCAGCCACAATCTTCATTATCAGTCTAATGCTTAATCTCATTAAAACAGTATCAAATTTGTTTGACAGCCTGGGTTCCTGGGAAACTGTGTAGACTGACGTTAATAAACCCATAATCCGTTAATTCCTTCATTAGTATCCCATATCAGCATTTCTATTAGTTTGCTTGATGACACTTGCTAGCTAAAGCTGCCTGTAGTTACCCAAGCGATTTTATTTATTGCCTGAAAAGGCTGGTTCCACATTAACTTTTTCTATACAAGGTCTGAAATTCAAATTACCGCCGTGCAGTTGCCAAGGGCCCTGACAGCAGAAGCGCAGGATTGCCGAACAGGCCATTTTGTCTTCGGTTTCTTAACCCTTCTGCACATCCTTACAGGCGACGGAAGGTTTTTGTCGCTGCGCGCCTCGGAGCTGCCGGTGCCCGGTCCCGGCGGAGCGGCAGTAGCGCGGCGATGCTCTAGATGGGGCTTCAGCACCGGCAGAGGTAGCGAATAAAACCAGCCCTTCAAGGCGATAGAGGGGTTGGAAACAGCGTCGTCCCGCCTTTAAATTCGTCCTTCTTCCTTTCATCCAACTGCCTTTTTTCACAAGGGCTTGCTGACAGCTAGAGGCATCCCTCAAGGACGGAGGCTGGAGCCGGTATTGTTTAATGTCTTCCTTATGGAGCTGGCCAAGGGATGGGGTTTGCTGGGGCTTTGGGTATCTATTCCCACTCCTGAGGTTTGGCTCTTGGGCTGGGGGCTAGTTCCGTGCCTGTGCAGCCAAGAGCGGCCTCTGGGGGCTGGGGGAGCTCTCCCATGTGCTGTGCAGGGGGTGCAGCCGGGGCCAGCCCTTGCCATCGGCAGCCGCTTCCAGCTGCGTGTCCTGTGCCGAGGGCGCTGCCCTGCAGATGGGGCCCCTCAGCTCTTGCACAGGCGGCACCGTGGCTGTGGAGCAGCCTGGTGACCGCGGGGTTTGGGGTGACCGCGGGGTTTGGGCTCACCCCATCACCTCCCCAGCCCGGCCCTGCTGGCTCTGCAGGCGCTGCAAAGCTCGCCTCGGCCAGTGGGACTCTGCAGTCCCCGCTGTCACCCCTGGGGACAGAGGAACCCCACGAGGCAAGTATGGGCCAGCATGCGGTTCTCCAGAAAAAGCCCTGGGATCCTAGTGAGTGGCAGGCTGAACATGACTCAGCAATGTGCCTTGGGATCTCCAGTACACGAAAAACGTTTAAAACATGGATTGAGTCCTGTAAAGGACCACCAAGCCAGTGAGGAGCTGGAACACCGGATATTCAAGGGCAGGCTGAGGCTGCTGAGTTTGCTAGCCTGCAGAAGAGATGCTTCAGGGACAACTTGGTGCTGTCTACTGTTACCTGCTGGGAGGATGTGGGGAAGATTTATCCACACTCTTCCTGAGGTGCCCAGGGGAAGGATGAGGGGCAGCTGAACACGCATTGCAAAATGGGGAATCTGACCAGATCATAGGAAAAAAATTGTTCACCACGAGGGTGGTCAAACACTGAAGCAGGATGCCCAGAAAAGTTTTGGAGTCTTCAGCCTTGGAGATATTGATACCTTAAATGGACACAGCTCCAGGCAACCCAACCTAGTTGTCCCTACTTTGAGCAGCTTGTCTGACTGAAGGCCTCCAGAAGTCCCTTCCAAATTACGTTAGTCCATAATGCAGTGATTCTGAAGCTGTGTTGCTGTTTCCAAGCCGGCAGTGTGCCCTGGCCTGTGCTGCCTCCCAAAGCATGCACAGGGATCATTGTGGAGAGTGCTAGCTGAACCATGAAAGCCATGGCACTGGCTGTGGTCACATTTTCACAGGGAAGGAGACAGAGTTCCAGTTCTGAAATAGTTTAAGTAAATAAACACAGTTTCCTAAAATATAAATTCAGAAAATAAAAACACCTCTTTATTTTCATGCAAGTGCTCTTAGCTCATTCATTCCATTCATCTGATTTATGACAATAGTTACAAATTTGATATCCTGATTCTTCTGAGGCTGTGTTTTGGACAGGGATCATCAGTGGCTTGTGCACACCAGTACAACTAAATACAAATATCTTTTCATTATCAGAGCTATTTACTTTGAACTTTTGTAGATCGAAACCTCTTTCTGAAACTGAAATTTCAGAACCAAACTAAAGGATTCTTAACATTTGACTGATTTCCTGTCATAATACATTTAGCTAATTACTAATTCCTTATTCCTGGTTAAGATTCACTCATATCAAGATTTATGAAACATGATGACTTTCAGGATTGCTCAGTTTTTCACATACAGAAGACAATATTTACTTTATACATATTTTTAAGCAGGTTTTCTGGAGAAACTGAGGAAGCTAAGAATCTTTCCTGCACCTTCCATGTGTTGTTCCTAGGGGAAGAATGCAAGCCAAAGGAACTGAAAATGCCTTGCCATCAGCCTTTCTCTGTTTAATCTATTAGCCACTCAGCTGTATACTGTATTATCTGTCACACAGCGATAAGCAGCTTAGCTCTCTGAGATCATATTAAATATATTCAGTTTAGCCTAATTCTGCAGCGCTCCATGAGGAGACACCCTGATGTCCACCTGGAGTGGAGCCCTTTTGAAACCAGTGCAGCCCTGCACAGGGATGGGGACCCTCCTACATGGCTCAAGGCCTTCGAGGAGAATATTCTGACTGTCTTCCTTCTTTTCTAAAACCCTTTCTTCAGTTCCTGTTCATGCATTTTGAGAAATGAAATATTCAAGTGAGCCCATGCCCTAGAAAACAAAAATATCCCTGTCGCAGATCATCCAGAAGTTTTTAGGTTAGAACTGCCTTATCTTGTTAACAAGCTCTGCTGGAAAAATATACTTTTAAAAGTACTACTCAGCATTTTCCGTACTTTAAAATGACACCTATTTAATATTTTGTTAATAGTTCATTGGAAGTTTGACATCACATCTACTCCTTATATTGTCTTTAATTACTTATAAAATTCATGTCACCTTGAAAGAAACCCTGAAGCCTGCTGAAAGTCCTGACACTAATACACAGGTAAGGTAGCAGTCTTTGCCTTTTTCTGACACCTCTCTGAGGTCGATGGGATAAAGACTGTGTAATGACAGATCCTCTCAGCCCCTTCTCCACAGTAACTCCAAGTGTTCCTGGCATGGATGCATGGACTCCTTTGCTGTTCAGGGAGCTCCATCTGCAGCTCAATGATCACAAGCTGGATTTTAACCAATAGATATAAATAGATTTGATGGAGATGATGAGTGTGACAGTCATCCCAAGACAGTCACTGCCAAGGAAATGGCAATATTATTATTAAAAAAAAAATCCAAAATGTTTGGTTTTTTTGGAGGGGCAGAATGGGTACAAACTGAGGTGGAAGGCAGCAGCTAAGGCAGATGTAGAACTTAAAAACAGTATTAACTGATATTAATGTTGACATGATAGAATAAATACAGCACTGGCTAAAATGCAGGTGTACCAATATTGGTGGGTGACCCTGAATTAAGAATTGGTGAATACTGCTTGTGGTAGGAAAAGTAGAATGAGCACAAGTTTCTGCTTTTTTATCTTGTAATTTCTGTTCATTCTTTGCATATTTTAGAACACAATCACAGCCCTCAGTTCATCAGCTTAAAAAAAAAGGGCTGCTGCTCAGGCTTCTTCTTATATATTCTAAAATGACTATTTTAAGGGTATTGCATGTACTCCTTTTGGTGGGAAATTACATTTGACATTGGAGTTAAAGGTCATATGATCTCACACAAGATGGGTGCTAGTGCTGAGAAAACTGAATAGAGTGGTACAATTTCCTCAGGATTTAAAATTAACCTCATTGGATGATTGGCTTACATTTCTAATCCGATATATCAGGCTAAATATAGACTTTGAAGACAATTTCTTTCCATGCAAATAATCACTGCAGGCTAAAAATGAGTAAAAATTTAAATGGAGAGAGAAAAATACTAAATTAAATTATAGACAAACTGCCATCTTGCTAGAATATTGACCTGAAACTGCACATACAAAAGGTGCCTGCAAGGAAGAGAAGGCAAAATGAAAAAAAAATAAAGAGCAAAACGACTATGTTTGGGTATATATTTATAGAGGGAGATTTTCTGATGCTGTCAGCAATTTCTGTCAAAGATCTTCAGAGGCATCACTGTTGACTTTCAAACATTTCATGTTTTATTACTGCATTTTAATTATTAACTATGAATGGCGTCCCTGAATGATCTGCAGGAGCTATGAATCATTCATTATTGCTAAAACTACCTTTTTTTTCTTTCCAAAAAAATAACAAAAGGACAGCAAAACCTTTAGAAAAGAACTAATATTTTAGGAAATGCTACAAATCAATACTGCAAAGAACTCCAAGGTCATGGAAGGAAACAGAGAGTGGGGAGCTGAGATTAAGGCTGCATGCAGGGCTGCTTTTTTGTTGTTGTTTTTTTCTCCTCTAGTCTCCTAAATTCCTGAAGAATATAAATATCATAAAATATATTATGTAGGCAGATGTAACTTGAATTTAGTAAGTCCACACTAATATTCTGTAGATAAGAGAGATGCTTCTGTGCAAGAACCCACTCTATGGCACTAAACCCATTTGGGAACAGTCTTTCATTTCCCGTATTAAAGCAAGACATGTATTTCCGTATGACAGACAAAAAAAGATTTGCTTCACTGACAAAGGTTCCTATCTCTGCTGGAATTCAGCAAGGTCCAAACATAGGAGAAATATTACTACCCAGTTTACTTGGTTTTATTTGTTAGTGTAACTTGTACCAAGAAATATAAATAGCCCTTGGTTCCTGGGGAAGCTCACAGCACTGTTTTTGATCAGTCTCATGAGAAATTTGGCCTGAATACTTAGAGTTTATTCTTAATACATGAATTCCAGCCTGTGAGAGAAACTGTATCTTCAACCATTATCTTCATTATATCCTAGTCCATAAAAGTCTTACTGGTTCAACATCTATGTTGAACCAGCTGCAATTCTAGACTAACAGGTGACACAGCCCAGCCTTGGAAGTGGCAGCAACATGGAGACAGTGTGAAGATACCCCAGGTAAAGCTGAATCTGAGTAGGATGGAGATGTCTGTAGGTATGAAGACCACGTCTAACATTTATTTACTGCTTGTCATGCTTAATGACAAATTCTACATCACAGAAAGCAACGAAATGGAAAGATCCTAAAAGAAATATTGCAAGAGAGACTATGTCTCAGAAGCTGCTTTCAAGAAGATATGCAAGATATATATGATTCTCTGATTTTCTGCCTGCTGCACCTAGGTTGTCTGTGAAGGTCAGAACCAAGCCAGGCTTCTCTAAGCCAGTGTCTGGGTCATGCAATAGAAGGTTTGTAAGGCCCTTGCCAGTCATATTCTAAAAAGAAGTCTGCTCATTGCATTCATGATAATTCACAGTTGTTTCCCAGCCTGAATCTGCAACCCGTCTTGTGGAATATCTGTCTTTCACACAAAAAATCCCATTTATTTCACTGAATGCTACTTGTCTGAGCGAGGTCTATTCAGTGGGAGTAAGGACCACAGCTACAGGCTTTAGTGATTCAATGGGGATTTGAACTGGCTCTGTGGGTAAATGAAACAATTTTTTTCCCTTCTGTGAAGTCTCCCATGAGGTCTTTGCTGGACCCTTGTTTGTCTTTGAACCCTGATGATGTGAGGGATCTCAGGAGAAACCCCTCACACTGGCCTCCAGTGCAACCTATTATGTAGTCCAAAAACTCTGAGAATGGGTCTGTGGTATATCCTATTATCTTGATTCCATTGAGAAATATTGCATCCAATTAAGACACTATTGTGTTGAGTTTAATATTCCTAAACTTTAGTTATCATCACTAAAAAGTTAGTATTGAATCAAAGTTATCTCCTTTTGTTTTACATAGAACTGTTGTGGGGGGGAGGGAGTTTGTGTGTTGAAAGTAAACTGGGCATCACAAATATTCACCCACTTAGAGCCTGATACAGCTGTTATATCATATTTGTCCATTTGTGGACAAATTGTGGTCAAAAGACAACTTTCTGTATAAAAATAAGGACATTTTTACAATTAAGGTTTTTAAAATACTGTAGCTTCTTTTTCAGGAGTTATCTAAGAGCAGCCTATGCTGACCATGGCTAAAATAGGTTGTGACTGAGACAGGGATGCTCTCTAAAATAGGTTTAGCAGCAGAGTTGCTTGGCTATACCTTCATTATTTATTTTATGTCTGCTGTTCTGAAAGTAATTTTAGGTCAGTCTAGCTGCATTTAGAAAAAATCAATGGCAGATTTGACATGCTTACCCTTGCCATGCCATTAGCAGAGCAGCAGACTTGACCCTGCTGGCTGCATGATGTCTGTTGCTTAGTGAAATAGAAAGTATGTATCTTCAGAAGATGGTTTTGATGAATCAAGGAAATAATATTTCTTGCAGCAAGATTAATTTTGCTAACCTCTCATAGCTTCTCCTTTGGCTTGCCATGATTGTTTTACAGATTCCCTATGAAGACCAGTTGTGTGTCTTCCATCATCCTTTTCTAACTAATTAAAAAACCCCAGACAAACAGGGCTGTATTAACTTTTTGTTCTTGCCATCCAATTTGTGCTCTGAATAGTCTGGAAGCTGGCCTAAGCCGAGCCTTCAGTGACAAAAGCCATACAAACTTACTGTGTCAACCAGCAGTTCTCCCAGTGGAAAAACATGGATGCAAAGAATGTAATTTTTTTTCTGCAAAGAAGAGATGGTGAGATCAAATGTGGCCAGGGGTAACAGTACTGAGTTTTGTAGCTGACTTTTGGGAGGTGCTAAAAATTCCACTTAGCATTTTCATAACTTTACATTTTACAACTGAACAACAGCTGCAGGTTAATTA
This sequence comes from Monarcha castaneiventris obscurior, assembly GCA_026261815.1. Lineage (NCBI taxonomy): Eukaryota > Metazoa > Chordata > Aves > Passeriformes > Monarchidae > Monarcha > Monarcha castaneiventris. The sequence continues at coordinate 5,063,571 of JAMPIT010000624.1, read as the reverse complement.
GTCCTCTATGGAAAATACTACTTTCCAACTGCTACCTCCCCAGTACCTTTATAGCAGGGGAAAATAAATCTCAGGTAGCTCTGAGACAGAGTAGCAGCTGCACCAAAATCTGGTCAGGGAAAACATTGTGCAGAAAACAGGGCATGGAAATGCAAAATGTAACAAACTTTAGTCTACAAATATAAAAGGAATAAACAAATATAAGCAAATTTTGCAGGGTTACACTACCAAAGAATACAAAATGGCTATCTCCTTTGTCAGGCAGGTCTGTGTTAAAAACAGATTGGGTTGAGACTTGTAAGGCAATGCATGGCAGGACAGTGATTTCTCTACCCATCACCTGACACACTATATGGTTTCTCATTTATTTGGCTGTCTTTCAGTCTGGCTTACACTGCCTCCTACATGTTCCTTTGCTCAGTGTATTGGTTTCACAGGTTGTGTCTACACTGACCTGATGGTACCAGGCCAGGCACCTGGTTTCCATTCTGTGCGCTCCTGCTCTGAATCCACATCTCTTCAGCTTCTGTCCAGGCAGTAAAGGGTCATCTTGGTTCAAACAGCCTATGACACTGCAATCACTTCCCATGTAGGTCAATACAGCCTGTCTGCAGCACATCCCTGATCACTGCTGCCACTCTTTCCTTTTCTGCCTTCTCCTTCGACCAGCATCAGCTCCCACCTGCTAGTCCCCTCTCCAAATTGCGTCATCCCCTCTCCAGTTTGAGAAACAGGACCCATGTGCTTTCTCCACTTTCATTCTCCTTGGCCCCTGCCCAAGAAGCTGGCAATGCCCAATGTCAGGGAATCACTCTCCTGGTCTAGAAGAATGCCAGCAGGTTGGCTGCAGCTGTCTGCACTGCTTTTATGGAGTTAAATTCATGCTGTTATGCCTCCTGTCCGTGGGGAATGGCTCTGTCAGCTCTGTCATCTTCTGCAGAGAGATGGGCTACACCTGAGACAGGGTAGGGGCCAGCAGACCACTCCTGGGCCACCCACGCTGCACATGTGGACACCTTTGGCCTCTGAGATGAGGATTAAGGGTGGGCAAAAGATTTTTTCCTGATGGTTCCTAAAGATCGTCTCAAACCTGTGACTGAGTACAGTCTTGTGTCCCCTCAGTAGGAGAGTGGCCTCCATCTGTAGGCTTGAACCCATGCTTGAAATGCAGTACACACATAATCTGTATCCTCAAATTTACATCAGCTTTCCACATTTGAGATGCTTCCCTGCCTCTCTGTTCTGTAAAACATCTAAGAAACTCCTAAATACTATAAAAATAATAACTATTCTTAGTTCATTTAGCGCATACACTTTAGGAAAGTTGCCAAAATTCATGTACTCAACTGCTCCTTATTCTCCACGAGATTACTTGCTTTTTGTCCTGGTATATGTAAATATTATTGCCGACCCACTTCTGCATCCTGCAAGAAATGAATCTTCTAAACTGCCCTGTTGGAATGGAACTGAACAGATATGGGAAAAGAGCTGAAAAAAAGCCAAAATGAATGTGGTGATAGATTGTTTTTCCAAGGGCTTGGCAGAAGGTCCCTCCTGAAAGGGCTGGCAGGATTGTAACGCTCTATGGCTGCTCTTTGAGTGCACTTCACATCTTGAGTGCTTGCTAATTTAGGTTTCATTGGAACTGCAGATGGGGAAATGAGATTTGTGGGGGCTTTCATCCCTCATCCCTCTGCAGTAATGTAGATTACTAAAGGTTGCTCAAATTAGCAGAAATATGGATGCAAACCTGCTGAATGTGACATCGTTGGATCTGACTTATTTGCAGTATCTTGTGCTGAAAGTGTAGACAGTGTAGAAGGCTTGACACTTACTGAAACCTGCCTGGATTCCTGCTCCTCAGTCAGAGCCACCAACTTCAGTAACAGTGGATCTTTAAAGACATGAGTAGAAAATGAACTCTAGAACTTCTTATACAATGTGGCTGTAAGTTTAAGGAATGATGAATGATTTAATACGAACACGAAAGATGTTTAAATCTCTGGGTTCAGTTGACTGAGCAAGTCAGATGACTGACCTATATCAGATGTGGAATTTCACAGGAAAATATTTTTCTTTTCAAAGGTCCTTAGTATCAGGAATTCATGGAGGGAATCAAAGCAGCCACAGACACTAAAACTAGTCCTGTCTCAGCTAAGAGTAGCAGACTGTGACTTCAACTAAAGGGCAGCAGCTGAGAAGAATGGACTCATAGAGCTTTGTAATTATCTAGGTACATTTAGATTTAAATGACACAAAGGAAGGTTTACTCAAGATCCCTGGATTTTTTTTTTTTTTTTTTTTTTTTTTTTTAGATTTTTAAAAAAATTTGTTTGGGTTTATTTTCTTCTGTCTGTTATAGAGATAGTACAGAAATAATTCTGAAATGAAGAACAGCTGTATCTCTCTGTTCTCCTCAACATGCCACAAATTTATAAATGCAAGAATCAAAACCTTTCTCAAAATTGTTCCAGCTCTGTCTTTTCCCAAGAGCCTGCTTTAACATGTGAGCTTAGTAGTATCTTCAGAGCAATTCAAGTCAAAAGAGAAGGAACTTTATCTTGGGATGTTACCTCTAAAATCTGACTGTGGGGAAAGCTGAGAAGTGCTCTGAATATAAACCTCTGGCCACAGTGAAGGTTCTGGAAAGAAGAGTCTTGCATGAAATGGAGTTTGTTGTTGAGAAACATCAATGATTAATAAAACATCCAAAAAAAATTTGCAAAGGATAGGGCGATCTTGACTGGGAGCTGCTTGACCTACTGTGCATGTAGAGGAGGATTCACAAGAGTATGCACAGCCCACAGCTGCAGGCATTTAAGCACAACTGCAAAAATGTACCCTGGAGGTTACTTCTGTGAATAAAACGATACCTTAAAAATACAGTGGCCTCTAGGATGTATGCAGAGAATCAGGCTCCAAGCAACATTGTCTTGTATGCTTTCAAACTGTGTCTGGACAAGATGTTTATGGGCTATCAGCCACCATACTGAGTGCCATTACCCAACAAAAGAAACAGTCCTGCACTTACATTACATTACTTTGGCCATTTTGTATGGTTTAGAGCCTTTAAGTTATCTTTCTCTGCTGTTCTGCAGTGCAAGAGCAGCTGATGGTACTCTGTAGGTACTCTGTAGCTGGAGCATTGTGTTTTCTCTACCTTTTAACTACATTTTCTGCTCCATACCATGACACATTTCTACCAAAAAAAGATTGATCTGAACTGTCAGAGCTTTTAATAGCATTCTAAATCTGTAATTTTCAACATGTTTTGATACTTGGAATTTTTAAAAAGTGATAAAGACCTCTTTAGAAATTTAAAGTATGTGTACTGTTGCAGAGTATATGAGACTTCACTATTTCTTAGCAATGTTTCACAGAACCCAGAAAAAGAATTGATAAGCAACCCACAAACCAGAAAACTTCTAAAATGCTTCAGACAGACTGCTTCTTTCAGGTGGAAATAAAACCATCTTAAACATTTTTTCAGTTCTGAACATAACATTCTGTTTCTCCCATATTTTTATCCTATGCCTGTTGCATCTTGCTATACAATCATCTTTTATCATAACTAGAATGTTCTTTGCTCAAAGTTGTACTCTTATACTCCTGATTCCACATACTTGTAAGCCTTGGTTTTGTGTGTACTTTGTTACCTTAGCAGCAGTAAAGTTCTGTTTAATGTTCCATGAAGATCTGGCATAACAATGAATCATTCTTACCACAAAATCTTTAGAAACTACCCCTGCTCCCCCCTAAATTCACATTGTCAACTACAGTCTTCCTGTACCTCCTGTAAACATGGGAAACTGCTCATAAATCATTTCAGCAATGTTTTAAATTTATTATATTTCTTCTACTTTACTAAAAGTTCATAACATTTTGTCTTCGAATTGTACAATAGAAATGGAGTTAAAGGCATGGCCTCAGGACATTTTCCAGCAGCAGCTGCAGGACAAAGGGCGATGTCCAGTCTTAACCTGCACACCACCTGGGAATCCAAAACATCACATGGTGATGTCCAGTAGGTTTTACACTCCACAGAGGAATAGTTCTCTGCTTAGGAGCCACATTAAGTAAGAGGCTGCTCTACAAGCTTCTCAGTGTAATGTTTATTTTTCCTAACTTTCTGGATTACTTCCACAATGAACTTATTCTTTATGTGTATGGAAAGACTGGCAAAAGAGAGACATGAGAATGCTGTCTGGATTTTCAATGCCCACATTGCATCAGAGTTGATACCAAAAAGTCATAGGTGCAAAACTTTTAGCCCAAAATATTATAAATATACTTTAAAAATTGAGAATTACAAGAAAATTCTTTGAAATACAGGCTGAGATGGTTCAAAATCAGTTCCAAAGAGTGTTTGTAAGGATGCTTTAATTAAGTTGTTGCATTTGTTTTCAAGTTGAATGCTGCTCTTTGAGGATTTCTCTAAATATGTGTGGAATAAAGATGCTGAAGCTTTGGCAAAAGTTTCAAGTGTGATAGAGGGAAGATCTTCATGAGCTCTGGTACTTTAGCTCAATTCAAGTCTATCAGCTCTGGCTATGAGTTTAGCTGCTTAGACTCTGTTTTGATGTTCAAACTGTAGGAAGCCTACCAACCCAAGGGCTACAGGAACAAAAGGGAGACTCTAAAAACAATAAAAAGGAAAAATGTGCATTGCCTTGTCTGTCATTTTTTCCCCATAGCTTCTGAGAATTTATGCAGCTTATAAACACTTTCAAGTGAACTGAATGGAAAGTTGTCTGCTTTCCACATGGGAAAGGAGACTGAATCTGTAGCTTTTGGAGCTAACAAAGTAGAGCTAACAAACATTATAGAATGAAGAAACAATCTTAAAAAATAACTTAGTTACAGTTTTTACATCCCCATTAGAATTCTTAATTTTCTTATTTATAGCTCATGATTTTTCCATATAATGCCATTGCCACGTGCTTTCTCTGGGTTATTGGTTATGTGTCAAGGCTGTCTCTGAGATATAGGAGCATCCTTCTCTTCTGTTTGGTGAGGCATAAAGATGTCCAGCACCCTTCAGAATCAGTCTTGCTGTCTTTTTTTCTGCTTTGCTGTATTTATTAAATATATTAGCAAGCAGGAGTTATTAATATTATAGTTAAAGCTATGTATTAGTGCTGTGAGAGAATCATGTACAACCAGCTGCAGTGAGTTGCCCTGATTTTATCTGTTCCATAAAATGGGAGTACAGCCAAAACAGAGTATTAAACCCAATATTTTCTAGTAGTGAGTAAATAGAGAAATAAGTAGGAAGTGAGAACCTCCACCATTTAAAGAAAACTTCGAGAAACAGAGGAAAATTTATTGTCAGAAATAATCCTGCAGCGTGAAGGAAATTCACTGGGTAAGGTAATGGGATTTTTCCAGTAAATTCCTGTAATTACTCACCTATCACAGAATTTTAACAAGTTGCTTGGTGTTGCCTTACAAACCAACATAAAAACAAGTTTGTCTCCTTTGCTGCTTTCCCTGGTCATTCAGCAGCAATTAAACAATAAACACTGGTCGTTCACTGGTTTGTGATTCCCACAGTAAAAGTTATGCTCAAGTGAAGACAGGAGCACTGAAGCCAGAAAATCTTAACCTTTGTACCTAAGTGTACTCCAGTAAAGTTTACTCTTTTTTTTTCTTTCAACAAGCACTCTCACAAAAGCAAAGTAATGCATAAATCTTTCCAAGATTGGTACTTGAATTCCCATTTTAGGACTTTGTATTCCTGATATTAAGCTCCAGTCCAGAGGACAGTGAAATCAGTGGAAATCTTTCCAAAGACTTCCACAAGACAAATCAAGCTTAAGAGAGTACTGAGTGTTTTATGGCTCTTGCTAGGTACCTTCCTCAAGGAATCCAGGGTTTCAAAATAAACGATGAATATTAAAATGTACAACAAGCTTTAAGGACATATTTAGCAGCAAGTCGAGGTCTGTGCTTAGTCTGAGCAGTGGAAATTCACTGAGGGCAGTGGCAATGCAAAGGTGTGAAGGAGGATGACACAGCACACTGGGGTGAAACGGTGGGAAGGGGAAGTTAGAGGGAATGAGTAACCATCTGGCTGCGTGAGGGAAGTAAGAGGATGAGAGTTATGACTGTAGTAACATGTCAGCTGTGTGGGTCTTGACTTTATTTAAAGGCAGGCTGCATCCTCACAGACCCAAAAGCTGATGAGGACTGAGTTCCCCTCGGTCACTTGCAGACGGTCTGAGTGACGAAGGGTTATTTGGGGTTATCTGCTTATCCTGATGATTAATAGCATCTGTTCCACAGCTGATAACATTGGGAACTGTACATCCACACCAGGGAGTGAAAATGGGCAGTGCTGTTTAACTCCTTCGGGATATATGGCCCTCTCGCCCAGTGTCCTGCCTCTCTTGCGTTGTCCCTGTTGCTCGCCTTGACAGGAATGCTGGTCCAGGACGGCTTCATTTTCCATCCCTTTGCCGCAGTAAGCAGCGACCAAGGGGCCAGACCCGCACATAGCGGATCAGATCTGGCGGCTCCGCACGGGGTAGGAGGACCAGGAGCAGCCTGAACTGGGAGCGAGGAGTAGCCCTCGTGGCGGGGGGGAGCAATTTCAGGCGTTGTTCACTTCGACCTGCGGGCAGCGCACCTGGAGGGCGGCACAAGCCCCTCTCAGCCTCTCCGAGACGCAGCGGGCAGCCGCAGGCGCTGGGGCACAGCAGCTGGGGCGGGCAGGCTCCATCCCGGCTCCCTCCCGGCTCCGTCCTACGGCTGTCCCCGCCCGGGCAGGACTACAGCGCCCGTCGCTCCCTGCGCGCCGCCCACACACTCCCGCCTGCCGCCGCTATCGCTGCCTGCTGCCAGCCGGGAGCCGGACCCGGCTCGGCGAGAGGGGCAGCGCTCCCCGGGCAGGGCAGGGCAGGGCAGGGCAGGGCAGGGCGGGGAGCTGCGGGCGGCGGCCATCCTCGGGGGCGGCGGCAGGGTGGAGCCGGGCGGCCCCGGCCCCGTCCCGTGCGGGGGAGCGGCTCCTCGCAGCCTCGCTGCCGCGTCCCGACCGCTCCCGTCTCCGCGGCTCATGAGGTGAAGATGGTGATCCGCGTCTTCGTCGCCTCCTCCTCGGGCTCGGTGGCGGTGAGTGCGGGCGAGCGGCGGGCAGGAGGGAGAGGCGCGGCGCCGCCGCGGGCAGAGCTCAGCCTGCGGGGCCGGGGGCTGCTCGGGGCTGGCAGCTCGTCCTGCCCTCGCTGCCCAGCCTGCCCTCGGCTCCGAGCTTCTCCCCGCACGCTGGCACGGAGCCCAGAGCCCGTCCGTGAGCTGCCCGGGAACGTGGGGCTGAATTTGCCGCGGTTGCGTGTGCGGCGGGGGCGGAAAAGACAACTCTCCTCCGCAAGGCTGTCCGAGCTTAACTAGTTCCTACATTGCCTTTGGCAAGCCAAGCACCCCGAAACCTTTGTACGGGACAAATCTGGGGTGTGTTTAAAGGGTCTTGGAGGTCATTAAGCGGGGCTAAAGTTTCCCTCTTGGGAGGCGATCAGCGCCGCGGTGCAGGGGAGACGGTGCCCAGGGGAGCCGAGCCGAGCCGGGCGGGTGCGGAGCCGCGGTGCCCGCCGCCCACGGCAGGGTGGGCAGATAAATACAGCGAGAGCCTAGGGACAGGCTTCAGGCCACCAGCACCTCTCTGCGTTAAGAAATACTCTGGAATAGGTACAGCTCTTCTCACACTCGCTTTTGAAGGGCATCACTGCGTTCTCTGTTTAATTGAAGCTCGTACATCGTTCTCTTGTTGAATTAATTATGCATGTGACCTATGATTTTCTATATTTTCATATAAAGTGACAGCTTTCTGTTAAGGAAGTATGGGCGTAAGCATCCTACTGAATTCCTTCTTAAATAAGAAACATCAGAAGGATTTAATTGATATTCTTTATGCTTCATCAGTGAAGACAGCTGCATTTTTTGTGTTGCAGAAAGATGTAGCACTTTTCTGTCTGAAGGTTTGTTGTGTATTCAGTTCCTTCAGCCTTTTACTGTGTGAATCTTGTTTTCAGTTCAGTGGCATGATGACAGGTATGTGTTCTGATATGTTTTGGCATGAAGTGTTCAAAATGCTTAGTGGCTGTATTACAGCTAATAAAAACTAATTATCCATTTCAGTAGCCAACTGAGTAAACACAGCAACTTCAGAACTCTACAATCAAGCATCCATAAGAGAAACATCTTCTTCCCTGCATGGGCTGTTGGTTCATGCTGTGGTAGGCTAGTTTTAGTTTCTGTTTCATGCCTCATGGGCCGAACAATATACATAGCTTTGTGTTTTGGTTTTTGTTGGAGGGGTAAAAAAGGGCCACAATAGTTCACTCACCCGCATCTCCAGTCTGCAAGGAGGTTACTGAGAGGAGTTTTTGATTCTGCTCTCTCCTTACCCTGTCTGCCTGCAAGGCACATGTGCAGTTAGCAGAGCAATATAACCCTTATAACTATCTATTAACCCAGCAAACCAAATCTGAGTTTGACAAGCAATTTAAATTGCACATCGATTCTCTTGCTGACTTTTTTTCTGGGTTGGACAAGACGATGGCAGAATATGGGTAACAGTTTGTGTGCTGGTGATAGTAAAGTTTCTTCATCTAGACAGCAGTACATCTGAGTGCAGCCTAAAGACCAGAACAGATGATTCAGTGATTAAAGGTACTGTTATAAAGGGCGAGAGCTGTGACATCTCTTTTCTGTCAGTTTTTTTTCATCTGTGTTATCACAGCGTTTAAGAATTTTAATTATGGGTTAGGTTCCTGCTGTTCTCAGTGTTGCATCATGGAGGCTTTTCTGTTTTCTGTGGCCTTTGCAGGGGATGTCCTTAGATCTGGGCTAAGCGATGGAGGAAAATGACAGAGAAAACACTGTTATTAGCTAGTTATGTGGGAATCTGCATCTGGAGAAGAAGTTGGTTACTGTATTTCATGTCTCTAAACAGTTTTAAGGGAAGTTTGAAACTTAGTATCATCCTTCTAAACATTAGTGAGAGGAAACAAAAAGTGTTTGAGTCATATGGTTGTCATCTCCTCCAGCCTTCAGCACTACATCAGCTGTTTTTTGGGATCCTGTGCAATTCACGAGACAGGATTATTTCCCTGTCAAGAAAAATGAGTACCCCATTTAGATCCTACTCTCTCTCCTGCTAAAAATGTCAGAGTCCATGGTTTAATTTCTACCTGTAGGTCAGCTTGAGTCAAATTGTAGGCTAGCTGCTTGTAAGAGTGGATGTTTCTCAGATTAGTATTTGATTTGCTGTAACTGACCCAAAACTTTTACATGCAATACTGACTGATGAAAACAAGCAGTGTCATTGTGACATAATTAATTTTCCCAATCTCTCTAGACATACTTTGTTAAATTACTCTTTATTTTAAAATGGAAAGTCTGTGTAGTCTCTAGGGTAAGCTTTTGTTTTGGCAAATATAATGAGCTAAACTCTTGGTGTATGAGTCCTTTTGAAATCTTCAGAATACCCTGGTCAAATGATAGGCATTTGGCTGAGATGTTCCTGAGAAATACACTGGTTGTCTACTCAGAAAAGGCTTTAGTTTGCATAAATGTAACTTTCTCTGGAAGCTACTAAAGTATTTATTGATCTTGATACTTGGTGTAATTTGCTTTGTGCTAAAGAAGATAAAAGTATATAATTGTCACATGTAATTCTAAGAGTCTAGTGCATAAAACATTTTGAGGGTCGTTCCAAAGAATGAGAAAAGGAAGTAATTGAAGCTTATGAGAAGGAGCCAAGAATAACGTGAATTTTCCCTTCATTTGGTTTTGGAGTTCTCCCTGCAGCATCTTCCAAACATCTGAAAGTTCTTAGACCCCCGAGAGGTTAATGGCAGTAACTGCTTTTTGTTTGTTTAATAAAACTTGTGACTATAAATGCTTCATGAGCTTAAAATAACTCACAAATCCCAAAATGCAGTCGTTGCTTGAGTGGAAACATTGATTTTCAGTGTTTAGGGAAGCTGGACTGTGGGTTTAGCCTGTAGGGACGCTGTAGAGAACTTTCTGAAACCTTCTTGTGGGAAGGGAGGAGAGAGGCATTGTGCGTGTGAGTACATTTCTAAATCACCTCGTGTTGTTTTAAGCATGCATTAGGCAGATTCAATTGAATCGCAATTCGAAGCCTCTGAATAGGCAGGCAGGCATGTTTCTACAAGCCTTACTGTCTCCTGCTCTTTCTGACCTGAATTTCTACTTGTGTTGGTAAGCTGTGTCTCGAATTCCATGCAGTTCTTTGTAGGGCTGGGGAGGCAGGCTTTGCTACTTCTCCCCGATAAGGACAATCAATGTTCTTTTGTGGCTAAGAGAAAGGTTACTTTAAAGTAGCCTTTACTTTTCTCCCTCAGCAGTGCTTCACTGTTTTCAGGAAATAGTTTATGCCTGTGTTTTTCACCAGATCATTCCAACGTGACTGTAAATTTTTCTGTTTCACTTTCTCTAGTCTATCAATAAAAGTTTACACTTGTGCTACTGTACTACATACGGACTCATAGTTAAATGGCTTTCAGTGTTCAAGCAGCTCTACCTTTGTCAGGAAGGTGGTAGTATGAGCTAAATAACTTTAAGTGTGGAATTCCTTAAGTTATCTAGAAATGCTGAACCAGAGAAGACTTCAGTCTTGCAGTTAGAGGACTGAAGATAAGGTAAGGGGAATATCACTGAAGAGCTATCAAACTGTGGAGGAAGTTCAAACAACTGCCTCATTTGTACTTTCTCCTTTGTGGTGTTAATTAATTGAAGCTTCATCTGTCGAGCTGAACAGACAATATGGGGGAATTAGGGAAATAATGGCACAGCAGGTAGCATCTGCTCTGAATAGTAGTGAGAGATGTGAAACACTTTCCCATTGAAATTTTTGTATGTTCACAAGATGAGAAAAACACATCACTGAAATGAATTCCTTTTAGTGCACAAAGATAAGTGCTGCTCAGCCACATTCTTCAGGAGAACACATTTGGGAAGACACAAGAGTTTGGGGAGGAACAGCAACAACCTGAAAAGAATGGACTTTTTAAAATGACCAAAGCTTGGACTTTGACTCTTGCGACTGAAGAGGATTATGGATTTTTTACTAGGAAGCTTGATAAGATGGGTGCAGTTATAGTTAAATTGTTTCTATAGCAAATATTGGTTTTATGAGACTAAAGCTCTGCTTTTGATTAAGCGTATTATGGAGGTCAAATGAGTTGGATTTTTTGTTTCCTGTTTTGTTTCCTTTAAATCACATTATAAAACATTGGAATGTCAAAATAATTATAGTCATGTTTGTTTGGTTCACGTGAAGACAAATACAGTGCTAGCATTCTTAAGGCTAAGCTGGTTTCCGATTGATGATGAATTTCAACTCCACCCTTGTTTGCAAGAAGTCATTGTAACTCAACATTTCTTACAGGACTTCTCAGAAAGATTGTGCTTCTTATTGGAGGTGTGGAATAAATTAACTTAGAATATGTCACTTCCAGAATATCCACCATCTTAACTGGGTGGTTTTTTTTTTTTTTGCCTCTCTGCACCCCAAAAGCACAACAGTCAAAACTGAAAGTGATTTGTTTAAGTGATACAAGTGCTTTTTGAGAAAACAGTATTAGTTATGGTGGTCATTTGGGGGAATTTACAACTTGTTGCATTTGATTTACGGAAGTTCAACTACCTATAATGTAAAATAATAAGCTTTGTAAATTATAAATATTATCATGATTTTTTAATATTTGAATTTTGTAAAATCAGATCAGAGCAGCAGGTAAGCTAGCTTTTCAGAAATGAGACAATAATCTCTATAGTCAGATGTGATCCTGCAGTATATACATGGGAAGTAGCAGTATTTTAAGTGCTTAACTGCAGTATTGTCTAACATCTGGCAGCACACTGAGGATACACCTGTTGGATTGGATCCTCAAAGCCTGATTTATGAACCCACATGTGTCACTTCACTTGTTCAGGGTGGTAGTGCTTTTGGCTGTGCACCTACAGGGCGCTGCTGTGACCACAGCAGTGATACTGGAAGAAAAAAAGCTGGATCTTTGCTCAGTCACTGGACACAAAGTGTATCCACATCTTGGACATTAGCAATTATATTAAGACCATAGGAGAGATCTGGGGGCTTTCTGGATCTAGTCCCTTTGATGAACAAAATTAGTTCCTTCATCCTTCCTCAAGCTTCTTATTATCAGGTCAGGTGGCTCATATTCATCTTTGCTGGCTTCTGTCAGTTCTATTTTGCAGGGTTGTGGCATAGGGAGCCTGAGAGCCTCACTCGTGACTGTGAATTCTGTGAGGCAGGGAGGTCAGTGCCGAAGGATTTAGCTGGTTCTCACCTTAAGGACTGTCTATCTGTGGATCTAGGTTTCAGGACTGTATTCCAAATAAGTCTAAACTCTAGCTGCATTCTCCTGCCTTGTGATGGAGAGAATTGTGAGCCTATGAACAGCAGTTCAGATCACTTAAAGGAACGTGTTCAGGAGGGAGCTGAGTGGGAACTCTAGTCACAAGGATGCCAGCTGAATTTGGTATGGTATTTAGTACCTAACTGTTGCACCATTCTTGTATGCTCTAGAGCTTTTCAAATATTTGCATTTCTGCTTGGCAGATAGATCATGTCCGAAATGCTACTTTAAATGCTACTTTAAAGAACATGCTTTGGACTACACAGAGTCATGTGCAGTAGGATAGCTACTGACCTTTGATTACAGTTAGCTGTAATAAAACTTCAAAGGAGGTATTGTTCTGACTGAGGTTATGAAGACTTTTCCCCTTTGTTTTTCTAGGGAGTACAGCAGTATCAATGTGCAAGTCCCCAGATGGTCATACTTCACTGATGGTGACCTGTTCTCCTTAATCTTCCACCCACATTGTTAAAGTCTAGAAATTCTTTTTCCCAACTCTGGTCATACTGCCAGTGATTGCTGGATGTTACATACAACTGAATTTGATTATAGTAAATGAAAAAGAGTATGGAAGTAAAAGCTAACTCGCATGCCATTTGTTAGTACAAATTAAGCAGGAATGTTCAGAATTTGGGAGTTGAGGAAAAATAGCATTTAAGGAAGTTCTTCATTGTATAAAATCAGTATCACTTTTGTGTTTATCAATCTGAGCGCAGCTTGGAGATAGGGAATTGCCTTGGAGCTGGTAACCCAGAGTGTATCTCTTTACTAGCAAGTACACCAAGGGAAACAGCTTCCTCACCTGCAGCCTCAAGTGTTGGCCTCCTCAGGGAGTCTGTCCAAAAGGAGATGCTGCAATCTCAGCTTTCCTTACAGTGTGGAAGCTTGCTAAGAAGAGTAATGAACACAGAAACACAGTACTCCCTGGAATCTATTCCTAGTTGAAATCTACTGTATCCAAAAAACCAAGATAATGTTCCAGTATGGAACAGCTTAATATTTTAATAATTTTTACAGAAGACAGTTAACATTTTGCAAGTCCCTTAAGTTGGCAAATTTCCTCCTTGGCGAGGTGAGGGTAAATGTAGAGGAGGTGGTAGTGTTTCCTACCTGTGACTGTCAATGAAAACAGCCTGCAGATAGCTGCCAAAGCTCAGGAGAGCTTCCGAATTCCTCAGTAGCTGAGAGATTGCTTCCATAATCTTCCCTCCTGGGGTTGGTGTGTTGTTTAGTTGGCGCCTGTTGGATGGGCAGATGGACTCAATTCAGAAACCTAAATTGCCTGTCATTTCTGAAAACATCAGATTTCATTGTGTCTCATGTTGATGAGCAAAGTGAGACCTGATCTTTCAAGGATGACTCACAGTTGTTGGTGACTGAGCAGAAGCAGTGACTGAAATACAAACATTGTACAGGCAATTAATTTAACACAGTTTATCTTATTGCAAGAGAACACTGACACTGAACTTCCCTACTTATGTGAGCTGCAGACTTCCATCTGTGAAGTATTTCGGGATGAAATCTTTTAATTCTTCAGTTCAAAGCTGTGGCAATCCTTCCATTTAGATGTGCTACTTTACTGTAAGATATTTATCACCATTCTGATGAGTTTGAGTCTAAAGCATGTGTGTATCCTCCTTTTGTGGTCATAAGAGCTGCAGTGATGTGGAACCTTCTCATAACGTGTTATTTCTATCTCATTAGTGGGGGAAGGGAAAATCAATTTGATTTTACATCAATAAACAAGCTTTTTTAGTCTAAATTTAATATTGTACTTCGCTATAATTTAATTTGGTACAGAGAAAAGGGAGTAACTGTCTTGCTAGCTGATTTCTGAAGAGATGATCTTAGGAGATGCAGGTTGTTCCAGGAGTCATGTGAATCATCAGTGACAGTATGCCCTTCTGCTGCTGCCCATCTGCCTTAGGTAGGACAGACCTTGTCTTCACAGTTAAGAGTTCCAGGGTTTGTTACTGTTGGTTTTTCTGTTCTATCCCTGGATAACTAATCCCCATCATTCCTACTAAGACAGTATGGGAAAACACAAGATGTTTGTCACTTTACTGCACGGAATAAACCCGCAGAAGTTAATGCCTGGGAGTGACATTTGCATATGTGTCAACCTGCATTTTGCTTGAATATGCATATGTAGATATGTACGTTTGCATACACACACATATATAGAGAGATACAAATATCCATATATATATATATGGATATATATATGGTTATCTATATATACTTGAACCTTTGCATCACTGATAGATGCTAATTATCCCTTAGTAAAAATAAACCTCTCATTTCAGCATTCCCAGAAGAGAAATGAAGTCCTGATGCCTTTAGGATGCTCAAGATATGTCAGCACCTGTTGGGGCTTTGTCAAAAATGCCTTCTCCTTTATTGCAGCTGTGGATGCCTATGTTCAGTGTAAGCTGGAGGGCTGAAATCATGGTGCTTGCTCACCTATCTCTATTATTCTATGTTATTCCATGTGTCTGGCCTGTACTTAAAAGCTTTGTTTATGTACCTAACTTCAGCTAATGAGTTGTTTGCAGAATATTAGAATAGTTATACCAACATAAGATACCCACTAATATGACTGTGCTGGCTAATGGGGACATACAGTGGAATAAAACAGTTCCCTTCCTGCCTAGGAAAAGGTAACATCAGTGTAAACAACGTTACAAAGATTTTTATCTGACAGGGATGGCAGGGGCAGTTGAAGACCTCAGTGCTGATAACTTCAAAGTTGCTCTTCTGCCTGTTGCAGAGCTCCAGGGCTGAGCACCTGGCTGTGTTCTGGCTCCTCCGTCTCAGCTGTGAGCATATGCCTTGGTGGGTGCTGAGGGGGCCAAGTGATGCATTGGCCCATGAAACTGAGCATCTGCAGCACCAGGCCGTGCCTGCTTGTGCCACAGTCACAGGGCTACTGATAACTTATGGCAAGCTTCTGCTTGGGACAAAGCCCTGAACAGCCACAGTTCCTGGCTTTCTGAATGTCCCATGTCATGGGATTGTTCTGTTGCAACTCTGCCAGCAGGGTTACCCTCAGAGCTTTTGTTTGTAAGAAGAGACCTGAAACCATCAATGTGTACTTCATATTAAATGTAAATTAAAATATGATTGTGTATGTTCCATTCACACGTGCTAACATGCTTCTCCTTTGGCTTTTTGATTTTTGTGCTGTTACAAAAAGGTAGAACATTGTTTACCTTCATATATTGGGAGATACGGCCTGTTGTGATTCTTTTCACCAGTCCATGTAGCACAGGTCCTCTAAATCCACTGGATAGGTCCCACTTGAAGCAAGAGAAAAGTGACTCAGAAAAATATTCATTAGAATTTAACAGTGAAAATTCTATTAAAACTTTCACAAGTTTGTTTCGTTTCTTGGCGTTTTCATATGCTGGAGAGGATGATACTGGGTATTATCAGTGCCATTAAAACCTTTATGAGTGATTATTTGGAACAGTTTAATAGTAATATTACAAATCCATGAAAGACTGGTTTCTTAATCTGTTTTTCAGAGAAAATCAAGTGAATTTTTGTGTCTTCATTTGCAAGGAAGCTTCCTTTGATCTGATGCACCACAGAGCATCAGCAACTGAAACCTGTCATTAAATTGCTGCAGGGTTAGTGAAATTATCATCCCTGTCCAATCCAAAGAAAT